>JBBBDQ010000574.1:0-1307500 GCA_037127315.1 Ascarosepion bandense
CTGCTTTAATTTGCAGAAGTCAGGCCTTATCTGCTTGTCTAACAGTTGTATAAATATGGAGTATTAATTTATTTGTAAGCTCTCTTCTTGTATTCATAGAAATGTTTAGTTTAGTCTGGCACAAGGTCTCAAGTGGGACAATTATGAAAAGCAAACACACAGCACTAGCTACCCATCACTCCAAGGGAAGCATCCTGTCTCCAGAAATATAGATCAATACTGACTGATCAATAAACTACTACAAGGGTGAATCAAAACCTCAAGTGGAACTCGTATATATGATCCATTACTAAAAATACTGGAAAAATAGTTGGCTTTTTATACCACTTCACGAAGTACTGGATTCCATCTAACTTGCTTTATTTTTATAAGAGTTAGATCAGACCAAAAATGGAGTAGTGCTATGTCTGGGCTGGAGCTTCACAATCCTCGCTTTCCAACTTTGACAGTTCAAAATAGTTTCTGCAGTCTTGTGGAAGGTAGGCTTATTTTACACCCTGCAGCCTCTTCTCCACAAACACATTACATGCATATCCCTAATTCCATGGCACATGTTCAGATGAGTTCCAGTCTTTAGTGACATCAGTTTGGATCATTACAATCAAGACACACCTTGTTACATTCACAAGGTTGAATCTCCTTCATTCCCTACATATTCCTTTGGTAAGGTTGTTTCACTCATTGTCTTCCCAAGAACCACTACTTTGTGGAACAAACTCTCACATGGATGTTTCCCTGAACACTACAATCTTAACCCTTATCTAGGCTATATTCAATCATTATCTTTCATTTCCTCATAATCTTCACTTCCTACTTCTTTCTTCTACATTCATATCATATTACTTATTCTACCTTAAGTGTCTCTTATACCTTGCATTGGATGAAAGAGATATACATTGTCATAAAGACATATTCAGCTTTAGGGAAGTCTTAGCTATTATTTTTTTAACAGATTTTTGTGGTCTTATGACAGAGCCACATAAGGAAAATTGCATGGTATGAAGTGTTCCAGTAGGGAGAGCCTGCTGGTTTACAAATCACCACTCAAAATCCAAACTTCAAAATACTGCCTGAAGCTAACCAGACAAGTTTTTTTTTTCTCTGAGAGAACAGGATCCCAACAATAAAAAAAAAAAAAAAAAAAAAAAAAAAAAAAAAAAAATTAGGTACCTTTACCAAGGGTTGGCAGCCTACGGCCCGCAGACCGGATCCAGCCCATGAAAGCATTATGACTGGCCCACAAGCCTGATTACCAATGACTATTTTTAAGAGAGATGCATCTTTCGAATTCCACAAAAGGCCTGCTGTTATCTTTAATGTCAAATAATGGATACATATTTGTTATGACCCTTGGCTACATTGAAAGATAACAGATGTGAAAGGAACAATAAAGCGAAAGAGGCCAGGGAGGGACTGACATGCAAGGTAGCAGAAATCTAAAGACAGTTAAACATACGTGCATTATACATACATGCCTCATGAATGTGTGGATGATACCGCATGTGTATTTACGTAAGTGTATATGTTTGCAACTATTTGTACTCGTATGAATGGGTATATGTGTTTCATTTTTGTTTGATGTGTGTGTGTGGTTTGTTTGTTGTACAATTTTCAATAACAGTTTCAAACCTACATGTCATAATTTCATCCATTTCACTTCGGTTGATTTTTTTTTTTACTTTGAAGTACTTTGACATTCCTTGAAGTAATTTTTGTTAGGTGCTTTTTAATTTTAATTTATTTTTCTGATTTCTTAATGTTTATTTTCATTTTGGTTTTAAATATTTAGGTTGAGAGGAGTTTGCATATGTAATTTTTCATTAATGGGCTTCGTCCAGCCCACGACCCGTCGTTATAACACGATCCAGCAAGCGGGGTCAAATGCGTTGCCGACCCTTGCCTTACTATATCATGTAAAAAAAAAAAATAAAAAATTTACTATTGACTCTTAATATGTGAGCACTATGACTAATTTCTGCTGTTGAGGAGTCTTCACTTTATCATTATACCTTGATCTTAAAAAAAAAACTCCAAAATAATTCAAGTATCAATGAAAGAATTGTTTATATCCACATTATTTCCTAATACAAACATTGGCTGCAAACGTTTTGTCTAGTTTATATATCTCTTGAACAGGGTTTGGTTTATATTGAAAAATTCTTTAATGATAAAATGTTACTACATTTTTTTTTTATACTTTTCCAGTCAGACTACTATACTCATCTTGATTACTATGTTCCCAACATTTTGGTTGTTGTGCCCACCAACTTTCTTCAGTTGTCTGTCCTCGTACTTGGTATCCTTCTCAGAATTTATAATTCCAGTCAAAATTATTGCATTCATTTATGTGCAAATACCTTTAAGAAAATTATGAGTCCATCTCCCCATAGCTAGCTATGGGTTAAATAGTAAGACTTTTATCTGGAAAAAAAAAAAAAAAAAAAAAAAAAAAAAAAAAAAAAAAAAAAAAAAAAATTCTCAAAAAAAAAAAAAAAAAAAAAAATAGTTTAAAGCAATATTTGTATAAAAAAAATTATTCTTACAATTCCAAATATGTTTTGGCTTTAAATAACCCACAGAAGGTTGATAAGCCTTAAAAAAAACAAATCAATCTCAAAATTTTGAACTTTATTCAATCCACAGGAGACACGTGGTCTAATAGTAGATTAAATCATTGATTAAAACATATTTAATTCCCTGACATTCAAAAGACACATGGGCCTGTAGATTAAACCATTGGTTAAAATCTATTTAGTTCTCTAGTGCCCAAGAGACCTAATAGATTAAATTATTGGTTAAAATGTATTTAGTTCCCTGGCCGTTGTGACTTCAATCGTTGGGTTGTATAATGCTGAAAAGTTACATACTCTGGTTCAGTGGTTGAAATGGACAAGCAATAAAATGATGTATAAGACTGGTGAGTATTAAATGATAAGAGATATGCCTTATGTATACAAAGCTAAATAAGAACATTCTAACCCGTGTATGGTTTAAAAATTCCAAAATTTACTAACTACAATATACACTTGTAGAAGACCAAAGTGTACAATGTCTAAATCATTGTAAGAATACACGCCAAAATTAATTATTGTTAATTAACAATAATTCCTCAAATTCCTCATCTAAAAAAAAAAAAAAAAAAAAAAAAATCTTTGTATAATTTGCCAGGTATTATTTTACCTGAAAGCATTAAAATTCTTCGATAAATTAGTTTAAAAAATAAAATAAAATAAAAAAAATAAAAAAACAGTAGAAATTTCAATAAAAGCAAAATATAACTAAAGTGATATTTCATTAATAGAAAATGGTTTCAAGACCATATTTGTAGAGCACCCAGTGTGGAAGAAACTTAGTAGCAATAGTTTTCAATACTATCATTCTATCACATGTACTTTGTAGATATTTGTTGGATAAGCTTAGTTTCAGTACAAAGGTACTTTCATATGTTTCCTGAATGAGGAACAAACTTACTAGTAATGATGAATGTTACTCTCTGGCAGACAGTCAAGATTTTTTTTTTTTACTTCTAGATCCAAAGAAGCAAATTATCACTTTCAAAAGCTTTAATATAATGAAAAACCTCACACTATTTTTTTTTAACTAACACAATCCAAAGATCTTAGATAGAAGGATAAATGCAATATGTACAAGGGACGCTGAAAAGTTTATGACCTCCATCCACTTTTCAAAATATGACTTATCAGAATTTTGTAGGAAAATCCCTTCTTGTTCAAATCAAGAACTTTTCAGCACCCCTTCATAATGACTGACGTTGCTTTTGACATTTTCATTACAGTCAGGCAAGTAAAACGATTATGTTAGTGATTGATATTTTTATGAACACATCTAATGATGTACATATGAGATTTAAAGAAAGAAAAATGAAGTTGGTAATCATTACAGTACACACTGTTGAATAGATTAGCAATAATTGCTTATACCTATCAACAATTTGGCAGAATTATTTTTCTCTCGACATAAACAAAACTAAAAATGACTATTCCCATAATGACTATTTTTGTACTAAACAATTTACTTTAGTTCATTTACTCAGAAACGAACACAAAATAATCCCTGCTTGCTTGTGATGACCAATCAAACCGCATAAACCAGTTTCTTATCACAATAATTTCTTACCAATAATTGGCTTGCATACAACCTTAACTATTAATACCACAAAAGGTTTCAGATAAGGCATATTTACAATATATATCATTAAATATATATCTCACACACATAAGGGTGGATGAATAAGTCTGTAGCCCGACATGTAGCTATTAGCTTGATTTTTATTGAAAATTAATTTTCACTGTATAAAGTTCAATCTGTGATTAATGTTCACTGAATTAAGTGCATTGACAAGGATGGAGATTATATTAAAAATAAATATTTTTGTGTAAAATAAATGCTTTATCATCATTAGGCTGCAGACTTATTGATGTACCTTTCATATATATATATAATTTCTATAAAAAATTATTTTTTGTTGATGAGATTCTTGAAATCTCAAATTTTCTTTGGAATCACTGACATTTCTATATTGCACATCTTATGCAGTGTCTGAAAGCCTTCGTTTCACTTCCCAAAATTTTTCATGTACTGGAAGAATTCTCCAATTGGTCGCACGCCATCAAGAATTTGCTTCAGCATTAACATTGTTTCCTCATGATGACGTTGCTGGTTATATTTCAATTCTTCAAGTTTGTCATCAATTATATCAATCATATCTCCCATACCAGCCCATTCCGTTTCAATCCGGCGTGATTTTCGAGGTGGGGACATGTGGCCAGGTATGGACTCATCAACCTCCACCTCAGCTTCCTGCTTGATCTCAACATCACTGGACAGAAGTTCTGTGTCATTCACTTCACAGATCACAGGTGGGGCACTGCTACTGCTCTCATTTATATGCACTGGCTGGAAATAGATAATAATATTAGCACAATTAAGATCTTATATATACATTTAGGAAAAAAAAAAAGAAGAGAAGGTCAATAAATTACTTCATACAGTTTGGAGTTGTACCTCATTTGTTAGTCTTCTGGGTCAATAATGTTGATTAAGTGTGTCAATTTACCTGGTGGCAATTTCCATCCTTGGGTCAGGTAATGGCATCCATTCAGTGAAATGAGTTGAAGTGGCATTGTAGTAGAATAATCACCATGACAAGATTTTTAATAGTGTATAAATAATGTTTGACAGCTGGAGCAAACAAAGCCGTTATACTTAATAAATGAGTATTGGTACACAAAAAATTAAGAAAATTCTAATAGATAAAGAACACAAATGGAACAGTTAATTAGAATAAACAGAAACTGCTTTGAGATTGGAATTAGTGAGAGTTGAAACCTGTATTGCTAATTTAAATGTGTGTACATCATAGAATCTTCAGTTGACTGAGTGAGCAAAAATTATCCAAATATTTTCTTATTCACCCCAAATATATGTATTTCTCATCGCTTGACTCTAATTCAGAAAATATAGAAATATATTTAAAGGTTCATATAATAACCCCACTAGCCAACTCAGGATATCTGCTTTTATTGTCAAGAGAATCATCTTTGTTTGAAGAAAAAGCCCATGTGACAATTCCAGTGACTGAAGACTTTATAAGCAGAAAGGTTCACACTCACAAGCAGTCAGAGAATTCACCCCAGCTAATCAGAAATTTGTTATCAGAAAAAGCCTTGTGATTTGAATTCATTTTCAGCTAAAAGATTTACTATGGACCTGTTTGGGAATCAAATTTGACATGTAAGCGTACCACCAGTTGCAACATAGCAGAGAACACATTGTGACATCACTACTTGCAGCATAGCAGAAATAGATTATAGCTAGTGTAGCAGCATTCACAACTTGTCATACCCCCACTAGAACGAGTGAGGGTTGCCACAGGTAAATGTAACAGGACACAGGACAGTGCAGTCAATGAAGAGTTGGCCTATTCTGTAATCATTTTTAGTATCACAAGGATAGAGTAACAAAGAACAACTTAACAGAATTGAGTAATACAAGCTAGCCCCTCTATTGTGGATAGCAGTACAAGAAGTATACCCACATGGAGCAATAAAGGACTCATTTTGAAATTCTGAGAACATAACAGCCACCAAAATAAGGCTAGAAGGTGCAACAGCTGACAAGTTTTGATGAACCATCAAGATCATGACAACAAGCCAAATAAGTCAGTCTATAATAATAAATCCTCATCTCAGAAATTCAGTGTGGTAATCCTGCTACCTTATCTACCACTCCTGGTAGATTAGACAGTAGGAACTGGAAGGATTGTCACTAGTAGTGAAAAAGTGGGAAGAACCAAAAATAGGAGTGAACAGGATGACAGATTGTCACAATTGTGTTGTATTCTACATTAAAGTTGTTGAGAGCCAAATTCATTTTTTGTTGTCATCTTTGATACTACAAACAGAATTCTTTTTTAACATAGTAGCTAGTTCATTTGTCTACTTGTAATTCAATATCTAGGAATATAAATATTAACAAATACATTTTTCACTAACACCAAATTAGGATTTTTTTTACAATTGTTAGAATTAATTTTCTTTGATACAGTTATGTTAAATTAATTTTCTTTGATACAAATTTTACCTCATACAACACCAATAAATAGCAAAAATATTATTGTATATAACAAATGATAAAGATATATTTAGTAACAACTTGTAAATTGACAAATGTATCCTTGAATAGAAAATTTATTAAAATATGTCAAACACACTTGCCAATAAGCAAATTTGACCCATGTATAGATATATATATTAAACACTAATATTAATCCTCACTTTTAATTAGCCTTCAGAAAAATTTATGGTTAAATCCATGTCTATTGGCCAAGTGTTCAAATTCTCACTTTACAGTTTTTTTTTTATGCCTCCATTTTTTTTATTCATTCCTACTTCCTAAGAGTCTTTTAAAAGTTGCTGCAGGTAAACATAATAACAACACAGACAAAATGGGAAAAGTTATGACAGTTACAAATAGGGTTGCCATCTGTCTTTTATTGGAATGAACAGTCTTTTATTCAGCTCTTTCTTTCCTTGTCCTGAGCTGATGAATTTGAAAGCTAAAAGAGAACTTATTCAATTAGATTTGTCAAAAATTGAAAACTGATTTATAATGGAGACTACAAAAAGATTTCTTATAAAGAACAGTTATATGCACATATAAACAAAATATTACATAAATTAATAAAAAGTATGAATCCATTTATTCTTCATTTTAGATACATAATTATTAAACTCAAATGTTTGTGTATGAGCATCTGAAAAAATTCTATACAAAAATAGTTTTAAAAAGGTTAAAAAAAATTCAGAAAATTTTTAAAATCTGCAAATATCAATGTTACCACATTATCAAACTTGACATTTGTAAATAACAACTAAGTCCAATAACTCCATTAAGGATAAATTTCATATGGTATTGATATTATTGTCGAGTCTTGTATCTCTCATGTAGGCATAGTCGTGGCATATCTCTGCATGTATTAATAGTCATGACATAACTCTTTGTGTCAAGTGTCCATTATTTACTACTTAAATAATTCCGGAATAATTTTCATAGGATACTACACCCTTGCTGAATTTGAGCAGTCATATAGCCTTGTTCTTTCTGTCACTCCTAATTACTTTTGTCTTATACTGTCCTTCTGTTCATTCTTGTCATTTTTTCAATGGCAACCTCAGCCTTTCTTCATCATCCTCCTCATACTCATCTATTTTTTCACCTTCACTTAATTGCATATCCTGCTTAATCTCACTTTTGCAACTTTCTATCTCTCCCTGCTCCACCTCACTATGGTATCTTCCTTCCTCTTCACATTCTTAATCTTTCATCTCCATCAACACAATCCTACTTCTAAATCTTTCATCTTCATCAACACAATCCTACTTCTAAACCGGTCAGCATGTACCAAAATACACTGCCCTTTCTTTTCAATTATGGCTGTGTTGTTTCCTTACTGTAACAGAAAATTCACCTATTCCAGATTCGCCACTTTGTCTTCCTTATACCACACTTTCTCCCTTGTAGCAAAAGACATTGTTATCAAGGTGCTGATCTGCCTTCCCATTAGCACTGACATGCTCAATTTCTTTTCTGCATGTGGGACAAACCTATAGCTAAAGAGCACTTTTGATAAGAATGCCTCAATACTCTCATTAATAGGTGAAAATGCCTTCAAAGTCATTTTTACTGTTTGAACCATTCTCTCCACTATCCCATTAGATTATGGATGGTATGGTGGGGTCTTATACGGGACACATCTAATTTGTCTTAACCAAACTCACAAAATATCATCCCAAAACTCAGGTGCATTGTTTGTAACTACCATTTGAGGCATTCCATTTCACAAAAACATGGTTTTTAAAACCTGTTTTACTGTTTTCTGTCCTTTACTTTGGTCACTTCTGGCCAATTTGAGTACATGTCCACTAGTATTAAAAATGATTCCATAGCCTTGATTTTTTTTTTTTAATCATATCACCCCAAGCAAGGCGGTGACGCCACTGATGCGCATGGAGCTACTTAAGAGTAGAATGATTGGAAAAGAGAAAGCCGGGAACCACATCCTAAACAGGAAACAAGGGATGAGCCTCTTCACCTGTTCAAAAGACGTGGATGGAGTGTGAACCGGGCGATAGTTTAGTCTATCTACTCCAATTGAAAAAAAAAAAGTGAGAAGATTGGAAAAGAGAAAACCGGAAACTGCATCCTAAACAGGAAACAAGGGATATGTGCATGGTCTATGTGCACTCTAATCCAGCGCAGTGCTTCCTTAGGCCACAAGTGAATTTCTTTCTGCCTGAAACTTATTACATATTGGAAACCTATTATACTCCACAACATTCTTCGAATATTCCAACCACCATACTTGCAGTTTTAACCTTCTCCATGTTGCCATTAAACCACAATGCACATTGTCATGCACTCCTCTCAATACATCTTTTCTCAATACCTGTGGAGCTACTATTACATCTTCATTACATACTATACCATTCTCTATGGTTAACTTGTATCTTGTTTCCTTGAACGGTCACTCTGCCATTGAGCAATTACTCCATCTATTACTTCTTATACTTTCCATCACTCTGCTTGACACTGGATCCTGCTCAGTTTCACTTTTATGTCTATTTATAGGAAGCATATCTGTCTTCATCTTGCATATTATTTTATCTTCACCATATTCATGCTCCTCTTTTGTTCCATTCACAAACTGTAGGTTTGACAAGGTGTCTGCATGAGGAATTGTGTTTCCTTTCACATACCAGTCATTAAAGTGCCATATGTGATACACGCTTGGGTGATCATGACTGACTGGGCAGAATATTATCCCGTAGTAGGTTGCCATTACTTTCTGCTGTAGACTGGTTGCCAGCCAAGGCTAAAGAACCCAATCTGTCCTGTTATTTAACCCATAACTTGAGGGAAGGGACAGATTAATACTTTTCCCAAAGGTATATACATATAAGTGAATGCAATGAATTCAACTGGAATTTGAATGCAGCTCCCCAATTTCTCATTCTGAGACAATATCCACTGCACCACACTGCACATATATTAAGTCAAAATCAAATGCCATGATTTTTATTGCTCAATGCAAGATCCTTGAAGACATAACCTTTGGCAATTCTTTCCCTGGGTTGAAAATAAATTCCAACAGCTTGTGGTCTGACTTCAGTAAAAATTCAGCACCCTCTCAATGCTCCATACAATCATTAATGCCTCTTTCTCACAATTTGAATAGTTAATCACTGCCAATGTTAACCTCCTTGAGAAATACATAATTGAATGTTCCTCTTGCTATAAAATAGCAGCAATCGCTTTTTCACTTGCATCAGAGGTTATGGTTATTTCTATTTTAGGATCGAACACTTTTATAATCAGTTTTCTCTTTTTGATGTCTTTAGTGCTTCAAAAGCACTATTTTGTTTTTGCATCCACTCAAACTTACTGCTCTTCTTGTGTAACTCTGCAATCAGCACAATTATTTCACTGTACCTTGGAATATAAAGGTTTACTAGCCCCAAAAAGGACTAATTCCTTCTTATTCGTTGGAGTCACTATATCTGTAATCTTCTTTGTCAATCTCTCATCAAGTGCTATGCTTCTTTTCAATATCTGATAACCCAAATATGACAAATTCTTATAATCTAAATTACATTTGTGTCTGTTCACTGTTAATCCTGCCTTTTTAATCTTGTTAACTTTATGATTTAATTATTTCTCATCAGTCTCAATTTGTTCATACAGACTTAAGGCCAATTTCATATTTTCTAGCTTGTGACTCGCAATTTCAATATTCAGCAATGGAAAAGAATCTGAGCATATTTGGTGATTCACTCCTATCTTGTAATTACCACATATGCTTAAATCTCCATCAGCCCTTTTTTATCGCAATAATAGGTAATGCCCAGTTACTCACACCTTAAGTCAACTTTTCTAGAATATCTTGTTGGATCATTGTTTAATTTTGTCACCACCAAAGGAAGTATGTGAACTGGAACTTTTTTTGCCTCTATATATTTAGGCTGATAATTCTCTTTCAACCGAATACTCACTTTATATTATTTCAACAATTCCACTTTCTCATGTCTCCATGGAATTTATCAGCTTTGCTGTATCCATCTTTAATATGTCAATCCCTAACAATCTATGATCCTTATGGCATGCTACCAATACAACTGGAATTACTTCAAATCATGTATGAGTTTCAAAGATGCCCTGAAAGAAACCCATCGTCTTTATGGTTGATCCATCCAGCTGCTTTAATTTCACACTTTTTTTTTTTTAGTTCCGGTTATCTCAACTTAATCCAAAACTCCATTGGTATTAAAGTTATTTCACGACCAGTATCCACCTGCATACTAAATACATGACCATTTATTCTTATATATTCTTTCTTTTGTGCATTTACTGCAAATATCCGGCTGCTTCTTTTTCAGAAGACGTTTTCACTGTTTGCATTTTCTACTTGCTTCTCATACCTACATACTCTGAAAATGATTTCCTTTTTCTACAATTTGAGCATAGTTTTTCTAGCACCAAACATTTGTATTTGTTCCTTTCATGCATTCTTCCACAATATTTGCATTTCATTCTAAATCTGATAGTATTCGTCTTATATGCTTCGAGCTCTTCTTTCAGTTGATTGAATTCTCTGATTAACTGTTCTAAAAGTTCTACACTTGTTTCCAAATTCATTCAGCTGCTTTGCATGCACTACATTTTTTGCTTATGACTTTGGTCTTGCAATCTCTCAATCAACCTTCCATAAGCATTTCTTGTGTTCCTAACTTTTCAAACTTGCAATACTTAACTCGCTCCTTAACCCTATGCAAATATTGCATCACAGATTCTTCTGGCCACAGCCTTGCTTCCAGAAACTTGGTCCTTTCAGCAATAACCATTTTTTTCTTTGGTCTAATATTCTTTTTAATGACAAACAATTTCCTCAAAAGTCATTTGTTCCAACTCCTTTGGGTAAGACACGGTAGAAATTCTCATTAAAACCTCACATCTCACCGTAACCAAAAACAAATCCATTACCTGATTCTCTTTCCATCCTTGAGTCCTTGAATTTTTTAACTCTTGCCAATGTCACAAAAACTGTCATCCACACTTCAATGTGCTCTGGATCATCCAACAAACCCAAGAATTCTATCGGTGACATCATTGTTGACATATATCTCTGCGTGTAGCAGTCAGTTAAGTGCCATACATGATACACGCTTGGGCGATCATGTCTCAAAAGAGATATGACTGACTGGGCAGAAGATTATCCCGCAGTAGGTTGCCATTGCTTTCTGCGGTAGACTGGTTACCGACCAAGGCTAGAGAACCCAATCTGTCCTGCTGTTTAACCCATAACTGGAAGGAAGAGACAGATTAATACATTTCCCAAGGGTATTTGCGCGTAAGTGAATACAATGGATTCAACTGGAATTCGAACTTGGATCCCCGGCTTCTACGTTCCGAGCCGATATCCACTGTACCACAACGCACATCCTTGTTTGTATTCGACTCTGCTTTGCTGCGGCAGAGGCGTCGTCATATCGTAGGCATTGTCAGCTCGCATTGGCAGCAGCAGCTGCGGCTGTAACAGCAGCAGCAGCAATGGCAACGGCTAACGGCAAAACGGCGGACGACGTGCAGTAGCAGCAGCAGTGAACCACGGAAGCCGGTGACGGTGCCCCAGGCCTAGACAGATGAGATCTAACGCACACGACAGGCTGCCGTGTAGCAGTAGTTGTGGCATAGATCTTCATGTCAATGTGACGCAATGGATTGCTGCCCGGCTTGTCAGCTACTTACTACTTAAATACTGCCAATTTGCATAGGATACTACAATTATAAACAGACCACCTCTCTAAATTGATTTTAAAAAAACTTTTTTTTTTAAATCATTATTTTCCAATTCTGACAAGTGTCATGGCCTAAAAAAAGTCTAAAGAATGCTAATATAAAAAATTATTTTCAAAAGAATTTTTTCCTAGTAGTGCCTAAATATTAATTATTAATCAAGAGTGGAAAGAAAAGAAAAATGACAGTGAAAGAGCAAAGATAATACTTACTGATGAAATAATTGAGGAGAAGATTTTGTCAAGTTCATTGAAGTAGGGACAATGTACTTTCTTGCCCTCATTCCTCCTCTCAATAGTTTTCCTATATTGCCGTTTGATATTACGCCATTTCTGTTCTGCCTGCTTCACAGTATAGTTGAATCCACTATCACTTAGCATCCTTGTGATCAGCCCCCACACATTCTTCTTTTTAATGTCTGGGTTTGTAAAATATCCTACATGTTCTGTGTATAGGTCAATTAGCTTCTTCACTGCCTCTCCTGACCAGCCAGGATAATCAGAAGTGTGCTCATTTTCTAGTCCCTGAATGGTAATGCTTTGGGAGGACACAAAATCGTCTTTGTCAAGTTTTTTCCTATGCCGAGCACGGACATTCTCAGTTATAACAGATTCCTCCATAACGCCATCAGCTTTAATTATAGAAAAGAAGATGAAAGATATATTAGTCAATTTCCAAAAACATCATTTAATCAACAAAGAATGATTTCATCTCTGAATTCCAGTATTGATTATTTTATTAGTTTTTTTTTTTTATCATATCATCCCGAGCAAGGCAGTAACGCCACTGATGTGCAGGGGGCTACGTAAGAGTGAAAAGATTGAAAATGAGAAAACTGGAAACCACATCCTAAACAAGGAAACAAGGGATGAGCCTCTACACCTGTTCAATAGACATGGGTGGAGTGTCGAACCGGGCGACAGTTTAGTCTATCTACTCCTATTGAAAAAAGAAAAAAGAAAAGAGTGAAAAGATTGGAAAAGAGAAAGCCCGAAACCACATTCTAAACAGGGAACAAGGGATGAGCCTCTACACCTGTTCAATAGATGTTTTATTTATATTCACATACTTCCTGCCACAAAGACAAAGACACACACACAATAGTTGAACGGGACACAAGATCAAATTTAAAATCAGAGCCGTGTGTGTGTGTGTGTGTGTGTGTGTGTGTGAGTACTTTCATTCCAATAATTGCTTTGTTCCATTGGTACTTCCCCATTAACATGATCAGACACTAATACTAACAATTCATTTAGATGTGTAGCTATATGGTGTGTATTCTTTTCAACTGTCGGCGGGGGGGGGGGTGCACTAGTGTAGCTATAGGGAGATGGTTAATGTTTATTTGATTCGGCCTTGTATCATATATAACCGAACTCCCTACACAGCTTACAGCATCTACTTCACTCAATTTAGAGAATTTTTTGCAGCAGGCCATACATACACTACCGGCCATAATTATTAGGCTACCCCAGTTTGGTTTTTTTTTTAAATTATGTATGTCATAACTATTTTTAGTATTTATTGCCAAGTGGATAATTCTAAATGAAAATAGAATGGTTCTTTTGTTATTACTTTGCAAAATTTTACAAGGCAGCCAGGAAGCCTTTGCTTCGGCTATCCAATAAGAAGAGACTAGCATGGAGAAGAGAGCACAAAAACTGAACACCAGAACAGTTCATTTGATGCACATGTTATTGTGCAGTATTAACAAAAGAACCATTCTATTTTCGTTTAGAATTATCCACTTGGCAATAAATACTAAAATTAGTATTAAATACATTATTTTCTTTAAAAAAAATTGGGGTGGCCTAATAATTATGGCCGGTAGTGTATGCGAGTCCCTTAGTGACCAGTGAGGATCAATCTCAGTACTAATGAGCTGCAAAACTAGTTTGCTGAACATCACACCACAAAGAGGTGACTTACCAGTTTATGCACCTGTGGCGTTACTAGTGGGATTTATTAAAGAAATATGAAAAATTTCATTCAACATTACATTGCCAGTATCATGACCAGGTGTGGTTATCAGCACAATTAAGCACCTGATCAGTTCCCTCCAAATATCTAAGTTGAAAGCTGGAGAGGTATTTATTCATGCATAGCATTTTTTCTGGCAGGTAGACCTGGTAGAGCCCATCTCTCTCTGAATCAAACAGCAGCTAATGTTCTCCAACTTGAAGGCCTTACCTTGGTCACAAACCCATGATCATTGATTCCATCAAGAGAACCCTCCATTTTGACTGTTGACTTCAGTTTAGGAAGCCTCCAACCAACAATTTTTCATCACCACACTGGCTACATACATAGCCATCGAGCTAAATCTACCCAATTAAGATTCATCCACCCTTTGACAGGTCTTATTTTTAATCCTGTTGGGTATCTAGCCACCCTCCTCACCAAAAAAGCTTGGTAAGGGAACCACTTTAGTTGCGGCTGGCTTAAAGAATTGGTAAACTTGTTCTGAAATAGATGAGGTGAGTATTTTAACACATTTAACACAGTTATAGAATTCCTTTAGAACTATTTAATAATCCAGTTACATAAGAGGATTGACCAATATGACCAGATTGAAAAAAGGTTAATCTTCCTCTTAGAGTTGCTAATTATCATCATCATCCCCACCCCCAGACTGGATGTGCTTGTAGGGTTACTGCACAGCTGAGAAACTGACCAGTTACCACTAAATATTTGGGTTGAAAGCTGGAGAGTTATTCATTCATTCATAGTGTGTTTTGGTCTCTCAGACCTTATGGAGCTCAATCCCTTCTTAGTGAAACCACAGCCAATGTCTTTCAACTTGAAATCTCATGTTGGTCACTGATGCGAGGCCATTGATTTCACTGATGTAACTCTCCGTCCACGCCATTAACTTCAGTCTAATATGCCCTCTAACCAGTGATGCAGTGTCATCCCTATACTTGCTGCATCCCTAACCATGCAGCCCAATCTGCCCACTTGTGCTAGATGACCATTGACCCTACAAGAAGATTCATCCACCGTTTGACATGTTTTATATTTAATCTTGCTTAGTATCTAGCCATCCTCTTCAACAGAAAAGCCTGGTAGGTAAACCAGATTCAAATATGATGATCTGACCATGTGGAAGCTAGTACTGTGTTATATGGTACTAATATCCCTCTTATTACATATATAATGTTGCAAATACTAAAAGTGCATATAGAAGTAAATAAATATCAAAATGTTCACAGTATATTTAATTTGTGAGTACATAAAAACAAATAAAATTTGAATTCAAAAAGTTAATCATTAATTAATGCTTACCTTCTGATAGAAAATTAGTGTAAGATATTAATTTAGGTGGAAGGTATATCTAGAGGGCATAAATAAAGAGTGCATTTTCCTCCCCATCATTGATAAATTTAGAATAGTGTCCACATGAGTGTTGGTCTTGATATAGGTTATTCACATAGCTACAAATGAATGAAAATCACCATTCTAATGTTAGCTATAACAAAAAAAAAAAAAAATGGAATTTGGTGATTTTCTGAATTTTTTAACCTAAAATTTGTTTTAGCAAATTTCAGGAATTGCAATTAGATTAATTATTAACATGGATTAATTGAAAAAAAATTTTAAAAACAAAAGTTTGTTTTTATTTCTGCAATTGAAAAAAACGTAATAATTTCTGACTGAACATTTGAGCTAATTTTTAAAATATTATCTATGTCAAAAAAAATATAACTACTAAACATAAAATGTTACAAAGAGATGAAATAACAAAACGATGCCACCCCGAACAATTTAGCATTACAATTTTTAAGGTCTACTTGAGGAAAAATATTGGTTTACAAACATTTTCAACATTGAATGATTGACTAGAATATGAGTCCATATATGCAGTTATAAGCACGATTTTTGTCTTAGGCACATTATATTTTCAGCTTACAGCCTATCACATTGAATACACCAGTTCTTGCTCGATTACCAAAGTTAAGCAACTTTGAGCCTGATCAGTATTTAGATGGGTGACCGCTTGGGAATACCAGGTGCTGTAAGCATTTAGTGACGGATGTATGTTGTGGTGCAGTGAATATCAGCTCGGAAAGAGAAATCATTGAGCCGAGTTCGAATTCCAGTTGAATACCCTGCATTCATTTAAGCACTGGTACCCTTGATAAAGGTATTAATCCATCCCTTCCCTCCAGTTATGGGTTAAATAATAAGGGTAGGACTTGGGGATCCTGCCTTAAAAAAAAAATTTTTTAAAAAACCCAATGAATCTTGATACTCGAAAAGAAAAAAGTATTACTAGACACAAAACTTATATAAAAACAACAATAAATTGTTGAAAGAAAAAGGTATTACTAGCAATAAATAAATAAAGTTTAGTTAGCAATAAATGACCTGCCGAGGTTGATTTGCCATAAAAACAAAACAACCAACCAACATTATATTTTCAATGAGTTTCTCTGATAAATGTTTCATATATATGATTCTGTTAGATATTTTTGCGTGTGTAATTTCAATTTGAAAAATATCTATCTGATCACATTAAATTTATGACAGGTGTTCTCTCAGGGAAGAACCATGACTTGAACACCTATTGGGAATTAAGCTCTACCTAGACTGCAAGTAGAACACATACATATGATTCATTGCTATAGATGCTGGAAAAATGGTCGGTTTCTTGTAACACTCCAATATGTTCCCAACTTCTCCTGCTATCCTCTACAAGAGTCAGATCAGGCTGAAAATAGAGTACTGCTGCTATACATGGGCACTATAATCTTAATCTGTACAAGTCTATTGTTAATCAATATCTTCACCACATATCTGCATAAGCTGTGCCTTATACTCTGTAACTTCTACCTAAAGGGGCTCTTGGGCCTTGTTCAGGATGAGCATTATTGAGAAAAAAAATGAACAGTCACTTCTGATACTAAAAAATGTAGTTAAAAACAGTTGTAAATTTTTTTCTACATCAACAGCTAACACAATTTTTTTCAATAAGTGACAATAATATATTCAAGTATGTAACATTAATAACAAATTTAACCTTTAAAGAATATACAGCAACTTTAGTATTTGTAAATAAACAGTAATATTTTAACAGTTTCAATTTTTTTATATTTTATGTAATAGTGATGCATAGATAGCATTAGTTTTATCAGGAACTAGAGTTCAGATCCCAGCCTAGTATGTTTTTTTAATTCAATTTCATACTAATGCCCTTGGAAAATGTATGAATCAATCTCTTTTTCCTCTTTTTTACTAGTAGGCCAGACTGATTCTTCACGGTTTGGTTGGTAGCCAGTCTAGAAAAATCACCACTAAAGCCAAAACTGTAGCGATGACAACAGGAAACCAACCCACATTTTTTTAAAGTTGATATCAGCTCAGCACGAGCAATCAGAGAGCCAAGTTCAAATTCCAGTTGAATTCATTGCATTCACTTACACACAAATTCCCTTGAGAAAGGTATGAATCCATCGTTTCTCCTTCTAGCTATGGGCTAAAAATAGCAGGACAGATTGGGTTCTATAGCGTTGATTGTCAACAAGTCTACCCCAGAAAGTAATGGCAACCTACTATGGGAAAATCTTCTGCCTAGTCAGTTGTCTCAAGACATGATTGTCTAAGCGTGTATCACGTCTGGCACTTAACTGATTTTTTAAATTACAAAAAAAAAAAAAAAAAAAAAAACAGTTTCAGAATTTCAATTGATAGTAACTTAAAGTAAAAAAAATTAAAAAAAATAAATAAAATTATTATTTTATTTTTCTATTTGAACATTAAATGTATAAAATTTAAAATCGTTTTCTTGAATTATCAAAACGAGGTCCTGGGTATAGAGAGGTTCAGTAAAAAACGAAAATAATAGCTTTACAAAAATGGACAGGGGGAAATCGGTGTTAAAAATTATTGTATATAGAATCTAACATAGGTAAGAAAATTTATTTACTAGACTGGATTGCTTCAGACCTCAAGTTTGACATAACTCCTTTAAAGCATAAGAGTTGAACAAATTAAAATTGAGTTACTCGAACGAAAATACTCAAATTTCTAGAGTGTAGTACTGTAGCATATCCTTTTGCCAAAAAAAAAAGCAAGTTCAAACTGACAACTTAAATGAAATATGGTACTTTTATTCCTGTGAAAGAGTTACATGACGATTATAATATCACCATTTTTTAGAAATCCTGAATAATACTTAGTGACATATTTTGGTTTGGCATTGGCAGTAAACACTTCTTGGTTAAGAAGATCAATCAAGCTAACAATACTTCACTTCTTTTCTAAGAGTACCGGAAAAATTATGTGAAGGAATTCTTAGTTCTTCCTAAAGAAACTGACCCCCGATGAACAAACAAAAAAGGGATCGCTAGTGTTGATAAGGGTGGGAGCGAAGGTATGCGATCATCGAAGGGTTCTACTTTAAGAATTTCGCTATTTTCTGTGCTGTTATCAGAGATAAACAATCTTTGTATGTATTGTAAGACATTGAAATGGGCTTTTAAAAATATGAGGAAAGAAAGATAAAGCATTTATTTATTTTTCAAATTTAAATTTTAAAAAAGCAAGATGAGGCATTTTTGGTTATTGTGGTATTGTGGTTCATTTGGTAAAAACTTGAGTACCAGGCAGAGCAGAAAGGTTCTTAAAAATCGCTTAAAAATAATAAATATTTAAAAATTTTAAAATAAAAATCAGAATTAAAAAAAAATTAAAAAAGACAACTTTTTTCAAAACGTTCTGTCTTTAAAAAACGCGATAACCATGCAATTATAAACATCTAACCCCAAAAAGACGAAAAAATTAGTTTCCAGTTGTATTTTCAAAGCCATTTTTTTTTTGTTTAAAATATTCAGTAACGCTATTAAAAGTGATTGAAGAAAGAATAGTGTAGGTAATTAAAGATAACGAGAGAAAGGGAGGGAAATTCCGAAGAAAATAGAAGAAAACCGGGCAAATGAAATGGACAACCAGAAAGAAAGGAGTAATAAATCTAAGTAATCCAGGTGCATCGAGAAAGAGAAAAAGAAAAGAAATGTGAAATATTAAGATTGTTAGAAGAGAGAGAGGTTAAAGTGAGAGAGAGAGAGAGAAACCTTAAAAAAATCAATGGTAGAAAACTAAAGTAGGTCGGTCACGCAGACTTTACATACATTTCTTCTCTCAGACATTGATGAATGCAGAGACGAAGCAAATGAGTGGAATATAGATCAGATTTTTTTTAAGTCTCTTTATTCAGTAATCTAGCAGTATTATTACTTTAAGTTCAATTTTCCTTGTACATGCGTTAAAATGAATCTTTGTAAATAAATAAAAAATATGCACTGGAATCTTTTAAAATCTATCTACATAAAATAAGGAAAGATGATTTTTTTTATGTTTTTTTATTGTTTGTTAGATGGTGTATTCTAATTTTTAAATGAATTTTTAAGATTTTATACCAATTCAAAAAAATGCTTAGCAAATTTTAGTTTAATGAAAACTTTTACAAAACTTGTTTAAAATTAACATATTTCTGTATTATTTTTTAATTGCCGGATTTTTTTTCGAAATCCACGTGCGTGGTCATTATTGCCATTCATTCTTTCTTTTTTTTTTACACATACAACTTCTTCACCCTCAACCTCCACATAAGTCCTGAAGAAAAAGAAAGAAAAAGACAACTAAACCCTAAAATGCGTGACTTCATAGAAAATGTTCAATCATTTGTGCGCAAAACTTTAAACAATGAATACTCACCGCAACAAACCTAAGGCCTGGGACGTGAAGGGAAAAAAAAGCAAGAAAATTATTGAACAGAAAAAATTCCTTTAGCCTCAGTTGTGGAAGGGAGGGCCAAGAAGGAAGTTGGCTTGGGGTGTTCGGTTTCAATTTTACGGTCACCTGGTCAGTCGATTGGTAGTCATAAAAGTTAAACAGTCTAACAACTATGCTCAGATGTGAGCGCAGTCTTAAGCCTGGAAAGGCCGATTTATTTTCCAACCAGGACCGGGAACGTGTTTAAATATGAGCGGCAGGAAGGCTGCTAAAGAAACACGGAATATAAAAAAAAGAAAAGAAATATAACGACAAAAGCGAAAAAGGAAAAGTTAAAAATAAGCCTAAAAAATTATTTAAAAAAATCATAGGACCGGGAACGTGGTTACAGAAGCGAGCGACCATGAAAAGAAGGCTGTGCACACTTCGCCCTTGTCCTTCGTTTTAATCTGCTTTTTTCTCTCTATCCTATTTATTTTCATTCATTCAGATTTGTCTTATTTTTATCCACCAACCTGCTATAAATGCATATTCTTCGTAGTGTTATAGATGATGATGATGATAGTTTAATTAATTTATCTTATTTTTTTATTATTTTTTTTTCGCATTGTTTTTTCTTTGGGCAACGCAAAAATAAAATAAATTTAAAAAATCATACATCTACAACTCGTGTTTAATGACTGACCTTTTTTTTTTTTTTCTTAGGTCTCCTTTCACTTCCCAATCTTTTTTCTTTAAATATGTTCTTATTCCGGGTACAGTTGAGTTTAGCGTTTCAAACGATTTTTTTTTACATAACACTGATTTATCTCCCTTACATCGAATACTATAAATTTGTTTTTAATTAAAATTTATATAAATATGATTAAAAATTAAATTAAATTCACATTTATTTGTGATTGCAGGCTCTGACAAGTCTCAAAAAGAAAATGTAGAACCTGCTTGTTAACTTGTACCTTACTACAACCTTACTGTTTGTAAATCAGTGTTGTCACTGTTCATCACATTTACACTGATTGATTTAAAAACACTGTGTGTAGTAAGTAAACATGTTTGAAACGCTAAAAAATCAACTCTCTTTGTCTTTTTTTTTTATTCCATTATTTTTTAATTGGATCTTTTTTTTATATTATTTTTTAAGCATATATTTGCTATTTTTGTGTATGTCTATGTAAAAATGTATAATCGATCGGATAATGTCTTGATGATTTGATTTCACTATTTTCCTATTGATTTTTATTTTCGTCGTGTCTCGTATTTTGCCAAATTTCTTGTTCTTCAATAATCTTAGAGAAGCTCCAGAATTAGAATCCGTGAATTGAATAATAAGCAAAAAAAAAAAAATACTTGGATCAGTGATGGGGTGATAACCATTCTGCCTGAATTCATAACTTAATCGATAAAAAAAAATAATTAACTGATTAAAATCGATAAATAACTGGTAAATTTTACCTTCAAAGAAAATAATTTATGAAATTTGTTTTGTTTGTTTTTTTTTTTACTTGGTTTAAAGAGACTGACAAATGAAAAAATATATGGTTCGAGTAAGAAGTTCTATCTATTCTAATTTCTAGTACTGGATTGCTAAAAAAATGCACTAAAAAAAATTTCCCTCTAGTCTCGTGTATCGTATTTATTTTTATATCTTATCTTTTTGTGTGGAAATGAAAAAATGATTTTGATTTATTCGTTTATTCTTGATTCTTGTAGTTTTTGTTTTGTTTTTTTTTTTCGTTTTTATTTTTATTTTTTGTTTTGTTTTTCTAACAGAACTGCTTTCTTTCAGGAAAAAAAGGTTAAATAAAAAAAATAACAAATAATGGAATTCTTCCTGGATTTCTCGTTGTTTTCATTAATTGTTTAAAAATTATTAAAAAATACACATAAATTTAATCTTCAGAAAAAAAAGGTTTAAAAAGTGAACTTTTTTAAATGAATCGAAACAGCAAGCACGCTACTACAAAGAGAAGGGTAGAGTCGGTTTCTCTAGATTTTACTTTTAAAAGAATCCCTTTATAATTGCTAAGTAAAATCTGCCGTCTCCAGCAGAATGTGTCGTGTAAGTAAAAGAGATGCCTGCTGTTGTAATTCCTGTGGTTCATTACTGACCAGAAGTAATGTGAGCCCTGCAAATTAAAAATAAATAACGGTCCCGGTTTTATTGGTCGGGTCCGTCAAGTGCTCCAGACAATTTATTTTTTTATTTCAAAGTGTAGAGAATTTCTTCATTCAATGATTTAATTTTTTCTCTTTTTTGATAATGTACTCCTTCATCTTCATTTTTTTAATTTAATTTAAGAGTAAATAAAACTGCGTGACTTTTTTTTTTTAGTAATATTTGGTTTACCGACTGAAAATTTGTGAAAAAGTTGAAAGTGTATAAATGCGCTATTCAAAAATTATCCCAAATTCACTCAAATGTTTTTTGGCTAGCAAATCGTTCTAATTTGTTTGACAGATAAAAAGTATTTAAGGAGCCTCCCACTCACGCGCAAACTGGAAATAACAATTTTTGGGGATATTTGCACAACAATCAGCAGTAATTGTTAAGTATTTTTTAATTCAGGAATTCTGAAAAGGCTATTAATAAATAAAAAGTAAATTAAAAGGCTCTATTTAATTATTTATTCTAATCTCCGACCAAAGATTAAAAAAAAGTTAAAGTAACTCCTTTTCATAGAAGTCTCGACATTTTGTTTGCGAATAATGCAAACTTTAAAAACCCGTATAAATTTAAAAAATAAATGAATTGATTGAAGAAATTCTAATTATAGCAGATACGCTAGGAAATATTAATTAATCTAATCAGTTTTAAACAAAATAAAAAAAAACGTCTTTTTAAGGATAATGAAAATTATTTTCCCTGCTAAGAGGATACCAACTTATAAATTTTATTTTAAGTTAAAATAAAATTTAATTAACTTATAATTTATGGAGAAAGACTAAATAAAAAAAAAGCGAACAACATTTAAAATATATAAATTATTAATCTGCAAAGTTTCATGATCTTTTAAGCCTGTATATAGCTGATAGCTATATTGGAAATACTCTTCTTCAAGTAACACACTTTAAACTGAGCCAAGCGTTTTTTGTTTTTTGTTTTTTGTTAAATATTCGCATGCATTTTGTGTGTACTATTATGTCCACACATGAGGTATAAATAAAAGGACTGTGTATTACATTCTTAGTCAGAGCCCAAACAGTTTGCATGATAACATGTGTGGTGAATATGGAATTAAAGGTAACTCTCTTCTCTTCACTGTTTACAAATTTCACAATCCAATAATTTTGACCAATAAGAGAAAGGATTTATCACCCCACCACCTTAATGAAGGAAAAAGATGAAGCCAATTTTTGCATCCGGTGTGAATTATTTTCTAACCAATGAAAAGGGATAGATTTACAAAACTGAGAGAAGTTAACAAACTTGTGTGAAAAAGTTCTTTATAAATAGATAGAGAAAGAAAGTGGAATCAGTCAGATGAGAGCAAAGATCAGATAAAACGCCACCACAATATAAGGGAGAAATTTCAAGCTGCTGAACTGGGCATGTCTCAATGATATACATTCCTTTTCTTTCTTCTGGTGTGCTATTTTCCTTTATCTCTTTTTCATTTTCACCATTCTTACTGCCAACAAAGAATAAGACAACAACAACAAGACACTTCAACTGACTCTTAAAAATTAATTTACAATTTTCCTTTATTGCTTTTCCTTCCTTTTCATTTTCTCATCGGCCACAAAAAGAAAGAAAGGAACACAGACTTTATTACTACCCTGTTAATCCTTTTCTGCATATACACATTTCACTACAATTATGAACTCTGGATTCATTTAACTCCGTACTTCACTTTTTCTTTGAACATTTACACAGTTAATATATTCACTTCCTGCAAATTTATATTATTCTGTTCTGTAAATAAATTTTCATTTAAACATAGAAACAAAATTTTGAGAAACCTTTTTCAGCTAGAGTCATTGATGAATAATTCAAATTTATAGCAAACAAAAAAAATCAGCTATTCAATAAGAATGAAAAAGTAACCTAACTTAAGACAATAGTACTTGAGTTCTCAAAATGTTCACCTTGAGAACTCACATACTCATCACATTTTTCAAAATTTTAGACAAAGTTCTCTTTCAGGACCACCATCATCAGCCTCATTCTGTTCTCCCTATTTTTGTCCATAGTCTGAAATTTTCTCCCTTTCAATGGCAATTTCAGTTTGAGGAAAAAAACAAAAGATCACAATGAGCCAAATCTGAACTGTAAAAATAAAGTCCAACTTGAACAATGTGTTGTTTTGCCAAAAGATGCAGATGTGTGGTATAATGGACAGTGTCTTGGAATAATAACTCAGAGAGCCGAGTTCAAATTCCAATTGAGCTTGTTACATTCACTTATGCACAAATAACCTTGAAAAGGTATGAATTCTCCTCTTCTCTTCCAGCAAGGACTTTTATCTGGAAAAATCATCAGCAAAAAGAAAATTGTTAATGCAATATTCGTTCACAAAAAAATTGTTAATGCAATATTTATTCACTAAAAAATAATTATTTTTACAATTTGAAATGTTTCTGTTTTTAAATAACCCACAATGAGTTGATAAGCCATAAAAAAGAAATCAATCAATTGCCAAAAGGCCCTGCTTGATATGTAAAGAATGTAAGACATACAAATGACTGGATGCTTTCTAAATAGTCCATGGAATACCTAGATTTTTTTAATTCTTGTGCTGTCAATTGTCAATTTCCATTGATTACAGTCAGTGGTGATTGTGGAACTCTGAAGTGGGGGGCGAGATTTTTCTGAGGAGGAAGGGGAAAAACTCAAGCAGCATTTTCATTTTCATACTACACTACTATTGTATACACAAATTAGGAATGAGTTTGAATATAAGTATGTTACTTAACTAAATTAAATGGAATAACTTTTCATTCATAGTAGTGGAGTTCTAATCTATTCTTGCCCTCTTTTCCACTCTCAAGCTGTTGGAACACAAGAGAGGTTAATTTCAAAACAAAATCAAAGGGTTAATACTAACGTCAATACTAGCAGAACAGTGTGATTTGTCTGCTCTGATTTTTTTCTTCTGCAAAACTGTCAGTCAGTCAAGTGCCATACATGATACACACTTGGGCAATCATGTCTCAAAAGAGACATGACAGACTGCGCAGAAGATTATCCCGCAGTAGGTTGCCATTACTTTCTGCAGTAGACTGGTTCCAGCCAAGGCTATAGAACCCAATCTATCCTGTTATTTAACCCATAGCTGGAGGGAAGAGTTGGATTAATACTTTTCCCGGAGGTATTTGTGCATAAGTGGATGCAAACTCTGTATGAATCCTTAAAAAGCTAAATGAAAAAGAAAACAAAACAGAGAGACAAGTGCTGAAGGTCAACTTTTATCAAAATCAGAGACTGATCAGTTTCATGAATTTTTTAAGCTTATGAAAGTAGGGGCTAGCTAAAATTCGGGGAAAGGGGCTTTGGCTCTTTCTGGATCTCCTCTAGAATCACCACTGATTGCAGTTCACATTTATTCAACATTTGCAAAGGTTCAGTTTGTTGAAAACATTCCAGATTGAGGTTTACTTTTAATGGCTACTCAACCAAGTATGAAACATCAGTACCAAAGTTTTATCACAGTTTTGCTCATTGAATCAACCCTAAAAGTCTTTTTAATCATTTAATTCCGAGAGTGTTTGGAAAGTAATTTCTTTTTATCAGAAAGGATATAAAAGAAGTATAAGCTAAATTTATTTAAATATTATTCGTCAAAAATATTATCACCTTCGTTTTCAATGACTATTTTCAACTTCTTTGTTTCTAAATGTTTTCCCATTCATGTAATACTAGCTGTACCTGGCCATGCGTTGCTGTGGCTCAGTTTGGTTAAATGGAAAAAAAGAAAAGAGAAAGCGCACATTTAATTTCGCAATACTTGTAGGTACACAATATTTTTAGTTGTTCCATTGTCTGTGCAGATATAGAGATTGTTTGGTTTGCAGAGTCATGTTTGACATTGATCTGCTGTTTCTTGTTGACATCTTTCAGCCACTGCCGCATTCATTCTGTTGAGAATGAAACAGATTTGAAGTTGCAGAACTCGATTGCTGTGCTCACAATTTTGCATCCTCGATTCTGGATGCACGTTGCTCCGCTGCTTCCTTAGCACGTATCTGAACCATTCTTTGCCTTCTTCACTCGTTTGCTGATGCCTGTTCTTCCTCACTTTGATCAGGCTTTGTTTACCTTAAGTTTGGAGTTTTCCTATGTTTTCTATGAAATAACAAAGTTGTCTGCAAAAACATCCATATTGAAAATGAAAGTTTTTTGGTTCGGCTTTCATCAGCTCAAATCAAGTTTGAAAATATATATTTTTTTAATATTGTAATATTTTTCAATTTAAGGTATATAAAAACATACTTGTATTGGATTAAAATGCTATAGTAAAATTTCAAACTAATTGGTGCAGCCATTTTCTAGATTAGCGGATAGTAACAAATGGGCAAATACATTTTTATTTGTATAGATATTCTAGTGATAGAAACAAATAAAAATCCAAAGGTACTAAATCTGGTGAATATGGAGAAGGTGGAAGAACCTCTCACCCTAATAATGTGGTATTTTCTCGGGCTTGTTTTCTGGAGAATAACACCTTTCCTCTTTACCAAACTAGAACATTTTTCAATGTAATATTTTATTTTCCCAATCAAGTTGCTGGCAATAAACATCTAGAGTGATGGTCCTCCCATATTCCACTACCTCATAATGGATAACAACTCTTATATTCCACCAGACACAAAACAAGAACATCTGTGGATGAGGTACTGGTTTTAGTGCTGGCACTGGTTGCTCATTTTATGATAACAAGATTTTTGCAAAATCCTACTTACCAAAGAAATACATATGAAATGAGTTTAATTCAATTCTGTTGATGAAGCAAGGCAAGTATTGACTGCAAAGTTTCTGAGCTGGTGGCACAAAGAATGAAGCTTATCTGAATATTTGCTATGGAAACAGTGTTAAGTTTGCAACATTGTGATTGTGGGAAAGGGGCTGTAGGGCGGAAAATAAGGCATCTCCTACCAGGCCACATAAACAATTTTGAACTCTAACAAGACTAGAAAGTGAGGGTTCTGAAGCCCCAGCTCAGATATAGCATCAATACTCTACTTTTGATCCATTTTTTTTTTAATCATATCACCCCGAGCAAGACGGTAACACCACTGATGTGCAGGGGGCTACATAAGAGTGAAAAGATTGGGAAAGAGAAAACCGGAAACCATATTCTAAACAGGGAACAAGGGATGAGCCTCTTCACCTGTTCAATAGACATGGGTGGAGTGTGAACCGGGCGATAGTTTATGAACCGGGCGATAGTCTTATCTTAATCTTGTAAAGATAGAGCATGATAAAAACATAATACAAGGAGCCAAACATTTTTCCAGGATCTTTAGCAATGGATTGTATATATGAAATCCGCTTGAAGTCTAGGGGTGAACTTTAAGCTAAGTAGGCGTTTAAAGCAATGAGCCTCATTGAGAATGCAACTGTTTATTGTGGCTAGAGAAATTTCAGAGTATTTACATTTTTCAGTTACCTATATTTATATCCAAGTTCATTTTACAGAATTACTTCATTCTATTGATCTCAGAAATTAAAGGTATAAATCTATCTACCTATCTGATCATTATCAAACAAACGCTTTTTTTCAACCATTTATCTCATCCTTAGCTCAACCCAGTTCTTTTTTTCCAATTACTGTGTCCTCTGTAACTTTATCGATGAATATTCTTGCTGATCTACCTCTTGATGTTTCCACTTAATTTGGATCCCACAGTATAAACTGATGCATAGCTTCTTGTTTATTCCTCTAGCAATGACCACTAAACTGCACTCACCTTTCACAAATTGTGTCCATAATCTTTGGTAAATTTCTATATAGTACTTCATTGAACATATGTTGTTTCCAGCTGACATTTAGCACTATTCTCAATAGTCAAGTATTGGGTTATCCAGAATGTTAATGCTGATTTTTAGTTGTTCATTTTTGTACATGTTAGAACACATCAAATTTACCGACAGATATATGTTTACATTTTTTGCCTTGCAATCAACAAAACAGATATGTTCTGCATACAGTAAAGGTGCTTTAGCTGAGAGAAGTGTACAGAAACGGTTCACTAAGTTTAGAGTTGGTGATTATAGCCTTATTGATAAAGAACACTCAAGTAAACCTCCTACTACAGATGATGACCAAATCAAGACATTGATTAAGAAGAACCCCCATTACACAACATGGGAAATGGCAGAAACATTAAATTTATCAACATTCTCTATCCATGGGCACCTAGTAAAGTTTGGGTGCTCAAATCGCTACAGTGTACCACATGATTTCTGTGAAAAAAATCTTTTGGACTGCATTTCTATCTGATTTGCAGTATAAACACAATAAAAATGTGCCTTTTTTTGAGCAAATTCTTATGGATGATGAGAAATGGATTGTTTACAACAATGTTCAGCAAAAAAGATCCTGGGATAAGCAACATGAGCCAACTTTAGCCACCCCAAAAGCAGGTCTTCATCCTAAGAAAGTCATGCCATGGATCTAGTGAGATTTGAAAGAAATCCTGTACTATGAGCTTCTGCCAACTAACCAGTCAATTGATTATGAAAAGTACTGCTTGCAACAGGATAAGTTAAAGGCAGCAATTTAAGAAAAACATCTAGAATTGGCAAACGGGAAAGGTGTTGTTTCCCATCAAAACAATGCCAGACTTCATGTTTCTTTGACAACCTGACAAAAATTGTTGCAAATTGACTAGGATGTGTTACCCGCACCCACCATATTTACCAGTCGTATCTCCTTTAGGTTTTCATTTATTCAGATCCTTGCAAAATAGTCTCAACAAAAAGAAATTTAATGATTCAGATGACATAAAAAACACTTTAATGGGTTCTTTGCTGAGAAACTACCGAAATTGTAGGAAGACAGAATCTTGAAGTTGAAGGAAAAATAGAGAAAAATTCTGCAACATAATGGTTCATATTTAGTTAAATAAACATTTAATAGCATAATTTTGTTTTTTGTTTTAATTTCCTTTAAAATTCAGCATAAACTTTTCAGACAAACGAACATATATATACACATCTATTTTTTTGATCAATGATTTTGTCAATGCCCAACTGCTTGAGTTGTACATGAGGACTGTTTATAAATTCCATAATTATTACATTTTTTTCACACTTTTTTCCAGATTTTTAAGCCTAGAAGTTAGAGATGAGTATTATACATGATAACTAAATATGAATTTTTTCCCCCACTAAGTGCATTACCACATTCAGGACAGTATGACCAAAAGTAACTTATATCTATGGTTCAAACTGACTAATGTGTAACAAAGAGTGTAAAGCGTGGACCAACACTGCTTTTGTTTAAAAAAATGATTCCAATTGATATGAAGCTTACTTTAGTCTGCCATCTTTTGTCAAAGGTTGATATCATCATAGTTTCATCAATGTTATCAATGGCGTAGATGTCTTCATTCTTTTTAATGTCATCCTCCACAAAGTCATCTTGTCCTCCTTCCTCAAAATGTATGTCGTCTTAATTGCTAGCTAGTGCATTTGTGATGCAGCATTGTTTTTCATAACTTTGTCTCAATAGCTTCAGAAATACTATCTTTTCTCAGACTTTCAATATTCATGTACACATAACAGAAAGCACTGGTCAGTGAGTGCAGCCTGTTGAAGTAAGTGAATTGTGTGTTTGCTCTAAATACTCTCTAAAATTTTGTATTTCAAAACATAATGTAAGCCAACATAATCATTGTCATCAGTTCCATGACCAGATATGGTTGTAGAGTTGCTGCACACCTAAGTATCTGACTAATTACTTCCACCAAATATCTAGGTTGAAAGCTAAAGAGGTATTCATTCATGAGCAGTGTGTCTTTAGCAAGTAGATTTGGCAGAGTCCATCCCTTTTCAGGTTCAACCACAGCCAATGTTCTCTAATTTGAAGGCTCACCTTGGTCCCAAACATGTGAAGAATCTATCTCCTGACCATTGACAGTAAATGGCCAGAAGAGAAGTTCTCTATTCAGTGATGCTATATCACCATTGGACTGGTTGCTATGAAGTTCACTATATTCGATTATGTTAGATGTCCATTAACCCTACAAGAAGGGCCACCTGTCTTGTCTTTAATCCAACTGTCTAGCCACTCTACTCGTCAGAAAACTTCAATGGGAGACAAGTTTAATCATCCATGACCCAACCATGCAGCAGGTAGTACTGTGTTACATGATCCCATTAGCACTCGTAGAGTGAGCTAACATAATTATATAAACTATATAAATTATTTTTAGCCAATACAAACAAAACAAAAATTGGACAATTGCTAAATTGAGGTTAAATTTAGCTGCCACAAATTGTAAAATGCCAGTGCATTTTATATATAAGCAATGTTTTATTTTTTCCAGAATTTCATAGCCTAAAGATAGAGGTGCATATTATACATGAGTGCTTATTATAGACAATTAGAATATCTGTTTTTTCACAACAGGGTGATTTTGCTAAAATCCTATTATTTATTGATTTTTTTTCTATTATGTTTTGCAGACCATTAATTCCATTTATGCAGCATGTTGCAACTGATGTTATCTTGGCTTCTGAACCGTAAGTACATTTCTATCAATATTGTTTTTTACCTACTTAATTCCATTCCTTCAGTACTTTATTACTGAAACAAATTTGAAAAAGATTATCATTATAGAAAAATGACCTAACACATACACACACATACACACACACATATTGACTAGAAAGCACTCAGAGAGTGCATACCTCTGCCAACACTATTGTCACTAAAATTAAATGAAAATTATTCCATAGGTAACAAAAGTAACTGTGTAAGTCTCAATTTTTCCATATTTTTAGGCTATATATATTGTATATATGAAATATCTCTGTCAAAAAATAAAATTATAGATCCATCCAAAAACTTAATCAGTTAGTCCTTAGCCTATGTCCCACTCTCTTACAAAATATAATTGCAATTCAGTGAGAACTTGTGGAGATATTGTGTGACAGAAAGGAAAAAACATGGGTGAAGTCATAACATTTGTTCATCTTTGTTATCAGATGTAAAAATATTCAGAGTATTTAAATTTAGCTTCATCTAAAAACCACTTTTGTATTGTGATTGCTGACATATAAACATTTTGGCCTTAAAAAAGAGCTACCAGTAAAATGTTCTCTTTCAATCTCACCATATGCACATTACCTTTGGCAATGTTTAATCTTCATGCCTGAAAAAAAAAGCAGTATGTCTTAAGTGCAGTTATTCTCATGACACTGCTATTACTGCATACGCTTTTGAATTCCTCATCAATTGTTTTAAAATGCAATGGTTAGAATTTTTTAAAAATCTAAACAAATGAAAGGGGATTTATACTTTTTCTTTCTTCTTAAGAATTAACAACAAAGACACTAAACACTATTTATTAAAGTGAATAAAAAACTTGTTTTCATAGTTATTTATAAAATGATAAATAATAAATATTGAAATATAGTTGGTTTAAATATTTTGATAATTTAATAAATTTTTGTAAATTTTTAAATAAAAAGATTCTTTTCAAATTTATTTCTTTATAAAATTTAAATGCTAAATAAATCTTTCTAAAAGGCAAGTAATAAACATTACATTATACTTTGCATATTTCCATAATATTGTAAATAAACTACGTTAACAGGTTTAGGTGATTTTTGTTTAGCTGGTTTAGTTTTAATTCTTACTTTGTGTGATGCCATTATTATAAATTTTTTTGGTAGGGAGAGACCTAAAATAGTAGTATCAGTTGATCATCCAAATGCAACATGTGTAGGAAGGAAACTGTCACAAACTGCAGCATGATGTTGCCTCAGGGTTGCCTACCAGAGGCACTTGCAGGAATACCCATACATGCATGACACGACACTACAAGAAACTGCAATACTAATCAGCTGTTGATCAGAGCAGCCTCTCAAGATGCCATGCAAGAATTCAGCTCCTAACTACCAATTGAAGCAGCATCCAGCAAACTGCCAACCTGGTACCCTCAGAAACAAGAGATCTTGGCAACATCCACACACATTACAAAAAGCTTGCAACAGGACTACTATTAAGACCTAAGGAGAGAAAAGAAACCAGGAATCCCTTCCTAAACAGGAAACAAGGGATGAGCCTCTACTCCTGTTCAAAAGAAGAGAGAGGAGTATGAACCAAGCAATAAGAAAAAAATTTCATGTGATATATTTCATTCTTTAGGATTTAATCAAACAAAAATGTTTATGTAACTACACATGTGCATGAAAGAGAAGAGCACTGAAATTAATTTCTTTTTCACTTTTTCCAATCTTTTTCACATTGTCATTCATTTCCCTAATATTGTTCTGGTATATAATAATTGATATATTATTTTCTACCACTAATATATATATATATGATGTCATCACTGTTCAGGGCAATAAACCCTGAAGACATCAAAATAATACCTTCAGAAAACTTCTAAGGTGGCATGACTGAAATAACACTGCTCTGCTAAACGACAAACTTTTCTGCATTAATTCTATTAACAATTTATCCCTGTGAGAGAAAATGATATATGAATTCCTGTGCATAAAAACAATACTGGGTAACTGAATGACCAAGTGCAACATATACTGTGTTATGCATTTCATCTTCTAAAAGTGATATTCTTATTGATGGAATTATCTATGTGTGGAGAGAGACATACATCTAACTGAAGGGCTGAAGATGTGGGAATGCTATATTTTAATTTTTTTCATTCAATTATATATATATATATATATATACTTTATTTCTTGGCAGTTGTGCCAGAAGCTCCAATATGAACAATTTCTGCAACCACATCACCCCTTACATCTGGACACCTAACTCCCCAGATGGCAACCCCTTTGGTTATGATGTGTAGAGCACCGTTAAGCAAGAGGCCAATAAAACTTCTTGTAACATTAAAGATGAACTGAAGGCAAGGATTATGACAGCATTTACCAACTTACATAAAAAGACTTTCCAGAAAAGTTGCAGGAGATCCTGAAGCTGCCTGGAAATGAATGGTGTTTTTTTTAATAAATTTACTCTTTAGTATTTAAAAATATTTTTGTGTAATTTTGGTAAATATATCAGTTAAAATGAGATGTCAGTGTTATTTTCATTTTTTGTGTAATTTAGGCGACAATTTATCCATCGCACGTTGTATTTCTGAAATCTTACGAAAAGCTAATAAAAAATAGGCATGGTTGAATGTTGCTTTATGAATTTTACTCAAAAAATGTTAAAAAAAACCATTAACACTGCATTTATTCAATCAGTACTTAAATATGGGGATGATATCTAGAGCTAAAACTACAAAAAAGATATCAGCTTATTGCAAGCTGACTAGATGCTAGTTTATTGATCTCTGTGTGAGGTATGCAATTTATTGAATGCCTCTTATAAAAATGGAAACAGGAGGATGCAGGGTTGCTCACACAAATGAAACAGCACTTGAAAACAGTTGCAAGATCCAACTTCCTTGCCCTGAGTGTGATAGACAAGTGAAATAATTTACCTAGTGATATTGGGAATACAATAATGCTGGCTATTTTCAGGAAGAAACTGATGACCCAGCTCAAATGAGGTGCTTATAGCCATCTCACATTGAAACACTGGTTCTCATATGATCACCAAAGTTAAACAACACCAAGCCTGGTTTGTACCTACATGGATGACCAGCAGTAAGTTTGGATGGGCAATAGATAATAGCTCAGAATTTGAAATCAGAGTAGCAAATTCCAGTTCCAATTGGGTTCGTTAGATTCACTTATGCACAAATCATTATTATCTCCAAAGAATTCTTACAGTTAAAAATATTTTCTGGCTTTAAATAACCTGTGAAAGGTTGATAAGCTGTAAAAACAAATCAATCAATAACTCAATGCTCAAATGAGCTGAAGGACTATTGACTAATGTTAATTCTAAAATTCTAATTCACACCAATAAAACGACATAGAAAATAAATTATAAAAAATTATTTTTTTTTACGTCCTTAATTTAGGCCTGACTCACTGTTCATTCCTGACATGGCCGTTCTACAGAAATCCTCCGCAAATGCCAAAACCAAAAGTGTCTTTGTACAAACTGACTACAGAGATGCCGATGTTCAAACTGATCCTTACACACCAGAATATGTTGTCCATCCAGGATCACAGCCAGAGATACTCACACTTGCTACACTTTCCTGGGGTAAGAAAAGTTTTATCTTAAGTAACCATAACGAATCATCTATCACCCTGAAAACTTATTTTATTATTAATTTTACTTAATCTCATTGTTAATTTTTTATCGCAAGGCTCTCAGAGAATAACTTACTCTGGTACAAAACCACAAAATAAAGCATCTATGATGATCAATCTCAGTATACTAATATTCTTCTTGTATACTAACTATCTTCTTTAGTGTACTGTGTCTCTTCAGGACATGGGCAATCATCCTTTCGACAACTTCCTATCTATTGTACTTCTAAATAACATTTGTCTATTTATTATCCATTCCAGTTCCTATCTGTCATCCATTGACACAAACTCATTAGGTAGGCTATTTGCTGTTTCTCTCTACCTCTCTTGCATTCCATTTTCTATGAGTGTTAAATTTTCCAAGCTTTCTTTTCTTATTATATGTCCTAGAAATTTCAACTATTTTTCTCTGATACTAAGCAAAAGGATGTGCTTTGTGGTGCAGTGGATATCGGCTCGGAACAAGAAATCGGGGAGCTGAGTTCAAATTCCAGTTGAATTCATTGCATTCACTTATACGCAAATACCCTTGGGAAAGATATTAATCCATCTCTTCCTTTCAGTTATGGGTTAAATAACAGGACAGATTGGGTTCTATAGCCTTGGCTGGCAACCAGTCTACCGCAGAAAACAATAGCAAACTACTGCGGGATAATCTTCTGCTCAGTCAGTCATGTCTCTTTCGAGACATGATCACCCAAGCGTGTTTCACGTATGGCATTTAACTGACTGACTAAGCAAAAGTGTCCTTTTAGTTTTCAATTTCTTTAATACTTTCTCATTATTCACATAATCTATAGTATTCTAAGCATCCACATCCCTGTTGCTTCATCCCCTCTTCATCTCTGAGGAAATTGTCTAGCATTCACTGTTACATAGAAGAATTTATATTACATAGTAGTTCAGCACTCTTAACTTTGTTTCTAATGAAATTTTCTTGTTTCTTAATACTTTATTTAGATTTTGGAAGGCATCATTTGCTATTCCAATGTATCTTCAGATTTCTGTGTCACATTTTCCATTGTCTTTTAAAAGACTTCCAAGATAGTGATAGATGTGTGGATGGTGTAATGGATAGTGGCTTTGAATGAGAAATCAGAAGAGCTGAGTTCAAATTCTAGTCTAGTTTGTTATATTCACTTATATGTAGATAGCCTTTGGAAAGATATAAAACCATCTCTTCTATTACTAGCTAAGGGTTAAATCATAGAACTTGTATCTGGAAATATTATTGTTATCTCCAAAAACTTGTGAATTCAATATTTATTTGCAAAAAAAGAATTATTCTTACAATCTCCCCAAAATATGTTTTGGCTTTAATTAACCCTTTTTGGCTTATTTAAAGCCAAAACAAATCAGTCAACTTCTCTGATAGTTTAATTTCTGTAATTATATAATGGGGTACACAGTGGTGTAATGGATAATAATTCAGAATGCGGAATCAGAGAGCCAAGTTCAAATTCAAGTCCTGTTTGTTACATTCTTTTGTGCACAAATACCCTTCTCTCTTCAGCTATGGGTAAACAGCAGAACAAACTGGGCCCTGTAAGCTTTGTTGGCAACCAATTTAGAAGAAGGAAAACAGAATTCAAACCAGCCTGGAGAGGGTTTGGCTCCCTCAAACTACCTTGCCCACAACACACCACTACTGCTATGGCTGAAGTACATGTGGTGTCCCTGCGACCCTAAAGGGTTATGGGATTCATAAAAATCTTATTTTTGCAGATCTCTAGTATGACCCTGAATAACTAATAATAATATAAAAATCATATTATTAATAAAATTGACTTTTTTAGACCATTAATCCATATTTGCTATTTTGTATCAAAACTAAATCTGATAAGTAAATAAAAACAAAACTTACTCTTTAAATCCTATGATTTCATTGTCACCTCCCACTTGGTCAGCCGTCTGAATGTCGAACTCCTGCAACTGATCAATGAGATGATCACTTTGATTCAAACTCTGCCCTATTCTATTTTGTGTCTAGTTTTGATCATAAGGCTGGTAAAGATCGAGTCATCCTCAGGAATCGTAATATTGGATTGGTCCAGGCAAAAATGAAGACACAAGCAAAGAAAAAACTTAATAAAATTAAATGCTTATATATACATTCTTTTGTAGAGTGCTTGGTTAGTCTTGATGTTAGAATTTATCAATTTCTCATGCAGACAAATGTCAACCCCTTCCACTTCTTAAGTTGAATGTGACACTTTGGCTGGTAGCACAAGGCTTATGTCAGAGGTTCTATCTATTCAGGCAGTCAGTCACATGATATCAGGCAATGTAGTCATCTCTCGTCTCAGTGTCTGCAATCTCTGCTCTTGGCTGCTTCGATTCCTTGCATTTATTGACATCCATCTAAAATTGGTGTGCAGCATGATACAGTTGAGGAGTTGATGACTCTCCTATCTTCCAACAAAATGCCTTTTGTTGTCTGGCTCCTGAAAATTAATTACATTTCCAAATCAGGAGATCCCTTTTTCAAAGGGTATTGGTCACAGGAATTGATCCACCCCTATAACTTCTTCCTTTTTTCATTGGCATCTCACACCATTACTTCCCAGTGGACATAGGCAATTCCTTTACCTTCCTTGGTATTTTACCTGCACCTGCCACCTTGGCTACCCTTCAACCAGTTTGGCTTTCAACTGCTTGGCATGGCTTAACTTATCGTCATTAATTAAAAACAAATATAATTTCAAATTTTGCTTGTGCAAAATTTCTATCTTGGCCTTGTCCAAAATCAGATATTTACCAGATGGTTCTCCGGTCAGCCATTCCCCTAACCCTGTCAGAGTCATTAATTTCTTCAACCACGAAAAAACTAGTCTCGAGTTTTGGTTACCGATCAAATCCTATCTATCCTGTTTATTTGCATTTTTGTAACTAGTACTTTGGGAACAAGGTTATATTAACTTTTTGTAAGTAATTCTTTTGGTTTATATCAAGCTTTTTTTGAAAAGAGAAATCTTCATTCTTTCTCTCTGCATGTCCATCATTCTATTCATTAACTCTTTCTTTTCATTTACCAGCAACAAATAGTGTCACATCATAATACTAATTATTTTTTTAAACTTGATTGCCTTTTATCAGTGATTGACTTTCCAAGTGGAGATGGAGTGGGCAAGAGGCCATTGTCACATAACACTGCTCAGAATGGTTAGTTACAGCAAAAGAAATGCCCCAAACAAGTTACAAATATTTTACCAGAAACACCTTACTCCATGCATTATTTTCAACCCTACAGCTGCTTTCTCAAAGATTAGATATTACCAGCCTATCACTACTCTGTTGCTATTTCCATGGCAAATGTTCAGACAAACTGCATTAATTAGTTCCACAAGTTCAGATCTTTACTGCTAGAACCTGCCTTGCCACATACACAAGATCAATTCATTCTCATTCTCTTCATATTCCATTAGTAAAAAAAGAAATTTCACTCAGACAACTTCTTCTCAAGAACCACTACTTTGTGGAACATACTCCCGAGAGGATGCTTTCCTGATCATTAATATCTTAACTTCTTCATGTCCAAAGTTAGCCATTATCTATTATTCTATATATTTTCATAATCTACACTTCCTCTTATGTCTATATAACAACCTCAGTCAGTCACCCTTCCTTGATTACCTCTTGGTATATGGCCAGATCACATTACAACACTGGTTCTCATATAATCACCAAAGTTAAGACACATCTTGCCTGGCTAGTATCTGAATGGGTGATTGCTTGGGAATACCAGATGTCATAGGCTTAAATGTGCGAGTGGTATAAAGGGCTAACTGCTTGGAACTGGAAATCAGAGAGCCGAATTCCAGTCCCAGTCAAGTTCATTATGTTCACTTACAAACAAAGACTTTTTAAAAAAAGGGATGAACTCACCTATTCTCTCCCTAGCTATGGGTTAATTAATAGAACTTGTAAGATGTAACTGTAATTTCTACTCCAACAGCTTCTTTTCTCGTGCTTCCCGCCTGTGGAATTCCCTTCCACATGTCTGCTTTCCCAACAGCTACAATCTCCAGGAGTTTAAATGTAAGGTCAATAGACACCTCCTATCACACTAACTTGCACCTATTCTTCCAACACTCTCACCATCTACCCAACCCTCATTATTGGTATCCTTACCCGCCTATCACCCTCCTTCTGACATTTCCTATATCTAACCATCCTTTCTCATCATCTTCCCCTCTATGTAACCCCCTGCACAATAGTGGTAGTGAAATACCTTGCTCGGGTGAAATGATTATAAAAAAAAAATAAAAATAATAAAAAATCAGTAAATAACTATTATCTTAAAAAATTCTTGCACCCTAAAAACTTTTCTGGCTTTAAATTTTTTTTTTTAATCATTTCACCCCAAGCAAGGCATTCCACTGCCACTATTACGCTTGGGGCTACATAGGGGGAGGTAAATAGGAAGAGTGGTTAGATATAGGAAATGTCAGAAGGGGGGTGATAGATAGTTGGGTGGGTGGGAAGAGTGTTTGATAGAATGGAAGTTAGTGTGTTAGGAGGTGTCTATTGACCTTACATTTAAACTCCTGGAGATTGTAGCCGTCAGGGAAGCAGTCATGTGGAAGAGAATTCCACAGTCGGGAAGTGCGAGAAAAGAAACTGTTGGAGTAGAAGTTGTGGTTGCATTTTATCAGTTTTACTGTAAAAGGGTGGGATCTAGTTGCTAATCTAGTATCTCGTGCAAATTCAAACCTAGGGGGCACCAGTGATCTAAGTTCATCAGAGCAGAAGCCGTGAAAGTATTTATAGAAGAGACACAGGGAAGCCACGTCGCGCCGATGAGAGAGAGACTGCAGGCGGTCTGCTAAGTTGGTATCAATCACATTATAGACCCTCCGCTGTACCTTGTCTAGAAGCCCAAGGAGAATAGCAGGGGCACCCGACCAGATATGGCAACAGTATTCAATGCACGGGCAGATGGTAGATTTATAAATGTGCAGGATAGATTCAGACGGAAAAAACCTCCGGGCCCTGCACAGAGAACCGACTTTCATAGCAGCGGAAGCTATACAAAACAAATCAATCAATCAATCAAGTGGCTCTTGAGCTTTTTATTGGGTAAATATTTAGTAAAACAAAATATATAACCTTCTAAGTACATTAAATCAACCATTAAATGAACCTTTGATGTCTGAGTATTTCATTTATATTTTGTTTTTATTTAAGTTTATTAACTTGCCATATTCATACAGGATTGTGCATTCAAATAGATTGGAGTTTTCAAGTATTGCTCTAACAACTAGGTTTGAACTTAACGAGACAATTTTTGTTGTATCATATCCCATCTATAATACTTACCCGCCACATTTTTGTGTCGAGGAGGGACCCAAATCATCTCTCAGTTGCGTCTCTGTCCTCGAAGACAGAGTGCGACTTAGTTGTGGTTTCCTCTGTGAGGGCAGGGTCACAGCTGAGAAAAATTACAATGAAAGATGCCCAGTCCCGGGAAACAGTGTCCTGCGGCCGCGCCACCCCATTGCAGCAGGGGAGTGGATCAGGTGCTCATCATCAGGGCCAGCTCAACTGGCGGTTGAGAGGACTGGGAAATTTTTGTCCCTGTGCCCGTCTGTACATGGTCGGGTCCCCACCTTAAAAAAGACCTTGTGTCACATCTCGCTCCAGTGGGGAAGCAGGGTAATTAGCCTTACCCGCCACTTTTTGTGTTGGGTGGAAATCCAAATCATCTCTCAGTTGCATCTCTATCCTCAAAGACAGAGTGCAGCTCAGTTGTATCTCTGTTCAAAGACAGACATGTAATTGAGAAAAATTATACTGAGAGGTACCCAGTCCCGGGGGAGCAGTGTCCCAAGACAAGAGGAGGGAACTGGTGTTTGCCACCATGGCCAGCGTGACTGGCAGTTGCAGAGACCGAGCAATTTTTGGCCCTTGCCTGCTTGTACATGTTTGGGCTCTCCATATAAAACCTTGACCTTGTGTTGCATCCACCTCCTAGTGGTGGGGAAGAGGTAACTATCCATATCCTATCTATTGGACTAAATTATTATCCTACATTTGTTTTAATAAAAAAAGAATAAAAAAAAGATTAAATTAATAAATTTTGTCTGGATTTCTAAAATGAGAAATTATTATTATTTTTCCACTGATTTATTTATCTTGGCTGTTAGAGTCATAATATTTTGGCTGTTGGAACACGCAGCACTCTTCAGATGCTGTTTGTAGCTAGTAATATTCTGGAAGTTTAAAATTGAATCCTTTAGTGGAATTGATTATTTTCATTCTACTGACCCTGCTATGGGATCACTTTATTAGTTAATTTTTCTTAATTTCAATAAGTCTTGAGTTAACAAATTATTTTTTTGAATGTTAAATAAATTCAGTGCAACCAAAAAAGTTTTTTGTTTGCATTCAAACACCAAAAAATTAACTAATATTTAATTTGTCACAAAGAAAAGAAATAAATAAAAAAATGTTATAATTTTTTTTTTTTTTTTTTTTTTTTAATTACTACATTTAGGTCGGGGTTTACCTGCTGGTGTAGCAGAGGTTGAGATGATTGAAAGAGCTCGAGCCAAACGTGAATGGGAAAAAACACTGCCTCCTCTTAATGACTTGAACCAATTAGAAAAAAGAAGACAAATGTTGGAAGCCATGGAGCTGAAAGAGTGGGCACTACGAGAACAAATGATTGAAAAGTAAGCTTTTATTTTGATATTTTTTTTCTTGTATTTTCTATAACATGAAAATTTAATTTCTGTAACCTCTGTATTATTTCAAATTTTGGAAGTCCATACATGTTCATGAATTTTAATCAAGTGTTAATTCTAATCAGTGTTAAACTAAGTCAAACACTGCCTATTCCTTGGTCCAATTCATTTTTAATAAAGATAATATTATTATTTTATAAGGTATGTTATAACAAGTGCTTGGTTGCAAAGGAAAGGGACAAACAAGTAATAAAATTTCAACAGTGCATATTTGTCAAATTTTAATATATACAGAGTTGATTGAAAGGTGACAAAATTGTTCATACACTCCTGATCAAAAATTTAAGACCACTTAAAAATCTTTAAAAAGAAATTTTTTTTTACAGATAGATTTTAAACTCCTCCCACTTAAGGTTACCAATACTACAATCTAAAAGGTTATGGAAACAAAAAGCTACATTCCAAACATTTTATTTAGAAATTTACATTTTTATAAAATGAGGCGATTTACACATGATCAAAATTATAAAACCAGGGGTATAAATTGTTAGATCTATGGCAATTCCAATGTTTTTAGTTCAGTTAGAGATTAGCAATCACTGCGTAAAGGTGTTACCATGCCTAAAGCAAGCAAACTTACCAAAGTTGAGCGTTCTCGAATTCTAGAATTCCATAAGCAAGGTTTGTCACAGCGGGTGATCGCAGCTAAGGTAAATCACAGTTAAACTGTGATTTGCAACTTTCTAAAGAACAGTGAGAATTATGGAAAAGCAAAATACTCTGGTAGGCCCCAAAAAATTTCTCTTGCATTGAGTAGGAGAATAAGACGGGTTGTTATGAAAGACAGGGGACTTTCTTCTAGTCAAATTAAGGCAGTCACAGATGCTGATTGCAGTCCCGTAACCATCAGACGACACTTAAGACAAAAAGGCATGGTAAATAAAAAGCATAAACAAATTCCTCGGCTGTTTCCACGTCACAAGTTGGGCCGCTTAAAGTTTGGTCGTGAATACCAAACATGGGACGTTGAGAAGTGGAAGAAAGTCCTGTTTTCTGATGAGAAAAAATTCAATCTCGATGGTCCTGATGGCTTCCAATGATATTGGTATAACAAAAACATGCCTCCTGAAATTTTCTCTGCACGTCATAGTGGTGGAGGGTCCCTCATGGTATGGGGTGCCTTTTCTTACAGAGGGACTATGGAGCTCCAGGTGATGCAGGGTCGTCAGAGAGCGGCTGGTTGTGTTAACATGATACAAAAAGCATCTCTGATGACGGAGGGCCATCGTTTGTGTGGGGATGGATGGTTATTCCGACAGGATAATGCTGCAATCCATGTTGCAAGACGGACCTTGACCTTTCTACAAGAAAATGAGTCCATCACTTGGGACATCCTGCATGCTCACCGGACTTGAACCCAATTGAAAATGTTTGGGGATGGATGACAAGAGATGTTTATCAAAATGGCAAACAATATTCAACAAAAAATGAACTTTATGAAGCCATCTTCAGAAGCTGGAGTAACATCCCCCGCACCTTAATGGAAACGCTTATTTCTAGCATGCCCGACAGAATTTTTGAAGTCATCAAAAGCAATGGAGGTAGACTTCATTATTAAATTTGGTTGTTGAATATTTTCATACACTTTTTGTACAATTTCGTAGAATTTTTGTCTCTGGTCTTATAATTTTGATCATGTGTAAATTGCCTCATTTTATAAAAATGTAAATTTCTAAATAAAATGTTTGGAATGTAGCTTTTTGTTTCCATAACCTTTTAGATTGTAGTATTGGTAACCTTAAGTGGAAGGAATTTAAAATCTATCTGTAAAAAAAATTTCTTTTTAAAGATTTTTAAGTGGTCTTAAATTTTTGATTGGGAGTGTATGTGGTTCTTCATTGGTTATTGGTAAGGAAACCAAATAGGTGTAAGGGTGTCATCAGCAGGGCTGGGAGTTGTCCGATTTCTTGGTTTGGTTGCTCAAGGTCATGGTTAGTGTCAGTGGATAGGTGTGGAGCAAAATAGTGAAGACATTGAGGTGTTAGAAATCACAGTGGTGGAGTTGGTAATCTGATGGTGTTGACGCTGGTCTATTAGCTGCATTCTGCATGTAACAAGTCAAGTGAGATTAGTGAAGTTTGAACGAGATCATGGTGATGGGTGAGAGAGGCAATAATGGCAGGGATGTCAACAGCATGCCTGTGTGCTGACAGGTCACCTTTAGGTCAGCTACTGTGTCAGTCATTATGAACGGATTTCTTTTAAGCAAATCTGGTGGTTCTCAGGATCATCTTTTTTACAGTGGGAATGTTCATGATTAGCTACTGTATTCTATTGCAAAAATTTGTTTTGTGGACATCATGTGATGCTCTGAGCCCCTGCACTGAAGACAACTTTTTGTTTTGTGTTTTGCTTACTTAATACTCACATCCAGTTGACATGTAGAGTGAATTAGAAAGTGATCTAATTGTAGCAGAGTATAACAGCTCGCCCAAATCTGATAAATAGGTAGTAAGTTCAGTAGTCAGGAATGAGATGATTATTAGTGAAGAGAGGTGCTTCTTAATTATTTTTTTGAAGGCTTTATTGGCTGTTCAGTGCAGACAAATGGTATGATGGCCCTGTTGAGTTCATGTTTAAAACAAGTCAGGTCAAATTCATTTATGTAGACAGGTCTCAAAGAATTGTTTCATCCAAACAAGACATCTGAAGAAGCATTATAGTTCTTTTTCTATTGTTCAAATGTTTATTCTGTTAGTTAACTAATCCCTTGCTGCATGCTGCTGACCTAGTTGTAAATAGATGTAAGGTGTCATCAGGAGTTGAGTGATTTCTTGAGTTGGTTGGGTTGAGGTCCTGGTTGGAGTCAGGGTAGGTCAGGAGCAGACTAGTGAAGATGTTGAGGTGTTAGAAATTCATGGTGATGTCATCAGGAGCCTAGTGGTGTCAAAGTTGGCCTGTTGACCACATTCAGCATGTGAAGAGTTGGGTGAGATTAGTGAAGCCAGGGGAAGATCATGGTGATGGTGAGAGAGGCAATGTTTGTGACAGCAACAACTCATCTGCACACCAACAGATGTCCTTTAAGCCTGCTACAATGATGGTCATTATGAGGGTTTTCTTTTAATCAGACACAATGTTTTCAATTTATTTAATCTGACATGTCTAAAAGAAAATGTACTGCCTAAATACAGAAATATATATACATATATAAATGAAAAAGAGGATGATTCTAAATTTCCTGGCAGTAGGCCAGTTTTCATTTTCCTTGGGAATCATGGGAAATTATTTTGGTTTTTTTATTTCTTATGATCATGAGATCACATTAATTTCTTATGGGAATATTATCTTAATTTTCATGCATTTTAGGTTACAGATGATTTTCTGGGAGGCATTATGGCTGATAACCAGGGTTTCACTCTATGTAAATAGTTGTTATAAGATTGTAGCAAAGAAAAAAGGACAAGAGAAGCAGAAAAGCTCAACTGGCACATCTTTATGCCTCTAATGCAAATGGTTCACTACATATAAACTTGAACAGAATATCTCAGGCAGTAAGCTTTTGATCTCTGTAGAGTAACAAGCTTTTGCGGCATTGGCAAGAGTTAAAAATTTGAAAGACTCACAAATAGAAGAAGGAGAGAATCAGATAATGGGTTTGTTTTTGGCTACTGTCAGATGTGAAGCTTTAATGAAAATTTCTACAATGTCTTATTGAAAGAAGTTAGAACAAATAACTTTTGAGAAAATTGTCAGAGTCATTAAAAAGAATATTAGACCAAAGAAAAACTTGGCCAGATGAATCTGTGATGCAATACTTGCATAGGCTCAAGGAGCAAGCTAAATGTTGCAAGTTCGAAAAATAAGGAACGCAAGAAATGTTGGAGGAAAAATTGATTTTTCTAAAGTTGATTGAGTCATAAGCAAAAAATGTTGGAGTGCATGCAAAGCAGCTGAAAGAATTTGGAAACAAGTCTAGAAATTTTTACAACAGTTGACGTTAATCAGAAAAATCAATAAAGCGATAGATGAGCTTGGAACGTACAAGGTAAATATGACTAAATTCTGAATGAAATGCAAATATTGTGGAAGAATGCATGAAAGGAACAAATACAAATGTCCAGTGTTAAGGAAACTAAGCTCAAGTTACAGAAGAAGAGATCATGTTTAGAGCACATGTAAGTACGAGAAGCAAGTAGAGAAAATGCGAACAGGAAAAACATCCTCCTTTGAAAAAGGAAAAGAAGAAGCCAGAGTATTTGCAGTAAATGTGTAAAAGAAAGGTCAAGAGAGTATAAGAATAAATGGTCATGTATTTAGTATGCAGGTGGATACTGGTAACGAAATAACGTTACTAACAAAGAATTTTTGGATTACGTTAGAACAACCCAAACTAAAAAACTATGTGAAGTTAAAGCAGTTTGACAGATCAATCTTAAAACAATGAGTTTCTTTCAGGGCACATTTGAAACTGATATACAAACTAAAATAATTTCATTTGTGGTGGTAGCATGCCATAAGGATCATGGATTGTTAGGAATTGACATATTAAAGGTGGACACAGCAAAGCTGATAAATTCTATGAAAACATCAGAAAGTGGAATAAGATTGTTGAAAGGGTATAATGCAAGTATCCGGTTGAAAGAGAATGATCACCTTAAATATATCAAGGGGAGAAAAGTTCTGGTTCACATACTTTCCTTGGTGGTAGCAAAATTAAACAGAACGATCCAACAGGACATTCTGGAAAAGGTGACTCAAGGTAGTAGTAACTTGTTGCAATAAAAGAAGCAGATGGAGGTTGGAGGATATGTGGGGACTACAAGGTAGGAATAAATCACCAAATATGCTCAGTCATTTCCATTGCTGAATACCAAAATTACAAGCCATGAGCTGGTGAATATGAAATACTTTGCCAAAACTGATCTTAAATTTGGGTAAAACCAAATTAAAATTGATGAGAAGTTCAAAGAAGTCACCACAATTAACACCCCTATAGATCTGCAAAGATGGACTCATCTACCATTTCGGATTAAGACTTCCAGTCACATTTTTCAGAAAGCAGGTGAAGGAACGTTATTAGAAAAGTAATATAATTAAATATCAGGACGATATAGGAGTAGAAGCAAAAACCAAGGAAGAATTAAAACATGAAGTTGAACAAATATTAACAAGATTAAAAAAGGCAGTGAACAGAGACAAGTGCAATTTTGATTGTAAGAATTTGTTATATTTGGGCTATCAGATATCAAAAAAAGGCATAGCACCTGATGAGAGGTTGATGAAAAAGATTACAGATATAGCAACTTCAACGAATAAGAAGGAATTAGAGTTCTTTTTGCGATTGATAAACTTCTATTCCAAGGTACAGTCAAATAATTGAGCCATCTGTGGTGTTACTCAAGAAGAGCAATGAGTTTTAGACACAAAGGGAAGATAATGCTTTTGAAGCATTAATGACAATCATGAAGAGAAAACCCCATAATAAAAGTGTTCAATCCTAAAAAAGAAATAACCATAACCACTGATTCAAGTGAGAAAGTGATCGCTGCCATTTTATCACAAGAAGAACACCTAATTATTTATTTGTTAAGGAGGTGAACACTGACAGACATTAACTATTCAAATATTGAGAAAGAGGTGTAAACAATTATGTAGAGCATGGAGAGGGCATGGAATTTTTTGTTGGGTAAAAAATTTTTGTTGAAGTTAGACCACAAGTCATTGGAATTTATTTTCAACCTGATAAAAGAATTATCAGAGGTTACATCTTCAAGGATACTGTGTGTTGTGTGATAAAAATTATGGTGTTTGATTTCAACATAAGATATGTGAAAGGAAACACTATTCCTCGTGTGGACACCTTATCACAAGGTTACAGTTTGTGAATGGAACAGAAGAGAAGAACAAATCTGATTAGGATAGAATAATATAATGGGTGGAGATAGACATACTTCCTATAAAGAGACTTAAAAGTGAAACCAAGCAGAATCTGGAAGAGTGATGGAAAGAATAAAAAGTAATAGATAGAGAAATTGCTCTATGGTAGAATGACCGTTCAAGGAGGGAAGACACAAGTTGACCATAGAGAATGGTATAGTATATAACGGAGATGTAGTAGTAGCTCCACAGGTGTTGAGAAAAGTCGTATTGAAAAGAGTGCATGATGATGCGGCTTTCAGCGTGACGGCAACATGAAGAAGATTAAAACTACAAGTATTGTGGCCAGAATATTCAAAGAATGTTGAGGAGTATATTAGGAGGTGTTCAAGGCGCAATGAGATAAAAAGACAGAATTTCATTTGTGGTCAAAAGAAACACAGTCCTGAACATATCAGAGATATGGGGTCACTTTTAATACTAGTGGAAGCGTACTCAGGATGGCCAGAGGTGATCAAAGTAAAGGATAGAAAAGTGGCCACAGTAAACCAGTTTTTAAGAACCATGTTTTCAAGAAATGGAGTGCCTCAAATGGTAGTTACAGACAATGTACCTGAGTTTTGGGATGACAGTTTGTGTGTCTGGTTAAGACAGATTGGATGTGTCCCATATAAGACACTGCCATACCATCCACAGTCTAACAAAATAGCCGAGAGAATGGTGCAAACTGTTAAAATGACTTTAAAGGTGTTTTCACTTAATAATGAGAGTACTGAGGCATTCTTATCAAAAATGCTCCTTAGCTGTAGGTCTATCCCACATGCAGGGAGGAATTTGAGCCTGTTGACACTAATGAAAGCAGATCATAGCCCCCATAACAATATCTTTTACTATGAAGGAAAAAGTGTTGTATAAGAAAAACAAAGGGGCAAGTCCAGAAGAGGCGAATTTCCTGTTACAGAGTGGAAACAACACAGATATAATTGAAAAGAAAGGGCAGTGTATTTTGGTGCATGCTGACCGGCTTAGAAGTAGGAGTGTGTTAGAGGATATGGAGATAGAAGATCAAGAATGTGAAGAGAAAGGACAGTGCAATGATGAGGCAGAGCAGAGAATGGAAGTGCAGGAGCAGGGAAAGATGGTTGCAAAAGTGAGATTGAATAGAATATGTAATTAAGTGAAGGTGAAAAGACAGATGAGTATGAGGAGGATGAAGAAAAACCGGGGTCGACATTAAAGAGACGACAACAAGAGCAAACAGAAGAACAGTATAAGACAAAAGTAATAGAAAGGAGTGACAGGAAAAACAAGGGTATATGACTACTCCATTTTTGGGAGGGTGTAGTATCCCATACAAATTAGCCTGACACTATACGACTAGTAAGTAGAAGACAGGCTGGGCAGCAATCCAATATATTACATTTGACAAGGAGAGCTACGTGACAAATATTGCTACATGCAAAGATATGTCACGACTATAGACACACAAAGAGTTATTCAAGACTCAACAGAAATTATTAAAAATGTTTTGTTGTATAAAATAAATGTTTTTTACCTCATTAAACTGCAGACTTATTGATAGACATCCATACAGACATAAATTTGAGCTTTTCAAAGTGGACAGTAGGAGGAAAATCAAAATTAGTGGGTGGTAGGGGTCAGCTGTGTGGTATTCAAAACAAGTAATAATTTTTTCTTTTTCTTTTTTCTTTTTTTTTTTCAAAATTTATAACAGAATCTATGTCACATTTAAGGAACACATAAAATTAACATAAAAGTTATACACAAGCACATGGTTTTATTTTATTTTGTTACTCAAAATTAAAGTCATATTTGTTTTGTATCTGGAGAGGACAGATCAGACAATTGATGTCTACAGAGGCAAATATTCTAGGTTTTTAGGTGTAGCAATATAGCCACAGATGCTTGTCCTGCAACATCTTATCTGAGGGCATCTAAGAAAACTTCTTGTGTGCAATAAAAATAAGTGTATTAACTTTCAGTGACCACTGTTTTCAAAAATATTTAGCCTATTTATTTGCTTTTTTTGTAATCACAACCAAATTTACAGCCATGTTTTTCAACAAGAAAGCTAAAAACAAATTGTGAAAGAGAAACATATCTGATAGAACATCATCATGACTATAATGCTTAATAAAGAAATTTCATTTTCTTGATTTTAGTAAATATTTATATTGTTATAGTTTATTTGTTATTATTTAATTTGTTACTTATTTTCCCAAAAATGCTTTCAGACTACAGCTTGAGCAATTGGAGCTTCTAAAGAAACTGCTGAGTGACAGGGAAGAGAAACAGGCCAGCATCACTAACAAAAGACTTGATAAAATTTGGTTGGTTTACTTTTAAATATTTAATGATTTATAGGTTTTAACAGCAAAAGATGAATTATTTTATTTATCTTTTTATTTATTTCTGTAGACTTGTTTTTAATATTCTTAAATCTCTGTTAATATCTATTTTTAAGAAATAAATATAAGGAATAATCTAGAATTTTAAAGTTATGTATTACATGTATTGTCATCATTTTTACTGTAAAATGATCATTTTCTGTAATCATTTCTATAAAGAGATCTTTTTCTGTAATCAATTTACTTTTTGCCAGTGCTAAATGTACATGATAATTGAAAAATATTTGCTTAAAGTATAAGTTACTTTTGTAAGAAAAAACTTAAATATCAAGAAAATCAGCAGAACATTTTGTAATATCACATTTTAGTGAATAATTTCTTTTAAACCTGCTCATAGAATTCTAACACCTAAAATTCAAAACCTTTTTATATGCATGCATTGGAATGCAATTTCTTTATCTCAACATTTCAAATAATTGAATCAACTGAATGTTACTGGCCAATAACATAAAATTCTTTGAATATTTTTTGAAGTCCAACTAATATTTAACACAATGAACTTAACAAATATGTGTAATTTAATTGAAATATTTTACTTATTTCTACAGAATAATTTTATTTTATTACCAATCAAATATAATAATACTGTTTATGGTGGAGCTGTACAATAGGTACTGTGACGGGAAATAATTATTTTCTCCAAAATTTGTTTTCATATTAATATAGGCTGTCATGACGACAATTGATAGTGGCAACAAGCTACCAATGTCCATAAAATACTTCCATGGTATGTGTCTCAAATATCCTCTGACAACTAATTCCAACTCCAAGCCAGAGAATGGGCGAAGGCAGAAAACTGGCACCTCCTAACCAGATGCTTCAAATAGATGGAGCTCAATAGCAAAAGGAAAATCCTGATTTTAAACCTCTGCTGCCTTGTATCATATCCAAAACATAGAAAAGACTATGGAAGTAAATCCAGACAGAAAACATGGAGTGGGAACCTGATAACTTTCTAGCATCTCCTTCATCCAATCTGTCCTCCAAATGTAATGCCCTGTAATCCTTTGAATCTTGTTAATATGACCATGAGGAGGACTATGTAGTTTGAACAGCACATGTCTTCCATATATCATCACCAGTCTAGGAAAAGGAAAACTCATGTAGACCTTGCCTGTTTAACTTCAAGAAAGAGGGATGCAGTAATCTAAACATCCCCAGTGCAAAAGGAACCAGCAAGCCATTACACTATTCTGCCTTGAATGTCACTATAAATCACAACTGTGAGAAGGAGCAGAGTGGGGACCACAGTAGTGCAAAAGGCACTAACTGAATAAATTAATAATGATTAACATAGATAAAGTGCTCCAGATCACGAATATGAACAAAAAGTTCTATTTTATAAAAGTAAAGTGGGGTAGGAGTCCAATTAGCTATGTAAATTCATTGTAAATTGATCTTTGTATGAAGGCCAAATTGACAATAGTCATTTTGGTGTTTCCTCACTAGTCACCACTAGGTGGTACAGTTTTTTTCCTCTGTCTCTTGTCACTAAAATACTACTCACTGATTTCTCATGATAGAGAGGCAGCTTTCTCAATCAGTATTTTTTAACCAATTTTACTACAATTTCATAATGACTTATTTTTTTTTACCTATTTTATAGGTCAGAAATAGGCATACTGTGCAGGCATTTATACCAGGCTGATATGGCTGGAACTAATTGGAAAGTTTTTACTGTTAGCATTTTGCTAAAATAAAAAGATTTTTATTTTTATTAAAATAAAAAGATTTTGTTGTTAACAACAACAACAACAACAATAATACCTTTCTTTATATTTTTTCTTGCTTGACCCTCCATTGACCTTTCATTAGTACTATGGGGCATTACCACAGTAGTAGAGTACCAGGGAGTTTTCATACATCCCATTTAAAATATTATAAATATAGCATTTAGGTCTTAAGTGTGCTTTCTGGTTTTGATAGAATAAATAAAAATGAGAAAAACAAATGTTTTATAATGAAAAACTGAATTAAAAGGCCAACATTAAAAAATGAATTTACAGGTTTTCAAAGTTGAAATACACAATTATCAGTAAATAAATTATCCACACAAATATTATAACAAAAACCATAAACTTCTTGTAGTTACTTGACAGTGGTATTCAGAAAGCTAATTGACTAATCATGAAAATTTGTCTTGCTACTTTCTAAATATAAAGGAAAACATTTTGTGAGATTTTCAAGCACCTCACGGTGCTAACAGATGGTTAAATAAACATAATGTATAGTGAAGTAAATTACTTGGTTCTTATGTGTAAATAACCATGATTGTTTTCTATTTAAGGACATTTAAACAGAAAGAAAAGGAAAAAAGATTTCAGAAGATCAGACTTGATCACATAAGAGGTAAAACAAGTTTCAATTTTCTTGTAATTATGAAAGTTATTTTAATTTAACCAATTACACTTTCTGCTTAACTTATTAGACTAAAGCATCTCTGTCATGTTTTATTTTGTGTACATGGTCATTTTACACATATTCTTTAGTGATTCTATTTTTGTCTTCTAATTCTTTTTTTCTTTACCTACTTTATGTCCAAGTAGTAGAAAGACATCACTGCTTTTTTTAGTTTTTCTATATCTCCATGTTTACCTGCATCAAAAACTTTGTGAGAACAGTGTATTTTCTCATCCATAAACAAACATACATTGTGAAATTTGGACTATTTAAATTATAGATCTACCATTTAATGATAGCTATTTTTCTTGGCGTAGTCGTTGTAGAATAACAGAGATAGCATAGTGGATGTATTAGAGTTTTCTGAGACAAGAGGAAACAAATTAATATACAATTACATACAATCAAAAGCAAGATTGGAAAACTAAATGGAAAGAATACAAAATGATTAACTGAAGATGTTTATGTAAAGATGTCCTTATAATAAGTTCTTATGAAAGATTGTGACATATTTTAGAAGAGTTCTTTATCCATTGGTTTGGTAGAACTATTACATATCCCAGTGTGTAATCAAGTAAGCTTAGTGTATTGTGTACTATCTTGTGTTGGATTCATGTTGTGGAGTGGCTGACACTTCTGCAGCACTCTCAATAATGGAATAGCCCATGACTGAAATGGTCTATTTAAGTAAAGAATAGTAGCATTTGAGGTGTAATATTCGAGTGTCATTCAAGTAATATTTGGACTGATTACTTCAGCAACTATTGCGATCTAAATCCCTTTTTCTCTGTGTTATAAGTTCTGTCTTGTCTGTCATTGTAACTATTGAACTGTTCTATGTACATCCATTTAGTATCAGATATTGTGCTGAATAATACCACAGCACACTTTCTCAGTGTATCATATCTACCTCTGCAATACAACAGTTCACAAAGTGAACCCAAAAGTGAATGTGACTTTATCTCTAAGGCATCCTATTGGTCATATGGTTTTCAAGTACTTTCCAACAGTGCCACATGCATGTACTGTCTCCCTAAGCAGATATTTATCAGAAGACATCACCTTGGCAACTGAGTCAGAACACTAATGTTTTAAATATTTGACCATGCATACATATAAGGGATCAGTATCTGAAATCTGAACATGAACAGGAACTGAAATAAAAACAGCAACTGGAATAAGAACTTAAATTTTTACTGGGTTTTTCAAATAAAGACATGACAAAATTATCAAACCATATAATATTTATCAATGTATATATATTTATATATTTCTGTTGTATTTATCAATATATTTTCTGTCCCATCTGTAGTAGGAAGGTAGGTAAATCAACTTAAGTTAGTAAATTTATGAGTGATATACTTCACTTAGTCATTTTAATAATCTATACATATAAAATATTTATCTGTATTTAGACAAAACTTTCCCAAGCAAAATTAACTGTTTAATAAATCAACTTCTTTACTCCTATGTTTCTTAGATTGCAGTCTTCATTTATTTATTCAGGTCTTTCGTGTGAGGCACTCAGATACCTTTGTCTATTAAGTGATCATCTTGCTTCAATTTGATTTTGAAATAGGCTTTGTCAACAGTGTTTTCATTGTTCTGTTGCTAATCTTTTTATTCCAAGGGATATTTCCATTTCATTTTTATATTAAATGCATATATTTTTTTACATGAAAAGATATTGAGCAAAAAGTGATTTATATAATCAAGAGTACTCAATGAATCATAGATACTATTGAACATCTAAAAAAAATGTAAAGAAATATTAACATATCATATAATTTTTTTTCCTTGTTAAATAGCATGTCTTTACAGTATGTAGGGGATCATCACTCTCCACAGCATCATTTTCTTAATTACCTGTAAATTGCTATGACTTTCAGGACAAGATAGTGAAATGGCATCCTGTTGCTTTTTTTTTTTCTATTGAACATCTAAAAAAAATGTAAAGAGAAGGCATAAATCAAATGGTTTATTGGCCTTTATTTTAGTTGTGAATTCTTCATCTTTGCTTTATTGAATCTCAATACATTGTTTTAAAAAATTGCTTTAATGCATCTCACTATTAAAACTTTCTAACAATTGCCATCATTTTTTGCAGCATGGGTAAACTAGTTTTATCATAATTACTAGCAGTATAGCCCGGCGTTGCTCGGGTGTAATGAAAGTTTCAAAAAATTAATCCATGGTCCTGGAGCTCAGACTCTTTGGACGTTGGCACGAAAGACTAAAAAGCAATAGTTCTTTCCAGTTAAAGCGAAACCATAGACTGAAAGAAAAATGAATGGATGTAAGTCAAATTTTGATTTCCTGGTATCAATATCAAATAAGTTTTTTTTGTCGTAAACTGAATTTTGGAGGCTAAATAAGTCCACTGAGTAAATGGTATCATGGCTAAGGCTAAGAACTACAATTATACCTGCTTAGAGTCAAATCCGAAGCAAAAACTAAAATAAAAGGGCTGAAAAACTGATTTTGTTCAGACCCGGTATCTTGCCTCTTATATATATATATTATCAATTTTCTGCACTATTGTAAGAACTGCAACCTTGAAACTTCTGAATATCATTTCTTATGTCTTTGTCTATGAGTGTATCAAATTTGATTAAAATCGGACCACTTCTTCCATAATCTGACTTTTTCGATTATTGATTTTCAATATTTATCGGGGGTACCTAGACACAAAACCTAGCTAAAAACACTCGCAGACGCTTATAGTACAACTGTGTAAATTTTCAAGGAAATTGGTTCAGTCGTTACGGAGTCTATAGGTAATGGATACACACACACACACAGACACACACACACACACAAAGTTTCATTTATAAATAAGTTTAGATTAGATTATATTATTAAATTGGAATTTAAAAACATCTTGCTCCTGCAAATGCTGCCAATCAAATGCTCCATGTACTGGATACCAGGTGGTTCTCAGGGTCATCAGTAAAGAATGTGCTCTTTTTTGGGAGCTCTTAATGGATTTTACTCCACACTGCCTCCTCTCATTGATGTGATGCTCCATCACTGAGTTCAACTAGTTTACTACCTGTCAACTACCTTGCATTCTTTCAGTGCTCATTTCTTCAGCTAATTGTTTCTTTTGAGCCAGATCCACTTGCTCACCTTCTCATTTGCTACTTGGATATCCTTTAGGGGTTTCATTACTTTTCTCTATTGGAATCATATGAACCTTAGCCATTTTCTGCAAGCATATAGCAGGAGTATCTTATCTTATTTATTCTTTTTCTAGTTGTAGTAGGATTCCGTTCTAGTGAAGGGTAATTGTATACCGTTGCAGGTTAACTGAATTTGGCCTTGTGGAAGATAGCCCACTATAATTCAAAAATGATTATAAAATCAAGAAAGGCAATTTGAGTATAAAATAACATTTATATATACACATGTCAATTAATGTTTTACAATTAAAATAATACTTGAAATAAAGGTCCAACGGAGGTTAGAATGTTCATGGAAAATAATAATGAGCTGAAAGAGATTAAAAGCTTAGGAGTGTGGAGGTGTCTTGTAGGTAAAGAATGTTCATTTTGAAGTTGCCACTTCTAAGGTCAGTAAGTCAGTAAGTTGGTTTGTGTGGAATGTCTTTGAAGAGGTTACTCCTGAGGTCAATAAGTGCTTTTGAGACAGGGAGAAGGAAAGAGGTCAGCATAGTAGCTGCTCGACTTAAGTCAAGGAGAAGCACTGATAACTCTAGCCTTTGGTCCTTCTGTCTGATGATGCTTTTTATCTCGGCTTTTTATATCCACTTTTTGGATCAAAAGCTCGTTTTGAATTTCACGCTTGTATTTGATTCCAGGCTTCCCATTGGCTGGTAAATAAAATTTGCGTAGGCTCGCAAAATGGAAATTTGATATTTGACTAATTTTTATTTTTCAACCGGAACATCTGCACAAGCTCGGATGCACACGACGAGTTTTATTCACTTGCCTTTTTGTTGTGAGAGAGCCAACATTCGGTTTCTCGCTTTTGTTCGGTCGGTATCACCCCAAGCACACATCTGTGTATACTCTCCAGCTAATCTTAACAAAAAAATGTTTAAAACTGAAACTATATAACTGAATAAATTCTATGCGTACATTTATTGAAAAAAATCCCTAAATATAAGCAGCTGTCTTATTTAAAGGAATAAGATATTAACATATCATATAATTTTTTTTCCTTGTTAAATAGCATGTCTTTACAGTATGTAGGGGATCATCACTCTCCACAGCATCATTTTCTTAATTACCTGTAAATTGCTATGACTTTCAGGACAAGATAGTGAAATGGCATCCTGTTGCTTTTTCCATAGTTTTGGATTCAGAATTGCCTTTTTCCTTGACTAGCTAGCTGCTACAGGCCCAATCTACCCTGATATTCAATTCGTAGCTAGTGGGGGTGAAGAAGAGATAAATTCATGCATTGTCCAAAGGCAGAAATGAATACAAAAGACTAGGCTGGAAGTTAAACTTAGCTTGACAATTTCACTTTCTGCACTGATAACCGTTATACTACCCACATGTCTTGACAGAAATATCAGTGAAGAATATTATCTGAAAAGTAAAAGAATAAACATATTGCTTTGAATATAAATGCTTGGGAAGCAGGGAAAAACGTTCACATAAAGTAGCAAGTTTGAAAATTCTATCAACTTGAGGGTTACAATTTTCCTACATTTGCCACTGTGAAAATATTAGAGGTACCATCAGCAAAGACTATATAAGATGATGACCCTGGGATCAGGATTAGTTTGAGAACCAAAGCATCATTGCCACTAATCCAGGTTTCTGCAACCTGATGAGCATGTATTTTGTCCTGTTAATTATTTTTTTATACATGTCACCTTTATCCGTGATATTGATTCTTTCTATTTCTGCACATTTTTCATTCTTTTCAGCCTGTTTGCATTTGTTCCTTATTTCTTTGTATAGTTTTCTGTATTTTGTTCAATATTTTGGCATTATTTTCTGTCTCCTTTGCATCATGTCAAGAATTTCCTATATGATCTATTTGTTTTTTTTGTTTTTTTTTTCATTCATTTTCCTTTAGGATGACATAATTTCCTGATGTCATTAAAGCTTCTCTTAGTATGTCCCACTTCAAGTTTCCATTTCCATTTTGTTTCTCATATCTTTTTTCTGTTCATATATTTTTTTCTTTCAGGTTCAGGTCATTCAGGAGTCTGTTGTATTGCAATTTTGGTGATGCATTAGGCTTCTTCAGTTTCCATAGTTTCATTCTTAGTTTACATATAACAGGGAGGTGATTGAATTTGCAATTGACTCTTGAATAGGTTTTGCAGTGAACAATTGCTTTCCTGAATCTCTTGTTTATAATTATATAGTTGATTTTGTTTTTAGTTTCTCTTCCTGGGCTTCTCTCTCTTCATAATCATCTTAGATGTTCTTGGAACCAGATTTTCTCTATTACTTGGTTCCAATTACAGCATGCACCATTAAACCCATTTTTTTCTGTGTTTGTTGTGAGTTCCTAATCTGAATTTGCTCCATCCCCCTCTTTACCTACTTTTGCATTAGGTCTCCCATGATAATTATATCTTGTATTTACATTGAGCTTTGGCATTGTCTAGTATGGAGTAAAAAGATTTCACTTCTTCTTTGTGTTGTCTGTGCATACATGATTATAATAGATATGGTGAAAGGTTTTCCTTTCAGTTTAACTACAAGAATTCTTTCAGATAACTGACAGTATTCCAGATGTATTGATGCTGTCACTGGATGACAGTCAGGTGATACCTGTCGCTCTTTACCAGGCAAGAAGTTAAGTTCCACAGACCCTCTTCACAGCTTTCATATTTTGTTTGATAATTGCCATGATATTTCTTGGGATTAAGTGAAATGGTTTCTCGTTGCTTTCTCCACAGTGTTTTATTGAGACACCACTTCTAGTTAGCTGTCCATTGACTCATCGAGAATTCTTAGAAAAAATACTTCGGTGATGGAATAAATATATTGGAGATCTCTTCCACAATGAAAGAGAACAACTGAAAATACACTGAAATAACAATGGACCAGAAATATTAAAAACCAAAGTGAAAGCAAAAACAAAACAGCAGGACCAGACAAAATTGTAATAGAAATACTGGCAGCAATTTCGACATAGACAAGAATACAGAAATAATAAATGAACTCGACAACAGTTGAAATATACCAGAAGACTTAAGCAGCTCTATTCTCATAACACTGCTTAAGGAAGCAGGTGCAAACAGATATGAACTCTACTGGAAAATCAGCCTAATGAGCCACAACAAACTCATCATCTGAATTTTGATGAATAGAGCGGAAAGTACGACATTGAAATCTAGAGACATATTGAGTAGCCAAAGATGCATTCCAAAATCTAGGCAGAATATTAAGCAAAACTCTTTGCCGAGCTTGAAAAGAACCTCCAATCCATGGTGGACTAGGGTAAGAAATGGCTTGTGAATTTTAATACTTCCAAAATGAAGCTGCTATCTATTAACCATCACAGACAATCGCTCCTACCCTTCCATTAGCATGGATTAGGTCAGTCTCCCTGAAAGCAAAACACAGTGCCTCCTCAGCTTAACTCTCACAACAGACCTCAAGTGGAATGACTATATAGAATCCATAGCTAAATCTGCTGCTAAGAAAGTTGGTTCTCTGTGTAGGGCCAGGAAGTTTTCCCTGTCTGAAACAATCCTGCACATATATAAATCTACCATCTGCCTGTGCATTGAATACTGCTACCATATCTGGTCGGGTGCTCCTGCTATCCACCTAGGTGTCCTTGATAAAATCCAATGGAGAATCTGAAATGTGATCAATCCCAACTTGGCAGCTCAGATACAGTTACTTTCTCACCGGTGCAATGTGGCTCCCCTGTGTCTCTTCTACAAATACTTTCATGGCTTCTGCTCCAATGAACTTAGCTCACTGGTGTCCCCTATAAATGAATTTACTCAAGCCACAAGGTTAGCAACTAGGTCCCACCCTTTTACTGTGAAACCAATAAAATGTAAATGCAAATTCTACTCCATCAGCTTTTTTTCTCACACTTCCCGCCTATGGAATTCTCTTCCATTTACTTGCTTTCTTGACAGCTACAATCTCCAAGCATTTAAATGTAAAGTCAATAGTCATCTTCTATCTCACTAACATGAATCCTCTCTTTCATGCTCCTTTCTTCATCCACTCAACTCTCATCAGTATTCTCATCCTTCTCTTACCCACTTCCTGACACCCCCTATAACCTGTCACTCTTTCTCATAACTTTCCTCCTATGTAACCCCCTGCAAAACAGTGGCAGTAAGATGCCCTGCTTGGGGCGATATGATTATGAAAAAAAAAAGAGACAGGAAAATTTCATTGGAAACAGAGAAAAGAGTACTGATCTGTTACATGATATCTGTCCTCTTGTAGGCCAGAAAATTCTGACAATCTCCACAAAGATGAAGAAAAGCCTCAAAGCAACAGAAATGTGGTTCTATAGAAGGATAAATATGAGGGTACCATGGGTTGAACATGTGAGCAACGATGAGGTTTTGAAGAGAATGAAAATCAAAAGGAAACTTATACTAAACATCAGGAGGTGGCAGTTGAAATTTCTGGGGCATGAGGGAAAAAAGGCTTGGAAAATCTGACACTCATAGGATAGATAGAGGGAAAAAGGGATAGAGGAAAGCAACACATGACATATTTGATTGGTTCAATCAAATGGATGGCAGGCCAGGATTTGGAAGAAATAATAAAAAGACAAAACATTAAGGAACAGTAAGATGTGGAGGCTCATGATAGCCTAAGTCCTGAAGGAACACAGCACATAAAAGAAAAACTTAGAGTACCACCAGACTTTGTTGGTTTCCCTCACAGTGTTGGAATGCCAAGTCAAAATGCAGTTTCATCATATATTTCATTAAAAGTCTATTAATAAAGGGGTAATATATTTTTTCAAATTTTTAAATTCTGTTAGTGTATCTCTTCTCTATCAGTATTTGTTCCTACAACTAAAAATACGATTTCCATTTCCCAAATATATTTTTTTATCTTTCATTCACTAACAGCTGCTGAACACACCCAAAACTTTTGACCAATCAGGATTGGGCCCTCCAAACTGTACTTTGTGACCCTCATTATCTTATCATCACTTGCTTTTTTCTACCTACATTTATGTTACAAATTAAACTAAGCACAACTGATTATTAAGAGTCTGAAAAATTTTGACATCATTCAGGAGTCTTTTTTTTTTATCCAAATCCATGAATTTGTTTTATTGATGTTAAGTCTCAAAAATCAATATAAAATTAATTATTTTTTATCCATAATGTTAAATATTCAACTCTTGAACAAGAAAAATCTCAAGTTGATGTTAAAAATTGCCACAAAACATTGTTGATTTATTTAAGATTTAAATTAGGATATGTTAATTTATATTTAGATATAGTGTATCTATTTTCAATTTATCTAGTTGAATTGTACACCTATATTGCTTATGTTCCATTATTGTACATAATAGGCTTACATTAAAATTTATATTTTATATGAATACTACCTTATGAAAATTGAGATGCAGTTGAGTGGGGAGAGGCTCCATATCATAGATTCAGGAGTGACAACACAAAACACTTGCACTGGCCATGAACAACTGTATTATTTATAAAGGAACCATCATTGACTTTAAGCCAATAATCTCATTTTACGTTTTTTTCTGATAATTTACTTGATCAATCAATTTTTACCTTTCTATTTCTATTTTTAAAGCTCTTCGTAAGTTGCATTTAAGCAAGAAAAACATGGAAAAAAAATTTGAAAGGAGGGACATTGTTAAAGATTATGTCAACGATGGTTCCACTGTTTTTGCCCCATTAACACGCAATGGAGTATTTCCAGATAGCAAACAAAATCAATATGTTGTCCAGAGTTCATTTCTTTCTACTTATGATGGTAAGTATAAGTATTTTTTCTACAATATTCAGCTATTCTGAGTAAATTTATTTATTTTTATGAAATTAGTTGAAGCTTCACTGTCTTAGTAAAACAGTTGTACATTTTCATATTTGGGAGATATTTTTAATTGTATAATTTTTTTGCTATTAGATTGATTTGGTCTTTATTATGTATTTGATAATGTCAGGAGTAAATATTTTAGTGTGGCATAAAGTAAGTATAAACTCAGAAAAAAGGAGGGCCATATTTACAACATGTTAAGAGAGAAAGGTTGTCCAAAAGAAAACTTAAACTAACACCAACCAAAATCATTTTGAATTTCTGTCTAAATTTTTGGATAATATTCAGGGAATAAAAAAAAGAAAGAGATATGACAGGAAGACTTCAACAGCAGCAGCAGCCATACTAGAGAAAAGAAGTCTTGTGAGTGCAGTCAAGTGTGACACAGCAATAGCAGCATATCAGCAGGCAGGCAGACTAAGTTTCAGGCTCTAAGTTCTCCACTTGGAATTGTCACACTCACAGACAATAGGCTTAAACAATGTTTCCCAAACTATGGGCCACGGCCTACTCGTTGGTCGCATGTGGAATGTTAGTGGATCGTAAAATGTTATACTAGAATTACGCCTTAGCTTTGATGAAACATTATCTGTTGTGATAATTCAAGACTCAGACTTTCATTGCTAGGCTGTTATTATATCAAGCAGTATTTTCTTTTGATGAGCAGGGTTGGTCATGTTCTCAATTTAATCATTCGTCATCATTAAAAGGAAATCAGTTTTCACCTATTCATATAAATAATATTTTTATGTTCTTTTATATGTTTTTACTCAGTAAGCTGTGGTCATGAATAGTGGGTTGCGATTCTAAAAAATTTGGGAATTTCTGGCATAGAGCATCAATTGGTGCATCAAAGCACACTGGTGTGCCATAAAAGGATTTTAGGAGTGCCACAAAATTTTTTAAAGGTCATCAAATTATTTTTGAAAGAAAACCAGAACACTATAAGAGTGCCTATCAAAATTAAAACCTCTTTAAATTGATTATACAAATGTATCAATGTTAAAATTAATAAATATATAATAATAAAAATATGTATTAACAATGATAGCTGATCATGGCTAGAGTTCAAAATTTTATCTTGTAAAGAAAATTTTCTAAAAAATCATTAAGCTTATTTCATTTAATGTTAAATTATAATAAACAGAAAAATAAATATAATTTTTTAAGCATTTTAATTATTATATTTTTTTATTATATTAGGACCTTGAATAAGTCCTCGCTGTTTTAAAAACAGATGGCATTCCCAGAACTCTCTGTGGTAACACATCTATAAGGAAGTACTATGAGCAAACTTGAAATTCAGTGGATATCATTTCACCAAAGTGTAAAAACTTTGTTTTTTATAGGATTAAACATGTCAGAAAGTGTATTTGCAGGGAATATTACTGTACTACTTTATTCAAAAGAAATCTACAGTTGAATCACACAGAATTTTTGTTGAGACTTACAGCACCCATGCTCGGTCAAAAACAATATGCAGAGATTAGTTTAGACACTTCAAAAATAATGATTTTGATGTTAAAGATAAAGAACGCTCTGACGCACCAAAAAATTTTGAAGAAATAATAAAAAGCATAAAATTTGAAGTTTATTTCAGCTTCTTATACTTTAGAAATATATTCTTTTCTTTTGAAACTCAGGCTTATTGGATTTAGAACAGACCCTCCCTGATTTTGTGATCAATCCAAGAATAAAGGTACCAGTGACTCCTGTAAAAAAGATTGGATCATATATCAAGAGAAAATATAAGGAAGAATTTGAGCTCAAAGACATTCATGAGGTTTGTTTTGTTGCTTATCTTTACCTACAAATCCATCTACACAAATAATTGCTGATACACTCAGAGATATGTTAAAACAAGAAAAAAATTTTAAAAAAAAAGAAAATTACTTATCATAAAATGGTAATGTTGAAATACAACGCAATTGAAAAAAAAAGCTACTAAGTCTGTTTCTTGCTATCAGATCTTGTTTATGAACAAGAAATATGCAGTGACTAAAATGAACATAAAAAAACAAACATTATATAATAATTATGCTCTTTGGTATTCAGTTGAGTTGCTGGGCACATTTTTTGTCTTCATTTGAGTTCTTATAAAAGAGGACAGATAAACAGCACAGTTGCATTTTTTGGTTGTTTTATTTTAATATTACCACTTTATGGTGCTTTTTAAGCACTTCCTTTTGATATTTTTTCTTCTTGTTTTAACATGCCACTTTTATCACTATTACTAAATTTAGTTACCATAGAACTATCCGGAAAGTATCCAGCCATTTAATATTACACTCCCAAAGTCTACAAAAGCAATGGTGACTTATTACTCCAGCTTCCTCTCTAATTTTCAAAACAGTCTGCAAAGTCCTCTTTTAAGATCACCATCCATTAATCTTCTCAATTTTCTTCATGGCATTTTGATAGAAAAATCCAGAAACTGCAAAGAGCCAAGTTTTGACTGCAGGGGGAGCTGTTCAACCCAAGTAATATGATGATTTTGTCAAAAATTTCTGTAGAAGATATATAGGACTTACTCACTTTATCATTTTGGAAATAACAATAACACAAGATAACTCCATAGAAGAGCATCTGTTCCAACATAAGAAACGTTTCTTCTGATTGGCTGCAAAACTGAATTAACCACACAAGTGGTTCTCAAGATTCCAGACAGACCTCATTAAATTAAACAGATTAAAATAATACATAGGTTCATGATATACGGACATATGAATAACAGAAGTTTCTCATTCAAATTGAAAAAATATTGTTCATTTCTTATGGTTATTAAGATATTTTTATTCACTTTTGCTAAATTTTTTGTTTTTTTATAGAAAATTCTAGCAGGAAAGATTCCAAAGAAAGTAGATGTAAAACCACTTCGGTATCTTGTGAAAATTGAGAAACCTAAACCACGGCCACCTACACCTTCAGTTGAAGGACCTTCTCCCGTAAGTTTATCTATTTTTGTTTTGTTTAATTTACATTAAGAAAAGCACACACTGGATACATAGAATTATATGAGCTTGTTAAGTATCATTCCAAAGTTGATGTCAAAACAACAGTTTTAAGTTTTAAAATATTTTTTAATACTAAAATTCACCTAATATAAGGGTCAAGAGCCACTCAAAGTATGGACTTACTGTTAAAATGGTAATGAAATGAGATGTGTGATTTGAATGAAAGAGAAGATAGTAGAAAGTGAAAATCATTAGGATAAAAATTGACTATTAACTAGATATTAGACTGTAGTGTTCAGGGAAGCATCTATGTGGGAGTCTGTTCCACAAAATAGCAGTTCTTGAAAAAAATGCTTTTTTCTTTAGAAAATGGAGTGCAATCTGATTTCATAGAGTAGCAAGGCATCTCCTTGCTGGTGGAACTAAAGAATAGAGCTCATCTTAACCTTTGCCATATAAATAACAGTAGAGTATGCCTGCACAATTATAAAAATGTGAAGTGCTACAAGAGTAAGTATTTAGAGTAAATCTCTGAATTAAATAAAGTTGCAAATGCATCCCAAAAGAAATAATACCTTAATCAAAAACGAATATTGGATGAATAAAGTGACTACACCAGAAAACTGAATTTTTATACACAATTGCTGAATTTATTCTGGTAGATACAAAAAGTACTATTTTAAAAGTTCTTCATGGACCACATTGAGTACTCTTGCAACCTGCAGACCATATTTTGTGCAGGTCTGCAGTGGCAGGCTTTCAAGATGATCTGCACCCTGTCTGAAGTTATTAAGCAAATCATATAAACTTCAATAATTAAAATTTGGTTAAAAAAAAAATTGTCAAGTTTTAAACAATCAATTTAAATGTCAAAACAAAGCCTGAGTTAAAATTTTAGGTAGTATCAATATGTTTTATTGAAGTCATTTGATGTATTCTGAAAAACTGCCATCTGAAGTTATTAGGCAAAACCAAATTATCACATTTTACTTCAACAGAAATGTGAGGAAATGATCAAAAATTGATCAATAAAACAAATAGTAATCACATATGATAAATCATTGAGTCCTTTACATTTGAATATAGTGACCCTTCTTCTCAATAATAGTCAGTCATCTATTACCCATTGATTTTGTTAATCTTTTACTTCAGCAGTTTAAATTTCCAACATGATAGTTTTAATTGCTTCCAACAGCTCTGCTTTGCTGTTATATTGTTTGTTGCCTTTATATAATTTAATCTTCACAATTGACCATAGATTTTCAATCGGATTCAGATCAGGACTTGATAGTGGCGATTTCATTATCTCCTCTCCTGTAAATTTTTTATTCTCAAAGAATTCACGGGCAAGCTTAGATACATGGGAAGATGCATTGTTGTGCATAAATGCACACTTTACTTTGTAAATGCAAGGCTGGAACTTTTACCATGCAAAGAAAATTTTATTCGTAAAATTGCAGAAGTTATCACTGTTCGGTTTAACTCCATCAACATTGAATGGTCCAATAATGGTTTGATCGGCAATTCCAGCCCATATCATAACATGACCGCCTCTTTGTTGCCTTCTTTTAGCCACAGGTACATCTGAATTTGATTAAGCCCATCCATCAGGCTCATTATATGTCATTCAAGATTTGTTTGTGAAAATCACTTTAGAAAAGTCAATTTTAATGTATTTCTTGGTCCCTATTTTGACACTTTAAATCATTTTCTTTAGTGTGAGGAGATTGCCTCAGAGATGTTTTCACAGATCCCAATTCACAAAGTATTTTACCCCTCTTGTCATTCTTTACTCCCTCAATTCCAGAAATGAGTGTTATGTCTGGTATTTCTCACAGTTTCAGTGCTCTGTACATAGTACAACATTACACAAGACATAATGGAGACATGACAGTTATTGGCTTAGCACTTAAATACAACTCAGCTAATTTGCATAGGTTACCACACCCTACCTGAATTGAAGTGGTTGCATCTGCCCCTTCATCTCGATCAAAGCCATATTATTGCCTCTCTAGAAAAGGAAGTTCGCTTCTTTGGGATTTGCATTTTTGTCTTTCTTGTACCATACTCTCTCCCTTGTGGTGAAAGACATGGTAAGAGGGACTCTAATCTGTCTACCCATGAGGGGTGATGGGCTCAGCCTCTTCCCCACATGTGGTATCAACCTATAACTGAGGAATATTTTAGCTAGAAATGCCTCAATGTTTTCAGTGACGGGCAAGATTGTATTCAATGTTATTCTAACCATTTCTGTGATTCCATTGGATTGAGGATGGTATGGAGGAGTTTTATACAGCATGCAGCTTATCTACCTTAACCATGTACACAAATGTTCATTCAAAAATTCAGGAGCATTATCTGACACTAATGTTTGTAGTTCTTCATTCCTTGTAAATTCATCTCTCAAAACCTGTTTGACTGTGGACATTCTCCGGTTTTTAACCTTGACTACTTCTGACTAACCAGAATATGCATCCACCATTATGAGAAATGATCCTATGCTATTGATGTGTGCATGGTCCATATGTACTCTAAGCCATAGTTGAGCCTCTTCAGGCCATGAATGAAGCTTTTTTTGCCTGAATCTTCTAGTTTCATTGCATTTTGAGATTTAATAGATTCTTCAATATCCTTTGCATAACCTGGCCACTATGCTTATAATTTTAATCTTCTGCTTGTCAGCATGACACCACAATGTACATCATTATGTAACCCTCTCAATATGTCTGTCTTTAACACCCACAGAGTTACTATCACCTCACAATTGCATATAATTTCATTTTCAATTGTTAACTTATGCTGAATCTCCTTAAATGGCTGCTCCACTATTGAACAATTGCTCCACTTACTATTCCTTATTCTTTCAATTATTTTGCTCAGTACAGGATCTTACTCAGTTTCAATTTTTTAACCTGTTGACCGAAAGTACATCCGTCTCTACCCATTGAATTATTTTGTCTTTCTCAGTTCCATGTTCATCGGCTGTTCCTTTTACAAACTGTAGTCTTGACAAAGCATCTACATAATGGATGGTATTTTCCTTAACATATACAATATCAAAATCAAATGCAATGATTTTAATGGTCTAGCATAAAATTCTCGATGATGTAACCTTCAGCACCTTCTTCCTTGGGTTAAAAATAAACCCCAACTGCTTGTGATCTGACTTAAGTAGAAATTTCTTAGCTAGTAAAAAGATTTTGAGCAATTTCCATACTCCAAACAATTACTAGGGCCTCTTTTTTAATGTTTGAGTAATTTATCTCTGCCATTGTCAATCTCCTAGATAAATACATTTTTGGATGATCATCCTGCGACAGAATGATAGTAATCCCTTTCTGACTTGCATCCGTGGTCAACGTTATCTCTTTCTTAGGATCAAACTTACTTGTTATAGGTTTCTTTTTCATAATTGCTTTTAGTATCATAAAACCATTATTTCATCTTTATGTCCATTCAAACTCTGTGTTGTAACTCTGACAATGGTTCAATTAGTTCACTATATTTCAGGATCTATCTACTGTAAAAGTTTATCAAACATAAAAAGGATTTCAACTACTTTTTATTGGTTAGAGTCACTACTTCTGTAATTTTTTTTAACCTTTTGTCAGGTGCTATACCAATTTTCAATATTTGGTAACCCAAATATGTCAGGTTTTTGCAGTCAAAGTTACATTTGTCTCTATTAATTGTTAATCCAGCCTTTAACTATTGTTTGACCTTCACTCCTACCCTTATATCATCTTGGTAAATAATCATGTTAGTTATCTTGCATGACAATATTCCTTTGATTGCCTTTTGAAATATATGACTAGAAGTTTTAATTTCAAATGGTAAGCAAGTGCACCTTAACAGGCCTATAGGGGTGTTGATTGTGGCGTCTTCTTTAAATTTTTTGTCAATCTGAATTTGGTTGTAGGTAGATTTCAAGTCAATTTTTGCAAAATATTCCATGTTTGCAAGTTCATGGCTCATTGTTTCCCTGTTTGGTAATGGAAACGAGTCCAAGCATATCTGGTGATTTACTCCAATTTTATAGTCACCACATATCTGCAAATCTTCATCGGCCTTTTTTAATGCTACAATAGGTGAGGCCCAGTAACTACCACCATGCGTAACTTTTTTGAGAATGCCTTGCTTGATCATACGATTTAACTTTGCTACCACTAAAGGTAGTATATGTACTGGTACTTTTCTGGTTTGAATGTATTTTCTTTTAATTAAATACTCACTTTGTATCCTTTTAAAAGCTCACTTTCTTGTGCTTCTACAGAGTTAATTAATTTGGTTGTATCTACTTTTACTATGTCAATCCATGGTCCTTCTCGCACCCTATCAGCAATGCTATTTGTTATGTCTGGTATATCTTGCTGTTTCAGTGCTCAATATATAGTACACCATTACACATGTCATAATGGAGCTACACAGTCATCAGCTAAGCATTTAAATACAACTCAGCTAATTTTCATAGGATACCATACTGAGCACTGGTCAAAAGTGGTTGTTTTACTATAACTTGCTCCAGTTTTCATTCATTTCGAGGAAGCAAGCTCATAAGTCTTCTTTTGCTCTGAGTTCTCAATTTAGTCATATTTTCAACAGCCTTCTTTATTATTTGATGATCTCTGCAAAGCTTCTTTGTTACCTCCAATGTAGACATTTCCTCACTCAGTAACTTTGGTCTTTCTGTTTTTCAGCATTTGTTAGATCCTTCCCTTTATCTATGTTTCAACATATTTTATGGACAAAAAGAAAAAATAGTTTTTATTACATTTCAAAGATCTTAAGCCAAGAATAGTTTAATCTACATATTAACTTCAGTCAGTCTTTTTTGTAAATTCAAAATATATAAAAAAATAATGATTGAAAATGGTAGAAGATTTAGTTAAATATTTTACTAAAGTTAGAAATGGACAAGTTTAAATTTGACAAATTTTGGTTTAGAACTTTTTAATTTATTGAGGTTTATTTGATTTGCAAACAGGTTGTAGTTTTATTTCTCAATAGTATAGTTGTACATATTTCTGTCAATAACATGAGAATTGACTTCACACCAAAGTGTCATAACGAATGTTAAAGCTTTCTCTGTATGTATGTATAAAAATAATTTATATAGATAAGATAGATATACAAAGTTCAGCAGCCATGGTTGAATGGTTATAAATGTGAACAGTCATTGTTGTTAATCAGATAAATCCATAGCACTTTAAAAAGTTATTGTTCTGAGTTGAAACTGACAATTTTACACAATCAGATACTGCAAATTGAGTTGAAAACCTTTTTTTAGAATGATAATAACAATGCTTCAAATTAATTAGGTTGAAAGTCATAATAACTGAATTGGGCTCAGACTATAAATAAATATTATAATAGTTATTTAAATGATTAGTCATATCTACAGTGAATGTTATGCTTCAGCATTATTACATTTATAGTGGGTTGATTATCTATTCTTTTCTGTTAGTAGCGGAGAGTCCGTTCTAGTGAAGGGTAGTTATATACTATTGCAGGTTAATGGAATCTGGCCTTGTTGTAGATAGCCCACTATAAGTCATAAAATGATTACAAATCAAGAAAGGCAATTTGAGTAGAAAAATAACATTTTATATATGCACATATCAATTAATGTTTTTACAATTGAAGTAATACATGAAGTATAGGTCCACCGGATGTCAAAATGTTCATGGCAATAAAATGCTAAAAGACAATTAATGCTTAGGAATTTGGGAGCGCGTAAGTAAGGAATGTCTTTGATGTATTCGCTCCTTAGGTCAGTAAGTAGTTTTTGAGGCAGAGAAGAAGGAAAGAGGTAAGGGAGGCGAGCGTAGTAAGCTGCTTGACTTTGGTCAAGGGAGATACTAATTACACTCTTCTCCTCGAGTCGGTCTGCCTGTTGATGCTTTCTGTATCCACTTTTTATATCTTCTTTTTGGATCACAGCAGCTCATTTGGGATTTCACACTTGTATTTGGTTCTGGGCTTCCCATTGGCTGATAAATAAAATTCGCGTAGGCTCGCGAACTGGAAATTTAATATTTAATTAATTTTTAGTTTTCAACCGGAACATCTGCGCGGAGCCAGCAGCACAGCAACAACTTTTGGTCATTTGCTTTTCGGTCATGAAAGCACAAACATCCAGTCCATCGCTTTTGCTTGGTATCACCACTCATTCCATCATAGCATACTGGATATACTCTCACAGGTTATCTTACAATCTCTGGATCTGTTAATGATTTATACCAGTGGTTCTTGTCCTTTTCTTGCCCAACATCCATTTTCAGATATTTCAGCAAGTTAGCAACAACCACTATGTTAAAATTACAATGGTAAATGGAACAGTTAATAAAACGGTGTCAATGTTTCAATGCTTACATTTTGTTGTATTACAGAGTTATTCACTCAGATGACTCTATTCAAATTAAAGATACTTTAATTAAAAAAGAAGAGACTCTTATTCAAAATAAAACTACCATTATTCATTGAACAGATTCTTTTATTCAAAACTAGCTGTAAGTACCTAGCATTGCACAGGATGGGAAGAATATGAGTTCCCATGGGCAATTTAAGCGTTGGTCTTTGTAAGAGGAAATGCATCACTATGCAGAAGGGGGATAATTGGCAGTGCCTATTTGTAGTGCTGATAGGTGCAACTTCAGCCAATGCAGTAAGATAAAATAGGACTGGGTAAATGTTGAAGGTTTGCTTCTGGGTTGGCTGTACAAAATGAATGTTTGCTTGAATAAATTTGCAAAGGGTTTTAAGTTTTGAAACAAATCGGAGGAAAAAATGTGGAAGTGTATGTTAATAGAAATCAAGGAGGATACACACACAGATACTTTCACACACACATACACATCTTCAGTTTTATTCATATATATATATATATATATATATATATATATATATATACAAAAAGACTTGAAGGAAAATCCCAAACAGATTCTGTTAATATTCATTATTAAAAATTAAATATTAAAACAATCCAACCAGAGAGCTTCATATAATTAAATTTATTTATTTACAGAGCCAATATATATATATATATATATATATATGTAATAAATATTGGCTCTGTATATAAATAAATTTAATTATATATACTGTATTTATAACTCTGTTATAATCATCTACATGAGTACCTTCTATTTTTGTTCTGAAGAAGCTTGAATAAACCTTCAACTGCTTTCTAAACATTTCGGACAATTAATTATAATCATTTCTTTCTGGTCACAACCTTCTCAGACTTTTGCTTAAAGTTTTAATCCAGAAAAATTCAGAATACTAGACACACATTTTAAGCTTTAAAACTTCAGGCTTCTGTGCTTTCACTCATTAACCTCATTAAATAGCTGGACTACAATTGGCTGATAATCTGTTTAAGTCTATAAGATCCACATCTGCAGATATAAGGGATGGGAGATAACTCTTCTATTTCTTGAAACTGTTATTCTCCATGTAAAAGTTACTGTGTTGAGCTTATCTTCAACAAAAATGTACTTGAAAATAAGAAATTAAAATTAAATTAAATTGAAGACCCACAAGTTTTTGTTTTTTTTTGTTGTATAGAATAATAAATTTGCAAGAGATGTTTAAGTTTTGAAACAAATCAGATGAAAAATGTGGAAGTGTATGTTAATAGAAATAAATATGGATACATACACGGATACGCACACACACACACACACACACACACTGACATGCATTTTCAATTTTATTTATATTGATAAAAATTAAAGTTATCAACTCAAATATGTGTATCCACCCAAAAAAAATTTGTTATAAGCAATGCATATATATATATATATATATATATATATATTGCTTATAACAGATGTACATGCACACATATACACATACCCATGCATATACAGTACATTAGCATTTTAATATGCCCCCACACACACCCACATACACACACATATATGTAAAAACCATATACCCACACAATTACACAAAGTTATATAAACATATGCACCCAAACTTACTAATAAACTTCATGCATGCACACAAATACCTACATCCATTTACACACATATAATAAAGTAATTATATACACATACACGAATATATATAAAATACATGAATTAAGTCAATTTCAATTCCCTCAATAAGTAAAGAACATGAAAATAAATTATATATATATATATATATATATATTAAGACCTTGAATAAGTTCTTGTTGTTTTCCAACAGATGGCATTTCCAGAACTATGTGCGTGTAGTTTCAAATAGTAACGAATCTATGAGGAAGTACTATAAGCAAGCTTGAAATTCAGTGTGTGTCATTTCACCAAAGTGTTTTTTGCATTGTATCATGACTGGCAATGAAAAGTGGATACACTATGATAACCCTAAGCATAGAAAATCATTGGGTAACCCCAGCCATGCATTAACATTAACGGAAATGCTGAATATCCATGGTTCAAAGCTTCTGCTCTGAGTGTAGTTTATTATAAGCTTCTCAAATTAACTAAAACCATCACAGGAGATCACTATCAACTACAATTGATATGTTTGAGCCAAATATTGAGATGTGCATTGTGGTGCAAGATGTGCGTTGTGGTGCAGTTGATATCGGTTCAGAATGAGCAATCAGGGAGCCAAGTTTGAATTCCAGTTGAATTCCTTGCATTCACTTATGCACAAATACACTTGGGAAATACTTTTCCCTCCAGTTATGGGTTAAATAACAGGACAGATTGGTTTTCTATAGCCTTGGCCAGCACCCAGTCTACTGCAGAAAGTAATAGCAATCTAATGCGGGATAATCTTCTACCCAGTCAGTCATGTCTTTTTTGAGACATGATTGCCCAAGTGTGTATAATATATAGCACCTAACTGATTGATTGAAGAAAAAATGTCTGCTATGCAAGCAGAGACACAATAAAGTGATTTTGCAACATGTCATCATTAGGCGATATGTTGCAAAACGAATAAAAGCCTACTTGAAATGCTCAAATGAGAAGTCCTACTCCACCCACCATATTCACTAGATATTGCCTCGACCAATTATCACTTGTTTAAATCAATGGTACATGGCCTGGTTGGTCAGCACTTTCATTCTTATGAAGATACCAAAACATAGGTTAACTCATGGTTATCCTCAAAAGATGTGTTGCTTTTCTGATGTAGAATTTAAATGTTGCCAGAAAGATGGGAAAAATAGTGGCTAACAATGGACAATACTTTCAGGGACATGTTTCTTTCTAATTTTTATAAATAAAACATTACTTTTCATGAAAAATCACTGAGAACTTATTCAAGATCCTAATATATATATATATATATATATATATATAGGTAATGATGTCAAATCCATAGACAAAGAGGATAATCCAAAAATTATTATTGAATATTAAAGAGATAGATCCATATGGAGAGCACAATGGATATTATCCAGAGCAATATGATATACATAAAGGAAAACTCAACACATCGTCCAAAGTGGTTATAAACTATAATACATGCGCCCAAACTTACTAATAAACTTCATGCATACACACAAATACCTACATCCATTTACACACATATAATAAAGTAATTATACATACATACAGGCATATATATATATATATATATATATATATAAAATACATGAATTAAGTTAACTCCAATTCCCTCAATAAGTAAAGAACACAAAAATAAATTCTATCAAAGAATATTCAACACAAAATGCAAGTTTACAAATGAATTAGAGTGGGGTAAATTAAAATCCTATTTAACAGGTAATTTAAATTTATTTTCATGACAGCAGTTAAAAATGATCTCATTCATCTGGTTTAATAGCTGACTAATTTTTGATAATTCTAATTTTCTTATCTAAGCATAAATTACATCTATTTCTGAAACTATTTGGGGTTTGAGATTTTTCTATAATCTTCTATTTAACCTGTAGGGAGATGTTTCTGTCTTTTAACTCCCAGAAATATTTAAAAATAGGGGTTTCATATTTTAGATGAGGTTCAGAGAAAGAATGCTTATGATTGTATCATCTCTGTTTCCAGGATCGGCAAAAATACCTATATATACTTTTTTATTGTTTATGTATTCTTTAAGGAAAATTGTAACTTGGTATATAACATTTTCAGATTTGCATATACCTCTAACTGAGCAGTTATCTTTGACCCTACAATTACAAGAAAGTTTACTGTCTATTTGGTGGTTGTTATAAAATTTGTCTAGTATTTTATTATTATGTGAATAAATTATGTTGTAAATGATATGAGTACAAGAATAGCTAATTTTTAATGTTTTTCTTTTTAAAAATCTTACTCAAGGGTTGTTTTGGTTAAAATGTTTTTCAATCAATTTCAGTGTTAACCAATATTTATATTAGATAGTTAACATAAAGCAGAGGTTGAACCATATAATTCTTCTTTTTCTGTGACTAGTTTTATCCATTCTAGTTTCTTTGGGGGATTCTAGATAGACTAATTTTTGTTTAAAACACTTTTTTTAAGGCGTCATTATAATGAGTCTTATTCTCATCAAACATTTTATTTTGAGGGGATAAATACTGTAGTTTGCGATCTGAAGAGGTGGGTACCTGTCAAAATAAATTATGTTTTATTATCGCTTTACATGATATACTGATCTTTCCTTTTTTATCAATGTACTACGGGAAACTTTAGTAATATAAAGATTTATGTTGGTAGTATTAAGAATTCACTGAAAAAAAGATTTTATCAACATACTTCTTTATTTAACAATAATAAGTACAGAAATAGAACATCCCTATCAAAATATTTTGGTATATAAAAGAAACAAATAAAACTTCTACAATAAAATAGAAAATTTTTTTAAAAAGCTAGAATATATAAGTTTTTAAACAACCCACACCCCTTGGGTCTATATAATAAACTATATATTATTAAATCTCTTAAGAATAAAAATCTATTAAATAGATGTAATGAAATAAATGTCATGTGCAAGCATTATAAAATGTTCACCTTAGCTTCAAAAATACGCACAGGAGAATGTCGTCAGTGATGTATTTTACTCAGGTCACTGGGCAGTTTCAGGTCTTGCAACATCATACTACCCTTGCTGAGTTGACCTCGTCAGAGCTGATCAGACTCCAGAGCTGATCAGACTCCAAAGCACCCTTCTTCTGTTCTATGCTATACGACACTGATTTATTTTCTTAGCCGATTAAAAAATTCTTTATAAAAGAATCATATTCAAAGGTCCCTTTTATGTGAACTTTAATGAAATATACACATGTATTAATGAAGGATTTATGTGTAAATACACAATATATACATCACTTAGCATCTTCCATAGTTTACTTTTTCGTACACAGTAAGATTTTAGAATATTTTAGAGTGTTACCTAAATAAAAATTTGAAAACTTAATGTTATTTTTCTCCACATTACCTCTGTGTATAAAGTGTAAATTTCCACCACAGCCTTGACCTCATCATCAGGCAATGCTGACTTATTGTTGTGAAAATGATTTACATTTGAATGCCGAAAACAATATGCTTGTTATTTAAAGATTTTATATGGATGGAGAAACACAGAAAAATTTATGTGCATATTTAATTTAACTATTCAGAATTAAGTCCAACCTTTAAAATTTGAAAATATAAGTTAGATGTTTTGGGTAACGAGAAAGTGTCAGTCAATTGTGCCACCATCTAGACTGCTGTCAGTGTGATGTATCTATTCTTGTTACAAGATTATTGTTTTACTTTTCTCTGAATCCCTGAATATTTTAAAAACAAAAAAGAAAGAAAGAAAATATTTTATATTTTTTATCTAACTTAGTATATGTCAAAACTGTACAAGTGTGTGTGTGTGTGTGTGTGTGTGTGTGTGTGTGTGTGTGTGTGTGTTTTCAAAGCAAATGTGTTTAATATTTCTTTGTTAATTTACTTCTTTTTCTCTATTGTAGGAAATGGAAGAAAAAGAACTCGCTGTAATTTACCTTCAGCAATTACTCAGAGGAAAAGCTATACACAATATGGGGAGTAAAATACAATTTTTTCTTCACTTTTTTGCATGGAATATCACATTATTGTATTTGAAGAATCACACAATATACATAAATTTCTTGAGTGAGAGGTTTTCTTTGTTTCTCTTTAGAAATTTGTTTATGAATAATAAAACATAAATATTAAGCTGAAGTGTAATACAGTCACACTTCACTTAACAACTTTTCCATTTGAATGATATTATAGTGGGTTGTTATAGTGAAGTGTATGTGTTTGTTCAAACGATTAGTTTGATTTAACCTTGTTAGTAGATAGCCCACTATCAGTCAGTTAAGTGCCATACGTGAAACACGCTTGGGCGATCATGTCTCAAAAGAGACATGACTGACTGGGCAGAAGATTATCCCGCAGTAGGTTGCCATTGCTTTCTGCGGTAGACTGGTTGCCTGCCAAGGCTATAGAACCCAATCTGTCCTGTTATTTAACCCATAACTGGAAGGAATAGACGGATTAATACCTTTCCCAAGGGTATTTGCGCGTAAGTGAATGCAATGAATTCAACTGGAATTTGAAAAGATGGGTATAAAACAAGAAAATCAAATTGTATATAGAAACAACATCTCAATTAAGTTTTTTTACAAATAAATGTAATGTCTTTTGGTTGGTACAAAGGTAGTTTAAAATGTTCATAGTTTGTTTGTTAGGAGTGTCTTTGAAGTCTTAGCTCAGTCTTTGGGTACCGGTCAGTTATTAAGTAGATTGGTGAACTGTGAAAAAAAAAAGATGAGAGAGGACAGGCAACAATAATAGGTCCTTCTTTTTTTTTTTCTTGGGGGCTCCAAACAGGTCATTTGGGAATTCACACCATAATTCTGGGCTTCCCATTGAACTATAAACACAATTCACTTAAAAGGAATTTGATATTTATTTATTTTTTTATAGTTAAAGATTATTTGAATATTTTTTTCTTATTTTTTTAAACGTTTCCTAGTTTGCTATTCATATTGAGGTGTGAAAGTTCCTGAGTTTTGTGTGCAAAGTTTGTACATTCCAGAAAATTTGTTTTTATTATTTGTTTTTATTTTTCTTTTCTAACAAAATCATTAAGTCAGATTTGAATTTTAGATTTTTTTAAATTTGTTTTGTTCACTACATATAGGTCCTTTCTCGAGTGTAGTTCTATAGTTTTTTTGTTTTGTTTTGTTTTGTTTTTTTGTTGTTTTTTTTTTGTTTTTTGTTTTTTGTTAGTAAAAATATGTGTTGTGTTTTTTTTCCATTTAATTGTTCTACCGGCTTTTATTTTAGTTATTTGTTTTTCATCATGAGTTCTATCGACATAAGATTAGGAATCATTCAATTCCGGATTTCTTTCGACAGAATCTCTTGAAGTTTTATTTTTAGAAATATGTGCTGGTTTTAGTCTGTTAATAGAAACATTATTATGCACATTTTCAGATATTTTTATCATAAAATATTTGTCATGATGGCTTATTACTTGAAATGTATGTTCTGTGTATAGGGCTTCTAAAGGTTTTCGTACTCTGTCCGTTCTCAGCCAAATATATTCAGAGTTTTGTAAATCTTTACGAATATACGACTTAAGCGTAGAGTGCAAATGTCCGCTGGAAAAATTTTCCATGTCAAATTTTTGCATCTCTTCAGTTAAAGTCTTGATGTGAGAGTCTGTTAATTCTATGTCTTCATCTTTAGTAGGATCGATTAACACTTGCAGAACTTGAGCTTGACTTCCCGTTAATGCAGTGAACGGGGAATAGTTGGATTCATGAGGTGTTATCCTGATTCCGAGAAGCACAATAGGAAGAGCTGACAGCCAGGATTCTTTTCTTGCTATTATTGCTATCTTCATGGTTCTATGTGCTCTTTCTAAACCGTTTGTTTGCGAGTAGTATACTGTTGTTCTTAGTCGGTGAAAACCAATTAGTTTATAATTCTGTGGACAATTCAGATTCGAGTTGACTTCCTCTGTCTGTTACAACGTGGAGTGGAACATCGAATCTAGTCTACAAAAGCTATTGATACTGATTTCGCTGTGATCTCCGATAGTGGACATGCTTCAATCCATCTAGTGACTTTAAGTGTTTCTATCAATACATGTTAAAATATAACGATAGGGTGAAAAATAATGATCAGTAGAGTTCTTTACTGGCATTAAGGACCCAGCAATATCAATATACACCATCTGAAAGTGGCTGGAGTGTAATTCGAACGGTTGAACTTCACTTTTTGTATGTACTGTTATTTTGCTTGCTAGCACTCTTGTCATTCCTTACACCAAGTTTTTATTGACTTGTCCATTCCAGGCCAGTAATACCTTGCTTTTATGAGTTTTAGAGAGGCTGATGTACCAGGATGTGATAAATTATGTAGACTGTCAAATACTGATTTTCTTAGCTTGCATGACAAAAGGTCTTGGAAAAGGTAATGACACTTCACATAGCACTACTTCATTTTTGTTTACAGTATAAGGTTTCAGACGATCACGGAAAGTTTCAATTTCATCGTCAGTATTTTGATGTGTTACTATTTCTTGTAGGTCGCAAACATCAATATTGATTGCATTTGCTGGTCGTGATAAACAATCGGCTACAATATTTTGTGAGCCTTTTATGTAGGATATATCATTAACGTATTCACTAATGAAACTGAGGTGTCGTTGTTGTCTATCAGACTTTAATGGAGACTGGCTTTTAAAAGCACTGCAAAGTGGTTTATGGTCAGTCATTAATAACACATTTCTTTCTTCCACTAGATGTTTAAAATGTAATGCTGCTAGGTACGCAGCTAATAGTTCCCTGTCAAATGTGGAATATTTTTGTTGAGTTTGTGACAATTTTTTTGAAAAGAACCTAATAAGGATGGGTTGGTTATCAATCATTTGATGAATAGCTTCTCCTACGGCATAATTCGAACTGTCTGTCACTAGCTGATAACTAATAGCCTTCGAGTCGGGAAAAGCTAGAGCGTTTACATTTGTTAAACAGTTCTTAAAACTTTATATTTTTAAAAGATTCAATCTCTTCCTTAGTAAGCGTTATTGTCTTAGATTTTTGTTCGAGACGCATTCGCTCTGTCAGCGGTAAAATTATGTTGCTGAAGTTTGGTACAAGTTTTCTATAAAAATTTGCCATTCCGATAAATCTGTGTAAGGATTTAGAATCATTTGGTTGAGAAAATTGCATAAGTTCATTTAGTTTCTGTGTACTGGGTTTAAGTCCATCAGCTGAGATGTGAAATCCTAGAAATTCGAGCTCTGTAACAACAAATGTACATTTTGAAAGAGAGATTTTAAAATCATACTCACTGAGTTTTTGTAGTACTTCTTCAAGATGTTTGTAATGGCTATCTTCGTCATCCGAGAAGATAAGGATATCGTCAGTGTAAGTGAATGTACATTCGAGTCACAAAAAATACTGCCCATCAACCTTTGGAAGGTACTGGATGCATTTCACAAACCGAAAGGCATAACAGTACTCGTATAATCCAAAAGGTGTGGTTATCGCTGTTTTACATATGTCACTGGGGTGTACTGGTATTTGGTGATATGCTGATGACAGGTCGATTTCCGAGAAAACTTTCTTGTTGTGCAATTTAGATGATAGAGAATTTGTGTTTGGTATTGGATAGCAATCAGGTTTTGTTATTGCATTTAGTAACCTGTAGTCCCTTACAGGTCTGTAAGTACCGTCGAGTTTAGGTACTCCATTCCGATTTTGAAGGGGAAATTATTCCAATTTTGTGAAGTTTACAGAATTCTTCCATCGCTATTTTGTATGTTTGTGGTGATAACTGTATGGTTTTTGAGAAGGAAGGAGGATTACTTCCAAGTTTCAATCCTGTTGAATACCTTAGGTTTGATAGCATTGCTATTTTGATGTGGAGAGATTATATTTGGATATTTCTTTATGAGATTTTTGACTGCTATATCTGTAAGATTGTCTGGATAAATATCAGTGTTCATTATTGTCGAAGATGGTTGTGCTTTGGATTGCCTATTTGTTGTCGTATCTATTAGTTTACTATTAGTACAATCAACCAATAGTTCAAACAAAGTGGCTCAAGAAGTCATAACCTAGGAAAGGTTTTTTCTGCAACAAGAAAGCTCCAAGTAAAGTCTCTTCTGAGGTTATTTAGTGCTAATGTGATTACTGCTTGGCCAGAGCATTCTATTTTTATTCCGTTAGCTGCAAAAATAGAGATGTTAGTTGGGTGGATGATGGTGCCGTTTAGATATTGTTTTGGTATAACTGATACAGATGCTCCTGTGCCTACAACAAAATTTACTTTGTTAGTTCCTAACCGTGCAGCTACTTCAAGAAGTGGCGAATATGCGGAAGCTATCATATTACGCCGAACTAATTTTCCGGGTTTATATTTGATACCGGATGTGCTTTGTGGTGCAGTAGATATCAACTCGGAACAAAGACTCAGGGAGCCGAGTTCAAATTCCAGTTGAATTCCTTGCATTCACTTACGCGCAAATACCCTTGGAAAAGGTATTAATTAATCCGTCTCTTCCCTCCAGTTATGGGTTAAATAATAGGGACAGATTGGATTCTATAGCCTTGGCTGGCAACCAGTCTACCACAGAAATCAATGGCAACCTACTGTGGGATAATCTTCTGCCCAGTCAGTCATGTCTCTTTCGAGACATGATAGCCCAGGCGTGTATCGCGTATGGCACTTAACTGACCGGTGAATTGGGTTTAAACTGGGTTGTATTTGTACATTTTTCTTATTAGGCCATTTGCACCAGGGTTTGCAAAACTTTGCACGTTCAACAAAGTAAATACGTGCGCGACAGATTTTGGGCTTTTGATCTCTGTGAAACGGAGAGATACCAGGTGAACTTTCCTTTGTTGTGTTTTGGTATCTTTGTGGTTGTCGTTGGTGTTGTCGATGGCTTTCTCCGGATACTTGCTCAATATGTGTTTCTTGTTTGTTAAAATATAGAAGATCATCGGACATTTTTTCTAGCCGGTCTATTTTCAGATCTGTTTGCGCGGCTATAACTGGTTTTATGAAAGGCGACAGCGCTTGTATAAATTTATGCCGGACAATGTCTTCATTTGCGCCTATGCGACTTGCTAACGACATCAGTTCGTTTAAGTCGAAGGTCGTCCTGATATTCCTGAAGATGACATCAGTTTGTCAAGCATCTCTAATTGTGATTTTTCATATACACTGATTACGGCTTCATTTAAGGTATCGTAATCTTTTGAGTGTAGTATATTTGTTGTTATTTTTCCTACTATTTCTGGAGCAAGAGCTGCCAAAGCGTGGTAGAATTTTTTTGTTGCTTGATTTATGTTTGTGATGTTGAACTGCGTTTCCATTATCGCAAACCAAGTGAATACGTTAAACCCAATAAACACGGGTGTTTAAATTGTCACCGCTTGTATGGATGGATATTGGTTGATGATCATTTGTTCTGTGTCGTTTCTTTTTTCTGGCATTTTTCTTGAAGTTGAAGTTTTTTTTTTTTACATCGGGGTTGGCCAATTTATAGTGGCTTTGGACATCAGGAGTCACCAGTTTATAGTGGGTTATAGTGAAGTGTATGTGTGTGTTGAAACAGATTAGTTTGATTTGGCCTTGTTAGTAGATAGCCCACTATAAGCCGGGGTATAAAACAAGAAAATCAAATTGTATATAGAAACAGCATATATATATATATATATATATATATATATATCAATTAAGTTTTTTTACAAATAAATGTAATATCTTTTGGTTGGTACAAAGGTCATTAAAACTGTTCATAGTAGTAATTACCAAAAAGATTGTGCTTATGTATGTAAATCTTTGCTCAGTCTTTCAGGTACCAGTCAGTTATTAAGTGGATTGGTGAACTGTGAAGAAGATGAGAAAGAAGGAAAGGCAACAATAATACTACCACTTGTTAATTATGCTCCTATTTTGGGGGCTCCAAACAGGTCATTTGGGAATTCACACCCTGGATATAATTTTGGGCTTCCCATTGAACTATAAACAAAATTCACAAAATTCACTTAAAAGGAATTTGATATTTATTTATTTATTTATTTATAATTAAAGATTATTTGAATATTTGTTTTTCTTATTTTTTAGATGTTTCCTAGTTTGCTATGTGCTGGAAAACATTTCACACTGAGGTGTGAAAGTTCGAGAGTTTTGTGTGCAAAGATTGTACATTCCAGAAAATTCATTTTATTATTTTTTTTCTTTTCTAACAAAATCATTGAGTCAGATTTGAATTTGAATTTTTTACAATGTTTTGTTCACTACAATATCATCATTAAACAACTTCATGGCTATGTTATAGCTTTAAGGTAACTTTTGAACCATTTGTAACATTTCTAATTTATTTTTAAATGTTTATATTTATAGAGTTGTTGTAGGAATGGAAGTTATGCATTTTATATCTCCTGGTATATTTGTCCCACAAACAATATTTGGTAGATTTGTGTGATTCTGGGTAAAAATAAGTCACACAAAATATAGAATTCGAACAAACAACAATTAATGCATTAAACAAACATGTTACAGAAGGATAATGTAAGAAATGAAATTGAAAATATGAAGAATTCAAACCAGTTTTTATTGTGTCTCTGAGATATTTACATGGCCTTGTGTCTATCAGAGTGAGAAAGAACATGTCTTGTCACTTCAGAAGTCAAAGGAGAAAGAGAAAGAGACTTTCAAATTTCATGCTGCCTGTTATTATTGCCAGGGGATGGTAATTCAACACAGTACAGTAGCCTATGAACAGTGTAATAAGCAAATTTGAAAGTCAGTTGGATGTGCGTTGTGGTGCATTGGATATCAGCTCGGAACGAGAAATCGGGGAGCTGAGTTCGAATTCCAGCCAAATTCATTGCATTCACTTACGCGCAAATACCCTTGGGAAAGGTATTAATCTGTCTATTCCTTCCAGTTATGGGTTAAATAACAGGACAGATTGGGTTCTATAGCCTTGGTCAGCAACCAGTCTACTGCAGAAAGCAATGGCAACCTACTGCGGGATAATCTTCTCCCCAGTCAGTCATGTCTGTTTCGAGACATGATCGCCCACTTAACTGACTGACTGAAAGTCAGTTCTATATTCTGTACATCAGTTGACGTGCTATAAGTACAGTAAAAGTAAATTTTTATTTACTCCTTTTATTCATAAAATAATCTGTTCTATAGGAAATTCATTAATTAGTGAATAAATGCTTAAAATTTAACTTGAATTAGTTATTATCCTAAAATTTGACGAATTTTTATCTGGCATTAGGAATATAATATTAATAACATTCAGTTAATAGCTTTCAGGTTCAACAACTAAGTACAAATGAAGCTATTAAATTAACCACATTTTCTATATATTTGCTTTATAAATATTCTTGAAATGTCTTTTATTATTTTTATGCCCATTTTCATATATTCATTTATTTATTCCTCTTGTCACTGTGGGATGCAAAATTAAATTCGACAGCAGTCCACACACACACACACACACAGAGAGCGTATCACATGAAGAAAAGTAATACATTTAAAATACACTGAAATTTGACAGCATTCATTTTATGCTGGTCTTCAAGTTCTTTGTCTTAGAACTAATGGAACTAAATCATCACCCTTAGGGTAATGGTTCAAACAAGTGGTACCCAGGATGAATGTGTGCTGTCTTTCATTATGCTTTCTGCCCTGCTGTGACAATGAGAATTACAAATGTCCTTCAAAGAGAACAGCAAGCAACCAATTATTTCAACATCTATAAACCTTTGGTGGTTTCACTTGTCTGCTGCTGATCAATTGGCATACCAAGCAGTTCAAAGAAAAATTTTAATGTTAATGATTACATCAGCAATATGATCACATATAAATAAGTTCCCTTTTCAGGTATTATTGACTTTAAATACAACAATGAAACTTTTCAAACAATACTGTTTGTCAAATTTACTGTCAATATATTATTCCAAAAGTTCTACATTTTCAAATAAATTTATTTCCAACAACAAAATGCATTTTGATTAAGTATTCTACTCTTATAATCTAAAAAAATAAGTATACAATAGATTAATACCATATGATATTTTTGTGGCCTGATCAAAGTATTTTGTAGAAATTATTAAATCAGAGAAGGTTAAAAATCTTCTAGTGTTTGTGTGCAGTCTAACAAGAACGGCTGAAATTTCTCTCCTTTTGAAAAGTATCTATGTGCTGTACCCATTTCTGGTTGCAAGTGATCATGGCTCTGTACAATTTCCTGTCCTTTGTAACTTTTAATAAAGTTTATCTTTTTGCTATCTCTCCTAACCCTGCTCTGCCAACCATTTACACAAGCTCATTAGGTAGGTTATGCACTACTTTCCTCTGTCCGTCTTACTTTTTTAATCATTTCACCCCAAGCAAGGTGATAATGTCACTAATATGTATGGGGCAACAGGGTGTGAAAGAGAATGAGAAGAATTTAAAAGGTAAGAAATATTTCCTGTGAGAATCAAATTTTCTAAACCGTCTTTCCTCATTATGTTCCCTAAACATTTCAACTGTCTCTTTCTAATGCTAAGTATAAATGACCCTTTTGTTTCCATTTACTATAAAACTTTATACAGCATAAAGTGGAGAATTCTTACAAGGAAGCAAATGACAGAAATGGGACTACTTGGAGAATTTTTTAAAAATTACACTAAACAAATGCATTGTTTTACAAACAGATTGCAGAAAATTATATTATAGAGCTCTTAAGTTTTTAAAAATGGAGAAAGAAACTTAAAACTTATTATATTAAAATGAGTTTTTCTTTTTTTAATTGATTCTTTTATTTGTGCTGATCTTGTAGATGTTTGAAGGAAAAGGAAGGCATTATGAGTTGATTAAAGAATTGCAGAACACCCATGCTTTGCAAGTGGAAGATCAAAAACTTGTAGAACAAAAACGACAGGTAACACTGGCACTTCAGAGGCAACGACAAACATATGAACACAAGGTGAGTTGGCCTGTTATTTCAGAGATTTGAAAAAATACATGCAAAAGCACAAATGTATTTTTGAAGCAAGAAATGGAATCAATGATCACCACTGACATAAAATGAATTCTGACATGTGTGCATTCGTGACACTACGGTAAGATACCCATTTAGAAAGAAAGGAGGGAGATTTTATTTCAATCTCAGGTGTTTCTGTTTTATAACTGGCAGATGGTTTTTTAAGTCTGGTTTTCTTTTGGAGAAAAACAAACTGGACATTATTTTTGGGTGCTGGTCTATATTAACAGACATGCTTAGGATTGGGGTAGTTAGTTTTGTCCACCCTTGGCAGGAGGAAGATTGTCCTTGCATTGTTCCGATGCCACATTCATATTGCCAGCTACACATTGAGAGGTGTAGATGGTTGAGGAGCAGGTAAGGAGAAGAGCTGATCTATGAGATACACATAGCACAATTTGTCTAAAGTGTCACTTAACCATCCACCCAGGCCAGCAGGCACCCTGAATAAAACATCTATATATAATATGGGAAACTGGGTTCACATTCTCATTTATCAACATAGTGTTTGTTTTTCAACTTCATTACCTTATGGACATACAGCAGACCTTTTCCCAGCTTTCAGTGCACACCAGCATGAGCTAGAATTGAAACACAATGCAGGTAAATCAGCAGAAAACTGAGCAAGGGTCATGTTGTGTATTCATTGATTTTTAAAAAAATCTTATTGCTTTCTTCTTGAAACTGATTGTAACTTATTTAATCTTGTATATTAAGTTAAATTTAAATCATCTAAAAAAATACCACACACAAGCAGAAACCTTTACTCTTAGGTAATAAATACAAAAGAGAGACATATTTTTAGGAAATATTCATCCCCACACCAACCAATCTTATTAAGACCATTTCATTTATCAATTTTGAACTTTTCCCCAGAAGTCAAACAGTAATTATCATAGTTAGAATATTTATTATACAAAAGTAACAATGTGCCACAAAGGCAAAAATGGAAATGAGGGAGTCATTTGTCCTATCATTAATTTAACTAGCCTCTGTCATTGACCCAAATGTTCATATATTGTACCTTTCACCAAAATATTTCAGCCACACAGCACTAACTTACTCAAGCATCATAATGCCACATTTGCTCTAGTAATTTTTACCTAATCCCATTATATACAATATTTGTGGAGAGCTGGATAGATAAACATCTAAAATAATACCCCAGTGTTCATGATAAGCAAAATATGTACACAAATAAATAAAACTAGTGTTAGTATGGAGCAAACCCCAATGTCTAATCATGGCAGAAATAGCAGTTAACTAGGCAAAAATACTGTAAGATTAACAAATAAATTCAATGCATACATTCAACTATCACTCACACATCCACTAATGCATTTAAATACTACAACAATTACGAAATCTCACACTCAAAACAAATTATCATAGTTAGTTCTAGTTTTTACTTGCATGTTTTTATATGACATATGTTGGAAAAAAAACAAAATATTTCTTTACTTAAACTTAGAGTTACAATTTGAATAAGCATCTTGAATGCTGTTTGGTGTTTGTTATGGTTACATCTCTATCTTAGTTAAATTTTTAGAGGCATTGAGAATTATAGGTTTTAAGTAGGTGTCTGACTTATTCCATTTTGCCATTTTCTTTTGTTTTTGTTTTTTTTGTGTTTTCTCCTCTGGCAGGCTTAATATAGGTGCTTTACCCATTACTTGGTTTATTGTGAGTTTTAAATTCTAAATTTTGAACAGTCTCATTTATGGATACATTAGCCTTTGAGTATATATATATCATTATTAGCTAGACAGTACACCATTTTGAATATGTGTTGTTATATGATGGTTAAAAATCTTGTCTTGCAGTGCATTTGATGTCATTACCCTGTTTTAAATATCTAATGGCTCTTAAGTTCACTCCAGACCTCAAGTGGAATTCAAATATATAATCTATTGCTAAAGTCGATGGAACAATGGTCAGATTATTCTATTGCCTCAAGAAATCTTTGACTCCTTCTGTTATGCTTTATCTTTTCAAGTGTCATATAGCATCTTTCATTGGTCACCTGAAGGTTGTGTACTAAATGTACTTATGAATCTCTGAGTAGAGACCCACTGGAGAAAGCTTTCTTATAAATAAGAATATTTGCTGTACTATAAAGCACTGTGCACTTTTTTGTCTCCTCAAAAAATATTTTTACTCCTTAGTGGGGAATTTTGATTATATATATATATATATATATATATATATATATATATATATATATATATCCGAGTGGGTACAGAATGAAGAAAGAATTTTCTCCGTCCAAAACATTAATTTAAAACAGTGCTCGATATATGATGTATAGAGCTGTGAATATTTATTATAAATTATGTTTTAGAACATGTACATTATTTTTTAATATATGTCCTCAACAATCATATGTTTGTTTCAACGTTGGGTGCCCAACGTTTCTTCGGGAGGTAAAAGCAAAAGAGTTAAAAGGTAAAAGAGTTTTGCTTTTACCTTCCAAAGAAATGTTGGGCACCCAACGTTGAAACAAACATATGATTGTCGAGGACATATATTAAACAATAATGTACATGTTCTAAAACATAATTTATAATAAATATATATATATATATATATTAGTCATCCACATACAAGCTCATTTCGCTGTATCACAGCTCATCAGTGTGGCTAGACATATCCACTTGCTTCTGGCTGGGATCGAAACTCGACCGATTTGGTGTCAGTTGGAGTCTCTACTCCCTCAGCCATCGGCGTATGGCATCTGAGAAGGGAAATTTTAACATCTTGTATATAAGCAGTGTATACAGACGCTAGTCATCGAGAGAACTCAATTCATTTCTGAAGAGTCACGCATATATATATATATATATATATATACTAGCAGTATAGCCCCACGTTGCTCGAGTGTAATGAAAACTTTAAAATTAATCCATGGTCCTGGTGCTCAGACTCTTTGGACGTTGGCACGAAAGACTAAAAAGCAATAGTTGTTTCCAGTCAAAGCAAAACCATAGATTGAAAGAAAAATGAATGGATGTAAATCAAACTTTGATTTCTGGTATCAATGTCAAATAAGTTCTCCATTGCAAACTGAATTTTGAAGGCTAAATAAGTCCTCTGAGTAAATGGTATTATGGCTGAGACTAAGAACTACAATTATACCTACTTAGAGCAAAACCCAAAGCAAAACCAAAATAAAAAGGCTGAAAACCTGATTTTGATCAGACCCGATAGGATATCAGAGTATCGATTTCCAATATTGGAGTCAAATAAGTCATCCAAGGATAAACTAACCTACATAAGTCCATGAAAACTTATTGTACCCATCGAGAGTAAAATTGGAGAAAATGAGCCATATTGATGGCTGAATATCGGTTTTTGATCAGATTCAATAAAATATTGGGGGTATCGATTTCCGATATCGGGGAAAATGAGTCGTCTGAGAAAATCTACTAATGTTTGAGACTCAAAAACTATAACTTTACCAATTCAGAGCAAATTCTGCAGCAAGAACCACGATAAAAGGGGTGAAATCCTGATCTTAATCAGACCTGATGGGATATTGTAGGGAAATTGGAATAATACGTAGCCCATGATCTGACCAGAAGCCTAAAGAATATTTGTGTGAAGTTTGGTGAGAATCAGAAAAAATTGTGGATTTGTATAAAGGACATACAGACAGACAGATAGATAGACAGACACACACACACAAACATCTTGCTTTTTTATATATATATATATATATATATATATATATATATATATATATATATAATTTATCCCATACAGATAAAATTATAGCGCATGAATAAACCAAGCAGTATATGAAAAGACAAATATATCTACTTGTAATTTTTCTCAGTCAGAAGGACATGCCCAGCCCAGGTGATATCTTTTACAATTCTTATTTAAGTCACAAGATTTTACTTTTTCTAACTGCCAGTGGCTATTATATCTATCTTCCCTTTGGTCTACACAGCATCTGTTGATTGTCCGCCGCAAGCTGTTGTCACAGGCTGCTATCACAGGACATTAACAAATTCTTCATCCTACATCCCTACAACACAATAAAAAGCTGAATGAGGAAAACTAAAGTGACATCAGATATTAAAATTTCAAATTATCAAATTTCAATCAGTATATTGATAAGGACTGAAAAAAACACATGTAAAATAAATTATCTTCCTGACATTCAAGACACTTTCTATCTATTTTTATGACGGTCAACCTCAGAGCCAGTCTAAGTGCTTGAATTTCATTCGGCAGAACAGTAGGCTTGATTAAGGTTGAAATGAAGAGCTTTAGAGGTATGCAACAATTCATCTTGAATAAAACAACCTAGATGATTAAAACATTTATTTATTAAACCTCTAAATAAAGACTAACATTATTTTTCAGTATTAAAATATAACATTTTTATAATGTCTTTGTATCACAAATACAACTGTATTTTGCTAAAGGGGACTTAAATTTTCTACCCTTTCTATTATGTTATAAAAGGGGTTGAGATAATAAATGAGTAAAGGCTGGGTTTTATTAACTATACCACCATTTTATTTTTGTTAACTCCACAATGTTACATCTTTTATTATATGTGAACTAGCAGTATAGCCCAGCATTGCTCGGGTGTAATGAAAGCTTTAAAACTAATCCATGGTCCTGGAGCTCAGACTCTTTGGACGTTGGCACAAAAGACTAAAAAGCAATAGTTGTTTCCAGTGAAACTGAAACCGTAGAACAAAAGAAAAATGAATGGATGTAAGTCAAATTTTGATTTCCTGGTATCGATATTAGATAAGTTTTTTTCATCATAAACTGAATTTTGAAGGCTAAATAAGTCCTCTGAGTAAATGGTATCATGGCTGAGACTAAGAACTACAATTATACCTACTTAGAGCCAAACCCGAAGCAAAAACTAAAATAAAAGGGCTGAAAAAAATACAGGCAGATAAACAGACACACACACAAACATCTTGCCTTTTATATATATATATTATCGATTTTCTGCACTATTGTAAGAACTGCAACCTTGAAACTTCTCAATATCATTTCTTATGTTTTTGTCTATGAGTGTATCAAATTTGATTAAAATCGGACTACTCCTTCTATAACCCATTTTTTTTTCGATTATCGATATTTACGGGGGTACCTCAACACAAAACCTAGCTAAGAACACTCGCAGTCGCTTATAGTACAACTGTGTAAATTTTCAAGAAAATTGGTTCAGCCATTTCAGAGTCTATAGGTAATGGACACACACACACACACACACAGAGACAAAGTTGCATTTATAAATAAGTTTAGATTAGATGATCATCATTTCTGTTCTTTTTGTATTTTGTGTCTTTGATATGCTTCTTGTATAAGTCACTGTAGCATTCATGTGAATGTTCCTTATTATATATGTATTGCTATGTTCTGGTTATGAAGTATTTTTCTTCCATGTATATGTATATTCATGTAAATCTAGCACATTTGTTCCTACTTGTGTGTGTTAGGTAGAATGTAGTATCAGGTTGCTGTTTGTGCTATGTGATATTATGTTCTGGTATTTGAGTGTGTGGGCTGTACTCATAAATTCTTTCCTTGGTTTTCTGCACATTCTTTTCATGAATATTATTTAAGTGCAACTTTATTTTGCACAGAGTCAGTCTTCTTTTGGCTGGTTTGTGAGTTGATTGAATCTCTGACGGCTGCATCAACTTCCACACATCCCATGGACAAACTTGGACCAACAAGAGGCTGTGCACATGTTCACTGTTCTTTTTATATTTACTTAATGCCTACACATTTCTGACTTGATTTTGGTAGAAGTGTTAGTCATTGATTAATTTCCATATGACGTCAGTTGACAACATAAGCTATGTCCAGGTTAATATCTAGATTACCAAAAATATGGAATAATAGAAAGAGAGAAAGGATGTATGTGTTGAGAGAAAAAAAGAGAGAGTTTCTCTGTTATTCTATTAGTAAACAGGAAAAAGTAAATTTCAATACACTTTAACTACCATTGTGAAGCAGTGGATATCGACTCGGAACAAGAAATTGGGAAGCCGAGTTCGAATTCCAGTTGAATTCATTACATTCCCATATGCGCAAATACCCTTGGGTGAGGTATGAATCCATTGCTTCTCCCTCCAACTATGGGTTAAATAGCAGGACAGATTAGGTTCTTCAGCCTTGGTTGGCAACCAGTCTATCATAGAAATAATGGCAACTTACTGCAAGAGAATTTTCTGCCCAGTCAGTCATGTCTCTTTTGCATGTATCAAGTATAGCACTTAACTGACTGACTGACTACCTATCTATTCACTACACTATTTTCTTTTTATACTTGCACGCAAACTGGAAATGGCTTTTCTTTTTCACAATTTCAACAAAATTGTCTTAAAGCTTGTCATTTTTTCTTGTCCATCCATTCTTTTTATCACAGTATTTACATTGCACAAGCTAATTCAATATGCTGTATACTTTGACAATACTCTTCTTGGATATATTGAATTTTTCATTTAGCTCTAATTGTTGCAGAAACTCTATAAATGTCTCCAAGGACATTTTAGTCTGTTGTAATCATTTTAAAATTGTGTGTTTGTATGAAGAATCACACATCCCTTCAATTAATCTCAACTATATCAATTCATTTTGGTGGTCATTTCTCAAGTGTCAGGTTTTTCAAACTCATAAAATCTGGAAACCTCTCATTGCTTGTGTATATACTATATTATTGTTTTGTTCAGCTCTTGTTTGCTTGTGAGAAACTTTGTCTTCTCAGCAATAAGCAGCTTCTTTTTTGGCTCCAAATTTCTTTTTATAATGTTTGAAATTTGTAAAAAGGGCAAATCCTCCAATTCTCTGGGAACATGACAGAAATCTTTCTGATGGCCTTCCATCCTGTCCAAGCAAAAAATAAATCTGTAATCTCAGTCTCTCTTCTTGCAACTTTGTGGTCTTTTAGTTTCTTGGCCCACAAATGGGCAACAAAACAATGAATCCATGTCTCCACAAAGTTCGACATCCAACACTGTTAGAGATCTTATTGGTGACGCAATATTGTTGGGATATTTTCTAGTCTTCTAAAAAAAAGTTCAATAAACTCTTAGTATTACCTTATCTTTTTACTTTAAGTGTTATTTTTTCTTGTCTTTAACTTTATGATTTCATTGCTCAGCCCAAGGTATGAATTTTAAAGACTGACCAGAAGAGGAATGTTTAATTCTAATGTTTTATTTCAAACTGAGACAAATTTTGTGTGTATTAAATAGCACAAGCACATGTAAGTCACTCATGCACAACACACATGCACATATACAAAGTCATATGCAGACAGTGTATGAGAGACAGAAAATCAGCCCTTCTTTTATAATATAGATTATGGATTTAATAAACCTGCAATAAAATCTATTAAAGTGGTTTATTAAATCAAAGGTTTAGAGTATTTTTATTTTTATCATTTGTTGATGTTTATTTTTTGAATTCAAATTTATTTTTTCAGTTTTCATTCATCTCTTAATTTATAATGAATGCATAATAAAATTCATTCAGTTTATTTCAGATAAAATTATATAATAAATAAATTAATTCAATACAAACTTATTAGTAAATTTAATAAATGTTTAGCTATAGATTTTACAAATAGATTTGCTTAAATATTGTTTTATTCTCTTGTCCAGGAGAATATTGTACATGAAGCACTGAGTCGTATTGAAGGCACCACAATTGGAAACATGTTTGATTTCCTCTCCAAAGAACTCATACGTCTACAGGAAGAACGCCGAATTCATGCTTTTGCCATGTTGGCAGAACGTCAGCGCCGTATTCGAGAAGCAGAAGAGAGTGGCCTAAGGCAGGAAGAAGAAAGAAGACGAAGGGAAGACGATGAAATATTCAAACAGGTCAAGAATCAATGCAATCAATTTGAGCTAAAATTCTTTTTTCTTCTCAATTTTGTTATAGTAGTATGGATAGTATTTAATTTTCACTGCTATATGCAAATTTAATAGAATTACCAACAGAACTTCCTTATTCTGTTGCAGTTGAGTAAAGATATTCAAAGTATTGAACAACAATTTAATTTTTTCTTGCTGGTGACATAGCTGACAGTATATTATGATTTGGCCTTCACGATAAACTCTCAAAAATCTTTGTAGTGCTTCTTTGCTCACTTTTTTCATTACTTGTTTTCTTCAAACCTCTCTTGAAAGTACCCACAAACTGTTCAGCTTATCCATTTGACGTTGGGTAATACAGTAAGGTAGTAATATGTTTAATTGAGAACATTTTACAAATATCTTCAAATTCATGAGCAGTGAATTGTGTACCATTATCCAAAGCTATGATACCCAGAATGCCATATCTTGCAAACAGTTTGTGTAAAAAATTCACTGTAACCATAGAAGTTGAATTTTTATAAATTTCAGGCCACTTAGTAAAGCTATCCCCTCCCACTAGATAGCGTGATTCATTTATCGGACCTACAAAATCTATGTGTAGTCTTGACCATGGAATGTCTGTTTTTGGTTAAAGTTGTAATTTTGCTGACAGAGCACAACCTCCGCAGGCTTTTACTATTTTTTCAATATCTTGATCCATTTTCATCCAGTATACATAACTTCTTATAAGTAATTTCATCCTTGGATTTCCTGGATGTTTACTATGAAATTCATTTAGTATCCACTTTTATAATGTGAAAGTATTAATATTTACCAGCTCTCCCACTAGAGCAAGATGAGACACAAGGTCAAAGTTTAATGTGGGGAGCCCAAACACCTTGCACACTGGCAATATGAAAATATTAGAACTCTTTGTTTTTGTCATCAGTACTGTGTTACATAACAATTTAGTATTCAAGTCTGGATTGTGTTCTTTCTTACTATTTAAGTTGTTTTTTTTTATTTCCACAATAAACATGTCTTGTTCTGATTTTTCTTTTATTTCTTCCAGGGTAACTGATAATTTGTGTACTACATTGCATAATATATTTTAAATTTTTATTTCACTTTTTAATACTGCAATAACAGTATCCTCAAACGCTTCAGTATTTTTTGTTATCAACCTTAATAACTATTAGGATCACCACAAAAAAGGGTCAAAAGTTATCTCCCCTGGACCATTCAAGGGAGTTTGTTCCCCAGCTAATAGGTGCACGCTGGGAGACAGGAAGAGGAGGAGACTTCTGGTAGAAGCCTGCAACATGGCGTGCAGAACTCTTCCAGGCTCTCTATAAACACATGGTTAATCAACATCCACAATTGTTCGCTGTACTCATGTTTCCACAATAATAAATTCCCTAGTTATTTCCAATACTCAGCATGTGTGTCATTTTTCCATAACCATTTTATTTTGTCATGTTAAAAACATAACAATAACCCATCCTCATGTTCTCATTTTTGAGTAGTTGATATTCCATCCTATAATCACAATTCAATAAGATGGTACCTCAGCATTTTAATCTATTCACTGTATGCACAGGAATTTCTTTTTTCTTATCCTGAATTGATAATAGAGGTCAGTGGTCTGTCTGTCTGCATCCAAAAGCTTCTTCCATGTAGAGATTTGTGAAATATTTTCACTGCAAATATTATTGCTAACACCTCTTTTTTGATCAGGCTGTAGCTTTTTTTTGTTTTTGTTTTTCTGGTAGTAGTGAACATGAAGCATGTACAATGTATTTCCTATTGCTGTCATCATACTTATGCAAAATTACTGCTCCTATACCAAAAGCATTAGCATCTGAAGCCACTATGCTTTTGGATCATAATGCATGATAAGTCTGACATAATTATTCTTTATTTCTTCTGTTACTTATCAGTCCAATTCTACTTTACACCTTTTTTATGTAAAATATTCAGTGGAGCTCTTAAATTATGCATATTAGGTACATAAATTTGATAATAGTTCAAGGAATGCTTGTAAACTAGTAACACTTGTAGGGAGAAGGCATGTTCTTAGTTGCACTTGCTCTTGATGGATATGGTTGACAATCATGTTTGTCAATGATTTGTCCTAAGTACATGGTTCTAGGCAAAAACAATTCATACTTATCCTCACTGAGTTTGAATCCATACTGTCATATTTTTTCAAAAATTGTTTTCACATGCCCAATATGTTGTTCCTTAGATACACTTTTAATTAATATATTCTCCAAATAAGCAACTACAAAACCATAATCTGCAAGCATAGTATCCATATCTTAATGAAATAAAGATGGAGCCCCTTTTTATACCAAAAGGAAGTTGATTGAACTTATAGAATCCCTTGTGTGTTTTTATAATTGTTAACTCTAAACATTCTTCTTTAGCCTGTATTTGTAAATACGCTTCAGAAAGATCCAGCTTTGAAAAAATTTTTCCACTGCTTAACTTCACAAAATTTTCCTTTGGACTTGGTAATTTGGTTCTAAACACTTGTTTAACCCTGTCTAAAAATAAGCACAGCACAACTTTTTTTTCCCTTTACATACACTGCTGGGGCTGTCCATTTTGAATGGTTAATCTTTTTGATAACAATTATTTTTTCAAGTCTGTCTAATTCTTTGCTGACTTGATCCAATGCTGTGAATGGTACACTCCATATTGGTTTAAATACTAATGTCAAAACTTTTTTCACTTGAAATTTCACTTTGAATTTGGAACAACAGCCCATTTTATCCAAAAGAACATTTGGAAAGCATTTTTCAATTATTCCTTTAAATTTTCATTCTGTTTTTTTTTTTTTGTTGTTGTTGTTTTTTAATTGACTGCTTGTCCTCTTCCATTTTTGCAATAAATGTTTATAAGTAAATCTCAAATAATTCCATCTAGTTTGTATGAAATAAGTTGGTTTTATTTTTAACACATAAACCTTAGCTTTTTTATACTTGTTAAAGAATGAGATGTTACAATGAAAAATAATTTCTTACCTGAGACACTACTCATGATTTTCAAAGTCCTTCTTAATATAGGCTTTCCAATTTTTTTCCATGTCGCTTCATTAATTATTTTGATATAACTACCAGTGTCTAGTTGCATTTTTACATCCACATAATTAATTTTCACATTCACAAATTTTCTTTTGTTTTCTGGGATTATTTTTTTCCATCACAACACTATGTCCAATTTTTTTTCTGTGAGAATTTTTTCTTGGTTTAGTTTTACAAGGTGACTTTATATGTCCTACTTTACCACACTTATAGCATTTCAAATTCTTAAAGGAACAGTTGTCTTCAAGATGTAACCTTCCATATCTAAAACATGGATTCTTTTTGTATATTTTTCTTTCACTTGACTGTATGCACATTCTTTTTCCTGAACTTCTTTGGCATTGCATGTCAGATTTAAGATTCTCTGACATTTGTTCGATATTTCCTGTAGTGTAAGTTTATCATTTCTTTTTAACTTTTATTAGAATTTTTTGCCTTATTTCTGCATTTTTTTTCACCATTAACCCTTGAATAAAAATTAAACCTTTAAACATATCTGGAAGTACCAGTCCATGAGATTTGAAGAAGGATAGCTCTCACTAAGACCTACTGGCTTTGTTTACTCAAAGCTATTTTTAATCATTGATCTGAGGTTTGATATTTATCTGCCAAGGGCTCATCATAGTGGAACAATGGTTAGCAAGATTATCTCATAGACTGTTACTGCTCATTTAATCAACACAGCAGGTTAGAATAATAATCTGCATAAACTCTTTGGCCATTCTGAAGATATTCAATCACCAAAATACTTTCCTTATTGCAAAGAACCATGGCCTATCCTGCTTTTTGCAGTCTTGAATTTCTCCAGCCATAGAGAATCCAAGTGCTACTAGTGCATGGACTGCTCCCCAGATTGTAATAGCACAACTATGCTTCATCAACAGAGAAAAAGAATTATCCATTCCATAAAAATATATCACTAGCTCACTGAAAATGTTGCAAAATCAACTTGATGTTCTTTTCGGTCAATTTTTAAACATTTTCTGCTTCTCTGATCTCTGAAAGTAAAATCTGTGGATTTTTCAGAAGAAATTTTTTTCCCAACAGTAGGTTCAAGAAAAATATGGATTTAGTTTTCTCTGATTGGTCAAATATTTTATATGGTGATATTAATTTCTAACCATTAGTCAATTTGATTTAAATGGTGTATATTGTATTATGGAATTTTTTTGGCATGTTTATAATATTGTTTGTTATTGGGTAGAAATTAAAGTTTGGGCATGTTTTAATATTGTATGTATGTGGTTATGTAATTGTGTTTATTTCCTATAAGGCTTCTTCTAACTGGCACTATATAATTACAATAACAAAATAATGCTCATATTTTGAAAAGCCGGTTGGGTTGGGAACTTTTCAACACTTCCTCATAATATGATAACTCTTCAAAATAAAAATGAAGTGTGATTTATATTACTTTACATTGTTTTTCCATTTGTTAATCTAGATGGTGAAAGTCCACCAAACCACTGTGGACACCTACTTAGAAGATATAATTCTTCAATCAGTGGAATACACAGCAGAGAAAGAAGCTCGTACATCCATCCAGGAGTTAGCCAACAAAATAAATGACATAACATATGAAATGGAAAGGAAGTAAGAAACATTACTTTGCATTTAATTAATGTTTTTTGTTTTCTATGTTTTTACAAAACTAGTCTAAAATCTTTACTTGAATGTTACTATACACAACCTTTATTTTAGAAAGTTAGCATTAGATCTTACATACAGCCATAACACATTGAAATACTAGTTCTAATCCAATCACTGAAATGAAGCAACATTGTTAAGTTAGCAACATGACATATTTTATGGTTTATTTGGCATTTTATGTCTTGGTTTAACTTCAGTACAATATTTCAACTGGTTAATTCTTCAACCTTCTTGAAATCAATTTTTTCATTTATTTTTTAAAAAGAGCTGAATACCTATCCTATGAACAGGGAAAAGTAATTTATAATAGAAGTCATGCTTCCCTCTATAAAATTTCATCATAAACAATATTTTTAACAAGACATGTATTTTCTGAAGTTCCTTTTTGTCATCATGTTAAGTCCACTTGAAATTTCTACTTGAGACATAGCTATATAGACCTGACCACAAGAGAAACGTTTTGAATAATTTAATGTTTATATTAATAATAATAAAAATGTTAATTCAGCAAACTGATTATTTTTTCAGTTGTTTAAATAATTCAGTTTAGTATTTTTTTTATAAATCTTGTTAAAAAAATTAATTTGACTTCTCTAGATAACTCCATAAAAAGGTTTTTTTTTGGGGTTCCGCTTGATTAATTTGTAAGAATGTTAAATGTCAGGCAATAACAATGATTATCCCAATTGCTGCAGAAAATAAAATCATTAACTAATGTTGACAGGCATAAAATTATAGAATTCTATAAAAATGTTAATATTTTTAAAATTATATATGCTTCTAAAAACAAAGTTGTTTTTAGAAGTGAAGATTACATTTATTTTGTTTCCTTTAAATGTAAACACACTGATATTTTTTCTGCTAAGTTACAACTGAATTTTGACAAGGAAGATATAAATTCTTTCTCTGTAAACATGATGAATTTATAAAAAAAATTTTGTTGACAAAAGCATTGCTTATATAAGGCAATTTTAAATGTTTTAATTAAAAATAAATAGCACAGATTAAATACTTATTGAAATATGTTTTTAAAAGTTGTTATGCAAATTAAATATCCCTGCTTATGTTGTAAACACAGTTTGTTAGTAATATAAATAAAAAGCTGAGAGAGTGCAAGATTGTCTTACTAATACAAAACAAAATTATTTTTTGTTTTGGGGATTTTTTGTTTCTTCATGTACCCCTTCCCTTCATATCATTTCATGTACAAATTTTTAAATCTATTTTTGTATTATATTTGTGAATAAATTTTTATGTACATTTGGGGCGTTTTTAGAGCCCTGGTATGGTTTTTGTGGCATTTTGGTGCTAGATAAGTACGAGTGTTGATGGACAAATTCTTATGGTGAATGAGAACTATTGTAACGTATGCATGGGTCGTGAATCAGATTAGCTAGGTATAAGATAGAGTATTGAAGACCAACCCGAGTTTTGTTCCCCCTCCCTTCTTTTGGCCTTGTGCCATAATCTTGTAAACAAGATAAATAAAACTAATACAAAACAAAATTTAGCCTCATGTGAATTTATTAAAAATTATATTTGTAAATGCTACGTTCTTAAAATGAGTCTTTAGTGTTTTTTCTTTTATGTTTTGAATTAATGACTTTAATGGTATACTCATCTATACAAAATAAGTAAATTTTCTACAATTGTTAAAATGGTAAAAAGATTTTAATTCTTGTTTTTATGTTTTTAGCTGAATCATTGTATAGACTACAAGAATAATGAGGAAACTGAACCAAATAATATCCTATTTCCAAAAAGTTTAAACAATTTTGCTTATCATATTGCTCTCGGAAAAAATGTTTTCATTCCAGCTAGAAAACATAGATTCCTGTTTGCTATTATGTTTCTTGTTTCATTTTTTATAAATCAATTTCTGTCTGAATTTTTGGGATGAACTGGTTTCATTGTTTACATTTGGATTAATGTTCTTATCTTTGTTGTTATTGTCACAACATTTCAGCCATTGTGTTGTCCGGCCTTATTCACATATCTGCCAATCTGTGTAACCTTTTATTTAATCTATTTGCTTATATTTTTCTTCTTCTGCTGGTCATGTCCAGGGATAACTCATATTGTTCTCTTTTTTTTAGCACTGCTAAGTTAATGCTAGTTGCGTTTTCTCTGAGTTTGTACTACCATGACCTTCTTTATATAAAGAAGTTCATGGTACTACCCAGACTGGAGATTGAATTCACAATAATTACTATGCCTCCTATTTTACAAACCAACATTTTACTCTACTGAGCTATTGTTCTGTGAATGACATAGTAATTGTGAGTTCAATCCCTGGGCTGGTAATATAAATTCAGTGGAAATATGTTAGTAATTGAGTAATACTAAAAAAAAGAACAAGATGAGATATCTATAGACATGAATAACAGAATGAGAGCAATTTACCTACAAAGATTAAATAAATGGTTCAATTTGAAATTTCCTGAAGATTACACCTACCAACAGACAACTAGAGAAGGCCAACAGGCACAACGGCTAAATATTGTGACAAAAATAAAAAAAGATGAAGACATTAGTGTAACTGTAAATAGTGTAAATTATAAATCAATGTTTACAAAATAGAATTCAATAAAGACTAATTATTAAGCAAAGGATTTTAACTTGAATTTTGGAAGAGACAGTTTTTAAAACATTCAATGAATAAGGATGCTTTTGAAACATACAGTGAGACAGAAGAAGGTTTTAAATGATAACACGAATACTAGCAAAGTGATTATATTAATATTATTGTTTAATTTGCAGACGAACTCAGTTAGAAACTGAAGAAATTGTGGGAGATCTTATTCACAACTTCTTGCTACCAGATATTGAAAAGAGCATTATGAGAGAGAAAGGTGAAGAATTATTTTTCCCTTAATTTCATTTTTATTAAAATTATTTAGGTGTTAATATTAGCATGTATACAAATACATTTAGGGGCTATATATATTTACTAGATCCACCATAAAGCTAATAAACACCTACACTAGCAAAAATGTTTACAGCTCACTTGTTAGCCATGATGATTGTACATTTAGGTGCACATAAAACTGATAGTTGCATGGTAAACCATTGTGTGTCGGGGGGGGGGGAGACAATATAAATAAATGACAAAAAGAAAGCTTTTGCATTTCATCCTCTGGCAAATACACTCCCGATCAAAAATTTAAGACCACTTAAAAATCTTTAAAAAGAAATTTTTTTTTTACAGATAGATTTTAAACTCCTTCCACTTAAGGTTACCAATACTACAATCTAAAAGGTTATGGAAACAAAAAGCTACATTCCAAACATTTTATTTAGAAATTTACATTTTTATAAAATGAGACGATTTGCACATGATCAAAATTATAAGACCAGAGACAAAAATTCTACGAAATTGTACAAAAAGTGTATGAAAATATTCAACAACCAAATTTAATAATGAAGTCTACCTCCACTGGTTTTGATGACTTCAAAAATTCTGTCAGGCATGCTAGAAATAAGCGTTTCCATTAAGGTGCGGGGGATGTTGCTCCAGCTTCTGAAGATGGCTTCACAAAGTTCATTTTTTGTTAAATATTGTTTGCCATTTTGATAAACATCTCTTGTCATCCATCCCCAAACATTTTCAATTGGGTTCAAGTCCGGTGAGCATGTAGGATGTCCCAAGAGATGGACCCATTTTCTTGTAGAAAGGTCAAGGTTCATCTTGCAACATGGATTACAGCATTATCCTGTCGGAATAACTATCCATCCCCACACAAACGATGGCCCTCCGTCATCAAAGATGCTTTTTGTATCATGTTAACACAACCAGTTGCTCTCTGATGACCCTGCATCACCTGGAGCTCCATAGTCCCTCTGTAAGAAAAGGCACCCCATACCATTAGGGACCCTCCACCACTATGACGTGTGGAGAAAATTTCAGGAGGCATGTTTTTGTTATACCAATATCGTTGGAAGCCATCAGGACCATCGAGATTGAATTTTTTCTCATCAGAAAACAGGACTTTCTTCCACTTCTCAACGTCCCATGTTTGGTATTCACAACCAAACTTTAAGTGGCCCAACTTGTGACGTGGAAGCAGCTGAGGAATTTGTTTATGCTTTTTATTTACCATACCTTTTTGTCTTAAGTGTTGTCTGATGGTTACAGGACTGCAATCAGCATCTGTGACTGCCTTAATTTGACTAGAAGAAAGTCCCCCGTCTTTCATAACAACCCATCTTATTCTCCTACTCAATGCAGGAGAAATTTTTTGGGGCCTACCAGGGTATTTTGCTTTTCCATAATTCTCACTGTTCTTTAGAAAGTTGCAAATCACAGTTTTACTGCGATTTACCTTAGCTGCAATTGCCCGCTGTGACAAACCTTGCTTATGGAATTCTAGAATTCGAGAACGCTCAACTTTGGTAAGTTTGCTTGCTTTAGGCATGGTAACACCTTTACACAGTGATTGCTAATCTCTAACTGAACTAAAAACATTGGAATTGCCATAGATTTAACAATTTATACCCCTGGTCTTATAATTTTGATCATGTGTGTTAACTTTACCAAGTTGTCTCCCTTGGACACTCTTCACAAAAGGGAGTTAGTTTTACCACCGAAAAACGGTGTACGGGACTTTCGAACGAGAGAGCGCGAACTGTACGCACGTGTATAATAAATCCTCTTTTTATCCCACTCCAGTTGTCTGTGTTCACCACCTTTTACATTGGTAGCAGAGCGTAAAAACAATGGCTTCTAGATACATTGCCCCACCAACATTAAACACGGACAAATACAATTCCTGGAAAAAGGAAATGCGAATTTGGGAATTAGCCACAAGTTTAGATGAAAGAAAACGGGCCCCTGTCGTACTTTTGTCCTTGGAAGGAAAAGCGAGAGAAGCGCTGCTGGAATTGGATATTACCTCACTAAATGCCGAAAATGGAATGGAGATGATATACCAAAAACTGGATACACTCTTTTTAGAAGACGCAAACCAGGCAGCATTTAAGGCTTACGAGGCGTTCGAAAGTCACAGAAGACAAAGCGGCATGGCGATAGATACCTTTTTAATTGAATTCGAACGTCATATTGCTAAATTAAAAGAATTCAATGTAATTCTGCCCGAGCCGGTCCTGGCGTACAGAGCTCTTAAAAGCGCAAACCTCACCCCAGAAAACGAACGGTTAATAAAAGCTACTGTTCGAGAACTGACACTTGGAGAAATGTCTAAACAATTAAAAAAAATACTCAATGACTTTCAAGCTCATTCCTCACCAAAAACTTCTCCGGTTGCGGTAAAAACCGAATCTGACATTATTTTCACGACGAGTGAGGAAACCTACTACACCAGTCGTGGTCGACGCCACGGTGATAAAAATTCTAGTCTCACCAGTCAAGGTACTGGCAGACGGGGTCGTAACCAGAACTCAACACACTACAACACCAAAAGAAATTCAAAACCTAAGTTTGAAAGTGACAACAGCAGGAGTTGTTTCAAGTGTGGATGTAAATACCACTGGATTCGCGACTGTCCGTATGACGAAACTGACAACAGTGAAAAGGGAGGCCATTTACTCGTCTCCAACATCGTTCTCATGAACGAGCGAGAACAATATGGCGGCATCAGCACGTTTTTAGGAGAGACACTCGGATCCGCTGTCTTGGATAGCGGCGCGTCTGGGACAGTTTGTGGAAAAAAATGGTACGAGTGTTTTCTGGAAACCCTACCAGAAAAAATAAAAATTCGAGATGGAGGAAAGAGCTACAAGTTTGGTGATGGGAACACCATTAAATCCACCCACACAGCAACTTTACCATGTGTCATTGCTGGCATTGAAATCGGTATTGTCACTGACATTGTGGACGCTGACATACCGCTTTTGCTAAGCAAAAAGTCAATGAAAAGAGCCAGCACATGCCTCAATTTTGAGAATGACAGTGTCACCATGTTTGGAAAAAAAATCCCACTGCAGTGTACTTCTTCAGGTCACTATCATATTCCCATAACAAGACCTCCACCAGATCGAGGTAAGTTCAAACACATTTTGTTTACCAAAGAAATTTTCCACAAAAATAGGCAAGAAAAAATAAAAATCGCCACCAAACTTCATAGGCAATTCAGTCATCCTAGTGGCAAAAAGCTATGTGACTTAGTCAGGAGCGCCGGAGTGAAAGACCCGCAATTCATTAAAATACTCAAGGAAATTCCCAATTCTTGTGAAATTTGCTTGAGGTACAAAAGGGTTGAACCCAAACCTGTTGTGGGGTTTTCACTGGGAACGTACTTTAATGAAAGCATTGCTATGGACATTAAAGAAATTAATGGAAACAAGGTACTACACCTTATTGACCATGGTACTAGATACAGTGCTGCAGTAAAAATTCCTGGTAAAGAGAGCTCCGATATTATTAGTGCTATTTTTAAAAATTGGATTACTTATTTTGGTACTCCTGGATTTATCCTCACTGACAATGGCAGAGAATTCAACAACCAGTCGTTTAGAGACATGGCACAAAATATGAACATTGTGGTTCGTACTACTGCTGCTGAAAGCCCATGGAGTAATGGGCTAAATGAAAGACACAATGGGATATTAGGGGAAATGGTGAAGAAAACCCTTGAAGAAACCAATTGCAGTTTTGAGGTGGCCCTCGCATGGGCAGTAAGTGCCAAGAATACACTTCAGAGTGTCCATGGATATAGTCCCAATCAACTCGTTTTCGGCAGAAATCCTAACCTACCTGGTTTTCTCAATGACAAACTCCCTGCACTAGAAGGTGTTTCCACCAGTGAAATCGTTGCAAATAACCTCAACGCTATGCATGCTGCCAGGAAACACTTCATAGCAAGTGAATCTTCAGAGAAGCTAAGACGAGCACTTCGCCACCAAGTTAGAACAGGTATCACACAATCTTATAAAAATGGAGATGCTGTTCTCTACAAAAGAAATTTGTGTGATAGATGGCTTGGGCCTGGAACTGTCATAGGATGGGAGAACAAACAAGTGCTTGTTAAACACGGTGGCACCTATGTAAGAGTACATCCGTCTCGTTTAGTTTCCTACCCTGGAACTTACCAGAATCACAATGAGGGTAACAACAAGGAATCGGGCATCCCACAAGAAGAGTCTGAAGAATTTTCAAGGATGTCAAACCTCGAAGAGAATATTTTAGATGAAGATTTGGAAGTTCCAGACATCAACGCCGAACAACGCTACACTGTGGAAACTCAAGACATAACAAATAAGCAGGACACCTCCACCAGGAAAGTCAGGCTTCCCAAACCTGGACAAATCATCAAATGCAAGCTTGCCAATGACACAGAATCAGACTGGAGGAAGTTAAATGTCATAAGTAGAGCAGGCAAAGCCACTGGTAAAAATAAACATTTAATGAATGTAGTTATGGAACAGGGTGAACCTTTTTGGTTGGACTTTGAACATGGGGTATCCGAATGGCAAACCAATGAGGCAGAAGAAAACAAAGAGGACCACAATTCTTGTAACGAAGAAAAAGTAATGATCACCTCTGCCAATGATAACCTGGAACTAGAGGAAGCAAGAAAAAAGGAACTTCAGAGCTGGATTAAAAATAAAGTTTATATCCAAGTACCTGATCAAGGCCAAGCAAAAATTTCCACCAGATGGATTTACACAAACAAAATTTCTGATGACAAGCAATGTGGAATGTATAAAACATGCCAATAGAGTTGTTAAGAAAGCCAAGAAAGAAAAATCCCAGATAGACATTCCTGACTTAGGAAATCTTAACCATCTCAAGATTGTTGCCTATAGTGATGCTTCATTCGCTAACCTGACAGATGGAGGATCTCAAGGTGGTTATATAATCTTTTTGGTTGGGGATAACCACAAATATACGCCCATAACATGGCAGTCCAAACGCATCAGAAGAGTGGTCAAAAGTACACTTGCTGCTGAAACCCTAGCCATGGTTGACATGTCGGAGGCCTGTCTATTTTACAGGAAACTACTATTGGAAGTTCTCCAGTTGAAGGATGAACCTGAAAACATCAAAATAATCTGCAAAACAGATAATTCCTGCCTCTATGACTCTGTACATTCCTCCACACAAATATTAGACAAAAGGCTTCGCATCGAGATGGCTATTCTAAGAGAAATGCTGGAAAGAAAAGAAGTAGCAGAGTTCTCTTGGGTACCCACAAATAAACAAGTAGCTGACTGTTTAACCAAGAAGGGAGTCCCTTCATTTAAGATACTTGAGTTTGTATCTGAACCTAAAGAAACTGATATTTAAAACAATATTTTTTTTCTTTCTTTTTCAGTCGCCATCTAAAAGATAAGAAAAAGGGGGAAGAATTGTTAACTTTACCAAGTTGTCTCCCTTGGACACTCTTCACAAAAGGGAGTTAGTTTTACCACCGAAAAACGGTGTACGGGACTTTCGAACGAGAGAGCGCGAACTGTACGCACGTGTATAATAAATCCTCTTTTTATCCCACTCCAGTTGTCTGTGTTCACCACCTTTTACAATGTGTAAATCGCCTCATTTTATAAAAATGTAAATTTCTAAATAAAATGTTTGGAATGTAGCTTTTTGTTTCCATAGCCTTTTAGATTGTAGTATTGGTAACCTTAAGTAGGAGGAGTTTAAAATCTATGCATAAAAAAAAATTTTTTTTTAAAGATTTTTAAGTGGTCTTAAATTTTTGATCAGGAGTGTATCAAAATGAATGTGGAAATTTTATTTTGTAATAAATATAATTCCCATTTACCTTGATAAAGTTCTTCAAGGGAACAAATGTGTTGGTAAAGAAAAGTTTACTTTCATGCCGTCAATGTAGGATAATATGTATATTTATTAATATAATTAATAGCTCTGTTATACGATATTGAGCACTGTTTTATTAACACCTGAATAATATTTTTATATGTGTGTATACTTGAGTGTATACTCATATGTATATTTATTAATACACACACACATATATATATATATATATATATATATATATATATATATGCAGAAAATCTAAACAAGAGCCAACAAACCTACCTAGGTTTCACCCTTCGGCTCGTCAGGGTAAATTGGCTTCGTTTGTTTCTTTTTTTACTTCCCCTTCTTTTCCATCCGACTTTTCTTTCTCGGTGGGTTTTTCAAGATGAACTTAAATATAGTAGAACTATCACTAGCATTAGTAGAATTATTTTTGTTACTATTAATATTGTTATAATTATTATAGTTATTATTATTATTATATATATATATATATATATATAGTTGTATACCATCTATAAAAACATATATATATATATATATATATATATATATATATATATATATATCATTAAATTTGTTTTTATTTAAAATTAAAAGTTTACATTGTGACACAGAAATTTCTATGTTTCGAGATTTTTTGCCTCATCATCAGGCAATGTTAGCTCATTGTTGTGAAAATTATTTTCATTTGAATATAAGAAACAATACGCTTGTTATTTATGGATGTGGTTAGACAGAAAAATTCATGTGTGTGTTCAAATTAACTAATCAGAATAGAGATCCACTTTAAATTAGAAAAAGTTTATAGTTTTGGGGAATATAGATTTCTTCTTTCAATCTTGACGGCAAAAGTGTTAGTCGATCAAAACCCCTGTCTAGACTCCATTTCCATTGATGTATCCATTATTGTTACAAAATTATTCTCTTAGTTTTCTTTGTATCTCATCATTTTCTAAAACAAAAAAGAAAAGAAAGAAAGAAAACATTTTATATTTTTGATCTGACTATGAGTGTAATTATACAATTTTTATTTCAATTCAGAATGCATTTTATTCTAATTTTTCTTAAAACTCTTAATTTGTAAAGAAAATTTTTAATATCTATTTATTTATTAAAAATTTTAAAATTCATTTTATTATTTTTATAAAATCTATTATATCATTATTATATTCTAATACAATTCTTAATATCATAATACAATTTTTTAATATCTATTTAATTATTAAAAATTTAAATATCAATTTAATTATTTTAATATCTATTTAATTATTATTCTTTCATAATATAAAACAAATTATTAGATATATGTGAGTTAAACATTTTTTTATATATGAAAAATATTTTTGACCATATTCTAAGGTGAACATTTTGCAATGTTTACATATGACATTTATTTCATTATGTTTATTTACTATATTTTTATTCTTAAATTTAATAATATATAGTTTTTTCATATAGACACAAGTGCATGGCTCATTTAAAGACTTACATATTCTAGCTTTTTTTAAATTTTCCATTTTAATGTGGGTGCTTTATTTGTTTCTTCTAGATACCAATAATATTTTGATAGGGATGTTCTATTTCTGTACTTATTATTATTATTAAATGAAAAAGTATGTTGATAAAATCATTTTTTTCAAAGAGTTCTTAGTAATACCTACATAAATCTTTACATTACTAGAAGGAATAGTACGTTGATAGATAACGGATTCTATAAGGCACCTGTTTTCCAAAGGACACTCTATAGGGTTTCTACAATTACATTTATTATTGTTCAAATTGTTAATTTCAGTTATTGGATAATTCTTATTTTCAATTAGATTTAAATTTTTATTTAGAATATTATTATTGTGATTTTTTATCATTTTTTCCAGATTATTCATACAACTATAACTTAATTTAAGAGTATTTTTATTGAAAATCTTACTTAATGAATTATTATTCGGAAAGTGTTTCTTAATCAAGGCAGAGAATTTTTTACTGATATATATATATATATATATTAACGAAGATTAACAAAACTGGTTATAAACAACCAACAATTTGAGATGATTTGTTTGAACATTATTTTTTATCAATACTCGTATTTAAGTGGATATTCTGTTTATAATCACACAGTATTATATATTTATTTCTACCAGCCTGATTATTTACATTTTTGTAACAAAAATTTATCGTAAATAATCAGGCTGGTAGAAATAAATATATAATACTGTTTGATTATAAACAGAATATCTACTTAAATACAAGTATCGATCAAAAATAATGTTCAAACAAATTATTTCATATATATATATATAATAAACTAATTTTCAAAAGTGTGCTATGATGATATACCAAAAATAGTGTTCCATGCCTAAAATGGCAAAGCTAAAATATTATTTTCAATAACATGGTGCTGAGCAACAGTCAGCCACAACTAAAAGTTAAACAAGTACTGCTGCTCACTTTTTGTTTAATTGCTTTTGTACTGGGATTTTTTAGTTCCCGAACTGTTGAGCACTCTTTTGACATTTCAAAAAATTTTTTCTCTTGGGCACCTCGATGTGGTGTAATGGTTAGCAAGCTTCTATCATTAGAATCTTTTACAACTGAGTAGTGAGTTCAATCCTCACAGGGTACTCTATACTTTCAGCTTTGTGCCACATCTAAGTAGCGCTTAGAAAATCAACTTTCCACTTTAGGCTGAAGATAACATCATTGTTAACCAGTAATATTAGCTGTTCCATCTTTTGTGATAGAGGTAATTTTGGTTGGTGTGTGCACACTGGCCACCCATTGTGTAACATCTTAGGTTAGCCAAAGGGGAATAAATGAAGCGAAAATAAGAAAAAAATATTACTCACTGTAATGTGCACAATGACTATAATCATAAGGTGAGAAAAAAAAAAAATTCTACAAGAGAATCAGTACTATGAATCAGTTAGATTACATTAAAACCCAGAAATCATTCTTACTATGGAAAATTACCAAAACTTGTAAATAAGCCATTTCAAGAATTAAAAGTTTAAATCTCATTCTTAAAATCAATTTTCTTCATAGAAAATGACCAATGATTGATGTTTTCTATTCCAGTGAAACAATCTCAGTGCAAGTATTTGATGGCTGCCTACAAAGAGGTTCACACTTCATTGGAAGAATTTCTTGAAGGAACAGAAGCAGAGCTCATCGAATCAACAGACTCAGAAACTGAAAGTTCCTACCATGAAAGTTAAACTGTATATTATGTATGTGTGTGTGTGTCTGTGTGTACGTACATATGTATATGCATAATTCATTACTTATTATTATTGCTACTATTGTATACATGCAGAAATGTCCAGAAAAAATCCAAAAACTGTTCTATAAAAAAGCCAAGTATATTTTTATAATTTAGATTACACACTTGTTTTTAAAGTGAGCTACACATTAATTGACATTTCTAAACACTGTTAAATGTTTTTGTGGAGCTCAGATAATATTAAGGAAAATAAATAAAAATTCTACCATCATATTTTATACATACCCTCAAGAGGATTACTTCTTTTATCCAGAAAAAAAAAATCTTCTATCAGATTTTAAATCCACCAGGTGCACAACAGCATGCATTCATGTATATCATTTAAATAGCTTCTTCCCAGTGTTATATAGAAAACTGGCATATATTTCAAGTATGTCGTTTGTTTATGTGAACACAGACTCAGCCAAGTTCAATGTCAACACTTCATAAATACTGGAAATTTACTAATAAAAATACAAGGTGCGATGGGTAAATTGTCGCTATTTTATATTTTTAATTTTGTGTATGAGTGTTGTTTTTATATTATCAACTGTACAGTATAGTACTGTACAGTATGGGCACTGTCTGTGAGGAAAAACAGCACTATGACGCAAATCACTCCACCAGAAATTTGAAAACAACATGCTGTAGTGCTTGGCATTCACGCCAGTAACTCCAATACAAACATTTCAGAGTGTTTGAGTGTCAAAAGATGGTGCAGAGGATTTAAAAAAAGTTAGATGATACATCTAGTCAACATCATGGTGTTTAGAGTGATTACTAATGATGGTGACATTATGCCTCCATTTATCTCCTCAAACTCAGCACGGAGGCCTATATCAAGTACCTTGAGGAGGTAGTGCTGCTCTAGGTCAAGATGGTGACTGCTGGAGGACGCTATGTCTAACAAAAGGACTCTGCACTATGCCACACAAGCAAGAGAACCCAGTCATGGCTGTCAGACAAAATCTGTGACTATATCACTCCTTACATCTGGCCACCTAACTCCCCAGACTGCAACTGATATGTCAGGCACAGTTGAGTGAGAGACCAACAAAACTCCTTGTAACACCAAAGATGAACTGAAGGCAAGAATTATGGCAGCATTCACCAACTTAACCAAGGAGACCGTCCAGAAGAGTTGCAGGAGATTTCAGTCATTTGGAGGCAGTGGTTGAAGCCAATGGTGATTTTATTGCATTAATTTTCTCTTTAGTATTTTAAGATATTTTTGTACAATTTTGGTAAATGCATCTATTAAAATGAGATGTCAGTCTTTTTTTCATTTTTGCATAATTTAGACAACAATTCATCCATCACACCCTGTATTTCAACTCTAGAATTGAGTGTACAACATGAATAAGCAATTTGTGAAAACACACATTTGATGATTATTCTAAATGCATGAGAATCCCAAACTGTTCTACAATAAAACTCACTCTCTCACACACACACACACGCACACAGATATTAATAAAAAAATATTTGCTAAAATTTAACCATCATAGTTGAAAGAACAATGTTACGTCAAAAGGACAGTTTTTCTCTTGATAATGCTATTGCTGTAAACTCCTTCAGTAATGTTTATTGTTTTAAAAAAGCTGTTTAAAATTTTTATAAAACCCAAACATATGAAAGTGGATTTATACATTTTTTTGTTCTTGAGAATTGGCAATGTAAATATTAAAAACTATTTATTGATTAGATGCTTTACTTAGACAAATAATTTTATATTTATAAGATTATGAAAATATGGGAACAAACTTCAATGCAATGTTTATTATTTACCATTTTATAGAGAAATATATATAAAAAGAAATATTTTAATTTATAAATTTATAAAAATTTATGAACAGGAAAATTTAAATAAACATAACGACGGAAAAGCTAACAACTACTAGTGTGTATCATTTTGTTATTAAAATTCTAAAAATAGCTTTTTAAAACAATAAACATTATTGATGAAGTATACAGTAATAGTGGTAACAAGAGAAAAAACACCATTTTGATACTGGTTTTTGTGTGGATAGATAGGTTAAACTTAAAGCCAAGCATCCATTGCAATTTGGTTTCACGTTTCTATATCAGTAAACAGATGAGACATCCTGGAACTTATGAATTTTATTTTTGTATGTTTGTAAGTTCTGCAGACTCTGCTGTGGAGCATCAGGCCACAACCTCACTACACTAGGCATTGCTGCTGTAGTTCCCATAAGTAGTGTTTTTACAGGTTGAAGTTGATATCTCCAAGCACAACTGGTTTTAAATTCAGAATTATCTTTCAAGACTGCTTAGCAAGTGTTTGACTGCTTGACAAACCAATCCCATTTTATGTGCTGAGAACCACTTCTTCTTCTTCTTCTTCTTCTTCTAAGTGCCCTGTCTCTTCAAGACGTAAGCGATCATGGTTCTCCACGTCTCCCTATCCCTTGTGGCTCTTAGTATGTTTGCTCCTGTTGCTCCTGGCAACCCCTGTTCCATCATCCACCTGATCAGGCCCTGCAAATATGTTATCTGCTGCCTTCCTCTGTCTCTCCTTCCTTCTATCTGACCAGTAGTCAGTATCAGGTTCTCCAGGCTCTCCTTCCTCATTGCGTGTCCTAAGAACTTCAGTTGTCTCTTCCTGATGCTTTTTGTTGCCATTCTTTCCAACACCTCATCGTTGTTTGCATGCTCAGTCCACGATATCCACAGCATCCTTCTGTAGAACCACATACACTACACATATTTATTTTATTTTTATAGACTAGTATTTTCAATATTACACAAAATTATACATGTTAGTTCAGAATGACTGAACATAATTGGCTCTATGCATACACAATTGTAAATCACTTCATGGTCTGTAACTTTCTAACCCCCTTCTCTTCCGTATGCTGCCTGGTTCTCTGTTAGCTGTTATTTTTCAGTAATCTTGATGGTCAATAGAAGTGCAGAAAGAGAATCAATATGTGCTGTGCTTAATTGTGCAGATTAATTGATCACTTACCACATATGAAAGCTATATTATTGCTAATAATAAGTTGTTACTTCTAAAGCCATTAGCAATTAACAACAATGAAAACAACATTTTTTCAGTAAATAAAAATTAGAACAATTTTGACCTGAACAGTTTGAAAATGTTAAAGCAATAAAATCATTGTTGCATATCATAAACATTGGCTCCTCAGCAATCTAATAAGACAGCATTTTATCAGAACTTTTTTATCAGTAGTGTTTTAGGTCACCCATAATTCTTAACTCTATTAAAGACTAGCAGTATAGCCCGGCATTGCTCGGGTGTAATGAAAGCTTTAAAACTAATCCATGTTCCTGGACCTCAGACTCTTTAGATGTTGGCACGAAAGACTAAAAATCAATAGTTGTTTCCAGTTAAAGCGAAACCACAGACTGAAAGAAAAATGAATGGATGGAAGTCAAATTTTGATTTCCTGGTATCGATATCAAATAAGATTTTTTCATCATAAACTGAATTTTGAAGGCTAAATAAGTCCTCTGAGTCAATGGTATCATGGCTGAGACTAAGAACTACAATTATACCTACTTAGAGCCAAACCCGAAGCAAAAACTAAAATAAGAGCTGAAAAAAATACAGACATACAGGCAGATAAACAGACACTCACACAAACATCTTGCCTTTTATATATATATATATATTATCGATTTTCTGCACTATTGTAAGAACTGCAACCTTGAAACTTCTGAATATTGTTTCTTATATCTTTGTCTATGAGTGCATCAAATTTGATTAAAATCCGACCACTCCTTCTATAACCCAATTTTTTCGATTATCGATTTTTGATATTTATCAGGGGTACCTCGACACAAAACCTAGCTAAGAACACTCGCAGAGGCTTATAGTACTTATATTTTAAGAAAATCGGTTCAGCCGTTTTGGAGTCTAAGGTAACGGACACACACACACAGACAGACAGACCAAGTTCCATTTATAAATAAGTTTAGATAAATTTAAAAAGCAATCTGATTCTATCTAGCCTAGCAATCAAACAATAATGGCAGGCCATAAAGTATGTGCTAACTAAGCAACAAGCAGAATTATAATATGATTCACACAACTATTGCGACAAAAAATAAATGCAGCAATGCCTTCAACAAGGAGTTCATTAGATGACAACCTTGTAGTCAGGCAGAATTTCAAGGTTGCAGCCATGGTGTTCTTTACTAAAGGTTAATCATAGTGCAATTCATTACCAGAACTGGAGACCTATCTCAAATCTTACCATTCCACTGGGAGCAAAGATTTTTAGTTTTTGGTTTGAGTTAGTGGTAGTTTGCTATTGCAGCTGGTTTAAGAAATTTTTGCTTCTTACATTTACAATAATTTTAGCTTCTTTAAGTATAAGTTCCTTTGAACTTGCTATATTATTCTATGTTTTTTTGGCGGAGGACAAAAACATTGCGTGAAATTCACTAAAATATTTAATTTAGTAAACTTGGTCTTTTTATTTAGAAGTTAACATTTTTAACTTAAACTTAATTTTTCCATTAAATTTTTATTCATAAACAACAAATACGCTAATGATCAATTCTGTTGATTTTTCTGTTTCTAACAAATTAAAAAATATGTTGAACTTTTATCGCATTTCTTATAACAAAATGTAACATTTTACTTGATTTAAAGAAATAATTTAATTTTACTTTTTCTAGTCTATCTTATGACAAATGTTAGAAAGTATCTCCCAAGAAAGTTAATCTCAATGTTTTATGTTTAATTTTTAAAAATACTTTTACTTCCAAAGATTTTTTCTTCAGTTCTGTTTTTACAAAATTTATTTTAAAATAATATTGTTACATAAAATTAATTTAATATTGTTAATATTGTTCTCTATCATGATAAAATGTAACTTGTGTTTCTTTTTCTAAAAGGTATTTAAAAAGTTATGTTGAATTTCAGTTTAGTTTACCATTAGTAAACATATTTTATACTACAAAATTAATGTAAAATCGTTTATTAAGAATATTATAATGTAAAATTAACACAAGTTGTACAAAACATTAACCCTATGTTGTTAAACCTGTATTTTTAAGGGGAACATTTTATATTTATGACAAAATAAATCAGCCTAACAATAGTTACTTTATTTTCAAACAATAAAATAAAAGTTACTTTCATGTTTATTTTGTTTCATGTCATATTTTTGTTCCATAATTCATAATTCCAACATGGCTTCTGTTTCATTAAAACTGGTTAATTAATTCAAAGATCAAAATGCATATAACAGTTAACAGGGTGGGAAGTGATAGAACCAAAATTATATATTAATTGTAACAAGACCTTAGTAAAGAAAAAAATCTACGAAGATAAATATGATTAACTTTACATGCCAAATTATGCTCTTAATCTCTACTTTTTTCTATGAATCTTCCAACTACAGCAGCAAACTGCTTCAAACCTAAACTGAAACTAAAATTCTTCACTCTCAGGGGAATGAGATTTGATATCGGCCTCCAGTTCTGGTCGTGATTTGCACTATGACTTGGCCTTTAGTAAAGAACACTATGGTTGAAGCATCCTAATCACAAACGCAGGACCACCCAGCAATATTCCATGCTACTACTAGACTTTATTGACTTTCTGTTAGTGCTGGAATGTCAGATCTCTGTAGATGCTGATTCTGTCCAATCTAGTAGCCGCTTAATATTTTTTTTTTATAATCATATCATCCCAAGAAAGGCATTTTACTGCCACTGTTTTGCAGGGGGTTACATAGGAGGAAAGTTATGAGAAAGAGTGACAGGTTATAGAGGGTGTCAGGAAGTGGGTAAGAGAAGGATGAGAACACTGACGAGAGTGGAGTGGATGGAGAAAGGAGCATGAGAGAGAGGATGCAGGTTAGTAAGATAGGAGATGACTATTGACTTTACATTTAAATTCTTGGAGATTATAGCTGTCGGAAAAGCAAGTAAATGGAAGGGAAAAGAAGCTGGAGTAGAATTTGCGTTTACAATTTATATATATATTCAAGTGTGCAGAAATCAAGTTGTTAATAAAGCCTCAGCTTCTGACTCCAATAGAAAATATACTGATTAATCAGCCATTTTTTATGTGTTTCGCTCACAGATTTTCATATTTTTCCAGCTTGCATTGATGTACCCAGTCAATATTTTATTCAAAGGCCTTTTTTTAATTAACAAACCAATCCATAAGAACAGGACACAGGATGGCTAACATAGCTTCAGCTTGAAAGGTGAGGTAACATTCCAAATAAATATTGTAATGAAAAGACTGGTCAAAACATTGTTGTGTATAATTACTGATCCAAACAAAATTGTAAGAGCCAAAAAAATACTGAGAAAGAAATAAAGTTGCCAATCAGTCGGTTAAATGTACTAAACTAATCACATTTTAAATTTCTCAATTGACAGCTTCATGGAATTTGTTCCCTCTTAAAAATGTGACTTTATGTGTTCACTGAGTGATGCCTGCTTACCATTAAAAAACATCTTACTTTTTCATTTGACCATTTAATATTTTTAACTAATCATTTAATACTTTCAGTGTTGTCTAGATGTCAAGATAAAATCAGAGAAATTGAAGACAACTTTCAAAATAAATTTGTAAATAAATATCATTCAATTAACACGAGATGTAAGCGAGTTGGTAAATAATTCAATGCTAATTTATGTCATCTTCATTTACTTTGTCATCAACATTAGATTTATCATTAAAAGACAGGACATAAAATATCTTTACTATTGTATTGGTTAAAGTAATAAAAAGGGACATTTTAAAACAAGAAGAAAAATGAACGAAAAGAGGGTTAACAAAAAAATAACATTGCTATAAAGTAGTAATATCAAAATACATGATATGAGTACAAGGTATGCTAGGTAGATTTCTATGTGTGAGAAAACTGTTACCTGTCTATCAGCTCATAAATTATCTTTGTTGGCTGACCAACATTGAGATAAACCCAGAAGAATTTTCTACCTTCACCCACCACATCATATTAGTTTGATAATTTACCAATTCAAATGTTAGTGTGATACTATATAGGTAGAATGGGTCAAAGATTGTAATCAAGCATCAGTTAGCACATACCAGCCAATATTTGCAAGAGAGCAAGGTGGACAATTTGTATCAAGGTGCGAATATAACAGGTTGTGGCAATAGCTGAACATTTGCTGGAAATTAGTGATGTGCCTATTCTTATAACCAAGACATATTTTCAGTACTGAGAAAGGCTAATTCTGAACTTCATTTGAAGATGTTGGTATCTATTTACATTAAGTCCTATCAGCCATCTTTCTGTAAGCATGATGAGTGATTATAAAGCTTAAATGTAATTAGGATGTTTTATATTTATTATATAGCAATTGGTCTTGATTGCCTATTTTAGTTGCTCTGTCTATTTCTCAATTGATGCCTGATGAGAGAGGACTGATAAACTGGTTTAGCTACTTTTTTGTTAATCATTTTGATATTATCATTTTACAGTATTTTTTTTCTGTTTCTTCATTTGATATTTTCTTCTTGTTTCAACATGTTCATTTTTATTGCTTTAATTTTGTACCCAAACAAAAATATATTTTGATATATAAAATCAAATGTACTACTTTTTCTTTGTTCTCTGCCTCCCACTATGTTTTTTAAATCTCTTCAACTTTTTCTATATCTCATACCCTTCAGGATATTGGTAATTATTATCACAATTTTCTGTCATTTATAGCTATAAGTAAATTTTGTCTTTTTGCTATTTCTCTTAAACCCTGTTCTGCTATCTATTCACAAAAGCTTTTTAGGTAGGTTATATGCTGTTTTCCTGTGTACATCTTGTCTTCAATGTTTTGTGAGTGTTAAATTTTCCAAACCCTCTTTCCTCATGTGCCCTAGAAATTTCCACTCTTATTCTGATGTTAAGTATACGCCTCCTTTTTCTATTTTCTGTAACATTTCTCATGTGTTCAGTTCACAGTATTCTCAGCCTTCTTCACTAGAACCACATTTCTGTTATCGTAAGTCTTTTCTTTATCTATAAGATTGTCCATCATTCACTGCCATATTACATAACAGTTCAGTATTCTTTTCTTAGTTTCTTCAACAGCAATCCATATTGTCAACTGAAAACCTTCAGTACAATGATTAAGCGTTTCATTATAAAATTACATAAACCTGTTAAATTCCAGACTCCTTAGATTTGGAATTGAACATTCTGTACCTTTATCTTTGACCAATTCAACAAATTTGACAAACCAAGCTCAGAATAAAACCCCAAAATATAATGAAAGCAGGATCTGAGTCCTCATTTTAATGTTCTATCCCTAAAACTAACCCAATTTCTAACACTTTAGTAAGAAACCCTTTTTGTACCTAATTTGCTGAAATAAATGTTTGAATTTCTTTCACATCTGTCTTATTAGTTTTGCTATAGTCCTGAAATCTAGGCAGTAAGATCAGGAATCATGACCAGATGTACTAGACTATTTACTTTTTTATTTTGCTTGCTTGGAAATAGGTAGAGAGAATCATTAGCATTCACAAGGTTCTAAAAACAATATCAAATAAAGTGATGACCATTTCATCAAAAACAAAGTATTTTTTTCAGGGTTAACTCCAATTTGAAAAATATAGTTTTCTATTTTTGAATAACAAATTGGAAACATTTTTAGATAGGGCAAGAAGAAGTAAAAAAAAGGAAAAGTGATTTTTTTTTTAATAAGTACATTATAGCATCCAGTGAGGGTCAAATTTGTTATACAAGCAAATCAATTTTCAGGAAAAGTTATGGCAGACATCCATCAATATTTACTAAGCTTAGTACAGTACAGCATTATAAATGGTGGACACTTAGTGAGGTTCAAACTCACTGCAGTAGTAATAGACCCGAGACTAGCTTATTGATCATTACTCCACAGCAAAACATCAAAGTTTTCATTGGACAAAAACAACTTTTAAGACAAAGCCACATCTTTTCACAAATAGAGCTGATTCAACAACAAAAAGGTTTTGCTAAGTTTTATATTAGCTTTCATGCCATACATGATATACATTGGGTGATCATGTCTCTTTCGATTCGTGACTAAATAGGTAGATTTTTCTGCAGTAGTTTGTCATTTCTTCCTGCAGTAGACTGGTTACCAACCAAGGCTATAAAACCCAATCTGTCCTGGTATTCAACTCATAGCTGGAGGGAGAAGAGATGGACTCATACCTTTCTGAAGGGTATTTGCACGTAGTTAAACCCCATTCGTTCCCCTGCTTGCTTGGTCATTATTGCCCACAGGAATCACTTCTTCCGGCTTTATCGGAGCTATACATCAGGCACCTTTTTGCCTCTGCTTGTAATCAGTACAAAAGGATCCTAAATGATGCTAATCTGTTGTTTACTGAAAGAATGAAACAGTATATAGCATCCCGCAAGTTCAGCTCTAAAGACTACTGGCAACTCTGTAAAAATGTGTTAAATAACAGCAAGCCCTCAATCTCCAATTTAATCAATGAATTTGAGGTCCTCACATCTTCAGCGGACAAGGCTGAATGTTTTGCTTGCTTGCAGATTCTCAACTCAACATTTGATTCAGCTGGTGTATCCCCACCCAACTTCTCACCTACAACTGAGTGACAGTCACATTACTCCCTCATTGGTCTCTAACAAAATTTCAAAGCTTGACCCCCATAAGGCGAGTGGAGGTAATGGAATCCCAAACATTGTTCTGAAGAAATGTGCCCCTGAATTCTCCTCTGTCCTCTCCAAACTTTACAACTACTGCCTCTCTGCCTCTTGCTTCTCTGCCTGCTGAAAGTCCTCCTCTGTGGTTCTTGTATTTAAGAATGCTGGAGAACCCTCAGACCCTTCTAATTATCGCCTATCTACCTCCTACTGATTTTTGGCAAAGTGTTCAAGGCTATTATCAATGCTGAAGTGGTTCAATATCTCACAGCCCACAGCCTCTTCTCTGATAAACAGTATGGTTTCCACTTCACCAGATCTACTGCTGATATATTAACAACCAAAAGAGAGTATATATACCAGGCTATCAATAAGAACAGTGAAGCTCAAGGTGTTGCACTAGATATCTGCAAAGCATTTGACAGTTTGGCATGCTGGCCTTCTATGCAAGCTACAGGGCTATAGTGTAACTGGACAATTGTTTGACCTAATCCAGTCTTTTCTTTCAAATCATGTAATGAAGGTAGTATTGAATGGGCATGTTTCCAGATACTATCATACAAACACAGGTGTCCCTCAAGGCTCTATTCTAAGCACTACGCCTTTTCTGATCTTCATCAATGATCTCCCTGATGTAATCAGATCCCATGTAGGCATTTACTCCTGCCTCGATAAGAAATCTGCCAAGGTTGACAAAGCAAACTTTACTGCTGATCTTGAAAAGGATCTCCAATCTGTGGTAGACTGGGGGAAGAAATGGCTTGTAAATTTTAATGCTTCCAAAGCAAAGCTGCTATCCTTTAACCACCATAGACAACTGCTCCTACTCCCTATCAGAATAGATCAGGCTAGTCTCCCTGAAAGCAAAACACTGTACCTTCTTGGCCTAACTCTCTCAGCCGACCTCAAGTGGAATGACTACATTGAATCTATAGCTAAATCTGCTGCTCAAAGGTTGGTTCACCGTGTAGGGTCAAAAATTTTTTCTCATCTGAATCCATCTAGCACATATATAAATCTACTATCTATTTGCTCATGCATTGAATACTGCTGTCACATTTGGTCAGGTGCTCCTGCTATTCATCTCAGGTTTCTTGACAAAATCCAACAGAGAATCCACAATGTAATTGATACTGACCTGGTAGCTCAACTCCAATGACTTTCTCACTGACGTAATACTTTCAAATGCTTTCATGGCTTCTGCTCCAATGTGCTTAGCTCCCTGGTGCCCGCTCTGCATGAATTTACTAGAGCTACTTGACTAGCATCTTTTTCCTGACAACACTTATATCATGTTCTCCCTCCTTTCCACACTACTCTCATGCGGCCCTCTTCACACTAGTGTTCTCATCTTTCTCTTATCTGTTCTCTGACACTCACGTAACTTATTCATTTGTCTCATAACTCACCTCTTATGCAATCCCCTGCGCACCAGTGGCAGTTCTGCCTTGCTTGGGGTGAAATGATTAGAAAAGAAAAGAAAAAGTGAATACAACAAATTCAACTGGAATTCAAACTCAGCTCTTTAATTTCTCATTCCAAACCAATATCCTGTGGTAATTAAACACAGATTGGGTGGTAGGAAAATAAACTTCCACTCAAATCTGTCCCTGTTGACATCTTATGCGGAAACTGGAACAACACTTCACTCAGTTTCACTCTGTTTCTTGCATACCGCAAACATCAGTACTTTTGCTCTCTTTTTCTCTAGAACATGGGTATACCCTTCATGAGCCAGAAAGACCCAACTGCCTTGAAACCAAAAGTCAGCTCTTTTTATCCTTCTTTAGTCTCAGGCAAGAAATCGAGATTTCTCATTTGTGCTAGCCTTGTTCTCACCAATAAGATATGTGCTGTGTCACTTCAACATTGATTTGTTGAAGTTCACCTCATAGGTCTATGATGTCTACAAGCACATGTACAAACAATTCACCTTCTCTTGCTTCGACAAGGTATGTCTTCCCCACATATCCATTGAAACACAATGCACATCCACATTAGCATTATGTGGTTCAAAAAATAAAAACTTCCAGGATCTATTTCTTCCTTCCTTACATACCTTCTTGTATGAAACAAAAATATCTCCCACCTATTTTCAGTAGCAGTTTACGTCTTCAAACTTCACCTCACCATTTTTAGTTTCACCTCCCAGCTTATTAATCACGTTTATTCCAACAACAATGTTAATCCCATTGATGATGCGATCAACAATAATTGTCTGTTTTTATCCTTGTTCATTTTATCATCCTTTCTTCAAGTGCTTTTACATTGCCAATCCCAATCCATCCGCTCACAGTAGTGGTTGTGTAACTGGTATCTACTATTACATCCCCAACCAACACTTCTGTGATTGGTAGAAGTTAGTACTGCATCTTCGTTGACAGGGTAGCTACTGGCACAGAAGCTCTCCCTTGCTAGTTTTCTCTGTGCACGAGGGCAATTGCTCACAATATGCTCTAATCTCTTGCCAATGTACCACATTACTTTCAATCTCAGGAGCTTCTTACAAACTCTAATTAGGTGTGATCCCCAACATCTCTAGCACCTAACACTCGATGATTCCATGACTTGTTTTGTTTTGGTCCCACACTTTGAGTAGTTGCTACCACTGTTCTGGGTTCCCAAAGTCTTTTGTTGACCAAGAGCCTTGCAGCTAGTGCCATTTCACAGAGGTCCATCTTTTCTACACCAGGCACTTGTTGCAGTACCACAGATACATCTGGTAAGCATGTCACTAAGCTACTTCTACCGTCTGAACCAGTCCTCTCCCTAGATATCCTGCTAATCTTTTGCAACTAATTCCACAGTCCATTTCATTCTATCGAGTTTTTCATAAGCTTCAAAGAGCCTTTCAGTGAACGTTTTCTTCAGTCATGTCCTCATCACAGGGTAGAAAGCAGTTACAACTTACTGAAAAAGTGGAAGGAAACTAGCAAGGTCTAGCACTTTTTGAAGCTTGATGACCAATTTCACCTTTGTCCATGCAACTATATCACGTCTCTACCCAGGTTTACCATATTAGACTCCATATTGACAAAATGGCTTGTGGTTATAAAAAAATAAATAAATAAATAAAAATAAAAAGCCTTTTCCAGGATCTCTTGCTTCCTTATTTCTTTTTTCATACAAAACAATAAAATCTCCTGACTCATATTTCTAGTTGAGCTTTATGTATCTTTCTACATTTTCTCTTCCCTCCTTCAAACTACACAATTTTTATATATCCAACTTCAAAGGGCTGAATACAGGATTTAAAAACTTCATTTTTTATTAGCTTAAACCCAGAGGTCATCACCTCAAGCAGTACCTTTCAGAAATATCAATACCACATTAAGTTGCTGCACTTCACTGGGCTAGAGAGGAGAGATACACCTCTCACAATACTAGGCATTTATGCTATAAATTTTGGCACTTAACCATTCTTGCTTAATGAAGATATTGTACATATTCATCTTAAAAAATAAAACAAATAATGTATTTTATTCATATTGAATCTGATTGAATGATGTTTTAAGATCACATTCATTTTTTGTTGATGACATATTTTAGAATTGCTTGTTATTCAAATAAAGCTATTTTAGGCCTGAAAGTGGTAACTACCTTACCCTTTAAATTGTAGAAGAATGGTGAAGTAGACTTTGCCATTCTTCCACAATGTTGACATTTCTAGTAGAATATTTTTAAAATCTTGACAATTTATATTAGCACCTACAGTCTACAAATCTCTTAACAGAAAATGTATCATTGATGATCTGCCACAAAAACTGTAAGTACAGTTACAGGCAGGAGAAGAAAATATTTTTATTGACAACAGCTTTCAATTTCGCTTTGTCTCCTGAAAAATTTAAGGTTGGCAGACATGGTATTTCCCTTTAGTTTTGACTCCTGATACTTAAGAAACAGACCAGTTCTAATTAATGTTTCTAGTAATGTTATGCGTGAGAGAGAGAGAGAATGTAATTTTATGCTTAGACTAAATTAGATTCATTCTGAAATATCCTAAAATATTTAGGTAACCTCTTTTTTTAGTTATTTTTTAAATGACTTAAGAACTACAGCTATTTTCTTCAAGAGATTTATATCAGTATTTTTTAGTGGAAAAAAAAATTTCATGTATTTGTAGAAATTCTTAGTCCATATTAAGACAAGCAGCACACATCAATCCTTATAGCAAATCATTTCAAAAATATTGAATATTTTTTTCTTTTAAGTTTAGTTTACATTGTCTACTAACACTACCCATCATATCTCTGGTGCAAGGAAGAAAAATAAAATCTGGAGCTAAAATGTAAAGTGAATCAATTTAAATAACTGGAAATTTCTACTAGAAAATCTTTTACATACAGAAAGGCCTGAAAAGTAATAAAAATGTAAACAATGACAGTATCACAAAAAAGTGGCTATTTGCATAAAATTAAACATTATAAAAGCTGACAAAATATTTTTTCTCTTGTTCCCTATTCCATCCAGGTTTTTTTTTTTAATAGGGAACTCATTTAAAATAAACAAAAAATTCATTTTTTTTTTTTTGACATGGGATAGAAATTCTTTTGACAATCTCATATCCATACCAACTTGTATTTATATCGAAATAAATTATATACATATATACATGCAAACTTATTTCTCTTCATCCATTCAAACATAAATAGAAAAAAAAATTATTGTTTACAAGAATATTTTCGATTTATTTTCTTTTTTTTTTTTACTTTCATTTTTTTTTCTTTCAATTTTTTAACTGAACTATTTGTACGGCACCATTCAGTTGCAATTCAGAGTTTATTTTTCATTCAATGAAGAGAATTAACAGTGATCCAAGTCCATATAGGTCCATACCCTATAATTAGGTATGTTTTATTTTTTTTTTTTTTTTTTTTTTAAATATTAACATCTTTATAAACATCATGCTTGGAGGGTGAGAGAGAAGCAAAAAAAATAGGCAAATAAAATAAAATATCTGTTGGGTAAAAAAGAGAGAGTGAGAAAATTATTTTAGATGCTAACATTTTAACAAATTCATTCACTTATAACAGTAAATAAATATCAAGGTTATCTAAAACTGGGCTTAAATATGTTATATATATATAACATCATGCTAATAACAATATTTGTTAACCAAGTATTGTAAATGTTATTTTGAACAACCTGCAACATCTAACACTTTCATATAAGGTGATATTTAATTTTGACTTAATTTAGTTAAAGTTTAGAGTTGAAACATTCAAAACCTCAAAATGAAAAATGGCTTTGTAATTTTAATTATATTCAAATATTAGGAAAAAGTCAAATATTTTTCAGATCTATACCAACTTAACTGTTTATATAGAAAATCATTTTTTATGTCAAAATATATATAAATGAAGAAAGAGAAAAAAATTATGTAACACATTTCATCTTCCAAAAGGACTTCATTATACCAATTGTTTTAATTGATGGAATATATATCGAATCAGTCGGGTTTCAATCCTGGCTGGGAGCAATTGGATGTCTTGCCGTACTGGTGAGCTGTGACACAGCAAAACATGACTGTATGCGGATGACCACACACACAAGGAGGGAATGAATATATAAAATTGTTTGTTATAATTAAATATCAAGAGAAACACTAAAAATACAGACAGTTAACTTTAAACTTCTGGAGTTTGAGGTGTCTAAATGCATAATTGACTTCATTCAGTTTTTCACTGATTTCATTTTTGTTATTTTAACTACCCCACATTGTGATGGAAGTAGTTTTTTAAGAAACAAAAAAGATTCAGAAATACACTATACATTTTTACATTAATTACTTTCTCAGAGTTAAAATTGCAATCATTATGCATTGAGCGTGTTTCATAAACAATCACTTTTGTAAATTCCTGCTTCAGGTTTAAGTTATTTTGTTGTGTATTAATTAAGTCTCATTGTTTTAGAAGTAGTTGTAACAGTTTTTATATTAAGTTTAGATAAATTCTTTTCAATTGTATTCATTACTGGGTTTTATTAAAATTACTTTTTCTAGTTTCATAAATCTAATGAGCTCTCCTCTTACAAGAGATAATTATGGTATTGAGAGAGTGTAAAAGTATTTTTCAATGTCTTTCTCTTCATGTAAATATTTAAAGCTGCAAATTGTAAGAGTTCTTAAATAGAAACCACTAATTATTCCAGATTCTATTTTGTTGTTATGGTATGAGTAGAAGTTTGAGATTTTTTTTTATTATTAGATTTATGACAAAAATTTACTTTTTACACCATTATCATTTCACATGATACTGAGGAAAGGTAATGTAGTATTTACTTGTTTCATAAGGAAATTCTGTTGTGTGTTCAGTGTATTTACAAGATCATATAATGGTGTTTTGCAGGGATATCAAGCATCATAAATATATCAGGAATTTACGAATTGTTTTGGTAAATTCTCTAGAAATTGTAAGAAAAGACCCACAATAAAACAATCCCATCAATAATTCAAATTTCTGCTTATAAAAAAAAATCACTGTCAGAAATTGTTGGTTATAATTATATATAAAGAGAAACACTGACAATACAGAGACATTTAACTTAAAATTTCTTAAGTCTGCTTATAAAATTATTAATTGGTTTATAAGTTGGCAAGCAATTTTTTTATAATTTTATCTATTGGTAAGGAGAGGTTAATTTTCTTTTTTCATTGTACTAGATACTTAAAAAAGATTCAAGCAATAGATTCAAGCAATAGTTGAATTAGAATATTGCATTTCATCTGTCTTGAAACTACTATCACTATGTGGGATATTTCAAAATGACAGCAATAGATTTAAAACCAAAAAGGAAGCTAAAACCAAAAAGGAAGCTAAATGAAGTAGGTTAGCCTGTGCATCAAGGCACATTAGACACCAGAGACTTAACAATATAAATCTAAAGTTAAGCATCCCTGCATTTTCACCATTTTTCATGAGGTTTAATTACAACTGATGTTTGTTTATATTTCAGTCCCTCCCCCTGAAGAACTTTTAAAAGATGAAACATGTTACATAGGATCTTTTTCCATTTTGTCATTCAATTACACAGTAATTTTTATTGTGAAAGTCTAAATTTGGTATTCTGAAATAATTTTCAGAGTTTCTACTAAAAGAAAAATACTTACAGCATTTAAAATTTTTAAAATTGCCAATGATATGATATTTATGTGAAGATAAGGCCCTTAATTTTAACTAATTAGTAATCCATCATCTTGTTCAGTCAGTCAGTTAAGTGCCATATGTGATACACGCATGGACGATCATGTCTCAAAAGAGGCATCACTGACCGGGCAGAAGATTATTCCACAGTAGGGTGCCATTACTTTCTGCAGTAGGCTGGATATCAGCCAAAACTATAGAACCCAATCTGTCCTATTATTTAACCCATAACTGGAGGAAAGAGACAGATTAATACCATTGGGAATGGTATTAATCTGTCTCTTTCCTCCAGTTATGGGTTAAATAATAGGACAGATTGGGTTCTACATAAGAATGTGCACATAAGAACGTGAAGAATTCAACTGGAATTTGAACTCAGCTCCCTGTTTTCTTGTTCCAAGCCAAGAAAAAAAAAAAAAAAAAAAAAATCCACTACACCACAATGCACATCTTATTACTAGCCAAAAATTCAATTTTTATGGTTCAACTCAAAGATTTCAAATTCCTCATTGGATAAATTCTTTACAGCTTAATCCTGCTATTTTTCAACTATTTTAGTTTTATATGAAGAAAATTTTTTTTTTAAATAACTACTCAATTATGACCTGAATAAAGTATGTTTATAGCAGTTAAGAGACAGTAGAGAAAATACTCTACTGGAAACTGCTAAGTCTACGTTTTAAAATGATTAAATGGATATGTTTAATCTTAGGGAAGGAATGGTAACACCATAAAAAAAATTCAAATCAATGATAAAAATTATGTACATAATCCAAGAGGGAAAGATATTTGTGAGAAATAAAATTTCAATACAATTTGAATAGAATTATTTTGTGTCAGACATATATACAATGCCAAGGATTAAATTACATAATAGGGAAAGATGAAATAAGTGTTTTCGTATTTTTGTTTATTCTAAACTTAGTCTTATCTGCATTTCCTACAGCCTTCAAATTAGAAAATTTTACTAAGATAATTGACATCAAGTGAGTATTCTCTCTGATTAGAAAAACTAAGAGGTTTCTGGTTAAATTTTATAAGTACATCAGCAGGTGAATTTAAAAAGTAATTACTTTAGAGTAATTCTCACCATGCTAGTTTCATCATTGTTCTTTGATTAAAAACTTTACAATCAGCCAAATTCAATAATATTAAAATACAAACCCTACTGACCAATACAATTAATTGACTTTTGTGCTATAAAAGATTTTTAAAAATAAGATACTTATTTTTGATTTATAGAATAAAAATCTATAATAGTAAAAATATGCAATGCTCAATATCATCTTTGAATTATAAATTAATGCAGAAATACAAAGTTACAGAAAATAAAATTTAATGTTAACAGTAACTGAAAAAGTTTATTTTTGCCCTGTTCTTACTTTTCTCAATCCTTTGTTTGACTTAATTCAATACATGGATATATACCTTAAATATTATAGATTTAAGTTAAATTTCTTTGAGCAGCCAATATAATGATCATTATCTAAATTCCTTATTCAATCTTCAAACTAGGTGAAGGTCAAATGACAACTCAATAGATTCCTTTCAAAAATTTCCAAAGATATTTTCCACCTTAAGAAAATTTATCTATCACAAGCAATTTTTATGGTATTAAGCAAAGAGATTACATTTACAATTTTTTAACATTTAACTGATTCCAATGATACACTTCATTTGCCAAAGTCTTATGTATTCAAAATTATTGAAGTAGTAATTTTTATTGAGATTGGACAAAAATAAAAAAAATATATATATTTCCACTATCTGTTTCTCTCACTCTCTCTCTCTCCCCATTTCACATCTGCACCATTCTCTTTTTTCTGCTCTTTGTTAATTTTTTGGGATTCCAAGCGTCACTGGTTTGCATAGAAAAGTGCAATGCTATGATTTTATTTTTCACGTTTTCTTTTTATTTTTTTCTTTTCAGTTTTGTCTCTTAGATTTTTTTTTGTTTTATCCATTTGTGCAATGAACCAAACCAATTGTCTATATCAAAGAATAGGAGGATGACAAATATCCATAGTAGTAGTAATAACAAGAGCTAGGGATAAGGATGAGGGCTAGGGAGAAAGGCAGTAGAGAAAAAAAAGAAATTAGCCAGAAGTCTGTATGAACAATGTCCATGTGTTTCAAGCAAATAGTAGACTTGGCATCTGAGGAGAAAAGGGAGGAGGGGATGGAGGGGAAGGGGGAACGGCAGACCTCATGAGGCCCCACCAGTGAGATCTGGTACTACAATCCCATGTTGTTGGAGTGTAGCACGCAATATAGAGTTCTCCTGTTTCAATTCTTCACATTGTTGTCGATGTAAATCACAGTCAACTGATATCCGCTCTGTCTCTTTCAGGCTTTCAGCCATTCGAGCATTAGCTGTTCGCAATTCCTGGATGTATTCACAAGCTTTCGCGAGTATTCCCCCCTTGCTCTGCACGGAGACCAATAACAGAAAAAAAAGACAGAAAAAAAAAGAAAAAAAAAGAAAAAAGAAAAAGAATATAAGTAAAATTTATCTTTGAATACAAATCACAATATAGAAAATATAGTTTTTCAACACAGAATGTGAAGTGCAACTGTGAAAAATTATTTTTTTTAAAATAAAATAATCTGCAAAAGTAGAAGCATTTCACAGAAAAAAAAAAAAAATTATTATTTTTTATAATGAAGATATGTAAGTTAGGAAGATCAGTTGATTACGCAGCCATGGCTTCAACCATTTCAGGTTTATCAGACAATTTGTATTACAAATAAACAACTAATCTTCCCATCTTAAATTTCTCAAAGCTGTACATGTTAAAGCATTTTCCTTCAAACATGTATTGAGCACTTTAATACTGTAGCAAGCATACAGATAAGAACAATGTTAAGAAAAAGTTTAAATATGAAATAAAGTTATTTTAAAACTTCAAAGAACATTTTATTAAGAAAAAAAAAAAGAGTATATAAAAGGTAAATTATATAATTCCAAAATATAAAGCTCAATAAACATATTTTGATAAAGTTATAAGAATAATTATATAACATAAAAAAAAAATAAAAAATAAAAAAAATAGATGATCAAAAACATCAGAACAAATAAATCCATAAAATTTAATAATTATTTTGCATTATTGAAAATTTTTTAGGGTAAGAATATAAAATCAGGTATTTTACTAAATTACTCTGGCTCTTTACTGGCTCTTGCATTGTAAACATGGCGAAAAAAATCTGTGATGTTATTGGAATTTAGAAAACTGATAGTCAAGTTACGTAATGAAGATAAACTCTTGATTGAGGATATTTCAGAGAGTGTGGGAAAATCTAAAAGTGTTATTCATAGTATTTTAAGAAAACTTGAGGAAACTGGGTCATGTGAAGCCAAGAAACTATCTGGCAGGCCTAGGAAAACTACTGCAGGGGAAGATAGATGGATTGGTAAAGAATCAAAAAAAAGGATCGATTTGCGACAGTAACTGCTATCTATAAAAGAGCTAATGCCAACCTTGGCATTAAAATATCAAGGCACACTATTTCCCAAAGACTTAATGAAATAAATCTGAACAGTCAAATAGCATCTATAAAGCCTTACATTTCTAAGAAGAATCAAATGAGCCGATTGAAATTTGCCACTGAACATGTCATATGGACAGAAGAACAGTGGGATTGTGTTCATTTCAGCGATGAGTCAAAGTTTAACCTGTTCAGCTGTGACGAGAGAAGGTTCGTTCGAGACAGTCCTAAGGAACAATATTTGTGTCAGCGCCCTAAAAGCAGCGTTAAATTTGGAGAAGGAAGTGTGATGGTGTTTGGTATGATTTCAGCTGCTGGTACGGGACCTCTTGTTAGGCTACATGGTAAAATTAACACAACTGTATACAAAGAGATATTGAAAAAACATGTTGTACCTAATTTGAGAACTGCAATTAATCAATCAGCTGTATTTTTGCAAGATAATGCGCCATGTCACACAGTGAAGTCTGTTAAGACATTTCTTTCTGAGGAGGATGATGGAGTGGCCTGCTCAAAGCCAAGATATAAATCCTATTGAGAATGTTTGGAAATTATTAAATGAAAGAGCTAAGGAAAAGAATCCAACAAACGTCAAAGAACTATGGACTAATATGAAGAATGGGAGAAAATATTTGTTAATGAATGCAAGACATTAATTCGCTCATGTAGCAAAAGATGTGAAGCTGTGATTGAAAGTAAAGGTTTATACATCAAGTACTAATAAATTATGAATGCTATTTTCATTTGGATATGATGTATCCATTATAATAGTATAATTTATTTAATTGTTCTGATGTTTTTGATCATCTATTTTTTTTCAAATATGATATAATTATTCTTATAACTTTATCAAAATAAGTTTGAGCTTTATATTTTGGAATTATATAATTTACCTTTATTTCCTTATTTTTCCTTGATAAAATGTTCTATGAAGCTTTAAAAAGTTATTTCACAGATTTTTTCTGAACATCATTCTGATCTTTATGCTCACTTCGTACAACTGTTTACTGGTCTAATTTAAATCTGACCTATAACAGTTATATATAGATATATATAGTGTGTGAGAGAAAGAGAGGGTGTGATGATTATGTCATCTAAATTAAACAAAAATAAAAATTACACTGATCTCATTTTAAGACATTTACCTAAATTACACAAAAATATCTTGGAATACTAAGAGAATAAATTTGTTTGATAAAATCACTATTGGCTTCAACCACAGCCTTCAGACAACATTGGAATTTCCTTTAATTCTTCTACACAGTATGCTTGCTTAAGTTGGTAAATGCTGCCATAATCCTTGTGTTCAGTTCATCTTGGTCTCACAAGTTTTGGGGGTCTCTCACTCAATTGCCCCTACACATAATAATTAAGTGGGTTGCAGTCTGGGGAGTTAAGTAACCAAGTGTAAGGAGTGATGTAAGTGCAGCAATTGACTGGGTCCTCCTGCTTGTGTGGCATGGTGCAGAATCCTGTTGCCAGACATAGGGTCTTCCAGCAGTAATTCTCTTGACCCAAGGCAGATCTACATTCTCAAGGCACTTGATGTAGGCCTCCATGTTGAGTCTGAGGTTATGTGGGAAGATGAATGGAGGCATAACATTAACATCATTAGGAATCACTCCAAACACCTTCATAATCACCATTATTCATTCAACTCTTTTTGAATTCTCTGCACTATCTAGTACTCTGAAATGTTTGTATTGGAGCTTCCTGCGCAAATAACAAGCAGTAAAGCATGCTTTTTCCAAATTTTTGGCAATGAATTGTGTCCTAGTGCTCTTTTTCTCACAGACTGTGCCCAACTTATCCTATTATACTGTGCAGTTAATAAAATTAAAAAAAACAAATGCACATGTACAAAATTAAAAATATAAAATGGCGACAATTTACCCATGGCACCCTGTATGCATTTTTTGGTGTGTAATGATATACGTTTGTTGGTGCTATTTATCATATAGACGAATGAAAGAAAATTATAGCAAAGCTTGTTTATAATCCTCTTTCACACACATACACAATGCAAATTCTTTGTAGTAGAGTTAAATAAAAGGGTTAGTTAGCCAATCATTATTTAAATCATGCATGATAGAAAATTATCAGTCTACGTGAATCCTGAATATGTAAAAAGTTAAATGTTTAAACATAACCCACAGTTTCACTGAAAGAAATATGCATGATTCTAAGTATTCAGATCACAATACAATCTACTTAGTGTCTCATCACATGTGACTGAGAAGGGTTTAGCCATTATTTATCTCCCTTGCATAAGTCATGCAAGATAAAAAATAAAAATTTTTTTTAAAAAATTGCAATTTTGAAGCAAAAAATAAATAACTTTCCATACCTCTACTATGTACACTTCCTTTCAAAAAAGTATTTATTCAGTATCAGATTTATAAAGTTACCTTATATTTTACTAAATACATTATATTGTATGTACACACAGCAGTGTATTCCTTCATTGTTTCTAAGCTTGTTCATTCTACTGAATGAAAAGAATTTTTAAAGATTCATTTAGAAAGTTACTGAAGTGATAAAATGAAATAAGTAGCAGGATACCAGAACAATTTTCATAGCTTTACCAAAGATGCAAATGATAGAAGCTTGAAGAATTACATAACAAAAGTAATGATTAAGATTCTACTGAAAATAACTTGTAGCAGAATCAAACAGGAATCAGAAAAGAGAAAAACGTGACTTTGTAGATGGGTGGGGAGGGGTTTATATTTATGCTCAGAAATCTGTCAGAATTAGTAACAGAAAGAGAAAAATCTATTCCAGCATTTCATAGCTTATACAAAGGCATCTGATAAACTACAACTTAAAGAATTTCTTGAAATGTCAAACAAAGCTTCTAGCCATAGACAAGTTGTACAAATATTCTGCAATCCATATTGGAATAAATGGCTTATTTGTACAGACAACAAATTAAATAAGCACACTAAAATAAGAGGTGTAGGACAAGGATGCTATCTTAACAAGATTATTCTAAGAATTATAGAACTGACTAGGATTTATTAAACAAACAAAAACACAGATGATGACACTGATTCCAGATTCAGAAGCACAACAGTAAATTGTTAAAAGGCTTAATGCATTGTGAGCTAAAAAGAAAACCCAAAATGCAAATTATGCATAGAGATGTTAAAAACAAAAAAACAAAAAAAAAAAACACACACACACACACACACACACACAACCAGGTGTGGAAATTCTAGGTAGTGTAACAACAAAGCAGAAAACATGACACAAATTCAAAGGGGTAGAAGAATAGTGAAAGATTATTACAGGTGGAAAAAAAATTTAAAAAAAAAGATCAAGATTAGAAATATATAACATTTCCCTTCTTAAATGGTAGCAAAAGCTGGACAAAAGACTTGTGGCAACAAAGATGAGATTTCACAGGTGAATATTGAGAAAAAAATTCTTGAGAATAGGAACTTCAAAGAAATTGTTGGGATACATAATGTGGAAAGGACACTAGAATTTAACATTCACAGGACACATCAAAAGCAAGGAAAGCCACAAGTAACCTACTTGACAACTTTGTGCAAATCAATAATAGTAGATATACCACAAAGGCAAAAAGAACTAAAACGTTAAAGGAACAATGTATATTGAAAGTAGATGCAATAATGTTTAATAGCTAATAATGTAAATCAGGATATTTAATGAATAGCAAATTTATAAACTAAAAAGTCTCTTGTAAAATTGTATGATTTGGAATTTTTTATTTTAAAACCAGAAAAATTTTTATTAATATTCTCAAATGTTCTATATGCCTTAGCTAAAGAAACAAACCAATACTAAATACAGATCCTATATAAATGTATTAATATTTTATAGTAAATATTCTGAATTCTCGTTAATACTTTTTATAGCAAATATATTATTTGGCTATATGATAAAATTTATACACTCATTAGAATTTTTTTTCAGATATGATACTCACTGCATTAACTTGTCCTTGTTTGTTATGATCTTGGGAGCATTCTGGCACTAATTTTGACAAATGTACAATCCAATTATTAATTTTATCCCTTCTCCGCCTTTCCACTGGAAAAACAAAAAGTGTTAAGTATCACTTTTTAATTTTCAATTCATTATAATAATTACATTTATACTTCCTATTCCTAGAGCCAAAATGTAAGATTTTTCAAACTGACAGAAGGTAAGAAAGCAACTCCCATGAATAACTTCATCATCACAAGCTTTATTTTGTACTTTATTCATTAAAAAAGAAAAATTACTGAAGAGTTTAAGCTGTCACTCATTAGTAAATAATTATATCAATTTTTATAAAGAGCATTCAGTTTGAGAAATGGAACACTGTTAATCAATGAATATATTGGGTTGTCAGATAAATTTGTTAGTTTTTTCCCAATGTTATTTAAATAATCAGGCAAAATATTTTTACTGCAATATTTTGTTTTTTTGTAACGATATTCTTTCTCTACTACTTTTGTTTATCACTTTATATTATTGACTGATTTGTTAAAATAAATGGGAAAAAAATCATCAGACAACCTAACATCACATTTACCAAAACTACTTAAAGACAATTTTTAAATGAAAGTTGACATCACTTTACATTGCCATTTGTAATGAAAGAGAGAAAAAAAAAGTATTAGTTACTCACAAAGAATATTTACATAGAATTTTTATTTAATTCTGTTTTAATAACAAATAAAATACTGAAAGAGTGAAGGATCACATAAGGATAAATATTAGCAAAAACTTGAAAGTAAAGATTTTATATAGAAAATAAAGCTAACCTTCATTATGTGTTGCTCGTCTCCGATCATCACGAGTTGACCGTCCCTCAAGTTTTGGTGTAAAACCCGTTCTAGGTGCAATATTTCTTTGTCCTTGAAGGACATCTTGTGGTGACATCATGACATAGAACTGACCTGTAGATAAAAAAAAAATACTTATTTTCAAGAAACAAGACACAAGTTTACTGTAAAGCAAAGCAACAACATTAATTTTTATTCTTAAGCAACATCCTTTAAACTTCAAGTATTAATAATAAGACAGATTGAGAGAGGGAGGGAAGAAGCTTCATTTTCTGTTCCATTTTAAAAATTTCAAAACTCCATTCTTCTTGTATATTTGTGCTAATGAAACTCACAAACCTTGAACATCAATTCTTTGCTTAACTACAGGTCACCAAATGATAAAGGGTAAAAATTTTGGTGTTATTGTAATGTGGAACTTACCTCCAGCAGTAGTTACAGGGCCAATTGCAGTTGCCGTAGAAACATCAGCTTGAGAGGTTACAGCACCTTCCCCAGTTGAAGCAGAGGGAAAATATGTGAATCTTGTCTCTGATTGGTTATCGGGGGTTGGACTACCTCCATTACTGAAGGGAGCCTGGATCACAGCCTTTAGACAAAAAATTAAAAAAAATAAAATAAAATCTGATGATTCAACAAAAATTAAGCATTTATAAATTTATTATAAATTTATCACTTCTAATTCCCTATTTGCACATTTTATTCCCCACCTTATATCTGATATCTTAAAACATGCAATATTGCACTATATCCTATACCTGAAATCTTAAGAAAGTTGCTAGAATCAATTTTTCAAGACATTTTTACTGTTTTTATCAACAAAATAATTGGTAATAATTTACACAAAGTACGTTACATATAAATTTATTAGATTTTACATTTTCCATACTAAAGATTTGACATACATAAATATTTGAACCACTTTTTTTATATATTTTCTATATAAAGCAAACACTGTATTTCAATAACTATTTTGCTGTTACAAAATGTTCTGCTTAACTGGCAATAAAATAGAAAAATATGCAAAAAAAAACAAGCCATCATGTCAAAACAGGTCAGTATGTAGACAAATAAAAACTACTTCAAATTCTTTGGATTGTTTTTCAATGACCTTTCAATTGTATAACTGCCATCACCTCTAAAATTTATAAATAAAATAATTTAAATCATTTAATCAATCATCAACAATATCTTGGGCAATATTGGAGACAATAGGCTGATTCACTACCATTATAATATTAAAAATATTTCAAGTAAAATTAAATATTAAAATCCAGGTACATGTGATAATATCCCATACCTGACAAATCAATAGATAAAAAATAAATATTGATATTCAATTGATTTTTAAGAGAAATTTTTATAAAAGGAACATGTGTTTTCGAGAAAACTGGCTGAATTTAAAGAGTTCAGCGGTAGTTTTCGATTTAAATCAAGAAATATATTCCATATTTATATAAGACATAAATGATAGAGGCAAATGTACTGGATTCAAAAATCTTTACCCAGTTTCTACAATAGAATATTAAACAATAACTCTTTCTCAAATAAGGAGAATTAAAGGAAACAGATTTTACAAGTACCAAACTGACCTATTTCTATCTGGCTTACCTTGTAACAATAACAATTGGATTATGTCTTACAGTACAAAGCTTTGTAGAAAGAGAGGTAATGGAAGTGTAAGGTAGCATAACAGTTACTAGCATAGAACATAGAACTCTTAGAATTTGAGATCTGGGTGAGGTCACTTATGTTGGCTTCATTTTAATGCCCTTATCTAAAGATATGTCCACTACCCTCTATGCTCTGTCCAATTGCCAGATATTGCACGACAAAAAAGTGATTTTATTGGCATGCTTCTATGGTAGACAGAGAAGAGAGTGGGTGAATGAGTACTTTAGCAAATTATTCACCCCACCACCCACTTTTTTTTTTTAATCTGAACACTAGCAGAAAAAGCTGTTACTTTCAACCCTCATAAGGCGTTGGTCACCTATATAGATACACTAAAAATTCAATAACATTGTCTGCATCTTCCCCCAAAATATATTTCAAGAAAACATTAGTAGAAAATGATTCAGTCAACAAATGCAACAAAATAAATGTTATAAAATCCTTTTAATTTTCAAATAAAAAGGATTACAGAATAGATGTCAGAAAGCAAAATGTATTACAATCAGGGATTTAATAGTAGTAAAGACAAAAATCAATTATTGACTTTACAGTAATTAAAAGTTCACTTATTGGGAAACACAGTATCAAAGTTTATAGCCTGACAGTTCTTCACTAAATTTTGACCTGAAGTTTTCATTGTTTAATATTTAATCTATGTGATTAATGCAGAAAAATTGAGTTAAATGCATTGAGAAGATTATGTTAAATGTTGCATTTTTCATAATCAGGCTACAAAGATTACACATGTGTAGCAAGCATTAAATAAAAAAACTTATCCCTAGAAAAGCTTACTTTATACAATAAATATTTAAAATTTAATAGATAATTTAGAATTTTCATACCAGACTGAAGGTTGGGAAAACAACAAAATAGGGAGAAACTTACAAGGTTTAAAAAACAAGTGTTTACTTGGAAATAACTTTCATCTAAAAAAAGTTTTAACAAATGTGAATGAAATATGGTAGATATGTAAAGTTTTGATAAAGTGATGCTATCAAATGAGGCTAAAGCTTGAGCAAGCAATGAGGGATCTTCAAAAGAAAGTTTTAAATGCAGAGAAGAAAGCTAATATAGGAAAATTTAAAGAAAAATAAACCAACTGACCTGTGCTACTTGTGCTCCTGGGGGAAAACCTGTGGACACAACTTGTGCTGTGGCTTCACTGCCATCCTGTGTCACTTGCACCACACGATAGGTCACCTGACCTGCAGAAAAACAGTCACCTACTTCATATGACGCAGCCATTCCTGTCACAGAGAATGAACTCATAATAAGCTACTTAAACCCAAAATGTGTTCAGACATTTAAGAAAAGAATCTAAATACACAAACACTATATTCATTCTAAAATGTTAGAAAATAATGCAAGAAATTGAAATAGAAGATTGTTGAACTGACATAAAAACAATGTCAAATTTATTAACATTAGATTCTCAGCTAGAAAAAGTTAACAGGACTAAAGTGAAAATGAAAATTTTAAACAGTATCAATTTCTGTATTCTTATGTGATGCATTATTAAAAAAAGAAACAATTTTTTTTAAATGTTCTAAATAAGTACAACAATTAGACAGTATTGTTCTTTAAAATTTCTTGGAAGTATTCATGAGACTCACCAAAGCCAAAATTTTTTATATTTGTTCAGCAATGTTTTTCTGATCATTTGCAACTCTGAAGCTATTAGATTGCAATATTTCACTATAGAATAGGATAAACTTATACAATATATTGACAATTTTATTTTATTCAAAATTGATAACCAGAATTCTTTATCCAATACTTATTAGTTCTCATACAACAAAAACAAAAAGCAAAAAAAAAATGCAGTACATGATTCTATGTAATTTTCATTTGATCTTGTAAATTCCTATAAGCAGAAGCTATACAAAACTTTTTTTCAACACTAAAGGATTATAAGTTTACTTTCACCATAATTATGCTTAGAGAATCAAATTAAAATGAACAATGAATTAGTGATGTAGAAATGAAACAGAAAATGCAATGATGTTTGATATATCTAGACAATATGTAAACAATATATTTTGATTTTAATAAAACATTACATTTTTACATAGATATTGTGTTTTACAAAATAAAGCTAAAATGACTTATTTTATTTCATTTGGCACTTATTTTGAAATTTTTACAATTTAAATTACCAATAAAATAAAACAGATGCCATCCAGCCAACACCATTATTCACTTTACTAATTTGAATTAAAGTTAGAGATGATTATAAATGAAATTGAAACAGTCTCTGACAAACTGCTATGTGTATTCTTTTTAATAACTAAAATAGAATTGATAAAATAGGATATAAACTATCATGAATATCAATTTGGGGATTCTTTTGAGCCTTTAGTTCATTAAATATAGAAACAAAGATATTGAAAGTTAAAGTAACTTTAATAGAAAAAAAAAAGAAAAAAAAGAAAAAAAGGAAAAAAAGAAAAATCAGAAACTTAAAAAAAACAAAAACAACTAGCAAAATTGTGTTTATATTGCCTAATGATATTCAAAGCCAGGCTATACAGCATTGAAAATGTTATAATGGCTTTAGGAGAATGTTTTCATTAAAACTAAGGCTACAATGAAATCAATACAAATATAGTAGGAATCTTACATAATAAATATTCCTTTTAGCAGGATACTGAATATGCTCAGCTTCATGTTACAAACTTAAGTTGAGCAAGTTTTGCAATGCCATTCAATAGGACCTAAGAAGCACCACACAGTAGCAGTTATTTAAGCCAGGTGCCTGCCTAAAATTGGACTGTTATAATGAAGAATCAGATTTCAAGTTATGAATAGAAAATATATTTACTATACAATAACAAATAAACCATATAAATTAAATTTTTATTAGCTCAATGATTAAGAGAACTAAGATAAGAACCTTAAAGCCTACAGTTCAACCACTACTGCACATGACTTTCTAATCCTTACCCTATAAAACATAAGAATATTTCACATTACAACTTTATTTGAATTCTGGAATAAAAGAGGCGGGTAGGTGTAAAATGTGGGCCTTAATTATCAATTTCAATAAGAAAACCAATGACAAGTGATCTTAATGTATATTTGTTAAATATCTTATTTTTCTAACATAAGATTTATAGGCAGCATATTTTTTCGAAAGATCTGATTCCTTCTGAGCAAACTTAGAATTCAGAGGCAAACCATGATCAGTATGTTTTATTAGAATTTAAAATGACATACAGCTATGGAAATATACAAGGGAATTTCAGAATTTACTGAAACAATAATGAAAATAAATTTTGCTAAATTTCACTTCTTAATAAGATTGCAAAATTCTATAACAGAGTAAGCATTTAAGGTTTTGTATTAACATGTTTGTGGTGTAATGGATATGAGATCAGAATGAGAAGTTGGAGAGCTGAGTTCAAATTACAGTATAATTCATTGCATTCACTTACACGCAAATACCCTTGGGAAAAGTATGAATCCATCTCTTCTGCCTCCACCTATGGGTTGAATAGCAAAACAGATTTGGTTCTATAGCCTTGATTGATAACCAGTCTACCACAGAAAGAAATGGCAACCTACTGTGGGAAAATCTTATGCCTAGTCAGTCATGGATCAAAAGAGACATGATCACCCAGGCATCTATCACATATGGCACTTAACTGACTGATTAACAAATGCAGAGATTTTTTTTCCAGCTGAAATTTCTTTGGTACTCATCAATTTAAGTTTTTCACAGCAAGTTATTTTGTGCAATATTAATTCTCAATTTAAGTATATCTAAACATGATTAATTCTCTAAATACAGATTTATTTTGTCTACAGATTAAAGCTAGATTAAAGAATATAAATAAATACCAACAAAGTCGCCACAATATTCAAGGAGCAGTTATAAATGGCGATTTTCCCTAAAAATATTTACTGATAATAATTTGAGTAAATTTGTAACAAGCATAATTCAATGAGTTTTATTCAAGATTTTAAAAGCTGAAATTAATATTTTTACCTTATTAAACTAGTACTAGTCAAGGTTAACATTGTAAAAGCAATGTCCTTAATAAACAGGATTATCTAAATCAGTATGCATGATTATGGTTTAGGGGTGAAATAAGACTGCAGGTAATTTGATACTTAATCCTCAATTCAATGTTGATGAAGTTCATTGGCCCAAATTCCCCAATGTTAAACACTAATTACAAGTCAGGAAAATGGCCTCTTCTAAACCAGGCAGTTTTAAATGCCCAGAATTTAGAAATCGATGCAATGTCCAAAACAAGGCATATCCCAAGATTTAATACTATCCTGCATTATATAAATTCTTTTTAAACAATAACCACCTTTATACAATATACAAATGAAAAAAAAAATAATCAGGTGAAATATTTGTGGGTACATAAATTAGACAAAAAGATTGGGTTGACAAAAAAGTTTGTCCACTTATTAAATAGAAAATTTACTTAAACTAAACAAACTTTTTGGCCAACCCAATAAATAGTACAAAATATTTTAATGAAAAAAATAAACACTAACCTTCAGCATGCCCTGTTAACTGAACCTCATCAGAAGCATTTGAATCATTGGTTTTATCTTGACTGCAATAGAAAAAAAAAGGGTAAACATTAAAAACAGAAGAATTTAGTACAGTTAAAAGAAATAAAAATTAACTATTTCAAATGACAGTCAATTATGTCATCTTGATCCAGCAGAAATTAACATAAGCAGTTTCAATCATACTGAACTGAATAAAATAACCACTTCAGAAATTGAATGTTATATAGCCAAAAGTAAAACTATAGCACATGTAGATATGCAAAGTATCACAGTAGACAAGTTCTATACAAGTGACCTTTTGGGTTTATAAGATACTTTCAAAGAAAAGGTAGATTTATAGAGTCCAACCAAACTTGAAACAATTTTTGTATTGTTACTTTTTCATTTAAGTCACTTGCATTATAGATCCCATGAAAACTTGTTCACCTCAACAAAGAAGGAATTATCCAAGTTAAAAACACTTTTTGTTAGTTATCACTGAACAGTTAAGAAGTTGCATGTTATATTAGAATAACTAAGCACTTGAAGATATGTAGATTAAAATAAAAGATATTATCTAATTATGTAAAAAAAAAAGAGTATCTTCTAATAATATAATGACTGGCATTATCTTTAAGCACTGATACTATTTAAGTTTTCACTGGACAGTGCAAAACAAGCATTTGTTTCTTGTAACATTGTCAATACATGTGCATCTCAAAACTAGTGGCATCTGTAAGTACATTTACTGGTTAAAGGAATACCCAATATAGATATAGACTATTAAAATGAAGTAAATGAACAAATATCAAACAATGACCAAATAAATTTCCATTATAAAAAGATCAAAAAATAAAAATAAGCTACATATAATGATCACAATTGATGAAGATCATATATAAGCCTAATGCTAATATCAAAAATAATTTGAAAAAAAAAAAATGTTTATAATATCTCATCTGGAGTGATTATCACATCACTTTATACAGTTTAATTCAGAGTAATGTGATACAGAAAGAATAATCAAATTATAAAGTAGGGTTATAGTTTTGAATACTTTGAAATGGTTGAGTAAACCTTTTAGTCATTTCTTTCTCTTTTACTTAAACATCAGAATTAGAAACATTATCTACAACATGTCATGTGCCACAGCACACATCACCTGACAATTATAACCTACTTTTTTGCCTGGGCACTCCACCAATCATAGCTCCTGATTTTTCTTCCTATAGTAAAAACTATCAAAACTTAAAAAGGTAAGCTATTCTGCTGATCAGGGATGTGGAGATTATGAATATAATCTCAAATTTAAGAACAAAGTTGGATCTTTGTAAAATAGTCTATACTGTTTTATTCAAACTAACTTGTGCCAAATATGTTTTAACTAGTACATTATACTTCCACAATTTTTTTTTTCAAAAACAATACTTGTATAGATACTTGAGAGACCTCTACTTATATGCAAAATGGTTTAAAATGAATTTTAAAAAATGAAAAAAGTTTCTTGAAGATTTCATTTTAACTTTAATTAAAATCTAAACAACTAATTTTACTATTTCCAGGAAGCAAAAATACACTGGTGAAATTATATTTATTTATTTTTTATTTTTTTACTAAAATAGCTGGTTAGTGCCTGTTTTTTGTTGTCTTTCATCACAATGTAATTATTTTTATTAAAAATTTCTCCAAAAATAAAATATACTTTTCTGAAACTTTATTTGAGGAATATTAGCTGATTTAGAATATAATTAATATGATTTTAAACATATTTACTCTAAGTTTCAAATAACACAGAAATGCATTTTTAAAACAGTAGCTCTGTTTTTAACTGACAGTAGCCATGTTTGATGTATGTTGACAAGTGACAAAAAAAGTGTTGACAAGTCTATCATTGTTATATGGAGACTTTATCTGTTAAAACATAATCTAAGAAAATGTCATAAGCACTGTTTTTATATGATATTTTAAGTACTTGGTAATCTTAAAAATATTGAAAAATATTCTCCGTAATTTAATTTTAAGAATATTGACTTTAAATTTACTAGTCATTGCACTTTTTTTCTGATAATGTCATGTATGGTTGCCCATACTTTCAAAATAGACACATTTATACAAATAAAAATAAAGAAAGAAAAAAGAAAGAAAAAAGAACAATTAAAAAATTAAAAATCTTTCAATTATTTTAAAAATCTTTGTGTATGATGATTTGTATTAAGCTTTTCAAATTTTGATGAGTAAATATAATTTTCACTGCAGTAGGTGGCTAAAAGTAATATAGAATTTTAATATATATCTATTAGTTTTAATAGCGTCATGTATAGGCAAATTGGTGTTTCTATAGGTTTTCCTTTGGGACCTATTTTAGCAAACATCTTTGTTGGATTCCATGAGGAGAGTGCATTATCTGAATTTAATAGACCTGATGTTTATTTCTTTTATGTAAACAACACATTTTGTCTCTTTAATGATAAAATTGAAGCAGACCAATTCCTTTCATCTCTTAATAATATGCATCCAGCTTTAAAATTTACACAAGAGATGGAGATTAATTCTTCCCTTCCATTTCTTGATGTTTTGGTGAGCAGATCTTCCTCTGGTTTTCTTACTTCAGTTTACCAAAAACCAACATTTACTGTAGGATTAGGTAGGATTCCTTTTGTCCTCAAAAACAAAGTTAATCAAATTAAGACTCTTACCCATAGGACCTTGAAGATCTGCTCTAAAACTAAGTTGGATGATGAACTCAGGTTTATTACTCCCACTCTCTGTAATAATGCCTATCTATTAAATGCTGTCCAATCAGTGATTAGGTATAAGGTATTCAAGTTCAATAAAGTTAAACCAGCTACAGTACAAAGATGCCCCGTGTTCATGTGCCTTCCTTGGCTGGGTTGTGCCAGTGATAGATTTGCTAAGCAAGTTTTGATTGCAGTTCAGCACTGTTACTTTGCTGCCAATACTCTTGTAGTCTTTTCTGCTAAATCTGTCCTTTTATATGGAAGGATGTTCTCCTCCTACACCATAATAGCTCCTTGATTTATGTTTAAATGTAACTGAGGATTGCACTACATAGGGAGAACTACTCAAAGACTAGATACCAGAATTAAACAACACATATCTACAAAAATTCATAATTTGAGCTATTCCTTGTCAGATAGGCTGACCAATATATGCAGATCTTCTATTGCAGAACACCTTATTAATAACCATAATTGTGCCACTAACTTTAGTTTTAGACACATTTTCTATCTTAAGTACATCACACTCTAGTTACCATCTCAAAAGGTTGGAGGCCATCTATATTCAATCTTTAAAGCCCTCACTGTGTAAACAGAGAGAGCAAATATTTGGCCTCCAACTAATTTCCACTTAGATCTCCTCTACATCTTGTCCATTTTCTTAAAACAATAATTATTTCTTTATTCACTTCGATTTAATGTTGAGCATGGTGCGAAATCGGTTAGCTAGCCCATTTTTCAATTTTAATTTTTTTAAAAATACCATCATCATGGGTGGTAATAAAAAAATATTTTCGTCTATTTATAATGGTAATTAAGTTTTGTATCACCAATCATCTTTTCTCACTCACACATATAATTATTAGAAAAAAATTTTATGACAAAATGTCCTTAATAAATTTTATTTATAAAAGCAAGTAAAAGATTTTCTAATTAAATAATTAGATAGTTTTATTGCATTTTTATGATTCAGAGCAGATCTTAAGAAAATGAGTAGCAGTTTGAAAAAAAAAAAGATTTATGTTGTCCAAGAAGTCCTGCTTTTAACTAATAAAACAAATTTTGCAAATAAAATTTCATTTCATTAAATTTCATGAAATTAAGTATTAAAAAAAAATTTTTTTTACCAAGGTTTTCTAAAAATAATTTTATTCATTTGTAAATAAGTCCTGAAAAGATCATTTAAAATCTGAGAATTATTTGATTTTTGCAAGAATTTCAAATCAGTGTGTATTTTACTGAAAAAGGTGCTAAAACACTAATAATAAACATTAGGCAGACCACTGATGGAAAAGATTTTAACCAAAATTTTAAATGTGCTAGTAAGGACTAAAAACTTTAATTAAAGAAATACTTTGGTTTTCCCTCTTAATAACATTTTGAGGATAAAACTGTTTTTATGAAGTTTGGAGCCCTTTTTTTTATCATGCTATGCTGTTTTTTCAGTGAATTAGTGGTTATTGGAGGTACCTAAATGAAGTATGAAGGATCTTTGAAAAGTCAACAATGTGTCTATAAAATAACTGAAAAATCTTTTTTTTTGGGGAGGGGGGTCTTTTATCTTCAATATCAGGTTAGTAATACATCATAATTTTAACTTTAAAGAAAACCAATCTTATGACCAGCAGTCACATAAGATGTATTGTAAATATTTGTTAGTAAAAACAATACAGCATTCTCATTCTCTACATTACATTCTGAATTAATACTTTCTCTATCAAGAAGCAAATTGCAGCAAGAGTATAAATTGCTTATTAATTCTACTATTAGTACAGGCAAACCCACCTCATTCCCAAATGTTAACTTGCACAAAGAGCTTTTGGCTGTAAAATAGAGAATCCAAAATCTAAACTTATTTATAAATGGAACTTTGTCTGTGTGTGTATCTGTTACCTATAGACTCTAAAATGGCTGAACCGATTTTCTTGAAAATTTACATAGTTGTACTACAAGCGTCTGCGAGTGTTCTTAGCTAGGTTTTGTATCGAGGTACCCCCGATAAATATCGATAATCGAAAAAAAAAATGGGTTATAGAAGGAGTGGTCTGATTTTAATCAAACTTGATGCACTCATAGACAAAGACATGAGAAACGATATTCAGAAGTTTCAAGGTTGCAGTTCTTACAATAATGCAGAAAATCGATTATATATATATATATATATATATATATATAAAAAAAGGCAAGATATTTGTGTGTGTGTCTGTTTATCTGCCTGTATGTCTGTATTTTTTTCAGCCCTTTTATTTTAGTTTTTGCTTCGGGTTTGGCTCTAAGTAGGTATAATTGTAGTTCTTAGTCTCAGCCATGATACCATTTACTCAGAGGACTTATTTAGCCTTCAAAATTCAGTTTATGATGAAAAAAATTTATCTAATATCGATACCAGGAAATCAAAATTTGACTTACATCCATTCATTTTTCTTTCAGTCTACGGTTTCGCTTTAACTGGAAACAACTATTGCTTTTTAGTCTTTTGTGCCAACATCCAAAGAGTCTGAGCTCCAGGACTATGGATTAGTTTTAAAGCTTTCATTATACCCAAGCAACGCCGGGCTATACTGCTAGTAGATGCATAAAATACAATTATATTCCTTCGCCTTACCCACCCTCACATAAATAAAGTAATTTTTAAAATAAAAAATTTTTAAAAACACACACACACAACCCTATAACAATGAACACTCATGTAAACATTTTATGTTCACATAAACATAGCAACACTTGTCAGCGTTATATACACATTTAGAAAAAAAAACAAAAAACAAACAAACTTATAAATACCAGCTAAAGAATTTAAATTGTTTTTCAGCCTAGATACATATCTGGTAATTAATTTTATCAACCTAAGAATAAATTTACATTAAGATGTCACATTTATCAAATTATACTCAGGGTTGCATTAAACACCACAAAGCATCGTTACCTGCACTTTAACCAATATATAATACAAACTAAGTTGCTTCTTACAATAACAAAATTTGAAGTATACTTTTGCTCACCTCTTCAATGCTGAAATTCACAATTACTTTGATGGTGGTGGGGGAGTGAAGCATTAGACCAAATTTCCAATGAGTCTGAACAAAATGACAAGAGAGTACATGAAATTCCTCACCACCAAACCATTTGACTCATACGGTTAGATAAAATATATACTTTCATGAAGTAATAAAAAAAAAAAAATGTATATATAATACTTTTTCTTTTTTTTTTATGCAAGAAATTACACATGCAGAGATTATGGAAAGTTCTGTAGATTAAAAAAAAAAAAAAAAAAATATAGAATTAACAACCAACATATTTAATTTATTTGAACAGTATTTTTAATAGATACTCATATTTGAGTAGATATTCTGTTTTTAATTAAACAATGTGTGTGTGTAATATATATATATATTGTTTAATACTTAGTTTTTGGTCATAATAGGGTTAGACCAGTACACATTTGTATTAAAAAGTGTTTGATACAATTATATTGTAGAACTTTTGAATATTTTCCATTTTTAAACAAGATATTTCACTACCAAGGTTTCTACCATGAGTGGTGTCTTCAGGTGATTTTTAATAACTGATTTTACCATTTACCTTTTTAAAAACGCTCTTATAACGGTGTTTTATTTGAATGTTCATGTGGCAGGGAATTTATGAACACGCAATTTTTAAATTAAAATGGATCATGGTGTTTTCATCCATGGAAAAATGCTAAAATCAGTTATTAACAATCGCCTGAAGACACCATTCATGGTAGAAAACTGAGTAGTGAAATAACTTGTTTAAAAATGGAAATATATATATATATATATATATATATATATATATAGCTTAATTGCTTAGTTTTTGGTCATAATAAAATTAGACCAGTACACAGTTGTATTAAAAAGTGTTCAATACAATTATATTGTAGAACTTGAATATTTTTCATTTGTAAGCGAGTTATTATGAGACCTAGGTTTCTGCCATGTGGTGTCTTCAGGCAATTTGCAATAACTGATTTTACCGGGTTTTTTTTTTTGGGGGGGGGGGGTTATAAGAAGGCTCACATAACAGGGAATTTTTTAACACAATTTTTAAAATTAGAATAAATTATTTTCATCCATGGTTGTATGAATCTAATAGATTATTTTAGTCATAATTTCTGTTCTTTCATTCAATAATTCATTTTTGTTTGAGAATAACATAACCGCTAACTTTTCTTCCTGGCACAGTCTACATATTTTGCCCCCATTGTAAGGTTTGGCTGTTTTTGTACAATTTTAAAATTGTACAAAATTGGCTAGCCACGTGTGGAAATTGAAATTAAAATATGGAAAAGACAGACATAATGTGGAGTATAGTGAAAACAGCCAAGCCTTACAACGGTGGTAAAATATGCAGACTGTGCCAGGAAGAAAAGTTAGCGATTATGTTATTCCCAAACAAAAATGAATTATTGAATAAAAGAACAAAATTATGACTAAGTGTAACCATACCATAAAATACCTATTAGGTTCATACAACCATGGATGAAAACGTTATAATTTATTCTAATTTTAAAATTGCGCATTCAAAAATTCCCCATTACATGAGCATTCTTTAAAAAAAAAAAACAAAAAAAAAACAGTAAAATCAGTTATTGCAAATCACCTGAAGACACCACATGGTAGAAACCTAGGTTGCTTAATAAATCGTTTACAAATGAAGAATATATATATATATATTTCTATTGGCCTGATTATTCATGAGAAATTTTGTTAGAAAAATGTATCATTCAGCAGGATTCGAACAGGTGACCCCTGAAAACATAGGGGAAGCCACCAATTGATGGGTTGCATCTCAGACCACTTGACAACGAATGATTTCACAGTCTAAACAAAGTCAAATCAAGCCTTATACTCACAATTTTCAATTTCTCACAAATCATCATCTCAGCTTTGAAATGTATCAATGTAAACAGACAACAATGTTACGGAAAATTCCGAAGATCAACACAATGGAATTAGCAACCAACATATTTAATTTATTTGTTTGAACATTATTTTTAACTGATACTTGTATTTGAGTAGATATTTCTGTTTTTGATTAAACAATATTGCAAACATACTTTGCAGAAATGATCATACATGTAATTTTCAAAGTTTTCTTAAAATATATATATATATATATATATATATATATATATATCTCCAAGATATATCTTAAAATATATATATATATATATCTCCATCCAAAATGAATAAGAATGAAGAAAATAATTGCAACATTCAGAACATTAATTTAAAACAGTGCTCAATGTAAAAATAGACCAATGAATATTTATTATTACTTTAGAACATGTACAAACTACAACAAAATTGTACATTTTGTTTCGCCATTGTTCTTTCAATGTCAAAATGAAATGTACAGTTTTGTAGTTTGTAGATGCTCTAAAGTAATAATTAATTATATATATATATATATATATAATTATTTATATATTTGTAACATACAACGTGTGTTAGCATGTGCAATACCCTGTCTTCATCAGCCACTGACCAGGGGTGATGTCACAGTTTCAGTGGCTATGGTGGGACTGCCACCCCTGGCGCCACCAGCAGTGTTTGCCACCAGGCAGTGTATGAAGATAAACTTGTTAATCATCCCTCTTGTATATTCTCATAAAGAAGTAAATAAAACGATATATATATATTTTTTTTTATTTCTACTGGTCTGATTATGAGAAATTTTATTATGAAAATGTATGTCATTTGGCAGGATTCAAACCTGCAACCCCTAACAACATAGGAGAAGCCACCAATTGATCTGTATTGATTAAAAATAATGTTCAAACAAATAAATTAAACATATTGGTTGTTAATTCCATTTTGTTAATCTTTAAAACTTTCCGTAACATTGTCTGTTTACAATATGATACATTTCAGAGCAGAGATTATTTGTGAGAAATTGAAAATTATGTGTATAAGGCTTGATTTGACTTTGTGATCAGATGTACAGTTCCAGTATTTCTTTTTGATTTACTACTTTTGGAGCTGTCCTATTCTTGGTAATTAATAAATTTACATTTTTGCTTCATAATCCTATTTTGATATCTATATTAATGAACTTAAATCATCTGTACTAATTTATAACTTTATTTACTTAAAATGTCATGTCCCTTCAGAACATGGGTTTCTTATTATCTGTGAACTGCCATGTATTACTTGTAAGACTAGTAGAGTGGATTCCATGGTTCCAAATTCAGAGGCTACCCAAAATGAGAGAGTCTAGTCTACTCTTTTATCTGACTCATAGCTAAGAAGAGAATAGATTGATTCATGCCGTTCCTAAGAGCATTTGTGTGAAAGTGAATGGCAGCAGGTTAGACTAGAATTTGAAATTTGCTTGCCAATTCTAGTTTCTGTACCAATAACTGCCAAGCTGCTCACACAGCCTCATTTAATATCTAAGTTTCTAGCAAACAGAGACAGGTATATTAATTTGTGAATACTGTTACATCTTATCTGGTCTGAAAGACAGTCCAACAAAGACTTCAGAGAGTGCTACAAATTTAGGTGTATTTATATGTATTCTAAATAAGTATGAATAATGTATAAGTTTAAACCCAATTATAACTACCAAGTAAGAATACATTTGTAATTTTTATCCTAAAAATTTTCTGAAGGTTGAAACAAACAAGTCTATAACTAAGGGCAAGTAACTAAAAATGAAGATGGTAGAGCAAAATATATTAATTTCAGGAACTTTCTTACAATCACTAATAAATTGTTCTACTTTTTTTATCAAATAAAAAGTCAAGAGTAAACAACTGCTCTGTATGGTTTGTTAAATAGCAATCATTATGGTAGAAGATATCAACCATATCAATTTTCTTACGAGTTTACTTCTGGCATAAAAAAAAAAAAAAAATATTTGCAGCTGCATTATATTTATAAAATATTGAAATATAACCTGTTCTGAATATTAAAATAAATAAATGACATTCTATTCAACAAAATATAAAATGGGAAATTTATGTCTCTATATAGTGAACTCTGGTCTTTAAATTTATCTACAGAAAAAAAATTTACACACAAAGTGTGTGTGTGTGTGTGTGTGTGTGTGTGTGTGTGTGTGTGAGTGAGTGAGTGAGCGAGTGAGAGAGAGTTTTTAAAGCTTTGTATTTTAGTCCTTATAAAATATCCAGAGGGTTTGCATTATATGAAAAAAAAAAAAAAAAAAAAAAATTGCAGTGAAAAATAACCCTTTATGGTGCAGGAAGTAGGATTATTTGCTGTTTTGATTGCAAACAACGAGAAATATTTTCTGACATCTGAACGAGAAACCGAGGAATTGAGTTTGAATTCCAGTTGAATCCCTTGCATTCACTTACGTGCAAATATCCTTGGGAAAGGTATTAATCCGTCTCTTCCCTCCAGTTATGGGTTAAATAACAGGATGGATTGGGTTCTATAGCCTTGGTCGGCAACCAGTCTACCGCAGAAAGCAATGGCAACCTACTGCGGGATAATCTTCTGCCCAGTCAGTCATGTCTCTTTCAAGACATGATCGCCTAAGTTTGTATTACATATGGCACTTAACTGAGTGTATTTGAGTTACGAATATGGTAACTAAAGTTTAGTTAAAAAATAAAGATAAATTTACTTACAAAATGTAATATTTCTGATTTATTAATACCTATATAAATAAGTTCACTTTTGTATTGAGATGGTTTCAGTTATTCCAATATACAACCAACGAAATAAAGTAAAAATGCGGCACAGTATTAATCATTTTAAAATTCCACCCAAGTAACCAACTTTTTGCTTAATACTGTTTAATATCAGTTAAAATTAGTTATAAAATAAATCTAACAATCATTTATGTATCGTAGCAATAATGGGGAGGGGGAGTTACCAAATCCCTTCATATCATAATGAAAGTAATAATGAAGTAAGCATTAATGAAATTCAAAAACTACACTGCCAAATACATTTGGATGTGAATGCAATCAAAAGACTTAAGAGACCATAAATGAGCCACAGTTAAAGTAACATTTCTTTCAGGTTTGAGTTTAGGTGCAAATATTTAGACATGCCTTTCATATTAGTCATATGATCTGCTGAGATAACCAGTAATGAAAGTAGACTTTGATTCATTTATTCTTCGTTCTCAATTTTTCTTTACTAAATATTAAATTTAAGTTATAATAATGAAAATATTTCACAAAAGAACAATCAGCAGCATGAAATTTAATATAAGTACACTATTGTAAACAAATTTTAATTAAAGGCTTTTGTATCAATGACACACAAAATTAATTTTAGTACACAAATTTATTACACATTTAAAAATGGACATTTTACAAAGCATATATTCACATAAACTATGTAATTTAAAACAAGATAGGAAGAACAAGGAAAATAAAAAAACTGCTCACTGTAAAGTAGTAAATTGAAATAAAACTTTTCAGTGTTTTGTTATACTTTTTGATATACCACTTTGAAGTGTGTAATATTTTCTTTTTTTTTAGTCTTTCCACTTGTCTTGTTTTTAACATACTTGTATATCTCTGTGTGTGTGTGTATATATATATATATATATATATATATATATACACACACACACACACTTTCAAAATGTCCATTTTTTTTTTTTCAAGCCATAAAATTCTACCCTGCAACAATTATTTAATTGGGTTTATCATTAACAATTAATATTCATTTGGTCAATAAATATACAAGAAAAGAATCGACTAAAATAACAGATTGACAAACCTAAACAAGGAAATGTTTGAAATATTTTAAAATAGAAATGTCACAACATACACCCAAATACACTTAATATCAGTTAACCAAAAGAAAATATAATAGTTAATAAGGAAATTAAAATTCTAGTGTGATAACCTCACTAATCCTGGAAATGAGTTGATTTAATTTTATAGCAACATCTCTATGAAATGAGCCACGTGCTCACCACTGCTTTAACTGGTATCAGAATTTCCAAAATTTATATTTTATATCAATACTGTATATAAATGCCATGATAATCATTTTAAAACCTATTTGCCTTATGTTGAATTTCACACTGCTGATAGTCTAACCTGGCCCAGTTTCAACGTTTTATAAGCCAACATTTATGCATCCTCACATCTTTTTGCATCTATGTTACATTGATAATTTTAGAAAATAGCTTGCTCAGCAATCTACAACCACCCATTGAAAGCAGTTACTATTTTACTATTATAATCATCATTACCAATTTTTTTCCTTTATAGAAAAGGAAAGAGAAATGCATAAAACAAAACAAAGTTTTGTTGATCATATATTTTGCAAACACAAAAAAATGTTTTAACTTGTAGGCAAATCTTAGTGGTTATAAACGATTAAAAATCAGAGACAGCTTAACTTTTTCTAATACCTGAGAGACAGTATTCTGCAATAAAAGTTTACCTAAAGAGAATTTAAGATATCCACTTCTTTAGGAATCTTTTTATTATTAATTTTAACAAGTGCCATGTAATTATACAATTAGTTTTGTAAAATAATCACTATTCTGAATACAGTATGAATAACAGTAAAAATACATTAAGCTCATAAAATCACATTCATCATAAAACAAATTCTTTTTGCAACATGATCAATAAAAGAGTCAATATTTTCTTTCAGAATGTTATTGGTACACTTCACTTATTATATTTTAACAATTTTAAGAGCTTATTGTTATAATTTAACTATGTTCAACTTAAGGGATTAGATGAAGATCAATATAACACTTTTAAAGGTTTCCAATAAAATGAAAAAGAAGCTTTTGTTATTCTTGCAATTTTCATTGTACTGATATTAAAATAAGTGCTCTCATGTAAAAAAAACTTGTTCTTAAACTAAATTAGTCTTTATAAATTGAATAGCAATTGCCTGACTTGTTTGTAATTCTGACCTTGTTTCATGTCCTAATAAAACGATGTTTATACCAGAATCTTCTCTAGATTTGTTGTTTGTATGAGAGTTATACACAATCATTCTAAATATTTAAGATTTTACAGAGGTCCAACGCAAATAGGCATAACCTATTGCAGCAGGTTTGTAACCTGTGTTATACAATCAACTTGGTTTTATTAACTCATTTTAAAAAGAAAAGTTACATTAAATTAGATATAATTACCAGCATAGTATTTTAGAAATATAGTCACAAATTCTGAACCTTTCTGTCCATCTACCCCACCAAAAAAATGTCAAAAAAGAATGGTTTTTCCATTGACAATACTTAAATCACCTTCACTCCTTGGTAATGTTTAGAATTTTTAAAAAAAGCAATAATTACAATTGTAATAAAACTTAAATATCTGAAAGTGAATTTATACATTTTTTGTTCTTGAGAATTGACAATAAAATAACACTATTATATTGTTTATTGGAATGTTTGGCTAATTGCGAATGGATTCAAACTTTATAAAATGGTAAATAATGAAAATTTTTTCTTATTGTTGGTTCACATAAGTAATTTTGATAAATGCTAATAAATTTATGAATAATTTTTTTTAATCTTTATTTCTTTAAAAAATGATAACTGATAAATATTGCACTGCATTAGTTTTAATAGTATTAGTTTGTAGTATGTAGCAAATATAGAATTATTCTTATAAATAAACAATTGTGTTTAATATTTTTGTTGTAAATTCTCAAGAACCAAAAATAAATGCATAAATTCACTTATATGTTTAGGTCTTATTACCTTTCTAATCATTGTTTTTTAAAACAACTAACATTGCCATAAGTGTGATATCAATGGAAAAACTGTTCTTTTGACACACTTGTTTTTTTTTGCAAGCACAAAATTCTTTACACTATTAACATTATTCGGACTCATCTTCGTTTCCATTTCCACAATTTTTTGGCCATTGAACACTCCAGCCTTCTACAGGTGCTAAGAATTTTGAACTGAACCCTTTATTATGATCACTGGAGTATATCACTTTCATTCTTTGTGAGTTGCTTCTGGTAGTCATGAGTTATCTCCCTTTAATCCAACTCTCTAAGTTACTTGTTCACCACCACTGTAGCTTGGTAATGAACTCACAACTCTTTGGGTCAAGTCACTGGAACTAACCAATGCCTATATCCACTGGGTCATTCTTTTCCTTTCTATAAATTTTATGGTAAGATTTTTTTTTTTGTGTATGTATATATTATATACACACACACACACACACACAAATACACGTGCTAGCACAATTAAATTATTTCCTTCGACTTTCCTAACAACACAGTGTGTATCTGGGCTGGTAAACTTATTTTTCAAATAATTTCCTCCACAGTACATTGAATTTGTCCCATATTTAGTAGCAAGAAAAATAACTCAGCTCAGTCTCAGAGTTGAACAAACCTCGTGTTACTATAACAATTGAACATCTCATGATAAACAAGGAAGAACAGGCTGCTGATACATTGCACTTTTTTTTTCAGGTTAGCTTACTTTAGATATATTTTTTTACCTGTAATAATAGAGTTAATTGTATGGGTAAAAATAGTAAATTATTCATGCAAAATTGCAATGAATACAACTGCAAAATTACTAAAATATTGCAGTTATTTTTTATAATACAGGTAAACTAACTAGTTATCAAAGAAATGCTGATTGGATAAGAATTGATAAATTGTCAAATTTTAATTTGGCAGTTATTCATCATAGTTATGACATAGATAAATGGTTCTTCATGTAACTGTATCTTAAACATGCAACAAATTAAAAATGTACATCTAATTGGAGGATATTTGATTATATTTAAAGTTTAATCCATTCTTGTGATACCTTAGAAATATTTTCTTTTATAAAATAAATTTTTATTGTTTTTAGTAAGGGAGAATGAAGACATGACTTATCAAGAAAAAAATGACAATTATATATCATAAAAGAAAGGTGGTTCATTAGAAAACACAGTAATTTGAGATATTTCTCAACATTATTGATGCCATTACAAAAAGACAGCATATAATAATCTATAATAGATTTATAGGCAGACTTATATTTTCAATTTATTACAGTTTTTTGATAAATAGGATTAAATATATAAAAGTGATTAATATTCATACAATATATAATTAATTTAAATATATAATCTAATGATCCCTAAAGAATGTATAAACCAAACATTAACTATTAAAAAGAAAGAAAGTAGAAATATTTAAAAGTAGAATTTAACACGAAAATGTGTTTGGGTAATTAAAGTAAATGCATTACAATGTATTGTCAAGAGCATACAGGTCTATATAGGATTCAACAAAAATATAACCACACAAACATACACAACAATGAACAATAAAAAAGCATAGAATAACAAATGTAAGCAAAGTATTATAATATGCTAATGATATATGATCTTGCATTTTTTGCTTCGTTATATTGCAATAATTGGTCATTAAATATGCTATTTGTTATATTGCCTATTAGAGTCATGTTAAAAAAGCAAAAACAACTCTTGAGCGAAAATGATAACTTGAAAAATGTCATCACTTTCTACTTAATCTCACTTTCTAGATACAATTTTTTAAAATTAAAATTTTCCTACAAAAATATTTTGTGAAAACAAAAATTTCAGGAGTTGGTATGGGGGATTTTTATTAAAAAATTAGATGATTAAAAAAAAAATTACATATTTCAGTTTGAATAAAAATTAATATGTTTGAAAACAGTTTTATGATTTGCCTGTCTTCTGCTCTATAAAAATTCAAGGAAGATTCTTGCCCATTTTCTGCTTCATAAAGTGCAAAAGATCTAAGAAAAATACTAACCATTTTATGGAGAAAATGGTTAAAAAATATCAGATCAAGTAAAAATATTTTTTTTCTAGCCAAAGTAATGCATGAAGTAATTTAAATAACATCCTTAACCAAAATATCATAAAACAAGACTTAAAAAAAAAAAAAAAAAAAAAAAAAAAAAAATCTATCATTCATTTAAACTTAAGCATATAAATTAATTTAGAGTAGGAACCTCCACTAAATCACTGAAAAAACAGCATAATGAAGAAAAAGATCTCAAACTTAAAAAACTTTTTCTATCAAAATGTTTATGTTATTATTAAGAGGAAAGATCAAAGTATTTTTTAATAATTTTTTATTCCTTTCTAACATGTTCAAAATTTTGGTAAAAATCTTGTTTTTATTTTTGTTAGTGGGGAGCCAAATCATTAAGAATGTTTACAATGGAAAACGTCATATTAACATAACTCAGGACTCAATAGAGAATGTAAATCATGTATTATATTTTTTAGCTATTTAGCCTCTCTTACTGAAAATCTGCTCCAAATAGTGAAATAAAAAAATGCAGTAAAAATGACATTATTTAATTAGATAAGCTTTTAATTGCTTTAATAAATAATATAAATTAAGGACATGACAGTTTGAAGAAAAAAATATTTTGATTAATAATGACATTTAAAAAGAATTGTTTTCAATTTTTTTTTAATTATAATAAAGTTTTAAAAATATTATTAAAATATTTCAAAGATTTGTAGATGTTAGGCTGGTAGTTGATTAAGTGAAGACAATATTTACTAATCAAAAATTGATAAGTTTAATACAAATCATCTAGTCATCACATTTTTAAATTTAAAATTTTTTTTTGTATTTTAATTTTTTTTTTTGTATGGTAATTTTTATTTGTACATTAAAAGGTCATGTGTTTCACAGTTTCTTCCCCTTAGAGGAAAAAAATTTGTTCAATTATCTCACTTGTAATTGCCATACACTTATCTTGCATTTGTAGAGCTGTCAACACATTTCTATTATGAGGGAAAGATCAGAAAGTTCAACTTTGTGAGTAAGAAATAGTTTTATTCTAAATGTCATGCTATAAATAGGTAATACTTGTGTAAATCAGATTAATTTAACATTAAATTTGCTAATTTTCAAAAAAATGTCAGATATATATTTTATTTTGCAAGATTTTTAAAACTGAGAATTAACTTTTGTTTACAAAAGTGTCAATCGCTCAAAAATGGCCAAATAATTGAAAAATTTTAAATCTAAAAAGTTTAGATTTCAATCAATATAATTTCTGCTCTAAATACACCAGATTATTTTGCTTACTGTAAATAGTAAATTTAATCATTCAACTTTCAATTAAAATAAAAGTTTCAAGAAAACTATTTTTAAAAATTCAATTTAAAAGTTATTGAAAATGAATGGAGGTACCTAAAAGGGAGTATTAAAACCTGCATTGATCTTATGTAAATAAAATATTTGAAATAAGCTGCCCTAATTGGTTCTCTATGCACCTGCAAAATAAGGACAGTTATGCATTATTTTTACCTGCATAGAGGAGGAAAAAAAACTATATGAACTGTAATGATCTTAAACTTAATTATAATTAGAAAAATAAATAAATAAAAAAAAAAAAAAAATCACAGCTATTAAAATGCTGGCTAAATTTGAAATAAAAATGTTTAGGTAAAAATTTCTATACATTTTTATTTGTACAGTCAGATAAGTGCCATATGTGAAACGCTTGGGCAATCATGTCTCGAAAGGGACATGACTGACTGGGCAGAAGATTATCCCACAGATTATTTCTGCGGTAGAGTGGTTGCCAGCCAAGGCTATATAGAACCCAATCTGTCCTGCTATTTTAACCTTGAAGGGAAGAGATGGATTAAATACCTTTCCCAAAGGGTTTGCACCTAAATGAATGCAAGGAATTCAACTGGAATTCGAACTCAAGAGGATCAAGAATTCTTGACTGTTCAAATTTCAAATCACTGAACAAAATCATGAAATGCTTTTCTTTTACCTCAGCTATCAGTATTTTTTAATTCATTAACTAAATCCAAATATAATTTGATTGGGCTTCCGCTTATCTTTACTTAGTAAAAAAAGTAGTAATACTTTCTCTATGACAATGATGAAGTCTTCAAACTTCAAAACGTTAAAGAGTAAAACTACTCACATTATGAATGACATCTACAAATTAAAATTACACGCAAACATACATTCAGATGATGTAATTAAAAAAAAAAATACGGAAAAAAGAAAAAAATCAAATTCGATCAAGTTAATCACATGATACAAGATTCAGCAAAACAATCATTAAATAAAAAAACAATTAATATCCAACAACCATCATGACAGTGAAAATTTAATAGTACAGATCTAAAAAATCTTAACGTAAACAACATACAACACGATCCAGCTTGGATTTAAGGAAAGTCTGTATTATTAGTCAGGTATTGAAAAGATAGGGAGATGATTAAACCATAAAAAATCATGAGCATGAAGAAAAAAAAAGCTAATATTTCAACTCAACAAGTCGGTTTTTTGTTTACCAAGTGAATTAAAAAATGTTACTGAAAATTAAGAAAAAAATCTCATTACTTTTTTGCAACACGGATATCTGGCATTGCGTCGTCAATAAGCTTGTAGAAGTCTGGCACAATAATATCTTTAAAATTATTTCTTCGAAATTTATCTAATTTAATGTTTCAAAATAAACAACTAGAGAAGCCACGTGGGCTTTGTTATCGAAGCGTTGACATCAATTTTAATTCATAACGGAACAAACAATAAAACCAGTTTGATAATGTGTGAAATATACGTTTTTTATACATATTTATAATTAATTATCGTTTTTTGGAATGTTCGACGACTCGTATCGGATATTTTTATTTCTGTATTCAAGAAGTCACACCACATGCATACATACATATTTTTTCCAAGCTACACCATGTCCTTTTTTAAACTGAACCTGATTTTAAGAAAGATAATGTAATGAATTGGAAATGGATATTATTAATTTATTTTGGGGCGCATAAGATTCTAATGATTTTTTTTTTCTTTTTTATTATTAGTTTTCGTTTGAATTGTTAATTTCTTGCTTATACTACACTACAATACATTTACCGAGAAAAAAGTTCAAGTACTTTGTTTTCTAGATGTCTTGCTTAGCTTATTGTAAAAAAAAAATTTTTGGAATTATGGTCAAATTGTACTTTAACTTTATGATGGGGAACCTAAAACATTATCGGCCCAACCCATTTCCGAAAATATAATCAATAACTAAAAAAAGAAAAGATTTTTTTAATTCCTTCTTTGGCGAACTGGGAACCTTTCGGCCACCCCATCGTAAATTAGCAAAACTTTTAAAAACATTGTTAAACAACACGCATGCACTGTGCACGAAGCACGTGTTATTTCCTTCGAGTCACAGTTTGACACTGATTGATTACAGATACATGCTGTGTTTGGTTATGTAATAATTTCAACATTACAATTATAGACCAATATAGTAATGAATATAATTAATTAGCATCATTTGAATAGTCAAGAACAATAGTATACTAAGTACAATAAGTACATTAAAGAAAATATACTATACCTGATTTTTATTGGTGCCATCTCTCAGAAAGCCCAAACGATAATGAACACAGGAAATGATAACAAAATCAGTTTTACTTGAGACTTGGGGAGCCGAATTATGGATGAGTTTATGGGTACGTTTTTCTCTACCCAGAGTACAAATTAATCTTAACACCAGAGTCTAAAAAATATAAAGTAGCAGATGTGGATAGTTAGCACTTGGATACAGAAATGTCCATGTTCATTTAAGATTCTTTCATTGTTTAGTGTTTTCATTTTAGAAATTTAAATAAATACTGCATTCACTACGCAATGCTTTTTTTTTTCTAAAACTTTTTAATTGAAATGGGTTTTTTATTTACAACTGATCATACTTCTCAAAAACAAACTTGTTAAAAATGAAATTGAAATATTTTTAAAATGTGATGAAGAAAATGAAAAAAAAAAAAACTCACGAATGGAATTGCAAACTGAAATAAAAAATGTTTAAGAATGAAGAGAAAATTTTAAAGTTTTATTTTCTTCAGCTATTATTTATTTTGTTGTAGATGGCTTGTACATTGAAAACTGAAAAGTACTCATACTCATGGATGTTATTGTTGTTATTTACAGCTGATCTCAAGGGAAATAACACTAACAACAGGATGTGTTTAAAAAAAGGAAGGAATTCGGATAAATTGAGAAATCCTAAAAAAATGTAAGGAAATCATGCTGAATATTTTTAAAATCTTAAAACAAGACAGATTCCGGATTTATAATTTTTTGTTTCATACTTAATTAATTCAACCGCTAAAATCTAGTGAGAAAATACCGACAAAGTTGAACTTAATTGAATTAAAAGCTAAAATCAGAACCCTTCTTACTCTCACAGTCACACTTACAATCAACCAACATTTTTTCATATTTTTTTAAATGATCGAACCTCCCAGTAATCAAACTAGTTAAGTAATTCTAACAAAAGTTCCTGTTCGAAAACTGACAATAATTTTTAAAAATTCAGTATTAGTTTTCATTTAAGTAAACAAATTGATTTCAATGTGATTAGCTAGATTCAGCAATTTTACATCTAACGGGTAAACGTGATTTTTCTAAAGGTTTGTTTAATTTTTCCAAGAATCTTGGTAAACTATTTACTACACTAGCGACTAAATAAACAATGTTTGTCATGTAATGATAAATGCTTAAAATAACTTCTTACTGATGATTGCCCTTCTTTTCCAATTAACATTTTAATCTAAATACGTCATATGAAAACAAAAAAAAAACCAAAAAAACATTCGACTAACTTTTTATTTATTTTACACACCACGAAAAAAAAAAAGTAACACGTTTAATAAACGTGATACAATGCGTACGTCGAAAATCTAAACTTACCAAAGTGTACATCCTGAATACTTTATTCGTGCATATTATTATTATAGCTCGTTGTTTATATGCGTGTATTATTTTTATTATCAATAACGAATGAATGTTGGAACCATGTTGTTGTATTATATGTACTTAGTTACACCCAAACGAAGAGTGAGACTTGACCGACCTACAAAATGTCGACGACATCAAAAATAAAAAAAGCCTCGACACAGCGTTAAAAGATTTTTTTAAAGTAGGATATCTGACAATGCGTCCTCATTTTCGTTTATCTGGTAGCTTACCTGGATTCAAGGGCCGGATCCAAACTATCCATGTGGGAATATTTCTTTGCAGGTTTTTGAATTTGCCAGCAAATAATGAGAGCTTGATCACGGGGCCAAACAACAGGTCATGTGAGATGTAAAAATGAACATGTGACGAGAAATGGCAAAATGGCGGATAGCACGGGTCTCTCGCTTTCTCCACTGCTCTACTTCTTCCCGTTTTAGAATCTTTTTCCGAGATTTTGACAATTTTCTTGATGATCTACGAATACACCTCGCCTCCTGAACCTGACAATTCACCTTTAAGCCACCGTATAAAACACTCTCTTGGATTTTTGCTTCGTAAAATACACAGACAGGACGTTTCTTCACCAACCAAGATGTCGCCGTATCTATGTATGTGTGTGAGTATGAGGTAAGAAGGTGAGAGGGAGGAGGGACTGCAAATTCACTAAGATAGTAGGAGGAAAACAAGAGGAAGTTAACTAGTGACACACAAGGAGTGGGAGGAGAGAACAAAAGAAATATGAAAGAGTATGATTGAGATGATCGAGGAGCGGTATGAGTATAGTTTTGGTTTAAAGGTAGTTAGAGAATGTGAGAATTCGTGCAGATAGTGTGCCGAGAAGATAGGAGGAAAATGAATCGAATTTAATAAGAGAGTGACCGAAGAAAAGATAAATAATATTTATAGAGTGAGTAATAGAGGATCGGGCTAAGTAGTCTTAGTATTGAAGTTGGAGGTACGTACATATTGTGCAACAGGACTATTTTCTAATAGGAAGTAAAGGAGTAGGAGTTATCTTTAAAAAAAAAAAAAAAGAGGGTGACGGTAAGAGTTTTTTGGGGGGGGAGATAAAAAGTAATCATTGCTTGTTTTTTAAATGCTTTAGTTTTGAGGCAATGAAAACTCTTCTTGCAAAAACAATACGTTTAAGACGATCAAATCACGAAATTACAATGACCTCATATCTTGAATAAGATGATCTTAAGTAAAAACTGACAAAAAGACGAAGTACTCTAGTCTAGTTGACTGATCATGTAAAAAGAAATGACCGTTCTATTGATTCACATAAAAAACTAAGTCTATTAGTGTTTTACGACACAAAGCTGATGTTTTGTTTATGAAACTTTAAATGTTTACGCAAGGAATAAACATTGTACAACACTGGTTCTATACTACACTACACTACACGACACTACAGTTAACTTAAAAGTATTGAATATTTATTTATCATCCATGGAGAGACCTTCTGTTGATAAAAAAATAGAAAGTCCAAACTCTAAACAAACACATATTGCTCATTTAAAAATCGATTTTTTTTATTTTTAAAACAATAAAGAAAAGAAAATTATTTAACAAGAGAGATAATCCTGTTAACTTTTTAGTTTTAAAATTATTTTTGAAAATTGCCGATTCACTTTATTTTCATTCAACGTTCAATCAAGCAAGAATTATATCTTTTGTTAATCTTTACGTTGAATTAATGTCTGATTCCATCACCATTCTTAAAAAGTAATTATACGGTTATTATGAAAACATTATCACTTTCTTTTAAAATCTCTATTTGCACTACTTTTCATCTCGGATATTTTAGAATACTACTGAAAGTAGTAAAGCGGTTTCGTCAGTTTTTGTTTATGCTTTTCAGATCAAAGTATATAAATTGACCAATCCTTTACTGTTTTCTTTTAACATCAAATAATTTCTAATATAAGAAATTTTATTTTCAACACTCATCCACATATATGTGTGTGTTGGGCACCTCAGTGTGGTGTAATCATTGGTTAGCAAGCTTGTCTCGCTATATGACTATACTGACTGAAGTGAGTTCGATCCTCACTGAGTGCCCCGTGCTTTCGACCTTGTGCCACATGTAAGTTACGCTTAGAAATCACCATTTGTATTATGGTATATGTAGGATTGGTAAATGGAGAAAGTGTTAGTGATTGGGTCGTGAATGTGATCTAGTTATAGGATAGTTAACGAAGACCACTCTCTACCCCCACCCCTATTTCGGCCATGTGCCACATTTCTTGTATTTTTAAGAATAAATATTCCATATATGTATGTGTTAGAATATATGGATGCTTTAGGAGTGGAGTTTTTCAATATTTAGACAAGAAAGGAAAAATGAAATCATAAATTAACAACTTTACACAAAGTTATGCTTCTTTGGATGTGAAAAAGTAAAAATTGGAAGTGTATTATTGTAAGAAAATAGTAAAAATAAAAATGATATTTAAATTTTACTATTCTTATCCCACTTCAGTTTTCTGCTACTAATAGAAATCTGATATATTTTCAAACCCAGGAAAAAAAAGCAGTCTTTGTTGTTTTTTAAATCAAACAGTATAGAATTTAAAATTGCAAAGGATTCTAAGATGGTAATCAAATAGCATGGATTTTTAAGCACTTTTATGGATTTACTGATTACCCAACAATTTTGGCATGGTATTGTTAAAGTTTTTTTTTGTTGTTTTTTACTGTTAAAGCATATTACTGATGTTATGCAAATATAGAATTCACAGTAAGAGAAAGTGTACTTTTGTATTCTTTAATAAACTTGCAAATATTAGGAATTTATTTTTTCATACTCTTTGATTATTGGTATATTTGACAGTATCAGATACACCTTATGTCAGCTGAAAATGGTTTTAAAAAATGAAATTTTTTGCCGAACATGTCAAAGAAGCTCTTCAAAATAAAAATGCCATAAAATTGAATTTGCAGGTATTGCAAAATATCCTAATATTTTTGTATATATTGTAGAGACCAAATTATAAGTGTTGCCTTGGTAGAGAGACAATATAGAATATCAATCTCCAATGGTCTGATAATCATTACTGATCTTACCAATAAAGTTCAAGTTCATTATCTCTCTTATCAGATATCTACTCAGAAAGCAAAATTTAACTCTGATTAAAACTCTTCCTGCTGCAATGCCTGGGAAAAAATTAAAAATTGCCATTTACTGGAAATAAATAACTATAAAGATGCTGATATTGATTTCATATGGGCACCACTATTTTAGTTTTGATCAAATACTCTGCAATACAGGCTAAGCTAAATGACACCCCCAACACTCAATATAATAAACACACATTGCAAAACACATTATATATGTTGACATGTTAAAACACTACTATATGTTGGCACTAAGTACTAGTTTATAACATAAACACTCTGAACTAGTGTTTCATGGTTTCTTGAAAACCTGTATGTTAACAATACCATATAAGTTTCACAAAGGCGTATAAATGTTTTGAAAATTAAGTTACATATATTTTGACAGCAGTTTCTACATAAGTTTCTTAAAAATATGTATGTCCACAGTAGTAGATGTGTTAAAAAGTGACAGCATAGTACATAGCTTACTTTTTTTTTTTTTAATCATATCACCCCAAGCAAGGCGATAACGCCACTAATGCACAGGGGGCTACGTAAGAGTAAAAAAATTGGAAAAGAGAAAGCCAGAAACCACATCCTAACCAGGAAACAAGGGATGAGCCTCTTCACCTGTTCAATAGACGTGGGTGGAGTGTGAACCGGGCAATAGTTTAGTCTATCTACTCCAATCGAAAAAAGAAAAGTGAAAATACAACAAAGATATTTTATACAAAATATTAACATAAACACTCAAGTTAAACTTCTATGTAAAAAGATTTCAAAGTTCATAAAAGAATTCTACAGTAAATTTCCTATCTGCTTATGATGATATCTGCAGTATGCTTTCATCTGTACAAACTTGTGACAATACAATAATAATAATAATAATGTTTAGAGTTGTAGGCCCAAGAAATGAAACATGCCTACTCAATTTTGCACAATCTCCTACACACAAAAAAATTCTTCTTAATCTGGTTACAAATTTTATTACAATAAAAAAGTAGAATTGAAATATATAAGCCTTTGTCTAACATTTGGAAATGACAAATCATCCAAATTCAATATTGTCAAGCTGGTATCCTAATCTTTAATGCTTTTAACATATTATTTTGATTGATCAGTTCTCTGACCTTCAATTGGTGATAAATAGAATAATAATGTTGATATCCTAGTTTCCATTTTGATTTTGAAGATATGAATTTGATTCCTAGGCTGAGCAGTTTCCAGTATCATTGGTTAATTATACAAGAAAATGGCACATTGAGGAAACAGACAATTGAATAGAGATATCAATATAACCTCAAGAAATATTTATATAGAGTCACAAAAGAATAGCATAAATTCAGCCCTTTATAAGGACATTAGCTACAACTAAAGAAAAACAAGGAATTAGAATGTAAGTTAAATCAAAACTTCCATTCAGAAGTCTACCTAACAAAGGTGGAGATATGATGAACTAAAATATAGTGTTGAAAGAAGCAAAAATACTATATTTTAGCAGTAAAAACTCTTCCTGCATCAGAAAAATCTGCTATTTCTCTGATGCAGGAACAGATCATAGAACTAGAATAATTGATTCAGCTTGATGAAAATCAAGTTTAAATTGTGGCAATATGTAATAGTGAAATATAGAACTAAATCATGGAGAGAGGATAGCTAGAAATTACTCTGCATGAAGTGGAAATTAATATCTCTAAAGTATAAAAGTTGGGAACACATGGATTTTTAATGCGGAAAAGACACTGGTTTGTTTGGATACCTCAGGACATTAAATGGAAAAAAAAAAGATAACTAAGCTAAGTATTTAATACTTTATTTTAATTCCCAACTTATGAACTGAAAGAACAAAATTTGTTCCTCATTTCAGTTGAAGTTCTACTTAGCTTCTTTTCAACTTGGTTGTTTTTTCATGTTATATAAAATTATGAAAATATATGATGATGTCATTATTTTGTGTTTTCTGTTTATTTCACTTTGAGTTGACGTACAATTTTCTGATTTATATTTGTTTCTGGAAAAGTGTTGCTTTAGTGTTTTCAATCACTAATAATATATGTTTTTAGTGTAATACAGCAGTCTAACATGAATTTGTATTACTGATAAGTTAGAGCATTTCCTGACAAGGATACTAAATAAATTATGAAGTCACAATGTGGTCCTTATTAATATCCATCATATTATAATTCAGCTTGTTCCTTAGTTCTTTAGCATTTGCATTACATCCTACCAATATCTCAAATTATGAGCTATTCTGTTTTAATAGCAAAGAAAATTGAAAAGACATATCAGAGACACTCTTTAGTTTTAATGACTAGAGAGAAAGAGAAGATAGAGGACGTGATAATGCTCTCATGTGTTTAATGTCTGCTTCAGAGAAATGGAAAAATTGTTATCCTCTTTTTAAAATAATGATCTGCATTCATATTTACAATCGTTATTGAAATATTTTGTTACAGTTGTAAATCGCAAATATTTAATGTTGTCCTGTTGGTGGGGCTTCAGAATACGCAGACTGCACCTCTGCAGGTTCTCAAGGGTGTTCACCTGTTTGCCATGGGTAGAAACTCATGATGCTTGGGAATGGGATCCTGGTGGTTGAGGGTTTTAGGAGTTAACTTATATATATATACTCCTAAACTCCAATACACCATTTTGACTCCTACTTGAGCTAGACAAGTGGTTGGAAAGACCCAATCCAATCAACCAGCTGGTCACAACAAGCCCTAAGTCAGACTAACAAAACAAACAAAATACACTCACATTTACCATATCAAACGTTAATCTGACCTAGTAAGTGGTGGCTGTAGGGTCAATCAGACTGGAAACAAATGAATCTGATATGATTGTTTCAACCTCTGAAGAAAGCCCGTATTTGAGGACAATTCCAGTTATAACAGGTGCTTGGAACCCTCCCCTCATTTGAATATACTGGTCATGTAGCCCTGAAGGAATGAGGCAAATGAGATTCCCCCACCAACAACAAACACACACTTCATTATCTCCCCTATATGGAACTTCAGGGTGGGTAGGAGCATGGCTGATGAATAATAATAAATAAAGTATGAGCACACAAAAAAAACAAGCGACTACATATTAATATAGACACAGAAAGTGATACAGAAAATCAATCAAAGGAAAAAAATTTAAATTCATGGTAATAGAACTAATAGAAAACAAACTAATAATGAAGTTATCACCTTTTGTAATAAAAGAAAAAGTCTTAGCATTTCAGAAATCTATCTAAATCTAAACTTATTTATAAATGGAACTTTGTCTGTCTGTCTGTGTGTGTGTGTGTCCGTTACCTATAGACTCCGAAATGGCTGAACCGAATTTCTTGAAAATTTACACAGTTGTACTATAAACGTCTGCGAGTGTTCTTAGCTAGGTTTTGTGTCAAAGTACCCCCCCCCCCAATAAATATCAAAAATCGATAATCGAAAAAATCAGGTTATAGAAAGAGTGGTCTGATTTTAATCAAATTTGATACACTCATAGACAAAGACATAAGAAACGATATTCAGAAGATTCAAGGTTGCAATTCTTACAATAGTGCAGAAAATCGATAATATATATATATATATAAAAGACAAGATCTTTGTGTGTGTATTTGTTTATCTGTCTGTATGCCCTTTATACAAATCCACAATTTTTATCCGATTCTCACCAAACTTCACACAAATATTCTTTAGGCTGAGCCTGAGCTCCAGGACCATGAATTAGTTTTAAAGCTTTCATTACACCCGAGCAACGCCAGGCTATACTGCTAGTAACTTCAAAAATAGAAATAATACATTACTGATAGAAGTCAAAGAAAAACATGACGCTGAAACTCTACTAAGGATGACCAAATTTCATGATATGAAGGTAAGGGTCTACCCACATCAATGTTTAAATTCCCCCAAAGGTGTGGTGAGAAGCACTGAATTCTCACAGTGTACACTGGAAGAAATTAAGAACAATAATTCTATCAAAAAAACCTTACAGACATAAGAAGAATGTTTATAAAAAATGATACAATTATAGATACCAACACTTGTATCTCTATTTTTCATGCACCAGAACCACCACAGAAAATAAAATTGAATATATATATTCCAAAGTAGAAACATATTCCAAACCCATTAAGATGCTCCAACTGCCAAACATATGAACACAGTAAGAATAAATGTACAAGAAAATCAGTGTGGGGAAAATAATCCTAAACACACCACATGCTCAAATAAAACCAAATGCCCTAATTGTAAAAAAAAAAAATCATAGGGCAACATTCAGAGACTGCAAAATCTGGAAAAAAGGGATTAAAAATTAAACACACCAAAAAAATTCCCTACTCTGAAGCAAGAAAAAGCATAAAAAATTCCAATGTGCAAAAATTCCATATATGCAAAATTACCCAAGCAATACCTATGAAAATCTAATATCAAACTAATTAAATGAAGCACAAGAACTGAAATTCTTAATTCAAGAATTTAAAAACATATTGAAAGCATTAAAGCCAATTGTAAACTTGGAAACAAGTCATACCAGTGAACCAAAACTATTTACAAACAATGTAAATCCAACACAAAATTCACTAACCTCTCAAGGACAAAACACTCAAAACTTCTCAAATGAAAAATTCTACAAACAGAAAACTGACAAAAGAAAAAACTAATCAAACCTCAATACAAAACAAAGTCCAAACCCAAAAACAATTAAAAGCGAATAAGCAGGACAACTACCTACATAAAGATAATAAAAAAATAAGAGCTAAGAACAGAAAGAACCTAAATAAGAGCACAAAAACTCAGTGAAGAACAAGTTCACAAACAAGGAAAACAAACAGTATAGAATGTATGAATATATGGAAATAGATAACTAAAAAACATAGTCACCCTTAAGATCTACTCACTAAAATAAAATAATTACCACTCATATTGACAAATGGAACACAAGCATCATAAGATGAAATTATAGAGTTGCTAAACACAGCTATAAGGAAATCAAACCACTTTTTACAGATTACAATCCCAATATAGTATACTTGTGATACAGTGTATATTGGCTTGGAATGAGAAACCAGAGGGCCGAGTTCAAATTCCAGTTGAATTCCTTGCTTTCACTTATGTGCAAATACCCTTAGGAAAGGTATTAATCTGTCTCATCTCTCCAGTTATAAGTCAAATAATAGGACAGACTGGGTTCTATAGCCTTGGTTGGTAACCAGTCTACTGCAGAAAGTAATGGTAACCTACTGCAGGAAAATTCTCTGCCCAGTCAGTCATGTCTCTTTCGAGACATGATCGCCCAAGCGTGTATCACATATGGCACTTAACTGACTGACTGATAGTATGCTAGCAGGTCTTTCTCAAAGAAACTGACATCTCCTTTAAAGGAGATGAAACTTATCACAAAATAAATGTATCAACAATAGAGAATAGGCTTAAAATTGGTTAAAAAATCCATTCCCCATGAAAAACTACAATTAAATACAAATCTACAGACATCGCAGTAAATGCTTCAATTCATTGACTAATAGCCATATGTTCAATTTATATTCTTTCAAAACACAGACTAAATAAGACTGAAATAAAAAGGCTAATTGGCCAACTTTCCACTCTCTTCTAACTTATAAGAAATTTTAATGTACACAGCAAAATGTGGGGTTGTAGGAACCCCAATCAAACTGGAAAAATTATAGAATCTCTAGTAGAATAATTTGATCTATGTATCCTTAATAACCATAACATATACTTACACCCATGTACTGGATCAACATCATCTATCGATCTAACCATATGCTCCTCATCAATTATTTTGGACTTTCAATGGAAAGTTCATGATGAGAAATATGGTTGTACCCATTCACTTATTTTCCTAAATATATGCAAGTCTATACCAGAAGAAAGGAATCTAAAATGGCAACTACACAAAGATTTGGGATGAACTTCGCTCATCCCAAATCAACATGGAAATTTTCACTGGACCAGAACTAAGTCTCCTTTACAAACATACTCACACAAATAGCAAGAAAATACCTAAATCTTCCTTTAAACCACATACCAAATCAAAACCCTGGTTTACAACAGAATGCAGAGAAGCAATTCAAACAAGAAAAAATGCTAAAGATATTTTTATACAGCTCAACCTACAAAACTACAATCAAGCTCAAGCAAAAGCACACTGAATAATTAAAAAATCCAAAAGAATCTTGGCAACACTACATCTCCATACTAAACAACTGTAGCAGAAAACCTGGGATTCTGTAGCACATACACTGGGAACACTCTTGCAATGAATTCTGGTTTAACATGCACCGATGTGAACTCCGCTAAATGTACAAATTCCAAGTGCCCATTCAGCAAAGATTTGCCGTTTTTATACATTCTTGCCACGCCAGAGAATTTGCATATTGCGTAAGCTCCCAACCTTGATCTGACTTACTGATGCATATGTCTTGTAATTCCAGTGCCAATGCTTGGACAGTCAGCCTTGCTAGCAATTTGTTTGTACATTTAGGCTACTCTACTCTAGCCCTTTTAGATCTCTGGGGTAGTTCTTCATAACAACAAAATCCCAATAAATAAAACATGGTAAATAATAAGGAAAATTAATGAAAAAACATAAAAAAATAGTTCACTGAACTAAAACAAATAGAGATGAATCCACTGGAAAAAAGAAATAGCTAACCTAATAGCAACAGAATTTCAAAGAAACTCAAGAAATCACTATATGCCCAAATTTAAAAAATATTAAAACATAGAACAAGAAAGACTTACATTCATTTCAAACAATGAAGAATACAATATTATCTTTTCTATGACAGAACTAAAAGACTCCATAAACAAAAATAAACTGTAACTGCTCCAGATGAAATTCATTAGCAATTTTTAAAACACCTGGAGAGAAAAAAATCTCTTTTCTAACTACCAAAGTGGAGTCCAAAAAAAGCAAAGAAAAAATGATCAATTTGTACAGCTATAATCCTTTATTCATGATGGCTTTGTCCAAGGTCAACATTCTTTGATCTTGAAAAAGCTTATGACATGGCAGTATGGTATCCAAAAAGACATTCACAAGATGAGAATAAAAGGGAAAATGGCTATATTCATCCAAAACTTCCTATCAAACCAAACAATCAAAGTACAAAATAGAAACACAACGTCAGGCACACACAAGCTGGAGTATCTCAAAACAGCTTTTTATCAGTTCTCAAAAATAAATAGTATTATTAAAACCATTAATACAGAAATTGAAAAATCCCTATATGTAGATGATCTCTCAATATCATACTTATCACAAAACATGCCTTCCCTTGAAAGATATATACAACAATATATTTAAACAAGATAGAAAAATGGACAAATGAAGATGGATTCTGTTTCTCAAAAACAAAATCTGTTTGTATGCTTTTCTTAAAAAGAAGCCTACCACGTTAATCCAGAATTACAATTAAATGGACATTTAATTCCCATAGTTCAACAAAAACAAAAAGGCTTTGAAGCATCTAAAATTAATATTAAAACTAAATTGGGGTGCCAACCAAAAAGTAATGCTCAGAATATTTGGGTCACACATCAGGTCAAGATTAGGCTATGGATGCATTATTTACATATCACACATCAATCCTATCTTTAAAAAAAACACAAACCATACAAAATCAAGGACTGATTAAATCTTGGAGCCTTCTGGATTTGACACATACAAAGTTTCTACATAGAAGCCAATGAACCAGCTATATCTCTGAGATAGGAAAAGTTATCTCACCAGTATGCACTAAAACTACAATCCCACTCAAATAACTTAGCATACCAAAAAACATATGAACCTCAATATATCCAGTTCTATAGAAATAAATCAATATCCATCTCTTCACTTGGACTTTGAATTAACAAAGTACTAAAAAAAATAAAGATCCTGATAACGTAACACCAGCCACACTAAACAAGGTAGCTCTATGGACATTGGACAATCTCCAAAACTCGTATAGTCCTAACATTCACACAAAATAAAAATGAAACAACAAAAGTATTTATAGAGAATTAAGAAACAAATATTGCAACTATAAACCATTCTACACAGATAAAAAATTCTAGTAGGATAGGTGCAGCAACCACAAAGAGACAAATTCATAAATAAATCAGGCTACCAAATAATGCATTCATCTACACAGCTGAACTACAAGCCATTAAAATAGCACTTAAAATGATAACATATTCAGAAGATAGGAAGTTCATAATATTCTCAGACTCCCTATCTAGCAATTAAAGAAAAGAACACAAATCATTCCGATATTTAAAACATTCTAGAAACATGTCATCAGTTAATGAAGCATAACTAATAATAATATTGGCCTAGATTTCTACCCTTATCAGCATCAAGGGAAATCATGAAGCTGACACACTGGCAAAAAAAGCAATAAAAATGAAAATAACTAAAATCAAGCTCCTATACACAGATTATAAAAACAAAATTACACAACACATCAAAAGAAAATGGCAAGCAATAAACTATATGAGCATCAACTGACAAGAGAGGAGAATATAGTGCCATTTACTGATTGTAGATAAGACATTGTGGGTAAATTTTCGTTGTAAGTCCCGACACTTATCCAAAATAGCATTATCTCTGTGCAAATGTATATGCTGAACTCAAATCAACTGTTAGTTATTGAAGAAACTTACCTTTTTTTATCTAAATGTCCATAAAAAAACAAACTATATCTTGCACTTTTTCTCTCCTGTAACTCTCACGAAGTCATGTAATTAACTGCAGAATGACGTACTGTGTATGTGAATGATTTTTGGTTGATTTTTCTTCATTTACTGATACTTCCGGCGATGAAAGTAATGCGCTATTGTATTTCTACGCTTATTACTCTCATAACAGGAAGTACATCGCCGGAAGTTTCAGTAAAGGAAGAAAATCGACCAAAATTCAAAAGAAAATTGCTGCCTACATAGAACTTCATTCTGCAGTTAATTACATGACTTCGTGAGAGTTACGGGAAAGAAAAAGTGCGAGATATAGTTCATTTTTTTTATGGACTTTCAAAGCAAAAAAAGTAAGTTTCTTCAATAACTAATTGTTAATTTGAGTTCAACATATAAATTTGCATAGAAATAATGCTATTTTGGATAAATCTGAAGGAGGAAAAGCCGTCGACACCTAAAACAAACATTTACCACATTGTGCTCAACAGAATAAGAATTGGATACACTCACCTGACACATACACACATGCTCAAGACAGAAACTACACATTGGTGTACCCACTGTAGCCAATTTTTCACTGTCAAAGATATTTTGATAGAATGCAAGAAGTATGTAAAATATGTAGCAACCATTACAAAGCACAAAAATCTACATGCTGCCCAAACAATGCAATATTTGAAAAAAAAAACAAAATACTTCCAGCTTCTATAAAAAACTAGCAGTATAGTCCGGCGTTGCTCGGGCGTAATGAAAGCTTTAAAACTAATCCATGGTCCTGGAGCTCAGACTCTTTGGACGTTGGCACGAAAGACTAAAAAGCAATAGTTGTTTCCAGTTAAAGCGAAACCGTAGACTGAGAGAAAAATAAATGGATGTAAGTCAAATTTTGATTTCCTGGTATCGATATCAAATTTTCTGCACTATTGTCAGAACTGCAACCTTGAAACATCTCAATATCATTTCTTATGTCTTTGTCTATGAGTGTATCAAATTTGATTAAAATCGGACCACTCTTTCTATAACCCAATTTTTTTGATCATCGATTTTTGATATTTATCAGGGGTACCTCGACACAAAATCTAGCTAAAAACACTCGCAGACGCTTATAGTACAACTGTGTAAATTTTCAAGAAAATCAGTTCAGCCGTTTCGGAGTCTATAAGGATACACACACACATAAGTTTCATTTATAAATAAGTTTAGATTAAAGCTTAAACTAAAAATATATTTTTGAGAGAAAAAATATTACCAGCAACTTTTTTTTAAAGAAAAATATTAACATCAATACATTTTTGAAGGAAAATATTACCAGCTGTCATGGCTGAATCCTGATCACCAGATAACAAATAAAACTATGAGAATGGATTACTCCACTGGGTATCAAGTGATCATGATAATAATATATTAAGCACCAGACAGAATTCCGGGTAGATCAACTGAATGAATTAACCAGATTACAAGTAGCAGCAGCAATTGTACTAGTTACAGCAGTGTTCACAGTGTGATATTACTATTTATTCCTTCAGTCGATTACTCAGGAGGACTCCCAAGAGAGGGTGCTACGTATTATCAGGAAGAACCTCTTAATATAGCATTATTTGCAAAATACACAAATAACTATTTTGCAATAGCAAGCTACCAGAATATCACCTCATAGTAATAACTATTACTATAAATTCATGAGTAACTGAAAACCAATGACAATACAACTGTGTGATACCAAAACTCATCAGTAATTTTTTTTTTTTGGTCACAACAATAGCTAATTGAGGTAACACCATTTGAATTCACATTGAAAAAAGAAAAATATTTTTGTCTTGCCAATATAACATTGGTGACTAAGATTTTGGATTTACATGGAGAAAGAAAATATTTTCTCTCGACAATACAACATTAGTGACGAGAATTTGGACCCACATGGGGAAAAAAAAATTCCTCTCTCTTGCTGACATTACTATGGTTTGGTGACAAAATTCGGATTCGCACACAAAAAAAATGATTACTACTGGAACTATTATTACACTATTCACTAAAATAGTAAGCTACAATGGAGGAATTAAAACTATTATGATACAAATGCTGAAATTGCAGAAACAACAAGAACTGCAATTAAAACTTCAGAAGGGCTATTTTGAACAACAGAAAAAACAAGAAGAAATACATTTCCAAGATCAGAAGGACCAGCAAGAACAAACTTTCAATTGGAACAACAACAACAAATGTTCTTTGACTTACTTTTGAAAAATACTGCAGACAAAAATATGACAAAATTATTTACTCCAGACACCATCACAAACTCAACAAATGAATTTAATTATGAACCAGAGAATTGTATAACCTTTAAAACATACTTTAAAAAGATACAAAAGGAATCTTCGAGTAAGAATTGTCTGAAAAGATAAAAAATGTCCATCTACTATTAAGGAAGTTGGCCTCAGGCGAACACGAAAAATATATTATGTTCTGACCAGCAGCCTGAAGAAATAAGCTTTAAAGAAACTATTAACATATTATCAAATATTTTTGGTAAAAGATCATCATTATTCAATGCAAGGTGGAATTGCCTAAATTTAGTAAAAAATGAGGAAGGTGATTTTACCACATCTGCAGGAATCATAAATAATGAATGTGATTCTTTTTTTAAGTGTTCAATATTTGTCCTAGGTTTAATGTCAAGTGCGGGCACAGACAAGATCAAGGATCTTAACCAAACTGGAAAGGGACTTGAAACTAATTCTGTAAAATATTGTTGAAGAGTGTCAGTGCATAATAAATTTAAAGCTGGGCACAAAAAAAGTAGAGGAGAGAGATAATTATAAAATACACAATGTCCAACCATCCAATGAAAAATAGGCATTTTGAAACTCCTGGCAGAGAAGTAAAAAAAATATGAAAAACCCTCCTCAATATCATTGAAAAATATGAGAAATTGTACTCAGCACCTAATACTGATGTGGTGGAAAAACGCTTTAAATTTGATTGTTTTTTCAGAAATAAGAAATGTTATCTGTGACAGAATAGGCCATAAAAGTAACTGCTGTAAATCTAAAAAATGGGGCAGAAAAATTTTAAAAATTGTCAATAAAGTAAATGCATTAAATAAAGCATGCAAAAGAAAGAATTTGCCAATAATATGATCGAGAAATATACAAAAGGTAAATATTGTTTTTGTTACAATTAACAACACAAAAATTAAACTATAACTGGACACTAGATTCAACAATACAATTATCAACAAATAAAATTTGAGGTAAATTCAGTATTAACTCCTAGATTATTAACTCCAACAAAAATTGCTCGTTGTGCTTCAGGTGAAAAGTTAAAATTTCTAGTCGAATTCACCTGTAATATGTTTTGTGGGTCAAATTAAAAAAGTAGTTGTTTACATGTTAAAAAACAATGAATTTGTTGGGAACTGATGGCATCACTCTATTCAATTTGTGGGACCTGCTGATCAATTCATTCTGTAACAAAATTAATATTGAAACCTCAAATAATGTGACAACAGAGAGATTCAAAATGAATTTAAAAACAAAGTTCCTGGAAGTTTTTACTGAAGATCTTGGATTATGTACGAAAGTGAAAGCAAAATTTAAAATAAAAGAGAATGTAATACCAATGTTCAAGCCAAAAAGAAGTTTACTCTTTGCAGCATTAAACCCAATCAATGATGAATTGGAAAAATTAGAGAAATTAGGGGTCATATCTAAGTTAGAATATTTGCTGTGGGCATCACCTACTGTATACATTAAGAAAAAACAATGAAATTTGAGTATGGGCAGATTTCTCTACAGGGTTGAATGAGAATTTGCAAAACTACAATTATCCACTTCAAAGTATGGAAGAAATTTTCGCCAAACTTAATGGTGGAAAATTTTTTTCCAAGTTGGACTTATCAGATGCATACTTACAAATACCAGTTGAAGAAGACTGTTTCTAAACTACTGACCATAAACACCCATGAGGGCCGTTTTAAGTTCAACAGTCTATTTTTTGGAATTAAAATATCACCGAGCATTTTCCAGAAAGTAATGGACACTATGCTCGCAAGATTGGATTTTGTGCAAGCCTATCTGGACAATATGTTAATAAAAAAGAAATCCACACAACAACATACAAATATATTAAAATAGTGTTTGGAAAGATAATGGAATAAGGTTTTAAACTAAGCAAAACTAAATGTGAATTATTCATGACTAGTATAAAGTACCTGGGACAAATAATAGATGATAAAGGTCGACAACCAGATTCTGCACAAGCAAGTGCAATCAAGAACATGCCCACTCCGACTAATGTAACAATTGCTAGCATTCCTGGGCTTCAAAAACTACTGTCACATATACATCAAAAGTATGCATGAACTAACAGCAGTATTAAATGCTTTACTGAAGCACATACCTCTAGGTCTTTGATGACTGTCAAAAATATTATAGTCAGATTGAAAAAGAAGCTCTGGCCATAGTATTTGCAATTAAAAAAATTCACAAGTTCTTACATGGATGTGAATTTCTGTTACAAACAGACCATCACTCACTATTATTTATTTATTTGCTATATTCTATTTTTATTAACCTTCTTTATTTTTAATGCAAACAATTTTTAAAAAATACTGTGTATGGACATATACATGACTGAGCCATGAATTGATAAAATCTGTCTGGAACATAAACTTAGCTCAATATCAGTCAGTCAGTTAAGTGCCATATGTGAAACACGCTTGGGCGATCATGTCTCGAAAGAGACATGACTGACTGGGCAGAAGATTATCCCACAGTAGGTTGCCATTGCTTTCTGCGGTAAACTGGTTGCCGGCCAAGGCTATAGAACCCAATCTGTCCTGTTATTTAAACCCATAACTGGAAGGAAGAGACAGATTAATACCTTTCCCAAGGGTATTCGCACGTAAGTGAATGCAATGAATTCAACTGGAATTCGAACTCGGCACCCTGATTTCTCATTCCGAGCAGCCAATATCTACTGCACCACAACGCACATAGCTCAATACACATTGCCTAATCATTATTCCAATTTTCATTGGATACAGTGTGTATATGATTAAAGAATTTGTGGGAAAAATATGAAGTGATTAAGTTATTTCTGAAATGTGGTATCAGTAATGCAATGGATAGAGCCAAGGATGACATTCTTTTTGATCCAATGATTCCTTTCCAAACAATGAGGATTTTGTAGGTTATAAACCAAAACTAAATAACAGTAAATCTTTTTTCTTTATTATTTTTTTAAATTTATGGTATGTTCTTATTTTTAGTTTTTGAATCCATTGATGACATAGAATCACTATTATCTATTAATTGGCTCATCTTGTTACAATAAATTGTCAACCATTATTAATTTCTGATTAGTAATTTTTATTTTATTTTGTGTTAATTTTGACTGCTTTTCATCACAGTTCCTAGATTGTCATTCCACAATCATTAGTGTGGATCAAAAATAAAGAATAAACCTCTAGTAAGATTTGAACTTGAATCCCTTATCCATAGGTGTTTTTCTTAATGCTAACCTTAGAAAATACTATTGTCTGAGGTTTTTAAGATGAGAAATTATCATAATTATTCACTGATTTACTCATACTAATGTCATCATCTTAGTTGCTATACTAATGTTCCAGCTGTTGTATCCTGAAAAAGTTTGAAGAATTTTATTGATGAAAACATTGTGACTATAACAACAAAAATGACACTAGTTATGTAAATCAGTACATAATAATAGCAATGAATAGATTTCAGTTTATTAGTTGCTAACAAAGTATTGTTATCATTCATTATTATTACAACAGCTTTAATAGTGTTTTACATTTACATTCTAAAAAAACAGAAACAAAAATGACACTTCTGTTTAGAATCAGAAAAATGTAGTTGAAATTTCAGGAACACAGAAAAATGGTTTTGGGGAATTTGATACAAGACATTAAAGGCAGAGGAAACATCAAGTAAACTACCTAAAAAACTTGTAAAGGGTTAGGGAGGGTAGTAAGAGGACAACACTGCTTAAAGCTACAGAGGATAGACAGTTCTGAAGGGCCATGATTGCCATTGTTCTGAAGGGATAAATAAGTATTCATAATGAAAGAAACAAACTTAAACTTATAATAGTTTAGAATGTATATGAACTTATAATTTTGGTGAGACTAAAAGCTGATTGATCTATTTTTAAAATTTATAGATAATTATATTTGATTAATTGCTATAAAAAATGTTTTAGCCTTGCCTTGGATTCTATTAATATTTTGTTGTGTGTTGTAAAATAGATGTTTTTAAAAATTCTTGGAAAATGAGTATTAAAACATGATTAATTTTATCTCCCTTGAAAAAAAAAAAATCTTATTGCATTATCTCCCTTTGTCATATATATATATATATATATATATAGAGAGAGAGAGAGAGTTTTGTTGTTTTTTTAAAAGATAAATTCATTGTCAAATTGTTACTCTGGAAAATAATGCAAATACTGATAATTTTTAATTAATACTGATTACATACCAGAATGCTTTTTACATTTAAAATTTTAGAAGTATTAGAATTTGTAATAAGAGGTGTTTTCCTAAGAATACATTTATACTTTTTATCAGCAATAAGTCTGCAAACGGATAAAAATTAGGAGGACACTGTTTGCAAGAATACATGCATGTATATGTGTGTATAATCACTGTAACCATCCTGGCATTGTTCAGATTGTAGTTCATGCTCGATAACGTGTTCGCTCTCAAAAACTGTAACTAAGGTCTGCTCAGCATAGTTGCAGTATAAGCCACAAGTTGACTCTTTGGGTGTTGAACAAACACAAGTGTGCCTGAGCAGTTGTCTGCAATGGGGTTTGCTAGCCGCCCTGGTATACAGTTGTCCTCAAATAGGATTGGCAAGCTATATATATATATATATATATATATATATATATATATATATATATATATATATATCAACAATTCTTAATTTAAACAAGAAGCAATATGTATACCTCTACCATCGAAACATGTATAGAATAAAAGTAAATATACAATTAGTTGAAATTTTTATGAAAATCTTCCATAAAATAGTAAACAATAATAAAAGTCTGGCTGTGGAGAAATATATGCCTTTTGTTAAACAAAAATCTTTGTTCTAATGTTTATATTTTTAAACTAGAAAAAAGTTATACTTATTGACCAGTTGGAAAGGAAAACTTCTCAATTAGAAATATATGATCTTGCATAAAAATTAGAGAATTTCTTTTTACAAATGTCAGTCAGTTGCTTGCTGCTACTATATGTATCTTCTACAGCCAATTATCTGAATCTCCTGCTGTTATTGGGATATAAATTCACTTCAAATATATTCTCTTAAATTGTAAGATCAGGTAATATCAATTGTTTATCCTAGTGTATTTTTAGTCACATCAAAATTAAATACAAAGCTTTAAGTATCTTTCATCATGATTGGTTATTTTCAAAGAAAAAATGTAGAAAGTCCATAAATAGCCAATATGGCATTTGTATAGTTGTCAGTTTGAAGTTTGAAATGAAACATCTTCATGGAGTAATGTTTGGGATGAGTATTTTAAGCACTAAAATTATAGGTCCCTTCAAAGTTGATGATGGTATCAAGATAAATACAGATAATTTTATATTCTTGAATAAGATGTTTTTTTGGTTACTACAAGTCAATCAAAAAGCTTTAAACTAAAGAGGATGTAGCAGATGCTTCACCCATAAAACTCTCCTCACAGGGTACATGAGTTATTTAGACAAGACCTCACTCTTTTACTCACCAACAGAGTAAGTTCAACCACATCCATTTTTTTCTTTTTTATAGATACTATCTGGAGAACATTCCCTAAATTTATATTCTCTTTCAGGAACTACCTTTATACTAAAAATTTCTGATAGAATAAAAATTTTCTATCTCATTTTAATTCTTTTGTTTGTCTATTTCTTTCAACCAACTCAGCACTTATGGTTTTTGTTCATCAACACATGACATCTACTCAAACACAAATGTTGACACAAAAATAACATTCAAGCACCTTTACATTGTACAAAGCTGACAATTATTCACCTGATTAAGAAAGAGTTTCAAAGACGCCAAATTAATGGAATGCATCCCTATCATCCTTTCCAGATATTAATTCAGTTGAAAATTTGTTATCCATTGTTAAAAGAGAAATAAATATGAGAAAGGAAAAAGTTATTTACATTGTTTGAACTGTTGTCTTTATCTTTATTTCTATTTTCACGTCTCAGCTGTTGGATGCTTTGGCCTTCTTCAGGTGATTGAAATTTCAAATCAAATCCTTTATTTCAATCACTGGGGTATATTGTTCTCATTCCATGAGCCATGCCACTGTCCTTGACACATGGCCCAGTGGATAAAAGCATTGGTTAGATCCAGTGACTTGAACCAAAGAGCTGTGAGTTCAATACCTGACTACAGCATTAATGAACAAATAACTTAGTTGGGTTAAAGGGAGATAACAGACAATGGCCATAGGACAACTGATTGACAGTCAAGACAACAGTGTCTGGGCATGATATAAAATCTGATGCAATCACGGATGATGCAATATTTTTCAAGGCCAAACAAATTTCATCAGACATCCCAAAAATAGATTCATATTACTACACACTACTGCAAATGATTTAATCTGAAGAAAAAACAAATCGATTACACCCTGTAAATCCAGTGGGTCTAAAACTGACCATATGGTGAAAGAAAGGAAACTAAAGTAGTTGTTTCAATTAATTTTCACAAATGTTTATATATACACAAGGTAGGTGTAAATAAACTTCCTATTTAAAATTGTTAATAACTTCATTAATCATTGGTTAATATTCAGAAAACATATTTTAAACTATAAAGCTAGAACTACAGTACAGTGTAAGAATTCTGCCTTTTGCACATTTTCTTCTAATCTGGATGATGAAGGATGGCCACTTTTGTGGGTATCTACTCCAGATCCCATACTCATCAGCTTATAATAACAATTCTAATAGTTTTGACATCTACTGAAACACAAGATCCTTGAACACTACACCACTATCTCTGCACTTGTACCACCGACTGCCACACTTCGTAATGAGATTTTAGCTTAGCACACTCATGCAGTGTCAGGCTTTGTGTCATTCTAGTTTACACTTACCACTCTAAAACAAAAACAGAAATTGGCAATTAAATTCTACCACTTTAGGGATCACAATATATTTTGTTTCATACAAATGTGATATTAACAGAAATTATAAATAATTTTCAATAAGGAGTTTCTTTCCATCTACCCTTTATACATACATATGCATAATAAAGTGGCAAAAAATTAGATGTTTGAATGTTTGCACCTTTTATCATTTGTAGAAATTAACTCAGCTGGATTATGTGTGCCATCACAGGTAGAGAGGTATTGTAGCTGTGGCAGCTATTAGATGCATACAGGATTTAGCATCATTAGGGCCAGAAAGATAGTGCACTCTATCACTAAGGTAGCAACTTGCTGTATGTTTTTCTTGGGCAACAGTACCAAGAGTATACCAGGAATTCTAGAGTGTTATCAATGACACATAAAAAATGCTGGTGATGTAAAAACAGGATCACCAGTAAATGACCAGAACAGTAACCATTCAATAAGGTTGAATATTGCATCACATCACATCCCACTTTAAGATAACCCACTGGTATTTCATAACTATTAATCAACAAGAATACTATTATCGATACTGCAAAATCAATTACTGTAACTTACCTGTGCCAGAAAACACCATCATCTGACTATAGAAAACTGGTGCTATGTTATAAGATTAAAACATCAGGTCACAAGCATTTAAACAATATCTTCATTGAAACGTGATGTTTATTTTCTTGAATGTAAACAAATTAACTAAAATTTAAAAGATACATTACTTGTCTGTTATATTTAATCAAACTTGTGCGTGTACATATGAATGTAATTACATCACAAGTCTCATGAAATCTGTTTAAGTATAATCCACAGTTTAGGTTTGCTACGCATTTCATTGATGATGAATATAATCTAAATGATGAAGTCTAATTTGATAGATCATTTTAGAATATCTATCCACCAGATTTAGAAATGTGAACAGCAAGGTGTATTTTTTTTTACAAGTCTTTTTTATGAATTAAATTGCTTTCCTTTCTTCATTGGTTTCATACCTGATTGAACTAGAAACAACCTGACAAATGAGTTCTACTGGTCAATCAGGTTTGAATTTCTTTGTATATCTGGATTGATACTGCTTTATGCAGACTTTCTTCTGGTTGCTACTAGCCTCTTTAAAAGAATCATTAATCAAGGTGACGTACAACTTAAATAGACTGGTTTACATGAACAAAAAAGGGGAAAATTTCTTTTTAATAATTTTTGTAGATTAAAATTATTTAGATATGCCTAAAGATGTGACACTTGTCCAAAATGAAAATTATTGATTTGCTGTTATTCTAAAAGTGGGGTCCTGTTCATAATATCAAAATGGTTCAAAATCAATCCCTGGCTTGTTTTTTATGAAGCTCTCTAGACTTACGTATTTGTTTACAAACATCAAGTTTGAAACTGTATTTCTGTTATTGTTATCTGCATATGAAAACAGACTTTATTTTACAAAATGATTTCTTTTAAATAAAGAACTAACAGATATACATTTTTATGTTTTTAAAATATTTTAAACAAACAATTGTTTGACAAAATATATTTTTCTTTTTTTTTAAATTTTTTTTTTTTTTAAATATTTTTTGTTATTTAAGAACAAACAGATATATACATATTTTAAACAATTGTTTGTCAGGTGAACTTTTTCATTTCTTTTTAAAAAACAGATTCTTTTTAATTAAAGTGCAAAACAGGTAATACCTTTTAAATTAAAGAACAAAACATTACATAAATGAACAAGTATTTTTAATATGCAGATATCAATGTTATAAGCACATTTTCAATGCACAATTTTGTAAATAAAAATCTAAGTACAAAAAGTTAAGGATTGATTTAAAACTGTATCAATATTATGAGCAGTACCCTCACCTTCAAAATCAATGAAAAAATCAATATTGTTTTTTATTCTGATAAATATTGTGACTTGATAAATGCCAATCTACAAAAATTATTCCCAAGAAAATTTTTTCCCTATTTTTACAAGTGGACCCATCTACTTAAGTAGTGCTCAAGGTGATTCTGATAATAGAATTCTCAAACAGATTCCCAAAGCTATTTTCAAACATCTTTTATCATTTTCTGGATTCTCTAAATCCTCAAAAGAAATCATTTGTGATATTAAATCTGGGTAAGTAGTTAGTGTCTCAGGAGAAGCAAATCTATGATAGTGAAATACTGATTCTGCAGAATTGAACAATTATTGACATCACAAGGACAAAATAACAATAAACAATGACTGAGAGCACTAGACTGAAATATTTTGTCCCAATATCATTTATAATAATCAAGATGAGAACAAAAATTCCAAATCTTTAAAGTCTATCTGCAATTTTTCATACATAAAAATTTGGTAAAAACTAATAAAAGTTCTATAAGAATTCTTTTTTTCTTTTTCTGTATTTTGGAATATATTTCTGGTTTCGGATAAAAATTTCAATATAAACTGTCTGCTACCTGAATACTTTTAATAGGGATTAATAATATATTGTCATGGCATGTTAGATAAGTCACCAGATAATGGACAAACATGCTTGTTCTCAGAGTTTTATACCACTAAGTCATACAGAAAAATGCATATACAAATTTACATGTGTTCCATGCAGAGAAACTACAACACAACAAGCAGACGGAAAAAGAGAGTCTTGCCCGTAATAATTTCCAGTGAGAATTGGGTCTGCCAGAGATTCTAGGAAGCCATATTTTTTATTTCAGATTCATCTGCTATGTCACTAGCAAGGGCATATTCTGCAAATGAAAAATAGTGAGTCTGTGAGCCAGAAATATTTTCTGTATCTAGTGAAGATATATTTCCATAGGAAAACAAGGCCATATGCTTGTAAGCTACACCACATACTGGAAGAGACATGTTTAGCCTCGGCCTGGGCTGTAAAAAAAAGCAACTATTCAATTTGATTCCTGGAAGCTGAATGACTGACCACTTTCATCACACTATAAAGTGATGGTCACTAAACAGCCATCATATGATCCACATGACTTCACCACAGCTATATGGAGATAATCATTTTTGTATCCCTACATGATAAGATTATCAAATATCTGTTCCTGGAGAATGTTCTGATGTAAAACTGGATTTGATCAATTAAAATAAGTCAATTGAACTTTTATGAGTTTATTGAATATTACTTTATTTTTGATACTACATTCTGTTCATTTGATTTGTTTAGAGATTATTTATTTATAAACCTACAAGATGCATTTTTAATAAAAATTAAAAAAAAATAAGGTATTTCAGAAGAGAAAAATTTTAAATCCAAGAATTTGTTACATGTATCAGTCATTAGTATAAAGGTGCAAAATTTTTAAGTCACAATTCAAAATGGAGGTAGAACTGACACAACCAGGAATTGCAAGATGGTGAATGAAACTTGGGACTTTTCATAATCACTGGTGTAATAGATACTGGAATGATTGGGCACTGAATGACCCCCACCTCACCCAATATCCAAGAAATAAAAATATCACATGATAATAAATTAATTATTAAAAGAAAAGGGTGAACTTGTTGTGACTAGAGTTAATGTTAAAAATGTGAAATGATTGTGTTTAAATCAAATGGTGTTTGAATCAAAGTCATATTGGCCATTATGTTGTGCTAAGTATAATGTATAGTAATAGAGTTTGTAGTTGGGAAAGACATCTACTATAAACCATGTCTTTGTCCCAAAGAATAAACAAAAACCCTTTCAGATTTATCACTTTATTTTTGCCATTATTAAGTAGCAGCTACTGGTGATTCTCTTTAACACATTGACAAGATAACAATGAGTTAGCTTTATTGCCTAAGTTGGCTTGTCTATATTTTTGAGATGAGCTAGTATTTACACTCTTTACATTATTTGAACTATTTTCCTCATCTTTGTTGCGATTTGTATGATGTTTTGGTTGTATGCTCTGGCCTTCTTCAGGTGCTAGAAATTTTGAATCGAACCCTTTATTACGATCACTGGGGTATATCATTCTCATTCTTTGTACAAAGTCTCTTTTAGTAGTCATGAGTTAACTTCCTCTAACCCAAAAGAGGCTTCACACACGGAATGAAAATGATATACACCAGTGATCATAACAAAGAGTTTAGTTCGAAATTCCTAGTACTTGAAGTAGGCACAAAGAAGAGGACAATAGTCCGAATAATGTAAATAGTGCCTAAGTTGGCTATTATAAAGTTGGCATTTGAAGTCAGATTTCATAATTGAGATCAAGCAATCAACATGTTAAGAAAGCAAGCACTAAAGAGTAAAAACAGGAAAACTTGATGATGAATGTCAAATATGGTATTTGACAGCATCACTTTAACATTTACGTCAACTTAACATAAAACCCAGTGAATATTTTTAAAGTATTTTTTAAATTGGGTCTCACTAACATCAAATATGGTACATCACATTTTTAGCCTGTACATCAGGAAAAAAGTCACTCCCTCATCAAAATATAATTGATATTGTGGAATATCTTTTGGCGTCTTCTTTCCAGTTAATTTTGATCTTCAAAAATTTTAATGCAATGTTAATCGTTATCTTTAGTCTTTTTAATTCCTGTTATTTTATTGCTCTCTCTCCTTAATAGTGCTTTTTTCTCATATTCTCTCACACTCAGTAATCTTTTGAACCTTAGTGGCTTTATTACCTTGCTTGAGGTGAAATGATTAAAAGCAAAATTGAGTAAAAATAAATCATTATTTAATCTAAAACCTTTCTAAAATCTTAAAACTTTCTATCAGTGTATCATATTTACCGTCAGATTTGAAGTTTATAGAATACAAGCTTACAAACAAATAAAAGACAGAAAATGTAATTGATGAGTCAGTTTCAAATTCTGATTGAGACTATGTTCATGCTAATGTTTTGTGGAAAGGAAATTCACTTCTCTCCTATTATAGCACAATAAAGTCCCCATACAATTAGCTGAATGCACACAAAGTCAAGTGTACCCAAAATGATGTTATTGAAATCAGAAATGTTGGATTTTTTTTTATAGTTTGAAGATAAAGTCTAGTCTATTACCTAGCTAGGGATTACATAGCAGGATAAACTGGCCTCTCTAACTTTTGCTGGTAACCAGTGTAGGAGAAATAAAAGACTGAATTCAAAACTGTGGAGAAAGCTATAAGAAATCACTTCAACCTTTTTCTAATCATGGCAATGCACAGATATTAAAATAAAAAAGAAGCTATGCCAAAACCAAGATTTTTTTATGTTCTAAAGAGACAGAATTTAAAGAAAAGGATTTATTTATAAGTTGTCTCAGTAGAAAAAAAGAAAAATGTAAGCTCTCTCTTCATCTGTGAGAAGATGGTCAAGCATTCATTGTTATATATGATAATACTACATAACAGTTCAGTACTCTTGTGGGTTACCTCACTTAGCTTTGCCGAAAGCACTCGCTAGGGGGCACCCTTCAAATCTATAAAACAGCAATCATATTCTCTCACGTTCTCTTTTTAGCTCTTGCTTCCTTGGTCCTTTGTTGACTTTTAAACTCTCTCTTTCACACACAAACATCACACATGCTTATTTCATACATATACATACAAGTGCATTTTTCTTATAGCTAGTTTCAATGTCTTTTCCTTCCATTTCAATTGTGTATACATGTAATTGCTTTTATGAATAACATATATTGTTGTTTGTTTTATATTCATTGTTTTGTATCACTTATTCTTATCCAGACTCACGTTGAGTCTGCCAATATTGTTTGTGTGATAAATCGTCCAGGGCCCATGAACATATCAAAGACGCATTTACAGCGTTTGATATAACAGATGATAAATGACAACTATCACTCTTTCAATTTTATGGAGGAAAGAAATTGAAAGATATCCTCAAAACCTTAATACCGGAGATACCACTAGGCCAAATAGAGCCTACATACAAAACAACAAAAATAGCACTGGATGAATCTTTCATCCAGAAAAAAAAAGTCTTTGAAAGACATAAATTCAGGATGCTTAGTCAAGAAAATGGGGAGTCAATATACGACTATGTCACCTGTCTATGCATACAAGGAGCAAAATGCAACTTTGGCGAATACAGCCTGGATAAGGCTATACTGGACCAATTAATAGAAACTACACCAAGCGTATTTGATTAAATTATAGATTAAAATGAAGGAGTGCAAGAAGAAAGTGTTAACTATTAACTGTAAGAAGACAGAATGTATGGTTGTTAGTAAAAGAGACAGCCCAAAATGTGAACAAATTGGAGATGTCAAAACAATCAGTATAAAAATTTAACTATCTAGGTAGTGTTGTAACAGATTACATAAAATATGATACAGAAATCTAAAGACACATTGATATAGCAGGAATTGCCTTCCAGAAAATAAGCAATATATTAAGAGATAGGAAAAATGTTATTAGAAACAAAGAAAAGAGTGCTAAACTGTTATGTCATAACTATTCTCCTGTATAGCAGTGAATGTTGAACATTTACAAATATTTCTACAAAGGGATGCTGAAATTAACGTAAACTGAACATTTGGACAACAAGGAAATTTTAAAGAAAATGGGAACTAAAAGAATGTATGCTTAAAATCAGAAAAAGCCAGCTAAAATTTCTGAGGAAAGATGGTGTGAAAAATTTAACACTCACTGGACACACTGAGGGAATGGGTGGGGAAGAAGAAGTGGTGAGTAATCTATCTCATAAGTTTGTGTGAATGAATGGCAGAGCAGAGACAAAGAGGAATGATAAAGAACCAAACATAATTTAGAGTAAGAGTTGTTAAGCTTCTACGAAAGACCCCCTTTTGTTTCTCTTCCTTTCCCAGCAGCCACCATTTAAAATAACTTTAAACCTTAAAACTCGCACTGATGTTGGCAATTAAAATATTAACTAAAATGTATGAAAAGTTAAGAAATTTGGATCAAGTTCAGAACTTTCCCAAAATTATTTATTTAAGAAAATATATTAAATAACCCCAATGAATCAAACAAATAATAAATCAACTACAGTCAGTTAATTGCCATACATGATACACGCTTAAGTGATCACGTTTCTTTTGATCCATGATTGACTTAGCAGAAGATTTTCCAGCAGTAAGTCAGCATTTCTTTCTGCGGTAGCCTGGTTGCCAACCAAGGCTATAGAACCCAATCTGTCCTGCTATTCAACTTTTAGCTGGAAGGAGAAGAGATGGATTAATACCTTTCCCAAAAGTATTTGTGCATAAGTAAATGATATACTGATTGGAATACCAAGCCTAAATACAGCCAATTTTATTGAACAGAAATGCATAACCACTACTAATATTCAACTGTACTAACTAATGAAATAACTAATATCGATGTTACCATATTAATCAGGCCAAATGACTTTCATAATCATGGACTCTATTTTACAGTTGAAAAAAGAGAATTGTTATTTTAAAATCAACTTGAAACAAAAAAGAGCAACCGATGCTCAATATAGCATTAAATAAGTCTTATCAAAATAAGTTAAAAGATACTTGGATAGATGTAACTGTGTCTTGATTGTCAAGTTCATTGTCTTTCTTTCATTTGCACCAAAGAATACAACATACATGTACAGTGACTAAAATTTAGCTCAGTGTCATTTGCACACTAGCCCCCATTTGACCCTTTGACTATCATCTACCAGCTAAAACTCTTCACCAACCCCTAGGGGGTTGCTTGAATCCCATTTGATGACCCCTGGCTTAGTGCTGCAAAGGATAAGATGTTAAGGAGAGCCATGATTGTCTGCAACCTGAAGGAAGACAGCATAGAAAAAAAAAACATTCACTCAGTTGACTGTGAACATTGAATGATAGGGGTAATAATTTTATTATGTGTGATCATTTTAGTTTTATTTTTTTTTTACAATAAATATATTAATCATTTTTTCTAAAAATGAACTCAGAGATATATATGACTAGCAGCATAGCCCGGCATTGCTCAGGTATAATGAAAGCTTTAAAACTAATCCATGGTCCTGGAGCTCAGACTCTTTGGACATTGGCACGAAAGACTAAAAAGCAGTAGCTGTTTCCAGTTAAAACGAAAAAACTGAAAGAAAAATGAATGGATGTAAGTCAAATTTTGATTTCCTGCTATCGATATCAAATAAGTTTTTTTCGTCGTAAACTGAATTTTGAAGGCTAAATAAGTCCTCTGAGTAAATGGTATCATGGCTGAGACTAAGAACTACAATTATACCTACTTAGAGCCAAACTCAAAGCAAAAACTAAAATAAAAGGGCTGAAAAAAATACAGACATACAGGCAGATAAACAGACACACACACAAACATCTTGCCTTTTATATATATATATTATCGATTTTCTGCACTATTGTAAGAAGTGCAACCTTGAAACTTCTGAATATCATTTCTTATGTCTTTGTCTATGAGTGTATCAAATTTGATTAAAATTGGACCACTCCTTCTATAACCAGATTTTTTCAATTATCGATTTTCAATATTTATTGGGGGTACCTCGACACAAAACCTAGCTAAGAACACTCGCAGACACTTATAGTACAACTGTGTAAATTTTCAAGAAAATCAGTTCAGCCGTTTCAGAGTCTATAGGTAACGGGGACACACACACACACATACAAAGTTCCATTTATAAATAAGTTTAGATTAGATATTTAATAAAACATTACTTTATTCTTAAGTGTTTTGTTCATTGTATTAATCACTATGCTTTCAGGTAAATACAGGATTTTTCAAAGTGAACTCTACCAATTTTACAATTAATAAATCTTTGCCTATTAGTATTTGGTCAAAAATATTATTTCAAAGCTGAATTTTATAGTGGTAATACACATGATTTTGTTTTCATTAGCATCAGTTAATTTTAGGTTATACTTAGCAAATTCTCAAGTTTGAGCCACTTAAAATATGAGAGAAATTTTAGTGGTGTTAAATAAGTTAAGCTTTGCTTAAAATATGCTTAATTTTATGACTAATCTGAGCTAATATCATGTGTATAAGCATCATGCTAATAAAGAAGTGCACAATGTTTTGAAATAATAAAATTAAATTTTATTTTTAAAATTTTATAGAATGTAACATTTTCAGACTTAGATTTGTCTTTTCTTGTTTTTTTAACTTTAATAATTTAGATCATATCCTGTTTTCTTTTTCAATCTTGTAGAAAAAATGCTAACCAAATATATAAAAAATTGTTTTCAAATTCTAGAGTTGTTTGCAAATTAGTAGACAAGAATAAATAAAGAATAATAGACGAGAATAAATAGAGAATAACTGGAGAAGTGAAGGAGAAAAATCACCCTGTTGTCACAAAGGACACAAAGAGCTGTGCTATGACTACTGTGACACTATCTCCAGCTGCTATATTTATTTTTTTGTTTGGTTTAATGCAACAGAGAGAGAGGAATTAATATTAGTGGTATTATTAGTTGGACTTTATTGTAATTCACGATGTGAGCTTATGTAAAAAACTATTTTAATACTATCATGTACTTGTAAAATTGGGAGAATAGATAAATTAGCTAACAATTTGAGAAAGAAATAAGTTTTCTTTTTTTTCATATACGATACGGATTATTTTGGGCCAGGTGGAAATTTGACAAAATGGTTGCAGTCATAACAAAATGTCAGGATTTACTTGATGAGGTCAAGTAGGGTTAAACCTCCAACAGTTGTCCTGGGAATTGAAAAATCTAAATATGATGTTATAGAAAGAAAACAGAAAGACATTACGCCATGTGAGCTGTTGATATTTCATTTGTCATGTAGGTGAAAGATAATCTCATTGGTCAAAAGCTTTGAGTCGGCCAAATCCCCCGAGAGGATTGGGGATGGTTATAAAAATCCAGACTCGGCAAGAAAAATCAGTAGTTTTTGTGGGTCGAAATGTAAGAACTGTGGAAAAGGGTTCCCAACTGGGAGAGCCATGACCCACGGCTGGTCGCCTACCACAGAACTTATGACTAAAGAGTTAATGTTGAATGAAGCCTGCTGCCAATTAACTTAAAGAGTTAATGTTGAATAATGCGCCTTTGATAGGAATCCTGAAAAAATGTTATTGTTTTTTTAAATTATGGGAGAATTGAAATTTCTGATTCCTTGTTCGCTCTACTTTGGTAAATTCTGTTAAGTTCCGATAAGGACCCAAAAGGACTTTGTTATTTTTAACGTTACATAGAGAATGAACTGCTCCGATTTTAGAGAATACGTGAAAAGACTTTAATAAAAATTTGAAGAGCTCTGTTACTTTAATGAAACTTAGAAAAGACATTTTTATTTTGAAGATTGGAAGTTCTGAGATTTTGAAAATGAACTCTCTCTCAGTTGAAAACTGGCTTTCCGACAACTGTATTATCTGCTCCTGTAACTAATAATTATTTTTTTTTATAAAGACCTTATTTGTAATTCTCCAGACGTCTTCGACCTTATTCATTTATTTCCATTTTTTTTTTTTGATGCCGTGTTTATTTTTAACCAAAAGTGTACACAAGTGTCCGGTCTGGTTCTGATGGAAAGACGGCTATTGGAGTTGCACAACGCGACTTTCTGAGATCAAATCACAATGTGGGCAGTGGTCCATTGTTGCAATAGACATCTTGAAGATCAGCTTTTGTGATGAGATCATCACGACCAGCAAAAGCGGCCTGAAAGTGTCAACACAGCAGGTACCGTTTTGACATCATCACAGTTGGATCCGTTCCTAAACCAGCAAGTGACCAAACCAACTGGCCAGCCGGGTGGCAGTATCACAACCAGCCAGCCCGGGCAAAAGTGTTACAACTACTACTGTGCACAAAGAAGTGCAAAACATAACACAAATAATTTAAACTTGCGGCATTAATAGTTTATTATTAAAATTTTGGTCAGTTGCAAAATGAAAAATTGCTAATCAGCAGCTTTATATATTATAACAGCAGCTTTATTGCTAGCAAGAAAAATAAGTAGAAGTGACAAAACAACAAATGACAATAAAACATAGTTGAAATAAGTAAACAGGTTTTTATTTCCCATAATTTACAAGGTTTAATTAGTTACTCATTCTACAGTATTGTATATCAGTCATGAAAGATTGAGAGTTTGTTCAGGATATAATGTAAGATATTAGTCAAGACAGGCACATGAAGAAAATCAACATGCTTATGTAGTTGAATGAAATAGACTTCTGGGAGAAAATCAACACACATATGTAGTCAAAAGAGATAGATTCCTGAGAAAAATATTCCATGAATTATAGCATTGTAGTACTTGAGAATTAGTTTCTGCTATTGCTGTTTGCATCCCTATTGATGGGAGTGCTTTGATATCTGTAGTGGAATGGTAAATAGGATTGTACCCATTTGCATATGTTAAGCAGAAGAGATATAAAGTGTATAGTTAAGAAAGAGATAGGCAGAAGTTGACTGATCACTTGTTATGGAACAATGCAATATAATAATGTTGCTGCTGATGGCTTGATTAAGTTTGCCTGCCATGGGGGTCCATTGCTAACGCTAGTCTAGTTGGATTTGCCTTTATGGGTGAAATCAGTATTGGTTTTATAGTTAGTGGCTCAAAAACAGCTGCTATGATAATTGCATAGGCCTTAACTGAATGGTTAGGAAATATTTTTTATGACCCTAGTATTTTTGAACAGTATCCTGAAAGTGGGTGTGCAGAGCAGGATGAAATTAAGGTCTGTTTTTATCATATGAGTTGTGAATGTCAAAGTGAGCACTTCCATTTAAATAAAAGAATTGGAGTTCTGGCTAAGTAGAACAAGAGTGATCATTAATCAAAAACATGGATGTGCATTGTGGTGCAGTGAATATCAGCTTGGAACAAGAAATCAGAGAGTGGAGTTCAAATTCTACTTGAATTGATTGCATTCACATATGCACACAAATATCCTTGGGAAAAGTATGATTCCATCACTTCTCCCTCCTGCTATAGGTTAAATAGCAGGACAGATTGGGTTCTATAGCCTTGGCTGGCAACAAGTCTAACACATTAATGGTAACCTACTGTGGGAAAATCTTCTGCCCAGTCAGTCATGTCTCTTTCGAGGTATGATCACCCAAGTGTGTATCATGTATGGCACTAAATTGACTGAATCAAAAACAAGCTCATGTCTTCACATTTATAATGCAAAAAATTATGCAGCACCTATTTTGATTAGGTTTTGAATCCATTTTGTGCATTTATAAATTTACCATTCTTTCATGAATTGAATACTGTTGCCATACCTGGACGGGTGCTCCTGATATTCATCTCAAGGTTCTCAACAAAATCCAAAGAAGGATCAGCAATGTAATCAATCCTGACTTGGCATCTCAAGTTCAGTCACTCTCACTAATATGACATGGTTTCCCACTGTCTTTTCTACAAATATTTTCATGGCAAGTGCCCTTACAAGCTTTTTTTTTACCCAGGTGCTCTGTTCACATGATTTTAAGTGTGCTACTAGATTGGCATTTAGGTCCTAACCTTTTACTGTTGAAATAGTTGAATGTAACCACCACTTCTACTCCCACAGTTTCTTTTCTTGCATTTCCCACCTGTTGAACTCCCTTCTGTTTACTTGTTTCTCTGATAGCTGCAATCTCCAAAAATTTAAATTGCCATTTATCTTCTCAAATCCCATTCATCTTTTATTCTTTCTTCAATAACCTCTATACACAGTCTTTTTTCTCACTGTAATCCTCTGCACACTAGTGATGGTTCCACCTTGCTTGGGGTCAAATGATTAAAGAAAAAAGTTTGTTACTTAAAACAATTACTTTGCTACTTATGTAAATGTAAAAACATTCTTAATTAGCAATAATATAAGTGGCAGATCGTTATAAAAAGTACTGTTGAGTATTTACAGCTAATTTGTTTAAATAATGCACAGAGTATTGTTCATGTCATATGACAATAATTGCATGTAAAATAATGTACTAAAATAAGTAATGTCATGGCTTTGTGAGGTTAGATTGTAAGTCTGCATTTGGACTGCAAATTTAAGTACAACATATATAAAAATCAAAGAGTAAGCAATACAAATACTAAAACATCTATATCTATCTTTCATAAATCAAAGTAAAATGCTGAGAATACCACAGACATTTGAGCAACAAAATAATTTTAAAGAAAAATGTGAACTAAAATGAGTTGTATAAATTAAATGAAATCTATGCCATTTTGTCATTTTATCATTATTCATAAAGATTTAAAATAATATTAAAGCTTAAGGAGAAAATGATTTTCTCTTTGGTTGTCAAGTTTAAAGATGCCAACTTCATCAAGTTTAGGCATGTAACTAGAATGTTTTGACTTGTGAATTGCTTTTTAGTATTTATTTGGTAAAACTAATCCATCAAAAATCAAATACAATAAATTCCTTATTCAACTGACCTCATTTATAAATCTGATTCTTAAAGTATAACAAAAAAATTAATGTTACTTTGTATGTTATGAATACATTTTATTCTTAATTGACATAAAAGAATTGGAAATCTTTGTAAAGCAGTAGAAAATAAGTAAGAAAAGAAATTTGCATATTAAAAGTTGATGATATATTTGAGAATTAAATTTTGAATGCATTCCAGTGATTTCAATGTATACTGAATAATTTAAGGTGCCAAATTAGACCAAATAACTGATTTAATAAATAATGAAAAATAATTTATTTTTAATTTTATTGACTTTTATGTTGAATTACAAGTAGACTGAATTTCATTTGTAAAAAAAACTAACATCTTCTTGTGTTATTTTACAATATCAGGCACAATAGGTTAAAATATGATGGGTGCAGCTAAAAATCAGTTAGGGAGTGACTATAGGTCCTAGTACTGAGAAATGTGAGAAAGGAAGACATTTCAAATACATACAAACATGGAAAATAAGATAAACACTTTATTTAAATTAAATATAAACTAAATTTTTATTTCACTCTTTGATCGGATACCCGCAGCTGTCACACCTCTTCCCCCCACCACCCTTCTGCATGCTACAGGATGGGTGGTCATGGTTATCTTATGACATCCTTTTTCACCATAAATCTATATGTCCTTATGTTTTGTTTTTTTTAATCGTATCACCCCCGAGCAAGGTGGTAACACCACTGATGTGCAGGGGGCTACGTAATAGTGAAAAGATTGGAAAAGAGAAAGCCGGAAAACACATCCTAAACAGGGAACAAGGGATGAGCCTCTTAACCTGTTCAATAGACGTGGGTGGAATGTGAACCGGGCAATAGATAGATCTATCTACTCCAATTGAAAAAGAAAAAACAAACCAAAGTGAGAAGATTGGAAAAGAGAAAGCTGGAAACCACATCCTAAACAGGGAACAAGGGATGAGCCTCTTAACCTGTTCAATAGACGTGGGTGGAGTGTGAACCGGGCGATAGATCTATCTGTAAGGATTGAAAGGAAATGCACAGAGAGTTACTACACACAAGATAAATTTTTACACAACACAATATACATACAGAAGGATTGTGGTGATACCAAGTTTACTGGGGCGAAAGTTATATGTGGTGATACCGAGCAAGCGAGGGACCAGATGTTTGCCCTCAGAGGTCCGGATAGCAAATGACCAAAACTGGTCTTTGCACATCTGAGCTCCACACAGATGTTCCGGTAGAAAACCAAAAATAAATAAAAAATATCAAATTCCTTTTACGGACCCTTTTTGCAAGCTGTGAGCCAACATAAATTTTGTTTATCATCCAATGGGAAGCCCAGAATTAAATCCGGGTGTGAATTCCCAAATGACTTGTTTGGAGCCCCAAAGACGAAATAAAAGGCTGACACAGGAAGCACCAGTTGAGAAAATATGAGCATAATTAATACATCCCTTGACCAAGCAATCACATTATGCTTGCCTCTCCTTTCTCTCTCATTTTCTTCTTCACTGTTCACTGAGCCACTTACCCAATGGACATCAAAGGCACTCCTAACAAACAAATGCTCACACATACATGTGTACAAACTCTTTTTGGCATTTACTGCTATGAATATTTTTAACAACCTTTGTACCAACCAAAAGACATTATTTTATTTGTAAAAAAAAAAACCTTAATTGTTATATATATATATATATATATATATATATATATATATATATATATAAATGTTGTTTCTATACACAATTTGATTTTCTTGTTTTATACCCCGCTTATAGTGGGCTATCTACTAACAAGGCCAAATTCAGTAAATCTGTTTCAGCACACAAATACACTTCACTATAATGGATAACCCACTATAGGATAAAGTAATAAAGTTGGGGGTTAAAGAATTCAAATGTAAATGTCCTATTGTATACAAGAGAGAGAGAGTTTGGGAGAATATATATACATATGTATGTATGTATGTATGTATTTAGATGTAGTAGTCACCTGATTAAATGGATGAAATAATTATGTATGTTTTAGTGTCAATGAAGGACTGTGTGGAAATCTTAGTTGCTAGTGTAAATGAGAGAAGGAGGTAGGTAAGTATTATATGGGTATGTTACAATGACCCCAGCATAAGAGAATTGAAAAAAATGAGTTCATTAATTCTGATTTAGTTTGACTGTCCATCTTGTTATATCTCATGAGGCAAAGAGATAAACTTTGAAATTATCACAGATCTTGTTTCTGATTGGCTCAGTAGTCAATGATATTTGTGTAGTGAACATGAAATTAAAAGCAACTCTCTTCTCTTCTTCACTTTTACAAAAATTTTCAATGATGTGTGAAATGCTGATTTTGCCGAATAAGAAAATAATTGACCTAGTACTGAAAGAAAAAGACGAAACCAGATTTTGTGATCAGATGTTAAAATAATTTTCTAACCAATGAAAGGAAGCAATTTGCAAAACTGAGAATAATCCAGTGTCGAAATCTAAACGGGTATAAAAACACAAAGAAAGTCGAATCAGTCAGTCAGATGGGAGCAAAAATTAGAGACTAGACAGCAAGATGTGACTAAAGAAAAAATAATTTGCCAAACCGAATCCAGACATGTAAAGTCCTGTCACACATTCGTTCTCCTTCGTCACTTGTGCTAATTTCTTTTACCTCTTCTTCTCCATTCTCAACAGTTTTACAGTCAACAAAGAAGATGACAACGACAACAACAACAACAAGATACTTCAACTGACTCCTAAAAATTAACTTGAATAAATACAATTTATTTGTGATCCCTTAAACACTCTGGTGTCTATTCACCAGGGAAATTACAAATAATATCAATTCAAGCCTCCTGGGACCATCTCCTGACTCCAGTCCCCTCCTGAAAGAGAGGGGACAAGGGTCATTACCCAGTGCCTGAGGTGTCCCCAAAAGGAGAAAACCTATAAGGGGGTAGCAAGCTATAGAAAACAATTCAATCAAAAGAAGAAATGCTGAGAAGAACAATTTTTGTATGGCTTTTTGGAAATCAAACGTTAAACTCTGACTTGTGTCACATTCTCTTGTGATGTGGGTGTGCAGATAAATAGCTAGAAAATAGCCATCATATCACTCTAAGATTAGTCTGCTCAGAAGGCATAATTGTAGTAAGTTGTTCATCAGTGTTATAGTAAAACTAATGTTTTCTACTGACATGAAGTGGGAAGATAATATTGAGATATTTATTATACAAATGTATAAAAACGGCACAAGGCCTTAAAATGGGGATTGGGGGGATGGTCATCATTTGTCTTATCATTAACTTAACTAGCCACTATCACTGACCCAATTGCTCATATAATGTCTCTTTTACCAAAACATTTCAGCTGCACAACACTATCTTACACAAACACCACAATGCCACATTCGCTCTAAGAGTTCCTACCTAAACTAATTATGTACAATTTTTGTGAAGGCTGGGTTGATATAAAATAAAATCCCCAATGTTCTTTGATGTTTCAAATATTATTTACAAAACTAAACAAAACTGATGTTAGTATGGGGAAATCCTTACAGTCTAAATGTGACAGAAATCACAGTTAACTGTACGAAAATACTGTGGGATTAATAAAATGAACATGTACCATTTATACAATCTACAATTATGCATTTAGACACAATAACAAATACAAAATCACACGCTCAAAACGAAAGGTATCCCACAGTTACCAGAGAACTACCATCACTGTCACCTAAATGAGGAGGGGATGGGAAAATGAACCAAAGATATAGAGGAGAAAAATAAAAGGGGGAGGAGTTATGAGCATTCATACCTTAGCTAAGTTAAATTTAGTTCAAAACAAAATGAAAAACTGGCCTAAGCTAAACTAACACTGGGCTGGGCTGACCATGTTTAATGAAGGTGACCAATATCCTCTAACCTAGGTCACCTCCAGATGGAACTCTAACTTAGCCCCTCTCACACACACCAAACGCAAAGCAGTCACCCACCTTTTGCTAAATTTTAATCAAGGGAGCTACTTCCTTTTCTGCTCTGAGTTTGACCTTAAGCTGATGCTTAAAATACAAACTCAGTTGAGAAGAGGAAAACCTCTCGCCTTCATAAAATTCCTTCCTACATGTCATCCAAATCACGACTCTCATAATGCTGAGTAAACATAAGAACACATAGTGTTCACTCTTTTTCAACTGAGGCAGAACATTGCTACAAACGGCACTGGCTTCAAGGACAAAAAACTTACCACCCAAGACACGAACCATGTAGCCTTCAATTAACTCACACAACGGCTGAACGACACTGCAGTGAAAGAAGATGTGGTCCAAAGACTCCACCCCACACCACAGCACGTGCACTTTGGCATAACTGCCAACACTGCTGCGTTAGAGCCTTTTGCCGACCCAGAGAGCCTTCTGCAACATCAGCCAGGTAAGGGATGTCTCGTTGTTGTTGAGATACCTCCACCTGGGCGCCCAAGGCCACAGAGAGTGAAACTCCTCATTTGTCAAACCTAACTCTTCCCTCAGATTATCTTTCGCGGCCCTCATACTAACACATGATATAATGCCTTAGAAGACAACAGTCAGGTGTCGGAGAGGCCTTCTTTGACCCATGTGAATTCATCCAGAACAAGTTGACACTCGCGATAGAAGGAGTACTTGGCACAAGGATTATGCAGGACCTCCTCCTCTCCCTCATGCACACTTCTCAAAGCTGGCAAAGCTTTCCTAGCGTCTTCCTTCCAGAAGGGACTGTTACCCTCATTTTGTGAACACATTCGATCTGAGAATTTTAGCCACAGCGTTTGTGAACGGATCTCAATGTTCAGCATTCCTAAACCACCCTCAGCAGGATGGAGGCAACAGACCTTGCGACGCACCATATGAGAGGAAGATAATATTGAATCAGTTGCTAAGTCTGCTGGTAGGAAAGTTAATTCACTGTGTCATGCTAGATAATTCTTTCTCACCAGAAGCTATTGTACACATTTTATAAATGTGTACAATAGCATTCATCCTTGCTTTCAATATTACTGCCATATCTGGTCTGGTGCTTCTGCTATGTATTTAGATATTCTTGATAAAATCTAAAAAAGAATTTGTAATATAATGTTATTGGCCCCAACCTGGCTTCTTAGCTTCAGTCACTTTCTCATTACTGCGACAGTTTCCCTGTGCCTTTTCTATAAAAGCTTTTATGATAAGTGTTCTGATGAACTTTCTTTTATAGACGTTATGAATTTAAGCATAGTATTAGATTGGCAGCAAGGTTTCATCATTTTACAGTTGAAATGGCTATATACAAGTTCTATGCTTCTAGTTTCTAAATAACAAAGCAGACAATTAGAAACAGACTTGTTGGTCCCACATACACTCACTCACTATATAGTCTCACAGTACACACAGATTGCTGTCTAAGGTTAAAGATGTTAATTTCAGCTTTGCATGAGTGCATAGATTAAATTTTGTTAAAATTAATTATTTCTAAAGATTTTTTTTACTTGATGAAAAAAGGGGTTTGCACTGAACAAAATTAGTTGTTAAAAATCAAATGTAAGTTTCTCAGGTTTTAATTTTTAGTCTCATATACACTTAGTGTTAACACTAAAAATACTTTTAATATCTATGGGAGTAAAAAAATTAATTAAATTTAACAAACTCTTTCATGCGGTCAAATACTTACTTACAGCTACATGAGATAATATTTTTTTAAGTGCCCACTGTCTGGGCGTATAAAGAACACAACCCATATTTATCCTCTTTTAAATATCGATCTTTTTAAAAAACAAACAGACAACAAAAACGAACCGAAGCAATTTTTCTTTTGATTATCAAATCTTCTAATCCCTCATTCGTTCGTTCCATTAAACCATCTTTATATATACAAGTATAAAATAAGCGACTGATTCAGCTTTAAACAAGAAAAGAAAGAAAAAAGGGAAAAATCGAACACGACAGAATAGAATGAAACGTCACTTCCGGCGGTAGTGTGTCTAGCGTGCCAGAGACGTCATCACTACCAAGAAGAGCACACACGTATCGCTAATCGCTCGAGCAATATGTTGGACTTTTTCAGCATTTTCAGCAAGGGAGGCATTGTTCTCTGGTGTTTTCAGGGAACAACTCAGTTGTTTACCCCTTCTGTTAACGCTCTTATTAAGAGTGTTATCCTACAAGTAAGTAAAATATAGTTTATTTTGTTGTGCTGTTTTAAATGTACTAACCATGTGGTCACAAAGTCAGTGGCCAGGTTTGTTTAAAAAAAAAAAATAGACCGAACACATGCGAATGATGTGGCATGTCTCTATCCAGACACACATCTGATGCTCCTTTTTGTTTAAGACGAGATAATGAATTAAAAAAAAAATTGTTCTTGTTGATTTTTTTTTTTTTTTTAGTAATTTTAGCTTGTCTTATTTGTTTTTAATATTGTATGAAAAGAACTATTCATTTTTTTAGCATAAGGTGAAATGGTTATAAAAAAAATCTCTTTAGTCTTAGCTAAAAAAAATGTTTACAGGAGAGGGTTTCCTACTCTTCATCCATCTTTTAATAATTCTGTGCTGAGCAAATATCCTGATCGTTTAAGACCTGTTCTGTGATTTCACTTTTACGTTAGAACTGAGAACTGTTTTTTTTTTTTTTCATAAGGAAACATTTTCAAATTTTCATTCTTAATTGAACTTTATAATCGAGCTTTAAAATTGATTATATTTATTTCATCTTAAAAATAAATTCTTGTTTCAGACACGATCAAGCAAGAAGATCGTTTACCACGGAATAAAATTTGTTTAAAAGACTTAGTACTTCTTGACCTTAAAAAAATTAAAAAATATAACCGTATTGAAAATTGATTTTTCTATTCATGAATAACTTAGACCTAAAACAAAAAAAAATTGGTAAAATTTTCACTAAATTTAAAAATTATTATAAAAAAAAAATCTCCCTTTTTTTTTTTAATTATTTTTATCATGGGGTATATATATATATATATATATATATATATATATATATTATACACACACACACACACAAAGAAAGGGAAAGCGTAGTTAAATGTTGCCTGCGTAATTGAATTAGTCTACTACTCTTTTTAGTCTTAGATTTTAAATCATCAGCAGATTTTATCGTCACATGTTGAAAATCATAATGAAAAACTCTTGACACCTAGGAAAAAATATGAATTGAAAAGTATTGTTTAATTTTTTTTTTTTTTTTTTTTTACGACTGGAACAAGTGGTTGATTTTCTAAAGCAGAAGAAAACGCAACAAATGTAATGAAACCCAATTCGAACTAAATAAATAAAAATTCTGATTATTAGCATTTATCTCCCTCGTTTGCCATCTGTCTGAATATCTTTAAGTAAAAAGAATGTGATAAATCGTTTAAATTTTTTTCTCTCAGTTATTCTCCTTTTAGGATTTCGATTTGTTTACTTTTTAGATTGGGGATTATCTGTAAAAAAAAAAAAAGTGTAAAAACGCTTTGTTATGTAACCCAATATTTCTCCCTAACCCCGCCATAATTTAAAAAAGTAATTAATACAAGTAATTTTTTTGTGTGTCATATGAGAAAAAATGTTAATGGAAAACATTAAGTTTTCTATTTAACTTAAATTTGCCGTAATAATTTGCCAGTACTTACTATAATTTGTAGATTTTTTACAATACTACTGATTGCATTGAAAACAGTTTATTTTCAAATGTATTAGTAATGAGGAAATTTAGTGGTATTATTTTGCTAAGTGGTAATAATATTCAATTAAGAAATTGCCAGAAGCATTAACACGAGATTAACAATGAGTTGAAATTGCCAGTTAAATAGTTTCCTGAACTTTAGGTTTAAACAAATTACTAGTGTACTCTAAAAAAAATTAAATTAAAAAATTTCTATAAAGTTCATTTGATTATCGCCCTTACTATGTCTCCAATTATAATTTTGCTCTGTCTTTTAATAAAGTTAATGGGAGAGCCTGCTGATACTTTGTGAAAGATGACAAAATATCTAAATTATTATTACCACTAATTATCATTATTTTGATCAATCAGAGATCTTCCTTGTACATTGGGTCTGTTTTACAAAAAATAAGTTACAGTCTACTTACTATGGAATAAAAAATGATTTTTTTTTTTCACACGAACTATTAATTAGTTTGTTTTGATTTCCGCACCAGGATAGTATTTGATTTGTAACAAAAGTTTTAAAAACAAATATTAGATAGGAGAGGCATGAAAAAGAAAAATTGCTTTTGAGAATCTCTAGAATTTAGAGAAACTAACTAAAAATGTTTTTTTTTCTTTCATAATTAAGATTCATTATAACATGATTGTTCAGAGAACATGTGTTCCCTGAAATGATATTTATGCCTGACTTTTTAAAACAATTTGAATTTATGTGGAATACTTAATGCTGCAATAATGACAATAAAACTTAAGAATTTAAGTGTGTGTGTGTGCATATATATATATATATATATATATATATATATATATACACACACACACACGTATGTTATTGAGACCTTGGATAAGTTTTAGCTGTTTTACAACAGATGGCGTTTCCCTGAACTGCATGCATGTAGTTTCAGATGGTAACACATCTATAAGGAAGCACTATAAGCAAGCTTGAAATTCCTTATATGTCATTTTGCTAGTGTGTAAGCAACTTTGTTTTTCATGGCATTAAACATGTCGGATTTCATACCAAAGAAACCAGATTTACAGATAATTTTACTGCACTACTTTATTAAAAAAAAAATCTGCAGCTAAAGCACACAGAATTCTTGTTGAGACTTATGACGACCATACTTTGTTGGAAACAGCACGCAGAAATTGGTGGCAGTGTAAAGTGTAGAAGATCATGGGGTAAGCCCAACCATGCATCAACATCAGCGGCAAATCTGAATGTCTATGCTTCGAAGCATCTGCTCTAAATTTGGTGAGATCAGCTGGGTATAGTTTATTATGAGCTATTCAAACTGACCAAAACCATCAAGGTCGATCACTATTGACTACAATTGATGTGTTTGAGCCAAGCGTTGAAGGAAAAAAACTGCAAGACACTGTTGCAAAACAAGTGAAAACCTACTTGGAAATGCTTAAATGAGAAGTGTTACCCCACCTGCTATATTCACCAGCTATTGCCCTATACAGTTATCACTTGTTCTTGTTGATGGCACATGGCCTGGCTGAGCAGTATTTCATTTTTATGAAGCTGTCAAAAAAATTAGTTGACTCGTGATTCACCTCAAAAGATGTCATTTTTCTAATCTAGTATTCAAATGCTGCCAGAAAGATGGGGAAAAAGTAGTGGCTACTAATGGACAATACTTTCAGTAATATGTTTTTTGCTTAGAAAAATAAGTAAAAAACATTACTTTTCATGAAAAAATCAGCAAGAACTTATTCTATATATATTTTCAGGGTTTTCAAAATAAGATATAAACAAATCTTGGGAAATTATTTTCACAAAACATCTTATGGTACTTCTTTCTTTTGTGTTGAATATGGAACTAGATACAACTTTGAAGCTGAGAATTATTTTAGTTTTTGTTGTTCTGTGAATTCTTATTGAGAAATACCAGAAAGTGTTCTAGACAAAACAAAAATGCTTATTCAAACAGAAGTTATTAATTTAAGAATATATTTTTTTTTTTTTTGCTTAAAAATAGTTGTTAGTATTTACTAATTTCAGAGTAGTAAGTTTGAAAATAATTTTAAAGATTTTTTTTTTTAGTTGGCTCAAATTTTTTTTTTTATTATTAATAAAGATCTTGTAAAAGAATGTATCTGAATCAATTAAATCTTTCAATATTACATGTGTTTGGTAGTACAGAATTTATAATAGCAAAGGCAAATAAAATTTCCAGGTTAAAAAAATGAAAACCGCATCTCTTGATACAAATATATTGTGAGCATATTTTCTAAATATAAAAAAAATATTTTTGAAAATTAAGCTGACAAGTTTTTTTTTTCCTGTTTCACATTCAGTGTCAAAAAATTACAAATGTAACAGACATTTTAATTTTTGAAATATATGACTTGTTGTGGTATGCATCTTAAATGTTGATTAACTACTTTCCTCTCTACTAGCTGGAGTTTCTATTGATCTAATCTAGTATTTAATCCAAAATCTGTTATTTTTGATGACTGGCTGTCTTGTAAATAATTACATAGTTGTTCTTTTGAGGAAGGAAGTAGGTCCTAAAATTATATACAAATACAATACTTAATTTGTGTTCAAATATAGTTATTGCTAGTATTAGAATAACTTTGAAAGAAATTAGTCACTTATGTAACAACTTGCTATCGCTTCGCTTTAATACTAAATAATTTAATTTAGAAAAAGTACTATTGGAATCTATTTTGAAGTTGCTACAAACCACATCTGATAGTATCTCTAGTGAAATTGTTTTTCATTATGCTGTTATAATTAGTAAATGTAACGCTTTGTTTTTGTTTTTAGAATGCTCTAGTATGTATCTAACTTTAAAAAAAATCAATCCTTGAAAAATGTGACCAATAATGTTACAGGACTGGATTCTAAAAATACATCTAACCTCTGCATTAATTGAATTTTCCTTACTTGAATACGGATGAATGTTATAATTATTTTTCTAGTTTTACTTTTAAAAATGGGAAAGGGGTTAATCATTATGAAAAGTGATAAGGATATTTGTTAAATATGCTTAGAAAATATATACAAAGTTTAAAAAGAAAAAAGTTTTTTTGTTTTAGATAATGATTAAAAACTTGAAAAGCAACAGCCATTGTAATTTTAGAGTTAGTGTGCATACAAGTCAAAAAGCACCCAAATTGAAGTGCTATCTACAAAGTCATGATAGAAAGTAGAAATCTTAAAAATGGAGAAGAATTAACATAACAGTAAGCTTGAATTCCCACAGGATAGTGTGGTTTATAATTCGTGAAGGAAGTGTATACAAGTGATTGTCATGCAGCCTCTTTATTTATTGAGTGGTTTATCTGATGATAACTTAATAGCTTAAATTTATTTTTACAGAATAAGTTATAAGTTTCCAGTTTTCTAAATCAAATTTTTTAAAAATTAAACTAGAATATGTTTAAAAAACAAACAACTTCTCAAATCAAGGTCTACTCAAAGCATGTGTGTGTGTGTGTGTCTACAGATAATGAGTTGGACACTTCCTCTTCAGTAGCTGTTAAGTTCACTTGTTTCCTAGCCACTGCAACCATTATCATGATGATAATTCAGGAGGAATAATAATAGAGAGGCTTCTTTTTGATGTTTTATTTAGTCTAATTGTTTTCAAGTAAAATAATTCAGGATTTTCTGTTCTCATTAAACCAAAGTTTACTGGGTTGGGACTGTAAGGGTTTTCAATAGAAAATTGCTTGCTTTTATAAAGATTTAAAAATTCTTTAATATATATCTTGTACATTTTTTCCTTATCAAGTGGGAGTTAATTTTTTTATATTCTTGTCAACTGTACACTGTTTACAGAGTCCTATGACTTAAATTAAATATTTTATTATTCTCTAGTTGTACATCATACTGTTTGTCAAGCCATTATTATTAAAAATTAGATGTTTTGTGTTGATTAGTTTTACTTATAGACGTTTCCAAATTACAAATTTCAAACAAGGAGGAAATTTTGTCAGAAACTGTCTGCAGTTCATTTCAGAAAATAGTATAAAAAATATGGTCCAAGCTTTCAACTTTGTCATCATTAGGGTAGGTGCAGACAATTGGTGAGTTTCAAAGAACTAGTGTGTGTTGTGATGTAAGCAAGGTGTGTTGTCTTTTTTATTAAGTACACATTTGAGGATGTTGGCTCTTAAGTTATTAGTGTTTTTATTTTTTAAAATGTTTAAGTAAAATTAATCAGATGTTTTTTTAATATTTGCCATATCTATATTTCTCAAGAAAGTAGTTTGTTGGTAGTTTAAATGGCAAATTTTACAAAAAAAGGTTGTTGTATAAAGGACTAATTCATTATTTTATTAGAAACATATACATTTTTCTTATATAAGATTTAAAAGAAAAATAGGGCTAATTTATGGAGAATCATTGCGATTCATTACACTGTTGCATGTACATGTGTATTTTGCAAGAGTCCTTTGAAACTAGATAGCTATAAATAAAGAAAATTATAGTTATCTATAATCCTTATTTTAGTGCATATATCTTAAAAAATATCTGTCAAGTATGTTACTTGTATAACAATATTATTTGTATTTAAATTACCTTTTACATTTTTTTTCTTAAATTATTAGTACAAGCGTATGTTTCTTTTTTTCTTACTAATCAGGAAAATGTTTACTCTCCATCCTCTGTACAGATTATATCAACCAATGTAAATCTTGTTGCACTATAGTATAAAGCTGCCATATTACTTGTTAATAGTTAAGACTAATATACCACTATTTTATTTGAAGCAAAATTATTTTACTGTATTTCTTACATTTTTCACTATTTAAGATGTATATTTTATTTCTTCTTTTTTTGCTCCCAGGAAAGAACTGGCAATAGTTCTTATACACATGAAGCATTAACACTACAGTATCGTTTAGACAATGAACATGAGCTGGTGTTTGTGGTAAGTAATCCTCCTGAAAAATGTCATTATAATGTTGTTAAATTTAAAAAAAAAAAAAATCTTTAAAAGATTGTTTCCAGATTTGTTGCTATTGATTGATTGATAGAAATATTGTTTTCCAGCATCTTAAATATTTTCAGATCATTAATATTGTTACTTTTTTTGTTTCTATTAATTTGTATGAAGCTCAGATTTTTTTTTTTTTTTTTTTTGCCTCTTCTAACATCTTGAGTATTTTCACATAGGATGGAAAGAAAACTATATACAGTTTGCATTAAAAGTGTTATGCTATATCGTAGCAAAACCTAGCCATCTAAAGAAGTTGATATTAAAAGAATTGCTTGAAACAATATGCAAATGGTACAGTGGATGTGCAATGTCAGTCTTAGGGATAGAAAATCATCAGGAGTTAAAAGACTGGGTATTGACACTGTAACATGCTATGCATCAAACAAGACTTATATGGTTTGGGCACATTGAAAGAATGGACCTAGCAATTGTAGATTTATTGCGGTTGACAGCCAAAGAGGGATGGGTGGAGCATTTAAAACATGGATCCAGCTTATCAAAGATGATTTAAGAAAGTTGAGATTACAGCCTGGCCTTACACAAAATCGGGCGGCCTAGAAAAGAGCCATCAAGGAAATCCCGTCCAACCTATGCTAGCATGGAAATAGATGTTAAATGACGATGAAATATAGTCTTCACTTAATAACTTAATAGCCTAATGCAGACAAAGTTTTGAAAAAATTTTAAGATTTTTGAAAGTATAGATTATGATCTAATAAAGAAAAAAAATGAAAACAATTGTAAAAATTTATTTATCACAAAAACTCTTTCCCTTCAGGCAATAATGTCATATGTATTTATAAAAGCAATTAAAAGCTTATCTAATTAATGTCATAGTCTTATTGCATTTTTTATTTTACTATTCAGCACAAATTTTCAGAAAAGGAGCAACTGTTTGAGGTTGGGGAGAGGGAATAAATGATTTACATTCTCCAAGGAGTCTTGCATTTAACTAATAAAACAAAGTTTGAATTTAATTTCTTGAAATTAAGTTTGTGGTGGGTTGGTGGTAACAGATGTTAAAAAATTTTTTTTTTTTTTTTTTTTCCAAGATTTTATAAAAAAAATAATTTCATGAATAAATTCATTCATTTGTCAATAAGTCCTGAAATTAAAAATATGACAATTATTTGATTTCTGCAAGGATTTTTTTTTTGTTCTTCTACCAGAAACAAAGGCACTCTGATCTCCTGCTAGTGCAAAAAAAAAAAATTTTGACCAAAATTTCAAACCTGCTAGAAAAGGATTAAAAAAAAATTTAAAAAATTGGTCCTTCCCTGTAACAAACATTTTGATGATAAAACTTTGTTTCTATTAAGTTTGGGGCTTTTTCTATCATGTTATGTTGGTTTTTAGCGAAAAAAGTTTGAGGTACCTATAATAAATAAAACTATATGATCAGAACTGGATGACCTTAGCTAGGCAATATACGTGGTAGTTTTTAATATACTCATGCTAACCTGCATATAAAGACAGTGTACTTGACTGTAGAGTACTAATAGTGAATTATTCAAGTTAGCCATTTCTGTTATTTGAAAACTACAAGTTTGTTCCTTACTGTGTCAAATTGCTAAGTTCAAATACCTATAATGCATAAAGAGGTTTTTTTCACAGCCTTCTTTCTATTGGTGTTTTTATTTTTGAAATATTTAAAAAGTAAGCAGCAAAAATGAGTTTGATAAACTTGTCAGATTCTAATGTTGTTTGAATGTAAAAAGCTCCAAATCATTCAAATAGTTTATTTAAAGGCTCTGCTTTATATTCAGAAGTTGGATATTATTCACTGACATAATAAAAAATCAATGAAAGTTGAGTTTTAGTCACTACAAACAATTTCATCAGCAATCTATTTTGAGTCCTTTACTTTCTGTATTTGTCTATACTTCTGAGATGAGGTAGTATTTACATTATTTACACTGTTTGGGCTGTTGTCTTCATCTTTATTGCCATGTTTACAACATTTCGGTCTTTGTATATTCCAGCTTTCTTCAATGCTATTTCTAAATGTTATGTAATTATCTCCCTGTATCTACTAGGCTAGTGACTTGACCCAAAGAGATAAATACATGGCATCCGGAAGTGGCATTGCACATGGAATGAGAATTATATTCCCCAGTTATTGAAATAAAGGGTTCAGTTAAAAAAAATTCATAACACCTGAAGAAGGCTGATGTGTACAATGGCTGAAATGTTGTAAACATATCAATAAAGACGAGGACAATAGCCCAAACCATGTAAATAATCAAGTTCTTCATTTATACAGAATTACATGCTCTGGTAAAAATGAATGCAAATTTGTATGAAAGAAACTAATGCTTTAAATCATTTGTAAATAATAGTAATAAAAAGCAAATTGTGTATTTAAATTTCTACAGAAAATTAACTTTTTAAAGAAGCATTATTCAGTAAAAAAAATTTTTTAAAGTAAATGATTTTTAAAAATTTGTAAAACTCAAGTCTATGAAGGAATAAATTTGATATTTATGAGCATCCATTTGACTTAGTTTGATTTGAATCATTCATATCAATGTAAAAAAAAAATGAATATGGAACATATCGGATTTTATGACAAATTCATGCATATTATTAAAAAGAAGTACTTTGATATGAAAATCATTATATTATTATTACCCTCTTAAAGCAACTTTGATAAATTCTTCATTTTAACTAATTTTTTAATTTTTTTTTAACAGGTGGCGTATCAAAAAATATTACAGTTGACATATATAGATGAATTTCTGTTAGTTATACAAGATGAATTTCGAAACAAGTACAAAGATGATTTACAGCGAGGAAATATATATCGAACTTTTGATTTCAGTGAATCTTTTAATCACTTACTTAAAGAAACGGAGAATAAAAGCATTCAACAGGCGCATAAGCCGAGGTAAACCAACATTTCCTCATTTCATTTGTTTTCTTATTACTTGTCCAAGAACTTGTATCAAATGTGGTATCAATAGGTATTTTCATTTGGTTGGAGAAGAAAAATTTCTACTTTGATGCTATGGTTGTTTTCTTGTACTACTTCATGACCAAAATATATAAAAAAGATAATGACATTTCTAAGTCATGTGTTCAATGTTTTGATGAAAAGTACTTAATTGCCAATTAATTACTCATCATATATTATTATTATTAAACTGTGTGTAAACCCTATTACTTAACTTTCTTTTCAAGAGTCCAAAATAAGAATAGCCATTCCATTTCAAATCAACAAGGGTCTGACCATCATTGATACGGATTTTTTCAAATTTGGTACACTTATAGAGTTTCATGATACAAATTAAATGGTACCTATTTTATATCTGCAGGTCAAAGTGTTCTTGAGATACGTTTTTACATTTGCTTAAAAAAGGTAAATTTTTGAAAATAGTCACAAAGTTTAAATATCAATATCTTTTTTTTCACCTACAAAGCTAAATAATATACTGTTTTAAAGTACTTAGAACTAAAAGCTGATCTATTTATTTTTTTATTTAAAGGTCAGTATTGACTCCTTTATTTTTTTTTTTAATTTTATTTATTTATTTATTTTACTTTGACAGCAAAATTGGTTGCTTTTTGGCAAGATATGTACAAAATTTTATGGTGGGTTTTACTGTGTCCAAATTCAAAATGGTGGATTTTGGTATTTGCCACTATATGCTAACATTTTTATATCTCCCAATACAGTCAAGTTGTATATATTTAGAAAGCTCTTTGGATGGTGATTAGTATTCACATAAAAACAATGATCATAAAATCAACAAAATTTGTTATTTGTGGTTAATGTTGACTAGTTGAAAAAAAAAAAACAACCATATCTTTGGTTTTGATTACATTTTTATTATATAACAGATTTTTATATAAAGTAATATAATGAAAATGATTATTTCAAAAAGTTTTTTTTTTTTTTTTTAATTGTTTCACCTCAAGCAAGGCATTCCACTGCCACTATTGCGCTTGGGGTTACATAGGGGAAGGTAAATAGAAAGAGTGGTTAGATATAGGAAATGTCAGAAGGGGGGGGGTGATAGATAGTTTGGAGTAGAAGTTGTGGTTACATTTTATCGGTTTCACTGTAAAAGGGTGGGATCTAGTTGCTAATCTAGTATTTCGTGCAAATTCGAACCTAGGGGGCACCAGTGATCTAAGTTCATCGGAGCAGAAGCCGTGAAAGTATTTATAGAAGAGACACAGGGAAGCCACGTCATGCCGGTGAGAGAGAGACTGCAGGCAGTCTGCCAAGTCAGTATCGATCACATTACAGACCCTCCGCTGTACCTTGTTGAGAAGCCCAAGGAGAATAGCAGGGGCACCTGACCAGATATGGCAACAGTATTCAATTTGATAAATTAATGTTAAGATAAAATAAGTTGAAAATAAGCAACAAATAATGTTAATGCAAAATTTTTGGCAAGTCAAAAGGTCATATCTCAGGAACTCTTTGACCTAGAGATATAAAATAGGTACTATTCAATTTCTATCATGAAATTCTATAAGTGTACCAAATAGGGTCGAGGGAGTTGTCAGTGATGGTCAGACCCTTATTGATTTGACACAGAATGACTCAATAGACAAAATGCTTAATATATGGTTAACAGAAATGTGTAGTAAATATTATTTTTGCTATATTTGTCAGCATAGGAAATCATGAAATGTATCTTTACAAAATATTAACAAAAACACAAATGATTAGCAAAGCTAATTTCTAAAAGGAAACTAAACCAGAAATTTAATTTAAGGTAAAGAAGGATAGATTAGATGTCAAAACTAAAAATTGGGTTACTATTTCTGTATCTATTTGTGGAAAATTAAATTATGACCCATATAAATAGCAAGATATATCACAAATAGTCAGTTTCTAATTTCAACAGAAGGTTCGTGTGGTTTTGCATTTTAATGTTAATTTTCCATTTCTGTAGATAATTGTAAGAATTCATATGCATATCTTTGAAATATAAGAATTGACATCCAGGATATTCTCTGTGTGCTTCATGAGATAGCATTCTTTTGATGCATTTGCCTATTTTTATTGGAATGGGTGAATATTAATACTAAAATGTACTATATTATTCTGGTTATTAAATTAGTCATTAATAAACATTGATGTGTTATCAACAGGCCAACTGAAGTTATACATACTTATGTAAAGTTTGCAATATACATATGATAAAAGTATGTAATTTCATATTTAAAATTTATAAATATAACCATTATATAATCTTGATGTAAAAAAATCACCTGAAGGAAAAGGTTTATTTTTGTTTTGGCATTAATTCCTCAACAGCTGGGTTTGAGCATAAGATTATGTATAAAGACTTAAGCTGTCTCTTTCTTTGTTTATATGTACTTTGTCTAATTATTTCATGTAATATCCAAGTAGATTTTTTAATAATATTTATACCGATATTAACACAAGTTTGTATTAAAAATTGTAAAATGTTTTCTCGCTTCAAGTACATTATATGCATAGATGGATTTACTTGCAACAATGAATTTTGTCATGATTTTCAATTACTTAATCTAATATATAAAAAGCTCATTCATCTAATTTTTTTATGTATCAAAAAAAAAAACATAAGCTTTTTGATTTAAGTTTTTTTCTTATTCTTCAAATTTTAATGAAACTCTTATTCTGTTATAAATTTTCAGAAAAATGAAGACTTATGAAGAGTCTCAAAAATCTAAAAAAACTGTAGCCTCCATGATAGAAAATAAAAAAGAAGATAAGAAGAAAAAAGAAGAAAAGTCCAATAAAGGTACAATTTTTCACATTGCTATCTAATGTTCTGCATTGACTTTTAATGCACATAAAAGTATTTTTCAAAATAGCCTTTACAATTTCAATCATTTTCAGTCGTTGAGCATCTTTATTTTTTGTTTTTTGTCTTATATTAGGAATTGTTATAATGTAGAATCAAACTAAGAAATTTGAATATGGGAATATCTGTTTACTTGTAAAAGTTGCTGAAAACCAGCATCATTGTCTATGAAATATTCCTTTTTATTCAATTTTGCTTTGCTATAATATTTGAAGCTTAACAAAATGCATAAAATTATATAATTTTGTATCGTGGTCCAGTGGATATCGGCTCGGAACGAGAAATTGGGGAGCCGAGTTCGAATTCCGGTTGAATTCATTTGCATTCACTTATGCGCAAATACCCTTGGGAAAGGTATTAATCTGTCTCTTCCCTCCAGTTATGGGTTAAATAACAGGACAGATTGGGTTCTATAGCCTTGGCCGGCAACCAGTCTACCGCAGAAAGCAATGGCAACCTACTGCGGGGATAATCTTCTTCCCAGTCAGTCATGTCTCTTTCGAGATATCGCCCAAGCGTGTTTCACATATGGCACTTAACTGACTGATCCTTTTGTTTATGTTATCACTTTCCAAACTCAAAACGTCTAAATTAAATAATGCTTATATTATTCTCCTTTATTTTAAGTCTATTCCAACAAAGAAGGAAATTTATTTACTATTTTCTTTGCAGCAGTCCGTCCTACTGACGTTCAAGTCAAGGCTCCGCCACCTGCAACACCACCTAAACCAAAAATGTCACCCATCACCAATGCAAATGGAGAGCTAGATGAAGAGACAATACGCAGGAATATTGAACTGTTAAAATTAAATAAAAAGAAGAAATCAACTCCAAAACAAGATACCAGGTTTGATAAGTGTTTACCATTATTTATATATAAATTTTATTGATTTAATAAGACTAAGGTTGATATGCAAAACATTCTTTTCAATGAAACATATTAAGTTTATAAAGCACTTATTGCAATCAAGATAAGCTTTCCTATTCAAACTAGCTTGTTCATATTGGTTGCTAAATTCACATTTCAGCCATTGCACAATCCAGCCTCCTGTAGATGTTTGTCTTTATACTTGATAATCTTGGAATTTTCATTCCAAACACTTTATTCAATCTGTGGCCAGAAATTGTTCTAATTCTGCTTTACATGCTTATGGGATAGATTATATTTTACTCACATTAGTATCAAATGGAATTCTTCATTTCAAAATTTATGACAATCAATTTTGTTTTCAATTTTTTATATTTAATTTGGTTAATCTATTAAAAGTAGTCATTTAAAGATTACGGTAAATAGTTTTAATCATTAATCTCCTTAGCTATGTCACAGATCAATAAAGAAGAATAAAAAAAATATATTTTGCTAAATACCCTTTCATCACAAAGCAATAATGAATGCTATTGTTTGACTATGTGAGTGCCAACATATCAGCAAATAATATTATTTTGTTTACATTCAGACTAATACCCTGATCTTTATCACTTATTGGCAATCTTTAGGTGTCTGTTGATCTGTGTAACTTTCAGAGAATCTTGAACTTAATCCTTTATTTAATCTATAGTGGTAGATTGTTCTCATTCTGTCATCCATATCTAAGGATATCTTGTCTATTAATCTAAATGCAAAATCCAAGAAATTCAAACAAAATAATAATCTGTTAAAGTTTTACCCCAACTTCATTAATGTGATTTTTATTATTAGATTTTAATATAGTTTAAATTACATTTCTAAGTTATTTAATGCTGTCAATGAGATCAATTGACTGACACACAGACTATAACCAATTTTGTAATGGTAATAATACCCAGTTAAAATTTTATCTGTTTAAAATTAAAGATTTTAATGTTGTAGAAGCATTTTTTATAGAAGATAATTTGCTTTTTTTCTCAAAGAACTATTTCTTTTCAAAATTTTATAGCAAAAGTCCTCAGGATAAAAAGAAAAAAGGAAAAGAAGCCCGCAAATGGGAAAATTCTGGTACTGCTAAAGACATGGAAAGTTTAGACTTTAGCAGTGCCAATGGCGTCTCCAATGGTGAAATTTCTGATGCTGACATTCTCAAGAGTCTCACTCAAGATGATTTGGTAAGTATCAGCAAGAGCTTTGAGGGCTATCTATGATGCATTGACAAACAAAGCAAATCTTTTGTAGGATTTACTGATAATTTTATTTTATCCAAAATAATCTGACAGACTTAGCCATGGATTGATTAATGTAGTCACCCCTAAAGTGTTCCCTACAGCTCTGAAATGCTGGGGTTAACTCTCTTTGTGGAATATTTGAAAATTTTAGTTCCGGTTTATCATAATTCAATGTGTGTGCTCAATAACAGAAAGTGGCACCTGTCACACAGTTAATCACTGTCCATCTAGTATTGAACTTCTCTATTTGAACATTAAATAGCACTCAATCTATGGACATGGTTTACATTCATGATTGTTCCAGAACCTTTGATATTCTTGACATATTGTAGCTACAAATAAATGTCCTTTTTTACCATGGCTTCATCATGGATCGAATCGATTGAATAATAACCTGATCAAGCTATTACATTCTTTAAAAAAAAAAATTGATACAAGTGAGATGATATAAATTGTTTATTTAAAGTTAAATATTTTTCTTGTTTTTAACCTTGTCTTTGTACAAATAGGAAAGGTTTTAATGAAATGTGAAATTGATTGATACAGCAGAAATATCGCAATAGTTATTGACTAATTTCGCATATAACACCAGGCTTCATAGAGGTCCTGGAAACCTTGAAAAGTCTTGGAAAAACATCAATAACCCCAAAAGTTCCTTGAAAAGTACTGGAATTTTCTAAATTTGGTACCTACACATCCTTTTTCTCAATTCATGAAAGTCAAATTGCCAAATCCCAGAAATCTGGCTTTTTTCCCAATCTAAAATTGTCCTTAAAGAAATGCTTTTAGTCATCAGTAATATTTGGCAATTATTGCAAATGGTGGTTTGTTTCCTTGATTAGAATGAGTTCGTAACTTAGTTACTTCTGTATTTTCTCATCTAGGTGATGAAAAAGAAAAGGAGAAAAAATATGAAGATGATGTGTCTTCTAGTTGCTAATTTCACTCAAGAAAAGATGAAAAGCAAATAAATGGTGTTAAAGACAAACATCTCCATCAAAGACAAATTAATTCACACTAAGTAATAAAATACATTTTAATAGAATCTTGAAAAAAATCAGTGTTTTTCAAAACTTAAACATTTGAAGAAATTTTCTATGCCACTCATTGCTCTAAAACATGATGTATGAACAATGACTGATGACTGTCCTAGCAGCAGATTAGTAAACTGCTTGCTTCCGGAGAACATCTTAATTCTGTCTACGACTGAATCAGCCACCATCTTCTAGTTTAACGGCTGCAGCACACCCCACCCACTCGAAAGCTCTTTTGGTCCCCTTTTTTAATCCCAAAACTCTCCCTTTATCTCTCTCTCTGAAGGAATACTTCCACTTCTGTCTGGAGATGCTTCTAGAAAAGACTATATTTCTCCTGAACCATCCCGAATCAGAAGTCCTTTATTTAAAGGATCAGAATCCCAGCCTAATTATATCTATCATTGGTCGATCACATTCCCCTCTTGAAAGCCAGGCAAACCCCTGCTAGCCGCGCTGACTTTTCTCACTGAGGGGTCAACTTTAAAAGGCTTTTCACAAAATAACATCTGTTGTTTGGTGACTGGATGACCAATAAGTTCACATTTCTAGTGTGGCTAAAATTCTTTTCTTTCTTTAAACCTAATATAAATCTGCTCCAAAATTTATCACATTCTAGCAATTACATAATTTTATTCACATGTCAATTTCAAAAGTGAAAAGTCCTTTTGATATAGCGGTTGGTGAGTTCATGCTGAAAAATATCTACTTTACATGAATTGTGTGAATGTCTGTGTGTAAACAACATTTGTCTAAATTATTGCCGAAAGTAACAAGTTTGAAAATCGAGTTTGACTCAGAGAAAATATAAATTAAATGGATAGAAAATGTGCCTTTGAAAAAATAAAAATGTTATTTTTAAAGACTAATGATGACCTGTATCTCTAGCTTTTCTTGTAAGTATTGAAAACAATTATGAAATACATTAAAACTTATTCGGCTTTTGTTGCTTGGCTTTATAGTAAAAGTTCAATCTGGTAACCTTACTTTTGTATTTTTGCTTTAGATGGCTAGAAAATGTACAAACATGTGAATGACTCTTAGACATTTAGTTAGATGTCATCAAATTTACGAACTTAATTTAAAAAAAATTAGAAAAGTGTCTCCAGATCAAGTCCTTCTTTGCAGTGATCTCAAATTTGAATGACATTTTATTTCTAGTGAAACTACAGATTTTTGTGTGAGTTTTAAAACACGTTGAACTGTTTCTGATAAAATATCATTGCATTAATCACAAAAAAAACATCTGCCATAGAAGACAGTTTAAAAAGATGTCTTTCCCACATAATGGACAGAAAACAAGTCAAAAAGTCAGGTGATGACATCAGACAGTACAAAGAATTTGATGAGGAAACTGCTGAAAATATTTTTAAGAATTTCAGCAAACATGAAAACTGTCTGGACATTTAGTTCCCTTCTTTGTTTAGCAACAAAGAAAATCAAAAAGTGAAAAGTTGTTCACAGGGGTTTTAAACCTCCCACACCAGCACCTCCAAGTCTCAGGCTTGCATGTATGTGTTGCGTGCGTTAACTGGCCATAAGTTAGCCACACACGAGGCTGCAGCCGGTCACCTGCAGTTCTGTCCTCATGTGATCAAAGGTGTTAATGATCTGTCAAAATCCCTCACTCCTCCTACCATGTTGTGAGTTCTGATCTCAAGGCAAGCTTGAGGGCTCAGACGACGGTCATCTTGTGCTGCACTCAGTGGTGACTGCAAGTGAAGAGGCAGGGTGGGTGCACAATTCAGGAATAAGGAAAAACATACAAGAACAAAAAATAGAAAGAGACAGCAGCAAAAGCCAGTCTATATGGACTAATGATTATATTCATGACTCTTTGTGCAGCAAATGAAAGGAAAAATTAATTAAAAAAAAATACAATTTTTTCTCGAAATCCACAAATTACTGCTGCTACTATGTCTAGTCATTGTTACTGACTCTTTATGCTACCCCTTCCCTTTCTCTCTGCTTAGAAGCTGTGGATGTGTCTTTTAGCGTGGGAGAGAGTTTCTCATCTTAACTATCTGGGCTAGATATCTCTCTACCATGTCTTGAGCATGTCTCTTCATTTTTCAGATCCATTTTGCCTTTTTGTTAAAAATGCTTCAATATGGCATGGGGTTGGCTGGCAATCAGGGTGTTTTTTTTCCCCTAAAAGTCTAATGTCAATTTCGTGTATCTGGCATTATCACAGACTATTTGGCGACAGTTGGAAGTGCTGGGATTGTTCCTGTGACTAAGGCTTTTCTCTGCAGAAGAACCGCATACAATCAATACTTTGAGGCTGAGAAGAAAAAAAGGCAGGAAAAGCAGCTGGACAAGAAATAAAGAAGCCCATGCTTATAAAAATTTAAGAACTGAAGACCAAAAACACAAGCTTGAAAGTTGCACACAAGACAGACAGCACAAGTCAGCTGACAGCCCTGCTGAGAAAACTGAGCAAGCTCAGAAGTTTATACCTATTGCAAAGTATAATGTCATGTGACAAAAGACAATTCCATAGAGATATCAAAATTGAAAGAGAAGCCAAATGCTAAACTAGATGAACTGAAAAAATGTTAACATCATTGTGTTCTGTGCAACAAAAGCCAGGAGTAGTCTGATTAGCTAAAATGTGTTGTCTTTTCTGAAAATTTCTATTTGTAGTTATGTTCATTAAAACCATTATATACTTAATGTCTAGAAAATGTGCAGCCGTCAAGAATTTTTTGTAACATTCACAAACTGTGCGTAGTCTAGATAACTGAAATGTGTAATAGTAGTAGTAAGAATTAAAGTAATTCAAATTTTTCAAGTCATTGAACTCCAAACTATATAGAATGCTATACAAAATGTGTAACATAACCAGGTCTGCAATTGTGTTTTAGCCTTCAACACTTTGATTTCCTCGCTGCTTTCAACTGATCCATGTGACATGAATTATTGGAACCAATTATTTCCCTTAAACATCTCATTTGTTAAACTATTAAAAGATAAATCACCAAGTTTGTTTTTGAAATTAATGACCATTTTTTGTGTGTGTGTGTGTGCATATGCATGCGTTTCAGTTCTTCAAACTTCTTAACATTGTTCTTGAGAAGTCTTTCAATTTTTCTTTGTTTTTATTTTTTTATTTACATAGTTCTGTGGGAACTGTCACTTAACAATAACATACTTTGAATGGAATTGCTTAGTATTTTTCTTATTTAGTATGCTGTAAAAAAAAAAAAATTATTTGCCAAAGGCATAATGCTTAGTAAACTAGTCTGGTTGACCCTTACTAATGAGTAGCGAGTTTAATCATCACTGGGCACTTTCTGAGCTTAGTAAATGACAGGGTGCTGTGATTCAAGTTTGTGAGACCACTAGCTTAATACTTTTGAATGTGTTTTTTCTTACATTGACATGGACCTCTGCCTTTCAAGAGCACTGTTTTTTGTACAGATATATTATACATCTACAGTTGCAAGTTCCCACTCAGTAAAATGGACATGTATTTTTTCTTAAATTGATATATTCTCCATGCACTGCAGAAACTAAATAACCAAGTACTCCAGATTACTCTGCTCACTATAAGTAAAAACTCATTATATTTAATAGTAGGCTACAATTCATTCAGACAAAATTCTTGTTAGGTATTTTCCAGATTCATACTTGTCCAGTGTGCTCTAATGACCTGCTAATCATTTGTGCAAGGTTTTCTCTGCTGAGTGTCTACTGGTTTAAATGGTTTTAATCTAGTTGCTTTGATATTTGATAAAGATACTGTATTACTTCTCTTGGACTGGTTTAGACATTGCCATATTTTACCACCTATGTTTTATTTTATTTTTTTATGGCCTGGGTTAACATGAACTAGATGCTATAATTCTCTTTCCTTCATTAATTCACAGTTGAAAGTTTCCAATTTTGGTGTTGACACTAAACTCCTTGCACTTTCAAGTTAACCAACACCCACTTAAAATCTTTGAAACCATATGCTCTTGTTATAAGAGATATGTGAAGTTTTTTTTTTTTTATGAGGGGGCGGGGTAATCATCATTAGAAGACTTTAGTGAGGAAAAAGGATGGTAAAGGAACAGGATTCAAAAAAAAAATAAGACTGATGTTGCATTTATGTTAAATTAGATCCTTGTCATTAAACCAAGTAAAAAATAAAAGTAATCTTTATTCATAAAAGTATTTGAAAAATATAGTTTCTACAAATTTACTAAGTCCATTATATATCTCAATAATCAATATTGTATTTTTTACATCTGCTGATGTTTATTGCAGAGTATGACTGGTCAAATGAAAGGTGGTCTAAAAGATATGGAACCAGAGAGTAGCAGTGAGGAAGAGGAGGAGGAAGAAGTACAGCCAGTTAAGAAAAAAGAACAAAAGAGGTAAGTATTTAAAAAGAAAAGTGATTTTGGTGAGGGGGGGAGTTAAGTTTATTTCCTAAAGATAAGTTTTATCAAATTTAATACCAAAAGAAGTTTGAACAAAGTGTCAAAAAGTACTTTATGATTGTTTCAATAAAACTTTAGGTAATTTTTCTTTCACTACATTATATTCCTTTCAAAAGTTAACAAAATGGGAAGATTAATATACGTGTGTATACTTCCAATAAACCTTTTATGCCTACATATTAGTATATTCTCAGTTATTCAATAGTAACTTTCAACCCTTTTTGAAATTGGTCAGTAATGATCAAGTATATTATCATTATATCAGTCCTAGACGATGGTAATCAATAATGTAGCCCTATGGCCTCTGTTGGTCTTAAAGTTCCTTCAGGTCACTGTAGTTATCATCTAGCTGACTCCTCACTCGTTAATGTGTTGCCTGTTTTGCCACTAGTATCAGGTTGGTGACATGTTTCCACTTAGTTGGCTTGAGTCTGTTCATGACCATCCACATTCTACTACGTTGTGTTTTTGATCTCAGAGGGTGAGAAGATCACTTGAAGTAAGGACTGGTCCAAGAGCTGGGAATTATACAATAAAAACAAAATTCTTTGAAATAATTAACTCTGGTTAAAAATGCGATGATGATTTGGTTTATGTATGTTTTGTTGTATACAACAATTTTAGCCCTTCACACTGGGATTGTCTTCAGAGTTTTTTTTTTCTACTTACTAAACTGGCACATGGTCTTGGTCAGGAGGTCTCCTTATTTAAAAAAAATTTTTTAATCTTTCTTTTTAGTTTGATCCTCAGTGTTACATAATGATTAGATACATTCATTATGTTAAAATAACCTGTGAGTAAATTATAGCAGTAAAACATTTTGGTTTATAAAAAACAATATGTTAATGTAAAAAAACAATTTAATATAAAAATTTGCTTTGAAATAAGATCATTTTAATTTGTAAATACTCAAATTAAATAAGAAAACAAGATGTCCTGTTACATAAATAACTATAAACAATTTGCAAATAAAAGCTTAATTTTTCGATTTAAAAAAAAAAAAACTTCTATAGGTTAAATAATAAAAATAAATCCTAAATCACTTTTCGTGACTCTAGAGCTTTTTACTAGATTAGGTGCAATCTTAGTTTCCAAGTTGTCAAAGGACAACTTTTATCTTGGGTCCTTCATAGAATAAACACTGTCACACACTGACAATTTCCAACATATTTTTCTCATTCAATACTGTGCACAATTTTTCTTTTTCTATATGTTGGTGTACTTGGGGACTGGTGTTCCATTGTATTTTGCATTGTACAATGACAAGAATAAATAAACCTCATTAATTTTTTGTTTTATTTTCAACTTGAAACAGTATATATAAAAGTTCCAGCTTTAACATCAAATAATTTTCTAAAGAGAATTATCTCTGAACAGGACAATTAAATATTTTGAAGTAGAAATCTGACTAAAGTTAAAATATTTTTGGTTAAATATTGTAAAGTAAAATGTCATTTACTTGTGAAAAAAAATCCTTTAAAGAATATTCTACTGTTGGTAATTGAATGATGTTCTGATACTATTCTTATATTATATGTTTTAATGACTTCTTTTGCAGCAACAATAATGTTACTTTTAAAAGCTCTGCAAAGTCTTCTTCCAAGAGTGGTTTTGGGGTTTTCAGTATGTTTAAGAATTTAGTTGGTTCCAAATCTCTGACTATGGAAGATATTCAGCCTGTGGTGGACAAGATGAAAGACCATTTGATTTGTAAGTAATTTTTTTTTTTTTCATTTAAAAATTTACATTTCTCCCTTTAATTTATTCTGTTCAAAACATCAAAGATGATCATCTCCTTTTTCAACTTATTTTCTTAGTTCCTCTTCTATATTTCTAAATAACCTTCTTTTTTTTTTTTTTTTTTTAAATATTTTGCTTAACTCTTCAGATAGGATTTCTTGGTTTTTGTTTAGGAACTTTTTCATCTTTCTCAATGTATTACTGCTATACTATTCACAATGTAATCACTCTAATTCTAAGAATTATGTAATAGTTAATGTCTATATCTAGAAAAAAAGGGCCTAGAGCAGAGATGAGTTGTGAAAAGTTTAAGATCTGCATAAGGAATGATCATCAGACACTACCAATCATTGAAATTTATCCATAAATGATTTACAAGAATTTAAAATTTATAAACTTATTTGAAAAAAACGTGTTTTCATTGATATAAAAGTATTCTGGTACATTTGTGGTAAATTTTGCTATTTTTGATTGAAACGGGAACAGAGGTAAAAATAAAATTGTACATGATGTGCAAGTTTTCTTTTCTAAACAGATGACATGCAAAAAGAAATCTTGTATACAAATTTATAAAACATTTTAATAGTCCTCCATATATATTTTTAAAATCATCTCCATGTACTCAATATGTATGAAAGTTTTTGCTACAATGGAAGATAATGTGAAATTTTTGGAAGCATCTAATAGAAAATGAAAAATAAAATTTTTGTTTAAATTATATATGTTCTTAAATAATTTAAAATCTATTAAATTAGTTAAGCCTTTATAAATAAACTTAGTGTTACCCATGATGTATACAAATGTAGTTTTTTGTTAACAATTTAGTGATTCCAATATTTTGTTTACAGTAGTTTATAAAAAGTACTTCATAAATGGATGGCCATTCTCCACTACAAATAAAACAAATTCTGATTGTTATAGCAGTCATAATTTATTATACCTAGGATTAAAAAAGTCAGTCAGTCAGTTAAGTGCCATGCGCGATACACGCTTGGGCGATCATGTCTCGAAAGAGACATGACTGACTGGGCAGAAGATTATCCCGCAGTAGGTTGCCATTGCTTTAAAAAAGTACTTTGTGTTAAATTTCACTTTTGCATATTTGCTAGTTTTGTTGTCTTTCACCCAGTATTTTGTTTTAGCAATGCTCTTTTGCTTTGTTGGGTTTTCTTTGCCTTGATTAATCTGGATATGAATTAAATGACTCTTGACATATTAATACCGTTCAAGCATTCTCAGTAGAATGCATAGCGACTTTCAGCTATTTGAAAAAAATAGACATTTATCATTTGAGCTTGAGTAATAAGTCTTATTTTAAATAATATCAATGTATGTATTTCATTTAGATTGTTTGTTTGTTTTGTTTTTTTTTATGGTTCATCACCAGATTTTTGCCTTTGATTAAATTTAAAATCAATTGCTGTTTGTTTCAATTCTTTTCTAATAGTAATTTGATAAATATTGTCAAGGCAATTGAATAAGAATTATATTCACACTTTGAAAGACTTTCTTTTTTTTTCTTTGGCAAATTCTTTTTTTAATTCTATAAATCAGCATATATGAATTAAATAGATATAAATGAATTTTAAGTCCCAAGTGAGGAGGCTTTTAAATGCTTTATTTAATAGTGAAAGTTGAAACTTTTCTGACTCTGATGGGACAAAACTGTTGATCATGCTTGAACATTGAAACTTTTATGTCTTCAAAATTAAGGGTAAATACCTTTTTGAGTTATAAATATCAGTAAAGGTAAAAGAAACTTGTTTTTCTCACAATAAAAATCATATTCTGAAACTAAAATGACAATTTTAAATATTATTTTAACATTATTGTTTCATAATTTTATTCACTTAGATTCTACAATTGAGTCCTAATTGTCCTCTAATTCAACCAAAATGCAATGTGTTTTAGATAATGTGGCTAAGCTCTCTCCACAAAACAAAATCACCCAATTTTTTATGAAACCCAAAGAATGATTAGAAAAGATAAAACAAGAATATTCCACAATTATAGCAATTTATCAAATATAAAAGGTTAAAAAAAATATTAAAATTTTTCTTTGTTTTTATTTTTTAATTTACTTTTAATAAAAGTAACTATGTGACATTAGTTGGTGAGATTGTTACATTAATTTTGAAGAGATTAGAAAATATATTGTCATTGAAGTTTTTGTAATTCTATAAACCTGATAATGTAGGAATAAAAAATGAAATCTTCAGAAATAAAACTTGAACATTTTTGTTCTGATTATGAAATGTTTTATATTATATATTCTAAACAACAAAAGGATGACTTTGTCAGGAATAAAAGCTTTGTTCAAAAACCCAAATAATTTATTTGTACATTTAAAGTAACTTCAAGTGACATTCTTAAATATTGTCTGTATTTGTACATGACTGTTTTAAATGAGGGAAATGTGTGTGTGTTGGAGTGATTGTTAAATATATTTATAAGAAACATTTAGTTCCAAATGAGGAAGTTTGAAGAAGCTTGATTAAATTGTGAGAGCAAAACTTTTCTGACTCTGATGGAACTGGAACAAAAATAGAGAAAAAAAAACTTCTGGTGAAATATGGAATTAAATGCATTTTATATAGATTTGTGAGCACAGGCATAACTTCACTCATACTATACAGGAGTATATCATATTTATTAGAAATCAAATCGTCAATGGGTACCTGATCCCATTTCCAAAATTAGTATTGATATTTGGTCATAAAAAATTGTTTATTGATAAGCAGTGTCCTAAATAAATTTTAGCAAATGAAAATAAGTAAGCTTTCCTGTCTAAGTGATCCTGTTTATTTTAACTAGACAAATGAACTCCTTAAGTTTTATTTACGTACATGCAAAGTGCTGCAATGCCTAATAATTAAATCAAAATACAATTAATACAAATGGTGTTTCAAGGATAGTTGGCTATGACTACATATTTCATGTGCATGAAATATGTAATCTTCAGGCAGCTGGCCACAACCTTTGGGATCAAGAATGAGTTTGCCAAAGGTGGGTAAAAATAATGTTGACACCAAATGTCATTGCCAGCTGCCTGAGGCTTGCCCATTCTAGTTGAGCCAACAATCTTATTGATACTGTTATATGCATGCAAGAAAATTTTTGTTTTTGTTTATTGTTAGGATATATTTAATTTGAACTACTAAACAGTATAAAAGACAAAGTAATGTTAAGAAACCTCTATTCTATTTAGTTATATGTATGACTGGTGAGTCTTGTAACTAGGATCAAACTGTAGTCTCAGATTCTTGATACTGAGCTAGAATTAGTTACTCATAAATTATATTAAGCACAAAACAATTGCAAATCAAAGATGTGAAAATGTATGAGGAAATAAAGCAAGATGGGAAGGAGACAGATGAGGAATATAGATGGATATAGACTATTTTCTTTTTCTTAGAGATGGAGGATTCAAGGATGTAGTAGAAACTATTTGTACATCCATTTTTCACATCTGAACCTAATCCATGTTTGTATAAAATTTAGATAAGAACATAAATGAGGAAATAAAGACATGATAAGAGAAAAGGTGGGTGATAATCAATAATCTTAGTTGTCAACGGCTATGACATTTATCTGGGGTTGATGTTATCTTTTTAATTTATCTTTTATTGAATTGTTTAATATTTGCCAAGTCTAGTCTCAAATGAGGAAACTGTATAAATCTTGATTAACTGTGAAAGTTAACTTTTCTGACTCTGATGAGACATTTTTATTTAGATTTTGTATTCCATGACTACACCTTGAATGATTTTATTTGGTGTGGTCAGATGGAAGAAAGTATTTTCTTAAAAATGTAATGGTGTGAATAAAATTTGGGTAGTTGAGGCAGTTTTGATAGTAATAACTTCACAAGCTTAGATAGCTAAGAATTTTATTACATTTGTTAAATTTTTTCACTAACAATTTTAATAGTTATCACTAAAAAAAATTGAAGCCCACTGGGCATGTATTGTATATACATATCCTATTTTCTAATAATTTTATTAATTAAAATTATTATACCTATAGGTGATGCCTAGAAAAATTTCCATAATTTTATATTATGGGGAAGGGAAAAAGGAAAAATACAAAATTACATATGTGTAATGTGTTTCTAATAGCTTTCAATTAAAAGTTACTATATTCCAAGTGAGAGTTTGCTTTGATTCTGAGTTGTACATTCAATTTGTTATTATTTTTTAATATTAACCAAGTCTTGTCTCAAATGAGGAAATTATATAAATCTTTATTAACTGTGAAAGTTAAAACTTTTCTGACTCTGATGAGACACTTCTACTTAGATTTTGTATTCCATGACTATACCTTGAATGATTTTTTATTTGGTATGGTTGGAGGGAAACAAATATTATTACCTTGGAATTATAATGGTGCAAATAAGATTTTGGTGATGGGAGCAGTTTTGATAGTAATAATTTCACAGGCTTAGATGCCCAAGAACATTGTTGCTTTGAATAACCATATTCTTTAATGGGAAATGTTATATCCACTGGGCATGTATATACAAGTTCTATTTTTTATTAAGTTTACTCATTGAAATTGTTATACTTGTAGATAATGTAGGGATAAATTTCATTTATTTTTTTTATTATAGGAAGGTAAAAAAATTTCTATAACACATTTAAGTGTTTTGTGATTTCCTCTAAACGCTAACTTGACCATCTACAAAAGAATAATCTGTTGAGACTGCATCAGTCTTCCATGGTCTAATTGTAATATTCTCTGGCCTAGATGAACCCATTAATAATTCAGTAATCATAAAGTAAATCACTATATTCCAATTGAGGATGTTTGCAATATCTTTATTATATTGTTGTACTTTGATGCTTCTGCTATGACAAGCATTTTAAATCATTTAACCTGCCATAAATTAAAAGAAACAGATCAAAGTAAAATGTCTGTGTTTAGAATAATTAAGATAATGAAAAATCTAGACCATTGTCAATTTGGTTTCTAACTTCAACCTTCAGGATATTTTAGTCTTAGACATGGAATGAAAAAAAGAAATTCCTTTACATTTAGGTGATTAGCAAATGCTTCTAAGAAACATTTTGTTCCAAATGAGGAAGTTTGAAGAAGCTTGATTAAATTGTGAGAGCAAAACTTTTCTGACTCTGATGGAACTAAGAAAAAAAAACTAATTCTTCTAGTGGTATATAGGATTAAATGCATTTATATAGATTCATGAGCACATGCATATCTTCACTAATGTTGTATGCGAGCACATTATGTTTGTAACAAGGAGCAAATTGAAATTAAGCTTGTGCTAAAAAGCACTTCTGACAATTAGCTCAAAATTTTATATTTGCTCAGCATATCTAATTTTGAATTTATCATTTATTGAATTGTTTAATATTTGCCAAGTCTAGTCTCAAATGAGGAAACTGTAAAAATCTTGATTAACTGTGAAAGTTAACTTTTCTGACTCTGATGAGACATTTCTTTTTAAATTTTGTATGCCATGATTGCACCTTGAATGAAGTGGAGGGGGGCAATATTTTCTGGAAACTCTAGAGGTGCAAATAAGATTAGGGTGCTGGAAGCAGTTTAAATATGGTATGGTAAATAACTATGATCCACCTTGTTTCGCAATTTGAAGAAAAATACCGTTTGTAAAACTTTCTGTTATTAACCTTTTAGCTTAAATTACTCATCTCTATATATAAATTTTTAGTGAGGTCTGCAGTAATAAAGTTTTTATTTACCTGCTTCCCTTTTACTGTTTTCAGATGGAATATTTGACATTTTTAGTTGTGGTCATTTAAAAGCTATTGTTAAAAACGCAGTTCTAACTTGCTCGGTTATTTGGACAAGTACAAGTTTATCTTTTAAGTCTTAAATTCTTAGTTTCTAGTTATTTTTTTTATCGAGATGATGATTTTACATTTACACTTCAATTTCAATCTTTCGTTTCCTGCCTCTTGTACGAGTTTGGTTTTTCATGTGTATTTTGAAGTTCTTCTATTCGCCTTGTCCATTCAGGACATAGGCAATCATGGCCTTCCACGTCTTCCTAGGCCTGTCAAGTACACGCTGTTTTCCCCTGTCTCTCCTTCACTCTATCTAGTGGTCCTGGGTTTGACGGTAAACTGCAGCAAGGCCTCCGATTAGGAGGTTGTGAGGAGCATGGAACTACCTCTTTAATTGCTGTTGTTCCCAGGTCCACCCTGTCCCGTAATGGTAGCACCTGTTAGGGTCCCAGCTATGGGCAAATATTCCCAAACTGGGGTCAAGACACTATGAAAGTATAAAATACACTTTTATAGAAAAATATACATTTTTGAAGGAAAAAATTACCAGCAATGCATTTTTGAATACAAAACTAGAAGACATCTTCAGTTGTCTAAAAAAATAAGTTTTCATCAAAATCTGACTAAATCAACATACTCACAATAACTGAACATTAAAAAGAATAAGTACCTTAAAACCCTATTTTTTTGGCATTAAATAACCTACAGAATTTGATATGCTATTAAGCAAAACTCAAACTCAAATCCTGTATCTAGCCTGTTAGTATCAGATTCTCCAAGCCCTACATCCTCATAGCATGTCCCAGGAACTTTAGCTGTCTCTTCCTGATGCTCAAGCCATGATATTCGCAGCATCTTTCTGTAGAACCACATTTCAGTTGCTTCAAGTTATGCCGTCATCTTCGATGAGATTGTCCAGTATTCACTGCCATATTGAAGAAATGACATCACATAACAATCCAGGACTCTCTTTGTTTTTAGTGAAATTTTCTTGTCTCTTAATACTCTGCTTAGCTTCTGGAATGCATCCTTCGCCATGCCAATTTGCTTTCAGATCTCTGTGTCACACTTTCCATCTTCTGGTATTTAAATTTTTGTACTTGCTTGAGTTTAATATCCTCCACCTGTATTTGGCATTTTGGGCTGCTCTTTTTGCTGATGACCATGCATTCGGTTTTCTTGCAGTTTATTTGTAACCCTTTCTTGTCACTCTCTTCAGCTACCTTCTGTAAGAGGTCTTGTAGTTTCCTTTCCGTGTCTGTTATCAGCACTTTATCTTTTGCGTACCTTATGTTGTTTAAATTATGGCCTCCAATGATAAATCCTGGCATAACATCTAGGGTCCTCAGAATAGTCTCGCTGTACAAGTTGAATAGATCTGGTGAAAAGACGCATCCTTGTCCTTTGCCCCCTTCTGTATATAGTATGCAGTATATCTGCTGAATTCATTACCAGTCCATTTGCTGCCAGTAGAGATTCTTGATTACTCTAATGTCTTTCCCAAATTGGAGTAGATAGACTAAACTATCGCCCGGTTCACACTCAACCCACATCTATTGAACAGGTGAAAAGGCTCATCCTTTGTTTCCTGTTTAGGATGCGGTTTCCGTTTTTTTCTCTTTTCCAATCTTTTCCCTCCTATGTAGCCCCCTGCACATCAGTGGCGTTACTGCCTTGCTCGGGGTGATATGATTAAAAAAAAAAAAAACTGTACAAACTTAGGTGGTCAAGAATTCTATTACATTTGTTATACATTGTTACTAATAATTTAAATAGTTATATCTCCTAAAAAAAATTCAGGCCCACTGGGCATGTATATACAAGTCCTATTTTCTAATAACTTTACTCATTGAGATTGTTATACATCTAGGTAATGCATGAATAAATTTCCATATTTTTATATTATGAGAAGTTAAAAAATTACAAAATTAAAAATGCGTAATGTATTTCCAATGGCTTTTAATTAAAAAAAAATTGATATTCCAAGAGTTTGCTTCTATTCTGAGTTGTACATTTTATTGTTTAAAAACCATAAATAATGGCAGTTGTGTGTGTGTGTGTGTGTGTGTGTATATATATATATATATATATATATATATATGTAGTGTAATACTATTATGTTTAACAGCACACATATTTTTTTTCTTTTTTTTTATATAGAACACAGTAATGAAATTCATCATGCTCTGATTCACATTCGTCCACTGAGTATGCATGTGTTTATATATAAAACAAATATTCTGGACTAGATGGTTTCACCCTCATCCATTTGTACAAATAGACTCCACCGCTTGACTTAAGTAGTATGTAATTGGTAGATGTGAAAACCATGGGACAGGGACAGGATTTAACACTATATTAATTGCAAAATGTTAATGCCAGAAAGATGGGGTGTAATCTATCAAGTACCTACACTAGTAAGATTTTATGAGCAATATGTAAATACCAAATGGACATCAGTTGCATGTGAAAACTGCAGGTATCCTATAGGTGATGCAAGAGAAGGGCCATTGATAAGGATGGTAAATGGGAGTTATATGAGTTAAACATTTAAAAAGGATTATCAATTTTCCTTTGGAATGCAATCTTTAAAAAAATACTTGTATTGGCTTGATGATTAAAATGACTTTTTTTTTTTTCTTTTTCCTTCTATTTATTTCAGCCAAAAATGTAGCTTCAGACATTGCTCAAAAATTGTGTGATTCTGTTGCTACCAAGTTGGAAGGAAAAGTGCTTGGAACATTTGGTAGTAAGTATTACAATTGTTTTATTACACAATGCAGAAAGCATTTTGTTTTGGTGTTTTTTTTTTTTCTGCTTTCATTTTTCCCTTTTTTTAGGTTAGATACTTTTTAGATTAGTCACCATTTTGACCACTTCCAATAGCCCTTAGCACGAGGAAATCAGCACAATAAAGGCATTGCACCAGTCATGTGATTGGTAGTTTAATCCTTCTGATTTCGCCATCCCCCACCACCACCAGAGGTTAACCATCATCATTTTACTATCTTGGTACTTAATAAACCTGCTGATGTACAGAACATTGTTGTCTTCGAGTTTTAATTGCCTTAAGATGTTTATGTGGCTTTCTTCGAGACTATGCACATGTACTCTCAAAGACAGAACAACAATATCATATAATTTCTTTGCAATTAGCATTCTATTTATGTCCTTGCAGTCAAGAAATATGTAAATTTGTCATATGTTTGTCTTCTCTATTTTCTTTTTCTAAAGTCATTTTATGATTTTCTTTTATCAGGATCTTGAAAAACTATTAAAGCAATCACTAAAGAATCCCTTTATAAACTCAGCCAAAATTGAAAGAGAAATACATGAGTAAATGGTAACAAAAATTTGGCTAAATGACTTTAAGAGCTTCTTAATCGGGTTGAGAACTTTACATTTCATATCTAAATTAAAATGAGTGAGGTGATGATTAAATACAACTATGGAAATATAGTAATAAATTATGGTATCTTAATACGGAAACCACATAGATAATATAGTATCATTTTAAAGGTAGAAGAAAATGGCTTGATGTCTTTAATTTTGATTTTAAAAAAAAAAATATTCAAATTTGAACATTCATTTTAAAATTACAATGGGGAAGAGGAGATGAATTAATCAATTATCAATAATTACAAAATGTTCCTGTTGTGTGTCGAAAAATTTTGACCAGTAAAAAAACATTAGTAAATTGTATTTAAATTTAAAAAAAAAAATCACACATCTCTGCCATAATAAAATTAATAATTAATAAACACTAACAAGCATTACAAATTAGAATTTCTACCATTTAAATATACGCAACCACAAAAAATAATAAAACAAACCAATAACCGACTTTAAAACCAAAAATAACAATACAGCCTTAAATAAAATAATAGCAATTCTTACCTACCATAGTTTCACACAGAACCCATCAAAAGTACATATGTACTTACAAGAAATCGACAACTATTCGCGCGTTGACATCACTACACTATTCGAATACGCCAACCGAATGAGTATATATGTGTGCAATGGCACACATATACATATATATATATATACCAAACCCCGCACGATTCGCATGTGTATGTTTATGCAAGCCTCAATGATCGTGTGCGCGTGTGTGTGTGTGTGTGTCTCCTTGCGCGTGTTTATGGGTGTACAAATGTGTGTGTGTGTCTGCGTCTGTCGTGACGACAGATTTCCCCCACTTCCACAAAAATACACGAATATAACCAATTTTTTAAAAAGATTAATCAGTTTGTCTGACGATCGCAAAAGCGTGAAACCCAGGGTTACAAACTCACACCTATCTATATGAATATGTCTACTCTATCATTGATATTGAGCGCTTTTAAATAAGTACCACGCATATATATGTAAACAATATATATAACAAATTATATATATAACAAATTGCATATATATATATATATATATATATAATCATTTGACAGTTCATTTAGAACGAAAATCTGAAAACGAAATTTCAATTCAAAACTGACATCAGAACAAGCATAGAAATAAAATCGTTTTTAGGACCTTTAGAACAGATTTGTTTTAATAATACTTCCACACTATTGGAATATCCAGATTGTAAACCAAATTCACTTTCTCCAAAATCAAATTAGAAAAAATGCGCAAATCAAAATTCTAATACTATTAGGTAAAAAAAGACAAAATTCTACTGGTAAAAATGTGCAAATAAATCTGATTTCTGCAGCTTTCTTTTCTGTTTAGACTGATATCCTTTTTTTGATCTTATGTTTCTAGGCATTACTACAACTGTAAAGAATACTTTAAATGAATCCTGTGTCCAGATTCTGTCTCCACAACGTCGTATAGATATCTTACGTGATGCACTGGATGCTAAGCAACAACGTCGTCCTTATTGCATCACTTTTTGTGGTGTGAATGGAGTTGGCAAGTCCACAAATTTGGCTAAGGTGAGACTAGTCGGGGCTTTCATTATCTTTACTTTTTTGTTTAAGCCTTTTTTTTTCTGCAATTGATATTTCCATTCTGTTACCTAGATATTTTAGTGAACCTCACTATTTTTTAATATCTAAATAAAAACTATAATTGCTGTCTTACATCTTTCTCACACATAGATATAAAAATTTGCTATACTTATGGAGAAGACTACTCAATATTGGGATAGAGCAGTTTGTTATAAACATGAAAATCAATAATGCATTAGTAATTAGAATTATGCTTCAAGATATCTTCAGACAAGTTGAGATGTGAAACTGACAATAACCATGCAGTGTTGATTTCCATGTTCACATTGTCTATGCTGAGATCTGTAGTCCATACTTTTCAGTGGAGTCTACAGTATTTGAGTGTTAATATATTGGAACTCAAATTTACAAATCAACCAACTAATTAGTTTTCTTTGAACAGTCTAAATAATGTGCTATTATCAAACATTTTCAGCAGACCATTTGATGTTGATCAAATTTTACATTATGGCTACATGTTTTCGTTTTTAGTGTTTTATGTATATTTTATTTTTATGCTAAGTCATACCAGTGAAAGTTAATTTTGATATTATTTCTATTATTACACCTACATCAGAATTATCATGAGCAAGTAATTTGAATTTTCTCATGAATCATAATTAAGATAATGACTAATTACTTGTGATTTCAGCAACTATCTATAAAATACATGTAGAAATCACCCATTGTCAAATATTTGAGTTAAACAACTTTAACAAAATATTACAATAAGTCATAAGTGTCGATGAAGGTTGTTATTTAGAGAAGTAGGAGGGTACAAATGAAAAGATCAAAATTTAACAAGGTTTTTCATTTTACTGAAGCAAGAGTGCCTCTTTTTTCTTTTTCTCAGTAAAACCAAAGAACATTTCTGATTTTTTTTCCCTTGCAATTATTTAATTGAGCTAATGACGGCGATAAGAAATAATTTGTATTTTATTTGTATCATAAGTACATTTTTCTCAATTTCCTCCTCCTATTATTGTTGTGATTGTTACTTTGCATCATCATTTTTCATTCCTCTCGTGCATACTTAGACACAGAAAATCAGTTTTATCATTATTGTTATGATCTTATTGTACAGGTGTGTTTCTGGCTTGTTGAAAATGGTTTGCGCGTGCTGATTGCTGCATGTGACACATTCCGTGCAGGTGCTGTTGAACAGCTGCGTACTCACACCCGCAAACTGAATGCCCTTCACCCATCTGATATGCATAATGGTGTGCAAATGGTGCAACTTTATGAGAAAGGCTATGGAAAAGATGCTGCCGGAATTGCTAAAGAATCCATTAATTTTGGTGAGCACATTATAGCATACCTAATCTTATTTTTTATTGTTGCTATTTACATAATCTTAATTTTTTGTTTTGTTAATCTTTGCTAGCACGTGACAGCCGTATAGATGTAGTACTTGTTGACACTGCAGGCCGAATGCAGGACAATGCACCTTTAATGAAAGCTTTGGCTAAGGTAAGTTAATTCTGTTAATTTGATTATTTCACTCTTGAAAAGGCTTTTACATGAAAACCAGATATATACAATCTTGTCCAGAAGTTTTGGCCACCTGGCAAAAATGAACATTTCTCTATTATTACAGAATTATATCATCCACTTCCTGTTGATTTTACTTTTTTTTAATTATAAACACTGTTACATTGTAACACAGTTTAACTAGTTTGAAAGATTTGAAATTATTGTAATGAATAGTTTTCAGTAAGTTTTTACTCATTAAAAATGTGCATAACAAATCATCACTTTGACATTCAAGGATCTCAAATAGTGGCATTACACAGAGATACTCTGAGAATTAAATCTCAATCTAAGTGGATTGTAGCAAGACTGCAATTCAAATGTTATCACCAACTACCAAGCTGATGGCTCTTGATTTGATTGAAAGGAAAGTGAATGTTCCAGAAAAACAGTCCCTAAAGATTATCATATCAAATAAAATCAATCCTTTCACAATCACAAGTTAATGTTCAAAATAAGAACTTATCTGCTCCTCAGATCTAGAGGTGTCATGTATTTTTGTTTCTTGTAGATTGATCAAGGAATTTCCATTTAGATCCTCCTCCTCTCCCCTCCCCTAATTAACTGTGGAAGTGAAAAAGCACCTGGCATTGCAAAAAAAAAAAAAATAGACAGTGGAGCAACAGAAAAATCTTCTTTGTTGAATCCATTTGTTGTGTGTCAGCCTTATGTCAGAAGGCTTCCAGGATAAAGATACAATGGAAAATAGATCATACAATGAAATATTTTCCCAATCAGATGTTTTGGGTCGCAATTTTCAAAATTTGGAACATTGGGTTTATATTTTCTATACCCTGAAATAACCTTGAATGGTCAAGATTATTTGGAACTGTTGCTAGTAACTTACAGCATATTCATGCATGATGGTGTATGTATCATAGCACAAAACAAAGAAAATACAAGATCATCTTAAGAAGGTCAAGGTCACTACACAGCAATGACCTGACAACAGCCCTTATCTCTATGCCATAGAAAATTTGTGGAATTGCATGAAGAACCAACCAATAACAAGGCTCTTGTGGGTGCCATCAAGAATGCTTGGGCCACTAAGATTTCAGAATATTGTCAGTCTCATAGCCAAAATGCCATATCATATTGAAGTGGTTATCAAGGTGAAAGGTAGCCATAGAAAATACTAGTTTATATTGAAATTAATAGAAAATATGCTGCCAAAAATAAATTTGGTGCATTGAAGTGTGTGCTACTTTTTATTTTATGCTATTGAGATTTTTTTTTTCGTTAAAAGAACATGTTGGGTGGTCTTAAACTTTTGGTCTCAGCTATATTTATATTCTATAGGTTTTTAACACCTGCACAGATTAAAACTATAGATAGATAAAAGTTGATAATAGAATGCAGCTTATGATTTTTCTAAGCTTGTTTTAATATTGCACATATTTGCAGCTTATCAAAGTGAACCAACCTGATCTAGTTTTGTTTGTCGGCGAAGCTCTTGTCGGCAATGAAGCTGTTGACCAACTCACCAAATTCAATCAAGCTTTAGCTGACAACTCCAACATGACCAACCCTAGACTTATTGATGGAATTATCCTCACTAAATTTGATACCATTGATGACAAGGTAAGCAAATCACTTTTATATTCAAGTTTTCAAAAGAATTAGCCAAGTTAAAAAATAATTTTCGACTTTGCTTAATTGTCAAGCCTTTAATTTTCTGTAAGTTCTCTGAACCTGCTAATAACTGAATTACTGATAAAGCATCTAATGTAAACTGTTCTCCAGGAACTCAATACTGTTTCAAAACAAACAGGCTGTCAAAATCATTTTTTTTTTTATCAATATTTTGTGTGTCAGAAGGACTTTCATAACCAATTGTAATCTTACTAAATTAGATGTGTTAATTAGAATGTTTTGAAATCTTGGTGTTTAGATTGAAAAAAAAAAAGCTTTTTAAAAATCAGATATATGTATTTAACTCATGAATCGTGGGTGACTAATTGTCAGCCATTGTAATTGTATAGGTTAATCTATGTATATCTATATAAAGTTGGGTTGTTAATAACTCTTGTGTTGGTAAAAAACAATACAGCAAGTCTGTATTTTGTATAATGGAAGTAATTTCTTGTGGAATTGGTTTTACATATTGATTACTTATAGTCAATAAAAGCATGCTTATATCAGGCTCTAGGCATTAATACTGTGAGAATTAAATAACTATGTTTTTGGTTGAGCTTGCAGGGAATGTGAATAACTGAGTTTAAGAATAAAACTCTGGAAAATGATTTCATTTTTTTCTCTTTTTTTAATTAAATTTGAGGGATACTTTTATTTTCTGTTGCATACATTTGCTATAGCTTAACTTTCAATTTGCTCAAGTTGAAAATTATGCCTCCTTGGAGAATGGCATTTGGTGTAAAATAATTAACTAATTACTGATTGCACAGTTAACCTTAAAAATGAAACCCAAAAAAAAAGAACTTCTCAGTGGCATAGTGAAAAAAGTCATTTTGAGAACGTACTTCAGTTTAAAATGTTTTAGCTTGTCTTTATAACAACTGTTTCTGAAAATAATTGCATGCATACATTTTTAGCTATGGGTTGACATCACTAATCTGGTATCAGTGAGACCTGTAGGGTGTAACATGTTGTGAATGCTTTTGTTTATTCAAAATTTTCACCTATCTCTGGTCTTCCAGTGAGCTGTGGTCTTGTTCTGAAGACCTTCTCAAAAGGCAAAATGATTATGGGTAGAAAGCTTAATTAATAATATTAAAATGAAGAATTTTTTGGGAATTAGTCTAATTTTTTTTCCACCCAAAAATGAGGGGGGGGGGTCAATTTTCATCACTTGCCACAACTTAATGTATTGTTTAATCTCCATTTTTACCTTGATAAAATAAATATTTTATATTTTCAAAATTCTGATTTGAGTTAATGCTGCAGTTGAAAAAACATTTTATCACTGACATTTGCATATTTGTTTTCCATAAGTCTACAGAACTTTTCAACTGTGCTAAATTCTTCATTGATCACTAGAATGATATTCTAACCCTCCAATTTTGAACTTTAAACTCATTTCCTCAAAAAACAGTAACAATTTGTAAAAAAAATATTTTGTCATAATTTATCCTGACGAACCCCAACTTTCAAAATGAGTGTAATGCCACAGTTCCAAAATCAACTTGCATACTGTAACAGGTGCCAGATAAGTGATTTTTTTTGTAAATTACTGATGGTGCCGTTTTTGTTTTTTTTTTGTTTTTTTTTTTAGGTGAACCAATTTTATATATATATATATATATATATATATAGCCTCACACCAACCTAGCACTGCCAAGTTTTATCAGAATTCTACCTATCTGTTGTGGTATGTTATTCACACCACAAGAGGCACTCCTGCATTCAGTGGAACTATGACTGGGACCAAATGTCACCAAGTTATAAAAAAAAAATGCTCAAAAGAAAAGTAGAAATGCCATACCTGTATTTGAAAGTGCTTAAAACAGGCAATGAATTAGCTAATGCCACCAAACACATGGCAGTTTTGTGCACAATCTAGGAAATTAGTGTTAGATTACTGATAACCAAATTAATTGTAGTCAACCTACAGTACACTTTAATTTTTTTATAAATATTAGGACCTTGAATAAGTTCTTGATGACATTTCATGAAAAGTAGTGTTTTATTTACAAAAATTAGTAAGAAACATGTCACTGACAGTATTGTTCATCACTAGCCACTATTTTTCCCATCTTTCTGGCAGCATTTGAATCCCACGTTTCGAGGCTAATGAGTCAACCCATTTTTTTGGCATCTTCATGAAAATGAACATGCTGCTCAGCCAGGCGATGTGCTATCGATCAGAATAAATGACAATCAAATGGGGCGATTTCTGATGAATACGATGGGTAGTGTAGGACAGGTGGCATTTTCAAGTAGGTTTTTTCACCCGTTTTGCAACATGTAGCCTAGCATTATGTTGCAAAATCACTTTGTCTTGTTTCTGCTCATATAGCTGCTGTTTTTTTCTTCAATGCTCAGCTCAAATACATCAATTGTAGTCAATAAGGAGCTCACGATTTCAGTCAGTTTGAGCAACTCTTAATAAATTACACCCAGCTGATCCCACCAAATGCAGAGCAGAAGCTTTGAACCATGGATATTTGGCTTTGCCCCTGATGTTGATGCATGGCCAGGCTTACCCCAGGCTTCTACACTTAGTGTATCCACTTTTCATCCCCAATCATAATACAATGCAAAATTCCTTTCCTTTTCTACCATTGAAGCAGCTGTTTACATGTGACAAAACTGTTTGACGTCTCTCAGCTTCAACTCATATGACACCCAATGTCCTTGTTTTTGAATCATTCCTAATGCTTTCAAATGTTTCGAAACTGTAATCAACTCCTAATGATTTTGCAAGTTCAGCTTACACCTGGCATGAGTCTTCATGAAGTAATGCCTCCAATTCTTCGTCTTCAATCTTTTTGATGCACCAGAGCGCTCTTTATCTTCAACATTAAAATTTTTTGAAAGGTCTAAACCAACCTCTGCATGTTATTTCTGTAAATCTCAGCAAGAATTCTGTGTGCTTCTGTTGCAGATTTCTTTTGAATAAACTAGTGCAGTAAAATTTATTGCAAAAATTTTGGCATAAAAATCTGACATGTTTAACGATATGAAAAACGAAGTTGTTTACACCTCAACGAAATGACATACTTATACTTGCTTATAGTGCTTCTTTATAGATGCACTACCATCTGAAACTTCACGCATGCAGTTCTGGGAATGCTATCTGTTAGAAAACTTATTCAAGGTCCTAATACAATATTTAAAGTACTTTATAAAAAGCATTTAAAAACTACTAACTCAGTTACTGTCAATTAACTCTATGCATTTTCTTTTCAGCTCTTAATGCAGTCATTTTTGGCTTATTAGATAGATTTTAAAAATCCTATGTAGATATTTAGGATTGTGAATGCATGCACTTGAAAAATCTTCATCAGTTAATTTTGTTTTTCTTGTATTCTGACATTTATTGTTTCTTTTCTTTTCTTTTCATTGTATAGGTTGGAGCAGCTATTTCTATGACTTACACAACTGGCCAACCTATTGTCTTTGTTGGCACTGGCCAAACTTACACTGACCTAAAAAATTTGAATGCTAAAGCTGTAGTCCATGCTCTCCTGAAAGCCTGAGAAGCTCTCGATTTTTGATACTATTTCATTTTAAAAATGAAGTGAGAATTTTCAACTGATGAGAAGTCAAAATAATTTAAATATTTTGTCCTATTCTTATTTATCTGTCTCTCAAGTCTTTATTCTTTAAACTTTGCTCTCTATACCTTAAAGAAAAGAAAAAAACTGCTCATTCTCTTTGCCTCCAAATACTCTGATCTTTTTTTTTTTTTTTTTTTTGTCTGTGTATGTGAGGTGGAGTCAGATGTCAACAATATTATAATGAAAAAAAAAATTACACTTTATATTGGTGAATGGGCAAAATTGTTCTAGTTAATTTTTGTTTTAATTTTTTCGGAAAAAAGAAAATATCACAAAATGTTTTAATTTTATTTCCCTTTTCTTGATTCTCATCTTTGTTTTGTGGTGATGGAATAAGTTAGATAATGGCCATATTTGGTCTCTTTCTAAGATGTTAAGTATACTTTCCTTTGGGAAGTTTGCTACAGAGTATTCCTGTATCTAAAATGTTGAACCTTAAAACATTTTTTTTTTCTTGCCAAATGTTGAAAGTGTGTGGCTTGATTTTGGGTATACAAGCATAAGCAACAGACTTCCATCAAAAACTGAAGAAATTATTTTCCATAAACTAATTTCTATAAAATCAAAATATGATATGCATGGTGTGATTTTTTTTTTTTTCTATTCAAATTTGACCATACCATTAAAGAATTTTGATGCAATCTTAGATTAATATTAGCAAAAATAATCCTTAAAAGAGTGCCTGTATTTTTTAAATTATCAAGGAATGAAACAAAAATTTGGATTACTTGAAATCAATAAGCATACTTATTTTTAATATAACAGTGGGCTACTAAAAGGTTCTCAGTCAGGCCAAGAACCCCTTCCAAATGTAAATCTTGATGTTTGGTCAGATTTTGGAAAGTGAGGTGGCTGAGAAACTCTCACCACTCTTTTGTATATTTATCACTTGTTGTTTTTATTTTGGTTGAAGTGTTTCTAATGCTAGTGTTTAAACCTTGAAAAGTTAGGAAGGATGTTGTGAAAATAAAAAATTCTTCCCCAGGATTCCAAAATGCAACAAAAATAAATTTGTTGTGGAAATAATTCTAAAATATTGATTGGTATTTCAGATATATCAATAAATGCCAAATGAAGTTGTTGGTTAACTATATCTTATCAAGTTTTGAAAATGTGCCTATCACAAGTAAATAAGATTAATTAACATAGGTGAATGCTAGTGCATCACATCTCTCAAAATTTCAAGTCTTATCAGCAACTACTCTGCATGTCTTTGTTTTTCTTTTTGTTTCATCTTTAGTATACCTAACTTATATAAGTTAGGTATAACTCTTAATGCAGGTCACAGTTTATTTATTCTTAGTATTTTGTCTAATTTGTATGTTGTTGATTCTACATTTGGATGGATGCATTTTTCAGTCTAACTAAACAATAACATGAGATTTTCAGAAATAATTAAAAAAAAAACATGCCTGTTGTTTGTTAGACTCTAGAATTAAGATGAGACTACCAAAAACTAGCTTTTCAAAAAATTTGTCTATGTTAATTGATAATGTATTTCATTATACAAGGTGCTATTCAAAAGTTGTGAAATGGCTCTCTCAAAGACCAAAAGAAAAAAAAATGGTACAAAATGTTTCTTATTTCTTTGAAGGGTTATTTCCAGAAATGTGTGAAATGTCAGGTGAGACACAGGGAAAATACTGGGTAAATAACTTTGATCAATTCTCCAGACTTTTCAGTAATGTCTTGTATTATGGTATATATTTTTAATTGTAGCTCTATCTAATATAAAGGTACACCAAAATTGATGTAATGAATGACTTGGAATAAATCATAGGTTATGGCTGCAGATAGAATCTGATAACACATCTTCCTAAACAAAATTATTTTTATCACTACCTCAAAACTAATAAAAAAAATTTAGTTTCCAAAGTTAAGAAAAACTGTGACTTGATGTCAAAATACTTAAGCTATAAAATACTGATGGTATTCATTTGCAAATATATTCTGTATAATTCTAATTGCACAAGCAGTTTAAGTATACTAAGCTGAAAACATTGTATAAAACTTTGGGTTGGGACATTGGTAAAGCTGTGGTTTTTCTATTTCTAATCACATTAAAATTTGACAAGAATGTTCAATCTGAAGTATTTAGATTTTTCTTCAGAACAATTAATTTTTATAGATTATCAGTTTTTCTATTGATGATATTGGTAAAAAAAAAACTTTAACTCATATTTAGAGTGCTCTGGACAAAACTAAAAATTTAAAGTTTTGTCATGTTTTTTTTCTTGAAGCTTCATTGAAATCAAATCTTGATTAGCTGGGCTGGAGATAAATACAGGTATAAACACATAAACCTGCATAAAAACAAGAAGGGATACTTACTAAAAATAATGTGTGTATATATTATCCTATGATCAAATATCAAAATGCTTTATGCAGTTTTCTCTATATCTTGCTCAGTTGATTTGCCTAACTTGAACACATTTATAAGTTTTCAAAAAATTCTGGTCTATTTTATTTATTCAGTGTTTAATTTTGGCTCAATCTACCTCCTCTCTTTTTAAAACTGGATATTTTCCTTCTATTTATAGTTCTTTTTGTTTTTCATCTGCATCTTAACTACAATAATGCTTGTGTGCTGCTGCATTGGTGCTAGCTTAGAAGAAGAAAAAAGCATGTATTTTTTTTTTTTTTTTTTTTTTTGGTTCTGATCTCATTTTCTAAGTTTCATTTCCTTCACAAGCATTAACAGCTTTTCATAGAAAATAAATATTCAGTGCCCACACACAATTTTACAATGAACTCAAAATATGGAAAATTAATTTTGCTTTTTTAAATCATGTTGGAGTGAGGTGTTTGGTCCTGAAATTTTGATCATGTCTTTCTATCTGAAAGACAAAAATAAAAACTCTTTTCTATGTAATTTCAATTTTCAGTTCTACAATTTTCAAAAGACAGTAAATGATTATTTATTTGAAGTTTTAAGAAATATAGGAATATGAGATCAGGCTTAAAGAAAAAAAAGAAGCCATAAAATATATATATATATATATCCGGAAAAACCTTTACAAGTTTCAAAGTAATGTAAAAATATTTATTCTCTATCCTATCTGCACTTGGTTTTCAATTGGCAAATTCCCTGGAACTACTGAAAAAACATGAATAGAAGCATTTTTCTTTCTTTTTAATCCTTCCATTCTCAAGCAAAATAATCTCAATTGTATACTTCAGAGTTCCAACGAAATCAATAAAATTGTTGAATTTAATAAACATAAGACTTAATTTGAAATTGCAATTTTTGCAAAAGGACTACTTGACTTAATTTGTACCATCTTATTTAGCATGTTAATGTATGAAGGCTTCCAGTTAATTGCCATCCTAAGTTTATTTGAAACTATATAAAAATAGTCAAGACTATAAAACTATCTTTAAACATTTGGTTTCCCACAATTTCATCTGTCTTAACTGTTTTCTACACTTTGATGAAAACACAAAACCTCCACTTCATATATATATTTTTTTTTTTATGCTTATGTTATAAAAGCATTTTAGAAAAATTCTTACTTTTGAGATAATCTTTAAGGCCTGCTAAAAGAACTTACTGTGTTAAAAAAAAAAAAAAAAAAAGATTGAATGGTCAAAATTCGGCAAGTGACTATCATACATTCATGTTTCTGTGCGCACACACAAATTTAAATATCATTTGCTTTGCCTTTTTTTCTGACTGCTTGAATTCATAAAAATTTGATGTCTTAAAATCTTTGGCTTTGTTTAGAATTGTGAAAATAGGGCAAAAAATTTGTAAAACCCTAAAAAAATTTCTTTTCTTTTTGTAGATACATTTACTTTTCATAATTATTAGTACTATAACTCTTCTAACCTTGTTGGTTTCAGCTTCAAATCTTGCATTAGCTATTTGGAAATTGTCTTTCTTTCTCTTTTCTTTTTTCTTTCCTTTATACTATTTATGTTTTGCTTGCAAAAGTTGACATGCAATAATCTTGTTTTTGACCAAGCTGTCCCAATATGATTTAAAAACATTTAGATATACTATCCTAAATAATTTTCAGATGAGTTTAAAGATAAAATATCATGGTGTTAAGAATTCACTATACTATCTCATAATATAGACATTTTAAAACTGTTTTTCATGAATTATTTTGTGAAGCGTTTACAGTTAAGTAGTTCTTTAATTTCTAGAACAGTCTTTTAAATTACTCAACATTTTCTTCCTTTCATTAAAGTTTAATAATTCTTAAAAGATCAAAATAAAAATGAGATTTATCAAAATGTCTAAAACCTTTTTTTCTCTTTTTGATCAAACTTCTGAAAGACTCCTATAGCTACCAATCTTATTTTTCCATTAGTCTCTGGTTTGACTCCCCCTCTCCCTTATTAATCTAACCAAAGATACAAGAAAGAATAAATGTTTTTACTGAAATATGAAAGTTCTTTTTCATAAAGGAACTTTTCAAAGCATCATTAACATTTTGGGTTCATTTGTTTTCTTCCTATTCATTTTTTTTTTTACAAGTAATATCTTTTTGACTATATTGTATAAAACAGATAATTATTTCATTTACAAATATATCTGTTATTGTGGTTAAAATGAATGAGAAAAATAATGCATGTCTGTAAGAATGAATGATCCAACCACAACATTATCTTACTTTACTTTTTGTTATTTTTATTTTGTTCAAGTTATCACATTATTTTGATTTTTTTTTTTTTTTTTTTCTTTTAATTATTAACAACAACAGTCATTATATTCAATGATAAACTTCCCTTTCCTACCAGATTTTAAAAAATAAACTGTATATATGCTTTTTCAATATTTGAAAAAAAAATATTTAAACAATTATCACAAAAACATAAATCTATAAAAATTATAAAATAAATTAAAAAAAAACAAAAAACTCTTGTCTTTATCTTTTCTCTGCCGGTATAGATAAGAATGTTTTATCTATGGATTTTTAAAGACCACAAAAGGACAAGCTTGTTCACAATATTCTTTGCTTACATCATTTTTCTTGTCTTCATTCATAAAAGACCATGTGGGTCTGATGATCTGTGATTGTGATGGGGTTTCAAAGCCAAACTATTCAATTAAGTTTAGTCTACAGTTTTAAGTCCTATCACTAGTTGCTTTATTGTTTGTTTTTTTTTATGTATATTCGTATAAACAATTAGAATTATTCTCATTCTCCCTCTCATAAAAAATAAAGAGGTAAGGATTTATAAAAACTTTTTCTTTTTTTTTTCTTTTTTTTTTTAAATAAGTTTAAAGTATACTAAAATTATCATTTAACATTGAAGCTTATGCTTCTGTACACTTTTTGTATACATTAAAATTAGTAAACAATATATTATTAACAAGACAATTCATATTTTTTTTCTCTGTCTCGCAAACCTCTATGCAAGAAAAGGAATGTTTTGCCTGTATTACAATAAAATTTGTAAAATAGTGAATTAATAAGGATGACAGGTTCCCCAGCTTTTTCAATATTTTTCTCTATTTGGGGAATGAACTGGCTCCCCTTTTCTTCTTTTTTTTTTTTTTTTCCTGCGACACCTACTCATTAACCGAGTGACAAACCCGCCCTCAGATTTGATGGATAGTTTTTGGGTGTTTTGTTTAACTGCTTCCTCCTAACCCAAGATCTGCTCACTATCCTCAAGTTTTGGGTGGGTCATTGGATCTTATATTATCAGGCTTGGTGGCAGTACAGGGTGACCAAAAATGAATCTAACAAAATGAATAAAACATTTTTTTTTTTTTCCATTTCTCTCCTTCCCCCTCCCCCTCCCATTTTGGTACTCAGTGTCTATTGAATAAATACCACTTCTCAGATTGACTGGTTGTTGGACAAAGACTTTAAAAGTTATTATTTCTATTTAAGAAATAAATGATATTTATACAAATTCTTTTGTTTGTTTTTATTTTTTCATGTAAAATATAAAATCAACTTTTTTCTCACTGGGTTTTTGAATTGATCAAAAACCTTGAAAATCAGTATTTTCTATTTCTTTATAAATTTTAAAGTGTTTTTTTTTTTTTTTTTTTTTTTTTTTTAACATACTTAAGCATTGAAAATTGTAATTGTTATATTACTTAAATTTAAATGTTTAAAACAAAACTGAACAGAAAATGTCACTTTCTGAAACCAATAATAAAAGTGGTCTGATACTGTGTACGTTTAAATCATCAAATTCTAAAGTGTTAATTCATGTTTCAATCTATATTCACAGAATAATTAAGGCAATACCACTGTCATAAGATTTAAGTGCAAGGGGTTTAAATAGGACTAAAAGAATACAATATAAGCATTGCAGATAATAAATTTTTATTAAGTTTCGTTTGTCTTTCAGAAAAAAGATATGACATACTGCTTGTCAGCTATATTGTAGGTGCCTGTTTTCACTTTAAACTATTTTAGTTTCTACAATTGAGTCATTTTTTTAAGTATTTTACACACCATTATGAGTTCCCTTTTCCACTAAGAAGTACTGAATTCTCAAAAAAAAAAAAAAAACTTTCATAACTTCTAGGATGTCTTAAATTATACATTTTTTGTTTTTGTTTATTCCCTATTCATACTATGCTGTTATTCTATTCACTTTCTACCTATTTTGTATATTAACAAAAATAAAGCATTTACTAAATTTAAAAGTAATCTAAACTTATATATATAGACATTAGAATGTTACCTATAGGTCTTTCAATTAACACTTTATTGTTATCTACTTAGAATGTTTTAGGATTAGATCAATACTGTTTATGGAAAGGATTTAACAAAGCATATAAAGCTTCAGTATGATTTTAAAGAAAAGAATATTTTAATTTTTTAAAAAGTTTCTAAAACAATGAAAAATGTGTAAAATTATGGCCAAGATTTTTGCAAAACAATAAAAACTGCAAGTTAGTAAGGAAAAAAAAAAGGACTGAAGATTATAGAATGTCAAAAAAAGCTCAATGTACCATTTTGTTTGACCTCTTAGCTTTTATAAAATTCAATAAAAGCTCCCTAAGCTATGGCTTAAATAGTAAGACTTGTATCTGGAAAAAATCATTGTTTTCGCAATACTATATTCACTTACAAGAAAGAATTATTTTTACAATTTAAAATATAATTTGGTTTTAAATAATTCACAAAACGTAAGTTGTGTAAAAAAAAAATTAAAACAAAAAACTGCTATAATTTGTCTTGCTGGTTCATTGAACAAAATAAAATCTTATCTCAATAGTTAATTTGAAGTGAAGATCACCTAGCACATTCTTTCCAAGGGATACTCTAATTCCTCAAATCTAAGGTAAAATAGTTTTTAGGTAACATAGCATATATAATTCTTCTTGTTCCTTAGCATGTATGTTGTGCCTTGCAATTACCTCATATAAATAATGGGCTGTTCCATTTTAATTGGGAAGAAAAGGATATGTCAGTGATGACACTTGGTTTTAGTGGAAATAAAACAATGTTTCAGAGTTTAATTGAGAAAACAAGCAAAGAGGATTTAGGATCTTCATGAGCTTTTGCTTGAGAACTGATCACATTCCACTAATTACAACAGTATTTTTGCCAGGAATGCCAACCTTTCATTTTTACATCAAGTTGTTACAGGTGATAAAAAGTAGCCTTTGCATGTCAGTAGAAAATGAAAAGGACAGTGTTTATCACAAAATAAGAAAGCAGTGCTAATATTATTCTCTCTTTATTGAAATTTTTACCTATTTCCCGAGACAATTGACACTTATTATTTTTTATTTTTTTCACTCAAATCTTTTCTGATCATAAAAATTCAATGTTTAACCATTGTACCTGCAAAAAAAAAAAAGCTGAAGAAGAGACAGTTTGTAGACACTACTATTACTGTATACACTGTTGACTCCATCAGCAATGTTTGTTTTAAAAAGAGATGAATTTTAATAAAACATGAAAGTTGATTCATACATTTTCTTGACAACAAAAATATTGAACACTTATACATTCTTGACAAAGATATTAAACACTTTTATTTATAAGATTGCTTATTTACAAGATTATAAAAATATACAAATTAAATATCTATTATTTACCATATTGTAAAGAAATATGAATATAATTTTTTTTTATTCATTAATTCATAAAAATGTTATGGAATTGTGATATTGTCTACTATTTCGTTCCGGATTCGCAGAACATCAATCTGCTATTTGTATATCCCAATACGCATGCGTATTGTTCAATAAATATACGCCAACAGTACTCTTAATGACAACACGTGTTCGCGTCATTTTCTATCAATACACATGCACAACACAGCATGACATGGTCGCAGCGAAACTGGATAATACAATTAATAACCCAACGAAATAACAATACCAAAAAACAAAACAGTGAGTACCAACAGTAGTACATTATTGTTTTTAACTGTTCACGTATACGAATTCTCGCTCGCTTACGCCGTGCTCACAACCGCTAAGCAGATATGGCTACCGTGTCGATACAGGTACCTACTTTTGACTGGTGCTCGCCAAACATCGCCGAGTCGTTCAAACTATTTCGGCAACGTATAGAGCTCTACTTCACCGTCAACGCAACAAAACACGAAGACAAGGTGCCGTTAATTCTTCTCGCAAACGGCAAGAAGGGTTACGCCGATAAAACAGTTGGTCGATGACAGACGACGACCGTAAGGACCCACGAAAAATATTCTGTGCCTTCATGGAGCAGTTCGAACTAGCAAACAACCACCGCGTCTGTAAACTTGAACTTAGCAAATAAATTACCAACAAAAGCCGACAGAAACAACAGATATCTTCGTTAATAGATGTCGACTGCTAGCAAAGAAATGCGATTTCACTGCCAACGAAGTTGAGTTACCAGCACGCCTATACCCGAACTTTAAAAAGAACTGTTGAATAAATCGAAGAGGCTGTTAAATTAGCCCGTTCACATGAAGCATCAATAGTAGTAGTATATGTCAGCCAACTTCACCAGCTACAGGGATCATTACAGATAGCCACAATAAACCTTGATACCAACTAAAACTACTTCTTAAACACAATTCAACTTTGTGTTGTTGACAGATGCGAGAAGTGTATGGTGATCACAAGTGATATCATTGTACATTTTTCCCCCTGTAAATGTAAGGAAACACATGACCTTTATACAAAAAACAAAACTTCAAATACACAAACCAAAAAAAAAAAAAAGAAAATTAAAAATAGGAAGACATGACAATTTGTATTAAACGTTTTAATTTTTAAATTATAGAATCTTCACTTAATAATTTTTTAATTTAAAAATTTTAAATTAACCACAAAAATCTTTGGAGTATTTTACATTTTTGAAACTTTATAAATTATTATAATTTTAAAAAAAATGAAAACAATTCTTATAAAAATTAATTAATCAAAAAAATTTTTTTTCAGACAGTAATGTCCTTAAAGCAATTAAAAGCTTATCAGATGAAATTTTAGGTCATAGTTATTGCATTTTTTATTTTAAGGAGCAGATTTTCGAAAATAAAGGCAAAATATTTTAAAAAAACAAACAAAAAAGAAAACTAGATAATTTACATTCTCCAATGAGTCCTATGTTTAACTAATAAAAACCAATTTTCACAACAAAATTTAATTTCTTAAAATTTCATGAATTTAAGTGGGGGAGTTAACATGTAAAAAATAAAAACATTTTTGACCAAAATTTTTTAAAAATAATAATTTCAAAAATAATTTTGTTCATTTGTGAATAAATCCTGAATGTTTCATTTAAAATCCAACAATTATTTTATTTTTGCAAGAATTTCCAAATTAATGTGTTTGTCACCGAAAAAAACTCAGTTATGTAATAATTATACGTTTTCCATTGTAAATTCTCATAATGATTTGGTTATGTGCTAACTAAAATCAAAACAAGATTTTGTACCAAAATTTTGAACATGTTAGAAGGGAGTAAAAATTTTTTTTAAAATACTTTCATCTTTCCTCTTAATAATAACAAACATTTTGATGGTAAAAGTTTTTTTTTTTATTAAGTTTGGGGCCTTTTTTATTTATACTATGCCATTTTTTCTGCAATTTAATGAATGTACCTACACTAACGGCAAGGAAGTGATAGAAGATATGAACAGGCTTGCAAAAATTGCGGATGTGACTACCACTTTGGCAAAAAACATTGTCCTGCCAAGAACGACACATGCAACACATGTGGCAGATTAGATCACTGGGCATCTCAGGGAAACACAAGACCAAGAGACGACAAGGAAAACCCTGACCTAATGGTCATAACCAGTTAAGACACCAACAACAGGAGCTTGGCAGGAAAGTCGACAGCATTGCCAAACATGACAACCAAGCTATGGCTAACATAGACAGAGCAATGGAAAACTTCACTTTTAGCCCCATCAAAACTAATAGTGGAAAATTGCCAAATATGAAACACCCCAGAAATGAGGTATTTGTTGATTTAAACATCAAGTTGATAGACCACCAAGGCACTCATAATTTCAACCTGAAGGTAGATACAGTGGCACACTCACACTGCCTATCCACATAGTCCAAAAGATGTCCCCCACCAATGTAAACAAAGCTGGAAATCCAACACCTGGATCACTTACCTCAAAACAATGCCTACTAACAGCCTGCAACAATACAAAGATAAACTGTTATGGCACCACAGATATTAGGTGCCGATACAATAACCAATTCTACGTGGTTGACTTTCCAGGAGCAGCCATACTGGGCCTGCCAACAACGGTAGCACTTGAAGTAGTGACAATGAACTGTGCTATGTTGGTCCAACAACAACCCATGAACAGTGTAGCTGACCTAATGTGCCTCTACACTGACAGATTTGACCATATTGGTGAATTCCAGAGGACTCCCAAGCTCACTGTTAACCCCAATGCACTAATCCTAAAACAGTTTCATACTGCTCACTTAGGAGAGGAGAAACCCAAACTCCTCGCCAAGGACACTGTCTGGTGGATAAACAGAAACATTGAACAAATCACAAAGTCATGCATCTCAAATTCAAGAGCCACTTATGCAACATGACATTCCAACAAATCCATGGGATGTAGTTAGCACAGACTTGTTTGATCTCCACGGAGGCCAATAGATGATCATAGCCAACTATTACTCCAAGTACCCTGTAGTCAAATGCCTACCCACTCATTCACCAAGCAGTGTTATAGTTAACACCATACGCCAAGTCTTTGCAGAATTTGGCATACCATCAAAGGTAGTCAGTGGTAATGGACCACTTTTCAAGTTTCTTCTACTGTGGATTCACCAAAGAATTGGGTTTGCACCATGAGACCACTTCACCTCAGTGACCACAGGGAAATGGCTTCATAAAGTGTCAGATAAGAACTGCCAAGTAATTGGAAATAACACCTGAAATTGCATTGCTGCACTGGCGCTGTACTCCAATTTCAAATGTAATACCAAGACCTGCACAACTACTCATGGCTAGATGAGTCTAATCCCCACTTATAGCCAAAATCAGAATCAGATATATAGTGCGATCCAACAACGTCAACAAAACCAAAAGAGGTAATTTGACCGACATGCACTCAAGGAGGAACTACCACCCTTGTACTGTGGTCAAAGAGTAAGCGTACAAAACTTTGTGTCTGAAAGCTGGGACCCAGCAACTGTAGTACCCCAAGCAAATGATTACCACTCTTATCTCCTGAAGAACGTCGATGGGTATGTACTGCAAAGAAACTGGCAACACATAAGGAGCATTCCAGTGATGCCTGCCCCACAAATCTTGAAAACAGCTTCACAGAAATGTGAGTTTCATGGGTCCACCTGTGTTTGCAATTCCAGACATGCCAAATGAATGTAAAGTGTACCTATTATTGTTGGATGGTGCAACCATCATCAAAGATGAATATATGCTCATAACCTCACAGCAAGCACCTCATGGGGCAGAATAATCCCCCTGCTTTGCTGTTGCTGTTTAGGCAGTCTACCCAGAATTAGCCTTTCTGTTTATTTGTTCCTTGTTTTGTTTTCACAGACCTAGTAATATGATTTTTGTTTTGGGAAAAAGAGGGTGTAATGATAGTGATTACTATTTCACTCCAGATTCACAGAACATCAACCTGCTATTTGTATGTACCAACATGTATGCGCATTGTTCAATAAATATAGGCCATGACAGTCTATTATTCTTAAATACAACACGTGTTCGGGTTATTATTATCTATCATTACACATACATGCACAACACAGATAACAAGAACAAGAACAAGAAAATTTAATAAACATATAACGATGAATAACTGTAATTATAAATTTCCAGAGATTTCTTTTATTTGGTCTCACCACATAGATTCACTAAAATAGGTTGAAAGCATCCCAACCTATTCCTTTGAATCAAACATTCTTTCAATTTGTTTGTCAGATGTTTATTCAAATTTTTTTGTTCTATAGTTATTTATAAAATGGTTAAATAATTAATACAGTATTGTAGTTGGTTAACATATTTTGATAATTTCATGTTTTAATAATTTTCTTAATAAAACATTACTTTTCAGATTTATTTAAATAAATCTTTATGAAAGCTAAATTATATCACATTGTACTTAGTTCACATATTTTTATACTAGCAGTATAGCCCGGCGTTGCTCAGGTGTAATGAAAGCTTTAAAACTAATCCATGGTCCTGGAGCTCAGACTCTTTGGACGTTAGTACAAAAGACTAAAAGCAATAGCTGTTTCCAGTTAAAGCGAAACTGTAGACTGAAAGAAAAATGAATGGATGTAAGTCAAATTTTGATTTCCTGGTATCGATATCAAATAAGTTTTTTTCATTGTAAACTGAATTTTGAAGGCTAAATAAGTCCTCTGAGTAAATGGTATCATGGCTGAGACTAAGAACTACAATTATACCTACTTAGAGCCAAACCCGAAGCAAAAACTGAAGTAAAAGGGCTGAAAAAAATACAGACATACAGGCAGATAAACAGACACACACACAAACATCTTGCCTTTTATATATATTATCGATTTTATGCACTATTTTAAGAACTGCAACCTTGAAACTTCTGAATATCATTTCTTATGTCTTTGTCTATGAGTGTATCAAATTGGATTAAAATCGGGGACCACTCCTATAACCCGATTTTTTCGATCATCGATTTTCGATATTTATTGGGGGTACCTCGACACAAAACCTAGCTGAAAACACTCGCAGATGCTTATAGTACAACTGTGTAAATTTTCAAGAAAATCGGTTCAGCCATTTCAGAGTCTATAGGTAACATACACACACACACACACACACACACACACAGACAAAGTTCCATTTATAAATAAGTTTATATTCTTGTAAATAAACATTACCAAGGAAGTCAAAAGTGTATAGAGTAATAGTGTCAAGGAAATAACCATCTTTTTGGTGTCACCATTCCTTTTTTTTTTCTTTCTAGCACAAAAGTTAAATATTTGCAAAATTCATTAGTTTTTTGACTATTACATAATATTATTTAAACTAATCAGCCTAAAATCTAGGAAAAACTCTAAGAAAATTAAAATGTCAAATGTTCAGTTAAAATGTAAACAAAATTTTGCATTTCATTGAAAAATGAATAATTGAGCCACAATAGATTTTTAAACACTCCAATATTAATTAAAAAAGAAAGTTGTTTGTTCATCACCAGAGCTGCTTCAACTTGAAAACAATGTGATTTCTCATCTTCAACATGACTACTCATTTCCAAGCATGCTCATCTGTTCAGACCCATTTGTGTTTCTTCAACACCCACAGAGCTAACCTTTGGTTAGCAATGATGGTGAGTGGTAGAAAATCATCCTATGACACCATCAGTTCCCACATATGACCTTGTTTAATATTTACTAAATAAATTTATAGAACACAATATACAAAAAAAGGGATACATCACATTGGTGATTCAAATGTAAATGTCCTGGTATGTACAAGAGAGAGAGAGAGAGAGAGAGAGAGAACCCAGAAAAAATGTGTATGTGTGTGTATATATGTATTCATACATACAAAAGAAGAATATAAGTATTTGTGTCAATGTTGGACTGTGTGGACATTGTAGACACCAGTGTAAATGGTAGAAATAGGTAGGTATATATATTTGTCGTATGAGTGTTAGTTGTGCATAAGTTGTATTTTATCTCTGGGTATGTTATGATGATCACAGCATTGAAGAATAAATATAAAATTAATTCATTGATTCTGATTTAGTTTGACTGTCAGTTTCGTTATATATGTATTCTAGTGAGACAGAGATTTGCTTTGAAATTGTTGCTTGGCTTCTAATTAGTCTACAATCAGTAACTTTTTGTGTGGCACCTTTGGAAATTACCTGAAAACCACCCAATGGGTTGAGTTGAATCTTTGGAGAGAAATTAGGTACATGGAATTATTTGGGAGCAATCAATTGTTGTGTTAGAACAAAATAAAGTCATTTTGATTGAGTATTTGAGTGTATTGGCCTTGTTCAAACTTTTGTTCACACCAAATAATGCAGTCTCTCAAAAACTATAACTAAGGAGCACTAAGCATAGTTGCAGTATAAACCACAAGTGGGCTCTCTGTGCTGAACAAATGTGCCTGAGTAAGCATAACATGGTTAGACAGGCATAATGAGCGGCCAGCCATTAGCCATCAACTATTTATTTATTAATTTTCATAAAACAACAGAAATGGGAAAAATAAAAGAGAAACAATGGGGAAAGAATATGTGATGGTAAAAGATGAGTTATTAAGAAAGCTAGAAAAAAAAAAGTGGGTGAAAAGATGAAGAAAGACAGACTTGCTGTCTTGAGTTTTATTTCCCCGTTATTCCTGTGATCATTCTAACTGGATTTAATTTCTTTTGTAACGTGACGTCCACATTAGGATGGTACAGTATTTTTTAAAATCAAAAGTTCAAAACGCTGGTCTTTTAAGAATTCTGCAATCTTGCTTACTTCGGAAATATTTATTAGATTGTGAATTCCAAAAATACAAGATCCCTAAACTAATTTGAAATTAGAATTATTTTTAACTTAATCACCCACAATATCTTAACTTGAAATTAAGGAATCTTATAATGAGAAATTTGTTTTGTTTAACCACTCTTCTTTTTCTTTTTTTTCCGTTAAGCACGAATTGTCTCCCCTGTTGAAACCGCCATTATCCTATTTTAATGTCGGAGGAGGAAGTTTTATTACATCAAGTTGATAGACGGTACCAAAAAATTTCAAACTCGATTTAAATATAAACACTCTCTGGATAATTCCATATTGGTATTTATTTTTATTTGTCTTTCATAGTTCCAACTACAAAAATTAGAAAATTATGTATTTTTTATTAACATTTTTTTTTTATTTTTAATTCAAAACAACACATGTTCTAGTCTAAATCCTTCTTTTTTTTCTCCCGCTTTTAAACAAATTTAAACCTTTTGTAACTCTGTTTAATTTTCTATAAATTCAAGCTGTTTATTTATATTTTTGAACCTTATCCACATTTTTACTTCAAAATCAAAATATGAATAAAAGTATTTTTCATTTAAAATGTTATTTTGTATTATCGTTTTCTATCCATTTTTTTCCATTTTTGTTGTTTCGTTTTTTATTAAATAGAAATCGAGAGGAAATACAAAAAATGTAAAAATAAAAAAAACTGATACGTGAAACTGAAAGGTTCCAATATGAGTTATAAAAAAATCGTTTTAAATTTAAAGCTAATACATTTGTAATTGTTTAATTACAATTAACTAAGGGGGGACTCTCAGTTACATTGTTTTTTGTTTCTTTCTTTATTTTGGAAACAAAATTTTTTACTGTCTGTCTTTGTGTACTGTTTTTAGTTTTTTAGACTTTTTACTCTATCCATAATGTTTCAATTCATTTTTACGTCAACTGGTAATTGCCACCTTTATATCGCACTTTTAAATGAACTCATATTCTAAAATTTTCTTTGAAAAGCCATGCCTTTCAAAATAAAATAGCGTTCAAAATGTATTTATGTTTCAGTAAATAAAAAGTTTTAAAAAAGACAGAATTTGAAAATCAAATTTTTTTTTTACCTGCATAAGAAAAAACCGTAAATGACGTCTGAACTGTAATTTAATAATTTTTCAACCAGCGTCAATAAAGTCAAATTTTCGTCTTTAATTCGAAATGGCCAAATTTTTTTGACAATCCAGCGAAAAAAGTTTTTTTTTCCTGTGCGAGCTATGGCAAAAGTTTTAAAAAATTTTGTTATACACCAAAAAAAAAACTTTAGAATTTGGAGATTAGCATAACTTATTTTTGTTCTGAAAATTTTGAGACTTAATTTACCACAAATTGTAAAACTTTTACAAGTATTTTTTATTAGCTTTCACTTTTCAAATTTTTCATTCAAAAATTAATTGAAATATTTTTTTTTCTTTTTTTTTTCTTGAATGTTTGACTTTTTTATCCAATCCGAAAACTCATAGCCTAAACTTTAAAACAACACTAAACGTCAAAGAAATTTACGGGCGGTGTAATAATACAAATAAGTTAAAAATCAGTGTAAAAAAATAAAAATCGTTTTTGATTTGAAACACTACCGGTGTGTGTGCGTGTTTTATTTTTTAGCGCTTACATATCCTGCTTTTATAAATTCTCAAAGTTTGTCTTTTTTCATCGATTTTATCAATTATGTTTTTTTTTTTATCATTCAACGGTCTCTTTTTTTTTTTTAACGCGAACGGAGACTTTAAATAAAAGAAAGACTGCCAATCAATAGGTCAGAATAAATCCTTTTTAATTATTAATCAACCAAGACAAGACAACAGCAGTTTACTTAAAAGCGTGATTAAAATCAAAGCTAACTCTTAAAACTCAGGGATCGACTTGAACACTAAAAGTTGTGCCCGAAATATTTTTATTCAAGTACACAGTCTCCATTGTTTTTTTCTTTTTTAACAACTGTCTCCCATCGTTTGGCAAACTTGTTGATGTAATTTTCGTAAAAACTTTTTTGTTGGAATGTTGTGAGATAGTTTACTTTTCAACTCATTCTTTTATCTCTCTGCAATCTCACCAAATGGACAGCAACACCTTCATCAGTTGCAAGCATATTTTAGTGACAGGTTCTGCACATTCACAAGCTTATTTCCAGCTCCATTTGCATTAAAAGTTATCATAAATGATTGCCTGTGATAATTCTGTCCAAGGATGGCTTCTTTTTGTGGTTTTACAAAATGTTTGTCATTTAAATTGCTCTATCGACTGGGAAAAGGAAAATCAGAAAGAACCAAATCAGGAGAATACGGTGAGTGCTGGAGAGTTCCCCGTTTCTAAGCTTCTGCAAAGGTCTGTTGTTTTGTTTTGGTTTTGTTTGTTTGTTTGAAACATTGTCGTGGTGGAAAGATGACAATTTTATTGCTGGATTGTCAAGAAAATTTGGCCATTTCGAATTAAAGACGAAAATCTGACTTTATTGACGCTGGTTGAAAAATTATTAAATTACAGTTCAGACGTCATTTACGGTTTTTTCTTATGCAGGTAAAAAAGAAAATTTGATTTTCAAATTCTGTCTAATACATCCACTAATCCACTCATTTTCAATAACTAACTTAACTTTTAAATTGAATTTTTAAAAATAAAAAAATGTTTGCTTGAAACTTTTATTTTAGTTTTAATTGAAAGCTAAATGATTTTTACAATTTCCAGTAAGCAAAATCCTCTGGTGTATTTCAAACGGAAATTATATTGAAATTTTTTTTTAATTTTTCAATTTTTCAGCCATTTTTGAGCGATCAACACATTTGTAAACAAAAGTTAATTCTCGGTTTTAAAAATCTTCCAAAAATAAAATATACGTCTGTGACACATTATTTTTGAAAAATTAACAAATTTAATGTTAAATTAATTTGATTTACACTTGAATTATTTATTGATAGTCTCACATAGTTTAACTTTTTAACCTGTCTGCCGTATTTGAAATGCAAGCTGCCAGATGCAAGATAATATATAAGTGTATGTCGATCACAAGTGATATAAGTGTACAAATTTTTTTCTGGTAAGGGGAAGAAACCCTGAAACACATTTTTTAATGTACACATAGAAATTACCATACAAAAAAATAAAAAACTTCAAATACACAAAAAAAAAAATTGAAAATTATCTTAAAAATATGATGGCTAAAAATGATTTGTATTAAACTTCAATTTTCCATTAGTAAATATATTCTTCACAGTATAATGTTCACCTAATGTCTACATGTCTTGGAAATATCTTTGAAACTTTATAAATTATTATAATTAAAACAAAAATGAAAACAATTCTTTTAAAATTTCATTATTAATTGAAAAAAATTTTTTTCATCAAATAACATTTCAGAAATATTTTACTTTTGCAAGATTTTTAAAACCGAGAAGTAACTTGTTTACAAATGTTTCAAAATGTTTCATTTTATCAACTTTTTACCAAAAAAAATATCAAATTCAATCAATATAATTTCTTTTTGAAATACACTACAAAGTATTTTGCTTAATGGAAATAATAAATTTTAAATCTTTTAGCTTTTAATAAAAGCTTCAAGAAAGCTTTTTTATTTTTAAAAATTCATTTAAAGCCTTACATATACCAAATTAGTGGAGGTATATACTTTACAGTTATTGTTTCACCAACTAGAAGAAGCTCAAAGTGAATTATCTCTCTGCAATCTCACCAAATGGACAGCAACACCTTCATCAGTTGCAAGCATATTTTAGTGACAGGTTCTGCACATTCACAAGCTTATTTCCAGCTCCATTTGCATTAAAAGTTATCATAAATGATTGCCTGTGATAATTCTGTCCAAGGATGACTTCTTTTTGTGGTTTCTTCAAGTTGAGAAATCAATTTTCAAACTCTTAGCCACCTTTTCCAAGCAGAGCAGTGTGGTTGATCATTTAGGTTAAAATCATACAAACAAAATCTGCCAAGTCAATTTTTGACCATCCAAAGAGCTGGAGCACTATCCAGATAAATCTAAATGTTTTTGTTGCAGTTTCAATTCTTACTCCTTTACAAAATTCAAAGAGTGTAATATGGTGAAGGAGCATCTTTTCATCCTCATTCTTTCAGGCATTTGTGGTCAAAACGTCATCAACAAAATCTGACTCACTACTAAGTGATGTATGGTTTCAATCTAGAACACCAGAAATCAGCACCAAAGCAAACACCCATGTCAAGTTGCAGTCATTTTATATTATCAATGTTAATTGGGCACAAAATTTTGCAATGATCTGATATATTATAAAGATGATCCCATTCTTAAATGAAAAAAAAAATTCATTTTTGATAAACCTCATTGGTACAATAAAATTTAATGAATGTTAATCCACAGAAATTAGTAAAAAAATCCTCATAATTTTTATTTTATTTCATTCTGTAGTGCCTATTTTTAAAACAATATTTTAAACACCCTTTAATTTTTTAAAATATTCTTATTTGGTCCTTTTTTCTTTATGCCAGGAAAAATAATAAAAATTGTTTCATTAACCTACCTATAAAACATTTAGTTTTCAAACTTATTTTCAAAATTTACATGAGCCATTGAGAAAATACTAATCAAAGAATAAAGGGGCATCGGTTTCCAATCATTGTCTTCAAAGTGTTAAAAATCAACTTTTCTCAGTAAATTTTTAAATAAATCACTTTTACTTCCTTGTAACTTTGTTTTAAAGCAATTTTTTTCTCTTTTCAGGATCTGCATAACACATTTGGAGCACAAATAAATAAATAAAAACTGAATCTACAAAATGTCTACCCAGTATTACATGTCTTGTTTTCCTGCAATTAACCTTATAAAGTTTAATTGTGTTAGGAAACCAACAACAAATATGACAACTGATTTAACCCAGGATACAATATCCAAGATGAATATTTATTGTATTAATTTTGGTCAATGATAACTATTGTGATATATTATTGTAATAACAATTCCTGTGATGTAAAAGCACTTAGAGAAGTTACAATGTAGGCGGAATAAAATGAATTCTGATTATTCTTTTTTTTTCCTTAACAGTACACAAAACAATCCGTCAAGTTACTTTTGAGAGTTTAATACCAACAAACTTGTGCCTTTTGACTGTATATTCGCTTTTTTTTATTGTATCCAGCAAGAACTAAAAACAAAGATCTTTGACTATAAACAAGAATGATAAAAACTTTTTTTAAATACTGCCAAAACTTGTATGCTCAACTCAAAAATATAAATTGAAAAAGTTTTATTTGAGGCATTTATACTTGATTTTTAAAGAAGTAAAGATCTCTAGACCTATTAAGGACAATAAACTGTTTTAAAAGATACTTAATGTAGACTCAAGATTCCTACCACAATGGATGAAAGCTTACTTTGTAAATATTGCAACAAGATGTTCAGCAGTGCCTCTGAACTGACCTTACACAAACAAGTACACACATTCTCATGTGACATCTGCTCCACTGAATTTATGTTCAAGTCTCTATTATCTGCACACCTGAAAACTCACTTCAAAAAACCATTTAAGTGTGAGATATGCTCACGTGGCTTCACGAAACAGGCACAGTTTGCAACTCACACTAAAACCCATGAGAGTTCCCCCTGCTTTAAGTGTGGATTCTGTGACCAACTGTTCACAGAGTCTTCAATAATGCTTACCCACATTGAGGAACACCTGCAAAACACCTACAGATGTGGCCTGTGCTCAAAAGGCTTTAAATTGTTTAACGATCTTTCTATACATCTTCGTAGTCACTTCAAGACTAAGAGCAGTGGTCCACGTGCCAAAAAAGCAGCTGTGACAAACTTGTTTATTGAACAAATGACTACAACTACAGATAAAATGCTAACTGGGAACACTCTAAGCAATGGTGAGGATGGAACTGTTGCCCCAACAATTGGCACAGGAGGTAAACCACGCAAAGTCCACCAGTGTGAATACTGCAATGCAATATTTAAAAGAAAACACCTTCTGACCACCCACCGGCGAATTCATACTGGTGATCGACCATTCAAGTGCAGCTATTGCACAAAAGACTTCAGCCGCTACTATGCAATGGTTGCTCATGAGAGGTTGCACACAGGTGACCGCCCATACAAGTGTCCTCACTGTGATAAGTCTTTCACAGTATCCAGCCATCTTAATGTCCACCATAAGTTAAAGCACATTAACCTCCGTCCTCACAAATGTGAACTTTGTGAGAAGGCCTATCGCAGCCCTGGAGAATTACGTATTCATGTGCGTTCACACACTGGTGACAGGCCTTTCTCTTGTGAAATGTGTGGGAAGCGCTATGCAACACAGTGCTCTCTGACCATCCACAAAAAAACTCACTCACCAGATAAAAAGCCCTATGTATGTGAACTGTGTGGCCTATCCTACAAGCAACCAAGTAGTCTCGGCGTCCATGTGCGGACATCTCACAGTGGCGATAAAGAAAAAAGGTATCAGTGTGAGTTTTGTCAGAAGGGGTTTCACATTGCTGGTAGCCTGCTTCGCCACCGCCGCATTCATACAGACGAGAGGCCTTATGCATGTGACCAGTGTGAAAAATCTTTCCGGGAGTCTTCAGCTCTTAAGACTCACAAACGGCGACAACACCTGGGTGACCGGCCTTATGCTTGTGATTGTTGCAAGAAATCCTTCTGTACTCCAACAGACCTTGCTCGTCACAAGAAGACCCACAAGGGTCTTATGGTATTGTCCTCATTGGCAGCTAGCATTGCTGAAAATGAAATAAAAGTTTCCAAACCAGGCACCAAAATTCAGAATGAACCTTCACCTGTGTCAGTTATGGTACCTGTTTCCATCTCCCCCACTGTTGCCCCTACTACTCTTGAAGAAATGTATGCAACTCATCATGCACAAACTGCAGAAATTCCTCTGCCTCAAGAAATCACTTTACCCCAAGAAGTGTCCATCTCACGAGAAGTGACTGTTTCCCATGAGGTGCCTTTGCCCCAGGACATTACTGACGTGGCTCATGAAGTTCCTTTAGCTCATGAAGTTCAGCTTACACAGGATGTGACTCTCTCCCAACCGTCCATTCCCTTGACCAATGACTCTATGGTTACAGCAGCTGTTGTTGTAGCCGAACCACAACCATCTGTGATCTCCTCAGCCATTGGACCCGTTACATTCACATTACCTGTTCCTTCCATCCATCAGACTGTAAACCTTGATCAACCTGTCACTTTGCCCAGTGAGGTTGCTCTTCACTTGCCCCCACAAATGTCTGTGACTCTGTCCACAGCAAACTCTTCCCCTGAACCTGTGTCTCCCACATCCCAGTCTGTCACAATCCCACAAGTTGTCCAGTCTCTTACATAACACAACTGGGCTGGGTTGAATCATACTATTGTATTTGAACTCAACAAATAAAGTCTTATAATTTATTCTTTTCTTAATTAAACTTTAGAATTTTATTTCAGATGTTTATTAGTGTCTGTCCATTGAATTTGCTGGAAATGTTGACAGAAATGCATGCATCTCTGTTAAATCTGCAGATTTGTAAATACTAATCATCATTGCCATTATCCTTTTTTAAAAGTAAAAACAAAACTTTCCTGATGCATAAAAAGTAATATCAATCCTTATTCATCTTCAGGAAATGAAAATGAAATAGATTCAGATAAACTGAAACCTGCTTGCTAACATTGTGATCCTTTTTAAAAAATGTTCAATAATGAACCCTTTTATAAATAGTAGAACATCTTTTTATTGTTTTACCTTTGTTACTTTCTTTATTTCACAATAAAAAGTAGATTTTTGCTCCACTGATAAAAATCCAAATTAGTTACAAAATCTTGCTATTAGTATAAACAAACATTTCAGAAAACATAGTTATTTGAATATTATCATACTGAAAACAAAACTGTATTAGATTTTAATGATATTGGTAATCTTTATAAATTTCCAGGAAACATTAACATCATAGAAAATAACTGAAAAGATATATAAATATGTCAATTTTCAAAATATGATTTGAAAGCTATGCATTGAATCAATTATGCATTACTAAAGAGAAATAATTGACATAATAAAAACTTAATGCTTTTTTTTTTACTTAGTTTCCTAGATTTGTAAGCCATTAACCCATTAATACTCGCTGTAAAATCCAGTATTAATTATAAAAATAAAATTCCAGTGCTAATTATAGGTTTGTGTATAACCTATTAGTACTCACTGTAAAATCCAGTATTAATAATAGATTTCTCTATGTATAACCAATTAATACTCACTATTCCATTTTTAGGACGATGGACATTAATAGATTAATAACGAGCTTGTTACCTGAATGTGGCTAGAAGCAAACATTTCATTGGTTGAGTATCCCATGTATTGTGGAATAAGTTTTGAATCCTATCAGTATAATTTCAGTTTTCTGTTTATTTTACGAACATACATTTAGAAACCTTTGTGCAACTTTTCACAGAAAGTGTAGTTTTCTCGTTCTAAATCTAAAGTCTTTTTTTACTCAATAAGTCAAACTTGATTAAAATATCCTTCATGATATCTACACCTTAAAATTTAAAGACAAAACTGAGTTTGTTTTTTTTTTTTTGTAATTTTTAAATTTAGCATTGTAGCATTTGTGTGTTATAACCTAACAGACAGCACCTCTATTGTACTATCAGAATTGGGTCAGAGGTTACATCTGATGCTTTTGACAAAAGATGACTGTATTGGCAAGTTTTCCCTTTGCTGACACATGCACATTAAACTTAACCTTGTATCCTATATTTTTTAAATTCTTTTTTTTTTTTCCATTAGTAACAACATACGTTGCCATTTTTTCTTTTAAACAGCTTTTGTTGGCAGTTTAACCCTTACATATATTTTATGAATTTCAATTTGCAATATTTCTCTCTCTTCATAATTACTCTTAATGGATGAGATTGTGTTGCACCAGTATTCCAAGTAGGGAAAGCTTGCCCCAAAAATCCACATTTGAAATTCTTTTACTGGGACTTGAAAACTGATCACTGGCACAACTAAGAACTATATATTTATCTGATCAAGAAGGAATGACTGGATTAGGTCAAACAACACCATAGCTCCACAGCTTACGTAGAAGGCCAGCATGACAGACTCTATCAAACACTTTGGAAGTATCCAGGGCAACAGTTTGAGCTTCACCATTCTTGTCAAGAGCCTGATATATATACTCGATGATGGTTGTTAGCATATCAGCAGTAGACCTGGTGAAGCAGAAACCATACTGTTTGTCAGAAAAGAGACTGGGCTGTGACATTTTGAATCACCTCGGTGTTGATAATGGCTTCGAACACTTTGCCAAAAATCAGGAGATTGATAGGGCGATAATTAAAGGGTTCTTCGGTATTCTTAAATATAGGAACCACAGAGGACTTCTAGCAGGCAGGAAAGCAAGAAGAGAGGCAGTAGTTATAGGGTTTGGAAAAGACAGAGAAGAGTTCAGGGACACATTTCTTCAGGACAATGATTGGGATTCCATCACCTCCACTCGCTTTATGGTGGTCAAGCTTTGAAATTATGTTAGAGACCAGTGAGGGGGTAATGTGGATGTCATTCAGTTGGGCCTCAGTTCTAGGTGGGAAGTCAAGTACAGATACTACACTCAGCCTTGTCCACTGAAGAGGTGAGGACCTCAAATTCATTGATGGGGTGGGTGGGTTGAGGGCTTACTGTTATTTAGTACACGTTTACAGAACCACCAGTAGTCTTTGGAGCCAAAGTTACGGGATGCTATACTTCATTCTGGCAGCAAACAGCAGCTTAGCTTCATTAAGTATCTTCTTGCACTCATTACGAGCAGAGGCAAAAAGACACATGTTATGGTTTGACACATGGCATCTATAAAGCCAGAAGAAGTGATTCTAGTGGGTGATGACGGCCAAGCAAGCAGGAGAGATCCAGGGGGATGAATGGAATTTAAGTCGCAACTTCCTGGCTGGGATGAAAGCATTGATGCCAGCCTTAACCCAAGAGGAGACCTCGGATGCATAGTCTTCAATGAGAAGACTAAAAACTTTGTTCCAAGGGACATCACACAGGGAATCGCGGAATGAGTACCAGTCTGCTCTTTGGTAGCAGTAATATATTCCGCTGGTCTGAGGCTCTTGGGTGGAGTGGGAGTGGAAGGAGATGTTAACCGAAACCACCGCATTGTCAGAGTTTCTAAGGAGGCAGAGCTGCTTAACATTGCAAGAGTCAGGGATGGAAGTGAAACAGATCTAGCAGTCAGTCAAGTCCATTAGGGTCATTAGAAAAATGTGTGGGGAAATTCACCACTTGCATAAGGGTGGACACCAGCAAGATCTGTGACAGTTTTCCAGTTACTTGGCATGGTGGGTGTTAAAGTCTCCAAATACAAATATATGGGCAAATGGATGAGAAGAAATGGCTTTATCAATATTATTAAAGATGCTGTCAAGTACAGAACAGTTGGGAGATGAGGAGGAGTGGAAGAGAAAGAAAAGATAGCTAACTAAGCATAGTAGGGAGAGACGGAAACATGTAAGAATGATCTAGAGATTCAAGAGAGATCACCCTAGCTGGAGTCCTTCCTGAAGAGGGAAAAGTAACCAGGGACGTAGAATTCAGAAGAAGGGATAGAAGGGTCAAGGTTAGTTTCACAGAGGGCTAAGATGTCAGGTGAGTTTACTTGGAGGAAGGATTCAATGCTGCAAAAGTTAGCAAGTGCACCTTGTATGTTCGCGAAGGAGATATTGATGGGTTTGGGTGTTTTTTCATTAGCTGGTTGAGTTTTGCTATTTTGATAGTGTGTATTCATAGTTAATGAGTTTTATTAAGAGAGAGGCCTAGAGTAGAATCAGTCAGTCGCTGTATGCAGCATGTGTAGAAGGGAAACTGGCGCAGATTGCAGGGTTGCTCACCGGAGGTTCATGCAGGGACACCCATCCATGCGCGAAATGGCACTACAAGAAACCCTGATATTATTCAACTGTTGATCAGAGTAACCTCTCAAGACACTACACAAGAGTTTGAGCTCCTATCTACAAGTTGGAAGCAGCAACCAGGAAACTGCCAAACCGGTACCCTCAGAATTTATAAGTAAAAGAAGCAAACAACTCTTCTTGCAATGCCTATTAGATACATTTGTTCCAATGAAGCAAAACCTTACTTTATTTCTTTATCAAAAACAATCAGAATGGAATTTACAATTTATCAGAGTCAAAAGAAAAAATGTAAAATTTCTTCATAACATAAGCAACTTGTAACTTTTGAAAACTGGTAACAACTATTTCTTTATTGAATAAACGTTTTTGTATCTGTATATTTCTTACTGAAATAATGCTTAGCATAATTTCATTTAACCAGAAAACTTTCTTTGTTTTACATGTGCTATCAATTATGTATATGTGTATATATATATATATATATATATATATATATCCGCAGACAGATCTGTTTCATTGTATCACAGCTCATGAGTATGGTTAGACATCCGATTGCTTTTTACCCAGGATTGAAATCTGACCGAATTGGCGTCAGTCAGTGATTCTACCTCTGAACTATAGGTGCTTGGTAGAAGGAGGCAGACTTTCCATGTAAACATACACCAGTAGTTAGAGTGTTCTAATTCATTACTGAATGAACTATATATATATATATATATATATATATATATATATATATATATATATAAGGAACCAAGTATAGGTAGGTATGGATGGAATAAAATTCTGTATCCAAAGAAACACTATTCTTAAAAAAGTCCTCAATGCAAAGTAGAGTGAATAATATTTTATTTAGAATTAATAACATAAATATATTATAATATCACTACAAAAGTAGCTATTTTGTTTCAACACTTCCTGTGTCTTAACAAGTGGTAAAGTTTATTTCAAGTTGAAGATTGGTCCACACTGCCTATGTAACAATGCCTTTCTGTTTAAGGGGTTTGGCTAGTTTTGAACCTTTTAAATTCTTCAATTTGAAATAAACCTCATTACTTGATAAGACACAAGTAGTGCCAAAACAAAATAACTACTTTTGTAGTGATATTATAACATATTTCTGTTACGAATTCTAAAAATATATATAAATTATACTTTAGAACATGTACAAACTAAAAGCTACTACAAAAGTGTATGTTTTATAGTAGCTTGTAGTTTGTACATGCTCCAAAGTATAATTTATAATAAATATTCATTACTCTATTTTAAATTAATGGTTTACTCTGGTTTAAATTAATGTTTTGAATGTTGCAGTTATTTTCTTTGTTCCTTATTCATTTGGATTTGGATATATATATATATATATATATATATATATATATATATATATATTTTAATCATATCACCCCAAGCAAGGCAGTCCACTGCCACTATAGCGCATGGAGCTACATAGAGCGATTGGGTATAGGGAATGTCAGAGGGATGGTGATAGACGAGTTAGGAGGTACATAGGGAGAGCGTTGGAGGGAATGGGTGCGAGTTAGTGTGTTACGAGGTGTCTATTAACCTTACATTTAAACTCCTGGAGGTTGTAGCCGTCGGGGAAGCAATCATGAGGAAGGGAATTCCACAGGCGGGAAGTGCGAGAAAAGAAGCTGTTGGAGTAGAAATTGCGGTTATATTTCATCGGTTTCACTGAAAAGGGGTGGGACCTAGTTGCCAATCTAGTATCTCGTGCAAATTCACACCTAGGGGGCACCAGTGATTTAAGTTCGTCCGAGCAGAAGCTGTGAAAGTACTTATAGAAGAGGCACAGGGAAGCCACGTCACGCCGGTGAGAGAGTGACTGCAGGCGGTCAGCTAAGTCGGTATCGATCACATTACAGATTCTCCGCTGTATTTTGTCAAGAAGCCCGAGGAGAATAGCAGGGGCACCTGACCAGATGTGGCAGCAGTATTCAATACATGGGCGGACGGTAGATTTATATATTTGCAGGATAGATTCAGGGGGAAAGAATTTCCGGGTCCTGCACAGGGAGCCGACTTTCATAGCAGCGGATTTAGCAATGGATTCGACGTAGTCATTCCACTTGAGGTCCGTTGAGAGTGTCAGGCCAAGCAGGCGTAGTGATTTACTCTCTGGGAAGCAAGCCTGTTCCATGCTAATGGGGTGGGGGGTGCAGTTGTCTGTGGTGGTTAATTGACAGCAGCTTCGTTTTGGAAGAATTGAATTTTACGAGCCATTTTTTACCCCAATCCACCACGAATTGGAGGTCCTTTTCAAGCTCGGCAGCGAGGTTTTTTTCTTGTCACCAACACCAGATTTTTGATCGAGGCGAGAGTAAACTGTGGTGTGATCGGCGTACATACCTATTTGGGATGTTATAGCATCGGGGAGATTGTTGATGTAGATTAGAAAGAGCGTAGGACCTAAGATAGAGCCTTGGGGGACACCCGCGTTTGTAGGATGTAGATTAGAAAGAGCATAGGACCTAAGATAGAGCCTTGGGGGACACCCGCGTTTGTAGGATAGTTCTGAGAAGCATGTCCGTTCAATATCATCTTCAGAGTGCAGTTAGAGAGGAATGACTGGATTAGGTCCAACAAAAGTCCAGTTATGCCATAGCTTCGCAGTTTCCGTAGAAGGCCGGCATGCCATACTCTGTCGAACGCTTTAGAGATGTCCAAGGCGACGGTTCGGGCTTCACCATTCTTGTCGAGAGCCTGGTATATATACTCGGTGATGGTCGTTAGCATATCAGCAGTAGACCTTGTGAAGCGGAAGCCATATTGCTTGTCCGAGAGTAGCCTGTGGGCTGTGAGATGTTGAACGACCTCGGCGTTGATAATGGCTTCGAACACTTTGCCAAAGATCGGAAGACGGCTGATAGGGTGGTAATTTGCGGGGTCCGAGTATTCACCAGTGTTCTTAAATATTGGAACCACAGTAGTCTTCTACTGTGGCAACAGGAGAAGACTACTGTGGTTCCACTATTCCAACAGGCAGGAAAGCAGGAGGAGGATAGGCAAAGGTTATATAGCGCAGAAAGGACAGAGGAGAGTTCAGGGACACATTTCTTCAAGACTATGATTGGGATTCCGTCCCCACCACTCCCTTTGTGAGGGTCAAGTTTTGAGATTATGTTAGAAATCAGCGAGGGCGTGATGTGGACATCATTCAATTGGGCCTCTGTTCTAGGTGGGAAGTCGGGTGCATAGACTCCAGACGAGTCCAGACACGAGTTGGTCGAGAATCTACGGGCAAAGCCTTCAGCCTTGTCCGCTGAGGAGGTGAGGACCTCAAACTCGTTGATTAGTGGGGGTATTGAGGACTTACTCATATTAAGCACGCTTTTACAGAGGCGCCAGTAGTCTTTGGCGCCGAACTTAGAGGATGCTATGCGTTGCTTCATTCTGGCAGCAAACAGCATCTTAGCTTCGCTAAGTACCATTTTGCATTTATTACGAGCTGAGGCGAAAAGGCGCCTGTTTTGGTCCGACGCATGGCTACGGTAAAGTCGGAAGAAGTGATTCCGGTGGGCAATGGCGGCCGAGCAAGCGGGCGAGAACCAGGGAGACGAATGGAATTTAAGCTGAAATTTCCTGGCAGGGATGAAAGCATCGATGCCAGCCTTAACCCAGGAGGAGACCTCTGATACACAGTCTTCGACGGGAAGACTAAAAACATTGTTCCAAGGGACGTCGCAGAGAAAGTCACGGAACGAATCCCAGTCTGCTCTTTGATAGCAGTAGGATATTCTGCTGGTCTGGGTTTGGGACTCTTGGGTAGGGGTGGAGTGGAACGAAATGTTGACATAAACTACGGCGTGGTCAGAATTTCCGAGAGGGAACTACGGCGTGGTCAGAATTTCCGAGAGATAGATAGATAGATAGATAGATAGATAGATAGATAGATAGATAGATAGATAGATAGATAACACCTAATGAGCCAGACGAACCTAAACGGATTGTCAGGAAATGCTGGCTAAATAGACAAAAAAAACGACATATAAAAAGGAATTTAAGACAACCCACGTGACCATGAAAAGAGATACCAAACTCAAGGAGGAGGAGTTAACAACTTTATTACAAAAAATTTTTGATTTTTTAAATTTTTAAATTTTTAAATAGAGGGGTGAAAGACAAAGACAAAAACGAAAAAGTACTATCCCACGATAAAGGAACCTAATCCAACAGCCAGGGCTTCCTATGCCTACATTTATTCAATATTTCTGTCTTGGAATTCAATAAATTATTCGGTTGTTTATACAAAGTTATAGCTAGTTTTTCCTCTGTACATAGCCTACAAAATTGCTGGTCAGCTTTATATTTAGCACATCTCTTCAGTATCTCCCATTTCAAGATAGGGTCTCTATTAAGTTCTTGTTTAATGGTCCATACGTAAATGGATAAAGTAGTGCTATGCTTAGATTTCATTGTTGAAGCTACTAGTCTGATTATAAAATCTTTTTTTAAATTTATCCTGTGTAGCTCCTATGTATTTTTTAGGGTCAATGTCCTCCATGTTCTTAAAAATTTTAACTTGATAAACTACGCATTCCTGCTGACATTTATCCTGTAAGGGACAACTATTCTTAATCCTACAATTACAACCCCGTGTGTCAATGCGTGTATTATCGCTAACTTTTTCTTATTAAGTCCGCTAATTATTTTTCCCAAATTTGGCATGTAACAGTAGCTAAGTTTAACATTGTTTTTGTTAAATATATTATACAACTTATTATCATACGCTCCCATCAAAGCTATTTATGTCATCTTTTTTTTATCCATAATATGTTAATGGTACAATGATGTTTTCTGGCAATGCCTAATAACATCTATTTCATGATCTGAAATTTCACTAAATTCCTCAGCAAAACTAATAGCCTCGTTACAAGTTTTTTTGAAGATAGATGGGTAATACTTTTTAATATTGTATTTTATAAATGAGCAATTCTCATTTTTATCATAATTCTCAAACTATTCAATGCAATCATTAGTAGATTGCCACTGGTTTATATTAGTGAAAATCCTTCTGCAATATAACTTTGCTTATCCTACTTAACTCTGTTTTGGTAGGGTTCAGTAAGCTATATTCCAGGTTGTTAGGCAAATTGCTCTTATGATCTTTAACTGTTATAAAACAAGTTTTCAAATTTAATTTTTCAACTAGATTGTATAATTCGAATTTACCGACTAGAATACTAGCATCTTTATTAATTTTAGTCTCTATGTCAGTTGGGTCTTTTTTTATAATGTTTAATCACTTCCTTATGAAATGCTTTTTTATACATATTAGGACTCATTTTATATAAATTGGAGTAGATAGATCTATCTGTCGCCCGGTTCACACTCCACCCACATCTATTGAACAGGTTAAGAGGCTCATCCCTTGTTCCCTGTTTAGGATGTGGTTTCCAGCTTTCTCTTTTCCAATCTTCTCATTTTGTTTTTTTGTTTTTTTTCAATTGGAGTAGATAGATCTATCTATCGCCCGGTTCACACTCCACCCACGTCTATTAAAAGGTTAAGAGACTCATCCCTTGTTCCCTGTTTAGCATGCAGTTTCTGCCTTTCTCTTTTCCAATCGTTTCACTATTACATAGCCCCCCTGCACATCAGTGGCATTACCGCCTTGCTCGGGGTGATACGATTAAAAAAATAAAAAAATAAATAAAAATATCTGGATTTGTCAGCTTTAACATAGATTTTTTTTACTCCTCTTTATCTCATTAATATCTGCCCTAATTTTTTGTTGTACATTATTATTCCTTATCCTTCTATATTTTAGTTTTTTAATCAGCTTCAAATTTATCTAGTTCTTTAATATGTGGGGAATGGACATAGGTTTTGAATCCATACGTATCGTTAGCGTTGTTGTTATTTAAATTATTTAGGTAGAAGTACGCTTTCCATCTCACATTTGCAATACACTTCTCTATTTTCCTTAGTAAACATAATTCATACATATGACGGTCAGGTATGGGTATATTCTTAAGTGAACACCCTAAACCTATGCATTCCATGTTATTTGATTTAAACAGTCCTCGATAGACTAACCTAGAGCTATGATAAACGAGATTATAATTATTCTCAATTATAACCAAACACCTGCACAATAAAAATAAAAGTAAAAAGAAATAAAAAGAAAAACAACCAATTGGAAACAAAACCTAATGGTTAATGTATCGAATCTCACTCAGCTTCTTATAAATAAGAAAAAAAATGAGACTCAACAGCAATAAACCCAACTCCGATGAGTGGCATCATGGCAGTGTCCTCATGAAAATTTGAAGTTGGCATGAACTTGCTCAGTTGAATTGACAAATTCTTTGCACTAAAATTAAAACTGTGTGTGTGTGTGTACATTAGTACCTTGACTAAGTTCTTGCTGTTTTTCAACAGATGACGTTCCCAAAACAGCGTACATATAGTTTCAGATGGCTATACATCTATTAGAAAGAACTATAAGCAAGCTTGAAATTTAGTGTATGTTATTTCACCAAAGTGTAAACGACTTTTTTTTTTCATAGCATTAAACATGTTGGCTTTTGCACCAAAAAAGTGTATTTGCGGGGAATTTTACAGTACAACTTTATTCAAATGAATTCTGCAACTCAAGCACACAGAATTCTTATTGAGATTTAAGGTGACCATGCTATTTCAGAAACAATATGCAGAGATTGGCTTATGCACTTCAAAAATAATGATTTTGATGTTCAAGATAAAGAATGCTCTGACACACTGAAAAAGTTTGAAGATGAAGAATTGGAGGCATTACTTCATGAAGACTAATGTCAGGTGCAAGCTGAACTTGCAGAATTGTATGGGGTTGATCACACAACAGTTTTGAAATGCTTAACATCATTAGAAATGATTCAAAAGCAAGTACATTGGGTGACATACAAATTGAAGCCAAGAAATGTTAAACAGCAACTTGTCATGCGTGAACAGCTACTTCACCGGCAGAAAAAGGTAGGGTTTTTGCATTGTATCATATCTGGTGATGAAAAGTGGATACACGACAATAATTCTAAGCATAGAAGATCATGTGGTAAACCTGACCATGCATCAACATCAGTGGCAAACGAAATATCCATGGTTCAGAGCTTCAGCTCTGTATTTGGTGGGATCAGCTGGGTGTAATTTATTATGTGCTGCTTAAACCAACCGAAAGCATCGCAAGAGATTACTATCGACTACAATTGATGCATTTGAGCTGAATATTGAAGAAAAAATGGCCGCTATATTAGCAGAGACATGACATAGTGATTTTGCAACATGACAATGCCAGGCCACTTGTTGTAAAACAGGATAAAACCTATTTGGAAATGCTTAAATGGGAAGTCCTACCTCACCTGCTGTATTCACCAGATATTACCCTGTTCGATTATCACTTGTTCCAATTAAGCTGGCTGAGTATCCCATTTATTCTTATGAAGATGCCAAAAAATGGATTGACTCATGGTTAGCCTCAAAAGTTATGTTGTTTTTTTTTCAACGTAAGATTCAAATACTGCCAGAAAGATGAGAATAAGTAGTGGCTAGCAATGCACAATATTTTCAGTGACATGTTTTTACTAAGTTTTGTAAATAAAACATTACTTTTCATGAAAAATCAGCAAGAACTTATTAAAGTTAAGTTGCCTTTTCATCTGCCTTTAAAGTTGTTTGAATATTCTTACAAAGTCTGGAGGACATCATACTTTGCCACCAATAGTCCAGAGAGCCTGCCATTTACAAAGTCAAAGGCATTGGTCAGATCAGCAAAGACCAGATGCAATGCAAAAAAGATATCCTAAGCATTACTCCTGTAGTTGATGGGCTGAGAAGATCCTATCCATTGTGCTTCTTCCTGGTTTGAATCCACATTGTCTCAGGGATGACTCAAAGACAAATTCATCTTATGAATCTATTGTTGAAATTTTGTCGAAAACCTTCCTCGAAAACTTTTGACGGAAGGAAAAAAGTAGTTTTAAAAAATGAAAGAGCTTAGTACACAAACGTCAGTCAAAAGTGTTCAAACCGAGATCAGCATGAAGCCCAAAGAAAAAAACCCCGATACAAGTAATTATCTAACAGAAAGCGCTCAATACAGAGGTAGAGCGAAATAAATAGATAACACCTAATAAGCCAGAGGAACATACCTACGTTTCACCTAAACGGACCATCAGCTAAATAGGAGACGAAAAAACAACATATAAGAAGGAAATTAAGAAGGAAATTAAGACATTCTTTTTTAGGTCATTGTTGGGTGTTTGTGTTCTTGCATGCATTTGTGTTTGTGGGCTTTATGTGTGAGTTTATTCCATAACCTATAAAAGAAACCCTTAATCAGTCAAACACACTAACATGGTAAAAAATAAGTCAATACAACAAAAAGGGGTCAACCCAAATGAAAAGAACAAACCAATTAAAAAACATCAATTAAGCAGACACCTACTCAATATAAAGCAATTAAATGGACACCCACTCATGCATACATTAAAAAGAAACTAAACAGCAGCACAATAAAAATAAAAATTAGATAAATAAAAATAAAAATAATACCAACCAATTGCAAGCAAGACCAATCCCACAAAATATCAAATCACACCAAACTCATTATGAATAAGAAAAAAAAATTGACATTACAGCAAGGAACTCAGCTCCGATGAGTGAGGATATAGTGGCAATAGAAGGCTGACAAACCGGGAGGAAATGTCTTTGAAGTATCCGCTCCTTAGGTCAGTAAGTAGTTTTGAGACAGCGAAAGATAAGATGAGAGGGGTAAGGGAGGCTAGGATAGTAAGCCGCTTGACGTAGGTCAAGAGGGATACTGATTACACTCCTCTCTCTCGAGTCAGTCCGTGTGGGTCTGTCTGTCTGGCGATGCTTTCTGTATCGGCTTTTTATATCTTCTTTTTGGATCGCAGCAGATCATTTGGGAATTCATATCCGTATTTGATTCTGGGCTTCCCATTGGCCGATAAATAAAATTCGCGTAGGCTCGTGAACTGGAAATTTAATATTTAATTAATTTTTAGTTTTCAACCGGAACATCTGCGCGAACCCAGATGTGCACCGACGAGTTTTGGTCATTTGCTTTCTGGTTGTTAGAGTGCAAACATCCGGTCTCTCTCTTTTACTCGGTCGGTATCACCAGAAGGACATCATAGAGGTATTCTCACAACTTCAAAGTCAGCATGAACCTGCTCAGTTAAAGTATCAAACTCTTTGCACTAAAACTATCAACGTTCTGTCCCCACCCCAATATCGAGCACTTCACGGGAAAATAACCTGCTTGCCAAAATAACTTTTATCAGTTAAACCTACAAGAATCTTAGCGCTAAACATTCTCAGAACTCAATACACACATAGGTCAGTCATGTTGTAGTCTTATATTATCACGTTATTTTAAAGTTATTGTCAATACATGAAGTGCAGCCGTTATCAAAACATGAGTTCTAAAGAACAGGATTTTATTAGTGAAAAAATTTATACCTTTTATTGTGATTAGAAGATTTTTCTGCGCAAAGAAAACCCAGAGTTGACTCCCTTGCATAGTTATCAGACATTTTTGTTTTCGGACGTCCGCACATTTCTAACTTACGTAAATGATTTTTTTTTTTAATTTGGTTACGGCAATTTAAGACTGACGTACGTAAACTTGATTTTATCCTTCATTTATATAAGTCTTTTAAAGTATGTTTATCTCATTTTGGTGAAACCACCTCACCAAATTCCAAGGTTAGCAAACCCAGACCATTCCCTTGTTCCTTGTTTAATGTTTTTTTTTTCCTACTCCGTACCTTTGTTGATTTAAGCTCTTTTCTTTTTTTTTACCTTACAGACTCTTTCAATAACATTTTACTTTCAGGTTTGTTAAAACAGTGTTTATACTTTCTTAGAATTAATTCAGAAATAAGTAGGTCAAATGCAATATAAAGGTATGTGAAGTTAATGATTGATAATTTTTTTACTAGCATCTGAGTACTCGTAAGAAAAATAATTAAATTATTTACTTATTGACAAGCACCTCCGTCTATGATCAACAAATATATCTTTGGTCGGTGCTTCCTCTAAAATTAAAGTAAATCTGTGAGTTATACTATAGTGTTATTTACACACACACACTGGAATTTGTAGTAATTAACATGTGGACGCTTGGCTTGTGCCGCCTCTACCACCACAAAGTAATAAAAAAAACGTTTCACGTGTTTTTGTCATCAAGTCAAAAGTTCTGTCATTTAGCTCGATTCAAGTACAATAACTTCCTGGTGATTGCAGAGAATTTTGAAACAATTACCTTTGTTCAAAGCACGATTTTTGGGCAATACAATTATTGGCTACGTCAGAATGGTTCATAAACAAAAAAAAAATCAACAAATCTTTTTTTAGCTATCGTTTTTTTTATTTATTTTTGCATAAAATCTTATTTATTTAATTATTTATATATCATGTTTTTAAATTTTAAATTATTGCTTCTGGAATGTTTATTTTAAAAATATATATTTTTTATAAAAACATTTTTTTTTTATTGAAGTTGATTTTCTTGATTGGAAAACAAAACAAATTACCAGACATTCACAATGTACATTGTAAAATAAAAAACATGCAGAAAAGTAAATATAAGATGTTTTGTTGTTTTAGGATTCAAAAGTAAAATTAAAAACTATATCGCCTGTATGTGTGTAAAAACGTGTCACGCAGTGTTGTGGAGTTAAATAAATGGTTTGTTCTTTTTTTTTTTTTTTTAAGTAAATGCTTAAATTATTTTTTAAAAATGTTTACATTTTAAACGTCCAAATAACGTAAACATTCATTTTTTTAAATGTGATGCCATGAATAATTTTTTTTAAAAGTTGTTTTTTTTTCTTGCCTTCTATATGTTTTATAAATGAATGCTTTAACTCGAAACACCGCTTCTGATTACGCGGTGCATCTGCAGACGAAGAAAATCATTTAGTTTCTTCCGAGAAAGGATTTTTTGTTGCATCTATTTTTAAAAAAATACTTATTTCAAATTAAGTAATTTCCTGACATATACCAAAATTGAAGCATCAGATAAAATGCACAATACGTTTGAAGGTTTTTTTGTTTTTTTTTAATTTGCAAAATATACTATCAGTGAGTTAAAGTGACATACATACATTATTGGTTGATTGATGACTGACGAGGCAGAAGCTTTTCCCAAAGTAGGTTGCCATTTCTGTCTGTGATAGACTGGTTGTCAACCAAGGCTATAGAACCCAGTCTGTTCTGCTATTCAGCCCATAACAGGGAGAAGAAATGGGTTCATCTTTAGCATAAGTGATTGCAACAAAAATTCAACTGGAATTCGAACTCAGCTCACTGATTTCTTATTCCAAGCCAATATTGCGCTACAATGCACATTCCAGTCACCTGATCATTAAAAAAGTGATCGAATATTGCAAATTAAAATATTCATTAGTACATCACTAAAAATGAGTTTCAACGTTTATTTTAACTTGGCTTTTAAATTCATAATCTGAAATATGTAATTTGTAAATTGTTATGGTTACTGTGTACTGTAGTGTATTGACTAAAAAAAAATATGTCCTGTTTTAGCATGAATACTCTTTAAGTGGATATCGGCTCGGAACGAGAAATCAGGGAGCCGAGTTCAAATTTCAGTTGAATTCATTGCATTCACTTACGTGCAAATATCCTAGGGAAAGGTATTAATCCGTTTCTTCCTTTCAGTTATGGGTTAAATAACAGGACAGATTGGGTTCTATAGCCTTGGCTGGCAACCAGTCTACTGCGGAAAGCAATGGCAACATACTGCGGAATAATCTTCTGCCCAGTCAGTCATGTCTCTTTCGAGACATGATCGCCCAAGCGTGTTTCACGTATGGCACTTAACTGACTGACTCTTTTTGATGTCTCAAGTAATTTCTCATCCGTATAATTGTTCTAACTTTTTTTAATTGTCTTTTAGTGCCTGTACAAATGAATACTTTAAATTTCACTATTCAACCACTTAAATTATTTTACTTTTGCCAATTGCTACATAAACAGAAACAGCCATCTAAGTGACAAAAAACAGTATGGATTTCACTCCTCAAAGCCCTAGTGATTTCTTAATTTATCAAATGTAGAATAAGCAAAGCACCCAATAATTAACTCATAATGAACGTAATGATGATTTTAATAAAAACCTATAAATGAACACCGATTTTACTGAAACAATTTTAAACAACAATATCTATAAACAGCAGAAAAGTAGTCATTACCCTTACCTTAATACAAATAAAGAATACTAGTAAAAAAAAAAAAATTCTTCTAAGGATAGTTATGTTATTTTTAGACATTAGTTGAAATACAGTCCATTCTATCATGAATTAAAAAATAACCTTGTTCACTTTAAGTATTGTTATTAATTGACATACTGTAAAATGCAAATAGACAAAAGCACTTAGCTTTGCATTAATTTTTTTAAGCAACTTGTATTTAGACGAAAAAATACTTTTAAGTATACTTAACTTTAAACTTAACATTTATTTTATTAATTTAATATTTGTTGATCTAGTTTGTTGGAGTTTATTGAACTTACCGCAGCCGCCATGCCTAGATATTACGAAGAAGAAGACAACAAAAGCTGGAAACCAGCTTGCTCGGGACTGCGTGAAGATTTGAAAGAATGCTTGGCTAACAGTGATTGCTGTGTTAAGGTATAAAGATTTAAAATATCATTTATATACATATATAGGTGCATCAATAACTCCAGAGTCTAATGATGAAAAAAAAAGCATTTAGTTTATATAACAAATACTATATTTATTAACATTAGACATTTTTTGAGGGGTGGGGAAAATAAAATCTTTGCCCTGAATTTTACTTCTTTATTTTTATTTCTTAATTTTGCAAGTCGAAATTGGAGGATAGGTGGTGAATACAAAATAAAAGTAACTCTCTTTTTTTTCACTGTTTACAAATTTGCAATCAAGTGTGAAACCTAATTTTGACCAATAGGAAAAAGGATTGATTCTGTACTGAAGAAAAGACATTAAGTCAAATTTTGCGAGCCTATGTAGATTATTTTCTAACCAATGAAAGGGGAGCGATTTACAAAACTGAGAGAAATTATCAAGCTAGTGTCAAAATATTATTTGATATAGAGAAAGAAAGTTGAATCAGCCAAATGGGAGTGGAAGTCAGATTAAGACATGGCCATAATGTAAAAGAAAAATTTTAAATCACTGATTGACATGACTGTCCCAGCACATTTGTGCTTTTGTGATGATAACCGACCAAGCAAAGCGAGGGACCGGATGTTTGCACTCTCACAACCAAAAAGCAAATGACCAAAAGTCGTCGGTGCGCACCCCGGCTTCACGCAGATGTTCCGGTTGAAAACTAAAAATTAATTAAAGATTAAATTCCAGTTCGTGAGCCTACGCGAATTTTATTTATCGGCCAATGGGATACCCAGAATCAAACACAAGTATGAATTCCCAAATGATCTACTGCAATCCAAAAAGAAGATATAAAAAGCCGATACAGAAAGCATTGCCAGAAAGACAGACCGACCCAACAGACACACACGGACTGACTCAAGAGAGACGAGAGTAATTAGTAGCTCCCTTGATCTACGTCAAGCGGCTTACTATGCTCATCGCCCTTACCTCTCCTTTCCTTCTTCACTGTCTCAAAACTACTTACTGACCTAAGGAGCAAATACATCAAAGACATTCCTTACTTACAACGCTCCCACATACCTCAGCATTAATTCTCTTTTCAGCATTTTATTGCCACAAACATTTTAACGTCCGTTGGACCCATATTTAAAAGATTACTTTAATTGTAAAAACCTTGATTGATATGTGTATATATAAAATGTTATTTCTCAACTCAATTTCCTTTTCTTGATTTATAATCTTTTTATGACTTATAGTGGGCTATCTACAACGAGGCCAAATTCCGTTAATCTGCAACAATATACACTACTCTCCAAAAGAACGAACCCCCACTATACTGTCCCTCTTTGTCACGTCCTGTTTTCCTTTATCTCTTTTTCTTCCTCACCTTTTTGCCATCAACAAAGAAAACAATGACAACAGCAATAAAACACTTCAACTGACTCCTAACATCATTGCCAATAAGTACATTTTTCCTCTGATTTTTTATTTCTCAGTCACTCACCTTTTAATGTAAATTGATCGCTTTTCCTTCTTTTTCACTTACTCACTCTCCACATGAAGAAAGGAACAAAGACTTTACAACTACCCTGTTAATCTTTTTCTACACATGCACAAATAAAATACTTTTCCAACCTTCTGATGATAATCTTAAATTGTGGAGAGTTTGGTTATGTTTGGCACAAGGACAATTTAATAAACATGATCAAGCTCCCTATTGATATGCTCGAGATTGGAATGAACTTAATACCAGAAAATATGGACTTTAATTTTTAAGCTAGTATCTTTCCTTGTCAATGCACTTAACATTTCCCCATAGAATCACATAGATTAAACTTTATATAGTGAAAATTTCAGATTAAAATTAAACTGATAACTGTGTCAAGCTCTAGACTTATTGATCTACCATTATATATGATTGACTTCCTTTGAATGGAGAAAAATGTTACTAAAAAAACATACTTGTAGATCTGAGGATCTATATTTGATTAGTAAACAAAATTCATGAGTAAATGTGTTTATTCTTATCATCCATAAAATGTGATCATTGTTATTTAAATTAGTTACAGGCAGACTAATATCCCCATCTTTATTGTTATTATCACACTATTTCAGTCATTGTACCCTCCAGCCTTCTTCAGGAGTTTGTCAAACTTCAGGTAATTTTGATCTGAAACTTTTATTTTATGTAATTGGTGAAGCCAGATTGTCTTTGTTCTACTATGTCTAAGGATAACTAATCCTGTTCTTTTTTGTACTGTTCAGTTATTGCTCACCCTATTTTCCACTGAATCTGAATCTGTACTACCCAGCCTAGGAATTGAAATCATACTTACTATGCCACCAAATTTACAAACCAATGCATTAGGTTCAGTGGAAAACAGGACAAATAATAACTGAACAATGCTAAAAAAAATCAGGATGAGCTATCCTCAGACATATACAGTGGAATGAGAACAGTCAACCTTTGTAGATTGAATAAAATGTTCATTTTGAATTCCCTGAAGGCTATCATGATTGACAGACACATGAAGAAGGTCAGAGGGCACAATGGCCAAAACTTTGTGATCATAACATTAAAGATGAGGACAACATTAGTCTGAATGTCAATAATGGTAACTCTTCATCACAGAAATAAAAATTGTCAGTGCTGATTGGAAAATATTTCTAAGATCAGCAGAAACTTCAATAATAATAAGAAGAAGAATATCATACAACGTTTTCTTACAAGTGGTATTATCATCATTAATTTCTGTTGGTCATGATATTTTTCATTTGTTTCAGATTAAATTCATTTATTTAATTTTAACATTAAAATTTCATGATATAAAAAAATGCAGTACCAGTTATAAGATACCTTTTTTTAATAGTAATTGTCACATGATTTCAGAAGTAATGAAAATTGTAGCTCTTTGTATATATTTCAGCTATCCCAAGGCTTTTTATTGAAAATGGATAAGAATAAAAGTTTTAAAAACACCTTCATCTTAAAAATTATATAGTAGATCCATTCTTCTATTTTTTATCCTCAGGCATTCACTTATTTGTTTGCTCTTTTTTTTTTAAATAAATAAATTTCTTGAATAACTTTTCTGTATAATCTCTTTCAATAAAAGCTTTTCATGCCTGAAGTATATACTGAGATCAACAATTTCTGTAAATTTCAAAAGCCTGCATTAATTACTATTAATTAGATTTACATTTGAATAAATGGATTTCTTATTTTGATCAGGACTGTATTATCTTTAAAGAAAATGCATTAAACCTTTTTTTTTTTTGCTTAAAATTTCTCTTTAAAATGCATTGTAATTTGCTTTTTCTTCTTTTTAAGGATGGTCATACGATGAAGGAATGTCTGAACCTAGGAAACCACCCATCTGTCCCATCAGAATGTATTGCCTTGAGAAATGCTTTTTTTGAATGTAAACGATCATTACTTGATATGCGGACGCGGTTTCGTGGGCGGAAGGGAGATTGACCAATGCTTTTTTTTGTAGAATTATATATTAATTAAATAAAGACATTTTGCTTTGTTCTTTGGCTCTTTAAAACCAAATTATTTTAATAATTAATTCCCTTGAATTGGATAATATTTCTAAGTTAATTTGACGATTCTGATAACGAGTCATTAGGAAACAAGGATTTAAGGTAAAATATATTCTCTCTTTAGGGGAAAAATAAGATTTTTTTCAAAATAGTCAATGAAAATCATGCAGGAATTTAAGAAATGAAAGTAATTGTTTTAAAAAAACTGCAATTCACTTTAAACTCTATTCATTCTGTCATTCATGTTGTTTGCCATAATTTTCCTGGTTTTCAATGTACAATATACAAATTGCTAAAACAAATCTTCAGTTAAAAACTGCAAAATCTGATGTTGAGTCATCAATTTCTTTTGTCTGTTGTCATAAGTAATTCAGTGCAAGAAAATCATTAAAGACAAGCAGGAGAAGAATGGTAAAATTATTGGGTTAAAATAATAGATAAAACTTTGCTTATATGATCAGTTAAGTGCCATACGTGATACACACTTTGGGCGATCATGTCTTGAAAGAGACATGACTGACTGGGCAGAAGATTATTCCGCAGTAGGTTGCCATTGCTTTCTGTGTTAGACTGGTTGTCAGCCAAGGCTATAGAACCCAGTCTGTCTTGATATTTAACCCATAACTGGAGGGAAGAGACAGATTAATACCTTTCCCAAGGGTATTTGTGCATAGGTGAATGCAAGGAATTCAACTGGTATTCAAACTCGGCACCCCGATTTGTCATTCCTAGTCGATATCCACTGCACCACAATGCACATCCTGCTTATATGATAGCAAGTTCAAATTCATTTTTTGCTAAAATACAACTGTGATTAATGTTCTATTTTTCTTCCCCAGTTTCCAGAATTTTCTATTATGCCATGATGCATATAAAAGGAATCAAAGTTTTGCCATATTACTTTAATAAATCCTGCTCATATCATGTAACATTTTTTTACACCCAAGAAAAGTTTTGACAGCTGCTCAAGGTAGAAGGTTACTGAATGAGGTGTGTGATATGGAAATGTGATATGTAAGAGGAAGTGAGGGTTATGAAAATAAGGATGAATAACAACTGACCCTGGACTTGAAAAGCTTAAGATTGTAGTGTCCAACAGATTTGGTTCTACAAAGTAGAAGTTCTTGAGGGGGAAAATTTGTTTGAGTGGAATTAACAAGTACAACACTCACATGCTGTATGAAGATGATACACTGCTAGTTAGCATAAATATTTATTATTGTAGTTTGATACAGTAAATGTGGCACATGGCCGACACTGACTATCTTATACCTAGCTAATCAGATTTACAATTTATTCATTTACCACAAAAAGACTTATCCATCATCTTACAATCATACATATATCATTCACAGGGGGAAAACCTAAAAAAGGGAAACAAAACCATGACATAATTCTTTTTTTTAATTATTTATATACAATATATTACAAAAATATATCTAAAAATTTAATGATATGAAAAATGAGGGGTGGGCAATAAATAACCCCCCCCAAACAAACTATGACAAAATATTCAAACTGAAATTAAACAAATGTTAGTAAGACCCATCCATCTTACAAAAAATTCAGAGTGGCTGCTGTATTTCACCTAATGGCAAAATTAAGTTGCACACTTGCTAAGGGAGTGAGAAATGAAAAAATAATGGAATGGGAAATCAAAGACTGACCCAGTCAAGATGAAAAGTGGGGCCAAAAACAAACTGAGGGAGTTGGGAATCTCGACGTGGATCATAACAAAAGAGAAAGCCAAGAACAGGCTAGGAACAACTTTTACTCACATTGACTAGGTACACAAAAGAAGTCTAACTTAACCAGGGGAGGGTTTGCAGGAAACCACCCCATTGTGTAATAATGGACTTAAAGAAAATCAAAGTCACACTTATGACAGTCGAATAAATCTGCCCCACCCCATCTGAAGGCTTCTGCCTAAGCCAATCGCATAGAGGAATTTTTCACAACTCCCTCCACTAATAAACGATGCAAGTGCCGAAAAAGTTTCACTGGACTAAAGAATGATCTGTGTGGCTTCTCAACAGTTGAGTAAGAATTTCGATTGATTCCGGGGCTTACGTTGACACTCAGCCTCCAAAATAGGAGAAATGATAGTATGGCTAGGAAAGACATCCCTAACACTCCTCTCCAAAATCGAATTTCCTGTCAACTTGCAGCATAGGAAAATTAACCTTGAGGTATGTCAAGACTCACCATGTGTAGCATACCTAGTCCCCATGACACGGACATTTGGTGCAGGCATCTCTGTTGACCTGATGCTTACATCCATCCCACAAGAGAATAGACAACAAGCACTCAATCACTTTCCTATGGTCATCACAGAGAGGGAGTATTGACAACCAGTAAAGGATGAGGGGAAAGAGGTATGTGGCACACAACTCAGCCCTCCCATAAAAGCTGTTTTCTTTTATATAGTCCTTGAAGCCATGATGCATTTGGTTGTAATAGGCCACGTCTTTTTGGCCTGACTTTGGTTCCATACAGATGGTGATGCCATCTGTGTAATAGTTGGCTGGGGAGACTCCGCCATTTTGGATGACATCTCCCAGCAACATGAAAACAGTCCAACATAAAAAGTTCACACAAAAAATACGAAAATTGACAATATGGACAACAATGCAGTCAGACAAAGTTCAAAAGGACATACAAAGTCGTTCTCAAAATTCCAAACGCAATACCAAAAAAGCTGCTCGTCAACATAATTACTCTACTCTCCTTTCAATAGTGCTCATGTATTTAAGAGGAACACAGTGTGCACTGGAAGTGCGATGTGTCAAGTCAAAATGGGGACAATTATTTAAGTGATGCCAGCTGTCACAGAGAAGTAGTTTTAGTTTTACAGTTAGAGAGTTGACTTTAGCAGCCAAGTTGTCAAGTCATGTATGTGTCTACCGCCAACCAAACCCTGACTCCACCCCACATCTCACTGAAAAAAAGAGAATAATAATAAAAAATATTGTGCATTTTTATATATCCGGGTTGTCATTTTTTTTATCAGCAAAGCTGAGAAGATCTTCAATTTTGGGTCCAGTCTATTCTTCCTCAAATTGATATACAACAGCAGCTCCAGCCCAGATATAACATCAATGCTCTATTTTTGGTCTAAATAAAGATAAAGCCTAGAAGAAAGTGTAAGATACTTTCTGGAGTGATAGAATGAGCTGAAAATTTTTCCCGTATCCTTGGCAAAGGATTATATATAAGTTCCACTTGAGGTCTGCATTAAACTTTTGACTCAATAGATATTGGTAGCACTCTCAACCATGCTCCAGTCATCATGACTGGAGAAAACTTAGAATCTAATTAGTAATGATAAAACAACATAAATACATTTTTAAAAATTTTTTATAAAAGGTCTTTGAACTTGGAGCAAAGAATTAACAATATTCTGTCTACAATACATGATAAATATGAGGGGAACAAAATGCTATACAAGACATTCTTGTTTTTTGTTTTTTTTTTTCATTTGTTGTTTTAACTTATACTTAATTTCCTTTATATAGATAATCCTCATGACTTTGTATGAACGGAAATCAACAGCTTGAATTGTATTTTAGTTTTTGTTATATTTAGTTCTTTCTGAATAGAAATAGGAGAAACTTCAAATGGCGAAAGATACTTATGTACATACAATATTACAGTCTTTTTACAGTAGCAATAATATAATTTCAAAAGAATCTTTCATTGTAGTGAAGAAATTGTTGTCACAAACTGATTTCATTTTTTTAACTAATTTGTAAAGTACATGAAAGTCTTTTCATTTAAATTGTTAGTATTACTAACAGCCACTAATTAAATAATGTTACAAGTTTACTGTTACATATATATGCAATACACTCAATTTTTAATCTACAGGGTGCAATGGGTAAATTGTCGCCACTTTATATTTTTAATTTTGTGTACATGTGTTGATTGTTTTTGATTTTGTTGACTGCACAGTATAGTAGGGTCAGTTAAGCAGCATCTGTGTGAGAAACAACACCATGATGCAATTCACTCTGCCAGAAAACAGCTTGGAAACAGCATGCTTTATGGTTTGGCATTCACACCAGTAGCTCTAAGATAAACATTTTAGAGTGTTTGGGTGTTAATCTGAGAACAGTACAGAAGATTTGGAAAGAGTTGGATGAATCTAATAGTGATTATGAAGGTATGGCAGCTTGGAAAACTCATTCTGATAACATCAAATGCCTTGAGGAAGTAGTGCTGCCCTGGGTAAAGGGGGTGGCTGCTGGAAGTCCCTATGTCTGGCAACAGGACTTTGCACCATGCCATGCAAGCAAGAGAATCCAGTCATTGGTTATCAGACAATTTTTGTAACCTCATCACCCCTTACATCTGACAACCTAACCCCTTGATTATTATGTTTGGGACTCAATCGAGCAAGAGACCAACAAAACTCCTGGTAACATGAAAGATGGACTAAAGGCAAGGATTATGGCAGCATTCACTGACACAAGATTGTCTAGATTATATAGATAAAGATTCAGAAGTTGACTGGAGGCAGTAGTTGAAACCAATGACGATTTTATTGAATAAATTTACTCTTTAGATATTTTTACAGCCATATCAGGTTCAAACAGTGGTTCTTATATGATCACTGAAGTTAAGCCTGATCAGTACTTAGATGGATGACCATTTAAAAATGCCATACATTTTAAGTGTGGGCAGTGTAATAGGTAATGGCTAAAGGTTGGATATCCCAGTTTCAACTCCAGTCGGTTTCCTTACATATATACTTACATGCAAACTTGGGAAAGGTATGAATCCACAACTTCCTTCCCCACTTCACCCAGCTATGAGTTAAGGACATTTATCAGTAAATCATTACTAACTAAAAAAAACATAATGGTATATTCTCACTTTAAATAACGTACAAATGGTTGATATGCTGTAAAAAAAAAATCAATCTAAACTAAGAATAATTTTAGGTCTAAATTGATAGGAAAATACAAATAAAAGACTGACTGTGTAACATAAAAGATGTGGAAAACTGTACATTCATAGAACTGAATATTAAAGATGTCTACCCATCCATCACTGAATCTACATTACATCTAAGGAAGACAAGAAAATCATAAAAGATCAACTAAAAATTATAAATCACTGTCAAAGATCACTTCTTTTTGACAATGAAACAGCATAAAAAATGGGAACACAAAAACATTTGACATAAACATGAGAAGCCATGATAGGATGTAAATCTGCAAACTGGTCAGAATTCTATTATGGATAGGTCTCAAGTATGCTTGTGAATGGTCTTGTCAAGCCCACTGACAAAAGAAGAAAATTCTGTTGAACAAACATGAATAAAATGGTCTTGTTTGTAATAAGTGTAAATTTATTTCATGAGAAGAATTGACTTTAATTTTTTGTTTGAAAAAATAATATTTCTGTTTGAAAGTTCTGCATAAACTTTCTCTTCTGAAGGTGTGTTTTTGAAGTTCAGTTTTTTAAAGTCAGTCAGATGATTTGAAATAAATTTGTAACAGAAAATATGTCTCTGCTTCACTGTGCATGTTAGTGGTAAACAATAAGTTACTTCCTTAGTAAGGAAAAGGATGGAAGTGGTCTCTTTGATCATCTTTCTTTCTTTACCAACATAAGAAAAAAGAGAGAACAAGAAAGTGCATGTCTCTTTGGCATAGGTTTCAGTAGAAAACTGAAGTCTGTCTTCACGCTATTTATGTTTTTGAAAGACAGAATCGGATCAACTTCTAGATTTTTTCTCTAAATCCTGATTGGTAAATAAATGAAAAATTGTCTCTAATTTGCTTTCAAAGATGTTCGCACATGGTAAAATTTGGTAAGTCAACTATCTTATGAAAAGAGCTTTTTATTGGTGAATGAATAAATGTATATACTTTTTCAATTAGCTCATGAAAAGGCGCAGATGTGTGTAGGCTCGGATTTTCTGTGCAGTTAGATTTTATGAATCTGACACTATATGCAACAGTTATGATTATGAACAAAACAGTTATGAGATTGATAAATTCATAATCCTAATAAATTATGACAAAAAACAGATAAAACCAGAAAAGAAAATCAAATTGAAAATTGAACTTAACATTGAAATGAACCAAAAAGAAGTAGACTCTTTATGTGTAACTTTAAAACCTTCACATAGGTATCTGTCTATCATGCAGAATCACAAACAACTTATTTTATACACATACCCAACATAAATTATCTGACAGCTCGTCAAACAAAAAAAATTCAATCATGCAAAAGACAAATATGAAATAGCATTAAAAGACAGTTTTTCTTCTCTAAGCCCTCTTTTGTGTCCCAAAAATTTTAACTATCTCTGTTTCTAAGTACAAGTGTCTTTTTTGTTTCTATTTCCCTTAAAAATTGCCCATTGCTCACATGCTCTGTTCATGGTATTATCAGCATCCTTCTGTAGAACCACAACTCTGCTGCTGCAAGTCTCTTCTTCCTCTGGTAAAAAATTGTCTTCAAAGATGTAGAGGATGCAAATTGTGGAAGCAACACAATTCTTTTTTTCCTTGATAGGATTCACTTAACTTTCCACTAGCACCATCTTGTTTTTAAATCAGACCATCCCAGGCAATACCACATTTTTATTGTCATGGCTTGTTTCTTATTGGCTGGTCAGACCAATCAGCATGACCAACCAATCACATAATCGAAATATTCTCTCGCAAACCTCCTTTTGTCACATCTAGTTTCATGGGAGACAAGCCATATTTTTTTCTGCTATCTTGGCAACACCTCAAAATCATGGACCTACATGTGAGACAAGTCCTTACCATTCAAAGCTTTAACCCAGACAAGATCTCCTACTTTATATGGATTACCTATGACTCCAGGAGATGGCGTTGTCACATCTAACCATTTCACACATTATTTGTACCAGTAAATTCTGTTGGCTAGTGCAGTTGACGGCGTTATGTCATCCTTAGGCGTCATGCTGTATCAGTACATAACCTCTTGAATAGAGCTCTGCATTCTGGTTGCAATTCTTTTAATGCAATGACACCATTTTGTTTGACCATTACTCTCTGGAATGTAGGCACATCAGTATCACATTCATATCCCCCATTCACCTGCAAGGTCTGAGAATTGTATCCACAAAATGTAGGGGCATTGTCTGTCAATATCTCAACCAGTGGACTGCACTCACAGAAGACAGATTTCAATTGTCATATGATGGTCAATGCATCTTGCCTTGTCAGTGGGTGTTGTATGGCGAAACACATTAGGCCTTAATCTGTCAATGTCAGAAAATGACTACCATTGTAATGGGTTATGTCCATACCTAACCGAAAGCAGTTACCATCCACTTCGAGCTTTCCTCTTTGCCAACAAACTGGGGCTGGGTCTATTGTCTGGCACTCTTCACGTGCTTGTATGGCTGAGGGACATGCTTGTACAACTTTCGTAGTTGTGGGACATACTCTTCAAACAAAGTAGGTTGTACATGCTTACTTTCTTGATGTTTGGCCTGAATATGAACAGATGTCATGTGATCAGTTAGGATAGCACACAAACAGCAGCTGGGGGGTTGGATCCTTGTCTCATCATGTCAAGACACATCTTCGGCACTTTAGTAAGTTCATCCACCAGATTTTGGATTGATGGAATCAAGGTGATGTCAACCCTCAAACTGTATTTTTTGATCAGCTGCTATAAGATCACTGATCTCCTCCACACTAACGTTTCAGCTGAGGCTTAGGTCTTTACTCTGACTTTGCCCATAAGGGTATCTGTCAAACAGTGGTAAACACACAGAGAGTCTGTGTAGAGATGCACCATCTTAGCTTGCCAATGCAGTGCAAGTTTAAAGCCTTTTAACGTGGTGTCAAGTTTTGTCAAATATAGATGCTGAGCATCATTTGTCTGACAAATCCAGCATGCGTCTTCTAAAATAGTGCCATGTTCTTCCAACACCGTCCATTGTCAAGGAGCTTGCTTCTACCCATTTAAATCTCCTCTGACCATGCACCAGTCATCTTGGGCAGAGTCATCCTGCACAGTGCCATCTGCAGACAGAAAAGTGTCTTACTAACTCATCATTGTAACTAAAAGTTCTCACTTCCACCACAGGGTTTTGTGCTACACCAAACTTCAAAGCCTAACACTAGAGCTCTATCTTTCAGACACTTGAGGTCCTTGTTGTTTAAACCAAAGGAACCCAGTCTTATCTTGACCTTATCCGCAGACATTATATCCTCATTTACTTATATGTCGTTGATGTAGGCTGATGTGGCTCTCATAATCGAGTCTTCTTGTGTCAACACCATCTTGATGATGGCTTTCATAATTAACACATCGCTCAATAAATCCTGGGCCTGATATATAGATGGCACCACTAATAAAAAATCCACGAGTTTTATGAAGTACTAACCTTCAAAAAAATCATAGCGACAATTTATTATTATTATTATAGATCCATGGAAACAATTATAATAAAAATAATTAACCAATGAAAGTCAAAGACAAAAATATCAATACCAGGAATTCTTTCTTCTTTTTTCTCCAAATCTCATTCTGCTGATAAAGCTTTAATAAATGTAATACATGCTAGATTGATAAACTTAAACATTTCCTATTTGTTCTTTATCCTATCATATATATTAGTATTCATACTGTTATTATTCAAAATATACTAATATCTATCTATATTATTGTTGTTGATGTTGTTTCCAATTTGTTATAATGCGAAAGTGTGACCAATGTCAGAGAAAACTTTTAAAGTTTATAGTGTATAAAGGAGTCAACACTTCATCATAGTAACTGTCAGTTTCAGTATGAAACTTTCATACTTTTTAATGCTATATTCAGATCAAGTGCCACTACTCCTTTCGCGGACTGTATATATTTTTATTATTATTGTATCAAGTGTCTATCTTCGGCTTTGAGCTCTCGATATGTATATAACTTTTATAATTTTTAGCTTTTTAAAAAGCTTAAACACAGCTCGCTGTTGGTTTTCGTGTACATCACCCATCTGCTTCATCTTCAACATGTGTATTGTTTCAGTAACACGTAAAATACATATGTAAATTACGAGTGAGTATTGAAACTTTTTCAACCTGACTCACTTTCCTAAAAATCAATATTTTATTTTGTGAAGTGAATCAGATTGTGAACCATTCATTACCCACGTACGTACGTATGTATGTATGCATGCATGCGCGAGCATGTGTTTTTAAATGTTTCTGTTGATAATAGTTATACTAAGATGCCGTTTTACAACCTGTTGTTATTTAAGCTTAGCTTAGTTTTTGGGATAAGGTTACAAATATGAACCGCTCACTGAGAGTTAAACTCACTAATATCTATGTCCAGCTTACTGATCATTACACTCGACGATGAGGACCCACAGGGTTATGAATATTGTCGTTTAGTTGCACCAGAAAAGCAATATTTTGGTGACCAAAATATTGCTTTTTTTTCCTAATGATAATTTTCATTAATAATAGTTAATTTTCTAATCATGATTTATTTTATTTTATAATAACTAGATAAATTAATATTTATAATATTTTATCGATACCAGGAAGTTGCATTTTTAATTTTAATATTAAAAAAAGTAAAAACATATTCTTTTCGTTTATTTTGTATTTGTTTTGTTTCGTGTTTTCTATGCAGCCGTTTAGTTCTAATATGGCCGTCAGTGGAATGAATACCGGGTATCACTAGAAAAACATTGTTTTTTAGTTTATTGCAGAAAACTCAGGTAAATTATTATGTTAATTTTTGATAACGTACATAACTTGTATTGTAAACTCTTCTTTTAGTAACATAGCACTTAGTTTTTTTATTTATTTATTCTTCACACGAGTTGATTAATTTTAAAGACCATCTTAAAGTCGGTTCAGTTTTTCTATCTTGCTAATTTTCAAATGATGAGTGTTTTTTATGATATCCCGTTATACTTTTGAGATAATTGTAATTTAAATCTTCTAAATTGTTTTTATAGATTTTAAAATAAGCACTTCAAATTACGATATTTGAATAATATTTTTTTTTAATTTTAAAGAAATCATGTGGTATGTGCATAATTTTATTTTCGCTAAAAACGTAACCTAGGACTAGGAGGGATCGATTTTTAATGAATTTAACAAACTGGACCCCACTATTAACATTTTATTTACTAAAAGAAACTGGACGGAATATACATACTTATGAGAAAATATTGAGAAAAATGATTAACGTTGCAATGCCTATTTATCGAATCCATGTTAAAAAAAAAAAAAAAAGAAACAGGACAATGTTATTAATAATGTTATGTTTATTAAATAAACATAAAATAAAATAAAATAAACTTTATTTTATTTTTTTTTTTTTTCGACTTTTTTTAAACCCTTACACTGGAAGACTGAATACTGGAAATCTCGGATCTCTTTGTTGTGTCTCAACAATAGTTGGATTTGATTTAAAAAAATAATGTTTACGCTTCATACCATGAAAATTATTGCCTAAGCATGGTTCCTAAATTTGCTTCAATATAGGTTCATTTATTGATATACCAAACATATTACTCGCAAAAAAGCAAGTTGTGACTTTTTTCTGTCTTTATTATTGGCCACTCCCCTTTAAATCATTATTTATTTCTATGAAGTTTTTAAACTTAAAAAAAATGTAGTATTTTATATTATTTTTAGTACTTAGTAAATGTAATTTTTGTGGAACTCAGATTTCTTTTTCTGCTGATACATTTCTTAATTTAAAAACTACGGGGCTACACTTGTTTTGCAAACTAAACACTCGTTGATTTTAAAAAAAACTTTATTTCTTAAAAATACCATATATTTTTCACGCATTAAAAATGGCTTTATGATATTTTAAATTGAACGTCTGGAAACTTGGGATCATTTCAATTGAGAAAATCATCAATAAATGTTTTCAATGTAATACACATTCAAACAATGAATAATCCGTAGCAATTTGATCTTCCAAAAAAAAAAAAAAAAAAAAAAAAAAAGGACAAAAATTTTGAACCCTTTATTCCACATAAACTATGCAAGACTATATCATATCATATGCTTTTGTTGATCCAGACATTTACTTTCATTTTTTTTTTTACCATATATAGCTTCTCTACACGATTTTTTTTATTTATTTCAGCAGTGTTTGGTGTTGCTAAAAAGTATAATAGCACCAAAATACTTTGTAATTACACTGTGTAACAAAATTTTGACTTTTTTTTTTGGTCTTTGGTCAAGTGTTATTTTCTATTTGCTTCTGTCTAAAAAGCAAAGATGACTTCACAATTTGCTTTTGTGACTTGGACAGAGAGGAAAATAAAGCTATGAAATTCACAACCCACTGAATTTGGATGGAACCAACTGACCACTCAAGCAATTCTTCTGCATGGTGGACCCTTACAATTATTGTGCTGACAAGAATGTTCCAGCTATCATATATCCAGACTTTCTGTCATCCATCACCCAAGTGCTACACTCCTGATCTCCCCATACCCACTCCAAAGAGAACAGTAATTCAGAAGAGGATAAAGTCACTGGTCCAGATTAGAGGCACAGCTGAGGAAAGAAACTCTTACTACCCTAACTAAAAAGACCTCAATGACCTATTCAGAAATCTTGATCTTACAAAGTCCAATGGCTAGCTTTTGATGTCAAAATTCTAACAGTAGAATTTGTTAGTGTGCAAGTTACAGGTCAGAGAAAGAATCACCAGTGTTTTTCTAGCTTTCTCAACTATCAAGATGAGCTTTGCTTCTACTACAATGTGACCAGCCTGTTTGAAGCAGTTGGAATCATCTGTAACCCCTGCAAGTGGCACCTCTTCATTGGCAGCTTGTCCAGGAGACTCAAAAGTTGTGCTGTTTCATAATGGGAACATGTATCCTTCTCTTATCATGGCTCACTTGGTGAAGATTAAAGAGGAATTCAGCAGTGTCAAGTTCTTGCTAGATGCCTTGAAATAAAAGTACAATTGGGAGGTTTTTGGAGACTTCAAAATGGTGGATTTACCACATTTCAGGAGGGATACTTCAGCACACTATCACATGCAAGATTGGCCATAGAAAACTGAGTTCACTGTAGAGCCACTGTTGTATCTCCAGTAGTTGCCAGGGACCAGATCTAGAGAATAGGGTGGATGCGGAAGCAGTTTGAAGTGCAATTCATGTAGTTTTGCCATCATTGCAATCAACTTGTGATACGGTGCATTGTCTTGGTGAAAGATCACTTTTTCTTCTTTGTTTTTGATGATTTCTTCCTTCAAATGCTTCAATAATCCACAAGCAAAATTAAATTATTTTGAGAAGGAACTGAGAAAATACATACTTGGATACATACTTACCAATAATCTTATTTTTTTAATGCCATGTCTTTTCATTTCATTATTAATAATATCAATTAGTCTTAACAGGTGTTTTCTTTTAATTGATTTCAGCTATTTTCCTGAAAGTTTGCATTTTATAAAATATTTTAACTTAGGTTGCTAGAAGTATGCATTGTTGATAGAATTTATATTTTAGATATATCATGTTTTCTTCATGATTAACATCCTATTTTAAGCCATTTTAGAACAAAACTTTTGTCGTTTAATACTCTTTTTTTTTTTTATAGATTTTCTTATTTCTTTATTTTATGAAAAATGTTACATATTTTTGTATAACCTAGGATTATAAATACAATTTGTTTAAACTTCTCTTTCTAATTATCTTTACAGATTTCATAATCTTTGCCTGTTTGGTAGTGCAACTTTCATTGCTCAGAAATTAGATTATTGATAGGTGGGATTCTCTTTTTAATTCAATAAAATTGATGATTTTAGTATAATTTTATAATTGAAACATTAAATTGATAAAACTAATGAAAACTTGAAAAATAAAAATATCAAAATTTAATAAAAAATAACAACAACATGGCACAATTATATTATTAATATAAATGATATATATTTCAGAAATTTGTTGATATAAAGTTGAGATTTTTTTTTAAAGTCTCTTTTTCATCAAATGATGTTTCTGATCCCTAAAATGCTTTTATCTGTTTTCAGGACAGAATATGATCCTATCTTCTGCCTACACCTGTTTGTTCAAGCTCTGTTCTACAGAAAGAAAGGCTTCCACGCATTTGGAAAATATTCTATGCAACAAGAAGAACCATGGGGATCAAAACACGCGGGAAAAGCTTACCTGCTTCTGTTGTAGCACGATACAGTGGTCGACAATCAAATCACAAATGCAACATTTGCAACCGTACCTTTTCTTATGACAAAAATCTAAGAAAGCATATGACACTGCATTCAACTACAGCTCAGGAATCATATGGTACAAAGATAACAGATTCATCCACAAAGAATGTCAGTTATCAAAAAGGAGAGATGGAATTGACTGAAAATATAGGTATGCAGTTGACAAAAGTCTCAATGGACACTGGAGTAGCAGTCACCAAGAAAGTTAATGGTGCTATAAATAGGTCTGTAATTAATGAACCTAAAATAGCAGAAACATCCAGCAAAAACCAACCTTGTAGCAGTCGTTTACAGTCATCTAATATTGGTGACATTGGCAACAGATTTTTAGATCAATCGCCGAAGGATTCTTATAGTAACACGAATACTAGAATGATTCTAGAGGATTCTCAAAGTCAATCAGTAAACACTGTTGATATTACAGCGTCCTTAGTACTGACAACAGTTCTAACCAAAGAAAATCTCAAGCCAGTGACACCAGGATCACCATCAATTCCTCCAAAAGTTCAAATTGCCTTATCAAACTCAGCCCCTTTATTGTGTGACTTCTGTGGCCGCAGTTTTCACAACCCAGGCAACTTTCGACAACATCACATCATGCACGCAGGTGAGCAACCCTTCAAGTGTTACGATTGTCAGTATTCTTTTTCTGAGCATGGAGCATGGAAAGGGCACCTTGCAACTCACTCAAAAACCAGTGGAACTTTGAAACAGCAGCAAGAATGCATTCAGTATAAAGAAATTTGTCCTCTTTCTGATTCTAACCTAAGTCCCCATTCTTCTTCTCATTGTACAACAGATGCAGAAACTGTGGTTATGAAACTGAATTTGAATTTAAATGACAAACCCATTACCAATGATAATAATGGTGTTACTGCAACAGAGATCACACATGTTCGATCAGGACGACTTGAACAACTCATTGAAGCCCTGACCAAAGAAGTGGCGCAGAATTCTGCAGACATTCTAGCTGAAAAGAACCAGAAAGGTCAATATAGCACTGGACCTGTAAAGAATCTAGTGGTCCTGCAGACCAACTCGGTGCCAGCTAGTAGCTCTATTTCTAACAAAGAATTCACAGAGAAGATTGTGCTTTCATCTAAACAATACCCACATCATTTTACTCCCCATAATTTTCCCCAAGCTTGTCATGTGACTAACAATGAAAAAATTCATACAAAAGAAAAACAAAGCACTTCTCATGCAAATTATCTAATAAACAAATCACAAGTAACACTCGAATCTAGCAGCAATAAGAAATTGCCATTAGTCACTGGTGAAAAATTAGTAGAGAATTCTTCTATGAAGATGGCAGACAGTTTAATCCAAGTTGTAGCTCAAAGTAAAGAGCAAACTCTTAATGCAGAGTCTGACAAATTTCATCCTTCTGTTTCAGTGTGTAAGATGGCTCGACAGTGGTCATGTGATATTTGTAGCAAACTGTGTATCAATGAGAGTCACCTGTTGCAGCATCAGAAAATCCATGTTAAACGCAACCAAAAGAACAATCAGCTCCATCCCATTAGAGTTCACCAACCCAAGCCATCGACTAAGGTTTTGTCTTCTCAGAGAGAGACTACTAATAACTCAACCACAATCACTGCCTTTCTTCAAGACTCTGAAGTAAACAGAACATTGATATCAGATAAATATGCTTGCTGCAGTTGTCGAAAAAAACTCGATCCTCTTTCCAAGGAGAACATGGTTTCCGGTTCGCCATTAAACATTTTATGTAAGGACTGTGTGCACACAAAGCAAACCACTGATAGTAAATGCCATTCACAGGCTTTGGGATTTTCAAAAGACTCAGGGATTTTAATAGTAAAACAAAGTTTAGAGAAAGAAATTAACAAGATACATGAAAACAAACAATCTAGAATCTATAACAAATCTTGGTTTTATGTATCAAAGTTAAAACTGACAAAATCAGTTCAAGCTTCTCAGAAGTTTCCCTTCTTTTGCAAATTGTGCAAAAAGAAATTTCCTAGCAAATTGACTTTCTGTTACCACAGCCAACAACATTCTGCCTCTAAACTTATTACATTTAAACTCCAAAATCAAAACAAATACTTTTTTCAGTGGAAAGAATGGTTAATTGCTCACAATAACCATATCTACAGATGTCGCCATTGTGATAAATCCTTTAAAAGTCTTGGTGGATTTAGTGTCCACCAGAGATCTCACAGGACAATTTTCTTTTTTTGTGGACAGTGTAACCTCAAGTTCTTCCTTAAAAATTCTTTAAAGTCTCATTCTTTGAAATGTAGTAAGAATTCTTATTTTGGATTGGCAACAGCATCTGAATCTGTTCAATTAACCATGTTGCCATGTCCAGATGGCACTAAATCTTCTATGGGGAAAAAATTAACCCTAAGCCAGCAAATAGAAGCTGAGACGAGTATTGTAAAATGGGAATGCAAAACATGTGGGGATTATTTTGATCAGGCACTTCAACTAGTCCAGCACTATCAAGCTGGCCACAGTGAGTTAAAATCTTTTCAATGTCCATTCTGTAAGCAATTATGCAATAGCACTGAACAGATACTTAATCATTTATCTTCTCACAATACAACAAACAGCGACAATAAAGTAACTCCTATTAACAAAGATTCAAATCATCAAACTGTTACTGACAATTTGTCTTCTAATTTACATTCAAATTTAGTCTGCAACATTTGTGAGAAAAATCTTTCAAATATGGAAGAGTTGAAGACTCACTTGAATTCCCATTCAGTTATAAGCTTACCCGGACAGGTAAAGCCACTTACTGATGATATCACAATAGAAAAAAACCAAAGTGAATTGTACAACAAAACATTTCAGCAGAACAATCTAGAACAAAATTTACAAGTGCATAATAAGGAAAAAGTGTACCAGTGTGAATTCTGTGGCAAAAGTTTCAGTCATGGTAATAAATTACAAGACCCTTGTCACTTGCATATTGAGGACAAATGCCCTCACTGTAACAAGCCATTTTCTCAGAATGATGTGCACAAGAGACCCGCACAGGCACATATCAACTTCTACCAGTGTAGGGTTTGTAGCAAATTTTACGAGTCGTCCAGTGATCTTATGCAACATCAGAAAGAGACTAGTCATCATCCGAATGCTAGTTGCAAAATATCAACATCAAAACATTTGTCTTCACCTTACACATACAAATGTAGTGTATGCCAGAAAGTTGTCCGCAACCTAAAAATACATATGCGTATTCATGACCCAAATCCAGACACAGAATACAAGTGCAATATTTGCCCAAAAACTTTTTTACAGTCTGGAAACTTGAAACAGCATTTGATGATGCATAGTGGAGAGCGACCTTTACATTGTGAATTTTGCAACAAAGGTTTTATCCTTTCAAGCCACTTGAAGAGGCACCGACTGACCCACACAGGTGAACGACCACACCAGTGTGAATACTGCCAGAGGAGATTTGCGGAACGTGCAAAACTACGCATGCATCTACGCACACACACAAAGGAGAAACCATATGCCTGCCATTATGAAGGTTGCGGGAAGTTTTTCTCTCTAAAATCTGTGTTGCATGCCCACCAGCTTCTACACACAGGGGAACGTCCTCATTCCTGTGAAGTGTGTGGACGTTCCTTTACCCAGCGATGCAACTTGATAGCCCATTGTCGCATTCACACTGGTGAGAGGCCATTTAAATGTAAGATTTGTCACTGTAACTTTCGTAATTCCAGTAACCTAAAAGATCACGAACGACTTCATAGTGATGAAAAACCTTTCAAGTGTCACATTTGCAGCAAAGTATTTAAGCGCTCAGATTACCTGAACAAACACTTGCTCATCCATTCTAATGAGCAGAATGCTAGAAACAAGAGTAAAGGTAAAAATGGCAGTAGGCTGAAGGTTATTAATCATCAAGAAAAACAGCGATCAGAAATAACAAATTCATCACCAACGGATACGAGTAAGGTAACAAAAGATAGTTATCTCCCTTCAGAGTCATCAGAGATTGCAACAAAACTGACTTGCTACTCTTCCCTTTCGAAGGTTAATGAAAAAGTCAAGATCCCTTCTTCCCTTACTGTCACTTCAATAGAAAATGTTGGTTTTGAGCAACTTATAAAGACATTTTCACAAGAAACAGCTGATCCCCCCTGTGTCCTTGTGTCTGGGTCAGTTCTTGATGGCTACTCAGATTGTACTACAGTAGAGAATGTGATAGAGATCTATACTGAGGACTCAGTTAGTGGTCAGAGGAGGGAAGATAATATTTCAGAAATCACCAGTACAATGGCTGGCACTCAGATAGGGTTGGGCGACCAGGCAGATGACTTGGACAGTCTAGAGAGATATTTCCAATGTCATTTGTGTCATAAAACTTTTGACACTGCCCAAATACTGAAAAGCCATGTCTTGTTGCACACCCACGAAAAGGGAGAGAGTCAAGATATAGAGATAGAGGAGCCTTTAAGAAGACACCCCTTAGAGAGCACAGTCAATGTAGAAAGTTCAAAGGAGGTAGAATCAAAAAAGACAGTTTGTGAAGATCCTCCTGCTGAGATCCCAGAAAGGCTAGAGTGTCAATCAGTTTCTGATGAACAGGATGAAATTTCCCATGAAACCCTGGAGCACTTGAGCGAATTGATGTATTACCTGACAGATTATGTAAAAGGTGATTTGGAATTTCAGCTTTTTGGAAATGGACCAAAACTACACTTAAGCTCAATTCGACAAACACTGAAGCCCTCTGACAAACTTGAACTGGATACTAAGATAGATGTTACAATGGGGACACTCATTGAGTTTCAAACCCAAACTGAACAATCTTCATCTCTTGTCATCAGTGATACATTTGCATGCCTTCTTTGCTTGTTCAGTTCACCAACTCTTGGAACATTTGCTGAACATATTTGCAAACACTTCTCAGAATTGGAATTAACCTCTGCATCTACTGAAACAGAATTGGAAAGCAGTTCTCTCCTGACCAATTCTAAGAAATTATCAGAAATGGAGAATCTTAATCAAGATGATCCACCTCCTGAAAATACTACTGTGTCCACAATTGATAATATTAATTTGCCACCTGACCAGGAGGTGATCCCAGTTTCCCCATTCAAGTTTGGGACACATGACCAAAAGCAAAATGTTGTCACACTCTTGAACCTTGATAATGCCAATACTAATCCTTTATCAACTAAGTCTAGTGATTTACACAATGTTCTTACATCTTATCAGGAAATCCTAAACACTGAAAATGGTAACAGAAACGGTGACAAAACGCAATCATCTTCACCCAAAGATCACTATAAAGATTTTGTTGAAAAATCCAATTTAAAGGCAACTCAGGAAACAACCAAACTTGGAAACCTAATGGCTGGCTTCTTTCAAGATTTGGATAATGGTGTGCTTGGGCCTAAAGATAATTTCTGTCAAGCAACAGTATCCACAGCAGCTCAGGTTGAAGAATTATCCAGTATAAAATCGAAAGACCTGTGCAAAATCAACACTTCTTTTCGGTCAAACAAGAACATTGATATAAAAAAAATACCTATACTTTCTGCTCCCAACCTAAATTCAACTTCTTTTGAAATTTGCATAGAATGTAAACCTGGAGAGAAACCTTTCAAGTGTGGAATATGCAAGAAGATGTTTAAGAAGCTGAAATATGTCAAAGACCATATAAAATTGCACATTGGAAAAACATCATTGGTCTGTGAGATATGTGGTAAACTTTTTCGACGAGCCTTTAATCTTAAGCAACACCACAAGATTCACCAATCAAAGGAGAACAGTGAGCAACCTGCCATCACTTTAACACCAACTGATGGTTCAAAAAAAGAATCTACAAACCTGAAAAATAACACCAATGAATATAATCATCAACTAATGCCTAAAAGCAAAAAGAATTCTCCAGAAGGGCAAACACAATTACACACCTGTAATATTTGTTCTAAGACATTCCAATTACAATTGTACTTAAAGCAACACATGAAGATCCACACATCTCTTAAGCCATATGTATGTGACTATTGTGAGATGGGATTCTCCCAGCGGGCATACTTGACTAAACACAGACGGATACATACAGGTGAAAAGCCTTACAAATGCAGATATTGTGATAAAGGATTTGCACGGTCTGAACTGCTGACTCGCCACACACGCACTCACACAAAAGAAAAACCATACAGCTGCCCTCACTGCTCACATGCTTTTGCCCTATACAACACACTGAAGAGGCATCTGCGCACACACACTGGGCAGAAACCATTTGAGTGCATGGTGTGTGGCCAGGCATTTACTCAACGAGGCAACCTTTCCATTCACATGAGACTGCACACAGGTGAGCGACCATTTAAGTGTAATAAGTGCCAGGCTGGATTTATTCATTCCAGCAACCTTAAGAAACACCTCAAGAGTTGCAACCAGAATTAAAGATTTTGTGGTCATCTCAGGAATTGTTTTGAGCTCAAGACAAGCACAAGAGTCATTTTTTTCATTTCCTCTTGTTTCATTCCTCCTACATTTATCAATTTACAAAGCTTCCATCCAAAGAAGTTCTTAACTGCAGGAAGTTTCAAAATGAGCTATTCTGGGAATAATTAATCAGCAAAACTTTTATATTTACTGTGAAGTTGCATTCTAACAAATGCAATATTTTTCTATTGCAGCCACAATGTTATCTTAATGACATAATTTGAAATATTTCAGACGCTTTTGCTAATAATGTACTATTTTACAAATTAACAATTCAACTGTATAAAAAATAATTTAAACATCAGAAAAATATGTTCTATACTTTATGAATAATGAATACTAGAAATACCTGTGAAAATTTCCTGGTTTTCCTGTTTTAATTTTCTCATTGATATTAATTTATTGATTGAATAGAAAATACCTGTCAAAATTCTCCCAGTGCATCATTAAGTATTTGAGTTTAATAACTTTAACAAAATATTACAATAACAATCATAAATAAACAGAGAACAAGGGATGAGCCTCTGCACCTATTCAATAGACGTGGGTGGAGTGTGAACCAGGCAATTGACTAAACTATCTACTCCAATTGAAAAAAATAAAAAAATAAAAGGAAACGATTGGAAAAGAGAAGGCCGGAAGCCGCATCCTAGGCGGGAAGCGGGGTATGGGCCTCTTCACCTGTTCAATAGATGTGGGTGAAACAGTATATTTATCTTCATCTTCCAGGCTGAGTGTTTGAGAAATCTTAAAGGAAAATATGAATACTATAACTATGCAAATACAAAAATGGTTAGAAAGTAAGCAGATGTGAAATTTCTGTAAGATTTTTTGCATGTAAACCAATTGGAGTAGATAGACTGAACTTCACCCACGTCTATTGAACAGGTGTAGAGGCTCATCCCTTGTTCCCTGTTTAGGATGTGGTTTCCGGCTTTCTCTTTTCCAATCTTTTCACTCTTACATAGCCCCCTGCACACCAGTGGCCTTACCCGGGGTGATATGATTTTAAAAAAAAAAAATGAATGTAGGTTATTATTTAAAGAAGAGGACACAAATGAAAAGATTAAAAATTGGCAATTTTTTCCATTTCACTGAAGCAGGTGTTAAACATGAGTATTATTGGTGTGTTTATCTTTTCTTACTTCCACTGAAATCAAACAGCATTTCTGATGTCTTTCTTTTCAATCAAAACAATCCATTTGGTATTGGTAGGGGAATGCCTGTGCTAAGTAACAAGCAGATTTATAATATGATAAATTTAGTAAATTGCAGTTATTATTTAATGACATGACAATGTCACATTTGTAGTCTCAGTGAGGATTGAACTCATTACCACTGGCTTAAATTATCTCTTTAATCGATGTATTATCAAGGAAACTCAAAATGAACCTTCAAACAATTTTGACTTGACATCTATTCAAGGATATTTAGTCTTGCTAACAAGAATTTTGCTAGATTAGATTTTTTTTTTCAAATATCAGTTGAGGTAAAAAGGTGTGAACATAAAATGTTATTTGCTTATTTAAAAGGAATTCTTCTAAAAGACAATTATGTAATAAAGAACTATTCTATTTGCCTCCAACAAGTTGACAAAATTCAACTCCAGCTTTAATCATAATTCATTGTGATTCCATTCCCACCTAATCTAGAGGTAATGTGATTCAATTCAGATATTTGAGCGACTGTACACTCATCCTAAAATTAAAACACATTTTAATTACAAGTCTTATTCATTACCTTTTGAGTGTTAAATATATATTTTTTGTACATATACATAAATGTACAAGCTGTTAGTAAGTAAGAAAGATTGTCACAGTAACATATAAGTCTTTCAAAATATAAAACAGGTTTCTTGTGCTAGTCACTGTGTTCGGAGGGATTGGGATATATAGTCTTAAAAATAAGTCTGAAAGCACCACTTCATGTGATGGCATTTTGTGTCATGAATGCACTTGCATATGCTCATAGACAATTGTTTTATTCTCCTCAAAATAAAACTTAATTTAAAATTCCAGTTCTGACAATTTCATTCCTGATACTGAATTTGTGACAACAAGAAAATAATTTAAGATAAGTTAATTAAACAATATCTGACCAAATAACTGAATTTAAACAGATTTACTCTAAACTATTCGAAAAGGTAGGTACATACATTGGAATAAACACTACGCCTTCAAGTTACAGCCAGACATCTTTGGACAAGTTTTTCATGATTTTTTGCTTTTGTATACCATCCATTTATGTACTTATAAAATTTATAATACCTATTAAACCTTGAACATAAGTCTCACCTTTCTATTTTTCCACTATCTGATAATAATAAGGAATAATAATTTGTTTGGTTGCAAGTGAACCACTTACTCTCTAGGAATTTATTGACTCTATGAAAAGATGTAGAAATACAGATGGTGAGAAGTTTCTTGCCTGCTCAGATCTGTTTCACTAACAATTACAACTGTGATAAGTGACCAATTTTTCATTAAACTGAGAAATGATTATTCTTTTGACATCCCACATTTAACATGTACATTTTCTTAAGCATTAAATATAAACAATATTTTTTGTTTTGTTTCATTTTTTTTTTATTTACTTCTTACGAACAGAATTATGTTGTTACTATATATTTTTTTTTCCAAATTTGCATAATTTGTATATTTTCTATGTATCACTAAATTTATTTAGTATTTACTAATTATAGAAACATTGCTTTATCAATAATTATAATTCTGCATGTTTTTCTGTTGGTAATAACAACCACTTTATTTGATTTTTCAATACATAACTTAGAAAATGAGATTGATGGAGTCTTAATAAAAAAGTTGAACTGTTTTCAAATACTAAAATGCAGCAATGATTGTTTCATGTCTTCATCAGCAACAGAATGAAAGTTAAGTGTTCCAGTTGCAATTAAAACTTGGACAATTCATCTGACTTAACACAATCTGTAATTTTTTTTTTCATCAAGTCAAATACCAAAATATTTCTTTTAGCTAGAAAAATAAAAGCAACACATACTTTGTGTGGATCTAAGTCACGGACATCAAAAAGTGATAAAAAACAATCTTTCTGATTATTAGGTTCTGAATGAAGATATGTTTATTGCTTCAGAATAGTTGATATGCTATGAGGTGAATGTTTTTAGACAAAAGACAAGAAAATGTAAAAAATATATGCATGTAAAAATTCAAAATTATAAGCTATGATTTATTCCTTGCCATGACATTTTAAATACAGAAAGCAAGGAAATGTTTTGTTTGTATACCAGACTATTTCAGTGAAATATGGTTATATAGAATCACTTTTGGCAAGAGACTACATATAAATATGGAATATATGCTGAGCCATGTTATGAAGGCTGGTCTATAAAATACTTATTTGAATAGCAACAGTATCATCTATTTGCTTGTTTATTTTTGATAGGCAACCAAGAATGGCATGGACTGTAAAGAAAATAACAAAAACAGGAAAGCTTTTAGAAGTAGCTAAGAACTTGGAGAATTACTCAAAGTTTCAAAGCTATAACAATTGTTATATTGATTCTTCTCAACATGGTCAATTGTTATATACAATTTTTATCACTGTTACATAAAACTTTTTTTTCTTTCTTTTCAGAATATAATTTGTGGCTTCAGCTCAGTGGTTAGAATAGTAGATTGATAGTTGAGAATGTTCAATACATGTGGATGCTTTTTAACAAAGATTCGCATAAGAGATGGAAATCTGCATAAATGCTAAGAGATTGACCATATTGTAAAAAACAAAAACAAACAGCTGTTGCTTAGAGGTCTAAGAGCCCAGTCTGATTGATGCTTGTTTTTATTAATGAAATTCTGATTTTAGGATGTCTCTTTTCAGTAAGCCTAGTATTTTTAAAATTTGTTTTACATGTTATGGTATGATAGTTCTTTAGTCTTGGAGAGCATCATATAATGTTGATAACTATCAGATCTTATAAGCAAAGAAATTATTGATTGTAACTTAGGTAACAGACTAATTTTCTGATGGAGACTCTCACCATAATTGTTACCATCTCATCGTCCCCTGTACAATGAAGGAAATAAAGCTTAACACAGATTAGATAATATAGATTACAAGTTATATTACAGCTGTCCAGATAGCCTTGAAAGATAAAACCCCCAAACAAGAATGGGTTGAATTTAATAACTTTTGTCCCCCAACTAATCAGATTAGTTATTAAATAGAATTTACTGTTTAGTTTGAATAGATTAGTATTAATTACCTTTTTTAAGTTAACCAATAGTAAGTCTATGATTTCTCAAATAGAAGTGACTTAAATGTTTTTCATCAATTCAGTAAATGTAAGAATCTGTTCTTTTTTTTGTCCCTTACCAAATACGTGTGCTTTTCTTTTTAAACATCTCAAGCAACACAAATAGTTATGTTTCAAATGATATTCTATACAATAATTATTGAAACAAGAACAGCCTCATAAAAATAAAGATTAATTTTATTTATACATAATTACAAAAGATACAAAATGTGTAAAATAAAAATAATAATTTGTGCTTGAAAAAAAAAAAAATGTAAATTAGATTGACTTAGCTTAATTTGAACTTAAAAAAAAAAACAAAGGCTTCCTTTTGACAATGTCTCCAAGAGAACATTTAACTTCTGAATATTTGTCACTCATTGCTTATCATGGAGCAAATAATTAATTCATCCCACCCTTCTTTATTACTGACATTAAATTTAAATTTTTTTTTTAGTTTATTACTTGACTCAGAGATATAAAGAAATAAAAGTTAGCTCCACTTAATTTCAAGCTATCTTGCTATTATTTAAAATGAACTACAAAATTGAAAACTAGTGAAAAAAGTTTGAAGAATGAGAGTACAAGAGAATAATGAATAATTGCACATTGAATAGTAGCTTACTGTAATATACTCAAGAAAATGGCATAACAAAAATCATACAGATGGGATGTTCAAAAAACATATGTTTAGTTGAATGAGGACAGTCCATGTAAAATTGTCACCTGACAAGGGGGGTACAGAAAAGTTCTTGATATGAGTTACTTCCCAGAATCTGTCCAAATGTCAGAATCTTTTTTAACGCTTCTTGGTCATGGCTTTGATAATGAAATAACTGGTAAGCATCCACAGAGCATTGTTCCCCATTCAAGGTTTTATTCCATGCAGTCAGTAGTCAAACAGTTTGAAATAAGAAAATCTGCCCTTTATTCAACTCAGATGTTTAAAATAAGTTTATTTCACTTTCTCCAACCTGCAACTAAAATTCATTCTCAGCCACAACTACAGAAGTTGTCATATTTCCTACAATTCGTAGCCACTAGACAGATCACTCTCTATCCTATGACTTCTTTGTAATATTACAACATTTTTCTTGGCAAACATAGCAAATGAGCATTGAGATCATTTTCACACTTATTCTTTTTCTAGAAACTTATTTTAATTTATCTTTAGCCTGACTTAAAAATTAGATTTTCTTTTGTGTGTTTTGGTTTACAAAAGCATCCAAGGTTATGGCTTAATGTGCTAGCCATTGAGCTATGTAATCAAGTGTATTTGGCATGTAAAAGTTATCAAATATTAGGTGGATCTTAAAACAGATTTAAAAATAAATAAAATTCCATATAAAAGCAACATCTGCTAACAAGTTTTACCGGCAAGTGACAAAAAATTTCAGATTTATAATTTTAGATTCAATAGCTTATCTGTCCCCTGGTAAAGTGATTAATTTTAAGTGAGGATGGAGGAAGATGGTAATGGCAAAAATAATTACATCATACTCATTATTGTGTAACAATAAGTTATAATAGTAATAATGACTTTCAGAAAACAAAAAGTAATGATATGCATAAGCTATATTTATTCTTATCAATACCCTTTTCTGATTTCATATATATATATATATTCAAAAGAATTAATGGATTTTATTTTTAGTCCAGCATTATTTTTTAGTGGATGGCCCTATTTGAGTAGCTACCCTGTTTCTTAAATAGAGTGTATTGCGCTTACTGGCCTGCACACTTGAAAAAACTTAAAAAGAAATGTGCTTTCCGGCATGTTCAAACCAGCATCCACTTTTGTAGGATAAGCCACTGTCTGATCAGGCATGCTTTAGACTGCTAAGCAGTCTCAAGTATGCTGGATTTGATGGTGGTTTCTCCTACAAAGGTGAACACAGGTTCAAATCTTCCTTTAGAGCTAAGTTTTTAAGTTTTATCAACTAATTACTAGTTAGCACAATACACACTTTAAAAAAAAATGGCACATCTATTCAAATAGAAGTATTCACTAGACGATAACATTTGAATATATATAAAAATGTGTGTGTGAGAGAAATTAATGTTTAGAGGCTGAAAGTCTTTAATAAGATTTTTTATATTAGTCCCATTGTTTAAACACACATTATAGATTTACTATTTTGTGGATACCCATGTTTGAATAGACATGCTCTGTTTTTTTTTTTTAAAGCAATGTGAATTATGTCTACTGGCCTGAGAGACTTAATAAAGAAAATGTGTTCTCAGTTTCTTTATTAAGTCTCTCAATTGCACAGGCCAGTAGATGTAATCACGTTGTTTAAAAAAAAACATGTCTACTCGAACATAAATAATGTTGAGAGTAGTAGGAAATAATGTTTGATAAGTAATCCATTGATTCCTATATATATATGTGTGTGTGTGTGTGTGTGTGTCTGTGTGTGTGTGTGTAATAATATACTCAGTTATAATCTGAGATTAAGGACAAAATGGTTAAATAAAATAAAGACAAGAGGAAAACTGTATTTTAAATCACCTACACGTTTCGTCCTGTGATGAACTTTATCAAGGCAAAAAGACGAAATGAGCTTTATTCTAAATTACGTATCTATAAACAAACAGTGTTGGCAACCACAAAGACACTCACAAATCATTTCAAAAGATTAACAGAATACTTTAGTTTTTAGAATTTCTTCATGTGCAGTGCAAAGTCACAAGATATTAAAATGAAGGGAATTTGACTGTTTTTTTTTTGTTTTGTTTTTTTTTGAAAACTTATTTTCGTGTATTTGTCTGTTTTAGAATTCCTTCACGTGTAGTGCAAAGTCACGAGATGTTAAAATGAAGGGAATTCAACTGTTTTCTTTGAAATTTTTATTATGTATATTAGTCTTTTTTTGACTTTGCATCAGATTCTTCAGGGCAAGCAATTTGATTTTGACCAACAACTGTTGCTAAGGTAGTTTTACACATGAAGAAATTCTAAAAACTAAAATATTCTGTTAATCTTTTGAAATGATTTGTGAGCATCTTTGTGGTTGTCAACACTGTTTATAGATACGTAATTTAGAATAAAGCTCATTTTGTCTTTTTGCCTTGATAGTCCATCAAGTCCATCACAGGACAAAACGTGTAGGTGATTTAAAATACAGTTTTTCCTCTTGTCTTTATTTTATTTAACCATATATATATATATATATATATATATATATATATATATATAATTTCCGGTAGAGTTACTCTGTAAATGGGGCAATATGAATAAAGGCAAAAAGAAAACTTATTTTAGCTGACACATTTCATCATCTGAGAGACTTTATCAAGGTAAATGCCATGATTTTATTATGTAATAAGTATTTATACATGATCAAAAATGTTATTTCTTTTTGAAAATTTTTAAATTTACTCATTTATATGCTTTTGTTTATTAGACACTGAATTGTGTCACTTGTCTTCCATAGCTTGCCTGACTTTTCAGCTAACCTGATGAATATTTATGAGCATTCTTAAATTTTAAAAAATTGATAAACCAGTAATATTTACTCTTGTATATAAATACTTTTTACAAAATAAAATCTTTGCATTTGCCTTGATAAAGTCTCTCAAGACAAAATGTTTTGGTGAAGATAAGTTTTCCTTTTGTCTAATATATATATATGTGTGTGTGTGCCCAATTTTGTCTCCAAGAGCTAATGATAAATGGAGGTAACTCTTTACATCACTTTCACTAGCTGGGAAAGTTCACCAAATGCTGAGGCACATTAGCAAAAATAGCATCATGGATGCCAGTCTCTGTTCCTTCAGTTAGTGACTGAGGAAATCCTTACATGCACCGGATGAGTCCATTGAGTCTGCAACTATTGTTTCAGAGACAGCTTTGTGAGAGGAAGTGGGACATGGCACTGAATGTAAACTTTCAGTATTGTTACTGCTATTGCTTATGGTATCTTCATCAACATCATTATTATTATTGTTGTTGTTAATAGTAATGGCAGTGGTAGTAGTGTTTGTAAGGTCACTAGTGGAAGAATTAAGATTCTGGCTTTTATCCAGTTCTTGTGAAGCAAGAGAGTAGCTCACTTTGTAGACTGTTGGGAGGTGAACTGTGGAAATAGTGTTGGTGTTTTCTATCAAGTGAATGCTTCTCAAAGGAACAGAATTTTGTAATATTACAGATGAATCAGAATAGATATTGGAATCTGAACTTATTTCTTGCTGACTGATTGTTTGCATCAATTTATGTGGATTTTGATATGAACCAGCTGAGTCCTTGCAAGAATTTGATATAAAAGTCTGCATTTCAAGAACACTATCATTGTTAGAATTGGACATGTGATTATTTGGGTAATTTTCATCATTGGTGCTAGATTTTGTCTCCAGCACAGAGACTGCAAGATCCAAATTGGACATGGGATTGCCTTGAATGTTTACTGAGGACTGGTTTGAAGGCACTGTTGTCTGAAGAGTGGACTTTGCATCAGATTCTTCAGAGCAAGCAATTTGATTTTGACCAACAACTGTTGGTAAGGTAGTTTGAATAACATACGCACAGCTGTCCAAGATAGTTCCCCTGTCGATATTTGTAGGTGTAACTTGGTCTTTTGGAAAGCAGTTCACTTCTTGTTCCAGGAGAGTCAATCCATCAACATTTTCTGAAGATTGTGGAATGGCTATTTGGATACTACCTGTCTCACTAACTTCTTCATTGCCACTAACGAATATATCAACTTGAGATGAAGCAGTAGTTGTAGTGGCTAATTCAGTTGACAAAGTTTCGTCAGATGGCAAATGTGAGTCTATACTGGTAACAATTGTGTTTATGTTGTTGTCACTCTCAATTGGAACCTGTGAAGGATTTTGTAAAGAGGATTCTATCGTTGGTGCTGACGTTACAGCATCATTCTTGTCCCCAATAACACTGACTGTGAATGTGTAGATATGTGCAAGCTCACTGTCTGTAAAACTAGAAAGGTTTGGTTTAAGTTCAATGTCTTCTTCAAGAGATCTTTCTCCAAGAGAATGTGGCTGTGCCTGAAAACCAGACGAACTGGGTTTTAGTTTTGTGACTTTAAGACTTCTGCCACTAAGAGAATTTGGTTCGACATTTACTGTTGGAAGTGTTGATGTAACCGTTTCTACCTGTGTTACAACCTGAGTTTCAGTTACTGAGGGCACTTGTGACACCTGTACTTTTGTTACAGGTAGTGATTTTTTATTGGTTTTGTTGGACACAGTTGTTACAGACTTTCCTGTTTTGCTTGTAGTATTCCCAGCCTCTGAACAATGCTTCTTGTGGTTGCTCAAGTTACTTGACGAGCGAAACTGCTTACTGCAGATCTTGCACCGAAATGGTTTCTCATTAGTGTGTATAGTCAAATGCTCCTTGAGCTTTGAAGAAAATGAGAAAGCCTTACTGCAATACTTGCAACTATAGGGCTTCTCTTGTGTATGGGTCTTCATATGTTGAGCCAGCCCACTGGACTGTGAAAATGCTTTCTCGCACATCTCACACTGAAATGGTTTCTCTCCTGTGTGTATTCGGCGGTGACGGCTGAGACTACCAGTCTGAGAAAAACCACGCTGACATATATCACATCTGTATGGCTTCTCCCCAGTATGTGTACGCTCATGAAGTGTCAAATCAGCAGGTTGGGGGAAGGTTTTCACACAGAACCGGCACTTGTAAGGCCGCTCACCAGCATGCACAGACTTTAAATGAATGCTCAGCTTGTTTGCCTGAGTGAATACCTTCTCACATTTCTTGCACTCGTAGACTTTCTCCCCTGTGTGCAACCGTAGATGCTGTGACAGATTTGACACTTGTTTGAAAACCCTGTCACAGATATCACACTTTAAAGGTTGCTTTCCATCTGCTGTTTTCCCCATATGTGTCCATAAGTGATGAGTCAACTTCCCAGACAAAACCTGTTTGGTACAAGATGGCCATGGACAGTTGACGTTTTTTTCAGCTGTGTGTACCTTTAGATGCTGGTGTAGTTTTCCAGACTGTGCAAAAGATTTTTCACAATACTGACACTCAAATGGCCTTTCCCCAGTATGTGAACGCAGGTGAATGTTAAGGCTGCTGGACTGAGTGAAGTTCTTTAGACATTGAGGGCACTTATAGGGTTTTTCGCCTGTGTGTGTGCGAACATGCTGTCTGAGCTGTGATGACTGGGGAAATGCTTTCTCACAAAACTGGCACTTGAAAGGTTTTTCTCCAGTGTGTGTACGAATGTGATGATTCAAAGGGCCAGAATGGGAGAAACGTTTATCACAATAGGAACAGGCAAATGGACGCTCACCAGTGTGTGATCGCTTATGGATGGTAAGACTGCTAGATTGACTGAATGACTTATTACAAACATTACACACATATGGCTTGTCGCCATTGTGTGTTCGCAAGTGGTGAGTTAAGTTACCAGATTGTGTGAAACACTTTTGACAATGAGGGCACTTATATGGTTTCTCTCCTGTATGGATTCTGATGTGTCGCTTTAGCTTACCAGGTTTGGGAAACTCCTTGTTGCAATAACTGCATTTAAACAAAGTTCGTGGGGTGACAAACTTCACTCTGGGCGTAAAGTTACTGTTTGCATTAGCATTTTGGGTACTGTTTGAACTGTTCTTGTTATCTTTGGTAGTACTATTACTGCCATTACCACCTGGAGTGGACTCTGTCACTGAAGCTGTCGTTGTTGTCACAGTAGTTGTTGATGTTGTTACTGTATCAGCTGTTGATATTGCCACTCGTCTCCTTGTCACTTTCACATTTGAATTTTCAGCTGTTACAGCCTGCTCCTTTTCATTTACGACATTCTCATTAGCTTTGCGTGTGCGTTTAACAGACAAAGTTTCTGCATCTGCACTCACCTCTTTCACCATTTTTGTAGAATTGGTACCTCCTTTTGAGCAACATTGATCTTTTGCATTATTTTCAATGTTTTTTCCTGTTTTATTCTTGCCTGAAGACTGTCCGCCAACCTTAGCAGCATTCATGCTATCTTCTCTCTTGATGTGCACTTTTACATGTTCACTGAACATGTCAAAATTAGCAAACCTGACTTCACAATAACCACACTTAAATGAATTCCTGAATTCAGCATGCAGTTGAGTGTGAGTATCTAGTGCAATAAGATTAACAAAATCTTTATTGCAAAAAGTGCACTTGAACATAGAAGAGTCGGGAGAGTTTGGAGAAGCTGAGTCAACAGAAGGCATGGAATGGTGAGAGGTTGAATGAGTTTTTAAGCTGTCCGCATCCTCAAATGTCTCTTTACAAGATGTGCACTTGTATTTCCTCTGCTTTGAAGAGGTGTTCAACCCAATTGAGATAGCAAAAGCTTCCTTTGATGTTCGTTTAAGCTCATGCCTAGTTTGACCAGTGGAGTCACGAGCATCAAGGGTCACTTGCACCTCAGAGTTGTTTTCTTCTTTCTCAGATGGCAAAACATTTTTGTTGGATGCGGTAAAAAGTAAAGAGTCTTTCTTTGTTGAAGATGATGTTGTATCTCTTGAAGACTTAGTGCCTTTAATGATAGGTTTCTTGGAAGGGGAATTTAAACTCACAAATCCAAGAACCTCATTGCATTTAAATTCTTTGCTGTGATTTTTGGTGTGTGCTTTCAGACTAGCAATGTTGAGAAATTCCTCCTTGCAGAATGTGCATTTAAATTCTTGTTTAGAGGATTGTTTTTTTTTCTGTGGTTGGTGATGTATTCTGGCATGTGTGTCCAGGCTGGATTTGTCAGTAAAGGTGCTGCTACAAAAAACATATTTGCATATGTTGTGGGGAACCTTTGCAACTGTCGAATTCATCTCGGCCTCTTTAGCTTTGTTCTTAGTATGCAGATCAATAATATCAGCAAGAACCTCTTCACACTTAGCTTCATGGATTTGATGGGTTTTCACATGTGAGTCTAAGCTTTCCTGATTGCTAAAATTCTTATCACAAGAAGAGCACTTGAATAACATGGCAGAAGAGACATTCACAGTTGAGGCACTGTTGTTTGAAACACTTTGTGAAGGGCTGACTTGCTGTGAAGACACATCATAAACTCCAACCTGCTGGCTCTGGTTTTTGTTACGTACATGCAAATCAATAATGTTGGCCAAAACCTCAGCACACATTGATTCATTAGTTGTCATGGGCATTCTGGAGAATGCTCCACTGGTCCCAACAGTTGCAGCCATACTGCTTACAAACAAATTAGATGAGGAGGAAAAAGAAGAGGAGAATGGTGAAGATTTCGGTGATGATTGTCCTAAGTCCCTACTCATCACATGAATGCAATTATGTAGCTCCAAGCTCTTCTCATCACTGAACATATTTCCACATTCTTGGCATGAATGCTTGTTTGTATTTGGATTTATGGACACAGCACAGCTGCTGAAGGGACTCAGATTCATGGTGGGTTTCGGGAATGGTTGTTGATAACTCCATCAATTGATATATCTACTACAGGGCAAGAAAAAAGGAATTCTCAGCTGTCGGCTTTTCTGTAGAAGCTATACGTGGAATCCCACATTGAGTAGAAAATCAAAGCAGCAGTTGTTTGAGAAGACTGAACAAAATCTGTAAAGTAAACAAACATATATTATTCACATTATAAATGAGGTCTGGAAAGAATTCTGGTATCTGAAAACAGGTTTAATTTTTATTTGTATTAATTAAAGAAAACTGTATTTATGTTCAAACCATACTGACAGTAAAATAATGGATTGATTAAAATTTGGTTCTTTCATGATTTTTTGACCCCTGGTGTGTCAGGCATATTGAGATAATTTTCAATTGTTAAGAAAACAAAATTATCTTAACATATACTTCTTAGTTACAATTGCAACTGGAGTTACATAACTTCTTCATTTTTTTTAAATTACTTTTGTTGATACAATTTGTAAAAAATAAGTTAATTTTTTTTTTCATAAGGAAAATAGCAAATTCATTAAAACTATAGTCAAATGTTTCAAATATTTAGTGACAACTTTAAGGCTATTATTACCCAATAAAATAATTTTTTGCATATTTAAATATAGTGGCAGGGTAAACCAAGGGGTTTGCATTCCCTTACTAGACATTGATATTCATAATTTTACTTGGTTTTGTTAAAAGCTTTCTAATATAAAAAGCATAAAAAATAAAACAATTTACAAAACTTAAAATATCACATCAATGTGCTGATGACAAAAATGATTTTGTCTAGAAGATTTGAACACTCCTTTATACATAATACGCTGTTAAAAAATAACTAATTACATTGTTTGGTTAACCTTGTAATATAATCAACAAACATGTGGAGCAATTTTTTTTCATGTATATAAGACCTTTGAGTGGTATAAACAATGCTTCCTATCTAGGTCAGGGTTTATTTGTGATAAAAACTGAAAAAATAGGTTACTTTTTAAAAAGACAAACTCATGCATCAATAATATTAGATAATATTAAACAATCCTGAGGTCATTCTTTGAAGAAAAATTAATGCAATCTGATGGAAACATATTCCTAATTTCCAAATAAGGCCAGTACATTGTGACCATGTTCATAATTAATGTTATTAAAGGCTGGTTTCTTCTTCTTTTTTTTTATACTGTCTACAATAGCACACACACTTCATTTAGTATAGTAGCATAACAAAAAGTAATCCTTAAAAATGGGTAACAGTTTAGCTGAAAATGCTTGGAATCAACAAACTGAACAATTTTTACATCAAGTCCAAAGACGAAAACACTTGTATGTATATAAAAAAAATAAAATTAAACACTAAACAAAAGTACCTCGTCAGTCTTGTTCAATGAACATATATATTAAAAAGCTCATGAGTTTATTATAAGTTAATAAAGTTCTCCTTACTTGGAAGATTACATATACAGCAAATTCTACACCAATCTTGTCATTACTCTTGTAAATATGTTAACCACAAACAAACAAGCAATGGCAAATTTCTATCAAATAAAAAAAATTATAGGTGATATTAAAATTTGAATCTTAAAGAAACAAAAACATCTGACAAAAAAATATTTCATCGTACTCTTACTTTCACAAAGTTAACAGGTTCTGCTTTGTATAAATTGTCCACATTCACAAAAGCTCAAACTGCATCAGTGAGACAAATGGTCTCTAAAACCAATGGTCTTTCAAGCATCAAAATAAATACTGAGTAAGCAATTGAGAAATTATATATGTAAAAAATAAAGAGAACAAAATTTATTTAACTATTTAGGATCTGTAGTATTTAGTTCATTGATCAGTCTTTCACATAATAATAGTAAGTAAATTTAATACTTGTATTATATCTTTTATATTATTTTTCACTTAATAAATGCTCAAAATAATGATAAATGAAATTTGTGATATGAATGAAAGAGGGCAGCTGGAAGTGAAGATTATTACAATAAGGAGGATAGATAGCAACCATATGGGAGTCTCTTCCGGAAAGTGGTAATTCTTTTTTGGAAAGCATAAAAATGAATGTCAAACAAAAAATAAAATTACTTATTCACGTACAGCATTAGGGACATAATTTAATACTGACTATAAGAAAGAAATTCTTGTTTGTAATAAAACTGAAGAAAATAAGTAAGTTCTTAAGAAAAAGTAGTCTGAATAGAACTTTCTTCTTACACTTGTAAGACAGAGGAAATAAGGCTGATTTAACTTCTTGGAAATAGCATGGCATGTCCTAGCAATAAATGTCTGAACTGGTGGAACTAAAGAATGGAGTTCATCTGAAAATTGACCATGTAAAAAGCAACAGAGTGTCAACAGGCTTTCAATATTGCATTTCTGAGGAAAGAAGTTGCAGAAGTTGTTATCGCTTATCTATCAAGGCTACCTTCATTCAATTCAATAGATTTCTAACCTAATTTTAAAGATCTATTGTTGAATAGCTTGAATTTCACTAAGAACTACATATTACTGGTATTACATTTGGAGAATATAAAGTTATTTTAGCATTTAGAATATCAGTATTAGCCAATAATAATTTTGCTAGGATAAAAAATTCTGATATCCCCATCAGTGCTTTTGATTCTGCTTAAATTGCTGATTTAGTAGACATTTATATTTTGAAGACTCTTAGTAGGATTATTGAATCCAAGCAAATCGCAGCATATAAGGATGATGAGTTTATTGTTATACCTAATTGTAATGGTTTTCTATCCTCTAAAATATAAAAAAAAGTAATAAGGGCTTTTTAATTACTTGGATTTAAAATAGAAATTTCTTCAAACCTTAAAATAGTTAATTTTTCAGATATTACTTTGAACCTTTCTAATAATACTTTTAAGCCATATCATAAAAATAGCAAGTCTCTAATATATATTAATGTTAATACTAACCATCCACACAAAGTGATAAAACAAATTTTCGCTACTGTTAATACGAGGACAAATAAATAATCCTTCAATAGAAAAATATTTAATGATAATAAAATCCCTCATAATAATGCTCTCAAAAAAAAAAAAAAGAAAAAGAAAAAGAAAAAGAAAAAGGGGGTTAAACAGGAATTATTCTATCTAAAATATCCACCGAAACTGGTATTAATTAAGTCTAAAAATAGTAAAAAAAAAGTTTTATGGTTCAACCCCCTTTTTTGCAAATTGTCTAACATTAATATAGGTCTATATTTTCTAAAATTGATTGATAAACATTTTAATTTTAACAACCCACTAAGTAAGATCTTTAATAGAAAACATTAAAAATTAGTTGTTCTTGCACTAGCAACATCATTAATTCTCACAATAATAAAATACAAGATAATTTTTATAATAATCACCAAATAAATACAAATCCCCCTATAATTCTAGAATTAAAAATAACTGTCTAGTTGGAGGATGTCTGAATAAGTTATATAACAAGCAACTATTTTTCCTATAGAATAAGATAAAAAAAAAAGAAAAGTATATTTTGAAGTTTCTGCGAGACCTTGGAAACAGATTTTATAATCATAAATATTCCTCCTCTAGGTTCCACCATAAATCCCACACCACTCTGTTTAAATATTTCTGGGAATTAAAAGACAGAGATCTTTCCCTAGAGATTGAATGGAAGATTATAAACTCTAATCTGCTTTAAAAATAGATGTAACCTATGCCTAGATGAAAAAATAAAAATAAATTTAGTGGAAATAACCAGCTTTTGAATCAATGTAATGAAATTATTTTTAAATGTCATCACAAAAATAAATTTAAATTACCTGTTTAGTAGGATTAGACGTTTTCATTACCAATAATTTTCTAGCAAATTCAGCTGTGTTTTTCTATTGTGAACCTGCTCCCTTATTTTCATTTTATCCTTATTCATAAAACTTTTGTTTTTGTGATTGTTAATTACTGTAACCCTATTTCCAGATAGATGACTTTCATTTTTTATTGATTTAAAAGATAAATTTCTCTAAAGTTGAATAGAATAAGAAAAATACATTTGCTTTTGTCAGGAAAAGAAACAAATTGATTGAATCTGTATAGGTAGGCCGTAGATATAATATCATCGTTTTGTTTTGAAGATTGCATGGCCCCGGGTCAAATCGGAATGTGAGACATTTAGTGATAGAGATGTAAGGAAATTCAGTTTCCAAAATCCAAAAGGTTGCAAGAGAAGAAATTATAAATTTGCAGATTCATTATTAAATGCAAAAAATAAATTATAGTTAAATCTCATCAGAAAAAAAGTAAGTGTATTTCTGTTTTGATTAACTAATTATGATATAAAAAATATGCAACTATTTCAAAGAACAATTTCAAAAAGTTTTCGCTTTGTCAAATCGAAACAATTTATAATTTTAATTTGGTCATTTAGAAAATGCTAGAGAAGCTCATAATATTTCGTAATTCAAAGTTTGAAAACTATAAACTTTATAAACTAACGCTATCGTTGATAATATTTTTTTTTAAATTATGGTCACTGTGCATTTCTCAATAAATTTGAAAATTAGGTATGAAGGATTTTTTTTCGTTTTAAATTCACTATTTTTATTTTTACGGCTTTTATTCCAACTGATGTTTTGTGAACTTGAAAAAAATATTCTATCTTCCAGCATAATATATTTATATTTTGCCGAATAAAGGTGATATCCATTTAAAAATATTTCCACTGGCCCCTATGAAAAATAGAACTTTTGCATTTTACTAAAAAAAAAATATGATTATAGCTTGTAAAAGAATTATAAATCTAACCTTCTGAAATTAATACTTACAATATCACCAAACCAAATAAGAAAAACGAAATAATAACCTAACAAAGATATATAAACAATTGTGCATGTATGTGTGTACATGTATGCATATATATATATACACACGTGTTTGTGTACATGTATGTTCATATATAAGAAGTTATCATTCAAGCACTAAAAAACAGTGACATGTCTAGGAACTATAACAATAACTCAATACACATGACAAAAGCAAAAAGAAAAAAAGAGAAAAGGGTAAAAAGCAAGCACAAAGAAAAGGACAAATGACTGACTCCATACATGTACATGCATCTCTGCAAAAACAAGAAGTAAGCACACATCCTGTGTAAACGCACAAAAGAACACAAAACAATAAGAAATAACTTACACAGATGATATAAAAACAAAAGAATTGCAACATATTAGTAGTAAATTGCTGAAAACTTCTGAAGACTGGACGGATAGATTCACCTACAAAAGTCAGGAGTTGAGATGCTGAAGTTAACATCAATCAGCTAAGTGACAAACTTTTTACTTATATTAATCCACACACACATATATATAATGACATTCCACCTTATTCCTAGTTAACCAAGGAGAATCCAAAAAGTTTATAAGTATCACCTTGTATTTAAAACAAACATAACTTTTACAATAATATTCAAAGATAAAATAAAAAAGGAAAGTCATATTTTGGCTGTATTTAGAATCTTTAAAAAATAATTTTACAACTAAGACTAATTTTGGAAAGTGCAGAAGTCAAGCATAAACAATAATTCTTTATGCAATAATAGGACAATAAAAATAAATGATTAAATTTACATATCATGTTAAAAGGGAATGTCTCTTTCTTCATGGGTTTGAAAATAGAAAACTACTGGACATAATGCATTAGATTTTTTAAAAATTCCTTTTAATATATATATATATATATATATATATATATATATATATATATATACTGTACAGTATAATGGTCTACATTTGTATCGAGCACTCTTTATAAAAGTAAATGCATGAACAAAAGGTTAATAAACCTACGAGTTCAACAACTTAGTTACAATATATATATATATATATATAAAATTATAGAAACTTTTTCACACACATATCATTTAAATGTGCATATATTGTTGTGGTTATTTACACAGAAATTTGAATTGTCATGCCAGGTTCAAATTCCAGCTGAGACCACTTTCACACAAATACCTTTGGAAAGCTATAAATCCATTTTTCTCAGCTCAAGTTTAATAGCAGATTGATCTCTCTAACCTCGGATATCAACCAGTGTACACAAAGGACAACTCTGAATTAAAAAAAAAAACAACTTTTTACGCATGGGGTAAGCAATTCCACCTCATAAAATTTATTTGCTACAAAGCAAAAGCATCAGCATCTAGCATGGTAAGGCTGTGGCCCAATATTCCATAGAAAAATCTACAGGACTTATACACATACCTTATGACTGTGACCTTTTTACCAGTTTCAGTCAATATGCTCTTCAGCCTTTCTCATATGTATAATTCATCAAATAGAAAAGATAGTTCCATAACTTGATGTCAGATTCCCAAAGACAGTATTTCTTGCCATCTGAGTTTGACTGAAACATCCAGCCATAATATACAGAGTAGATCAAAGTAGGTGTTAAGTTACCTGGTTCACTTATAATACATTAGAATAGTTCAGACTTTTACAGCTAGTACTTGCTTTGCTAAGTCCAAAGTGTCAAATCACCTTTATTTCTACAGTCTTTTAAATGTAAGAAGAAAAAAATTTAATTCTGCTGCTTTTCCCAGCTGTCACTCTACTGGAAACCTTCTGGATATTTATGAATCACTATTTCAAAATAGTAAATTTTTAATATCATTTAATTATATCAAAGTTATCAGAATTTATTGGGTTATACAAAAGTTACCAGCGTTTATATTTTTTCATTTTTTAATATTTTTATAAAACCACTTAATAATAGAAATTATTTGCAACACTGAAAGATTTTAAAATCATTTATACGACCTTGGGTGGAAATTCTTATCTTTCACTAAGCAGCCTCTTTCCCAACAGACACAGTATCTGTCCTCTGTCTTTACTTCCATAACAAATTTTCAGATGAACACTATTTTTTTTAGTTCTACCTGTGCAGACCTTCACAACTAGAACTTGCCTTACCAGTTCCAAAAAGTCAACTCATTCTTATTTCTACCCTGTTTCAAATATAAGAAGAAAATTCCATTCATCTGTTTCCCCAAGAACGGCCACTTTGTGGTACAAAAACATGGTTGCTTCCCTGAAGTCTTCAATATTGACCTCTTCAAGTTAAGGGTCAATTGTAATTTTTCCTTCTTATCCACATAATCTTCATTTCTTACCACCACCACCTCTTCCTTTAAGTTTTACTATCTTGTTGATTAGCTTGAGAGGCCAAAGAAACATATAAAAAATATTTTAACTTTTTTTGCTACATTTAGCTAGCTCAAGTCTGAAATATTAATACTCAACAGCTTCGTCATTGTATACACTGACCAGGACCAAAATCATAGAGCAATTTATTATTTGCTATTTACTTTTTTTAATACTTTAGTAAGTTTCTGTTTTTAGATCTTTAATAATCTTTAACATTTTAGTAAGTTTCTTTTCTTTGGATCATGATAAAGCATTTTGATAAAACTATCAAAAAATTAAAAATTAACATACAAATTGAAAAATTACCAGGATTTAAAAAAAAAAGGTTAAAAAGAAAAAAAAAAGCAATGATATATAAACCTAAAAAGAAAAAAATGAATATCTAAAAAATAGAACTGAGTTTTAATTACATTGAACTTTCTATACAAATACAAGTAAAGCTCAAGCCTTCCTATGCTTAATGCAAACCATGCGTCATCTTTCTAATGTAGATTTTATTAAAATAAATTTATTTTCTAACTATGCCAGTCTATTTGCAAAATGTCAAAATGGATGTTGAATTTTTTTATGTATGTGTTGTACAATAAGGAAGAAATAAGAAATGTTTATAAATTTAACATTTTTCTGATGAAGCTTTATAAAAGTGAAACATTAAATTTATAAATGTTTCCTATTTGTTATTTATCCTATCATTCTGTTGGATTCTAACCCATATCTAAATCTAAATCTAAACTTATTTATAAATGGAACTTTGTCTGTGTGTCCATTACCTATAGACTCCAAAACAGCTGAACCGATTTTCTTGAAAATTTACAGAGTTGTACTATAAGTGTCTGCGAGTGTTCTTAGCTAGGTTTTGTGTCAAGGTACCCCTGATAAATATCAAAAATAAAAAAAAAATCGGGTTATAGAAGGAGTGGTCCGATTTTAATCAAATTTGATACACTTATAGACAAAGACATAAGAAACAATATTCAGAAGTTTCAAGGTTGCAGTTCTTACAATAGTACAGAAAATTGATAACACATATATAAATAAATAAAAGGCAAGATGTTTGTGTGTGTGTCTGTTTATCTGCCTGTATGTCTGTATTTTTTTCAGCCATTTTATTTTAGTTTTTGCTTCGGGTTTGGCTCTAAGTAGGTATAATTGTAGTTCTTAGTCTCAGCCATGATACCATTTACTCAGAGGACTTATTTAGCCTTCAAAATTCAGTTTACAACAAAAAAAACTTATTTGATATCGATACCAGGAAACCAAAATTTGACTTACATCCATTAATTTTTTCTTTCAGTCTACAGTTTCACTTTAACTGGAAACAACCATTTCTTTTTAGTCTTTCATGCCAACATTCAAAGAGTCTGAGCTCCAGGACCATGGATTAGTTTTAAAGTTTTCATTACCCCCGAGCAATACTGCTAGTATATATATATAAGTAATTGATGTATTTTATTGTTTTAATGTAACATTTTTATTACTACAAAATTTATTTTAGTGGATACCTGTGTTCACCCCATTTTTTAAACTGAATTATGCCTGCTAGCCTGCATAATCAAGAAACTTTTTTTTCAGTGCAATCTTATCGATTACACCCTAAACTCTCCGATTGACAAAAAAAAAAATTTGGAAAAATTTGAATATTTAAACAATTTTGGGTGTGGGAGGTCAGTTTTTCATACAACATTATAGTAAATCTATCCTCCATTTTGGAACCACTCGCCAGTACAACATTACCACTACCTGTAAATTTGTTGATTATTAATTTTTTTTTTACTTTTTTCAGTGCAATCTTATCGATTAAACCCTAAACTTTCTGACTGACAAAATAATTTTGAAAAATTTCAATATTTAAACAATTTTTTTTGGGGGGGGGGGGTGAAAAACTGATTTCATACAACCTTATAGTAAATCAATCTTGTGCAATTAACTTTTTTGCTTGTGCACATTCAACAATTGAATCTTTTGCAAAATTATTGAATAAAGCCATTCTTGGAGCTTCTGAGGAAGATGTTATCGTAAGAACTGAAGAAAACTTGAAAAAGACAAAAACAAGAGCAACAACTCGTCTCAACACGAGTGGTTCCAAAATGGAGGATTGATTTACTATAACATTGTATGAGAAAATGAGCCCCACTAAAATTGTTTAAATATTGAAATTTTTATAAATTCTTTTTTGGTAATCAGAAACTTTATGTAATAATCGATAAAACTTCGATGAAAAAAAGTAAAAAAAAATGAAAACAAAAAATTTATAAGGTAGTGGTAGTCTCCTTCAGGTCTGTCAAATAATGTTTGGAGCAATAAGAATCTCACTCTCTCTCTCACACACACACACACACTGACAACACTAAAATCTAAAATAATTTATATCAGTGTTATGAATAGTAATTTTTGCTAATAGACATGCAAAAAAAAATAAATAAATAAATAAATTTAAAAAAATAACGAGTGTGTCAAAAAGATGTTTTTTCTCTTGACACTAATATTTTATAATCTTGACAATGCCTAATGTTTTAAAATGCTATGTTTAGAATTTTAATAAAAACAAAATTGTTACACACTATTTAGTTGTTAGATTGTTTATTTATAACATTCATTTTATTTTCTGTCCTCTTCTAAAACACTTCCCAGATATTGAAATATTTGTACTTGATTGATTTTTACATCCCTGATTTGTTTCTTGCATCCTGGGCAGTTCCTCTTGCTAACAATATATTATATTATTATATATATTATATGATATCTTATCAGTGATTATTTGTCCTTTCTTTCACTTTCCTTTACTAACTTTTCTAGAAGAACCTGCAGTTTTCTTTCTGCATCTGTCATCAACTCTGTGTCATCTGCATATCTTATATTGATAAGATTGTGCTCATCAATAATAAATCTTGATATGACTTATTTATTTACAACAGGATTCTTTCAAAATTCAACTAACTCCTGAAAAATAACAGATTTAAAAAATTACATGGTACATCCTTTAAAAACTGTTTTTATTTTGTGAATAAAGTTGGTGCCTATTTATTTTGTCAGTGAAACTGTCATTCTTCTCTTTTATAAACAATAGATCATCTAAAAATGTTGGATTTGGAACAATAATAAAAACCATTTTTAACTTCAAAAATATTCTTGTCAGCTACAACTAAACTACTATCTCCATATCCTTTCATGTACAGAGTGATTGAAAAGTAATTCCCTATTTTATGTATAAGTGGCCAGCCAGATTTCCTGACTTAACACCCTGTGACTTTTCTTTGGGGTTGGTTAAAGTAGCAAGTCTACTATACCAAACCAAGACTTTGGAAGAACTTGAAGGGCAAATACAAGTATGGTCTTCCATACCACAAGAGTTTCTGGTGAAATTAGTTGACATTCCTCGGTAGCTTAAGAAGCTGGTAGCAAAATCTGGTGGCCATATCGAATTTTAAATAAAACCTCATACTAAAGACTTTCCTTTCATATCCATTTCTTGTAAAAATTATGGTTAATATATAAATTATAAGTAATTTAAAATAGGGCATTAATTTTTAATCAGCCTGTAGAATAAGGTACAAAAATTTTGGCCAACTTACATTGCAATCTTAAAAAAGAAAAAACAGGAAAGCTTGGACCTTGATAAATACATAAGGGGAGATGGATAAATTGAAAATAACATTGACATCTAATTTTAACATATACATTTACCAAAATTACACAAAAATATTGAGAAATACTAAAGGGTAAATTTATTCAATAAAATTGCCATTGACTTCAACCACAGTCTCCAGACAACTTTGGAATCTCCTACAACTCTTTTAAATGGTTTCCTTGTTTAAGTTGGTGAATGCTGCCATAATATTTGCCTTCAGTTCATTTTTGGTGTTGCAAGTAGTTTTGTTAGTCTCTCGCTCAACTGCGCCCCACACAATAATCAAGGGGGTTTCCGTTTGGGGAGCAAGGTGGACAAATGTAAGGTATGATGTGGTTGCAGAAATTGTCTGACAGCCATGACTGGTTCTCTGCTTAGTGCTGAGTGTTATTGCCAGAAATATGATCTTCCTGCAGCCACTCTCTTGAACCAGAACAGCACTACCTCCGAAATTCACTTGATGTAGGCCTCCATGTTGAGTCTGAGGTCCTGTGGGAAGATGAATCGAGGCATAACGCCACTATCACTACTGATCACCATGATGTTGACTGGATATTTGCTTTTTATCACTCTCAGTACATATTTGGGGAAACAGGATTCCTCTGCAATGTCCTCAGATTGACATCCAAACACTTTGAAATGTTTGTGTTAGAGTTTACTACATAAATGCCAAGCAGTATGGCATGTCGTTTCCAAATTTCTGGAGAAGGAATTGTGTCATGGTACGCTTTTTCTCATTGATGGTGCTCAATTTTTTCAAATATTCCACATGTCACAGTTCAACTGCACAATATATTGTGCAGTTGACAAAATCAAAAAACAAACAATTAAAAATATAAAATAGTCACAATTAAGACATCACACTCTATAAAGTCTATATATTTTAGTAGGCTTAAATTATATATTGGATTATACGCCAGGCTTGACCTTAATCATCCTTTCATTCTCTTGGCTCATTTTATTTTCTACATTATTGTAAAATGTATTGTAATTACCTGTTTAAAGATGTAACTTAAGTACCCCAAATGTTCAGAGTGCAGTAGTCCCTTTTTCCAAAAATGTTCTTACTGCATACTTTTTTTATTTATTTAGCAGATATAGATTTTTTTTAACTAATGAAGAGAAGCATTTAAACATAAAGTTTTAAGTTATAGTGGGAAGGACTAAAACGTCACTGGATTTCTATTATTTGTAGGTTATTGATTGATTAGCTAGCTGCTAGAGTTTTAACTTTAAGTCTTAAAGTGCAAAATTCATAAGATCTTCAATAAGCAATACTCTTTCTTTGAGATCCAACATGGTTTTTAAAACCAGAATTTTTTAAAGAATGGAACAAAAATGTGCAGACATTTGTCATGTAAGAAATTACTGGGAACAGCAACTATATGTACTATTATTAACAGATATTTTTTGGTTGTATATCCCATTCGAGTTGAAAGGGTTAAAAAAATGATCCCAGAAAAAAAGACAAGCATCATGATCTTTTTTGCTCTTGTTTCTGACAATATTTTTGCGTTGTTCAAATCAAAATGTTTCTATCGCACACACATCCCTAAAGTTTAAAAAAAAAAAACGTCAACATTAACGACGCTTAATAAAAGTTTAAAATTAACTTTTCAGTAGCATCTCTACCAACTCAACACTAATAATGGCATATTGTCCGTAATCACGTTTTCATTTTAATCAAATTAACACGAGAAAAAAAAATTGTATAGATGTTTTTATTACTATTTAATCCTTCCAGTTATAGGTTAAATAATAGGACAGATTGGGTTCTATAGCCTTGGCTGGCAACCAGTCTACTGCAGGATAATCTTCTGCCCAGTCAGTCAAGTCTCTTTCGAGACATGATCGCCCAAAGCTCTTTAACTGACTGAATACAAATAAATAAAAAAACTGATTTGATTTACCATACAATAGAAATTTAGAAATAATCCATAAAAAACAATCGAATAAACTTTTTTTAGCTGATAAAAAATAAAAATAGTTCAAAATAAGATGATGTACTGATTGACACCGATCTTTGTGTCCGTTCCAGAATGATACGTTGTTTTCTTTCTTTTTAATTTGATTAATTTATTTATTCATTTTTGTTTACAAATTCTTACTTCTATAATTTTTTTTTCTTTTCTAACTCAATTCATTTTTTTTTTCTTAGTTCTCTATTCCTGGATTTTTCATCATACTTTTTTTTTTTACCGTCTTCTTACTCTTACGACTTTTTATGTTCAATATTATTGTTAATGTTATTGTTAACTGTATTTATTTTCATCACCAAGAATTTAAGAGACAAATTTAGCACAGAAAATATTTTATGTTTTTCTTTATAGCAAAAAATTTAGAAATAGAAATTTTAAAAAATGTGTGATCCGTAGTAAACCAAGTTATTATTAACTTCAAACAGTAATAATTTAAGAATTTTTTAACAGGAGGGTGTTCTTGGGCATTTGAATCGAAGCGGTTTTTGCTAAACACCCAAGCTAATTGTGCACATTGTCAAAATTAAAAGGAAAACTTTAATTTTAAAAAGAATATATTTGGGAATATTGAGAATTGAGATGCATGTTCTTGCAGTTCCAGAGTTTTTATTAACATAATTGAAAGCACTCAGATTTATTTACAACAGTGAGTACACTAAATCTTTGAAAAACTGATGAAATACAAAAATAATTTGGAAAAAAAAGGAGAATTGGTTTGTGTAAAAAATATTAAAAAAAAAAAAAAAAAAAAAACGTTGGAAAAATTAAACGTTGTCAGTCCCACCACCACCAAAAATGTCAATTTATGAATGAAAACAATGCAGACGAATCTGAATAAGATCGGAAATGCTTAAAAAGTGTAGTTATCAAAGCAAAAAAGACAAAAAAATAAAAACGGAATCACAACCACATTAAAAGAAAATTACCTTTCAAAACTGATTTGAAAGCCGAAAACCTCCCCACACATTTTAATTCAATTTAAATGATTTTATTATTAATTTATCATGTCCTAGCTAAAGTTAAAAGTAATCAAAACAAAACAAGTAACATTACAATTTTGTTAGAAAATTATCAACGAATTTAAATAAATCAAATAATAATACTATTTGCCCATAGAGCAAAAAAGATAAAAAAATTACACTAAAAAGTAAAAAACGACAAAGTTTTTCCAGTTGAAAACTAAAAAAGTAATTCTTGGGCAAACATGGTAACGTTTGATTCTGATTGTTATGTTAGTTTTTTTTTTTAAATATTTTGTTGATTGAAAAAAAAATTATTTTGAATATTTTTGTATGAAAAACTAAAAGTCACTACTAAATTCAAAAAAAATTATTGTTTAACAATAAACAATAATATCTTGCAAAAGTTTGGAAATCCCCCTCCCCCCAATTTTTTTTTAACTTAAAAATATTGTATTCTTTTTATTGTGTGTAAAAAATTTACTAGGCAAGAAAAGTTAGAATACATTATTACAAGGAAGATATTTGTTTTTGATCGCTGCCTCTGGAAGACAGTCAGTCATGCTATATAAAGATTTTTTCATGGGTCATCGTTTAATTTCTCTTAGTCTTAGTTCTATCCAATCAAAATACCAAATTGTCTTTTATTTATTACTTCTTTCAAATAATATGTTTTTGGTGATACATTCATTAGTCCAAACATTTTCTTAATATTCCATAGAGAGATAGATACTCATATCGGATAGAGAGTCTATCCGGCGAGTTAGACGGCTGTTTCAAGATCTTGATATATCCTAAAAATCCTAGAAACAATGTGTATGGCACAGAGTATACTACATTTAAAAAATGGTGTTATTTAATTTATTATTCTTATGTATGGTTGTAAGATGTGATTACAAGACATCCAAACACAGTTCTAGATTAAAAGATTCATAGCCACTTTCGGATTTGGTGGTAGAATATACAAACAATCCTCTGTCTTGATCCCCAAGAATTCTTTAGAACTTCCAATTTTTAACGTAAAGAATCCCCACATATTGTTATCCGCACGTCTACTCAAACAGAATGTGACATAAGGCCGAGTTTAAAGTAGGATTCCATGTGAGACAAAAAACTGTCCATTATCCTCTTGAGGACCCAAAAAGTAATGCCCCCGAACTTCTTCCCGAAGAAGTAGTTAGTAGTGTCGCTAGACATCAGAATCGGATACTGGTTTTAAAAAGTTAAAGCGTGCCTCTCATGCCGAGAATGACCTCCCGTGTTTTCCACGAAGAGAATAAAATGAATGGAACTCTTAATTCAAAAAAAGAAATTACAAAAAGACGGAGTTTCAAATTTAAATACCGTTAGATGTCAATTTAGAGATGCTTCCAACTTTTTTTTTTTTAGGTGTGCAATAAAAATAAATAGCATTTTTATTCTGCAACTACTTTTGAAAATAGTTTTTAAATTTTAATGTGAATGTAGTTTGGTAGGCATATTTGTTTGTTTTTTGTTTTGTTTTTTATCGAAAATGTGGTCTCAAAGTCTAAAAAATATTTTCATGAATGAAATTAAAAAAATAATGTCACTTTTAAAATCGGTTTAACTTTAAAATTAAAACAAGAGAAACAATTACACACTATTTATTTATTGTTCGAACTGTTGTCCTTGTCATCTTTGTCACCATATTCACATTTTTCGACCATTACGCTCCGGTTTTCTTTAGGTGTTTGGTGTAGTAGGTCCTGTAGTAGGTCCTCAAGGACACATGGCCCAATGGATAAAAAAAAGTTGTGAGTTCAATTTCAATACCTGGCTACAGAAGAGGCGAACAAAAACTTTGAGAGCTGGTTTAAAGAAGGGAGATAACTGATACTTAGATATCTGAAAGAGGCATGACACGTGGAACTAGAACAATCTACCTGGTAGACAAAATAAAGAGCCTGGTTTGGAACTTCAAACATCTGAAGAAGGTCAGAGTGTACAACGGTTGAAACGTCGTGAATATGGCAACAAGGATGTTGATAACAATTTGAATAAAAATATACCTAATCTCAGAAGAGAAACAATGTTTAGTTTTAAATAGCAGGCTCAAATAGATTAAAATTCAAACTACCGGTAAAATGTTTCGTTTAAATTTAGCCAAAAGACAAATTTTGTTTCTTTGATTGAATGAATGAAATTTGTAAGTGACTGCCGTTAAAAAGTAACCTAAAATGTGTGTAAAACAAAAGTTAAAACACTAAAAAAAAAACAGTATAAAAAGTGAAAACAATATGCGATATAGCTAATTTTTAAAATTTAAGTGTCAATTACTTTTTTCTGTTTAACAACAAAAATATTCATAAATAAAAAGTAAACCAACTATCATTCAGCAGAGTAAAAAGAAGAATTGTTTGTTTTTTTTTAGTTTCTTGCGGCTTTTTGAAAAAGTCCGAAACAAAACTCTTTTTTTTAGTATTTCAGTTTGTTTTTCTCAATATTACTGATGTTGTCATTTCTTTTCAAGATGTTTTTGACAATGGGAGGCGAACTAAATACGGACTTGGACTGTTCATGTCTGAGAAACAATAATTTTTTTTGTTTTTCAGTTTTATGGACGAAAAAAAAAAGGAAAAATAAACAGATCATTTCTTGATATTTATCTTGTTTTGTGTTTTTCTTAATGAAGTTTTTTTTTTACGAAAACAAATAGATTGTAAAACAAAAAGAAACTCCTATTCGCGTGTTTTATAAGACATGATCATAAACATCAACTCACCTTTTCAATAGATTGCATCCCACAAACAGTAGTATAGGATGGTGGGTAATAATAATAAAACTAAAAACAGCTCTAGTTTTTAAATGTGGGTGGATGTATTATTATTTTTCGGTTTAATTTTTTTATAAGTAGTAAAATAGATGCATCACAAATAAGTTCTCCTCTATTTGCCAGTAGATTACATTTAATTTTTCTGCTCTTCAAATTTATAAATCAACTGTTTAAAAAGTGTTCCAAAAACATTCAACAAACACAAATGTTGTATTGGTGATTGTTACATTTGTTGTACTCTCGATAGATTGTCGCGAAGATTGTTGATAAATATTGCTGTCTCATCCGATATGTGTCTGTGAAGTACAAGGATTTTACGAGAAAAAGGAAGAAATGACATTACGCAAGTTCGTTGAAATCTTGTTATTGTGGATTTCGTACTTTCATTTGTCCATTATTATTTTTAAGCACCCCCAAATATTGAAACAATGTCCACAAAGGAACCTAAACAGAACTGTATTACACGCAGCGCCGTGAAGTGGGAAAGGGCAGACAACTTCCACTTGATAAACAATAAATGACCCACGATTCTTATTTTATCAGTGAATAATTAATTTAAAAAAAATAAACTGAGTGTGATTGTGAAGGTATTATTTTTTTCTTAATTCTACAAATCGTGTTTGTACTACAAGGATGATTTTGAGGCTGTGAAAGCCAATTGAATCTAGGCCTTAGATAAGTCTTTAAGAAATTATATGGTGATACTTTAACTTTTTTATTTACTTCTGCATAGGAGCAAAAAAAATTGACACGGGGTCGGTTCAATTACGTGCTCCCCTAACTTTCAACGCGTATATGGGCGTAGCGTCGCAATTTCTTTTAAAAGCGCCTTCCCTTCACAATATCCCTTTTTGGGACGTCTCACCTTATCTTCCCCTGCTGCTTGGTGAAAGCATGTAAGAATTAAAAATCCTTAGAATTTTTATGCCAAATTTTACTTACGGCATTAATTTTTAGCCCCTCAACAAAATATTTTCCTTGACTTTTTGTTTGATCTTTTACATTACCTTTCAGGTAAATTATAAATTCCGTCACGAAAAAGAAGAATTCAGGTTTTATTTAATTTATTGAGAAAGCAGTCTCCTATAATCTTTAGTTGTGAAAGGTTTTTTGTCTTTCTTTCTTTTACTCTTTAATTCCATCTGGCTCCAACCAATGAAATTGTCACATTTATTTTTGTTTAAAGTTTAAGCAATCGTACACAAATTCGTTAAATTCTTCTTAAGCAACTCCACCAAATGACGTCAAGCAAAAAAAAAAAAAAAAAAAGAACGTAAAATTAAAATAAAAAGAAAGAGTTCCTCTAAATACGTTTCTTTATTTTTACACTGCATTCAAGAATACTTCCCTTTCGAATAAATTGATCATTGAAATGACTGTTTTCAGTGTTTTTCAGTGTTTTTGTATTTTTGTTTATTATTATTATTATTAAAGCCAAGGGTATCAAAAAATAAAGCAACTGACTGATTCTTGCACAAAAATTGAGCAGCCAGAGTGCTGGTCAAACTCGCAGTCCCAGACTGCATATTGTTTTTAAAAAATCGTGCGTAACACGTACGTTGAAGCAAGGAAGGAATGAAGAGAGAGGAAAGATGATCTGACAAAGAAAATGCTAGCATTATTTGCCGGTCAGGCAATGAGTATGTGGGAGGGAACACAAGAAGGGCTAGCCGAATGTGGAATATGAAGTATTTGTGTTCTTAGCAGGGATCACAGTCAACCTGCCAGTGTCTTTCGATTGACCTGACCAAAAAGAGCTAACTCCTTGGCTACATGACCTATGCCACGCAGCAGTCACTTGGCGACACCATGATCCAGTTCCAGATCATTATTTTTAATTTTAGCCATGATGAAAAAAAAAGGGCCATTAATTATGATTAGATCAGAAATTTGTTTAGGATATAACAGAAACAAAATTAATTCTCTACAATAATTAAACATGAGCTAGAATAAGTCTAAGGCTCAGCCATGACAGTGTTACTGTAGTGTAGTAAAAGTTATTTTGATTGAATGGAGATGTACTTGTTGACATTAATTTTCTACTACTGTCCTAGTGTAAACCGTGAGTAAAACTATTTGCTATATAACAAATGGTTGATTAGTTGTGGAGAAATCTGCTGATGAGTACATATGAATTGAATAAAAGTTAACTGTTGCATAGTGAAAGAACAAAGTATGTATAAACAATAACCAAAAAAAATTTCATTAATTTGTACAAGTTATTGATGTACAGGTAAAGCTGAATAAGTAAATATTTTATATTGGGGTTAGGAAATCATTGATTTATTAATATTTTCATAGAGTTTGTTGAATTTGATACAAATGCCAGTATAAGTTTATAATTGTTTATGGATGAAGACTTCATTAAATGGATAATGGGGATCCATTTATCTTACCAACCTAATATAGCATAGCACTACTATATACACTATATTACATGTATGTATATTAGGGAATAAAAGCAAGGATGCATGTAGCATAATAGTTCAGAAAAAAAAAAATTAGCTATATATATATTATAATACTGAACATAATATGAAGAAAAATCTTATTAAAGAGAGAAAACAATAAAAGAGCAAGAATTAAGACTGACAATAATGATTGACATTACATTTAAATTTTTGAAGATCAAAGCTGACTGGAAAACAAGAAGCTGAAAGAGAGTTCCACAAGTGATAAGTGCAAGAAGAAACTGTTAGCATAGAACTTACAGTTACATCTAGCAATTTCCACTGTAATGTGATGAGACTACACCACCAATCTAGTACTGCACTTAAATTAATAAAGTCTATGTACCATAGAGGAAAGTTCATCAGAACAATTACCATGAAAGTATTTATAGAAAAGATACAGGGAAGCTCGATTATGGTGGTGGGAAACTTATTTATATCTAGTCTTTTTAAAATTCAGCAAATTTGAATTAGTGAAGTTCAGTGTTGTAAACAGCTATGTGATGTATATAAGATGAGCATGAATTACTGATTAGAAGAATGTTTTCATGCTACAGTTGGAAGATTTCTTTTTATAATTGTTTCACCCCAAGCAATGCAGTACTGCCACTGATGCACAGGAGGTTACAGTGAGAGGAAAGTACAAAAACTAGGTACAGGGGATATCAAAGAAAGGACAAGGAGATAGAAGATGGCAATTGATGTTGCATTTAAACTTTTGGAGATTGTAGCTATCAGAGAAGGGAGTTCTACAGGTAGGAATTGCAAGAAAAGAAACTGTTAGAGTAGAAGTGGTGGTTACATACTTGAAAGACTGATAAAATTTCTCATTGATTCCTGCTGCCATGTGCTATCTTTACGAGAATCAGATCAGACTAAAAATAGAGTATTGCTGCCATATCTGGCAAGAGCTACCCAATCATCCATCACTTTTCAGCCTTGACAGAGTTCAAATGTATTTATACTGCCCTGTGAGCTATGGATTATTTTCAACACAACAGTCCCTTTCCCACAGATAAAATGTTCAAAACCTATCAGTACTGTATCGTCATTGCCATAGCAAATCTTCAAACAAGTTGCATTCCTTCGTTTCACTAGTTCAGACCTTTACAATTAGGAACCACCTTGCCACATACATAGTGTTGAATCATCTTTATTCCCTTTATATTCCATTGGTAAGAAATAAATTCTAAACAGCTTCTTCTTCAGAACCAAAAGTTTGTGGAACAGACTCTCAAAAAGATGCATTCATGATCACTACAATCTTAATTTCTTCAAATCCAGGATCAAACATTATCTATCCAACATATCTTCACAATTACTTCCTCCCAAAGCCCATACAACCTCATTCAGTAACATTAGGCCAAACAACTTTTTAATTTTAATATCTCCAAAATCTAACTGCATTAGCCTTAGATAACCTTTGTTGCTTTTCATGAGCATGTCTGATGCTAACCTCCAGGAGAGTTAACTCATTGCATTTTCTCGGTCTCACATTTTCCACTGACATGAAGTGAAACAATTATATTGAATCAAGTGCTAGGCCTGTTGCTTGGAAAGTTGGTTCATTGTGTTGCTCTAGATAATTTTTATCATCAGAATTTATCTTATACATTTATAAGTCTACCATTCTTCCATACATTGAATATTGCTGACATATCTGGTCTGGTGCTTCTGCTATGTATTTAGAAACCTTTGATAAAATCCAAAGAATCTGCAATGTTATTGATCCTGATATGACATCTCAGCTTCAGTCACATTGCCATCACTGCAATGTAGCTTCCTTGTGCTTTTTCTATAAATATTTTTATGGTAATTGTTCTGATGAAATTTCCTCTTTGGTGCTTCAACTTCACAAATTTAAGCACAGTACTAGATTGGATGTGCGTTGTGGTGTATTGGATATCGGCTCGGAACGAGAAATCGGGGAGCCGAGTTTGAATTCCAGCCGAATTCATTACATTCACTTACACGCAAATACCCTTGGGAAAGGTATTAATCCATCTCTTCCTTCCAGTTATGGGTTAAATAACAGGACAGACTGGGTTCTATAGCCTTGGTCGGCAACCAGTCTACCGCAGAAAGCAATGGAAACCTACTGCGGGATAATCTTCTGACCAGTCAGTCATGTTTCTTTCGAGACATGATCGCCCAAGCGTGTATCATGTATGGCACTTAACTGACTGACTAGATTGGTATCCAGGTATCATCATTTTACAGTTGAAATTACTAAATATAACCATAAGTTCTGTGCTGACAGTATTCTGTACCTCATCCTTGTGGAGCTCTCTTCTGTCATCTTGCTTTACTGTCAACTATAATCTTCAGTAATTGAAATGCAACATCAATTGTCATCTTCTGTCTCCATGAATGATGTTCTTTTATTTTCAAAAAAATTTTTCAGATTCTTTCACTCTCAGTAATACCTTGTGTCTTAGTAGCTTTATTTGCCTTGCTTGGATTGAAATGATTAAAAAAAGAACAAACCCTACCTTAAGACAGCTACAATCTCCAGAAATTTAATTGTAAATTCAATAGTCATCTCCTTTCTCACTAACCTGCATCCTCTCTCTCATGTTCCTTTCTCCATCCACTCCACTCTCATCAGTATTCTCATCCTTCTCTTACCCACTTCCTGACACCCCCTATGACCTGTCACTCTTTCTCATAACTTTCCTCCTATTTAACCCCCTGCAAAACAGTGGTAGTAAAATACCTTGCTTGGGGTGATATGATTATAAAAAAAAGAAAAAAGAAAAAAAAAAGAGGCTCTTGGGTCTTGCATTGGGTGAATATTTAGTTAAAAAAAACTAAAACAACTAATGGCTAATTCTCTCAGTATTTCTTCAACAAAAAGGATCAGCTGCAGAAATGAAGATTCTATCAATATTTTGTAATACATTCTTCAGGGAACATATTTTAGAAGCCATCAATCCATTTAAAAAACCAGCTATTCAATTTCACCAGAAGAAATACTGAACAAAAAGGTTTTCAACAAGAATTTTCTAGTTTAGTCACATTGCAATAAACAAGTACTGCAACTCATTTGAGCAAGAGGTATACCACAACTGTAGCAGCAATGGGTGTGTCTATAGCATGATATCCTGACAGAGATTATCTTTCTTCAAGCTGGTTTTAAATTCGGAATAGCTTTTCTTCTATTTCCTTCTCAGACTAGCTGCTAATCAAAATAAGAGAACCCTGTCTATTCTACTATTTAATCCATAGCTGGAGGAAGATGTGTTCATACCTTTTCAAATGTTATTAGTGCAAAGTGAATGAAATAAATTGAGTCAGAATTTGAACATGGCATACTGATTCCACTGCCATATAAAATGGATATTAGAGCATATTCTAAGGTCAATATTAACTACTTCAACCAACTGGCTTTTGATTCTATTGCTAAAATGGACTTATTTTAATAACAAACACTTTTTTAAAAAATCTGATTTTTGTTGAAAAAGTTACTTGTTGAAAAAAGTTGCTTCTGGAAGCCCCTCTAGGATTAAGGACACTGAAACTTAAGTTTTATTAGTATTATAGATTCACCACTGTAGAATTTCTATATTTCTATTCTATTTATGATCAGTGGGGTAATATTAACAACAAATGATATTTAAGCTATGTGCAGATCCTGATGTAAAAAGCAAACAATAAAGTGACAAGTATAGGTATACTGGCAATCATAACTAGAAACTTTCTTTCAGTTTAAGTCATTTTTTACTGTCATCAATACTAAACACTGTTGCTGCTCAACCTACTTCCATTGAGGATTTTTTAAAAAAATAATTCCACCCCAAGCAAAACAATAAAGCCACTAAGACACAAGGGGGGTTACTGAGTGTAAAAGAATATGAGAAAAACAACAAGAATTAAGAAGACATAAGATAACAGTTAACATTACATTTAAATTTTTGAAGAGCAAAATTGATTAGAAAGAAAAATGACAGAAGGCAGTTCCACATGCAAGAGGTATAAGAAGAACTTATGGTTACATTTAGCCATTTTAACTGTAAAATGATTCGACCTAGCTTCCAATCTAGTACTGAGCATTCATGAAATTGAGGTAACAAAGAAAAAAGCTCATCAGAACAATCACCATGAAAATATTTATAGAAAAAACATAGAGAATCTAGTACTGCACTTTTCGTAAAGTCAGTATACCAAGGAGGAAAGCTCATCAGAATGACCATGAAACTATTTATAGAAAAGGCACAGGGAATCTACATTACAGAAATGAAAAAGTGATTGAAGCCAAGATATCAGATCAAAATCAATAACATTGCAGATTCTGCTTTAGATTTTATCAAGACTTTCTAAATATAGTGCTCCAAACCAGATGTAGCAGCAATATTCAATGCATGGACAAAATGGTACTTATAAATTCATGCACTGCATGAATTAGGGATTAGAAAATGTGTCCTAAACACCACCTCCTTCTTTTCATTCTTACCAGCTTACTACAGTTGCCAAGGAATTCAGTTGAACAATCAAAAGTTGAAACACAAATATCAGCATACTTTAAGACATAGAGAGTTTGAACACAATCCAGAGTTTTGACAAAAACATAGTAGACTCTCTGACTAAATACAGATTTACACAATGTTTGATGCATAAATTCCACATTTACTAGAAAGCTCAAGTAAGGTTAAATTGTGAAATAATTGTTATTCAGTCTCAGTCAACATCAAGCAGAACTGTTTACTTGCACTAACATCTTTTAGCCTCATATTTTCTGTTATTGACAGATGCTTTTTTGGCATAGTAACCACAAAATGTGAGATGCACATTGTGGGGCAACGGATATCAGCTTGGAATGAGAAATCGAGAAGCCGAGTTCAAATTCCAGTTGAATTCCTTGCATTCACTTATGCACAAATACCCTTGGGAAAGGTATTAATCCATCTCTTTCCTCCAGTTATGGGTTGAATATCAGGACAGACTGGGTTCTATAGCCTTGGTCGGCAACCAGTCTACTGCAGAAAGTAATGGCAACCTACTGCAGAATAATCTTCTGTCCAGTCAGTCATGTCTCTTTCGAGACATGATCGTCCAAGCATGTATCATGTATGGCATTTAACAGACTGACTGAACCACAAAAAATGTGTCAAAAGGAGTGAAGGTAAATTAAAATAATAGTGATGCCAAGGGAAAACCCATCCTTTTGACAAACCATTTTTAGTGACCATGAAGGTTAAAGGTTGCTGTTTAGGTGGTGGCATAAGCAGGGATAATAACTCAAAGATACTTCAGATAAAAACTAATGATATACCATATCAAAGAGTCCCTGTTTTTTTCAAATACAACAATGACAAATTTTTCTACTGCATGCATAAAATTTTACCATCAACTACTGGCATATAAGATCTATCCAGAATATACCTGGCCATTTTTTAATATCTTAAGTTGAATGGATTTGATGTGACGTGACAATCAGAGAGAACTTTACTCTGTATGTACAAACAGATATTCTCATGTTTTTAATGGCGGTGGAGAGTACATGTATAGCAACAGAAAGAGGAAAGCTTGGGAAATTAGAAATTTTGAAAAAAACAAACTAAAAAAGTATTCCATTACATAAACTCTTCCATTAACAATATATACATTTTTTAAACACACAGAAACTTATCAATATCATGTTGAGATTAAGATGACAAAAATGTGTAAAAAATAAATCTCTATCAATTAAAGTCCTTAGTTCCACTTTTGTAAAATATTTATGTATAGTTGAAGAGATACATACAAAATGTTTAAAACTTTTTACTTCTAGAACACATTCTAGCTACATCCCACAAATACTTTTTTCCCCCAAGACACTTTGGTGAGAATTTTTTGCTCCTGATGTACCAGCTAAAATAAATGTTTGTGTCAATTTTCTGCTCTGGTAAAAACTGTATGACATGATAGGAAATTTGTGATTCATTATTACATATCAGCTAAAATAATAAGATACTGGTCATGGCTTGATTATTTATGAATATTGTATACATATTCACTGACCAAGATACATTTTGGTTGTATTATTAATGTTTTTTTATTTACCCATGAAAGTATTCACATACATTTGAATTTCTATCAGATTATTATTTTTGTTTTTGTTCAGAAATGAAACTAAACATATTTATATCAAAGTGTACTATCTGTTCTCTACTGTTAAAACTTAATGAATATCAAAATGTTTTACTGGGCTGAGGGATAAAATCAAAATGTATCTGCTTTCAGGCAGAAAAACTACATTTTATCTCACAATTGTGTTTGTCATTGGACAGAGTGCAACTGAAAATATTATTGAGAGGTGCCCAGTCTCAAAGAACGGCTGCCCATGACAATACCTTCCTCATCGCACTACAGAGAGGGAATCGGTAGTGTGTGTGTGTACATATATATATATAAAATAAAATAAATTTTGAAGTTCAAAATCATTCTATGATCATTTCTAGATGAAATCCCTAACAGAGATTTCACATTTCATCGGCAACCTTTATTTTCAAAATACAAGATATTACCAGCGGAAATTCAAAATTTACATCACAGACAAACTAGAGGGGTTGGGATAGCAATCAATGTCTATTTTTAGATTTTGGACAACTTTACTTTTATATTGAGTTATAAGTGAAATATTTAAAATTTGGCTATGTCTAGCTTTAAAAAAGGGGAAGGGAAGGAAGAAATAGGAAGTGGTGTTTGACAGGGAATATATATACACATACACACACACAGGATTGTCCAAAAATAGGTGGACAGTAAATTATAACATTTACTTTGAGATTGTATATACAATTATATTTACTAATACAATTGTATTACATTGACAATTAAATTTTATTGTATACAATAATACAAATACCAGTTATAATGAACACCATTGTAATAATATAACTGATACACAAACCTATGTCAGCGAACACCTCCCTCTAGCTAGGGTGACCTCTCTTGAATCCCTGGATCATTCTTTCATGTGCTTCCGTCTCTCACTTCTAAGCTTGGTTAGCTATCTCTTCTTTCTCGACCGCTCACCCTCCTCCTCTGACTGCTCGGTACTTGATAGCATCTCTAATAATATCGATAAGGCCATTTCTTCATATCCATCTGCCCATTTACTAATACAATTGTATTACATTGACAATTAAATTTTATTGTATACAATAATACAAATACCAGTTATAATGAACACCATTGTAATAATATAACTGATACACAAACCTATTCCATCTACTTTTGGACCATCTTATGTATATATATATATATATATATATATATATATATATATATAATACTTTTACAAACTGTAGAGGCAGTTTCTCATACCAAAACAAAATTCTATATAAACATGCCAGTAATTTTTTTTGTTTTTGAGTTAAGTTTAAAGAAAGTTAATGGTAGATGGTGTTGTATTGCTATATAGACTAGGTTACATTTGTCATTCATGTACATTTGTGGCTAATCTGTTTTCAACATTTAACATGTGCAGTAGCGAGCTAAGAAGTGTTCCCTTTAACAATGATAGGATATACATATTGTGAGCAGGCAGACATGATTTTTACATACATCCATGCAAATGTTAATGGACACAAGGTATGGGGGCTGTATCAGATTGCATTTCCAGACTGAAAGCAGTGAATCATCCAACCTTTACTGTCACGTTGCTGAAATAGGATCCGTGGCATCAGAAATGATGGATCAAGGAAGACAGAGATTCCCTCATATGTCTGACCACAAAGAACACATTCTACAGGCTGCCGAAGCCAATCCAGGTAAAAGTACATGTTGCACATCTCACACTACTGCATGAAGTTGACTTCAAAAGCAACTCCTGTATCCATATCATTTGTAACGTGTGCAGGGTCTTTTGCTTCCTGATCACTCACCATGGGAGAACTTTTACCAATGTCTTTTTGCACAAACTACTTGTTGTGGTGCAGTGGATATCGGCTCAGAACGAGAAATTGGGGAGCCGAGTTCGAATTCGAGTTGAATTCATTGCATTCAGTTACGCGAAAATACCCTTGGGAAAGGTATTAGTCCATCTCTTCCTTCCAGTTATGGGTTAAATAACAGGACAGATTGGGTTCTATAGCCTTGGCTGGCAACCAGTCTACTGCAGAAAGTATTGGCAACCTACTGCGGGATAATCTTCTGCCCAGTCAGTTATGTCTCTTTCGAGACATGATCGCCCAAGCGTGTTTTCACATATGGCACTTAACTGACTAACTGTTTGACAGTGTCTACCATAAACTTTAAACTTAACTCAAAAAGGAAGGATTTGCAGACATGTTTATATGAACTCTTGTTCTTGTTTTGGTGTGAGGAACCTGTCTCCAAAGTTTGTGAAAGTATTTTTGATACAATGTGCTTGTGTAGAAAATTTATGACAAATTGGATATCATTTTTTTTGCTAGATGTTTCATCCATTAGGACTTAATTGGTCTAAAGTGATGTTTTCATTGATGTAACTGCATATTTCAATGTTGAAGCCATGATTCTGAAAGTCCTGTTCAGATGCATGGGACACATCATTTGGATGGACAATGACAACATCACAAAGCAATTTCCCTACGGTGAGCTTTCTAAAGGAAAGAGAAAGCATGATAGGCCATTTAAATATTTTAAAGACTGTATCAAGACCAACATTGCTCATACTGGGATAGCCCCCCACCCACCAAGCAGCTTGAAAAGTGCACATTAATGACACCCATGCAAAAAGGAATGCAGTAGTAGAAGCACCTAAACCTCCAGGCCAGTTTTTTTGTTGTTCCTGCATTTGACTCTAGTCACCTTCAAGTTCACTTGTGAACATAAATGACATTGTGCAACCCAAAAACCACTACTATATATTTGTGCACTAATGGTAGAAGACACTAAAGTTTTAAACTTACATGCTTTTTGTTTGGGTAGTCTAGCTAATTTCATTTAGTTTCTTTGTTTTCATCACTTTTGTCATTAAACAAAGTGATAAAAAAAACAAAAAGAAAGTAAACAAAATTGGCTAGACTATATACCAAGACATCTTGAAAAGAAAAAAGGAATCTTAAAATTTCAGTGTCCACCCACTTTGTTTGCATATATGCTGTCTATTATAATAAAGACCGTTATATATTTATATATATATGTATATGAGTAGGCCCCTGCTGTCAAAATATATTGATATGCTGTCTGAAATGACAGCAACATATATATTGATGTACCTAATTTTGAGTATCTTACATCAAGACATAAAAAAACCTCAAAACCTGAGCATGACAGGATATATATATATATATATATATATATATATATACACACACAACAATTTGGCAGTTTCCTGGTTGCTGCTTCCGACTGGTAATTAGGAGCCTGAACTCTTGCGTAGCATCTTGAGAGGCTGCTCTGATCAACAGTCGAATAATATCGGAGTTCCTGTAGTGCCATATCGAGCATGGACGGCTGTCCCTGCATGAACTTCTAGTGGGCAACCCCGAAGCCACATTATGCTGCAGGCTGTGCCAGTCTCCATCCTACACATGCTGCATACAGTGACCGTCTGATGCTAATCTAGACCTCTCATTATAAATCCAATATGAATTCAAGCAAACAAAATAGGAAAACTAAACCAGCTCATCAGAAAACTCCCAGACTTGTTTGCGTCTCCTTCGCAAACATATTCGCACTTTTACAGCCTAGAATCATTCCTTCAAACTAACTCACCTGATATCTTAGCTCTCTGTGAAACTAACCATGACCCTTCTATCCCCTTTTCTGAGTTTTACGTTCCTGGTTACCTTCCCCTCTTCAGGAAGGACTCCAATGTCCATATGCATGGGCTCGGTGTCTATGTCAGCAAACACCTCCCTCTAGCTAGGGTGACCTCTCTTGAATCCCTGGATCATTCTTTCATGTGCTTCCGTCTCTCACTTCTAAGCTCAGTTAGCTATCACTTCTTTCTCTACTGCTCACCTTCCTCCTCTGACTGCTCGGTACTTGATAGCATCTCTAACAATATCGATAAGGCCATTTCTTCACATCCATCTGCCCATATATTTGTGTTTGGTGACTTTAATGCCCACCACACCAAGTGGCTTGAAAACTCTGTCACTGACCTTGTTGGTGTCCACACCATGAATTTTTCAATAACCCAATCTCTTACGCAAGTGGTGGATTTCCTCACACATTTCTCCAATAACCCAAATGGAAGGGACTCACTACTAGACCTCTGATTCACTTCCAGACTCTTGCACTGCCAAGCAGCTCTGCCCTCTCGGAAACTCTAACCACGCCGTAGTTTCCGTCAACATCTCACTCCACTCCCCACTCAACCCAGACTAGCAGAATATCAGAATATCATACTGCTACCAAAGAGCAGACTGGGACTCATTCTGTGACTTCCTGTGTGACATCCCTTAGAACATTTTTAGTCTTCCCATTGAAGACATCGATGCTTTCATCTCAGGAAATTTCAGCTTAAATCCCGCTTGTCCCCCTGGTTCTCGCCCACTTGCTCAGCTGCCATTACTCACCGGAATAATTTCTTTCGGCTCGATCGAAGTCACATGTCAGATCAAAACAGGCTCCTTTTCGCCTCAGCTCGTAATAAGTGTAAAAAGATACTTAACGAAGCTAAGATTTTGTTTGCTGCCAGAATGAAGCAACGCATAGCATCCTATAAGTTCAGCGCCAAAGACTACTGGTGACTCAGTAAAAGTGCGCTTAACAAGAGTAAGACCTCAGTACCCTACCCTAATCAATGAGTTTGAGGTCCTCTCTAAGCTCTACAACTTCTGCTTATCAGCTTCCTGCCTGTTAGAAGTCTTCCTCTGTAGTTCCTATATTTAAGAATACTGGAGAACCCTCGGATCCCACAAATTACCACCCTATCAGCCTTCTTCCGATCTTTGGCAAAGTGTTTGAAGCCATTATCAACGAGGTGGTTCAGCATCTCACAGCCCACAGGCTCCTCTCGGACAAACAGTATGGTTTCCGCTTCACCAGGTCTACCGCTGATATGCTAACGACCATCACCGAGTATATGTACCAGGCTCTCGACAAGAATGGTGAAGCTCAATCTGTTGCCTTGGATATCTCCAAAGCGTTTGACAGTCTCGCATGCTGGCCTCCTACACAAAGTGCAGAGCTATGGTATAACTGGACATTTGTTGAACCTAATCCAGTCATTCCTTTCTAACCGCACATTGAAGGTGGTATTAAACGGACATGCCTCCCAAAACTACCTTATGAACTCAGATGTCCCTCAAGGCTCTATCTTAGGTCCTACACTCTTTATGATTTACATTAATGATCTTCCCAATGCCATAAGATCCCAAGTAGGCATGTACGCCGATGACATCAGTTTACTCTCGCCTCAATCAAAAATCTGGTGTGGGTGACAAAGCGAACCTCGCTGCCGAGCTTGAGAAGGACCTCCAATCTGGAGTGGATTGGGGTAGGAAATGGCTCGTAAATTTTAATGCTTCCAAAACGAAGCTGCTATCAATTAACCATCATAGACAATCACACCTACCTCCCATTAGCATGGAACAGGCTTGCCTCAGAGAGTAAAGCACTACGCCTCCTTGGTCTCACACTCTCAGTGGACCTCAAGTGGAATGACTATATTGAATCCATTGCTAAATCCACAGCTATGAAAGTTGGCTCTCTGTGTAGGGCCCGGAAGTTTTTCCCGTCTGAATCTATCCTGCACATTTATAAATCTACCATCTGCCCGTGTATTGAATACTGCTGCTACATCTGGTCAGGTGCCCCTGCTATTCTCCTCGGGGTTCTTGACAAAATACAACGGAGAATCTGTAATGTGATTGATACTGACTTGGCAGACTGGCTGCAGTCACTCTCTCACCGGTATGACGTGGCTTCCCTGTGCCTCTACTATAAATACTTTCACGGCTTCTGCTCCAATTAACTTAGATCATTGGTGCCTCCTAGGTATGAATTTGCACGAGATATTAGATTAGCAACTAGGTCCCACCCCCAGTGAAACAGATAAGATGTAACTGCAATTTCTACTCCAGCAGCTTCTTCCACTTCCTGCCTGTGGAATTCCCCTTTGTATACTTGCTTCCCCGACAGCTATAATCTCCAGGAGTTTAAATGTAAGGTCAATAGACACCTAACACATTAACTTGCACCCATTCTCTCATTCTTCCCATCTACCCAACCCTCATTCTTGGTATCCTTACCAATCTATTACCCTCCTTCTGACATTTCCCATATCTAACCACTCTTTCTCATCACTTTCCCCTATGTAACCCCCTGTGCAACAGTGGCAGTGAAATGCCTTGCTTGGGGTGAAATGATTAAAAATATAATTCTACACTATTTGACATAATTATTGCCATAAAAAAAGCACAGTTAAAAAGCAAACATGCGGCAAGAGTTTTCATAACTAGCAGTAAAGTTTAATAACTAGTAGTAAAGCAGATGAACTGAGACAATGCTGCCTAACCATTATCTCTCTCCCCATGAGCGTGATCAGAGGAATATATATACAAAAATAAATACACAATGGTCTTTCTTATAATAGAGAGGATATATTCCCTCCTGTCATGTTTAGTGACAGGAGGAAATATATGTGAGGAAACAGCTAATAATCCTCTCAAATATTTTGATGGCAGGGGTACATTTGTAGTTACATAAACAGAAACATTAATTTAGTCTATATATAAGGAAGTGAAGGAACAGATAGTTTAAAAACTTACCATTCATGCATTTATTTTATAAAGAGTGTTCAATACAAAGTAGAGCTTAATATTGTAATTTTGTTATTACAATGGTTTATAACAACATATTACTTAATGCTTTTATAAACCACTGTAATAACAAAATTACAATATATATAGATATATATATTTAATCATTCATCTCTTTAGATAGATAGGTAGGTAGGTAGATATCTCAATCGATCAATATCTGATTGCACTGATTGAGATGAAATTATTGATATTGTGTTTAATTTTTACTATTTTCATTAACAGTTTGGTTTTAAATAATCTCTAAACTTCAATATTTAACTTAAATTGATAATTTGGTTTTAAATAATCTTTGTTAATTATTCAGAAAATATTTCATCTTTTTCTAAGCTAAATATGGAAAGCCTTTCAATTTGTGACATGTTTAATATATCTTCAAGCAGGACTATAATGGAACTGAAACAGCTAATCAAGTTCTGCATTTGGGAATAATGCAGTCAGTGAATAAAAAGTAAGGTTTTGGATTTGAGAGTCAGCTGAAAACCATCAGTCAATTATAAAGACTTGAAAAGGATCCAAAAAGTCTTATTAGAAAAAAAAAAACTTAATAGAAACCATTTCAGAATGATTGACAAGGAAAAATAGAAAAATCTGAATGAGGCAAGTTCCAGTTGAATTGGATGAAAAAATAAAAGATCAGATAGGTAGAAACCTTCCATTAATCATAGTGTGGTTGGAAACTGAGCCATTTTTGCATATTGTCTCTTGTAAGAATAGATTTTGTATCAATAACCAAAGATGTACATAATGGTTGAATGAGGGGAAGAAGTAGTAACAGAAACTGTACTATCACCCTTAGGTTAAGGTAAGCATTTGATAAATTTGTTAGATAATATCTTCTTTCAAAATGACCAATTAATGCATAGAGAGATCAGGATGAATAAGTGCACAAAAAAAGAAAAAAAGAAAAAAAGAAATGATCAGTGCTAATTTTTCTGTTTGTTTTGCAAAAATGTTATGAAAACTGAATAGGAGGGGTGCTTTATTGCACTTTACCTATTCACACAACCTCTTTTCTATAATGTATTATTTTTGTTTTTTCAAGAATTTAGATCACTTCCTTACAAGCAAGAACTTTTCACATCAGAATCAACTAGAAAAAGTCTTCAATAAATTAATCAGTTCTTTGAATGAAGAATTCCTTAAGAAGGGTTTGACAAACTTCTGGTAAGGTGGAATAAATGCATAGACATCGATGAAGAATATACTGACTGAATAAACTTCTTTTTGAAAAATTTATTTTGCTTCAATTTGTAATTTCATTATGATGAATCTTATACATTTATTGTCGTATCCATCAACATATTTCCTCGACTTGAAAAAATAAGAAATAAAATAAAAACATTTCAAAATGCATAGCAAGCAATTTGGTAAACATTTCTCATATGGTTTAAGAATCAAAATTCAATGACACAATTTTTGTTAGTTTTTGTTATCAACATTTTATTTATTTACATTATCTCATTTGTATTGAATGAGACTGGGAAATCATTTGTGTACTGTAACCCAGGCAGAAAAGAAAAAAAAATGTATCCAACTTGGATATCTGCACTGAAATTCAACACATTTAGAATAAACGGATAAAAATGGTAAGATTAAAAAAAAATAGAAATTCACATTCATTCACTGATATAATTTGTTATTACCATAGCATTATAACCTAGAGCTCAAAATATATATGCTGTAGGTGTTTTCTTTAAACAATCCAATGCCAAAATATCAAAGTGAAGATTTTAAATATAAGTCAATTTTCTTTTTTACATAAAAATGGCTGGCTGGTTTCTCCTGTGTCAGTAATTTAAAAAGAAATTAAAGTTCTATTTGATAACACAACATTTATAGCACAAAGCTATAATGTTTGTTGTTTGCAATCAGTTTTTCATTTGGGATACATGAATACAAATGTGAACCAACTTGTATTGATTGGTGACCTATTGAAGAGAAATAATAAATTGGAGAATCATTTCCCTTACTATGCTATATATATATATATATATATATATATATAAATTTTGAAAGTTCTGTACAAGTGAAGATGAATACAGGGCCAAGTATATCTTTGCCAAAATAAAGAAATTATACAATTATGGTATGAAATACATTTCATGTGTACACTTTTTTTTAGTGAGATTGCAAAGTGCAAGTGGGGCAGAGGTATAGGCTATATCTAGGACTTGAGTTCAATGCAAGATCTTATAACATATATAATACATAATCAAAAATCAATAAATAAAAGTACAGATCTGAGTGAATCAATCAGCAGTTTTAATGATTTTTATTCACCCTTGTTTTTGTTTTAATATATTATAAGAAAGAAATTAATCTTATAAAGAATGAACCTTTGGACCTATCTAAAATATAAAATATGCAGAAGTAAATTAAACAAAACAGATTTTAAATAACCCTAAAACCACTTAATGTTTTTAAATGCACTCTGAAAACACAGGCTTAAAGGGAGAAAAAATAGATTCTTATCTGAAAATTTATCAGAATAGCAGATATAAAAAAATAAATTTATCAAAAACAAAAGAAAAATAGTAAAATGAATTGGTTGTGCTAAACCTTTCATAAAGTAAAGAATATCTAAGCTCAGAATGTAGCCTATTAAAAAAGTAAATGTTAATCTTATTTTAAATTGGGTTACTTAAAATTATGGATTCATATAAAAAGATATATTTACATTAATAAATTATTGATGCAGATCAATGGCTAACAATACTGCATATTTTTTAATGCAGTTCTTGTGTTCATCAAAAACTATTATAAAAATAAATCTTGTCTGAATTCCAGAAGCACACTTATGTCAAAGAATTTAATTAAGTGTTAAGTAACAAGTTTTTTTTATTAGAAATCCAGTAATATTTTTGCAACAGAAATAAACATTTCTAAAGTCCTTTTTTTGCCGTCTTCTCAAATGGATACATGCATTTAGATTATCAATCTTCAAAAAAATATTAATTTCTATAGAGTATTCTTCACAAACTATCAAATTTAATGTATTATCATATGAACTAATTAACCTAGATTATTTAGGAAAGAGGTAATCTTTATAAAAAATTGTAACCAGCTCAAAACACAGCTTAAGACATGATACACTAATACACAGAATACCAAAACCGTAAGCACTGAATTTGTCCATTTCATTTTTCTAACATCCTTATGTACATAATTAAAATTATGATAAGCTGATCCTATCCAATATTCCCTAACTAAATTGTACTGTAATTATTTGTTTTATAGGATAAACCAGGTGGGACTTTATAAATTTTCCTTTTCTAAATTTTAAAATTATAAGAAAATGTCAACTTTTAACTCTTGTACCGCTTCAGTTTCCTTATACTATTCAAATTAGCATTCTGCAGTAGATTCTAGTTCTGTTCAGAGAATGATAATAAGCATTAGAACATTAATGAAATAGAACTTTTTCTTGCTTGTTAATATTAACATTTTCTGTATGAGAGCTTTTAATCTAATGCATCATTATGTGAATTTCTAATACAACAAAACTGATGCACACTTCAGAGGAAGATCCTGGTGTTTTATTTTCTTTCTTTAACAATAACAATCATTTAATTTCTTTTAAAACAGATTATATTTTATGGATTGGTGAGAAAATATTGTTTTTCTTACTCTTTGACCACTGAGGCACAAAACATTTGTCCTCTCTTTGTCATTTGCCCTGATCAAATTTACGAATAGCACATAAGAGTATCATTGAAGTAAATAACTAAATTCCACATATCACTCACATCACTTCTTTTTGTGCAAAATGTTTTAACCTTGATGCTTATATTGTTATCATATTGACTGAAGGCATTTTGACATGTCTACAGTCAAAATAACAGTTCTATTTTTAAATAAGAAATCTGATGAATAGCCATATGAAATTCTCTTGTCAGCTAATTTTAAACTTTAAAGGAAATTCAAATTCTAAAACTTACTTTACTAGTTACAAAAAGAAAAATTGCTACACAATACCCATAACTAAGAGGATAAACAATGATATAAGAATTTATTTTTGAGATCCTTAAGATGTTAAAAATATTTTTAAAATCAACACATTTGGGATTTTATCATTAATCTAAAATATAATGCTTTAGAAATACAAGATATTTGATAAAACAAGGTTGAGTTCATTTTCTCTAATCCAAAGCAATTCAACTTGGTCATGTGATGAAAGTCATAACAACCATCTTCACTGTTTGAAGACCCCCAATAATAAAGAGGAATTACATTTTTTATAAATAGACAATACAAATTGGTGGCAATACACCATATTTTCTATCTGGTCAGAAGTATTGCTATGGATAATGCCCAGAAAACTCTTATTAGTCTCAAAACAAGTTTCAGTAGCTATCTTTAAAAATAACATGCAATTTGACATCTGGCCTTTGAAGAGTGAAGATGCTCATTGGCTGATAATACAAATAATGGCTGTGGATTTTTTTTTTTAATGTCTTATCAACCTTTTGTGAATCAATTAAAGCTGAAACATTTTGTGATTATAATTATATATTTTTTTTTTTTGCAAGTGAATATTGAATTAACTACTTTGTTGAGATGATTTTTCTAGATACAAGTCCTGTCTAATGCATAGCTGGGGTGGGAGATGGATTAATATTTATCTGAAAGTATTTGCATGTAAGTGAATGCAATGAACACAACTGGAATACGATCTCAGTTTTGACAGATTTCTCATTCTGAGGCCATCCATTACACCACTGTGACATTCATAAGACAAAAATATCACTTCTGTTATTAAGAACTATTTACATTATTAGGATATTTTATATTTAGTTAATGCTCTTAAAAATGCTCTTCAAATCAAGTATTTTAAAATTGACCAATTTGTAAGCACAAGGTTTACACTTCACTACTTAATTTCTTAAAAAAAAAAAAAAATGAACAAAAAAGCAATTGCAAAAATAAGATTATATACAACGTAAACTGTAATTGATTTTTTATTACCAAGCTATCATTGAAATCTTTAATGTTTTCCCAACTAGTATAGAAATGAAAATTCACAGTAATGACTTGTAACAAGTACTAAAAAAAATTTCTATTTCCTATCATGCAAAATATATCTTTAAAAAAAAAAAAAGGGTATTTGTATTACAAATTCATATATATATATATATATATATATATATATATATATATATATACAGTGAAACAATTTTATTCTTTCCATTTCTTTTATATATAACTTAAACATTTCAAAACCTTTATTTATTTAACCTGGAATAACCCAAACCTGGCAAATGATCTCTTTATGGGGTACTCTGCAGGGAGGATCAAGTCACTTTCAAGGGATTGTGAAATCGGTGTACTGGATAAACTGTAGTACAACAGATTAAATTTTCGTTATAATTATTTTAATAGGTTACCTCCCTTGAGACAACCGGTCTTTTTAAAAAATACCTATCGGCATAAAAGCATAAGATCTATTCTAATGTGACTGCATTAGCTAAAGTTTAAATTAACAGTACAAGAAATTCAAGAAATGATTGAATTTAACCACTTTATAACAGATAACTAATATTATTATGGAGATAGATAGTAATAAATGCGGATGTTAAATATTTGCTTGCTTTTAGATTTTAATTTGAATCAACTATCTTTTTTTAACTCGATTTTTTGTGTAGTTTATGACCAAAACATGTTGAAAATTGCTGGATCTTGTAGAACCTCCAAAAACAATGATAAATATGGACAATACAGTGTCTATTTTGGAAATGCAGATACAAGAGACAAAAATTTACAAGCATTCCAGTAAAAATAAATAAATAGAAAAATGGTTATATTTTAATTTAGAATTGTATCATTAAGCCACTAAATATTTTCAGTTTATTATAAGGGTTGTTTTAAAATTTTATAGCCTAAAATATCAACTCATCCAACTCACACATATTTGAATGAAATTATAAAAGGTAAATATCAAACAGCCTCTATCTTGCACACTTCCAGGTTATTATTAGACAGGCAGGGTTCGACATTTGCTTTACTTTACAATATTTAGAGTGGTGAAAATTTAATCTCCCACTTACATGTATATATTTAATGAGGTAATTTTAAGATTGGAAAAAAAAGTATGAAGATTTGACACTATATGGACATTAGATAATAATGTGTTCAGAAATCAAATATTCTAAAAAAAAAAAAAAAAAAAAAAAAAAAAATCTTGTCAATCCTTACTCTAATTTTAAAGCTTGAAATGGGCACTTTCAGAAAGCACTATTAATATGCCAGATAGAATTAATGAAGAAACAGGAATATGTTTCTTTCTTTCAATTTTAATTAATGTCTGCTGAAGGGCAATAGTCAGTCAGTTAAGTACCACACGTGATACATGCTTAGGCGTTCATGTCTCGAAAGAAACATGAATGACTGGGCAGAAGATTTTCCCCACAGTAGTTTGCTATTACTTTCTGTGGTAGACTGGTTACCAATCAGTCCTGCTATTAAACCCATAGCTGGAGGGAGAAGAGACGGATTAATACCTTTTCCAAGAGCATTTGCATGTAAGTGGATGCAATAAAGTCAACTGGAATTGCTGAGTTCCCATTTCAAGCAGATATTCATTGCACCACAACACCCATCCCAATAACAGGGTAGTTTTACAGGCCATTCTCTAATTTAAGCATTATTGGGTGCCCATGGCCCTGTGCCAAACTCAGATGGAAGTTGATATCTGCTATACAATTAAATGAATCAAAAAGGTTGAAAAAATAACATTCATAATATAAATAAAATATTTCTTTATATTATCTAAATTTAACAAGCAGACTAATTTTCCCCCTTTTATTTAGATTTAAGCAGAACAGGAGTTGTTAGAACTAGATTAAAATAAATGTTTCTCATTTTACACTACTAAAAGAAAAGAAGAAAGAACACCTCATTTTTAGATAATCAAAAGGAAAGAAAGATTTTGAGATGTAGAGTTTAGGTGACTAAGTAAAAAAACAAAAAACAAAAAAACACTAACATGGCTTTATTTTCTATTCCTCCCTATTTCATGTTTACTTTATTAAATGTGAAACAAACCAAATAAATTCAATTACATTTAACAATGACATCAATGGCTTTCTAACCTAAAAAATATATACATATCACACTTGTGTGTGTGTGTGTATATATATGTACAAATAAAAAATGTCCTAAGAGTAATTAAAAATCATTCTCAGAAAAGAAATAAGTTTTACACATAATATTCTAAAATATTTTAAACAATAAATTTATTAATAAAGATCTAAACATATTTATAGAATATTTGTAGTAATGCAAGGATGGGTTAATGATAATGTATTTTATTCCTTATTAGGTGTTCAACAATTTTAAATGTTAGTGTTTTGTTATCTTTCCTCAGATTTTATAACGAAAAGGAGATTTATAGAATAAAGAGTTTCACCAGCATGATTGGCACTATCAAAAATATTTGAAACTTTGAAATTACATAGTAATCATAGTTGCAAGACCAAGTACATTTTTCCAATAGCAAATCAATATTTGAAACTTGATAAGATGGTGTACTATGGCTATGTACTTAAAAGAATGGTTTTAGGCATTAATGACTGTTTTGAAAGTTTGCACTGTATATAACAAATTTCAATTACTATTCTGTTGATGAAGAATGCTGATAGAAATAATGTTTTTTTCTTTAATGATTATAAAGAGTTTGAAAGATTTGGATGAGTGTCAAATCATGAAAATATATTGAATAACTTTTTTTCATCTATCATATTCTGTAGCTCCATTGAAAATAAACAATTGATATATAAAATATGCTGTGAAGTAGTAAAAGTTTTCTATTATTTTATGTTAACAGGCAAATGTAAACAAAGACATGCTAAAAAAGTTGCTTACTGAGTAAAATAAAATAAAAATATACATGAAATTGATCAGAAAAAAAAAACAAGCAAAGTAAGCAAGCAAAAACAGAAAGGTCATTATTAAATAAAACTATAAAAAACGTTTTTGGCATTTTGTTAAAGTAAATTTCTGTTTATGAATGATTAAATATTGCTAAAACATTTACTTTTAAAAACTTAACATTGTTGATAAGTCATTGCAGATCTCTGGTTGATCCACAAGCATAATGACTTGTACATCAACTTTGTTGCAAATTTATGTTGCATTCTCTTATAAAAATATTATAATATTGAGCATGTATAAGTACATTCTCACTATTTGCCTATATATATATATATATATATATATATATATATATATATACACACACACACACACACAAACCAGAGATAAAACAAGATAGAAAGAAGGAAGAAATAAGAATAAAAAGATACTTAAGAGTGTAGCTTGACATAATATGATAACTATTTATTATGATGATATTTATGTATTAAACTTTGTTAAAAAATGAAAAAAATTCAGAGTGGTTGAGATGGAAGGAAAGAAAAAAATATCGAAGTGGAAAAGTGAAATGAGAGGAAAGAAAAAAAATAAAACAAGGATATTTGTGAAGAAAAAAAAAAGGGATGTTTGTAAATTGAATTTCTTCTATTAATGCTCAAAAGTAAAATAAGCTTATGTTTTTAAAATATTTCCTTTATCAAGTGAGCTACACACTTTGCTCTCTGCTTTATTTCCAGAATTACATATATCAATTATACAAAAAACAACTAATCACAAAGTAATGAGAACTTCAGGTAATCAGTCTCAATTTAGTGATAGATTTAAGTCACAAATGTTGCATTAATATCTTAATGTAAAAATGAAATCCCAGCTGAGCCAGGATGCCTAGATTCTTTCCTTTTTGTGCATATATTTTGATTGCAATTCATGAGTAGATTGATTAAAATGAGCGTAAACAAGCCAAATTCTTATCTCAAAAGTCCTACTATGTTAATCTTTTGCACCAGAGAAAAAACAAATTTTACTTCTTAAAGTGCAGCTTCAGTAACAAGTCTTTGTTAGCCATAACTCAAATCAAAGGTTTCTTTCCGACATAATTTCTCATATAGAATTAGTTTGTGCAATGTTTCAAATGATGTGAAAGAGAGATACATCAACTGGTTCTTGAGAAATTACACTCACTGTTACTGCCCCACAATGATACAAATGTAACATTTAAAAAAAATATGAACAGGTTGAAGGAATAATTTAATGATCACAGAGAAACATAAGCCATTATTTTGGGTCCCCAGAAACAGAGAGAGTGAGAGACAATTCTTGGAAATGTTTTTTTTTTTCTTTCTTTAAAATAGTAAATTTACAATTTTTGTGTTTGTTATGCTTTTTGTTTGTTAAAAAAAAGAAAAAAAAAGAAAAAAGTAAAAGTGAAAAAGAAAAAGTGAAAAATATAAACAACAAACAAACAAACAACAAAAAAATGAGTCAGCAAATCTGAAGATGTTATATACATAGAGCAACATCATTGTTGCTTTTAAAAACCAGGTAAGACTGATGATGATAATGACAGTGAATTCTTTCAGGTGATTATGCACTTAATTAGCCACTGGAGATATATATATATATATATATATATATATATATAGGTTAAGGTAACCACCAGCACCAAATCCACATTAAAATTTTTGGGATTTTTTTTTTCTTTTTAGATTTGAGAAATACATTTTTTTTATTTGCATTATTTATATATTCAATTTATTATTCTTTTTACTTCTTGGTCTTTTAAACCTGTTCCCTTAAAAGAAAGAAAAAATATTGTTTTTAAATTATTTCATACTAATTGTTTACTTTCTTCTAATGTTTCCTTGGAATCATTTAACTCTTTTTTAATTTCATTTATGTCCACTTCAAATTCAATCTCTTTCTGACACTCATCTTCCATCTCAGTTTCAATCTCCATCTTTACTTTTGTCACAAAACTGTCTTCAGGCTCAGATTTTATGACAATATTTTCGTCCCATTTACACACAGTAGAGCAACCATCTTTTTTGTCACTCTCTTCCATCTTCTGTGGCATCTGTTCAGTCACACTCATATCCATTGCATTAACTTTTTCTTCTGTCAACCTAGAACAGTCCAGGTCAGTATTTTCTGAATTTTCCTGATCCATTGGTTCTAAGAGTTGTTCTATCAAATTTTCAGAATTTTCTTGTTCCATATTTTCTGTATTCTGTTCTTTTTTAATTTCAATATTATTTTCATCTGACACTTCTTTTTCATTGCTATCAAATTTCAGATAAATTTGATTAACTGACTGGTCATAAACATTATATGTAGTTTCATATTCTATTTCCATCTTCTCTTCTTTTATCTTGATAAACTCCTCGGTTTTTACTTCATAACCCATTTCAGCCTCTTCTTTGGCTGTTTTTATAGCCTTTTCAAGATAAGGGCCTGATTTTTCAGTCTCTTCCTTGTCAAATTTTTCTACTGCTGATTTTACTTCTTTGAATGATTTTTCAACCTTTACCTTGTCTGATATTTCTGTGCTTTTTTTGTCTGAGTTTTCAGCCAACTCACTGTCTAATATTTCAGTTAACATTTCAGCCTCTTCTAAATTTGGGATTTCAGTCATTTTGGCCAAATTTTCATAATCTTCTTCAATGGCCATTTCATACTCTTTGGTTTCTTCTTCTACGTTACCTCGCTCATTATCATCCAGTACTCCATTGTTTTGCGTCATTTCCTCCTTAATTTCCGCCATTTCTTCCTCCACTGTTGCTTTAGTAATTTCCTTTACAACAGAAATATTTTCTTCCATTCCTCCCTGTGTAACATCACTTTGGTCCCATTCTTCCAAACCTGTATGCTCAATTTGATTTTGAGCCACATTTCTGGTATCTTTATTCTGATCAACTTGATTTTGAGCCACAGTTTTAGCCTCTTCATAATGATCAGTTTGATTTTGAGTCACACTTTTGGCACCTTCGTCCAAATCAATTTGACTCTGAACCATGCTTTCAGCTTTTTCATAATCAGTCAGATTTATTTCCATGCTTTCAACATCCTTGTCATGATTAATTTCATTCTGAGCTAAAATTTCAGCCTTTTCATCATGACCAACCAGATTCCGAACAATGCTTTCAACCTCTTCGTCATGAGAAGCCTGATTCTGATCCATGTTTTTGGCCTCTTCGTCATGGTCAACCTGATTTGGAACCACATTTTCAGCATCTTCATCATGATCAACCCGACTCTCGAGCACGCTTTCAGCCTCTTCGTCAGGATCAACCTGACTCTCGAGCACGCTTTCGGCCTCTTCGTCAGGATCGGCCCGACACTCGAGCACGCTTTCGGCCTCTTCGTCAGGATCGGCCCGACTCTCGAGAACACTTTCGGCCTCTTCGTCAGGATCGGCCCGACTCTCGAGAACGCTTTCGGCCTCTTCGTCAGGATCGGCCCGACTCTCGAGAACGCTTTCGGCCTCTTCATCAGGATCGACCCGACTCTTGAGCACGCTTTCGGCCTCTTCGTCATGATCAACCCGACTCTCGAGCACGCTTTCGGCCTCTTCGTCATGATCAACCCGACTCTCGAGCACGCTTTCAGCCTTTTCGTCATGATCAACCCGACTCTCAGGCACATTTTTGGACTCATTGCCATCATCAACCTGATTCTCAGGCACATTTTCAGCATCGTCATGGTCAACCTGACTCTCAGGCACGATTTCGTCCTCTTTGTTGTGATCAACCCGACTCTCAGACATGCATTCGTCCTCTTTGTCATTATCAACCAGACTCTCAGGCATGCATTCGTCACCTTGGTCGTGATCAACCAGACTCTCAGGCATGCATTCCTCACCTTGGTCGTGATCAACCAGACTCTCAGGCATGCATTCGTCACCTTGGTAGTGATCAACCAGACTCTCAGGCATGCATTCGTCACCTTGGTCGTGATCAACCAGACTCTCAGGCACGCATTCGTCACCTTGGTAGTGATCAACCAGACTCTCAGGCATGCATTCGTCACCTTGGTCGTGATCAACCAGACTCTCAGGCATGCATTCGTCACCTTGGTCGTGATCAACCAGACTCTCAGGCACGCATTCGTCACCTTGGTCGTGATCAACCAGACTTTCAGGCAGGCATTCCTCACCTTGGTCGTGATCAACCCAACTCTCAGGCATGCATTCCTCACCTTGGTCGTGATCAATCTGACTCTCAGGCATGCTTTCGTCCTCTTTGTCATGATCAACCCGACTCCCAGTCATGCTTTCAAACTCCTTGTTGTGATCAACCTGACTCTCAGGCACTATTTCAGACTCTTTGCAGTTATCAACCAGACTCTCAGGCATGCTTTCAGCCTCTTGGCCACTATCAACCTGACTCTCAGGCACAATTTCAGCCTCCTTGTTGTTATCAACCCGACTCTCAGGCATGCATTCATCATCTTCCTCATGACCAACCTGACTCTCAGGCATGCATTCGTCCTCTTTGCCATTATCAACTTGACTCTCAGGCACGATTTTAGCCTTTTTGTCATGATAAAGCTGACTCACAGGCATGCTTTCGTCCTCATTGTCGTGATCAACCCGACACTCAGGCATGCTTTTGTCCTCTTTGTCGTGATCATCCCTACTCTCAGGCACTATTTCAGACTCTTTGCAGTTATCAACCAGACTCTCAGGCATGCTTTCAGCCTCTTGGCCACTATCAACCTGACTCTCAGGCACAATTTCAGCCTCTTTGTTGTTATCAACCCGACTCTCAGGCATGCATTCATCATCTTCCTCGTGACCAACCTGACTCTCAGGCATGCATTCGTCCTCTTTGCCATTATCAACTTGACTCTCAGGCACGATTTTAGCCTTTTTGTCATGATAAAGCTGACTCACAGGCATGCTTTTGTCCTCATTGTCGTGATCAACCTGACACTCAGGCATGCTTTCGTCCTCTTTGTCGTGATCATCCCGACACTCAGGCATGCTTTCGTCCTCTTTGTCGTGATCATCCCGACACTCAGGCATGCTTTCGTCCTCTTTGTCGTGATCATCCCGACACTCAGGCATGCTTTCGTCCTCTTTGTCGTGATCATCCCGACACTCAGGCATGCTTTCGTCCTCTTTGTCGTGATCATCCCGACACTCAGGCATGCTTTCGTCCTCTTTGTCGTGATCAACCCGACTCTCAGGCATGCTTTCGTCCTCTTTGTCGTGATCAACCCGACTCTCAGGCATGCTTTCGTCCTCTTTGTCGTGATCATCCCGACTCTCAGGCATGCTTTCGTCCTCTTTGTCGTGATCATCCCGACTCTCAGGCATGCTTTCGTCCTCTTTGTCGTGATCATCCCGACTCTCAGGCATGCTTTCGTCCTCTTTGTCGTGATCAACCCGACTCTCAGGCATGCTTTCGTCCTCTTTGTCGTGATCAACCCGACTCTCAGGCATGCTTTCGTCCTCTTTGTCGTGATCAACCCGACTCTCAGGCATGCTTTCGTCCTCTTTGTCGTGATCAACCCGACTCTCAGGCATGCTTTCGTCCTCTTTGTCGTGATCAACCCGACTCTCAGGCATGCTTTCGTCCTCTTTGTCGTGATCAACCCGACTCTCAGGCATGCTTTCGTCCTCTTTGTCGTGATCAACCCGACTCTCAGGCATGCTTTCGTCCTCTTTGTCGTGATCATCCCGACTCTCAGGCATGCTTTCGTCCTCTTTGTCGTGATCAACCCGACTCTCAGGCATGCTTTCGTCCTCTTTGTCGTGATCAACCCGACTCTCAGGCATGCTTTCGTCCTCTTTGTCGTGATCAACCCGACTCTCAGGCATGCTTTCGTCCGCATTGTCGTGATCAACCCGACTCTCAGGCATGCTTTCGTCCTCTTTGTCGTGATCAATCTGACTCTCAGGCATGCTTTCGTCCTCTTTGTCGTGATCAACCTGACTCTCAGGCATGCTTTTGTCCTCTTTGTCGTGATTATCCTGACTCTCAGGCATGCTTTCTTCCTCTTTGTCCTGATTAACCTGACTCCTAGGTATACTTTCGTCCTCTTTGTCTTGATGAACCTGACTCTCAGGCATGTCTTCAGCCTCTTTGTTGTGATCAACTCGGCTCTCAGGCATGCATTTATCCTCTTTGTCATGATCAGCCTTTGTCTTAGGTACACTTTCAGACTCTTTGTCATGATCAACTTTACTTTTAGGCATGCTTCTGGCCACTTTCTCATTATCACACTGACGCTTAGTAAAATTTTCTGCCTTTTTGTCATGATCAACCTGACTCTCAGGCACACTTTCAGCCACTTTGTCATGATCAACCTGACCCTGAGGCATGCTTTCGGCCTCTTTGTCATTATCAGCTTGATTTTGTATCTCACTTTCTGTTTCTATATTTTGATCAACTTTATTTTGAGATACACCTTCTGTTTCAGCTTGTTCAACTTTTTCTTGTGCCTCACCTTCAGTCTCTTCATCTTGATCAGCTGATTCTGATTCTTTTTGGTCTGTTTTTTCTATTTTTACACGTGTTCCACTCTCAAACATGATGCACTGAAATTCTCCACAGCCAGTCATGTGTGTGATCGGATCCTCTCCAGATGCTAGAACTTCTCTACAAAATACACATTGTTTCTTTAAATCACCAACATGCATCACAGAATGAACAACCAGTTCCTGAATGTTGCCAAAAACAGAGTCACAATAGTAACACTTACAGAATTCTTTACTGCTATGAGATTTTAGATGACTGATATAATTACACAGGTGATGAATCTGTTCAAGGCATATTTTACAGGTGAAATAATCTTCTTTGAGTTCCACTTTATCTGTTGCTTCATTCCCAGAGGCACCGGCAGACTCAGTGATGACATTGGCTTCAGCATTGTCAACATCAATGGAACAAAGGTCAACCGTCACATTATCCAAAACCAAAGTTGGGTTTGATATATCATCAGTACTTCTGGAATTTGCAGGAGTCAGAGAAGATAAACTACCGACAGAAGAATTATCAGGGACACCTTGGCCTTCGGAAGATATTTGGGTCTGGGATTTTTCTGAATCATTTACATTCTGGAAGTTAACATCAATTTCTGAAGTACTCAGAGATCGAATATCTACAAGAGTAATGCCTGACACTGCTGTTCTTTCATCCTCAGGAATAGAGGGTTGTAGTGTGCTTAAACTTCTGACATTACTTAGTGTAATCTCAGGCACAGATTGGCTTGCTTCTTCAGCTGGCTTGTTCAGAGTTCGAACTTCTAACAATGTAATGTCTGATGATGTGTTATTGTTTGTGGAGTTAGATGCCCAATCCTCACTGTCAAGGTTGATGGTACATGTACTTGCTGATTCATTTTGGCCTGTGCTGAAAGCCTGAATGCTGGTGTTTGACAGATCAAATTCAACAACTGACGTGGCATTATTAGAAACTGGCTGAGATGTAGAATTATTGCTAGTGTCCAGCTCAACAATATCAACAAGGTTAACAGAAGACTGCTTGTTAGAAAAAGAACTACCACCATTTTCATAGGTAGTTACATTCACATCAGGGCCAGTTAGATCAAATTGGACAATATTTGTGGAGTTTGTTGGCAGAGTAGTCTTTTTGGACACCACTGAAACATCATCATCAGGATCAAGATCTATCATAGGAATATTGCTTGAGGCCAGTGTCTTCCTCTGTCGGAACATTCTTGACATTCGGGAACGGTTGAAACTATTCATAGCAGAGACAGATGGGCCAACACCTGCTGTACGTCTTGAAAAAGTTCTGGTTCTCAGGGTATTGTTGGAACCCTGAACTCCAAAATTGTTACTACTATTATTTAAAGCAGCTGCATTTTTCTGTCTCTGCAAAGCTGCAGGATGGGTAGTGTTTGCATAAATTTGCACGGGGCGAACTTGATATGGGTTTGATTGTCCCCCAGCAATGTTGTTAATGGCTCGTTGGTTTAGAGAACTTGGGTGAACATTAGCAGGGTTACAATTTACAGTGCGAGTGGTTTGACGGTTTTGTCCGAGAATTGACTGATTATTTGCTCGGTAGCATATAGTATTACGACGGTTCCAATCATTAAGGTTGTTGGTGGTCAAATCACAATTGACCGTGTTCTGCACCAGTTGTGAATTCTGGTTTGCAATCACATTTGGATTCAGCCGACCAAAACGGTTGCCATTGTTTAAAGTATGCCGATTTTTTTCAATCGATGCTAGATTGACAACAGAAAGATCACAATTCAATGTGTTTGGTACTTGTCCAACAGTAGAAGCGCCAGAACCCAACACCCGACCAGCTTGTCGCAATCTTCTATTCCTTTTCAGGACATTAATATCAGACGTGGTCAGATCAAAATTCACTGTGCTAACTGGGCGTGTGGAAAAACCATAATTTCTTAATGGAGCAGAATGAGAGGTGCTATTACTGCTGGTTGGCCATTGATTCTTGCTCAATGAGCTAATGTTTGAAATGGTGAGGTCACAGTTCACAGTGCTGTCTGATTCATTTGTACCATTTGAGAAGTGTTGATTAGTATTGTTGTATGGTAAACCTGTGTGTCTGTTTATAGTACCAAGGTTGCTTCGAGTCAAATCACAATTAACTACACTTCTTTGATTTGCCTGATTACTATTTCTTAAGAGTTGATTTCTTTGATTAGCAAGGTTGGAATAAATACTGTTATTACCAAAGCGGTTATTCTGAGTGAGATGGTGTGCCAACTGTTTCCTGTTGCTGTAGCTAATACGTGCTGGAAGGCTATTTCTCACTGTGCTCTGACTGCTTACACCCTCAGATGTTAAATATATCCTGTCTGTAACATTTCTGTTCGTTATACTGTTGTTGACAGAGTGTTGTGCTGCCAGCGAATTTTGGGTTCGAAGCTGGTTTTGTAGGTAGCTGTTTCGTGAAGACAATTGGGAGAGACTCGAAACTGGGGTTTTGTTGGCAGTTGTGAGATGTGAAGAACCATAGACTGATGCTTGGTTCCTGGAAGCATTGGTGCCAGAAAGACCTTGAACTCTGAAAGGTCGTTTTAGTGAACTGACACCAGTGACTATGACATCTTTGTCATCGTTACTGGGGCGCTTTTGGGGTAACCTGATGGAATTAGTAGTATTCTGATTCAAAGAATTAATGTCTGAAAGCCGCAAATCGCAACTGACTGTGCTGTTCTTGTTTGCTGCCATCCGCATAGTATTCTGGGCAGCAGGCTGCCCTCCACGATAATTTCGAGTGCCTCTGTTTAAGGAATTCAAATCTGTGAGACGCAAATCACAGTTTAAAGTATTTGCTCGGTCATTATTCCCGCTATAAGTGCTTGTTGTGGACACAGACCCTGCATTTGAAACTGCAGGATTAATTATATTTCCAGCACCAAGTTGATTATTTAACTGGAGGTTTGTACCATGCATATAAGAAACGTTATCATTGACTGAAGCATTCACGCCAATGCCCAGGTGAGCATCTTTATGCTTGTTCAGAGTTTCTACATCTTGGAACCTCTTCTTGCAAAGAGGGCATTCCAGTTCCTTGTCCATGGCGTGTGTCAGCATATGGACGGACAGGTAGTACTTATTCTGGAAAAGCTTGTGACAGACCTTGCATTCAGATTCTTGTTCTTGAGAATGGACATTTCTCATGTGTCTTTCCAGGTGCACTGGTCGCAGAAATGTCATTTGGCAGTGCTCACATGTGTACAGCTTTTGCGACTGGGCATTGGTTTCTTCAACCTGACTGGCACCCATCCTGAATATATTTTTAATATAAATTCTTTCCTTAAATTCTTAATCAAAATATTTTTTACCAAACAGGTAAAAACTTTTGAAAATCTGTATATCTATACCCAAATTGTTTTAATTTTTCAGTTATTTTCTTTTTTAATTCTTTTGTGTCTCAAACACTATTATTCCAGGGATCCATAATTTTTTTTTTATTTATCTTTAGTGCTGATATCAATTGTTATTTCATTGACATCTTAAAGAGGTAAAAGTTTCAAGGGTCTAGTAATCAGGAATAATTTGGCACCCAAACACCACAGCACATAAGTCCCAAACCAGAAGGTATCCACCACATCTGCATGTCAAAATTCATTTTTCAACCTTTTCCATTTGCTTCATTAATATTTTGACTGTTGATGTGCTGAAGAAATGGAGGTTTCCACTTGTGTACCATATTCAATCTGAAACAAAAACAAAAAGATCTTTGTTCAATAAACCAGAGTAAACAATTTTTAGATCGACAATACATAGAATCACGTGTTTCAAAAAGGAGAATAAACTTCCTAAGAGAGACTCCAAGGCTCTCATTTGATATCAAGTTTTCATTCTCTGGGATGTTTTTAGCACTATTGCACAACCGTAATTAAAAAGTATATGAAAATATACAAACAATTTAATGGGTCTTCCAGTATAATAATAACCTAATCAATTACTTTAAAAGTGACAACTTTTCTCTCAGTAAGCAAATATATTAACTGCTTACAGAACCAACAAGAAAAAAAATCAAAGCCAATACTAACAAGATTTGGTAACTTCAACAAATTTGGCCAACAAAATTCTTCTATTACAGGATTAAATAACAAAGATGCTAAACTGCTAAAAACATAAACCTATTATAACAGCAGAAGGGTTTTCAGAATTTAACTGGACTGATCCAAGTATATACAAGATGTGCAACATAAAGCACAAGAAAAGTAAGCTAATACTGAGCATTTAAACTTTCTAATATACTTCTATGTATCACAAAACATACATATCACTAATAGGATGTTGAAGCAAGCAATATATCTTTTTTTAGGAATTCTGCAATCAGATGTTAGGTCATCACATTCAAAAAACTTGTGAATGGAAAAAAAAAAGAAAAAGAAAGTATTTTAGCCTGTGTAGGGAAAGATCCAGGATAGTATTATATTTTTTCAGTACATTATGCAAGTTGAATTATCAGCAGGTTGTTCTGAATTCAAATTATCCTATGACTGAATTAGTCTATTATGCTGAAACTTTCATGGCATTTAGCATTCTTTCAATGACACTTACTTGGCAGTACCCACTTCTTTTTACCAGGTTATATGATAAATGCAGCATAGAGTAACACTTGACCTGACTTACTGAAAGAGTTGATATCATTCCTTGAACTATTAGATGGTCAATGTACAGTACCGAGTCTTTCATGACATTCAAACAATCATAATTACTTGGTAATTTCCTTTAAGTTACATATAATAGGTTGTACTGCTTCAATATGGTACAAGCAGCATTGAGTACTACCTGACCTAACTTACAAGGTAAGCGGATTTAAAAATGCCTTTCTTGGGAACATGAGTGCAAACTGAAATTTGAACTCAGATTGTGAATTTAATTTTTCATGTTTTTAGATCAGCTCTGAACCTCTTTGATTTATTTAATTATAGACAATAAAAAATATTCATATTATTTTGTTTTATAAGCTGTTCATGATCTCTTCAAGTGCACAATTATTCCATCAATTTTACATTGACGCCTTAACTGCTTACTCACACTTTTTAGGTTCAGAACTGATAACAGTTATATTTTCCAATTAATTTTATGCATAAAATAAATTCAAGATAATGCTTCTGATAGTTTTTAAGTAAAAAAAATAAAAAATAAAAGCTTTACATAGTTGAAATTCACCATCCTTGAACTTTCCAATCAGCAAGATTTTCTTGTTCAAAAACTTTTATTGAAAAATATACTTTGCAAAATATACACTCCTGATCAAAAATTTAAGACCCCTTAAAAATCTTTAAAAAGAAATTTTTTTTTATGGATAGATTTTAAACTCCTCCCACTTAAGGTTACCAATACTACAATCTAAAAGGTTATGGAAACAAAAAGCTACATTCCAAACATTTTATTTAGAAATTTACATTTTTATAAAATGAGGCGATTTACACATGATCAAAATTATAAGACCAGGGGTATAAATTGTTAGATCTATGGCAATTCCAATGTTTTTAGCTCAGTTAAAGATTAGCAATCACTGCGTAAAGGTGCTACCATGCTTAAAGCAAGCAAACTTACCAAAGTTGAGCATTCTCGAATTCTAGAATTCCATAAGCAAGTTTTGTCACAGCGGGCGATTGCAGCTAAGGTAAATCTCAGTAAAACTGTGATTTGCAACTTTCTAAAGAACAGTAAGAATTATGGAAAAGCAAAATACTCTGGTAGGCTCCAAAAAATTTCTCCTGCATTGAGTAGGAGAATAAGATGGGTTGTTATGAAAGACAGGGGACTTTCTTCTATTCAAATTAAGGCAGTCACAGATGCTGATTGCAGTCCCGTAACCATCAGATGACACTTAAGACAAAAAGGCATGGTAAATAAAAAGCGTAAACAAATTCCTCAGCTGCTTCCACGTCACAAGTTGGTCCGCTTAAGGTTTGGTCGTGAATACCAAACATGGAACGTTGAGAAGTGGAAGAAAGTCCTGTTTTCTGATGAGAAAAAATTCAATCTCGATGGTCCTGATGGCTTCCAACAATATTGGTATAACAAAAACATGCCTCCTGAAATTTTCTCCGCACGTCATAGTGGTGGAGGGTCCCTGATGGTATAGGGTGCCTTTTCTTACAGAGGGACGATGGAGCTCCAGGTGATGCAGGGTTGTCAGAGAGCGGCTGGTTGTGTTAACATGATACAAATTATTCTGACAGGATAATGCTGCAATCCATGTTGCAAGACGGACCTTGACCTTTCTACAAGAAAATGGGTCCATCTCTTGGGACATCCTGCATGCTCACCGGACTTGAACCCAATTGAAAATGTTTGGGGATGGATGACAAGTGATGTTTATCGAAATGGCAAACAATATTCAACAAAAAATGAACTTTGTGAAGCCATCTTTGGAAGGTGGAGCAACATCCCCCACACCTTAATGGAAACGCTTATTTCTAGCATGCCTGACAGAATTTTTGAAGTCATCAAAAGCAGTAGAAGTAGAACTCATTAATAAATTTGGTTGTTGAATATTTTCATACACTTTTTGTACAATTTCGTAGAATTTTTGTCTCTGGTCTTATAATTTTGATCATGTGTAAATCGTCTCATTTTATAAAAATGTAAATTTCTAAATAAAATGTTTGGAATGTAGCTTTTTGTTTCCATAACCTTTTAGATTGTAGTATTGGTAACCTTAAGTGGGAGGAGTTTAAAATCTATCTGTAAAAAAAAATTTCTTTTTAAAGATTTTTAAGTGGTCTTAAATTTTTGATCGGGAGTGTATTTCAAAAGAGTAAAATAAAAAGACAGACGTAAGTCTTTAACACTTACACTGTTGTAGATGTATTTATACATTTTTGCCAAACTGACATGTCTTGCTGTTGATGTAGACATACATACATTCTCAAGACACCATGAAATATCTGTTCCTAGCATTTGAGTGCTATTTCCAAACCAGTGTTGACTATTATAGCTTACAATATAACCCATCCCATGACATATTTTTATTATGCTATGTGTTGGGAGAGTTGTCTAACTTAGTCTGTACTGCAGAATATCGTATCAAAACAAAAATGGTGGCGCCTTTATAGTTGTTTATTTTCAATACATATAGCCAGGAAATAATGATAGAATAATGAAGCAGTGAAAGTATTGTTAATAACAATGTGTATTTTAAAAATATAAAATATTTGAAACCCACACAGTATATTTATCATATCATATCCTGCAAATATTACTAATACTGGTTACAATTTATTGTAAAAACATTGATTTGCATAATAAAATCTGAGAGTGTATTATCTAACTGGTTTTAAATATACATTTATACTTCACAATTAAATAAAGAACTTGATAAATATTGAGTTCAGATATCAGTTAAAAAACTGAATACAATATCAACTGAGAAAGGCAGCAAAGGTTTATAAATTTTCTAAAAGATAGCACTTGAGAAGACAAAAGAAAACACTAAAATTAGTTACCACCACATGCAATATTGCATCTATGATTTAATATTTAATAAAATATACATATTATATCTGAGACATTTAGTATGAACAGTCATATTCCAAGTCTGATATCATCTTTTATGTACCGTGTCCCTTCAGGATGCAGAGGATCAAAGCCTGCTACATCTTCATGTCCTTTGTAGCTCTTAATAAGTTTTGTCAATCTTTTATTTCTCCCAAACCTTGTTCTGGCATCTATCTGCACATCAAGTATGTCTCTTCCTCCTTTCCCTCTGCTCTTATCAGATTTTCTAAGCCCTCCTTTCTAATTACATGTCCCAGAAATTTCAACTGCCTCTTCCTTATGTTAAGTATAAGTTTATTTTGCTTCCATTCTCTTCAAAATCTCATCAATGCTCGCATGTTCGGCCCAAGATATCCTCAGCATCTTTCTATAGAGCCACATTTTTCTTGCTTTGATATTTTTCTTCATCTTTGAAAAGATTGTCCAGCATTTGTTGTTATTTTATTTTATTTTATTTTATTTTTAATCCTATCACCACGAGCAAGGCGGTAATGCCACTGATGTGCAGGGGGCTACATAGGAGTGAGAAGATTGGAAAAGAGAAAACCGGAAACCGCATCCTAAACAGGAAACAAGGGATGAGTCTCTTCACCTGTTCAATAGACGTGGGTGGAGTGTGAACTGGGCGATAGTTTAGTCTATCTACTCCAATTGAAAAGAAAAAAAAAAGTGAGAAGATTGGAAAAGAGAAAACCGGAAACTGCATCCTAAACAGGAAACAAGGGATGAGCCTCTTCACCTGTTCAATAGATGTGGGTGGAGTGTGATACACGAGAACAGATATCATACAGCTCAGTACTCTTTTCTTTATTTCTAACAAAATTTTTCTGTCTGTTAATACTCTTAGTTTTTGGAATGTATCTTTGGTCATCCCAATGTCTTAAGATCTCAGTGTTTCCATCCTTTATCATAACACTTCCCAGGTATTTAAATTTATGTACCTGCTTGATTTTAGTATCCCCAAAATATACTTTGCATTTTGGGCTAACCATGCATTCTGTCTTCTTATAGTTTATGCTTAGTCTTTTCTTTTCGCTTTCTCTTGCTACCTTCTGTAGGAGGTTTTGCAGTTTCATTTCCATGTCTTCTATCATCACGGTGTCATCTGCATATTTTATATTATAATTGTGGCTGCCAATAATGAATCCTGGTAAGATTTCTAATTCTCTCAGAACTGTTTTGCTGTATAGGCTGAATAGATCATCTTCAAGCACTTTTTGGACCTAGTAGGTACTGCTGCATGTTCCCTTACAGACAAATTTTCAACAATTCTAGAGATCAGAGCTAAAAATACCTGTGATTAAAAAAAATCCTTTGTAGCTCTTAATAAGAAAACAAAATCCAAGACTATTATGCAGATTGTATCATCTATTTTTTCCATTCTTGATTTCATATAGTGAGCCTGACTCTTACTGATGAATGTTATCAATGTTGCTGTTGTATCACCAAGGTGGATATCATATCATATAATATCAGACAAAGTGTGCTGCTAAATTATTCAGCACAATATCCAGTGCTAAACAGATACACACAGAACAGCATAATAGTTACAATAACAGACAAGACAGAACTTACAACACAGAGAGGAGGGATTTAGATTACAATAGTCACTAAAGCAATCATTCTTCATTTAAATAGACCATTTCAGACCACAGGCCATTCCACTATTGAGAGTGCTGAAGGTGTGCCAGCCACTCTACAACACCTCCCCCTTGAAATGTTAAGTCTCCTGGACGATATATTTCCTTCTTTTTGGCTATATTTCTAACATACCTGTTGGTCTTCTTTCATACTTTCCTGCATGATTTTGTTGCACCAGTTGAGGCATTGGTACATCAAACATAACATAGATCACCAATATGGGTTCTTCCCTTCGATGATATACTTTTTTTAAATTTAATTACCTATCTTGGGTGTTTGATTAGGTACAACATATGACCAATACTTTTGTTGATGGTACTTTCTTAACGCGACGACTTTCATAATTTCTAATATTCAAAATAAATATTGTTGCCTGGTTTGAAATGTTTACCATCAAATTTTGTTCTGTTGTCCATATTTTTTTCTTTTGTTGGTCTCAGTTTATCAAAAACTGACTAGATTTTTCTAGCAAACATTAGTTCTGTTGAAAACATGCCTGAAGTTGCGTTAATGTTTGGCATTATTTAGTATACAGACAATAAATCTTGCAGTTTTTTTATTCATGGTTTCTATCCGGCTTACTTTTTTTATCACTCTTTTGAATATGTCGATAAACCTTTCTACCTGTCTATTTGACCTTGGGCGGTAGAGTGGGGATGTTAGATGAGTAACTGAATGAAGTTCACAAAAATCTGCAAATTCTCTTGATGAAAATTGAGTCCAGTTAGCAAACACAATAATGTCTGGTATTCCAAATCTCAGAAGTTAATCATGCGAAAAGTCTAACGTGACTTTTGTAGTTGGTGTCTTGCATCTGAAACTTCAGGTCACTTTGTCAACCATAATAAAGTAGTAAATCCTCTTTATTGCTCCAGCATGGCCAATATGAAGTCTCAACCATGGTTTGTCAATTTTAGGCCAGGGATTAAATTTCATAGGTAGTGCTTTTGCAGCCAATGAGCAATTTTTGAATGTTTTAACCAAATTTTTTATATCCCATACCTTGCCTGATTTCATCCAATGTAATGGGTAATTCCTTTACCATATAATACAGGGCATGTTTTATTTCCAATTCACAACTCAATGAAGCAATCACTGTCTCTTCAAGTGAATCACTTATTCTGGAAATTAACCTTGACAATCCATCAGCATGGACTATCTATTTTGATAGTAAGAACATCATTTTAAATGAGTAGTTCAACAAGATAGTTACCAATCTCTGAAAACAGTTCACTGAATGTGTCAGAATTCCATTTTTAGAACAAAATCTCGACAGTAATGGACAGTGATCAAAGTAAACTGTCTTCTATGAATATATTTATGGAATTTTTAACCGCAAATATTATGGCTAACACTTCTTTTTCAATCTGAGATACTTTGTTTCTGCAGTAAGCAGAGTCCTTGGGTAGAAGTAGGACTCTTAAACCTAGATTACTTGCGTCACTTGCCACATAAATCTCCTTGTTAGAGTCATAATATGTAAATGATAAGTTAAATGTCAATGTCATCTTTAATTTTTGAAAAGCTTCTTCACAATCCACTGAACAAATCCATTTTGTGTCTTTTTTTAACCAGTCTATTTATTGGTGCTCTCAGTGTATGCATGTTTAGAATATAGCTGCTATAATAGTTTGCCAATCCTAAAAATGCTTGTAAAGATGATACATTTATAGGGGCAGGCACTTTTCTTATTGCGCTTGCATGGCATGGATTAGACCTCCTACCTTTATTGTCTATGATTTGTCCTGAATATTTAATTTAACCTATGTGCATATTGTTAGAATTTTTGCACATTCCTCAACTATTGGTATCTGTAAATAGGCCTCAGATAAATCCAGTTTAGAAAATATTTGCTCTCCATTAAATTTTGCAAAAATTTCTTCTATTGCTAGTAGAGGGTAATTGGCTTGTTTTGAACAGTTGTTCAAAACCTGTAGAATAATCAGCACAAACCCTGATTATTACATTTTTCATTTTTATGCAAACTGTTGGATTTGCACAATAGGGTAGGTTGATTTTCAACTTATTTTGAATATCAAAAAGCATCACTCGGAGAAAGTACTGACACCAAAAAGGAGGTTTGTAACCTGCACCAATTTTTGAGCATTTAGTTTAAAAGATCGTCTAATATGAAGCACTTAAAAATCCTTGTTTTTCATGCATTTGGATATGAAATTGCTTAGAAAAATTATAATTTAAATTCAGAAAAGTTTGTTAATTTATATTATTCAAATGAAATAAATACAATGGTTGGAGAGCCAACCAGAAAGAGATTAAAAAAATATCAAAGATAAATTTTGATGCAGCACATTGGTCTCATTTGATTGACCTGTCCCAAAATGGAGTTTGTGAACTTGGATTCACTGAAGAATTTTCTGATTATGAACTTCTGGAGTCTTCAATGAGGGGGACAAAATTAGAGTTACTTGATTTGCCTTCACACTCACAAAGTGTCGAAAGGGCAGTAAAATTAACAACTGCAGCTTCTCAATCGGTCTATGGAACTAAAGCAAGGTATAGGCACATCATTACAAAAGTGTTATGCCATGAAATGAGAACTTCCTTTGCTTCAAAGGGCTCTTATGCAGAGCAGTTTTATATGATGTAATAATAAAAATTGCTATTATTCTCACAACATTCATTTTTTTGTCATATCTTTTATAACTTTACAGTTATTATATAAAATAGAAATTTAAAATCCCACTATTAATAACCAGTAGAATTTTAGAGTGTTCAAATTACAATGGTAGTTTATATTAAAATAATCCCTTAATTTGTTCTTAGCAAAGTTTATACTTGTTTGCTTTTGTTTCATTGATAACAGAAAAAAAATAATTGTTTTACAATATCTTGCAATGTTATTACTGATGTATATCAATTAATGAGGTAAAATGAAGATTATCTGAGCTGTTGGGGTTGGGGTGGGAGGTTATAATTTCATTTTAATTGCTACTTTTTGATATATTCATTTCATTTGAATAATATAAATTAAACTTTTCTGGATTTAAATTATAATTTTTCTAAGCAATTTCATATTTAAATGCATGAAAAACAAGGATTTTCAAGTGCTTCATATTAGACAAACTTTTAAACTAAATGCTCAAAAATTGGTGCAAGTTACAAACCTACTTTTTGGTGTCAGTACTCATCATACCAATACCCAACTTTACCCCAGTGATGCTTTTTGATATTCAAAAAAAGTTGAAAATCAACCTACCCTATTGCACAAGGACTATAATTAATTTCTTCAATCACATCCAATTTCTCTAATCTTTCTCATTCTTTTTATCTTCCAATGCAGTGAAGGGTACTGGTCTTTTTGGACAAAAACTAAAGTAGCATTTTCAATTCCAGTTTTGCCTTTAGTTTAGAGCAAAAACATAAGCCATCTGAAAAAATTTCAGGAAATTTTGTTTTTAGATCCCTTTTCAATTTTTCAGTGATGTTTGATGACCCAACTATGTTATTGCAAAACGTATTAATCGAGATGTTAAATAAATCAAATGCTTCTATTCGTTCCATCTGAAAAAAATTTTGTGTTCGCTCTATTACAAACACTTTTAGTTCTTTTCTCTTTTCCTGAGAAAACAACATATATGCAAATTTCACCCAGAAATTTTAGTTTTTCACCTGTCATACCTTTGGTGACTTTTTTTAGAACTGGTTAATAATAATACCAATCTGTTTATTTTCTTACAGGTATCAGAATTTATTATAATTAAATCTAATCCTATTTGGAGTTTAATTTTATTGTTATTTATTTGGACATTTATATATTTTCTCTTCTCAAGAACTTTTTCACTTATGGTACAATAGAGCATATTTTCTGTTTTTTCTTTGAATTCTTTTTACAAAGAGAAAATCTATGTTCTTTCTATCCACAGTTGTAAGACTTTTTGTTTTAGAATGGGTATTCTTACATAAGTGCAACTAATCAGAACTGTAGCAAGAATTTAATTAAAAACTTTCTTACCTCGTGGTTTACTTTTGATTTTGTGAATATATGATAAATCCTATTTTTCGATTTTCGTTGTGTCTTTACGATTTGCTAGCATTCCTCTACCAGATTTTGGAGAGTTAATTTTTGATTTTGTTCCAATTTAGTTAATAATCTTCCTCTCATGTCTGCTTCTTTTGGTGCAAATAGACCCTGAATAAAGATTAAACATTTGAACATGTCTGCAGTTAATTTGCTTAATTTAAATTTTTCACACTCCTTGTTTACAATGCTAGCAAAAATAGTATAATCTTTATTTTTCTTTGAAAGATTTAAACAACACCACTGTGTATTTACAGAAAACTATGCTCCCCAAATATTTTTGATAATATTTTTATAGTTTCTGGGAACAAAATTTCCCCAGGATGTTTTGAGTGTATGTAGTTTGTATATTTTTCATGTTCTACAGTTCCAAATTTGCCTAGCAGCAAATGTACATTTTTTTATGTCAGACCAATTTGATCAATCTTTTAAGAATATCTCCTCATATCTATGAAAGTATGCATCAAACGTAATGTTATCTTCCGTTTTATATATGAATTCAGATATTGACTTAATCACAGAATCTTGGGAAAACATATTTGGGTTTTCTGGAACAATTCTTCTACTTGAGACAATTTCAAGCAATTCAGCAAGCTATTTCTCTAATTGTTTCTTCCACTTTTAAAATTCCTGTTTCTGTGCTAATTCCTGCCGTTTCATAAATTCTAGCATTTCTGAAAATCTTTCATTTTCATAAGTGAATTTGTATTCATTTCAATGCATGTTTGTCTTTTACATTTCAGTTGTGTTTTTCCGACACCAAACTGTTGTTCCATTATTGTTGTCTCAGATGTGACTTTTAATTCTTCATAATTAATCTGTTGTGTCAGATTGTATTTTTCAAATGTTTTTATCAGTAAATCTGTTCAAATCTTCTTCGCAGAATCTGTTTGAATCTTTGTGCCAATCTGTTGTATCGCAGAGGTGGATACAATACACAGAGAAAGTGTACTGCAGTATTATTCAGCACTGTATCTGATGCTAAACAGATATACACAGAACAGAATAGTTACAATGACAGACAAAACGGAACTTACAACACAGAGAGGAGGGGTTTAAATCGCAATAGTCCCCAAAGTAATCAGTTTGAATATTACTCCAATGACACTCAAATATTATGTATCGAATGCTATTATTCTTTACTTAAATAGACCATTTCAGACTCTAGGCCATTCCATCATTGAACGCACTTCAGGGGTGTCAGCCACTCTACAACAGCTGTAGACTAATAAATCAATGAACTCATCAACAGGATGGTGTGCATTCTCAGAGCTATCCTATCTGTGCTGTTCCATTGACTATATGTTAAATCATCAATTTCAAATTCATTGCATTCTGATTCAATGAACCCTTTCAATACTGTGTATCTAGAACAATTGTCACATCGATGAACCATACACTCCATTTACTTAACATCACACACAAACATTTCTATCATTTTTTATATGTGATGTTAAACCTTGTGATATCAATGTCAGCATCTCCCTTGGGTTTGTTTGCATCATTAGTGTCATATTCAGTTTGTTTTTTGCTCTAGTAGAACTTACATTCATGTTTCTTGATGCTTTTGTTGATAACATTGCAAAATGCATCAACCATCAAATTTGTGTTTTAATGGACTGTGCAAACACATACTATGAGTCCCTTATGAGAAAACAGTGACATGCCACTTAGGCAAGGGTTCACAAAACTTTGACAACCCAATCTTGTGTTCTGGAAAATTCTTTCTCCTTGTAGGCTTGATAATTTTCCTTGGGGTTACAAAGAATCAGACACTTCTGTTTCTGTACATTGCACCTAACACAAACATAATCCTTTGCTCCTGGCATCAACTGCAAATATTCGTCATTTTCACAGAATTATTTAACAGATTTTACCACTTCCTTCAACAATAACTTGCCATGTTTAGAGTACCAGAACCCCCTTCTCCTTGACCAATCTACAGGCCTTGCAAACCATATATTCACTAACATTGAAAAAATGTGCAACACTAGCTCTAAGTCAGTCATGAGCCTTTGAAAGGACTTGTATTTTTCGACTCATTTTCAACAATATGTCATCTAACTTTTCCTTCATCAAAAAACACTAGTCTATCAAAATTAGCAGCTTTACTTTTCATTTTCTTGTTAACCATAGTGGAACTGCTAGTCTCCAGCTCAGAGGTATCTGCCAAATCATATATCTCCTTGACCATTTCCTTCTATTTCTCAAAACTCCTCTCCAGCTTATCGTGAACCACTTTTACTTTGGTGGTTTTCTTAACACCATCTGTTTTTAAGGGTGATATTCCAATAACTCTAAAGCTCTCATTTAGCAGGTCTCTTTCATCAATTTGTGCAGATGTTTCAAATTCATTGTCATGACAATCAATGTCCTTGTTTCTTAGTGACACTGCCATTTGAAATGAAATATAGTGTGCACCAACTGGTTTATTCTTCTTGTTATGATTGTTGAAGATGTTATAACAATTGCTGCTTTTCTATAGGTATCAAAAAAAAAAAAAAAAAAAAAAAAAAGGAGTTTTTAGCTTTGACCTCTAGAGGTGTCAATTTTTTGACTGTGAGAATTGGCCCTGAAGGAAACATGCAGGGTCTACTGGGTCTAAAAAGTACCTGAACAACTACATTCCTGAATTTCTTGTTGATAGTTATGTAATTGATTTGGGTTTTAGTTTTTCCTCCTGATTTTCTCCATGTCCATAATAATCTTGGATGTTCTTGAAACCAAGTGTTGGCTATTACCTGGTAATTCACTGTGCACCATTGAACACATTTTTCTCCACATTCATTGCAGTTCAAATTTCTCGTTCCTCTCCTTGCCTACTTTGGCATCTAGGTATTTACACTGAGCCTTGGTATTGTCTTGCATGGAGGAGAAAGATCCAATTTTTTCTTCTGTACTTTGTGTTGTCAGTGCATACATGATTATAATAGATATGTTGAAGGATTTTCCATTCAGTTTAACTACAAGAATTCTTTCAAATAACTGACAATATCCCAGAATGCATTTCTTGATGTCTTGATCTATTATCAATCCAACTCCTTTTTCATTTTACTCTCTTCCAGCATATATAATCCTGTGGTTATCCTTGACAAAATCTCATTTGACCACAGTCTTACATACCCCTAAAATGTTGACATTTAACCTACTCATCTTCCGTTTTACATTTTCCAAATGGCCACGATTGTTCAATATTCTAACATTCCATATCGCAAGAGTTATTTTTTGTTTGAAATATAGAACACTAAAATGATACTCTCACTATTATTATTAGTGTGATTTAATCCCTTTGTACATAAAATGGTGTGTTTATGTAAGATGGTATGAACGAATAAAAAAAATACAAACCACACACACACATAGCCATTGGCAAACTCTCTTTAATACACAAAGAAAAATCCCAGATGAGCCACCAAAATATGAGAGAATGCTATATTAAACTCTGCTAAGTTAAACTGTATATCAATGTGAGAAAATCAGCTATTGTAAAGATTTTTTAAAGTAATAGACTGTACGTAAAAATAAAATTTTGAAAAATCTATAATTTCTATTCTCATGATCTAAGCAATGAAAAGTACAAAAACAAAACTTTTATCTCAGTCTTTACAACCAACTTTTGATTAGTGCATTTGACTTAAGATTATTTAAAGACTCAATACTCAATTCAAACTTATATAAAACAACATTAAAGATTAATTTCTTTTCAGAACAGCATCATTTTTCTTATATTCTTTGAACTTCATCTAGTGTTAATAATTAAGTTACAATACTTGATGAATGCCAGATAAACTGTTGAGATAAAAGCTACAAAGAACAGATTGTTGGCTTAAAATTAAAACTACATTTTTAAAAATCCTGATTATATCTAATTACATGTGCGTAAAGATCTGCTTACAATCTTGTTGCAATGGTGAGTACAGACTTCAAGTTTCTTTAAATTACTTAAAGTAATCTTTGGTCTTTTAATTTTTGTCTATTCACTGATTATAAAACATAAAAAATTAACAAAGTGTAACGAAAATAAAAAGGTCTTACTAATACTGCTGAGCAATTATAAGTCCTATTCTGGCAGAAATAATACTTTCCATAATTCTTTATCATTGAACAAACTATTTTGCAAAGCATATATACAAATCTAGTATTAATTATAGGATTATAAAAAATCTTAAGTTAATTATAGGTTACCTAAGAATGTGTGTGTGTTTAACTGTTTCACCCCAAGCAAGGCAGTACCACCAATGATGCACAGGGGGCTACATAAAACAGTAAAAGTTTAGGCATGAGGAGAGTAAAGAGAAAGAACCAGTTACTGGGGGTGTCAGAGAAAGGCCAAGAGAAGGATAGGAACACAGGTGTGAAGACAGCAGCGAAGGTAGAAAGAAAGGAAAAGAACAAGATACATGGAGTGATGAGGGAAGGACTAGAGTCAAGTGGATAAGAGATGGGAATTGACATTGCATTTATATTGCTGGAAGTTGTAGCCATCAGGAAAGCAAGTCTACAGAAGAGAGTTCCACAAGCAGGAAGTGTGAGTAAAGAAGCTGCTGATGTAGAAATGTCAGATGCATTTGGAGATTTAACTGTAAAAGGGTGGGACCTTGTTGCCAGTAAATTCTTGTGGAGGGAGCACCAGTGACCTAAGTTCGTCGGAGCAGAAGCCATGAAAATATTTGTAGAAGAGACAGAGGGAAGCCACATCCTGCTGGTGAGAAAGTGGTTGGAGTTGCCAGGTCTGGATCGATCACATTACAGATTCTCCTTTGAAGCCTGTCGAGAACCCAGATAGGACAGCAGTATTCTATGCATGGTCGGATTGTTGATTTGTGTGTGTTTACATAAAAAAAAAAATTAAAAAAAAAAAGATTGTTTTATCATGAAACCCATTTTACATTCTCATTTTAATGATATAACTATTTCATTTACTTATTATTAAAACATTAATATTTCGTCAAGTTTACAAAAAAATTATATTGACTCTTAAGGACAACAATAACTTGTTAACCACCAAAAATATACTATCTTTTCTTTCTGTTGATATTGTATTCAGTTTTTCAGCTGGCAACTGATATCTGAGCCCAATATTCATCAATTTCTTTATTGGATTGTGAAGTATAAATGAATGTTTGAAACCATCAGATAATACACTGTCAGATTTTATTATGCAAATCAAAGTTTTACAATAAAATTGTTTTTAACCAAGCAATGTTAGTAATATTTTCAATATATATATATATATTTTCAATATATATATTGATATATATATGATAAATATACCATGTCAATTTCAGATAATAATATCTATTTTTATAAGAAATACACGCCTGATCAAAAACTTTAAGACCACTTAAAAATCTTTAAAAAGAAATTTTTTTTTTACAGATAGATTTTAAACTCCTCCAACTTAAGGTTACCAATACTACAATCTAAAAGGTTATGGAAACAAAAAGCTACATTCCAAACATTTTATTTAGAAATTTACATTTTTATAAAACGAGGCAATTTACGCATGATCAAAATTATAAGACCAAGGGTATAAATTGTTAGATCTATGGTAATTCCAATGTTTTTCGTTCAGTTAGAGATTATCAATCACTACGTAAAAGTGTTACCATGCCTAAAGCAAGCAAACTTACCAAAGTTGAGCGTTCTCGATTCTAGAATTCCATAAGCAAGGTTTGTCACAGCGGGCGATCGCAGCTAAGGTAAATCGCAGTAAAACTGTGATTTACAACTTTCTAATGAACAGTGAGAATTATGGAAAAACAAAATCCTCTGGTAGGCCCCCCCAAAATTTCTCCTGCATTGAGTAAGAGAATAAGACGGGTTGTTATGAAAGATAGGGAACTTTCTTCTAGTCAAATTAAGGCAGTCACAGATGCTGATTGCAGTCCCGTAACCATCAGATGACACTTAAGACAAAAAGGCATGGTAAATAAAAAGCGTAAACAAATTCTTCGGCTGCTTCCACATCACAAGGTGGACCGCTTAAAATTTGGTTGTGAATACCAAACATGGGATGTTGAGAAGTGGAAGAAAGTCCTGTTTTCTGATGAGAAAAAATTCAATCTAGATGGTCCTGATGGCTTCCAACGATATTGGCATAATAAAAACATGCCTTCTGAAATTTTCTCCACACTTCATAGTGGTGGAGGGTCCCTAATGGTATGGGGTGCCTTTTCTTACAGAGGGACGATGGAGCTCTAGGTTATGCAGGGTCATCAAACAGTGGCTGGTTATGTTAGCATGCTACAAAAAGCATCTTTGATGATGGAGGGCCATCATTTGTGTGTGGATGGATGGTTATTCCAACAGAATAATGCTGCAATCTACGCTGCAAGACGGACATTGACCTTTCTACAAGAAAATGGGTCCATCTCTTGGGACATCCTGCATGCTCACCAGACTTGAACCCAATTGAAAATGTTTGAGGATGGATGACAAGAGATATTTATCAAAATGGCAAACAATATTCAACAAAAAATGAACTTTGTGAAGCCATCTTCAGAAGCTGGAGCAACATCCCCCGCACCTTAATGGAAACGCTTATTTCTAGCATGCCCGACAGAATTTTTGAAGTCATCAAAAGCAGTGGAAGTAGAACTCATTATTAAATTTGGTTGTTGAATGTTTTCATACACTTTTCATACACTTTTTGTACAATTTCGTAGAATTTTTGTGTCTGGTCTTATAATTTTGATCATTTGTAAATCGCCTCATTTTATAAAAATGTAAATTTCTAAATAAAATGTTTGGAATGTAGCTTTTTGTTTCCATAACCTTTTAGATTGTAATATTGGTAATGTTAAGTGGGAGGAGTTTAAAATCTATCCGTAAAAAAAATATTTTGTTTTAAAGATTTTTAAGTGGTCTTAAAATTTTGATCAGGAGTGTATTTACATTAACTTCTTTGTAGTATAAGATTTTATGCAATTCAAAAGTTGTTCATCATACTGTAAATAAATATATATAGTATAGTTTTTGACATATACTTTTTAATTTAATTTTTAAAAATGTCTCCAGTGGATCATAAAAATGTAAACTCAAAAGAAAAACAAGATTGTAAAGTGACTGAGCAATGAAAGTACAACTTTGAAATTCTCAAAAAATTGAATAAACATCACAGACTGATTAAAAATGAAAACCAAAACATTAACAAGATAAGAAGGAAAACAAAAGAAAAAACTAGCCTTACAAAACTAACAAAAATAAATTTGAGAAAAATTAAAGGCTACAATAAGTATGAAAAATGAATTGATCAATTGATCAGCAAAAATATATTTGAACTAAGTATTGTAAATGGATTCACAGACTATTAAGAACATAGGTTAAAGACATGAAAATATTCAAACTACCACCTTTAAGGAAACATTTAAGTTGGATAAAAAAAGTAAATATAAACTGATTTCACAACAGTAACTTTTACAGATGAATGTAGAGCTAATAGCTAGGCTAAAAACTTGACCCTTTATAAGAAGTAATCAAGCCAAATGTTTTAGGATAACAGTGGAAAGGTGGAATGATGTTTGAGGATACTATTTTAGGCAATGAAATTAGAAGTCCTTTCAAAGTTGATGATGAATGCAAAGAATTATCCTAAGTTCTTGTACAAGACGTTTCTTGTATAGTAAATTTATAACTTAGAAGCTTTAATCTAAATGTATATTCATGCAAGACAATGCCTGTTCAAACTTTGCGATACTGACTATTGTTTATCTGGCAAAAAAATAAGAAAAATAAAAAATTGTTTCAAAGATACAGAATGATTGGAATGGCCTTTCTATATATTAATCCAATAGAAAACTTTTGATTTATCATTAAAAAAGATGTATATGAGAATGGAAAGTAGGTATTTAAGCTAAAAGGATCTTAGAAAAGCAATAAAACTTACTGCTGCAAGTAACATAAACATTGAAAAGTTAGAAAAGTATAAAAGGCAGAAAGAAGCCATAGAATATCAAGGAGATCATATAAATATGTAAATTGAAATATTTTTATTAGCGTGCATAGAGTATTATTTTAATCAAATATGTTTCTATGGCTTAAATCTTGTTGATTTATTTATAAATAAATATTTATATTACACTTTTCTTTGCATAATAAAACTTGACAGCCTTAAACAAGCTATTATCAATGGTTTTAATAAAACTGGAAGTTGCACAATATATTCATCATGTAAATACAAGGTCTGAACAAAAGTATCAGGGCTGGTGCCATAAAAAGAAAGCTACAGCATATATCAATTGGGCATTTAATCTCCTTAAAAAATAGTTCCTTCTGAAGCCACACACTTTATCCAGTGTCATTTCCATTGATTAAAGCATTCCTGGAACTCCTTTTTTGGGATAGTGAACAACTGCCTGATCACATTGTCTTGAATTTCCTTAATGTCTTGAAATTTTTTTCTTTCAAGTGACATTTGATTTTTGAAAAGAGGAAAAAGTTGCAAGGAACAAGATCTGTGGAATATGGTGGTCGTTAGATTGGAGAATGTTGTATTTGGCCAAAAACTGATGCACAAGATATGAACAATGGACAGGGAGTTGTCATGGAGAAGTTGGCACTTACTTGACGCATGCAATCATGCCCTTTTCTGGCAAACTGCATCCCACAAATGCTACAACACATCACGGTATTACACCTTGTTTACTGTGTGACAATGTGGAACCTATTCATAATGACCAATGCCCTTGCAGTCCAAAAAAACTGTAACAGTGTTTTTACATTGCTTAGATCTCATGCATGCATTTTTGGTCTCGGAGAGGTTGGGATCTTCACTGCAAAGACTGAGTCTTGGTTTTGGGGTCATAGCCATAAACCTATGGTTCATCACCTGTTATGACCGCTTTCAAAAAGTCTACACATTCAAGTTAAAATTGTGTATAAAAAATTACCAAAAAACCCTGCTTTGACTTTTGGTTTGAGAGATCTTTCCCAATAAAATAAACTATCAGTATTTGTGTGTGTGTGTGAGAGAGAGAGAAAGAGAGAGAGAGAGAGAACTGAAATTTAAAGGATGTTGAGTCATGAAAACATTTTATTAACCAAGAACTTAAACCGATAATAAAATTGAAAACTGTCATGGTTTGAGGCTTGGAAATTATCAGTAAGCAAATCTATAACTGATATTTTACAGGTTTAGGACTTTTGCCAATTGAACAAATACTAAATTCAATTATAGAATTAAACTACTATAAAGATATATAAAAGAATTGATTTTCAGCTATCCATACATTATGTTTCAAACATTTAAAAATTCTACCCACAAGCACAGACATTAAATACTTATACAGAAATAACAATATCAAAAAATTTAAAAAGAGAAAGATTTTGTCATATTAACATAATTAGGCTTGAGGACATGAACTGACCTAGACAGAAATTATTAGAATTAAGTTAAAGTATGAGGATTTCATGTTTAAAACAAATAACATGAATTGAGAAGTATTTGGAGATTGTAAATTGCATATGTGACACTTGATTTAAATGTATCTGAATAAACAAGTATGCTATCAGTTGATAAATATCGCATGTATTTTGTCAGCATATGTTGAAAAATGTCTTTATTTGTGGTTAAAGTATTTATTTTTAATATTTATCTTTAAACAGGGATATACACTGACACTGAATGTATATGTTGCACACTACTATTGTTCAAGCTCTAACAACTGTTAGCTTCTTGTGGGATTCTTCAGGAATTCAGATAATAAATGTATTCTCTTAAATATAACGTGTATCTACAGAAATACGTTTGTATATATTTTAATATTTCAATTGGCTAATGCTCAAAAAGAAAAAAATACAAGAACACTCAGATGTAATCAATATTTGTTTAACAAAGTTGATGCTGATATTTTCATATTTACTCACATCAATTTCAGAAAAGTATAATAGGAGAAAAATTAGTATTGCTTTCTTAATTTTTTTTTTTTACAATCATATCGCCCCAAGCAAGGCATTTTACTGCCACTGTTTTGCAGAGGGTTACATAGGAGGAAAGTTATGAGAAAGGGTGACATGTTATAGGGGGTGTCAAGAAGTGGGTAAGAATGAGAATACTGATGAGAGTAGAGTGGATGGAGAAAGAAGCATGAGAGAGAGGATGCAGGTTAGTGAGATAGGAGATGACTATTGACTTTACATTTAAATGCTTGGAGATTGCAGATGTAAAAAAAGCAAGTAAATGAAAGAGAATTCCACAGGCAAGAAGTGCGAGAAAAGCTGATTGAGTAGAATTTACGTTTAGATTTTATTGGTTCCACAGTAAAAGAGTGGGACCTAGTTGATAATCTTGTGGCTTGAGTAAATTCATATATAGGGGACACCAGTGAGCTAATAAGTTCATCAGAGCAGAAGCCGTGAAAGTATTTGTAGAAGAGACACAGGGAAGCCACATTGCACCGGTGAGAAAGTGATTGTATCTGAGCTGCCAAGTTGGGATCGATCACATTACAGATTCACCATTGGATTTTGTCAAGGACACCTAGGTGGATAGCAGGAGCACCCGACAAGATATAGCAGCAATAGTCAATGCATGAGCGGATGGTAGATTTATATATGTGCAGGATTATTTCAGACGGGAAAAACTTCTTGGCCCTACACAGAGAACCGACTTTCTTAGCAGCGAATTTAGCTATGGATTCTATATAGTCATTTCACTTGAGGTGTGTGGTGAGAGTTAACCCAAGGAGGCACAGTGTTTTGCTTTCAGGGAAACTAGCCTGATCCATGCTAATGAGGGGTAGGAGGGATTGTCTATGATGGTTAATAGATAGTAGTTTCATTTTAAAAACATTCAAATTCACAAGCCATTTCTTACCCCAGTCCGCCATGGATTGGAGGTCTTTTTCAAGCTCGGCAGCGAGGTTTGCTTTGTCAGCTTTGGTAGATTTTTGATCGATGCGAGAGTAAACCATAATGTTGTCAGAATATATGCCTACTTGGGATCTTATTACATCTGGAAGATTGTTAATATAGATAAGGAAAAGCATAGGACCTAGAATAGAGCCTTGAGGAATACCCGCATTCGTATGATAGTATTGGGAGGCATGTTCATTCAATACTACTTTCATTGTGCAATTTGAAAAGAATGACTGGATAAGGTTAAACAATTTTCCAGTTATACCATAGCCTTGCAGCTTATGTAGAAGGCCAGCATGCCAAACTGTCAAAAGCTTTGGAGATATCTGGAGCAACAGTTCAGGCTCTGCTGTTCTTGTCAAGAGCCTGGTGTATATACTCAGTGATGGTCATGAGCGTATCAGCAGTAGACCTGGGGAAGCAGAAACCATACTGTTTGTCAGAGAATAGTCTGTGGGCTGTGAGATGTTGAACCACCTCGGTGTTGATGATGGCTTTGAACACTTTGCCAAAAATTGGTAGGAGGCTGAAAGGGCAATAATTAGAGGAGTCAGACAGTTCACCAGTGTTTTTATATATTGGAACCACAGAGGAGGACTTCCAGCAGGCAAGAAAGCAAGAAGCAGAGAGACAGTAGTTATAGAGTTTGGAGAGAATAGAGGAGAGTTCAGGGGAACATTTCTTCAGGACAATGATTGGGATTTCGGCGCCGCTGCTCACTTTATGGTGGTCAAGCTTTGAAATTAACTTGGACACCTCCGAGGGGGTAATGTGGATGTCATTCAGTTAGGACTCAGTTTGGGGTGAGAAGTCGGGCACAGATACTCCAGATGAGTCCAGTGTCGAGTTGGTGGAGAATCTGCGAGCTAAGCACTCAGCCTTGTCTGTTGTAGAGATAAGGACCTCAAATTCGTTGATTAGAGGGGGGATTGAGGGTTTGCTATAATACAAAATAAATTAGTCTGCTAGGTAGATTAAATAGGCGCATAATGCTAGAGATTAGTATTCAAAACTGGGTAAAATACCTGTTGTATAGTGGTTTTCTATGTGTAATCAGTAGTCAACTTCCTTCTGCCTGACTCTTTATTCTACATTTTATTTCTCCTATAACCAATATATGCAAATAGTTAAAATCCTATTAGCCAATCCTATTACACCTCCTTGAACCAAAGAGGCTTAATGCTTTTCTTTGTTTCTGAACCCCTTTGTACAACCTCTTTCTTTCTTTCTTTCTTTCCCCCTTGAAATTTATGTCCTGTTCTTTTTTATGTTTCATTTCATCTTCCATGTCTGAATCACTACTACTATTATCCATAGGCTTATCTTCTATTACATTGTCCTGATCTGAAGAATTCATCCTTTCTTCTTTGTCAAGATGTTCTTCCATCATATCAACTTCTTCAATTCTGGGTTAGAATGAGCAATTAGGCCTTTTCTTTTTTTTGATATAATGACAGTATTATGTCCCCTTTGCATGAAGTTAGCTCTTTCAGGATTTGCTACTTTGCCTTTTTTATATCGTCTTTTCATTTGTCACGAAAGACATTGTTAATGGAGATCTTATTTGTCTTTTCATTAACAGATAGGCTTTGCAATCTATATGTACGTGGAATTGTCCTATAACTAAGCAGTAAACTTGGTAAGTAACAGTTGTTCTATTTCTTATTTATTATTCTTTTGATTACTTTGCTGAATACTGGATCATGCTTCTTCTCATTTTTTTCTTCTCATTGTTGACCAAAACTACATTTGTCTCTACCCATTGAATTACTTTGTCTTCCTCAGTTCCATGTTCATCATCTGTTCCTTTTACACACTGTAATCTTGACAAATCATCAACATGAGAGATAGTATTTCCTTTAACATATACAATGTCAAAATCAAATGGCATGATTTTAATGGCCTAGTGTAAAATTCTCAATGATGTAACCTTCGGCAACTCCTACCTTGGGTTAAAACTAAACTCCAATAGGTTGTGGCCCGACTTTAGCAGAAATTTCTCACCTAGTAAAAAAATTGTGCTGTCTCCATACTCCAAACAATTGCTAGAGCCTCTTTTTCAAAGTTTTAATAATTTATATCTGCCAGTGTCAATCTCCTAGATAAACGCATTATCAGACAACCTTCCTGTGATAGGATGGCAGTAATCGTTTTTTCACTTGCATCCGTGGTCAACATTATCTCTTTCTTAAGATCAAACATCCCTGTTATAGGTTTCTTTTTCATAATTACTTTTAGTATCATAAAAGCATTATTTCATTTTCATGATCATTCAAACTGTGTTCTTTTTACGCAACTCTAACAATGGTTCAATTTGTTCACTATATTTCAGGATGTATCTACTGTATAAATTTATCAACCCTAAAAAGGATTCCAATTCCTTTTCATTGGTTTGAGTCGCTACCTCCGAAACTTTTTTTGCTAGCCTTCCGTCAGGTGCTATACCAGTCTTTGATATTTGGTAGCCCAACTATGCAAGGTTCTTGCAATTGAAGTTACATTTGTCTCTATTAATGGTTAATGCAGTCTTTTTCAATTGCCATAATATTTGATTTTGTTTTAACTCTTGTTTAGTCTTTGCTCTTACACCCATATCATCTTGGTAAATAATCATGTTAGTTACCTTGCCTAACAATATTCCTTCAATTGAAAAATATGACTAGAAGTTTTAATTCCAAATGGTAAGAGAGTCTATCTTAACAGGCCTAGAGGGGTGTTGATCATGGCAACTTCTTTAAAATAATTTTACAATGCCCTTGCTTGGGCTGCAAAACACTGGATCCAAGTCTCAACAAATTCTGGCTTGTCTGAATGTTGGTACAATGAGAGGTTGTGATAGAGATGTTGAGACATTGACCAGAAGGAAGATTGATGTGTGTTGCATACAGGAAGTAAGATAGGGAGGTGCATTAGCTAGGCTGATAACTGGGAAGGATAGTGAATACAAGATCTTCTGGGTTGGAAAAAACTTAGGTTTTAGTGGCGTCAGAATACTGGTTGCTAGGAAGTAGACTGATAAAATCTTCAATGTAGAATGTGTGAATGACAAGTTAATGATGATAAAGTTACTTATTGGCAAGCATATTGTAGCAATCATATATATGCACCACAACAAAGGCTGACCAAGGTTGTAAAGGATAAATTCTATGAAGATTTGATCTTACTTGTTTCCAAAATTAGTGAAAATGAGTTGGTCTTAGTTGGTGGTGACCTCAACAGAAATGTTGGGAAGAGTGCGAATGGATATGAAAGAATCCATGGAGGTTTTAGGTATGGTATTAGAAATCTAGAGTGGGAGAGAATACTTGAAATGGGATCACCTCTGAATATGATAGTATGTAATATGTTTTTCAAGAAATGTGATTGTCAATTCACAACATACACATTAAGATCTCCTAAGACTCAGATTGATTACATTCTAGAATTGTTTCTTACATGGTAAGAACAAATGCTAAAAAGAGAGTTAGGGATGTTAAGATTCTTCCAGGGAAGGAGGTTATGCAGCAGCAGCACCTGCTACTGGCAAGTGATATAGTGATCTGTGCAGTAAAAAAAAGTAGTTAAGAAACCTTTTATGCAAAAAAAGTTTAGAAGTCAAAAGAGGATGCAACTAGAGTGGATTTTTTGAAGATGAGTTTCGAAGATTAGCTCAGGTAGAGGGTCAAGAGACTAGTTAAAGACCTCTGAAAATTGATTCCTCAGATGCTGCCTGCATTGGACAAGAGGACCACCCAGGCATAGTGTAACTTGGTGATGGAATGACAATTTTGATGTAGCAGTGAAAAAAAAAATGTAGACTTTGAAAAAGCTGGAAAGGAGGTGGTAGCAAGAAAGACTACTTGGAAGCTAAAAGAGCTGTCAAAAGGGCAGTTTATGAGCCAAAGAGAGCAGCAGAAGAAGAGAGATTTGAAGATATGTTAAAAAGGGAGGATGATAGAGCAGAAATATTTAAGATTGCTAAGCAAATGACTGCAACAAACTGAGATGTTATCGATGACAAATGCGGGAGGAATGATGGAGGAAATTTGGCTACTAGCAATCAAGAAAAGTATTTGGCTCGGAAATAGCACTACTAGATACTGCTGAATGAGGTATTTGAGTGGGATAATGTTAACTTGGTTGTTGACAAGCCACACCCCCAAATCGACAAGTTGCCGGTGAAAAAGTCCTTAGATGAAAAGAAGAAGTGTAAGACATCAGGGACATCTGGTGTCGTATCAGAAAGCTTCTGATGACTTAGGCACTGAGTGGATGATGAATCTTTTTAACCAAATCATTGTAGAGAACAAAATACCAGAAGATTAGAACACTAGCATAATTGTGAATTGTTTTAAAAATAAAGGTGAGGCCATGGATAGAGGTAACTACAGAGGGTTGAAACTATTAGAACACATGATGAAGGTCTTTGAAAGATATAGAACAGAAAATTAGAGACAGTTGACATAAATGCAATGCAGTTCAGTTTCATGTCTGTACAAGTAGTATGGATGTTTTATAACATGTCAACTACAGCAGAGATACCTTGAAAAGAAGAAAAAGCTTTATTTTGCCTTTGTGGATCTAAAAGAAGCATTTGAACGGGTCCCTAGGGGATCTTAAAGCGGGCTATGAGAAAATTAGGGGTTGATGAATGGTTAACAAGGTCAGTAATAGCCATGTATAGAAATAGCGACAGTGCAATAAGAATCAACAACACTATGGGGGATAAGGTTGGTGTGAGGGTAGGTGTCCTGTTTTGAGTCTTTTGCAGTTTATTATTGTTCTTGAAGCCCTTTCGAGAAAATGTAGAAACAATCTACTTTGGGTGATGTTGTATGCGGATGATTTAGTAATTATTGCAGAGAGTTTAGAAGAATCAAGTACTAGGTATGCTGCATCGAAAAATAGTATGGAAAGTAAAGAGCTGAGGGTAAATTTGGTTAAAACTAAGGTAATGATTAATGATGTAAACTGAGGTCCGACTTTCACCTCAGGAAAGCCCCAATGTGAAGCTTGTTTTAAGGGTACTGGTTTCAAATTCAAATTTTTGCAATCATTGTACTCACTGGGTGAGCAAGCAATGTAGTGGATTGAATGGTAGATTAGTCAATGTGATAAATTTCAAATGCAGAACTTGCCTGGACCCACCAGTTGCAACTGATCAAGACAAGAAGGTTAAGCTTTATAATGTTGAGTGTGAAGCTGTTGATCAGTTTTACTATCTTGGTAATATGTAAAGTGCATATAGAGGCACAGAAGAAAGTTCAAAATCCAGTGTAAGATCATGGAAAAAATTGAGGGAACTTTTGCTTCTTCTAACATCTTGAGTATTTTTGCATAGGATGTAAAGAAAGCTATATACAGCTTGTGTTAGAAGTGTTATGCTATATGGTAGTGAAGTCTGGCCACTTAAAGTTGATATCATCAGAAGAGTTAAGAAATAGGCTGGGTATTGACAATATAACAGATGCTATGTGTCATGCAAGACTAAAATGGTTTTGGCACATTGAGAGAATGGACATAGAAAACTCAGTCAGCAACTGTAGGTTTGATGATCAAAGTAAGAATACGTAGACCATGTAAAACATAGATCCAGCTTATCAATGACAATTTAAAAAAGTTGAGATTACAGCCAGGCCTTATACAAAAGCAGGCAGCCTGGAAAAGAACCATCAAGAAAACCTCATCCAACCCATAGAAATAAATCTTTAAGAGGAAAGACCAAAGGACTTTTTGATTATTAATTATATTTTTTAAAACATTCAAAATCTTTTTTAAAAAACTTTACTTTTTCTTTTTGAATCAGCCATGGAGGCCAAAGTATAGGAAATTTTAGCATCTTTCTGTAGTGAAAAATATGTTGATAATTAAATTGACCTGCTTAATGTTTATATTAGTTAAAAAGCAAAACTCCTTAAAACAAGACTTTCAATTACCAAAAAATCTTTAAAAAAACAAAAACGCAATTGAACTAAGACATTATTTAATTAGAAATGTTTTTAATTGCTTTTATGAATAAGATATTATGCACACTATTGTCTTAAGAAAAGAAAATTTTAATGAATAACAAATTTTTACAAGAATTATTCTTTTCATTATTTTGAAATCTTAATTATAATTTCTAAAGTTTTGGATTTTTAAAATTCTGTCTTAATTTGTCCCAGCTAAGAGATATTGTTGTTATTAAGTAAAAACTCTATAAATCATAAAAGTAAAAGCTTATTACAATTTAGCAACCACCAATATTTTAAAAAGAATTTTGAACTTTTTTTATACATGTATGAAGTTGACAATTTTTGTAAATATGGACATCCATACAAGACATTATCAGAAAATAAGAGTGATTTAAAGCAACAGTAACTAAAATTCAATAAACTTCCGTCTGTTAGTCAAGCTTTTAAAACCTTAAATAAGCAGCCATTGCCATGTTAAAAAATGCATTTCTGCAATATTTTAAACTTAAAGTAATATCCATTTCAAATCAGTTTGATCAAACTAACTTCAGAAAAGTATATTCTATTTTTGAAAGATTTTTTAAAATAAAGTGAATTACAGTGTGATGACTAAAAATGGCACTAAAATCATCTATTTTAGCAAACATTTTTATTAAAAAAAATTATTTTAGGAACAACACCTTTATTTTTGGAAATCCCCCCTCCCCATAGGAAGTAAAAAGATATTGAAAAAAAAAAAAAAGAAAGAGGGAAAAAAAAAGAGAAGAAAGATGAGAAATCAAGAAAAGGAAAGATACAAAAGAAATAGAAAGTGAAGAGAAAAATAAGTGAAAAAATGGAGAGTGAAGAGCCAATGAAAACGGCTAAAAGAAAGAAATTTTAAATTTGGTCCGGAAATGAACTGCAGACAGATATTGACATAATTACAGTGTTGCAGCTCAAATCTTTTGGCATTTTTTTTTTAAATGATGAAATCCCATACACAAACAGAAATTAGAAAAAAATAATAAATTAAAATAAAAATTAAACTTAAATAACAAAAAAATATAAATAGAATAAACATAAATAAATAAAAAAATATTAAAAGAATATTAATAATAATATCTTTTTACCTCCTACGGGGGGAAAAAATATTTCCAAAAATAAAGGGAAGTGTTGTTCTCAAAAAAATATTTTAAAAATAACGTTTATTACCATCATTGTTAAATACCTGATGAGACATTGTTCTTTCAATGTTGAAACAAAAAAATGTAAAATTTTGTAGTAGTTTGTAGTTTTTCACATGTTCTAACATAATAATATATATATATATATATATATATATATATATATATATACTAGCAGTATAGCCCGGCGTTGCTTGGGTGTAATGAAAGCTTTAAAACTAATCTATGGTCCTGGAACTCAGACTCTTTGGACGTTGGCACAAAAGACTAAAAAGCAATAATTGTTTCCAGTTAAAGAGAAACCATAGACTGAAAGAAAAATGAATGGGTGTAAGTCAAATTTTGATTTCCTGCTATCGATATCAAATAAGTTTTTTTCGTCGTAAACTGAATTTTGAAGGCTAAATAAGTCCTCTGAGTAAATGGCATCATGGCTGAGACTAAGAACTACAATTATACCTACTTAGAGCCAAACCCAAAGCAAAAACTAAAATAAAAGGGCTGAAAAAAAAAAAAAAAAAAAAAAATACAGACATATAGGCAGATAAACAGACACACACACAAACATTTTGCCTTTTATATATATATATATATAATCAATTTTCTGCACTACTGTAAGAACTGCAACCTTGAAACTTCTGAATATCATTTCTTATGTCTTTGTCTATGAGTGTATCAAATTTAAAATCCGACCACTCCTTCTATAACCTGATATTTATCGGGGGTACCTTGACACAAAACCTAGCTAAGAACACTCGCAGACGCTTATAGTACAACTGTGTAAATTTTCAAGAAAATCAGTTCAGCCGTTTCGGACTCTATAGGTAGCAGACACACACAGACACACACACAAAGTTCCATTTATAAATAAGTTTAGATTTAGAATAGATTTAGATATAGATAAAAACACAAGGTGGTGTTGAAAAGTTTTTAACCCATCCAAGGAAAGAGAATATTCATTTAGTCATATCTTAAAAAGTGGGTCAAGCAAAGATCTTTCCAGCTTAACTCCACCATTACATGTGTGTTTTACACATACATCAAGGGTAAAGGAAGTATTTTGACACTTAAAAATATCTCATACTTTCGATGTTTACATTTTATTTTTTTAATTATTTCACCCCAAATAAAGCAATAAAGCCACAAAGAAACAAGAGACTACTGAGCATGGGAGAATATGACAAAAAAATATTAAGAAAAAAGAAAAATAGAAAAATAAAAGAACAGGAACTAAGACAGAAAATAATGATTGACATTGCATTTAAATAATAGAAGATCAAAGTTGACTGGAAATCAAGAAGCCAAAAGAGAGTTCTACAAGTGAGAATTACAAGCAAGGAAATTGTTATCAAAGAAGTTAGGGTTATATCTAGCCATTTCAACTGTAAAATGATGAGACCTTGCTGCCATTTTAATACTGCACTTAAATTCATAAAATTTAGGTACCATAGAGAAAGTTTATCAGAGCAATTATCATAAAAGTATTTATAGAAAAGGCACAGGAAAGCTTTGTTGTAGCAGTGGAAAGTGACTAAAGCTTAGATGCCAGCTCAGGACCAATAACATTGCAGATTCATCTTTGTATTTTATCAAGAATTTCTAAATACTTAGCAGAAGCACCAAACCAGATGTGGCATCAATATTCAATGCATGGATGAATGATAAACTTATATGTAGGATAGATTCTGGTGAGTAAAATTGTCAAGCAGTGAAACAACTTTCTTAGTAACAAACTTAATAATTGATTCATTATAAACTTCCCACTTCATGTCAATAGAAAATGATAGCCTGAAAAGTTGCAATGAGTCACTCTCCTGGAGGTTAGCATCAGCCATGCTGAGAGAAGGTACAGAAGGTTCTCTCAGACAATTAAAAGAGAGCAGTTTTGTTTTGGAGTTGTTAAAATTAACAAGCCAAATTATCAGATCATTTTTCAGATTAGTTGCCAACTTATCTTTATCAAACTGATCAGATTTTCTATTAAGACAAGGGTAAATAGTTGTGTCATCAGCATAGAAAGCAAGTTGAGAACTGATAACATCAGAAAGATCATTCATGAAAATTAGAAACAATGTAGGTCCAAGGATACAACTTTGGGGGACACATGCAATAAAGCAAAAAGACCTAGAAGAGATACTGTTCACAGCAACTTTCACACAATATATCACATTTATATAGGTGATATATCTTAATACAGAGATAGATATTGTTAAGAAAAAAATATATATATTTTCAAACATTAAAACTAAGTTCCCTGATTGAACTCTCAGCTTCTTGCATCATGTCAGTCCAACATTTAGAATAAAGCTTTGAAACCAAACACATTGTTAATATATACTGCCAATTTTTAATAAAAACAGCAGTAATTTATGTATTGATTAAAATTCATTTTAGTTAACCTCTTATTTATATTGGTACTAGCATCATAGCCTGGCATTGTCTGTGCAACTCAGAACATTTTTTAATTAGATGATTAACGCAGTGTGTTGCAATTTCCGAGCGTTTGTAGTTGCTGCCTCACTTTAAAACTCAGTTATATAAAAAAATAATTATGTAAAAAAATTGTTGTTTAAAAATTGTTAAAAAATGCCATTAAAAAAATCTATTTTCTTTTGTTTTGCGTAAACGTGAGTTGATGTTTTGTGTGACATTGTAAACAACATTGCGTTTGTTTTTGTTTCAAAATTATGGGAGAAAATATTTACATTTTTTGTTGACTAAATGAATTTCAGAAATTTTCGAATATTTAAAAATGTAGACATTTAATTTTAGAGGAAAAAGTTACATTAATGCCACACGAATTACAGACAGTTGATTTCCTGTATGAAATATTTAGTGAAAAATTTTTTTTTAAATTTTATTTTCTGAACTATGAAATATTAAATCTAAAAAAAAAAAAAAAAAAAAGAAAAAAAGAAAAAAAGACTTAAATAATTAAATTAACCATTGGCACTTTTTTTTACAGATATTTTTTGTTTGAAAAAACACTTTTTTTTTTTAAATATTCAAATTTTTTTGTTAACCAAATGAATTTTTAAAACATCGGAATAAAAATTAAATACAGAAGCTCACTTTTTTTTTTTATAGTCACGTTTGACACGTGTGATTTGATTTCTGTGACGTAATCTAGCAACCATCTTAGATCTTAGATGTTTTACGGAGCAAATGTAAACAATCGGCTCCATTGACCGAAAAGTGCGAAAGGGAAAAATTACTGAACCTAAACTCAAAAAGTATATGTTGACCTGTCTTCCCTGTAGATATGTGTCCCTAAAAAGTTTGAATGGCGTAGCTTAAAAAATGTAGGCATGCATAGATTACAGCCACACACAGACTCACAGATTGCCTTTTATATATATATATATATATATATATATATATATATATATATATATATATATATTACAGCTATTTACATTAGTTATTTTTTTCATATACTATATTGGTGATCCTAACATTCAACAGGAATCCTTTTTTTAAATTGCTAACAAAATCAATTATAAAAATTGACTTTTAAATTTTTTATTTATTTGCAAAGTGGTTATTTATGCATATATAGAAATAATAAGTTTTGTTTTTTTTTTGTTTTTTTTTGCAAAGAATACAAATTGTAACACCTATCATTTCTTTCTATTAATTTTAAACCAGAAATTGAAGAGTTCAAGAGTGAAACTATCAAAAGAATTTCAATATAAAATTTGTGCATAGATAGGGTTTAATTGTATATGTATAATATTGTTTTTGTTTTGACAAAAATGCTGAAAGTAACCTTAAACTGTAACAATAACAAATCTCAAAAAGAAAACCATGTAAATATCTTAAAAAGTTTGTATACTTAAATTAAAAGCTGTCAGGTTTCTAACATCAATCACGTTTATATACAATAATAATACTGACAGCCTCTTTTATCCATAACAGAAGTAGTAGTCACAATTATTACACATGTTGAATTACTAGTTGTATTCAAATATTTCTCCAACAAAAGAGAAAAATTATGCTTTACTAGCAGCCATAAATGTAAAGTTGTTACAGACAATAAATACTGGGTATTAATGGCCAGTATATTACTTCATCTTGTATGGCCTCTCAGTTGTGGATAAAAAAGCCCAAACAATTGTAGTTTGGCAAAAAAATGGAGGGTATAAGCAGGTATTTACTAATAAATCTATAGTTATTAAAAAAATGTTGAAAATGCAAAGTGAAATGTCAAGAAAAAGATATTACATAAATTAGTATACTGATCATGATAAACAGTTTGTTCAATTCCTTTCTGGATATACATTTATATATTAATGCATAATACTATAATTACAATACATCTGTTTTTTTGTTTTTTTTTGTTTTTAGTATTACTACTACTACTACCACCCTTATCTTCAACTGTTAACAAATATTTCACTATAATAAAATATAAAATGGAATAATGAGATGTTGTTCAATTCAGTATAAGGAACTTCTCTGAAAAATTAGTCCTAAGTGAAACACATACACTGACATCACCAATGTGTTTTGACATATGGATAGAAAAATAAAGCATATGATCTCATTGTACAAGAAGTGTTGAAAAGTTCTTGGTCTGACCAAGAAACAAAAAAGTTGGATTGATAATGTTCAGCACCCCAATAAACACAATTTTCCAGAGGGATAGACCTAAGTGGACAGAAGTAAATAAATGAAATTATTTAATTGTAACACTTTAAAATAAAATAATTTAAAAGCTTTTGTTTAACTTCTGTACATATAAGACCATGCTTGTCAATCTTGGTAAAAACATGAAAGCATATCTGTGACCCATGCTTCACTACATTCTACTTGGAACACCATTCTTTCAAACAAGTAAAAATTGCTTCTTGTTTTTATTTAGCTTTTAAGTAAAACTTAAAAACATCTTAAATTTATTCAGAAAACTATTAGAGTAAATTTCAGGTTGTAATACATCATTTTTAAAATATTTTTTTGACAGTCCTTATAAAAATGCTAATATTTTCTATGTTAGTTGAAATTAATTTTATTAGAAGAATCTATGATATAAAACAGAAAAATAAATCAAATTCTTAGATGAAAAACACAAAAAACTTAGCATTCTTTTTTTATTTTATTTGTAATTTTTTTAAATGATTTCAGCATTATGGTTAAAATTAAATAAAAACATATGATAGGAAAAGAAAATGTTTTGATAAGCAACATTGGTCAATTTACTTATCTAAATTTAAAGAAAAACTTTAACATTTTGATCTAAAAGGATTCATCATGAATAGAAAAATAAAATACCACAAACAGAATATTTCATATTCTTAACATCCTTCACACACTTTAATATAAGGTAGCTTTGAATAACACTCACTGGTCAGCACGATTTTTGGTGCCAAGAAACAAAACACATTTTTTAGCTAATTTGATGGAGGCTGATTTTGAAAATGACCTTAGATTTTCATGGTTAGCTACTGTTTTTACTGAACTGAAATCGCTCATTTTTGGAAAGAAAGATCAATTTATGATCTTGGTTGATTGCAACATTTAGTTGATAAAGGTCATAGAAACTCATCAATTTTCAGGTAGGCCAAGCAATTTATGTCAGCTACCTAAAATAAACTATTCTTATAAGAAAAAAAAGTGTTTCCAAGCCAAAAATTCAAATTAACTGAAACTTTATTAGTAATACGCTAACATAAGTATTAAGGTTCGTTTTTACATAGTAATCTAAATAAATTTCCAGATAATTGCAGTGACAGTGAGACAAGCGAATGATGACCGACTACTCCTGGGGCATCAAAAGAACTTAACATTGAACATGACAGACAATCAAGAAAGAGAAAGTTTTTACCTTAGTTATGTTCACAAAGGTTTTATTTCTGCTATTAGTTTACTATATGATTTGATGAAAATACTGGTTGGTTTTGGTATATTCAATTATGTTATTTTTAAAAATTTAGGGTCTGATTTTTATTTAAAAAATAGTATTTCTCAATAAGCAGACCCATATTAGTTGGCTTAAATACGAATTGAGAGGTTTCTATGATTTTACTTTGAGAAATATTGCCATCAGTCAATATCATATATTCAGAAAACAAATAAAAAGTTTTTTTTCCCAAAAGTGTGGCATTTGTGTACAGCAAAAACAGTAACTAAGCAAGAAAAAGTAAGGTCATTTTTAGATTCAGCAACCTCAAATTAACTAAAAAGATGTTTGGTGTCTTGACACCATTTCAATTTTTTTTTTTTTGTTGTTGACCAGTGTAACTTGATTTGAAATGAACTCAAATTTATTTCCAGTTATAATCATTGAGACAACAAAAAGTTTAATTCAGCTAACCAAGAGGACAAATTACTATATTTTGCAACATATACATTATGTACTGTACATTTACCCTTAAAGACATTGGAAAAACTTACCATATATACATAAATATTGCCTGTATTTAACACTAGGATAATTTGTAAATCTCAGGCTTGATTCCCATACTGACTTTTACCATATATGATGCTGTTAAGAATAAGATTTTATTTTTTTTAAGTGCATTTAAAATATTGTAAAATGAGGCAACCTCACAGTGCAACAGAAAACCAACAAAATCTGATGGTATCATAAACTACTGCTAGGCACTGAGTGGGTAATAATGCTTTGACCCCAAAACAACATCTGAGCCAAGGGCATTACCTGATGTAAGTTTTGTTGAAGGAAATACTGCTATTTTTGAATCAATAGTTGTATGAAGAAAGAAACCATATCTTTAGATTAACCTTTTTGGTGCTTCCATATATTTTTTGTTCTCTATTTGCTATGACTGAAATCAGCAGATATGAGAGCTATATTCAGTCAGTCAGTTAAGTGCCATATGTGATACACACTTTGGCGATCATGTCTCTTTCAATCCATGACTGACTAGGCATAAAACTTTTCCACAGTAGGTTGCCATTTCTTTCTGTGGCAGACTGGTTGCCAACCAAAACTATAGAGCTCCATCTATCCTGCTAGTCAACCCATAACTGAAGGGGAGAAGAAATAGATTCATACCTTTACCAAGGATATTTGTAAGTAAATGCAATGAATTGAACTGAAATTTGAATTCTGAACTGATATCCCTTGTAATACAACACACATCCTATACAAAGCAGTAAATGAATTGATTAAATAATTTATCACAAATGCTTTAAAAAAAAAAAAAAAAAATATATATATATATATATATATATATATAAAAAAGGGATTGGAAATATAATTAAAAACACTAAATCTCTTTTCTTTGATTAAGAATAAGCAAATGGAGTAATTTCTACTATCTGGGTGAAAATAACACTTAAAAAAATATGTATGTAGATAATCAATATTTGATTAAGAAAGCAAGAATGATTAAAATTTGTTTTTTAAAGTTTAATTTTCCTGCTGTTTTGAAGTTGTCTGGCAGACGATTTTCTTCTAGTTGAGAATTACAAAATTAAAAATTAGTTTAGGAGAAAAAGAATATTTATTCTAATTTGAAAGATAAATTTTCTAATGTAAATATCAAGAAATAATTGTCATCAATCTGCACCTTATTTTTTTTTTTTTTTTTACCTCCTCTCTCAATTTCTCAAGTATAAAGAAGTAATTGATGATAATATAAACAGAAATGATAATTTAATGGTTATGAAGGCTGGTTTATTTTTCTTTTAATGTATATAAAAATACTCAATACAAAATTTTAGGACAATTCCAATACATCCATATTATAAATTCAAATCAGTCATCCAGAAATATTCTTTTAAAAGTGATTGTTCATCAATGACACCAAGTTCATTACACTATAAAACCTCTTTATAAAAGTGAAAACAGCGGTTCTAAGTTTTAAATATCCAGTAATCAAATTCTTTCTTGTACATATTTTTCTTGCTTAATTGAGCAATAGTTATAGGTTCATAATATTGTCTATAAATTTAAAAAGAATCATTAATATCCCAAGTTTTGTTCAAACAAATGAGCATAGGTGTAATGATGTGTCCACAATGTTTTGGATACTCCATTCTACATTCTTTTCAAAGAGATCTTTTTCTTTATGTGGTATCCTATGCAAATTACCTGAGTTATATTTAAGTGCTAAGCCACTGTCTGCACTCCATTACATCATGCATAATGGTGTACCACATATTACTGAAACTGTGGGATATACTAGACATAACAAATGTAGTTGCTTATAGGATGCTTAGGTCCTGTGGATGATCTTGAATACATCGAGATTTAGATAAAAGCCTTTGCAGCTAAGGCACAAGTGCATAATCTCAAAGACTCAATGGACAGAACCAAATATTTTGAGGAAGTTGTCAGAATAATAATAAGAAACATTAGGTCAAAAAGAAAACTGGTCATTGCTGAAAGGACGAAATCTTTAGAAGCCAAGTAGCAGCCGAGGGGATATAGACTAGACTATTGCCCAGTTCACACTCCACCTACGTCTATTTTACAGGTGCAGAGGCTCATCCCTTGTTCCCTGTTCAGGATGTGGTTTCCGGCTTTCTCTTTTCCAATCTTTTCACTTTTCTTTTTCATTTTTTTTTCTCAATTGGAGTAGATAGACTAAACTATCGCCCGGTTCACACTCCACCCACGTCTATTGTACAGGTGTAGAGGCTCATCCTTTGTTCCCTGTTCAGGATGTGGTTTCCGGCTTTCTTTTTTCCAATCTTTTCACTCTTACGTAGCCCCCTGCACATCAGTGGCATTACCACCTTGCTCGGGGTGATATGATTAAAAAAAAAAAATCTATTATGAAGTACATACACAGACTCAACGGACAGGCAAAGCACTGTAAATTTGAAAAACTAGAGATTTAAGGCATGTCAACTGGATGAGCTGATTCTACTACGAACAATTGAAGGCTGTAATGACCCGCAGCATAAATGAAAAGTACTGGAATGCATGCAAAGTGGCCATATGAATTTAGAATTAAACATGGACTATTTACAGCATCTGGAACAAATCAGAGATTTTGACCAACCAAGAGAAGTATTAAAGTCATACAGGTTGAACGTAACCAAAGCCAAAGTGAAGTTCAGTTATTGCGGAACAGCGTATGAGAAAAATAAATTCAAGTGTTCAGTGCTGGAGAAATGGTGTTTTAAATGCAGAAAAATGCATCATTTTAAGACCATTTACAGAAGTGAAAAACATGTAGAAAAAATGTATAGTAATAACCCTACCTGCACACAAGAACAGCAGGAAGCCAGTGTATTTATGGTAAATGCACAAAAGAATGGTAGAGAGAACATAAAAATAAATGGCTTTATGTTTAGCATGCAAGTTGACATGGGTAGCATGATAAGCTTAATTCCAAGAAATTTTTGGATCAAGTTAAAAGAAAATGGTTTAAATCTAAAACAATTTGATGGAAAACCAACAACGATGTTGGGTACCTTCCATGCATGTTTGAAACAATTAAAGGTTATTTAAATCATGGTAGTACCATGAGTGAAAGACCGTCGATTGTTAGGTATTGACATAATAGAAGTAGATACAGCCAAATTAATAAACTCCATGGAAGTGCAAAAGAGTGAGCGAGGACTTCTAAAAGGATACAAAGCAAGTATTTGATTAAAAGAAAATTACTAGCCCAAATACATTCAAGCCAAAAAAATACCAGTACATACACTGCTTTTAGTGGTAGCCAAGTTAAACTGCATGATCAAGCAAGGCATTTTTAAAAAGTTACACATGGTGGAAATTACTGAACCTCATCTATTGCAGTAATAAAAAAGGCCAATGAAGATATGTGAATAAGTAGTGACTATAAAATTGGAGTAAATGACCAGATATGATTGGACTTGTTTCCATTACCAAACATTGAAACAGCAAGCCATGAACTCACAAACATGGAATATTTTGTGAAAATTGACTTGAGATCTGCCTACAATGAAATTCAGATTGACGAAAAATTTAAAGTTTCTATGAATAACACTTCTACAGACCTGTTAAGGTGTACTTGATTACCATCCAGAATTAAAAGTTCTAGTCATATATTTCAAAGGGCAATTGAAGGAATATTGTTAGGTAAGGTAACTAACATGATTATTTACCAAGATGATGTATGGGGGTGGGAGCAAAGACCAAATAAAAGTTAAAACAAAAAGTGAATCAAATATTATGGTGATTGAAAAAGGCTAGATTAACCATTAACAGAGACAAATGTAACTTTGATTGCAAGAACCTAGCATATTTGGGCTCACAAATATCGGTAAAGCATCTAACCAAAGGCTAACAAAAAAAAAAAAAAAAAAAAAAATTATGATGGCGGTAACAACTCCAACCAATAAAAAGAAATTGGAATCCTTTTTAGGTTTCATAAATTTTTACAGTAGATACATCCTGAAATATAGTGAACTAACTGAACCATTGTCGGAGTTCCATAAAAAGAACACAGAGTTTGAATGGACACAAAGACAAAATAATATTTTTATGATACTAAAAGCAATTATGAAAAAGAAACCTATAACAAGGGTGTTCGATCTTAAGAAAAAGATAATGTTGACCACAGACACAAGTGAGAAAGTGATTGCTGCCATCCTATTGCAGGAAAAATCATCTGATAATGTATTTATCTATTCTAGGAGATTGACAACGGCAACAATAACTTACGCAAACATTGAAAAGAGGCCCTAGTAATTGTTTGGAGTATGAAGAGGGCACAAAATTTTTTACTAAGTGAAAAATTACTACTGAAGTTGAACCAGAAGCCATTGGAGTTTATTTTTAACCCAAGGAAGGAGTTTCAAAGCATTGAGGCATTTCTAGCTAAAATGCTACTCAGTTATAGATTGATACCACATAGAGAGAAAGCTGAGCCCATCAGCCCTCATGGGTAGACAGATTAGAGCCCCCATTACCATGTCTTTTGCCACAAAGGAGAGAGTACAGTACAAGAAAGACAGAGGTGCAGAGAGGTAACAATGCAGCTTTGATAGAAAAGAAGAGGCAGTATGTTTTGGCTCATGCAGATCAATTTAGAAAAATGATTGTGTCAGACGATGTGGAGATGGAAGACCAAAGCCGGGAGAGGGAAGGTAACTACACCGAGGAGGCAGAGCAGTGAACAGAAATGCAGAAGAGAAAGAAAATTACAGTGATGAGGATGAACAAGAAATGATAAGTGGAGAGGAAAAACTGACGAAAAAGAGGATGAAGAGAGACCAAAGTTGCCAATAAAAAGTAGAAGAGAGAAGCAAAATCAAGAACTATATAAATCAAGAGTAGTTAGATGTAGTGAAAGGAAAAAGAAGGGGATGCAACCACTCTGATTCAGGGAGGGTGTAGTATCCTATGAAAATTAGCTGAATTGTATTTAACTGCTAAGCAGCTGTCAGCACTTCATTATGTCATGAGTAACAGTATACCACATATCAAGTACTCAAACTGAAAGATATACCAGACATGACACTTTACAAATTAGATGTCCAAGTAAAACATGTTGAATGGGTTGATCAAAAACATTGTGGTAATGATATGAACAACACAGAGGAGTTCAATTTTTTTTTCAAAATAAAATGAATGTGTTTATAAAGTTTGAAAATGTTTTTCTGACTTAATGGCTAACAGCACTAAATCAGTGAACAAAGTTCAAATTTTAGGTGAGGTCATTTGTTTCCACTTCAGACTAATGCCTTTTAGAAAGGCATGAATCCAACTCTCCTGGATGGGTAGGATAGGGGCTGTTCCCTACTGCTGGTACCATGTAACACATGTTGCATTTTACTTGCAGAGGAGACAGGTATTGACAAGTGACCACATTACCCTAAAAAATGTCATGAAGAATGTAACTGTTTTGCATAGATTTGTGTTTTATAAGAATAGGTATTTGCATAAAAAGGCCTCTCTCTAACTGTAAACATTCAGTATCATAACTCATGGTAATCCCTAAAGAATAAGCTCCATTTTGTTATAAATTTATAAGCAAAACAATTATATATACTTTTTTTATGAAAAGGAATTTCGGTACATCAAAATCATAGAACAGCATTACTTTTTTTTTCATTGGTAACTATATAACAAGAAGGGTTATTTTTCTTTCTTCTTATCTTATAAAAGAAAATAAACTCCAAAAGGACAGGGAGAGAATAAATGAAATATGTGTACATGTGATAAAATAGATATCTTTTCTGCATATTAATATTACTTAAATGATTATTAACAAACTTAAAGTTAAAAATGAAATTATTGAATTTGCTTCACTTTAGAAGTTACATCTTTTTATTTTAATACATTTTAATATTTTTGAAATATTTGTTGATTATTTCACAAAAATTCTATTTGTTTTCACTAAATTCTTTTTGGAAAATATGGAAACTTGTAATTCAAGCTGGACTTAAATGAAACTGAAGTTCTGAGTCATAAATTCTGCACTTGGTTGACAATGAAAGGCCAGATTTTAGTTTTAAAAACTTGCAAATGAAGAATATTTTATTTTTTGGAGAACCAAAACAATCATTCAATGGAGGTTTGAGTATTATGATAGAAAATGATCTCAAATTCTCAACAAAATCATTTCACAGCAAACAGCAAGAAAACATACAAATTTCATTTGAAATGAGCAAGAAATCAATCAGACAAATTAAAGCTTAAATGTTCAATGGTATGAAATTGAACCAGTTTTATATCATACCATCAACTGTGAGGAAAAATGTATTTTGTATCAATATAACAACTAGAGATCAGAAAAATGACTGGACATGGTTAAGAAATCTAAATATCAATTAAAACCATTTTATAATTTTTAAATTATGGTAAATAACTAAAAACAAGAACAGTTTGATAAAATAATAGATTCTTTCAAAATAGTCAATAACAAATAGACACCAGTTTGTAAAAGTCCATCCAAAACTCAAACTACTTGTTTTGTGAATAGAAAGAATGTTTTACTGCTTGATAATGCCTACACTTGTGTTTGTTTCAAAAATGATGTTACTAAAAATGAATTAGTTACAGAAGAAAACTTTATTTTACTTTGCATATTTATGCTCTTCTTTGACTTACCATGTTTTTTTCAATTATCACTATCATTTTATTAACAAGATCAACTTGAAAACATCAAAGAATTAATTAGTTATTTAAATGAAAAATTCCCCAAGGAAATTAATTTGCTGCTAAGGTGAGATAGTCTAAGTTGGAATATTTTTAAAGAAATTTTTTTTACATCAACTTTCATTTTGTTCACCATTCAAAAACAAAAGTTACATATTTTGCATATATATAAGCTTGCATTTTGATTTCATTAAATAAACTGGTTTACAGCATTCCAAACCATTCAATGTTGAATATTGTCAATTATAGAATGACAATGAGTTGCAATAAAAAAATGAAATTAAGATGAAAGAAATACTAAAAAGAACTCATAATTGAAATTAAAAATAGGTTTTTCTATAACATAAATCATGCAGTCTATATTTTTGTCCATAAAGAAAGTTATTCAAATCAACAAGAATCTGTTTCTCTTAAACATATACATTATAGATAATTTTACAACTACAGAAGAAAAGTAATGCATTTCTTTAGAAAAGGGGGCCTATTTTAAATTCTCACGAAAAAAAATCACAAGCTATGTATAGAAGATTTTTATCTTTTAAAAATTAGATTGTTAATATTATCCAGTGTTTGGTTAATTAATAAGTGTCTAAAAATTTCTTTAACTTTTATTAGCAAATTTTATCTGATCCATATTTAACATGGCATATAGGGAAAAGGCTCTACAGAAATATCATAAATATATTTTCGTTTTATTTTTAATAGTGCAAAATAAAACCCCTTTTCTTTCCTTGCATTCTAAGAATTATGTAAAAATCATATCCTACTACCTCCAACCCAAACTGAACAATGAGGTTCTTGGTACCATTTAAGACCACTTTCAACAATATTTCATAAAAAATAACCTATTAATTTCTTAATCTTTGATCAGGAGAAATTAACAGAAATGCTTGTTGGAGTAAAAGTTATTTTTATTCTTGTTATACTTTCATTTACTTTTCATTTCTCAAAATAAATAAATGGTGTCTTTAAGTTTTTATTCAATGTTTAAGTATTTGGCAAAGGTTATGGTTTTAAAAATAAGTAATATTTTCAAGTTTAAATTTTCTAAGATAAAAAATAGGTCAGTAGTGACTGAAATACCAATGATTAGTAAAGAAAAAAAAAACAATGAATTCAAAAATATTATTTTATTGGTCGTTTCTTGAAAACTTACTATGAACATTAATATTAATAAACATAATTTACTTTGAATTCAAAATTGACATAACATTACAGTTTATAAGCAGGAAAGTGATAATAAAAAACTGCATCAATGAAATTGAAATCACTTCATAGAAATGGTCAGTAAGCTAAACTTGAAAATCATTAAAGGAATGAGTTCAATTCACTCTGGGTATTTCATACTTGTGTTAAAAGAAAGTTTCACTTAGTTTAAAAAAAAAAAAAACTTTGTACAAATCTTTTTTTTTTTATTAAATACTAAATTAGATTCCATTTGTTTTCATCTCAGGATACTTTAACTTTATTGATCTTTGTCAAAATCCCTAAAGCAAATGAAGAATTTAAGTGGAGAAAACTGTAGTAAAAAAAAATCATATTTTAAAATAGCACTGTCATTTAAATTTTAAAGTATTTGAGATTTTATAATGAGCTTAGCTTAGCAACTTGTAGTAAACTAAAATTTCCAAAATAGTTTTATAATAAAAATAAAATTAAATGATAAAACTATTAAAAAAAAATGTCTTTAAAAAATAAATAAATAAAATAAATTCTTTCCATTTAACACTTACTATTAAAAATATTTATTATGGCTTCTTTATCAGAAGCCATAGCATTGAACGATTTGTAAATAATCCATCACGAAAAAAACGTTAAAAATATACAAACAAAGCAGAAAATTGGATCAAAATAAAAATAAATGAAAAAGCAAAAAACTGGGAGGGGTCAACGAGATCGTTTTTAACTATACGTTTTTAAAGGAATGCAATGGTATGGTTATTTATGGTATAATTTGTTTTACTTGTGTAAAATACAAAAATGACTCAGACTAATTAATTGTGAATTGTACAGGCCGAGTTAAGATCTACTAAAAATCTACACGCATTTTTGTAAAAGAGCAAACTCGTTTTAAAAGATTAATAGAATACTACTAAGAAAAAACGTGTGAATATATTTTAATTTTAATTTAATAAACAAGCTTACGAACGATTGTAATAAGCTTATAACAAATGTAAAAATAAAATAATAATTCGAAATAAAAACACTACGAAAATAAGAGTTATGGTCTAAAAAAATCCTTGTTTAAAAATAACATTTGCAAAAAGAAACGAAAAATTACGTTATTTTTGTTGTATTTTTTAAAGTTAATCCTCTAGTGAGAAAAATCACTTTTAAAAAAAAATCAGTCTTATTGTGTATTTTTATTTTTACATTTTATTTATTTAGTTCGATACTTCTTGACTTAAACTGTCTGTGTAATCGAGTGAGTTTTTTACTACTTCAACAGTCAGTCACTTCAATACTGTACGGTACGCCCAAGTTGTTCAACATAAAATACACATCATTTCCATTATCGTACAGTTTCTTCAGTAGCTCCACGGTTTAAAAAGAATTCAGTTTTTTTATTTATTTATTTATATTTTGCTTATTCCAAAATTTTTACCATGAAAAGTTAATTATTTTTTAGTGATCATAAATCACTAATTTATTTATATTAGATTTTTTCCCCTTTTTTTAAAAGAAAAAAAGACACCGATCATTTTTACACTCAAAATGACAATAAAAAATAGCCACTAAAAAAAGAAGCAATTTTTTAAATTTTCACATTTATTAGAAATTTAAAGCATAAAATCAACATATATTTCTGAAATGTAATTGTTTTGAAGTATTTTTTATTTATTTTTAAAAATGTATACATTTAAAAGCTAAATAGGTTTGTACTGACGTGGACTTGCCTGTTTTAATCATGTTTTAATCTTATTTTTATGAATTCGAGTTTGTTTCGTTTTGCTTTCTTCGTTTGAAATGCATTAATCAGCGACAATAATATTATTTATCACACGTTGCTATCTTCTTTCTAGAAGTATAAGTATATCCTTTCTCATAAACTTGATAATTCCTGTCTGTGTAATTATAGTGTGTAAGCGTTAAAGTGACTGACTCTAATGTAGGCAGAGATAAAACCCACTAGGGTACTATGGGCATTATTGGGTATCAAGTTTTACAGTGGCTGAGCATTATCACGAGTGAAATAAAACACGATTTATAAATATAAACAAATACTTTAATTAATTAGAATAACAGTTGGGACCAGGTTAGTTGACACTCAACAGTGAAGAGAATTTTAGATCACATTTTTTAACAACTGAAAGAAAAAAAAATTTAAAAAAATATTTTTTATTGAAAATTTTAAAACAATCCGTTTTACTATGCAATAAAGAGTTTCTTGACAGGTTTTATATTTTATAAGAAAAAATAAGACAATATTTCTATTTTGAAGTAAACGGTTTAATTAATAAAAATACTATCACTTTTGATCAAAAATGGGAAGAAGGAAGCAATACAAATGAAGGATTATTTTAAGAAAACATTCCTAGTGTTACCATGATGTATCGGGCGGTAAAAACTAAAATGAAGCGTTATTTATCTTTTATTTTATTAGTAATAGGCTTTTAAAAAACTAATTTTATGAGAGGGGGTTATTAAATAAGTTTCAAGACAATATTCTGCTGATTTTTTTCCTCTATCTATTGGTTATTTATTTTTCATGGTTTAAGTGTTTCTCTTCCCCCCCTCCTTCGAGGGCTGTACTGTGCTATTTTCATCTGCTGTAAATAAATACAAAAGAAAAGCTATTTTCTGAGAGAAAAAGGAAGGTTGAGACAACGAGTTGATAAATCAGAGAATAATTAGTTGGCAAAAATCGGAAGAAGACGATCTACATTGATAATACAGAGAAAGAAGTCTACACCTTTTTCCAACCCTCTTTAAAAAAAAAAACAAAAAAAACAGGATTTTAAAAAGAACAACTAAGGGGAAACAAATAGTGGTTAATTCGAATAAAAATACATTGTGAACGTCTTTTCTTGAAATTTAAGCGGCAAAACCAAATAAGAAACTTTACAGTGGAAAGATAAATGTTTACTATTCTCCAAATTTAACACATGGACATCTTTGCAGATATATACACAACATACATAGGAGATTGAACCTCCAAGAAGTGCACTCCCCACACATGATTTATTTAGTTAAGGAAAAATACACGTTATCCGAGCATCCACCTAAGGTTATCACATTTTATAGATTACATACTTGCACATTAATCACTCAGTCAATACTCACAGATTTCCCTGGAAATCCAGCTGCCGTTCAAACAAGGAATATCCCAAACATGATTTTTTTCTTTCTAGCAGATCAATAAACATCAAATGTAAAACAACAAATTTTTGACATGCGAGAGTTACTCAAGGGTGAACAACTCGGGCTGACAACAAGAAGGAAAAAATATAGTTAGGATTTTCCCCTCTTAAAACACCTTCCAATATGCGTTAATATTGAGATGTTCTTTTTTTTATTTCACTTTCATTATATCAAATTGAAAATATATTCACATTAACAGTATACCAATAACTGATTTAATAACATATATCTTTTATTTTAATAAAAAAATTAAAGGAAAGTTATGAATTCCAATCTCCAAAACCACCTAATCACAATATTCAATATTTTTGCACAGTAAAAAAAAATGTAAGCTTACAAAAATACAATTATGGGATATAATTATACTTGCAAAAAAATTTGACACAATGTCTCACTCCTCATCAAATAAATTTTATATTCTGTTTTACTCAGCCATAAAAAACATTGCTATATTAAATAATTTGAACATTATTTTTCATAATGCCAATTTAATATTTTCTGGAGTTATATGCAAACATTGGCTAAGCAGCAAATGCATTTTTGTTACCTCAACATCAACTTCATCATCAGCATTATTTTTTTTCCACTGAAGTTGATACCAAATGTCCTCTCAATCCAATAATTTGTTTATAAGTAGATTGTGTTTATTATAATTGCTCATATATAATCTATCTATCTATCTATCTATCTATCTATCTATCTATCTATATATATATATATATATATATATATATATATATATAAAATAAAAAGTGTGAGAAGCCATGAACGTTTTCTTTAAAATATATATTTATTGTTTGGTATTCATTCAAGTTATGGAGTATTAATTTGTCATTATTTGCGCTACACATGTTTCGAGTTTAAAATTGACTCTCTTCAGGTGAACAAATTCGTTGTTTTACGTTTGGGTTTCTCTGAGTATCTGATCATTATATATATATATATATATATATATATAGTTATAGTGAAGGTATTTAGAAAAAGTTTGCTTATAGGCAATTCATATTTTATTAACAAACAAGAGTTGATGCAAGTTTTTAAATCAAATATTTATTATGATACATACATATTTTTATTTACTTTCACTGTTGTGTAATGGATAGTGGGTGGGAATAAGACGAATTGGCTTGGTATTTTATCACAAACCATTTATCTCATAAAGATTTTTTAAACTAATACATTAAAACTTTAATAATTCACTCTGTGATATATATATATATATATATATATATATATACATCCGACACCTTTGAATTTTGAAAATTTTCTCTAATTTATATTGACTCTGTATTCTTAATACATTGAGCTCTCTGCCTGCATCACTTTTTAATGTTAAATTTTTTTAATATTGATTAGGATCAGGTTCTTGGAATTTACCTTCCTACTCTTCCACTTCGGATTAAAGAACAACAAAATATATATATATATATATATATATATATATATATATATATATATATATATATATATATATGTTTATAAAAGTTTTATTTAAAATGACTGATAAGGTACTGCAGTTAAGTTTTTTATTTAATTTTACTTGTGTTCTTACAATTTTATTCTTTTCTGGATATAAATTATATAGAAATTGTACAAATATTCTGTATGTCTGATCATTTCAGCTATACTTTTAGCCATCATCAATGTGGATTTTATTTTTATTTTTTGCATGTACAGAATTTTTATGTATGTATCTAGAGTTATAGGAATAATTTATTTTTCAAATACAGTCAGCACATTAAGGCTGTGTTTATAATTGATATTATTGAGTGTTGGCTTTTAGATGTAACAGGATATATTTCTTTATAATGCTTCTAAGGCAAGATTCATCCTGCTTATAATTACCATGCATTTGATTTTTATAGAAAATGTTAATGTTATCAATTTTATCTGTATGTTCAGTGTTGCTATTAGTTACTTTTGAAAAAAAAGGTCTAGTTTGGTGATCTATAAGGTAATTTGGAAAACTGTTATTGACTATCTTTGTTTCGTGTTCTTTAAAGAAAATCAAAAGAGAAGTAGAATTCTTATGTACTCTTATGAGGAAATTTTTGATAACACCTATTTTATATATAAGTGAACATTGACTAGTAAAATTTCTACTTGTGGGTTTTTTGTATAACAAAGTAGTGAATGTATTATTACTAGACGCCACAAGAGCATCCAAGAACAGAAATTGATTTTTTGACTAATTTCATAGGTAAAGTTAAGGACAGAATATTTTTTGAATGTAGAGATTATTATTTTATCTTTGTTTTCATCTAAAATAAAAATATCATACGCCAGTAGCCATAGTGCTCTAATTCATTACTGAATGAGTGATGCATAGATGCCAGAGTAGCCACTGTTTTTTCAAAGACTACCATTCTTCCAGAGTGCTCAATCAGGGTGTGAGATATTTCCTTCTTGTCGCACTCATGGAGAGAGAGACAGTGAGGTAGTGTTGGCTCAGTTCATTAGAGAGACAGTACTGAGGCAGTGTCGGTTCAGTTCATTCTCTTTACTACCAATTATTAAACTTTACTATCAGTTATGAAAGCTCTTGCAACATGTTTGCTCTTTAACAATGCTTTATTATTTCATCTTTTGCAATAATTATGTCAGATATTGAAGAATATATATATATATATATATATATATATATATATATATATTATAAATTATAGTTTAGAACATGTACAAATTACAGTTTACTACAAAAGTGTACATTTTGTTTCGACATCGAAAGAACAATGTCTCATCAAGTAGTTAATAATGAGGGTACCACCATTATTAACTACCTGATGAGACATTGTTCTTTTGATGTCGAAACAAAATGTACAGTTTTGTAGTAAACCATAATTTGTACATGTTCTAAACTATAATTTACAATAAATATTCATAGTTCTATTTTTATATTGAGCATTGTTTTAAATTAATGTTTTGAAAGTTGTTAATATTTTCTTTGTTCTTTATTCACTTGGATATATATATATATATATATATATATATATATATATATATATATATATAGTCATTCACAGACAGATCTGTTTTGTTGTATCACAGCTCATCAGTTTGGTTAGACATCCAATTGCTTTTAGCCAAGATTGAAACCCAACCGAATTGACATCAGTCGGCAAGTCTATCTCTGAGATATGGGTGCTCGGTAGAAGAAAGCAAACTTTTAGCATGTTATATATCATGTAAACACACACACACACACACACACACACACACACACACACACATATATATATATATATATATATATATATATATATATACATTTATTATGATAAAGACCATTGTGTATTTCATATATATATAATCTTTGCAAATATTTTGACAGTAGGGGTACACCTGGATAAAGACCATTGTGTATTTATTTGCATATATATATATATATATATATATATATAATCCTCAATACAATATATATACAGTGACACACATAAGTATTGGATACATGTTATTTTCTGTTATAACTCTAGTTAATGTTCACCATTTTTCCTGATATTTGGTAAATAATATCTTGTAAAGTTGTTTTATTTGTATGTGGAAGGAAAATTAAAAACTCATGGTTGAATCCAATTTTTTTTATCAAAGTTCAAAATTATTCTATGGAAAATTATTGGATACATGACACTTTTTTCAAATTTCCAACCAAAACTTTCTGTTTTAAAAGACTTTAAATATTCATATTTTCAATAGAATTGGAATGCTATCTCTGACCAATCAGAGAAGCACACACTTGCTTACAAAATAGTGCTACTAATCATCTGACTCTTTGATGTGCATTCTGCAATTCAAGGATTAAAAATGGCAAAAACTAAAGAATTATCCAGCGATATTCAAGATAGAATCATTGAACGTCACAAAGAAGGACAAGGTTACTGAAAAATTAGCAAAGAAATGAATCTAGCACAAAGTACAGTAGAAAATATCATCAGAAAGTATAAGAAGTATGGTGATGGCACAGCAAACCTTCCAAGAAATGGAAGATCAAGAAAAATAAATGAGAGGACTTCAAGGTGGATCAGCAGAAATGTGCAAAAAAACCCTTCATTAAAAATTAAAACTGATCTTGAGGGTGCTGGAATTAATGTAAGTAAGGATACTATTAGTAGAGCTTTATATCATACGGGCTTTCATTCAAGATCACCAAGAAAAGTGCCTCTATTGAAAACCAAACATGTCAAAGATCAATTAAAGTTTGTTGAAACTTATGAAAAGAAAGGTATGCAGTTTTGGGAAAAGGTAATCTGGTTGAATGAAATGAAAGTTGAACTATTTGGAAGGAACACAGCAACAAGTGTTTGGCGAAAAAAATGGCACTGCCTTCAACAAGCACAATACCATCCCTACAGTTAAGTTTGTGGGTGGTTCTACTTTGATATAGGGATGCTGTTCATCCAAGGGAATGGGTGAGTTACAAGTTATCCATAGTAGAATGAATGGTAGCATGTACAGAGAGATTCTAGAGAAGAACCTTCATAAATCTGCAACTTTATTAGGACACGGTCGGAATTCTGTGCTTCAACACGACAATGATCCCAAACATACCACAAAACTTACAAAGGAATGATTTGAAAATAATGGTATTAGTACTCTCAATTAGCCAAGTCAGTCTCCTGACTTGAACCCAATTGAGAATTTATGGAATACTTTGAAGGTTAAAGTTCATAAGCGGAATCCACAAAATATCAAACAATTAGAGGAATTATGCAAGAAAGAATGGGGTAAAGTAATGGTGGATTAGTGTGGAAAACTTGTGGCCAACTATAGAAAGCGACTGGAAGCAGTGAAACAAAACAGTGGCTACGCAACAAAATATTAAATTGATGTATCCAATACTTTTGCATAGGGTAATTTTGAACTTTGATAAAAAAAATGGATTCAACCATGAGTTTTTAATTTTTCTTCAACATACAAATAAAACAACTTTATGAGATATTACTTACCAAATTTCCAGCAAAATAGCAAACATAAACTAGAGTTATAACAGAAAATAACATGTATCCAATACTTATGCGTGTCACTGTATAATCTTTGCAAATATTTTGACAGCAGGTGTACACCCTTACAAACATAATAGCTTCATCCATATGTACAAAAAAGGCTAAACATAATGGAAGTATTATTAATTATTAGTTTATTATAAGTTTATCTACTAAGTTAGGTAAATCAGTATCACAGAGATATATTAATAGAGTATCATCAATAAAGTGAGGGGAAATAAGTGTTCATACACATGAAAATATTTAATACTTTTACTTGTAGTGTATTACCTAAACAAAATTAGAATAAATTTACTGTATAAGATTGCATGCTACCAATATGTGTATATGAAACTAAATGATATTCAGAAAAAAACATGTTATTTCTATTTAATGCTCTGTAGCAAAGCTTTCATTAACTTTACCAGCAACCAATCTCTTCCTGTAGTCTTTAATTAATGATTTGCATACTTTAGTAGGTATTTTCTTGCTGGCAAATTGTCTTAAGATTTGTGATGTTTGTTGGACCTCTTTCCTGGATTTTAATTTTCAAATGTTGCCATAAGTTCTCTATTAGTTTCAAATCCGAGAAGTGACTCGGCCATTGTAAGATGTCAAAGTTGTTTTCTGCAAGCCATTTTTTTATAGTTCTACCAGTATGCTTGGGATCATTGATTTGCTGGAAAATCCAGTCAGGAGGAAGCCCAAGGCTCTCTACAGAAGGCACTACATTTAGAATTTGTTGACATTTTTCTGCATTCATTTTACCGTCTATAACTGACAGTTTACCAACACCACTCACAGAAAAGCAGCCCTAAACCATAATACTACCACCACCAAATTTGAGAGTTGGTATTATGTTCTTTGGTACATACACTTTTCCATTTTTTTCTCCATACATGATTTTGAGAATTATGACCAAACAACTTAATCTTATCTTTATCTGTCCATAAAACTCTTTCCCAATAAGAATTCGGCTTAGCTTTATGCTTTTTTGGCAATTTTAACTTTGCATATCTGTGCTGTTTCAAAAGGAGTGGTGTTTTCTTTGGTGTACCCGACTTTAGACTCTCTCTATGTCATTCATTACTTATTGTCCTTTTAGTTACATGAACACCTGATAAATGCAAATCATTCTGAAGATCTCAGGTAGCCATTGGATTTTTTTATCTGTCCTCCCAATTTTCTCCAGAATCTTGGAGAGAACTTCCTAAAAGCACCTGGTCTGCAATAGTTCTCAACAGCACCATGTCCTTTAAATTTTTTACTAAATGAACTAATTGTAGTAAATGGGAAGTTCAGGTCATTGGAGATCTTTCTGTAACTTTTCTCATCTTTCTAGAGCTTAACAATCAGTTCTTTTTGTGTGTTGGTCAATTCCTTACATCCAGCCATAATGGAACCCCTTTCTGTGACTAATGATTGCAGAATGTCTTGTTTTTCATCTGAAGGTTGATTAGAGTTTATAGTGGGTTGCTTATCTATTCTTTTCCATTAGTAGTGGAGAGTCCGTTCTAGTGAAGGGTAGTTGTATACTGTTGCAGGTTAACGGAATTTGGCCTTGTTGTAGATAGCCCACTATAAGTCATAAAATGATTACAAATCAAGAAAGGCAATTTGAGTAGAAAAATAACATTTTATATATACACATATCAATTAATGTTTTTACAATTGAAGTAATACTTGAAATATAGGTTAAAATGTTCATGGCAATAAAATGCTGAAAGAGAATTAATGTTTAGGAATGTGGGGAGCGTTATGAGTAAGGAATGTCTTTGATGTAGTCACTCCTTAGGTCAGTAAATAGTTTTGAGGCAGGGAAGAAAGAAAGAGATAAGGGAGGCGAGCATAGTAAGCCACTTGACTTTCGGTCAAGGGAGATACTAATTACTCTCTTCTCCTCGAGTCGGTCTGCCGTCGAAGCTTTCTGTATCCGCTTTTTATATCTTCATTTTGGATCACAGCAGATCACTTGGGATTTCACATTTGTATTTGAGTCTGGGCTTCCCATTGGCTGATAAATAAAATTCGTGTAGGCTCACGAACTGGAAATTTAATATTTAATTAATTTTTAGTTTTCAACCGGAACATCTGCACAGAGCCGGCGGTGCAGTGACGACTTTTGGTCATTTGCTTTTTGGTCATGAAAGTGCAAATATCCGGTCCATCGCTTTTGCTCAGTATCAGCACAAGTTACTGAGAACATTCTAGAGCAATCTAGAATATTCTACTCTGAAGTTTAACCAAAATCTACCACTTTATAATGCAAAATTGATACTGTATGAACACTTTTCACCCCCACCCAACATGATAATACATATATTTTTTAAATATCAATGAATTTCTTGTTTTCATTCCCAGATTCTGAATCTATGCCCCAAAATACATGTATAACATTGTTATTTGTGTTTTTCATTTGCTAGAAATGTGATCAACAAGCAATTTTTTGGTGTACAAACACTTATTTCCCTCTCTGTATATTGGAAGTATGTTGATTGTTTAAGTAAGATATTTTGAAAAGAACCATTCAAGAAATTCTATGAAGATACAGGCTATCACTATAGTGAGTGCTGATCACATTGGTAATCCAAATTTTTGTTTATAAAAATCATTATTAAATGTGAAATAGCATTGATTGGTGATGAGATGGCAGATTTCTATTATTTCAGCTGTTGGTAGAGAGAGCTATGCTTTTGATTGTGTTAATTGCTTTTTGGGGAGAATTAGGCATTTTTCAATTGTGATGTTGTTGTAAAGGGATCTAGACTGGCCATGAGTTTGTCAATAATGTTCGTTTCCCTAAGTTTTTCAAATAGATTCCCCTTAGTTTTTCAGACATATACATGAAAATGCCTTTGTCTGAAATAAGGTTACAAGGTCATCTACAGTAAATTTGCGCCCTAGCTCTTACAACATTTCACCATTCCTGGTAGAACTTCTATTATCACAGTGTGAGATATCTATTAACAAAAGTGATGCAAAGAAAAATAATCTAAATGAAATTGGCTAAATTAAAAAAAAAAATTAAAATTCCCAGCATCCCTTGCTTGTGAGCACGTGTAGTCATACTAACATAACAAATTTTGACTGAGGAAATCTTAAAGGACAAAATGCATCATAAGAAAACTTTTTCCACTTTGTCTCTCTCTCTCTCTCTCTCTCTCTCTCTCTCTCTCTCTCTCTCACACACACACACACACACACAAAATTGCGTATTTGGGACACAATCCCTCCTTTATACAAGTTTCATTAAAATGGCTGACAATGTATTGTGGCTAGGTTTTCTATATTTCATTTGTTTTCTTCTAATTTTCTCCTTTTCTGGACATAAATTTTGTAGAAACTGTATGAATATTCTGTATGTCCAATCACTTTCAGCTAAACTTTTAACTATTAACAAGGATGATTTTATTTTTACTTTTAACTGAATTTATGAAATTTTTATGCATGTATCTAGAGCTATAGGAACATTTTATTTTCCAAATATGGTCATCACATTATGGCTGTGTTTATAGTTGATGTTATTGAATGTTAGTTTTTTCTTTTTTATGGATAATGTTTTTTCTACTTTGTCATACATTTTTCCCCAATATTGTTCTTGATATATGATATATATCATTATCTTATATATATATATATATATATATATATATAGAGAGAGAGAGAGAGAGAGAGAGTGAGAGAGAGTATTGAGTTGTGATGAGTTTTGTTTTCAGTGGTTTACTGCTAAAATATATATTTTACCAAGCAGGTTTTTTGTTGTAAAGGGCTTGATATCAGATGGATATAGAGCATTTATAGGATTCATGTGGAGAAGTTTGTCACTTAACTGAGCAGAGTCATGCTGACTTTAAAGTTTCATGAAGGCACCATTATGATGTCTTCACTCCTCAGTGCTTATTTTTCAATCTGCTATTGTGTCCCAGTTTTATTCTTATTTATATGGTGCTTGGTGTCATTCAATATATTGGTATGTGAGTGGTTCTATAGATGGTTAATTGCTTTTGTTGTGTTGACTTTTTTTAATGTTGTATTATTTGCAAGTGGCTGATTTTCTTTTTATTGTTTTTATTGTGCAGATGGTTGATTTCTTTTTATTACTTCTTATTGTGTTAAGTTCCTTTTAGCTTGCATGAATGAGTGACCACTTACTTGTTTTATAATGAGTTGGTTTCTTCTTTTCATTTTAGTTGAACTCTTTTTATTGTGTTGATTTGACCTTTTTCTTACCATGTTAATATATGTAATGACATAAAAGATTTTTAGGCCATAGTCAAGTTTTTTTTTGTTCTTAAATGTATTTATGTTTGTGGGCTTTATGTGTGATTTTTTCATTTTGTAGTTGCTATATTATCTTCTGTTTTTTGTTGTGATTGAATGTTTTTATATTTATATGTGGTAGTTTTGGATTTGCATTTTGTGTTATGTTTACTTGTTTTTATTGGTATTTGCATAGCAAAGTAGATATTTGTTCGAATGTCTACATTTTTGCATTATTTTTTTTTTGTTTGTTTAGCAATTTACTTTGGTTTTCAAAGTTAATTATTGCTAGTTTTTTTATCCAAACATAATTTGCAGTATCTGCTATTTCTGTTGCATAGAGGTGCTCTTTTTATGATTTCCCATTTCATTTTGGTTGCTACAGAAACAACTTTCAAAGAAAGATTAAAAAATCACAAAACGTCACTCAACACAGAAAGATATAAGAACATTACAACACTATCAAAATACATATTTAATAAAAAAGAAAATAACATTACCATCAAAATTAAATGAAGAAAACGAACAAAAGCAAATAGACATAACTCAAAACGTAAACCCAAAACTACCACATATAAATATATAATACTCAGTCATAAGAAAAAAAAAATATATATATATATATATACTCAATCATGACAAGAAAAAAATTCCTTTTAAGTTATCATATATACTAACATTGCAAGAAAATGGTAACCCAACACAATAAAAAGAGGTCAACCAAAATGACAAGAATAAACTAACTCATTATAAAGCAACTAAACAGACACCCATTTACACATGCTAAAAGAAAGTTAACAATAAAAAGCAATAAAAAGAAGTCAATCACCTGCACAATAAAAAACAATAAGATTAAAAATCAACCACCTGCAAATAATACAATATTAAAAAGAAGTCAATATGAAAAAAACAATCAAAAGCAATTAACCATCATTAGAACCACTTACATACCAAAATGTTAAATTACACTAAACTCCATATAAATAAGAATAAAACTGGGATACAACAGCAGATAGAAAAATAATCCTTGAGGAGTGATATCATCATAATGGTGCCTTCACAAAACTTTGAAGTTGGCATGACTCTGCTCAGTTAAGTGACAAACTTCTCCACATTAATCCAATATATATATACATATATATCTATATAAGAAAAATTAAGGCAGACATGTTATTTCATGGTAAATCGGAAGTATGGGCCTATTTCAGGCGAACCATCATCAGCTTCCATCTTTATTGTACAAAAGAGTTTACACGAATATGTTATAATATCACTACAAAAGTGGCTATTTTGTTTTGACAATATCTATGTCTTATCAAGTGATGATGTTGATTTCAAGTTGAAGAGTTTTAAAAACTTCAAAACTATCCAAACCCCCATGATCAGGGAGACATTGTTATGTAGTCAGTGGTGACCAATCAAAATACAGGTAATTTTTAATTTGAAGAACATAAGAACAGACTCTAAAAACAATTTATTAGGGTATTAATGTTAAATATTTTATTAAAATAGAAATTGGTATTATTATTCAACTATTAGTTTCACTTTACAATAAAAATTAAAATTTATTTAAAATATATGTATATATAATTGTTACGAATTAATTTTAGAGACTACGAATTTTAAATTCTAACTTTAACAAAGCATTAGATTTAGATTATATTAAAGTTATGCAAATATGAAACGAGGAAAAGAGATAGACGCACACATATATAAATATATAGATATCCACATATGGACAAATAGACAAGTATCTACACATACAAACATATACTAGTATCTATACATATATACAGATACATATACGCAGATATATACATACACAATTTTTTTAAACTTTTGTTTTTATCGACATGTCAGTTTCCATTAAATTTTAAAGCCAAATATATATATTACTTTTTTGCAAATGAATATGGTATTAATAATTTTTTTCAGAATAACAATAATTTTTTCAGATACATGTCCTACTATTTAACTGATAACCGAGGAAGGAGATTCATAGCTTTCCCAAGTGTATTTACGCATAAGTGAATTTAATGAATCTGATTAGAATTCAAACTTTCCTCTCAAATTTCTCATTCTGAGCAACTATCCATTATAGCATTCACACATCCACAGAAAAAAATGAAGTACTAATCACATTTCAATTATTTTACATAGAGAATGAAGCAGAAATGTATTGTCCTCATTAATGCATAATTTCCATATATCATTTTTAGTCATAAAAATTAGTAGGCAAAATTCACTCCAGAATAAAGTACTTCAAATAGTAAAACCATATTTTTAACATGCTGGGATAATATGGGATAAGATTACAATGACAGATATAAGAAAAGTTTTAATTTCCTTTAAAAAAAACAAAACTGTTCAAATTTTAAAGAAGCATCAAATAAAATGGATAAAATAAATCAACCTGTTAAACTGTAAAATAAAAGAAAAAATGAAATTGATAGCTGATGCTAGTAACCACAGTTAACAGTTGTAACTTGTAACAGTAAAATATTTCATTGCTTTAGTATCTAATTACTATACACACATATTTGGAGAGATCAATAATTTTGTAGCCTGATAAGTACTAGTTACCTGATATTTATCTGAAAATTTACTTTATAATGTTCAATTAGCATGATTAATATTCACCATTTAACTGAAAACAGTTCTAAAAAATGATTAAAAATAAACATTTGTTGTGTCAAATAATTTTTATCATCATACTTATTAAAAATTATAACTTTGTCTTTTTAAACTATTTTTATTTTATAATGAACTTCTCAAAACAACTTTTTATTACTAAGTATTTGTTACATTATAGCTTCTCTTTCACAAGGCAGATTGTGGACTGTAGTGCTATATCCCCAAGTGTAAATGACCTGCTTAATTGATTGCTAATTTTACTCTTTAGGCATATATTTGTGCATACAAAATCTTCCTCAACAGGAACTTAAATGACTAAAGAGATGCACAAAAGATATTTTTGTTTCCTTTAACAAGTAATCTTACAATTATGGTAAACCGATTTGCTTCACTTAAAAATGTATTTGCAATATAAACTCAAACTTAGACAAAGTTTTAAGCAATATCTTTAGACTGTATTCTACAGCTAAGGCATCAATCTTAGCAACAAGTAAGTGATAGAAATGTGGGAAACATGAATGTCCTGAGGAAAAAAAATATCATGTGCACAACTGTTTCGCACCTGTTTCCGGAAAAAACCGAAGTAGTCCGGAAATTACCGAAGGTAACATAGTAACTCTAGTTGTTTACAACTAGACTAAAATGGTGGCTGATTTTGTTAAATGAAAGAAGTTATATATTTAGGCAACGTCTTCAAAATGTTTAAATTAGAACAAACTCCTTCATCTGCAGCCGATATCGCTACTGCTTTGGGTAAGAACTTAATAACGTAACATGTTTTAAAACTACTTGGCGTTTATTCGTTCATATTCTGCAAATAAATTATTTTATTAGAATTATCTAGTAATTTTTCTTTTTGAGTTTAACTTTTTTTTTGTTTGAACCGAGCAGTTAAAACTTTTTGTTGAATTTCTTCATTTATGCTACGTTGCTATATGAAAAATATAATTATTATTGAAGAAAATGAAATTGAAAATAAAGAGTTTTTTGGCTGTGGTTAAAAAAACTTTTTTAGTCTTTTTTTATATTTTTTAATTTTTTTTTTTACTAAAAGAATAACAAATTAAGTCTAAAATCTGAAATCTAAATAAATATTTGCACAAGAACAAAAATAGACTTTTTTTTTAACTTGTTGCGTACTTTCTTGTTGAAACTCAAGCTCATAAGCACTTTTTTACATCTATATTTTATGAGAAAAATGTTAAAAACATTTAATTGTTTATTTAGTGACAGTCTAATTAAAGTTTGGGACAGAAACTTATATTTTAAAAAGCTAACAAGCAATAACATCAACTATGAACACAGCCATAATGTGATGGCCATGTTTGGAAAATAAAACATTCCTATAACTCTCTCTAAATACATGCATAAAAATTTCATAAATTCAGTTAAACTTGTATTCCTATGTCAAAAACTAAAAAAGGTTGTTTCATTTGAGCCCCTTGAGTGCAAGTGTAGTAAAGTGTCTCTTTGCTGATGGGAAGATGATCAAATTTAAAATTTTAATTATTTGTCAATTTAAAAATACTACATTTATTAGAAAATATATTCATTTTAAAACACAGAAGGAGCCATCAAAATTACTTCTAAGAGCTGCAGATTTCAGCTTATACTCCTCCTGTTACTCAGCCGTTGTTGTCAGACAGAAAAGGAAATTAGCTTATGTGCACATGTATATTCTAATTTAATAACCTAAAATATTTCTGCAAAATAATTTTTTTAAAAATTCAATTTATTAATGAATAATTTCCATGAACAGTGAACAAGTCAACAAGAAGCTCTCTCACTGTAAGAGAAAGAAAACTTGATTATTTTTATTTATTTTATTTCACAGCCATATACATTTAAAAGAGAAATTGGAAGCACCTCAAGCAAGACACTAAAGCTAAAAAAGGGTTACTGGGTGCAGAAGTCAAAGAGCCAGTTTAGCAGATATGAAGCTGTTGATAAATTCTCTTTTCTTTCTTTTTATCTTGTCTCTAGTTTTATAATTTTATTACTCTGGCTGGGGTAATGATTGTTTAGATGAAGTGACAGAGGAGAGTCTTATTCCAATGCCTTATTTCAAATTCAGTCAAACTGTATTTGCACATTAAATGGCAGAAGCACATGTAAGTCACATATGCAAAGCACAGACCTGCATATATATTATATATGCATATGAAAAGTCACATGCAGACAATGGGTAATGGACAGAGAATCAGCAGTTCTTTTAGAATGTAGATTTTAAAAACAAACAAGGAAAAAACTCTGGGGAATTTGTGAATGTTTAACTGTACCCACTTCTAAACAATAGATAGGCTACAGGGCTTAAAATTTTACCAACGATGTAATTAAAAATAAGCAACTTCTTTAATTCAAGGGTGTATACAGTTATAGTGGTGTCAAGCAAGAAAAAAAACCACCATTTTTTTTCTGTGGGTACCTATGGTGCAGTGGATATTGGCCAGGAACAAGAAGTTGGTTAGCCAAGTTCAAATTCCAGTTGAATTCTTTGCATTCACTTATGCGCAAATATCCTTGGGAAAGGTATTAATCCGTCTCTTTCCTCCAGTTAATGGGTTAAATAACAGGGCAGATTAGGTTCTATAGCCTTTGCTGGCAACCAGTCTACCACAGAAAGTAATAGCAACCTACTGTGGGAAAAACTTCTGTCCAGTCAGTCACATCTCTTTCGAGACATGATCACCCAAGCATGTATGAAGTATGGCACTTAACTGACTGACTGACCTATGTAAAATTTTACCCAAAATATTTTGGTTATTGTACCTCTTGATCATCTTCAGTTGTCTATCATATTTTGGAGTTTTCTTATATTAATAATGAAACTATGCTTTACTTTAAAATTTGCTTACAAAAAGTTTGATTTTATTAACTAAATGTGATTTTTAAAATCTTGTTGATCAGATATTTTTAAGATAAGGAAAGTAACTTTGAAAAATACTTATGATTATTTGATTAACCTTCGCCAAAAAATAAGATTTATTTTGTTAATATTTCAATGTTTAAACACCAACTATCAACAAGCCCTTATTTTCTTGTTTGTTATCAAATCTTGGTTACATATGAGTATATTTTTAAGGTTACTTTCAATTTTAACGGATTAACTACAGCAGAAGTTTCTATCATTCTCAGTTGAGCTATGGAAATGAATTTCCTGTTATCCACATTCAACTGGTAAATAATCTTTTTCCATTGTAGACATAATGGTAATTTCGTGGTTAGCTCAGAACAAGAAATTGGCAAAGTTCAAATTCCATTCAATTTCATTACATTCACTTTCATGCAAATACTCCTGGGAAAGTTATGAATCTATCACTTCTCACTTTGCTATGGGTTAAACAACAGGACAACTCTGGGTTCTTCAGCCTTGGTTAACAGCCAGACTGGAAAAAGAACAATTATGAATTAAAAATTGGTTGGGTATAGTGGTAACAGCTTCATTCTGTAAAACTACTTGCTACAAAAGCTGCAGCAGCAATGCCTAGCATGTTGAGAGCTGTTAGTTCATGTCCCTCAATGGAGTCTGTGGGACTTAAATAAGTGGGTGTAATCTTTTTTAGAACAAAAGTAATGATGAAAATAACAATTCAAATACAAGAATGATGTATGTAAAGAGAAAATTTATTATCATGACATTAATTCAGATTTATATGTATGTTTATATTTCAGCAAATTCAGTTTCTTCTATGCTTGGAAGTCCGTTTCAGTGAGTATTTAATTGTATATCAAGTTCAAATCTGTTGTGAAATGTATTTAAATTTGAACATTATTTGATTTTTTTTTTTTTGTTAGTATAATTAGTTACTAGCTGTAGCACTTTTCTAATTTTTCAGGACAATGTACTAAGAAATTAGAGAAGACAGGCCATTAACAAAATCACTAAAATTATTTATTTTGTAATTGCACAGAACATATTTGAAAATTACAGGAAGCTGTCAATTGTCCTTTAATGTCTTACTGTCAGTAGCCAATAGCTATAAATATTAAACAGCTTAGTTCTTTTTACTGTTTACATAATAATTTTATCTTCATGAATTGAAACAATATTTTTTTTGTGTAGCATTGAAAAAATAATTACCTAAATTGTCTTGTAGAAAATATTTGTATATTTGTGTTAATGGCTAGACAAGATATTTCTGGAAATTATCCAACTATTAATAAAAAATAATAGTCTATGACAATTTTGCTTTAGTACTTTTGGAACCTTACACACTTATTTCAGTATCTCATCCATTTTTGAAGAGAGTGTGCAAGTTTCTCTTTTGTAATCATCAGCTGTCTTATTCCTAACATTGTAGCATTTATGAAGAAAAACTTTAAAAATCTATATGAATTAAGATCTAGTAGAAGGAATAAAAATAGACTTTTTAAAAAAATGTTTTCACCCAAAGCAAGGCACTAACACCACTGGTGCACAAGGGGTTACAATGAGAACAAAGTGGAAAAAAAAGGAGAAAAAGGTACAGGGGGTGTCAGAAAACAAACAAAAGAAATATGGGAATCAAGGAGATAAAAGATGTCAATTGACATTGCACTTAAACTTTTGAAGAGTGTAGCTATCAGGGAAGCAAGTATACAGAAGGGAGTTCTACAGGCGTAAAGTGTGAGAAAAGAAACTGATAAAGTCATAGAAGTGGCGGTTACATTTGACTGTTTTGACAGTAAAAAGGTAGGGACTAGTTGCCAATCTAGTAGCACAAGTAAGTTCATGTAGAGGGAGCCCTAGGTAGATAAGCTTGTCTGAGCAGGAGCCATGAAAATATTTGTAGAAAAGGCAGAGAAATCACAGCTTGTTGGTGAGAAAGTAACTGAAATTGAGCTGCCAAATTGGGATCAATTGCATTGCAGATCCTCTTTTGGATTTTATTGAGAATTCCAAGATTAATAGCAGGAGCATTCAACCAGATATGGCAACAATATTCATTCCAAGGACAAATGGTAGATTTGTATATGTACAAAATGGATTTTGGTGAGAAAAACTTACTCGCCCAATACAGTGAACCAACCTTCTTGTAGCTACTGATTTGATGTAGTCATTTCACTTGAGGTTGGCTGAGAGAGTGAGGACAAAGAGGCATAGTGTATTGCTTTCTGGTTGACTAGTGTGATCTATACTGATGGAGGGTCAAAAAGTTTCTCTTTAGTGGTTAAAGAAGAGCAGCTTTGCTTTGGAAGCATTAAAATTTACAAGCCATTTCTTACCCTTGTCCACTACAGATTGGAGGTTCTTTCTGAGAGCAGCAGTAAGGTTTACTTTGTCAGCTTTGGCAGATTTTTTATTAAGAGGAGAATAAATGGTTGTGTCATCTGCATAGATGCCTACTTGGGAACTGATTACATCAGGAAGATCATTGATGAATGTCAAGAAAAATGTAGGACCTAGGATAGAGCCTAGAGAGACACCCATGTTCACATGAAAGGATTTGAAAGTATGACCATTCAGAATGACCATAATTTTATAATTTGACAAACAGTTGGATTAAATCGAACAATTATTCAGTTATGTTATCATACTGTAGCTTGTGCAGATGGCCAGCATGCCTCAAGGGTCTCAAGGAACACCCTCGTTCATATGATAAGATTTGGAAACATGCTCATTCAATATGACCTTCATTATGTGATTTGATAAGAATGATTGGATTAAATTGAATAAACGTTAGCCCTTTAGCTTTTGCAGGAGGCCAGCATGCCAAACCCTGTCAAATGCTTTCAAATATATCCAGGGCAAAAGCTTGAGTTTTGTTGTTCTGATCAAGAGCCTGGTATATTAATTTGGTGATCGTCATTAGCACATCAGTGATAGACCTGGGAAAACGGGAACCATACTGCTTGTCAGAGAATAGGTTGTAGGATTTGAGATTTTGAATCAGTTCAGCAGTGATAAAAGCTTTGAACACTGCCATAAATCAGTAAGAGGCTAATTTGAGTTGTCAGAGGGTTCTTTAGATTTTTTAAAGACCAGAACTACAAAGGAGGACTTTTAACAAGCAGGAAAGCAAGAAGCTGTGAGGCAAGAGTTGTAGAGTTTGGAGAGGACAGGAGAGAGTTCAGAGGCACATTTCTTTAGGACAATGACTGGAATTCTGACACCTCTGCCTTATGAGAGTCAAGCTTAAAAATTATGTTGGAGACTAGAAAGGCGGTTATATATACATAACTCAGTTGAGCCTCAGTTATAGGTGGGAAGTTGAATGTGAGTACTTCAGATGAGTCAAATTTGAATTTGGAGGAGAATTTGCAAACAAAGCACTCAACCTTGTCCGCTGTGGCTGTGAGGATCTTAAATTTATTGAATAGAGTAGGGATCGAGGGTTTGCTATTATTTAATAAACTTTTGCAAAACCAACAGTAGTCTTTGGAGCCAAACTTGCAGGATTCTATATGCTGCTTCATTTTATCAGCAAACAACAGCTTGTTGTCATTTAGGACCCTTTTGCATTCATTACGAGCAGAGACAAAAAAGTGTCTATTATAGATGTGTTGCTCCAGTAAAACTGAAAGAAGTGATTCCTGTGGGCAATGGTGCAATGGTGGCCAAGCAAGCAGGAAAGAACCAAGGGGATGAATGAGGTTTAAGTCGGAATTTCCTGGCTGGCATGAAAGCATTGATGCCAGTTTTTGCCCAGGAGGAGACCTCAGGGGTGCAGTCTTCAACAGGGAGACTAAACACTTTGTTCCAAGGGACATCATAATTGAAATTACAGAATAACTCTCAGTCTACTCTTTGATAGCAGACTGCTGCTAGGAGGTTCCTGGGGGGAAGAGAGAGTTAAAAGAGATATTAATGAAAACAACAGCATGATCAAGGGGGCAGAGCTGTATGGCATGGCAAGAGTCAGGGATGTTAAGCAGAAATCTAGAAAGGAAGCCTGTCCTTCAGGAATACTGGGAAAACACATGGGTAAATCTACCACTTGTGTGGGAGGCTGAGTGATTAAGAAATTCAGGGTATGGATGTCAGCAAGATCAGTGACAGACTTTTTCAGCCACTTGGCATGGTGGACATTGAAGTTCACAAACACAAATATATTAGTGAACAGGTGAGAGGAAATGGCCTTATCTATATTATGTGAAATACTGTCTAGCAAAGAACAGTCAGGAGAGGAAGGTGGGCAATAGAGAAAGAAGAGATAGCCAACAGTTTAGTAGAGACAGACAGAGATACATATAAGAATGGTCTGGAGATTCAAGAGAAATCACTCTAGCCAGAGGGAGATGTTTGCTGATATAAACACCCAGTCTATGCATATGGACATTGGAGTACTACCTAAAGAGGAATTGTGAAATCAGAGGAGGAGATTGTAGGGATAAGGTTGCTTTCGCAGGGAGCTAGAATGTCCAGGGACCTTTTGTAGAGAAAAGATTCCACACTGCAAAAGTTGGTATATATACCATGGATGTTAGAGAAAGAAATGTTGAGGGGTTTAGGTGATTGCGGGGGGGGGGGGGGGGGGGGGCTAGTTTTGTATCTTTGGGTGTGAGTTTTCATTTTAAGGTTATTTTTTGTAAACAAAGACCTCATGTAGTGATAGCATACGGTCATCAAATGCAATGTGTAGAAAGAGAACTGGCACAGACTGCAGCATAATGTAGCATCAGAATTGTCCACCAGAAGTGCTTACAGGGGTACCCATCTATGTGCATCATGGCACTGCAAGACCCTTGATATTATTCAGCACTTGATAAGAACAGCATTTCTCGATGCTACACAAGAGTTAGGGCTTCTAATTACCAGTCAGAAGCAACAACCAAAAAACTGCCAACCCGTTGCTCTCAGTATAAAGAGACTTTGCCACTATCCATGTATATCACAGAAAATTTACAAACGCAACACTATTAAGGCCTAAAGAGAGGAAAAGAAGTGGAAAACCCTTCCTAAATAGGGAACAAGGGATGTGCTTCTATTTCTATTCAAGAGAATGGGGAAGAGTATGAACCAGGCGATAGGAGGGCCTATCTACTCCTATTTAAAAAAAATTATTTAGTTTTAGCTTAAAGTCAGGAGATCCATTACTGATTCATTCTAAGAAAACAAAGAATCAGCTCAAGATTAGTGAGCTACTAAGCAGAATGAAGTTAATCCATTCCATGGAAAATTTGTCTCTTTTTTGGCAATTCAGCTCAGCAAAACCAAATCAAGTGAAATGAGAAATTTATTCTAAGCTAAAATAACACAATATCCAAAGAGCAATGATACTCACGTGAAGAAAACAGAGTCTTTACACAATATACAAGGAATTTAAGGTACAACATTTATAAAATTGAGAGAAAATGTGTTTTTATTGTAGAGTAACTTAAACAAAGACAAACTCTATCTTTTGGTACCCTTTTGGTCGAAAGACATAACCTTTTGGTTTGTGATAGAAGGGACATGAAGACAGTTTTCTGTCAATATAGTATGCATAATCAATTAATAATGCGAGGAATAAGAATTACCTGTTTATTCATTTTCAGTAGTGGTTTATTCTGTCACAGCCTGCTGCTTCCAGTTGTCATGACTTTTTTAACAAAAGAGTAACCTTGATCTTGCATATAAAAATCAGCAGCCAGGAAATGTTGCTGACTACTGAACCCCTATTATCAGTGTCACTTTTGCTGAAATGGGCTTTCATGGGCCCACGAAGTAGGGTCATAATGTAGTTCAATTGCAGCCAAGACTCAACCTCAACATTCCAGCCTGCGCTGTTCCATTCTGGACTTTGGGATGGACAGGGGACGAGGGAACCCCAGACCAGTTTCCTCAGGAAACCGGCAGTCTGGACAAGCAAACCCTACCCAGACTCAGCAGCCTGAAGAAGCAGCAGACAACTAAAGACACCAACAGCTTGCAGGAGTAGCACACAACCCATGATGCCAGCAGCCTGCAGAAGCAGCATGCAACCCACAATGCCAGCATTCACAACAACCAGCACCCTCCCAAGGATGTCTGCAACCAATCCAAGCAGCCAGCAATAAAGACCAGCAGCCTCCCTGTGGCTGGAAGACCCCACCAACCTGCCTCCTGAACCTAAAAGATTTCTTCAAGAAAACTGAAGATTATGCCCATCTGATTAAGGAAGGCGGTTTGCAAGTCAATCTTAAAGAGGTAGAAAAGTAAGCTCAGGACTCTCTGTATTTGAAATGTGCTATTCACCAAAAGAAACTGTATGCAAGACCTTGATATCTCTGGGATTCATGCCCCAGCAGATTATCCGTGGTGTTGGGGCCTTCATGTAGGATATGCTAATGCTACACTCAAGGACTGTATGGCCATGGTCAACAGGGAGTTGATCACCAAAGACCTCCTTCTTCATACTGAATACAGGGGCATGAGAAAGTGGCTGCCTATGAAGTTTCAGCCTATGTAAAAGGCAAAGCACTGGCTGTTTATTTTAAACAGTTCGGTAAGATCCTCAGCATCTCCTCAAATCGCAAGCTTGGGTCTTGGTATCTAGACAATCCTTTAGCTCTATCCTCAGCCTGTTAGACATTGGTGGACGGTCAGTGCCAGTCATTGTAGTTGGCAGAAAGTCTGCGTGCTGGAAGTGTGGCAATACCAGCCACCTAGACCCATCGTGCTTTGATAAAAAGACTCCTGACTCACAGCTTGTGATGGGCAAAGGCAAAAAAGTGAGCAGAGAACTGGTTCTCATTTTTGACAAGCCATGTGTGCTCCACACTATGCAGCAGAAAGATCAATCCACCCACAGGATGCTGAACCAAAAATGGCCCATCTTTTGAAAAGATTCAAAAGATAAAAGAACTAAAGGCAGTTCTGTATGGGTGAGAGTCACTACCACGTCCCACTTCATCCATTCCAGCTTACCCCTCAAAAAGCTCCTGGTCTTTCTTCCAACAAAAAAGAGAGCGCCACATCAGCGAATAAGCCAAGGAGCACAGCAGAGGTGACTGGAGGCAAGAGAAGAAAGGCAAAACTTCCCTAAAACACAGGAACAGACATCTGCACAGTGAGCAACATAGTTGAAGAGACTGCCAAAGGGTTATGGCAAGAGAGTTAACAAAATGAGAGTACTCTTTGCCATGAAGAGATGCAGTAATAATAGCATCAAAGACCCCATCCATTTTTTGCAGGCAGGTATGGGATATGATCCAAGAAACCAAGAGGAGTTACCCAGAATTAAACCCACTTGCCATAACCAATTCTCATGAACTGAATAGACTGAAACATTTTTGTGGCAGAGGCATCTCTATTTTTGTTTACCTATCCTATTATAAAGTTTTAAAATTAACATTTCCCCACAACATCACTGGCATATATCAAAGATGGCACCATTAGGACAATCAGCATCTCAGGGTGAATGTATATTGTTTGCAGAAGACCCAAAAGCCAGCAACTGTAAAGATATTCTGTCAAGAAGATTTCACCTCTTCTCAACCTATATCAAAATAGGTTGAGAAGAGCTCCAGAGGTTTTTTTTTTTTTTTGGCTGATTAGAAGGTTCTTGATGGCAACGTACCCTTGTGTTTGTGCATCTGGATATATTTGTTTGGACATCACCATAAAAGATAAGTCTCGTTGCTTCATCAAGGTTTATGCGCACAATGACCAGCTGAAGCATGACTCCTTTTTTCGGTGGGTTGGATCGTTTTTGAATATGTCACAGCAGGTAGTGCTAGCAGGTGATTGGACCGCCATCCTTGATCTTGATCTAGATCATAGTTTGGCTAGACTTGGTAATTATAACCCTGACATGAGACCATTTCATGGCCTATCAATCTGATCTAGTTGATAAGTTTAGAAATGAACACCCAGGCAACATGGACTTGGACAAAAAGAAGCAGCCCATACACGGTAGTTCATACAAGCTACATCAACAGGATGCTAGTTAGGAGAGTCAACGTAGGGCTCTTAGAGTGTCCAAGTTTTCATTTGGTTGTTTACACAAACCATAGAATTATCTGGTTATGGGCAAATATAGAGAAGTCTCAACCTAGAATAACTGATTATTGGAAATTCAACACATCCTTGCTGGATTTGAAGAATTTTCATGAGCAGTTGCTACTAACCATACAGAGGGAACTGACAGGGGCTGTGGTGGGAAACAAGTGGTGGAGCCACCTTAAGTCAGTCATCAGGTTGTTTGCAGCTGATTTTAGTTGATGTCTCAACCAAGATAGATTAGCAGCGTAAACAATAACTGAATCTAGTTTAGAGGTGGCTATCTAATCAGGAAATAGTGGGGCTGTATTTGTAGCTAGAGTCAGACTGGCCTCCACACTTATCAAAAAGTACCAAACTCTGGTAGTTAGTTTCCAGATTAAAGAAAATGTCTTCTGAGGTAACGAACGTGGCCACTGAACTGCAGTGAGAGGAGTTGCACAGCACGCCTGACCGATATTTCCCGAGGGTCACAACACCAGAGGGACAATGAGTAACCACAAACAAAGGCTACTGCAAGGCTTTTCGGGGTTACTTCTGCGAGCCTTTCACTGAGGAACCTAGACTGAGCCCCGTCAGCCTCAACACATATTTAGCTGACTCAAGGCAGTCAAAGCAGCTGGGTGTGAAAAGGCTATCACCGAGGAGGAGGTCTGGGACACATTGAAGTAGGCTGGCCAGGACAAAATGCCAGGTCTGGATAGTCTTCCCTAAGAGATGTACTTGAGGCTGTCACCTGTTTTCATCCATCTGCTGGTACTGATGTTCAATCACTGGTTAGGGAATGGGAATATACCCCAACACTTCACCAGGGGAGTCATCAAGTTGCTATGCAAGAACAAAAGCGGAGGGGATGGTTTAAGTAATTTTCATCCTTTGACTATACTAAATGCAGACAAAGATTTTAGCTAAAGTTTTGGCCATCTATTTACAGCTTGTCCTGCCAAGTCTGATTAACCTCGAATACTCTTGTGCTGTGAAGGATAGGACTATTCAGGACAACCTTCACTTGGTTTGACAGATCATTAAAAAAGTTGACGGTGAAGCTGCACTGAGCAATTTGAATCAGTTCAAAGCATTCAATAGAGTGGACTATCACTTTCTTGGAACTGTCCTTGAGTCCACTGGCTTTGGGTTGCTATTTAGCTCCTGGATTCACCTCCTCTACAAGTCTCCAAGGTCCTTTATGGAGGTAAACGGTGTGAGGTTGAGGCCTTTCTCCTTGTCTCGCTTCATTTCTGAGGGTTGTCCGCTTTCACCTATGCTGTATGTTCTTGCGCTAGAGCCCTTCTTATGCAAGTTAAAGGCAAATCCTGTGCTTCTTCGTATCATCTTGCCTGGTGGCTTCAAACCAGCCAAGCATTCTGCCTATGCTGACGATGTGACCATGTTTGTAAAGAACGCCACAGAAATACACAAAGTCAGCAAAGAAATTTGTAAGTATGAGAAGGTGGCGGGGACTAAGTCTGTCAGTTTGCAATTGGGTGAGTGGGAGGGAGTTTCTCTCTCCAGGCCCTTTAAGATACTCAGGGTCTGTTTTGGTCCCAGCCTCCAGCTGGAGTTGAATTGGTCAAAAGTTTGGAAGAGAGTCGAGGAAGTAGTGTGACTATGGACTCAAAGGAAGTGTGTGGCTTTCACATCTACCCTTTCATTCATTACCGGCTCTCTGTTTTTCCACTGCCATCTACCAAAGTCAATTTGTTGGGAACTTCTCCAGCTTCCTTTGGAGAGACAAGTTTTCCCTAGTAAATCACCAGGTCTGCTACTTCTATCCTGCTGAAAGCAGTCTGGAATTGCCAAGCATTAAGATTAAGCCAACACATTCTCTGCTTGAATTTCTAGGGTCGGATATGTACGCAAGAGGAAGGGGATGAAAACAAACTCTGGAAGGAGGATCTTTCCTGTCCTTGGAAAGTTTGCACATGAGCAAAATGGAGGTTAAGAGATCTCCCCCAGACAAGTGTGCATACTACAAAGAGTGTCATGAAATGCTAAGCTATCTCTTAAAGGTGAAGAGTCATCTCTCTGACACCCAGTCATCTCCTGAGGCATTGTATTACATGATAGTTAGGGGGGCTGTCAAAGACAAACTCCCTAATGAGCTTGGCTTTACAAACAAGGAGTTTTGCACTGCTTCACCTTGGGCGCCCAGGTTAAAATGCCTCAACAACAATGAGGCATCACTCACCTGGCTGGTGATGTGAGAGGCTCTCTAGGTTGCCAAGAAGCTTTGCACAGCAGGGCTAGCCATTTTAGCCAAGTGTGTGCGCTGTGATGATTGAGAGGAGTCTGTAGGACATGCCTTCTTTCACTGCAGTGTCATATGCTCATTATACAGGCTGATTGAAAGTTCCATAGTTTGCATCTTGGACGGAAAGTTCTTTCTCCTGGAAACCAGTATCGTCTGTACTAATGTGGTTCCATTAATGAGAAAAAATCAGCACTACGTGCTCTTATGTCTGCTCAGTGTTATGTATCTCTTGATGTGGACGACATGACAGAAGGAGGTTCAGAGAGGTGAGAAGTTCTTCTCAACTGATTGCTTGCTTTAAGTACCAGCTTAAAGTGAAGATCAGAGCAGAAAGGATGTGACTTTCTTCAGTGAAATTTGGCAAAAGATGGGTGAGTGTTTCACGCCTGGTGTGTGTGAGAGGTGCTGACCTGGAGTGGATGTTGGATGCTACTTAGGGAAGAGGATTTTGGTCCTCTAAATGAAACTTAATTATCCAAGCCCTTGTTTTAAGGTAGATTAGGACCTTAATTGTGAATATTTTGACCTTACTGGGAACTTAGCTAGTGTATGAATACTTATTTCATTGTATAAATCATCTTGTTGTATTGTTATTACCCCTCCTCAACCTTTGTGTAAATAAAATTTTCATCCTAGGATTTCAACTGTGTAAGTGAATTTTTATGATTGCAGTGTGACAGTCATGGGTGCATGTATTATAATGAATGAGATATTGTCAGTATGAATGGGTGAGTGAAAGAGACTAGTTAGGTTTAGATTAAGACTAGAGATGACCAAACCTTTCCCCATCCCCCATTTAGCCCTTGTGGAATATTTGTATCTTAAAAATTTATGCAATAAATATTAGGATCATAGTGTAGTATCTGTTCTCAAATACTCACTTTTCACTCTCTGGCCATCTCCAGCTAGGTTTACGCTTAATTTGCGATTTCGCTACTCACAGTTTGATTCCTGGAGCACATTACATTTTAGTTAGCAGCTGGTTTTGCTTTGTAGGTGGAATGGTCTAGTCTATTTCAGATCCTGTTACTCGTGGTCAATCTGGCAAAGGAAACGATGACTCTTCAAGTCCAATTGTTGTGGCTTTCACACATATTAGCTTACAGCAATCCCGTTTAAACACAAGGCAGCCCACGGCTATAGGGCACACACACTAGCTTACCCACTTGCCTAGGTATGTACACAAGCTAGGCCATAACTGGACCTGTCCTCCTTGAACTTCATTCAATTGCAGCCAAGAATCGGCCTCAACTCTCTCATCTGCAATGTTCCTGCTGACTGATGACTTTTCCATTCCAGCCTTCCAACAATGACTTTCAAGCTCGAGCTATACAAGTGACATTTCTACTGACCGACGACATTCCAGCTTGCGCTGATCCTGCCAGACACTGACTACATTCCAGCCTGTGCCATTCCTGTCGGACACAGTGTTTCTGCCGATCGATAACAATATCACACCACATGCCAATGAAGTTTCTGACAACATTCCAGCCTGATCCATTCATGCCAGATGCATGTTATCAATGTTATCAATTTCTACTGACAATGACATTCCAGCCTGTGTCAATCCTACCAGACGCTAACAACTTTCCAGCCTGTGCCTTTTATACCAGACGCTGACAATGTTCTTGCCAACTGATGATGTTCCAGCCTGCGCTGATCCTGCCAATCACTGCTGACATTCCAGCCTTTTCTGACTTTCTGTTTTGCTCGTCGAGTTTTTCACAATAAAATTGACACTGAAACTCTATATTTTTGCCTTTATCTCCTCATTGTCTTTGCTCAGAATCTGTTAATACAGTTCAGAAATATTTTCTATTGATTTTTTTCCTTTTTCTGCTAAAGCTGAAGTTAAGGAATGTTCTCTTAAAGAAAAAGAAAGTTATGTTAAAGATAGTTTTCAAATTTACCATTGCATCAGGTGGGATAAAACTGAAAATTCTATGTGATAATTTAACTATAAAAAATATACATTGTTACATAAACTCTAACATCTAACTAAATAGATGTATTTTAATTAGAAAAATATCCACATTAAGAAGATATTTAATCACTCTCAAATGGCTAAAAAGTAAATATTTAACAATTCCTCTTAGAATAAAAAGGCTTCAAATGGTAACTCTATTGCCATTGGAAACTAGGTCACATCGTTTTACTGTTGAACCAACTAGCTGCAACCATACATTCTAATAGTTTCTTTTCTTGCACTTCTCATCTGTGAAGCTTTCTTTTGGTTTCTTGCTTTCCTGCCACCTACAAACTTCAAAAATTCAAATGTGATGTCAGTTGCCATTTTTTGTTTTCCTGAACTTTGTTCTTTTATTGTTCTTTCTCCTCACTAAAGTCTTCTCATTCCCTTTCACTCCTAGTAACCCTTTGCATCTCAGTGGCATTATCATCTTGCTTGAGTTGAAATGATTAAAAAATCTTTTACAAAATAATAAAAAAAAACCAAGTAATATTTGTTAAAATTCAGAAATAAATACTTACCATAAAACATCTTTTTAAAATAACTTTAAGAATTCAGTTTTAATTTACAAAATTACAATAATTTATTTTGCATTATTATTTATTTCTAACTATTAGTTCTTTCATCTTATTTCTGTTGCTTTTTATCACAACTCCCAGATAAATGTTCTATGGCCATAAAGTAATTAGTATGAACTGGAAATAAAGTATAAACTTCTAGTGAGGTTTGAACTGATATTCCTTATCTTTAAAAGCCTGTCTTTATGCAGCAGTGCCTTAAAGATTAGCTTTTGAAAATTAATCAACAGGAATCATTCAAATTTATAATTTTTATAACTATATTCTCTACATTTTGAAGCATCATATGCTGTGACCTTATATTTTACACTAGTGAGTATTAGATGATGATCTGAGAGTTGCATTAAAAAACAACTAGAATAATTAGTAAAAAGTAATAACAATGATTCACCTAAGAAAGTTAAATGCTATTAAATTTAATCTTTTTGCATGTTGTGACATTTTGCCAAAAACATTTGTTAAAACACAATAATTCTAGCCCTAAGTAACATAGTAAAATAGTCTTTTATTTTTTTTTTATATCTCCTAATCTATCCACTTTTGAAAGGAACACTTCAGTTTTTGATTTAGTAAAATCTTTTTTTAAAACAAGGTTAAGTACTTTCTGCTGTTTTAATGTTCATACATATTCTACTATGCACAAGAAATTTCTCATTTTTTATCTTAAAGATGATCTTTTGAAAATTAATCAACAGGAGTCAAAAATATAATTTTTATAACTCACTTCAGGTTGAGTTTCAATTCCTTTCCAGTAATTTCCTTCTTCTTTGCTTAATACTAAAGACACTGTAAATCTATATACTAAATTACATCTTTCATTAACCTTATACCAAACCTAATATACTCTTTCCTAAAGGTATTTGCACGTAAGTGAATGCAACGAATTCAACTGGAATTCAAACCTGGCTCTCTGATTTCTCATGGATATCTGTGCGGAATGAGAAATCTGAGCCAAGTTCAAATTCTTGTTGAATTCATTGCATTCGCTTATAAGCAAATATCTTTGAGAAAGGTATTAATCTATCTCTTCCTTCTATCTATGGGTTAAATAACAGGACATTGGTGTTTATAACCTTGGTTAGCAAACAGTCTACCACAGAAAGTAATGGCAACTTACTGCACGAAAATTTTCTGCCTAGTCAATCATGTCACTTTCAAAACATAATTGCCCAAGCGTGTATCACGTATAGCACTTAACTGACTGAATGTACTCCTAAACAATATACACATGCAAATCTGTCCTTAACTGTACACTTGCTTTAATTGTGTCTAATTATTAATAACTTTGTTCAATAAATCAAAAAATATTCAAATGACTTATCTGATAGACTGACTCAAGACATGTTTATCAAAGGTAGATGTTTGATAAATATTTGGAAATTCTAAAAATTTCTACTTTGCATTTAAGTTCTAAAGTCGAGATGCCAATTCAGGATTGATTACATTGCAGATACTTCTTTGGATTTTGTTGAGAACCTAGAGATGGAGCATCCAACCAGATATGGCAACATTATTCAATGCACAGATGAGTTATAAATGTGCAATATGGATTCTGATAAGAAAAACTTTTCTGGCCTGACATTAAGACCCAACCTTCCTAGTAGTAGATGTAGCTATAGATTCAATATATTCGTTCCACATCAGCTCAGTTGAAAAATTGAGGCTAAAGAGGCACAGTTTTGCTCTCAAGCAGTCTTGCATCAGCCATGCTGATGCCTGGCAGGAAAGTTTCTCTATGGTGGTTAAAGGAGAGCAACTTTGTTTTGAAGCATTAACATTTACAAGCCATTTCCTGTCCCAGTTAACAACTGATTGGAAGTTCATTTCAAGAGCAGCAGCCAGGTTTACTTTGTCATCCTTGGTAGATTTCCTACTGAGATGAAAGTAAATGGTGATGTCATCTGCATAGATGCCTACTTGGGAACTGATGATATCAAGAAGATCATTGATGAAAACCAGAAACAGCATAGGACCTAGGATAGAGCCTTGGGGAACACCCCTGTTTAGGTGAAAGGGTCTGGAAGCTTTCCCATTCAAAATAACCTTCATTTCATGATTCAGTAGAAATGATTGCATTTCAAATTTCAAACAAACATCCAGAAATGTAGCCCTGAAGTTTGTGCAGAAGGTCAGCATGTCAAACATTTTCACGTTATCTAGAGCAACAGCACAATCTTCGCCATTTTCATTAAGAGCCTGGTATACATATTCAGTGATGGCCGTTAGCACATCAGCAGTAGACCTGGCAGAGCGGAAGCCATATTGTTTGTCAGAAAGTAGGTCATGAGAGGTGGGATACTTAACTACTTCAGCATTGATTAGAGCCTCAATTATTTTGTCAAATATTAGTAAGAGGCTAATAGAGCGATAGAGGGAGAAGGGTTCATCAGAGTTCTTAAAAACAGAAACTATAGATAAGGACTTCCAACAAGCAGAAAAGCAATAGTTGTAGAGTTTGGAGTGGACTGGAGCCAGCTAAGGGACACATTTCTTTAGGACTATGGCTGGCATTCCATTACCTCTGCTAGCCTTATGGGAGTCTGGTTTAAAAATGATGTCTAAGACCAAAGATTGTGTTCTGCATATATCACTCAGTTAAGCCTCTGTTCTAGGTAGGAAATCAGGTGTGGGTGTTCTAGACAAGTGTGGAGTTGGAAGAGAATCTGCAAGCAAGGCATTGAACCATATCTACTGTAGACGTGAGTACTTTGAATTGATTGAATAGAGGAATGATTGTTGTTCAGCAGACTTGTGAGATGCTATACACTCTTCATTCTGTCAACAAACAATAACTTTGCATCATTCAGGCCTGCATTCATTATAAGCAGAGACAAAGAGACATCTATTGTAATGAGATGTGTCATTCTGGTACAGCCAGAAGAAGTGATTCCTGTGGGCAATAGCAGCTAACCATGCAGGTGAGAACCAAGGAGATGAATGACATTTAAATTGAAATTTTCTTGCTGGAATGAAAGCATTGATGCCAGCTTTCACCAAGAGAAGACCTCGGAGGCACAGTCTTGAACAGGGAGACTAAAAACTTTGTTCTGATGGATGTCACAAAGGAAATCACAGAATGAGTCCCAATTTGCACATTGATAACAGAAAGATATTTTGTTGGTAGGAGATTTCTGGATGGTGGGGAAGTTGAAACAGATGTTTTAAAGACACCACCACATGATCAAAGTTACCAGGAAGGCATAGCTGCATAGCAGGACATGAATCAGGGATTGAAGTAAAGAAGAAATCTAGAAGAGAAACTTGTTCTTCAGGAATACAGGGTTACATTGGGAAGTTTACGACATAAGAGATTGAGAAGTTCAGGGTTTGGGTGCCAGCAAGATCAGTAACACTGTTTAAGCCACTTTGCAAGATGGACATTAAAGTCACCAAACACAAATACATGGATTTTTTGGATCATAACTCATGAAAAAAAGCCCTTAAGGAATATAGACAATATGGGCTGCTCTTTATATGCTTCTGTTAGAATGCTTCATATAGATATGTTGGAAGATATGATGCCGCCTTCAATGTCCTACAGTGTTTTATTGTGATCCATGGAACTGTTAGACTAGTTCAGTCAGATAAGGGTCTAATTTTGTTGGTGCTAAAAATGAATTCAAAAGAGATCTAAAGGAAGTTGATGAAAACAAAGTAGCTGAATACCTGACAGGCAGTGTAAATTCCATGGTTTTGGTAGAAAGTGATCAGTAATTCTGCTCTTTATTATCTAACTCTCTCAATTTCTCATCACTCAACTCATCTACTTCTAGCCAATGAGATGGCCATCATGTACTTTTACATGTAGAAAATATCATATTCAACAGTTGTATCTTTTAAAAAAAATTATTTTACAGGTTGACTCAATTATGGGATCCATAGACTATGGACTATACACATCATCCAGTAATACTGACATTCCTTTTATACATAGATACCTGGAATTTACTCTGGATTTACTACAAACAAAACATAGTTATAAACTAATAGTTAATGAACAATCAAAGGTAATTTGGTGGGAGTATAACAATTGCTGAGACACCACCACAGATTTGTTTTCTTTGGTAAATGTGTTTGTGTCAATGAATCGAAAAAGAGTTAAGGGCATCAGCAGTAACATAAACACATGGTGTGAAAACACAACAAAAGCTGTTTGGATCATTAATGGCTAAAAGAGTTCAGATTCAGACCTACTCAAAATAGTAGCAAACAGTATCAAAGCAACCTTACCTTATGTTGGACTACAAGGCATTATGTTTTTCACAGTGTCAAATATTATATAAACAGTAGTATGAAGATTCAACTTTTTAATTGAAAATTATTAAGATTGTTCTTCATGACATACAGCTACAATCTTTATCAAATTAATTTTTCCTAGAAGAATTATGATTTAATTTTAGTATATGTTACTATTATTAAGATTCTATTCACTAGGATATTTACCAAAAAAAATTCTGACCTTTCTAGATCTAGTTTTTAAACTATTTAAAAGAGTACATATGTTTTGTTGTCATGTTTTGTCAAAAAGAGAACTAACAAGAGAGATATTTAATAGGCCTAACTTTGTTTGGGTTTGATTTTCACATGGAAAAAGAGAATATCATGTAACTTTTGAAGATTTAATTTTGAAGTTAATTTTAAGGAGGTTGCAGCATACACAAGATATAAAATTAGAATATGTATTGCACAGTATATTCACTAATTTTATATCTCATGTATGCTACAACACCCTTAAAATTAGCTTCAAAATTATGTCTTCAAAAGTCACTTGATACGCAAATATATACCGTATATTATACCAATCTGCAAAGGAAAGTAGATTCACTTATCTTGAAAATCAGCATTCAAAATCATATTTTCTGATTTTGAATAACATTCACCAGTGATGATGTGAAATGCACAACTTCTTTAACCACTAAGTAGGCTCTTGCTTTAATCTCTCTCTTTCTCTCTCTCACACACACACACACACACACACATATATATATATATACAGTGATGCTGATAGCTTTTAAATTTAATGAGTCCTAGGAATCACAGGTTTGATTTGAATGGGTTCCCAGGAAATTCTGTTGGTCCAAACTATATTTTTTTGATAAATTGTCGTGTTATACTGCAGGGCTCCAGACTAAGCTTTTTTTTATCATTGTCCTGAAAAACAATTTTAATCATTCAGAATCACTTAAATTAACAGAACTGAAGTTTTTCTCTAAATTAAATTCTTACATTTAAAACAAAAACAGTATTTATACATAATAACAGTTCAATTAAGAAACTATTTAGGTACCTACATTAAATCACTGAAAAAACAGAATAGTATAAAGAAAAAGGTCCCAAATTTAATAAAAACAAACTTTTTCCATCAAAATGTTTGTTTTTATTAAGAGGAAAGATCAAAATATTTTTTGATTATTTTTAAAAAGTTTTTAATCCTTTCTAACACATTCAAAATTTTGGTAAAAACTTTTTTTGATTTTAGTTAGCAGGTAGGAAATGTAATATTACATAACTCAGTTTTTTTTTTCTGGTGACAAACACATTAATTTGGAAATTCTTGCAAAAATCAAATAATTGTCAGATTTTAATGAAACTTTCAAGACTTATTCATGAATGAAATTATTTTTTAAATTAATACTAAAAAAAAAAATTGTGGTAAAAATATTTCTTTTACATCTGTTATCATATTTTAAAAATATTTTTTTAATTTCCTTTTTTTGTGTGTGTATTTAAAATTGTTTTTTGTATGGCAATTTCTGTCTGTACATTAAAAGGTCATGTGTTCCCTGGTTTCTTCCCCTTACAGGAAAACAATTTGGACAATTTTGTCAATTTTGATCGTCACACACTTATCTTATTTTGTATCTGCCTAGCTGTCATCACATGTCAAATACGGGGAAAGGTCAGAAAAATCAACACTGTGTTTAAGAAATAGTTTTATCCTAAATTTCATGTTCTAAATAATCCATTAATCCATCCCCAATAATGTTATTGGTAAAGTTTGTGTTTGATGGCCCCAAATTATTTTGAAAAAAATTAATTTCTTTAAGCTGATAATTAGTCCAAAGCAACTTTTTGTTTTCTCTAGAGAAAAGGATAGGGAAAGCTTTCTTTGATTAAACAACTAAAGCTGTTTAGCCCCCAATTTGAATCCCATCTGGTGAAATTCATTTCATCTCACCAACCTTCTCACAAATTTAAATTGTTCAGTTTCTAAGAAAGCAGACAACAGTTAGCTTGAAATGGTCGGTGGAGGGTGGGAGGAAGAAAAGAGAAAACACATAAAAAAGGAGGTAAATTCTCTCATGATATTTTCAGTGAAAATTTGCAGTTCAAAATAAAACAAAGCTACTTTCTGTCACTTAGCTGAGAACCCACATATATCATATTTTTATTATGGAAAAATTGAGATGCATCCCTGGAATGCATGGATACAATTTTCTTGCATCCTTTTATATTATTATGTGTCAGGGATGCCAGATCTCTGTATATATATCAGCATCCCTGTATATATATATAATGAGAGAGTGAGTAAATAAATAAAAGTTCAAATGTTTTCTAACTTTCAGAAGACAAATCTGTTGCAGACTTGAATCAACCCAGAAAAAGGCGAGAAAGGTTTTTAAATATAAAAATATTTTATAGTTTTATTTTCACATTTTTACAACTAAACTTTTCTCAGAATGTCTTTATTTGTAGTTGTTTGTTGAAATGAAAAGAAATGTCATTTCTTTGTGTGTATGTGTGAAAAAAAGCAAGGGAGAAAGCGAAAAGGAAAGTGTCATATAGTTTAGTGAAGAAGACAAGGAGGAGGAATGACTAAGGAAATCTCTTTGAAGTACTGTTGTGAACTACTGTCATTTGTTGCTGTCTTAATTTCATTACTGGCTTGTCTGATCTCTAAACTTTTCTTAAATACTCCTCAAAGGGATCACAAAGCATGTTTTTTACTGTCAGCATGAATTGGTTAAAAAATGTTATATATATATATATATATATATATATATATATATACACAAACAAAGATTTGTACCCACAGAAAGAACTAATTACTTTAAATAGAATAGACGTCATTATACTTGACCCAACCCGAGGAACCTTTTGGTTAACACTCTTCCAGGGCTTACATTGGCTTTATTATAAATGGTTAATACAGGACAAAGGAAAACAGAGGACTACTTACAACAATGGGGGGACTCCTTCACTTTTTCTAGTTTCATTAGAAACTTAGAATTTTCCTCTAGAGACAAATTTATGGTCTTGTATGACATAGTTTGTACACAAATGTACCGTTACATGAAACTATTAATGTTTGTGCGGATATGTTGTACAGAGGGAATTTAGGCCCCGTAGTCATTCCTGAGGTTTTATTTTTGGAATGTATGTGGTTAGCAACTGAGGGTGTCGAATTTAGTTTTGATGGGACAATGTATGTTCAGACTGATGGGGTTGCGATGGGCAGTCCTTTGGGTCCAGTTCTTGCTAACATTTTTGTGGGTTATTTTGAGCGTTCATTGTTTGAGAGAGTTGACAAGCCCTTGGTCTATTTCCGATATGTAGACGACACTTTCTCCATATTCAATAACGCCGGAGATGCTGAAAGTTTCCTTTTTCAGTTAAATTCTTTATATCCTTCCTTTCAATTTACTATGGAGGTAGATAAGGATGGTTGTCTCCCATTTTTAGATGTCTCTGTTCAGTGCTGGGATGGGGTTTTCATTACTTTTGTCTTTTGTAAACCTACCTTTACTGGTTTGTATACTAGTTGGAACTTGTTTGTTCCTAAGTCCTGTAAGATAGGTCTGATTGAAACTTGTTGAAATTTGTTCACCGGATTGTTTAAGCAGTTAATTACTTCGCTTGCAAAGTATTTTTGAGGATAACGGATATCCTACCAATGTAGTGAAACGTGTGATTGAGCGAAAGGTCAAATGTTATAAAGAACCATTAGTTGAAGGACCTAGTCACTGTCCATTATATTTGAAACTGCCTTGGCTTGGTAGGAAATGTCAAACTGTAACTGATAAGATTTCGGCATGTGTTTCGTCCGGGTATTTTTCTGTGCAGTTACGTGTTGTTTTTCAAGCAAGACCTGTGTTTCCTTCCTTTACTAAAGATAGGTTGTCCTATTTTTATAAAAATTCCGTTGTTTATAGATTTAAATGCTTTGATGCGGTTTATATAGGACGAACCAATCTGAGGTTGGAGACGCAGGTTGCACAACACGTCCCTGCAAATATACGTTCAGGTAGCCCTCTTAGATCTATAAGAACAACCCAGGCTGTTCTGGATTCAGCTGTTGGCCAACACCTGCTAGACAGTCAGGCATGTGCCTCTATGTATGAGGACAATTGGTTTACTGTTCTGTACAGGGCTCGATCGACCCATCATCTGCGCGTTTTGGAGGCTGTTCGCCTAAAACTCCAGCAGCCGAGCCTGTGCAGGCAGAAGGAGTGATTCATTCGCTTTTTACAATTACTGGAGGGTTTGTGAGTGTAACAATTTTTCTTTTTTATCACTCTCATGGAGTTGTGTGTCTACACCCTCCTTACGTTTTAATGAATTCATTGATTAAAGTTTATTTTTAAACGAACTCCATCTTTCCCCCCATTGTTGTAAGTAATCCTCTGTTTTCCTTTGTCCTGTATTAACAATTTATAATAAAGCCAATATAAGCCCTTGAAGAGTGTTGGCCGAAAGGTTCCTCAGGTTGGGTCAAGTATAATGACGTCTATTCTCTCTCTCTCTCTCTCTTTATATATATATATATATATATTCAAATGACTAATCTATTAACCAAAAGGATACATGAATTCTCCAACTTAAAAAAAATTTTTTCTTGTGATTGGATTTTTAACTGTGTTTATTTTCATCTTTTCTCCACAAATCCTCTCATGAGAATAACATAAATCTATTGAATTCACTAACAGATATCACATATGTTATATATCAATTATTAGTTATACAATATTTTACTTGTTTAAATCTTTACTCAATTTCATGGCTTTTTTTGCCAATTAATCTAAGGAAAAACTTCAATTATTTATAACTTATATATATTTTTTAGAAATATTTGTTGATGATACTAGTTACATTTATTGCTAATTGATAAAATTGCAATACTTAAAAACATGATTGGTTCAATTTAAGTATAATTACAGTTTGCATATGTATATATTTCATGACCTAAATCCATAAAATTGTAATTTTATAAATTATGCATTATTACAGAAAAAAAGTTGATTTAAATAACTTTGAACATAGCCTGGATGGGTTTGACTATTTAAAAATCTGCTGATTTTCATAAACAAGCATCTTTAGGGTTTACAGAGAATGGTCCAAAGAAAAACATTCCAGTGAGTGACAATTCTATGGGCAGAAATCCTTTGTTGATGAAAGAGATTAGAGAAAAATGACCAGACTGTTTCAAGCTGATAAAAAGGCAACAATTGTTCAAATAACCACTCTTTACAATGGAATATATGGAAAAGATCTCTGAACATACAAGCTGTTGAACCTTGAAGCAGACGTGTTACACAACAGAAGACCACTCCAGGTGCTACTCATGTCAGATAAGAACAAAAAAACTAAGACTACAAATCACTAAAGATCACAAAAATGAAACAAGAGGAGATTGGAAAAGCTGGAGGGTTTGTGAGTGTAACAATTTTTCTTTTTTATCACTCTCATGGAGTTGTGTGTCTACACCCTCCTTACGTTTTAATGAATTCATTGATTAAAGTTTATTTTTAAACGAACTCCATCTTTCCCCCCATTGTTGTAAGTAATCCTCTGTTTTCCTTTGTCCTGTATTAACAATTTATAATAAAGCCAATATAAGCCCTTGAAGAGTGTTGGCCGAAAGGTTCCTCAGGTTGGGTCAAGTATAATGACGTCTATTCTCTCTCTCTCTCTCTCTTTATATATATATATATATATATTCAAATGACTAATCTATTAACCAAAAGGATACATGAATTCTCCAACTTAAAAAAAATTTTTTCTTGTGATTGGATTTTTAACTGTGTTTATTTTCATCTTTTCTCCACAAATCCTCTCATGAGAATAACATAAATCTATTGAATTCACTAACAGATATCACATATGTTATATATCAATTATTAGTTATACAATATTTTACTTGTTTAAATCTTTACTCAATTTCATGGCTTTTTTTGCCAATTAATCTAAGGAAAAACTTCAATTATTTATAACTTATATATATTTTTTAGAAATATTTGTTGATGATACTAGTTACATTTATTGCTAATTGATAAAATTGCAATACTTAAAAACATGATTGGTTCAATTTAAGTATAATTACAGTTTGCATATGTATATATTTCATGACCTAAATCCATAAAATTGTAATTTTATAAATTATGCATTATTACAGAAAAAAAGTTGATTTAAATAACTTTGAACATAGCCTGGATGGGTTTGACTATTTAAAAATCTGCTGATTTTCATAAACAAGCATCTTTAGGGTTTACAGAGAATGGTCCAAAGAAAAACATTCCAGTGAGTGACAATTCTATGGGCAGAAATCCTTTGTTGATGAAAGAGATTAGAGAAAAATGACCAGACTGTTTCAAGCTGATAAAAAGGCAACAATTGTTCAAATAACCACTCTTTACAATGGAATATATGGAAAAGATCTCTGAACATACAAGCTGTTGAACCTTGAAGCAGACGTGTTACACAACAGAAGACCACTCCAGGTGCTACCCATGTCAGATAAGAACAAAAAAACTAAGACTACAAATCACTAAAGATCACAAAAATGAAACAAGAGGAGATTGGAAAAGCGTTGCCTGCTCTGCTGAGTTTTGATTTCTGTTGGGACATTTCATGTTGCTTGTACCAAATTCTGGATTTACAGATGGTAGGATCCAATTTTGGTGTAAGTAACATGAAAATATGGATCTATTCTGACTTGTTGCAATGATTCAGTTTTGTGGTGATAGTTTTGTGGTGATAATGACTTTTTTGTGTTAAAGTGGTCTCTGCAGTCACTGAATCTCAGTTCTGTAGAGCACTTTTGGGATGCAATGGAAAGGGAGATTTGAATCCTAGATAGGCAGCCAACAAGTCTGGAAGAATTGGAGGATGCCGTAATACCATCATGAGCTCACATTTCAAAAGAGTGCTTCTATAACATTTTCAAATCCATGCAAAGTGTAATTGAGGCTGAGCTTAGGAAAAAAGTGGGTCCAACCTGGTACTAGAAGAGTGTACTTAATAAAGTAACTGGTGTGTGTCTTTGACACTCAGATCTGAAAGATAAAAGAAGGGAAAGGAATAAGGAAAGAATATAAGGAGACATGAGTATAATGAAAAAGAGAAATAACCACAAGATTCAACACCTATGCACGACACACAAACTCACAAAAAGAAAAAAAATTAATCTAATACCAATAAATAGCACATAAATTATTTTTTTAACTTAGTACAAAAATAAGAAAAATGAGAAAATCTATGGTCAATTGCTGAAACCTCTTGATAAGTGGATCAAATTATCACAAAAAGTTTTGTCTATAAAACTCTGGAGTTGGGGTTCTGAATATAACATCAATCAGCTAAGTAACAAATTGTATATTTGTATTAATCCTACATATAGACAGTTTAAGACAAGATTATATTAGGTGATTTTTTTCCTTTGTTTTAGCAACAAGTGGATAATTAATGAAGATGAGGCAATTCTCTCCCATGATATTTTGGTTTTCCTTCAAAATGTTGATCTTGAAGTAAGTAAAGAATTTTCATTGCTTCAAAATAATTCTATGCTGAAGTCAAGCATAAATGTTATCTGTTTTTCAAAAGTTGTTTTTAATTTCTTTTTGCTGGCCATTTTTATTGCTTTCATAAATAAAAACAAATATGAAATAATCACCTTAACCTCAACTAAATTTATGATGATTGCAAAATATTTTTATTATTTTTATCACATTCTTAGACTTGTTGACCTTGACCAGAACATTGATTTTTTTTTAGCTTACACAATAACATTTTTTCATAAAATGCCTATAAGTCTTTCAATATAATAAAAAAGTAATGAATAACAGCTAATTTTCCTTTATAATTTTAAATTATTATTTCTAATTAAAAATTTATTATTAGATAAAGTATTGTTAATTAGTATTAATTTTTGTTGAGTACTTCTTTGATTTCAGTTAGTTTTTTTATTGCAACTTAGACTTATTTTATGCTCATTAGTAAAACAACTAATATGAAAATGAAAGGAATATAAGACAAAAATTAATAATTGACAATACTTCATTTTATAATAAATTAAAGATAATATTTTTAACACTACTTTAGCATTAGTCTGCAATAATAACCAGTTTGAATGACAAAAATATATAGACTTAATCTACATTAAATTCTAATTATTTCACTTTTAACATTGTTAATTAATTGTGACCATAATGGATATTTGTAACTATATATTATTTGGTGCCATGTATCAGATTATTTAATGACTTTGTTTCTATTTAGAAATATCCTTTATTAAATTGAGTTCTTTAGACATTAGAAATATCTCATGTGTCTACATTTGGTCAATTCTAGAGGCTAACAATTACATTAATATAAACATCAAAATAAAATAGAAAATAGACTAAAAGTAATATATTTTTCCATGAAAAAAATGTGTAGTGTGTTCTAAAAGTTATATTGTTCATTATGACATTTATCTATGTATTTGCATATGTAAGCATTATTTTTCTTGCAGATTATGTAACTCAAAAGAAGTTTACACTATTTACATTATTTAGACTATTGTCCTCATCATTGTTGCCATTTGTATGATGTTTCAGCTGTTGTACATTCTGGCCTTCTTCAGGTGCTAGGAATTTTTAACCAAACCCTTATTATTGGGGTATATCATTCTCATTCCTTGTGTGAAGTCATGAGTTATCTAACTGGACTCTCTAAGTTACTTGTTCACCACTACTGCTGTCGCCTGGTATTGAACTCACAACTCTTTGGGTCAAGTCACTGGAACTAACCAACATCTTAAGGATAAGAACGATTGAATTTCTGGGACTTATAAACCTAATGTTCAGTAAACATTTTTTACCAAAATTCATATTGCAATTTTTGATGTTAATAATTTTCCCTAGTATTTTTTAATGTTAATGATTTTCTCTGGTATTTTTACCAGAGTTCATATTGCAATTTTTGATGTTAGTGGTTTTCTCTAGTATTTTTTACCAGAGATTTGTTTGGTCTTTTAAGTAAAAATAAATGTTTTTAAATCTTTGACATTAACTTTATTGAACAACATATTTACCGCTTTGTTTCACTATCTTTACTCAGTCTTGAGCCAACATTAATTCTCTTAAATTTGTTTTTTTTATCTCTCAACAAAGAACTGTTCAAGATGACTTTTCTATTCTTCCAGTGAATTAAAATAATTCTGTAAAGACGGGAATAAATGCTAATCTAAATATGCAGCATCTTGTGAATACAATGGATAAGTGAAAACTTTTCAGCCAAGCTGTAACATTTCTAGTATATGATTAATAACAGGGATCTAAATCAAATGTATTCATCATTAATTTCAGAGGAGTTGATCTGTAGTGACCCCAATACTGAATTTATTCTAAAAGACACCAAAATAGGCTTTGTACTTGGTGTCACCTCAGAAAGTCAAAAGAACTAGGCATTTCAAGAGTTGACCTAGAAGTTGATCTTATAACTATCAAGTACAAAATTGAGCCTCAAAGGTTTTTGGTAGGTATACTACCATAGACATGAAATTAATCCACATGAAGTGAGGATATACACACATAGGACAAGCAGATGATGGCTGAAAGTTGCATGAATGCTTGACCTACAAGGGAGAGAGTCCTCATATTTTTGCAAGATGATGATCAGACATTTGAAGAAACTCCCTAAAACCACATACCCTTGATTTGTCTGACATTAATTTAGTGGAGTCCAAAAATGAATAAACAATTATTTTACATATGAAAAATTTAGTCTCAGATTCTTATTATATGTTCCTAACATTACACAATTTTACCTGGTTACCAAAGAAATATAAATTCTATCATTATCTTGATAGAATATTATGCCATTTCTCTTAATCAATTTCAGATACATTTTGTTGTTCCTTGTCATCAATAAGTCTAATTGGAATCAATTCTTGTTTGAATCGATTGTTGGGTTACCAGAAGAATCTCACAGTAGATGACACACTTCCAAATGCCACCATGCATATGCAGCATGACCTTATCAAAATAAAGACTGGCCTTTGGTACAGTTAGTGATTGTTCATTTCACTTACTCAATGATCTCTTTCATTTCTACTTGTTGTAAAGTATCTAATTTTCACTGCACAATTTATTAAAAAAATAGACCAGCTAAGTACAGTCCAGTTTGGATGTCACATATCACAGTAAGTAACATGGCCATCTGGTGTAAATGATCTACAACACTTGATTTGGATATTTTGAGCAGGCTGAATATCACCAGTGTCATATAGTATTGATTATTCTCAAGTCAATATCAGTCTCAACTACTCTGCTCAAGTGTTGTTCAACTTGAAATCTCAAAACTTTATAAACCATTTTTCATACATTTGATCATTGTTTATTCCTTCTCAATAAACTGAAAAAAATCTTTTGATTTTTTTTTTCTCTGAGTCACATTTGTCAGTCAGTTAAGTGCCATGTGTGATATACACTTGGGCAATCATGTCTCTTTCAAGACATGAGTGATTGGGCAGAAGATTATCCCGCAGTATTCTGCAGTAGATTGGTTGCCAGCCAAGGCTATAGAACCCAATCTGTCCTGTTATTTAACCCATAACTGGAGGGAAGAGATGGATTAATACCTTTTCCAAGGATATTTGCGCATAAGTGAATGCAAAGAATTCAACTGGAATTTAAACTTGGCTCCCTGATTTCTTGTTCCGAGTCAATATCCACTGCACCACAATGCACATCCGCCTTTGTACCTTTCTTAAAAAATACACTACAACACACAGTCATATTTGTACCTTTCTTAAAAAATTAAAAAATCATATGTCAAAAGTATTGCTTATTTTTTTCAATATTCAATATAAAGATAACATAAAATACACCAATTTTGACAAAAATCTTTTTAAAAATGCATGCTGGTTGTCACAAATTGTCACAAATCAAAAGTGACTCTTTGAATGAAGTTAAAACTAAATGCACCTAATGCAAGGTGAATCCAAAAAGATAGCTTGACCTAATGTCAACTAATGACAAACAAAACAAACCTTCTGGCTAATGTAATATTTTATGTTTAACTAAAGTATATATTTCCCTCTATGCATGACCTATTTCAAAAAGTATGAAGTTCGCATCAGCATATTTAAAGAAAAATACACATGCATGTATCTACAAATTAAAACAAAACCATTGATTTTTTTAATGTTACTCCTTATCCTTTTTCAGAAGGCATTTGTTACTTTATTACTTATAAAGCATAATTTTTAAAGTTAATTCAGAGGATGGGAAGAGTGTTTGTATTCTTTGCCATCAAAGTGTATGGTGCCTAGCATGAAAAGAATAGAAGAATGGGCACTTGGGCAAACCACAATATCTTACCTGTCTAAGCAGTAGCAGCAAAAGTAATTACACACATTAACAAATTTGCTAGTGATTCAATCACCTTTCCTCATGTTGAGCAAATGGTTTTAGGGAAGTAAGTTTGAAACTGTTTGTCCAATAAAATCTCATTAATCTCAAAACATTAATCCTGTGTTAACTTTTTCATCTTTCTGTTTCCTTTTTTAATGCCAAGTCTTGCATTTTTATCTGACACTTTTGCCAAAACTTAGAAAAAATTCAAAATTCTTTTTATTTCTTTTTTATTTTATTTTTATTTATTTTTCTATGTTTTATTTTATATTCTTGTTTGAAATCAGAAAAAAATATATTAGAATATCAATGATTCAATACATACAGCAACCAAACATAATTGAAAAAATAATGATCATCATCATTGTTTATTCAAAAGTAAGTTTTTCCCCTATTTACACAGTGGTTTGTGTTTGCTATCTTAGCTTACTGTACAGTGCTGAACTAACCCTGTCACAAATACTACATGACCTGAATTTTCAAGAGCCTCACATTAAATATTTTTAAGATGTCTGGTGAAATCAGCATCTAACAATCTGGCAATGTTAATGTTTACAAGTTGGGAGAGCTGCATCTTTAATTATTCATCATTTCAGGTAACATTATATCAAGGTCATTAAATCTACTCAAATATCTTGTTAGAATCATTTACCTCATATTTTTCTTGGTTTATTTTGTTGATATGTTAAATATTTAATCATTTTATAAGCTCTATCACTTTGCTAGTAAATAATTTGTCATTTGATATTTATGTGTATTTTTTAAATTTAGAACCCTTTTATAGCATACTACAGGCCTTGTACTTGTCTCATCCAGATCTGCTCTGTATAGTCTTTGTACTGGTATTGCATCATGAAAACAATTTGTGATCCCTTGTGACTGATCTATATTTAATCATCAAATAAAACAATGAGGCTGATTTTGTTTTGATGTTTATTTACATCATCTTCAGAATATTATTTGCTTTTATTCTTTGAATAAGATTTAATTTTTTGTCAGTTTTTATAAAGATAGTAATAAAAGTCAAGACATAGGTTTATTTGGTTAATTTTATTTTCTAATGGTGAATTATTGACTCTATTTGCGTGAGATGTTTATCCTGGTCAGTAACTGGATGAGTGACTGCTTGGGAATATCAGGTACTATAAGCTTGGATCTGCAGTTGGTGTAATAGATAATGGCTCAGAATTAGAAATGGAATTCTATTTCCAGTCAGGGTTTGTTATATTCACTTATGTGCAAATACCCTTTGGAAAGGTATAAATCTGCCTCTTCTTTCTCCAGCTATGGGCTAATTAGTAAAATTTGTATCATTAAATCATTATCATCTCCCAAAAATTCTTAAAGTCTAAAAATACTTTCTGAAAAAGAGTGATGAGTTGTAAAAAATATCAATCAAACTTGACTGTAATCCTCTATCTTAAGTGGCTCTCGAGCTTTGCATTAAGTCAGTTTAGGATAAAAAAAACGTCACTGAACCAAAAACATTTGATTGATTGTAAATTAGATGAAAGCTAGAAAGATTAAAAATGCACTTTTTTTTCTTGTTTTGGAATATGTGATTCAGTAAATTGCATTTTTGCCACTTTGTAGGTAAGTAATTGGTAAGAGACAGTATTATACTAACTGCATGAATTAAGAACCCATCAACTAAAGGAGTTTGAATGTGTCTGAGCTGATAAAAATTCAAAATATACACCTTTAGCTGATCATACAGTAATAGATACCTTGGAATACATATACCAGGGCTTCTGACAAATGAAAACACCACTTCTCACTCAATTTACAAATTTGATTTTTGATAAGTGTTGTCTGAAATTCTAAAATTAAGTTGTTGAGCATTACATCTCAAATTTCAGTTACAAGGAACCTTCACCTATTAAATACATTATAAAAACTGAGATTGCTATTTCAGCTAATAGGAAGTTTGTGCTGAATAAAAGGCCTATTGACTTTTATTAACAATGGCCATTTAAACTTTTATTCAACATTTTAAAATCATACATCACCTGTATTGAACATGTATTGTGATTTGAGTTCATGTCACTTATCTGTTATTGCCAAATGCCACTGGTCACGATCATTAAGAACAAGTTGTTGCTACTGCACTGTCCATGATAGGTCACAACAATTTCATCAAGTACTCCTGGTACACAAGTAACACTGTAAATTAAGGGATATCAAATGACTCCACAATTTCAGAAATGTTCAATCCATTTAGCACTGATATTATGAACAGAACCTCACACCATCTAAAATGATTTTAAAAAAAGTCAGTATTTCAATATTTTTTTGATTCTGATAAAAGTTGCACCTTGAAGAAAATCTAATCTGAAAAATTATTTCCCAAAAGATTTTTCCCTGTTTTTTTATGAGTGGACTACTTCTGAAATGAATAAATGTCAATGATTCATTTAATAATAAAAATCCAAGATAATATCAATGGTATGTGCCATTCTCCAATGACCCATATATGGTGAAAGTGGTATGCTCTGAAATAAAAATGTGAAACTTTTATATGTCTCTCTCTTATTTTAGCCAGCAAATCATGATGGCTGACAAGACATTGCTATGTCTGTTTTAATAAACTACTATAAAGTTATATACATTGACATGCCAGAAGACATGGAATAACAATATCTTCTGCTTTTTTAGCATCCGATGAGCCAGTTGATCTGTACTTGCTGTGAAGAGTACCATAACAGCTTTGGATGTGGTACCAAGACTGTCCTTTATTTTATTGGTCAATGGACAAATCTCTGCTGCAATCTAAAATTTCAGGTAAACAATTTTCTTTGATGTTTCTTTTCTTATTAAAGAATTTACAAGATGGCAGTATAATTCCATGGAGAAATTTCACGTTTTTTTAAACATAAAATCTTTTAAATATTTCAGTATGTTTATTTGTTAAGCAGAAACAAGTAAATGTCATACAATGCGAACATCCTGCTAGCAGACAAAATCTATTGTAAATTGATTAGTAACATTCCATGTTCAACTCTGTCAGAAAATCTAGTTTGATATTCCATATGCACAGTAAAATTTAATTAATTCTCTTGGGAGATAGTTTTCAGATAACAGTACAATATAGATTATCAGATCTCTTCCTTTTAACAGATTAGAAACATATATTATATCTTCACAGGTATATAATAAACCAAAGAATGCTATTTTTTGATATTGTTTCCTGATGATACTATTTTAAAATGCTTTTTTTTTTTTTTGATATCTTCAAAAGTTATAACTAAATGTAAATCTGAAAAACATGCTTGTGGGTAATCAATATTCAATTATCAAAAAAAGAAAGTGTTGAAATATTGACAAATTGACAACCACGTTTTCTTGTTTTCTAAACGTATTGATTTTTACATGTATGTTTTTTATGGTGTCTTTCATTGATTCTGTTTTAAAATTATCAAATATATATATTTTATACAATTATTTGCAGAAATTAACTTGGTTGAAGAGAACTATTTTGATTCAAATATTATTAGTTTAGCTTTCTGAAGAAAAATGACTCTTTGTCTATCAACTATATGTACAAGAAGCATAGTGCCTTTAATGTAGGTCAACAGCTTTTGTTTTTTGGCAATGATGTTTGCCTGGATCTTTTAGGTTATTAAATTTTTAAATCTAAGTGAAAATATTCTTTATTGATCCTATAAATATATCTATTATTCTTTTACACCCTTTCTGGTAAATTCAGTCAAACAATGGCCAGCTGTTTTATTGAGCATGTTTATAAAATAATTTAAATGTTCTTTTCTAGTTCCACATTATTTATATTTTACTTATTAAATATTAATATTTAATTTTTAGCAATTTTATTGTGAGTGAACAAGCTTGGAAGTCATCAACTAGAAATCCTCAAGATAGAAAAACATCTTGCAACCATCAAACTGAATCTAAAAAAAAACACTCAGTAGCCCAAGAAGTGAATGTTAAAGACAACTATCAATTACACAAGACTTGAAAGAATCTGATAGGTTTTTTATTTTTAATTTGCTGGGTATCAGTTGGCTGAATGTAACAGAAAATTTTACATAAATATACAAATAGAGTAAAATGGTCTATATGTAAATCACCAATTTTTTTAGCAACTGATGGTCTGGAACCTTTTTTAATCAGGACAAAATTACAGATGCACAAAACATCTATAGGTCTATTGAAAACTGCAAAATTATTCCTACTCTTGACAACAATTTAGCCCATGCTCAAGCCATATCAAAATATGTATACAGTGAAAAGAAAAACACCTCAACTGTGCAACGCAAAACCTTCAAGAACTGTCAAGTTCTTGAATGTTTAATAAGACAATATTTAATATTAATATTTAATATTTCAATACTTTTAATAAGACAATATTTTGTTTTTTTTTTATATGTAACAACATAGTAATGACATGATAATAATGTCATCATAATGTCTCTGATGAGTAAATGTTACAAAGATTTGTTACAAAGATGGGATCTGTAACCAGTTTTTAATGACAGTGGCATTGGCAGAGGTATATACTCGATGAGTACTTTCCAGTTTATGTCTAATGCACATTTAGTTGTCCAAATTAGTTTGAGCTTAATTTGAGGTAATGATTATTGTCATCTATCCATATATTTTTGTAGCAGCATGCACACACAAAGCAAATGTCTAAAACTGAATGTACTTCCCCAACAAGGAATTGAACCTTACTTTTCTATATGATGGGTAGGCATATTTATCAATATATTCCTAAGTACTTGGTAACAAAGTTACCACTATAGGTTATTTTTTATGATGTTCACTCTTAGGACCTTATGTTTTATATACTTCTAACTAAATCTGTAGTTGAAGTAGAAACTGACTAATTTAAATATCAATAGATTAATAAGTGATTTACTGTTAATATTATCAAGATAAACTAATTGAATTTCCTTTCTATGATAGGACCATCTCTCACAGTAGTTATTACTATTGCTTTTTTGTTGTTATCTTTTCTATAAATTATTGTGCTATCCATGTTCTGTGGTTTCTTAATGAACAAGTTACTTTTCATATTATTTTTTAATACAAGCATACATACAGTTTATCCTATAGTGACAATATATGTTCAAGTATAAAATAACTCTGTGCAACAATAATAAAAACAATTTATTCTAAGGTATTTGACAGAATTTGTTTGATGTTATCCATTTTTTTCCCTTCAGGGTATTCCTATCTCAAAGCTCATCTTCCTTTTGAAGGAAAGTATCAGAGATTGCATTACTTTCCTTGATCACTTGGCAATTCCCACAGAAAAGTTTCTTGCTCCCAGTGATGGAACACATAGCAGGAAGAATGAAAACTTGGATCCTGGATATTCAGTGTTCACTGTGGAAGATCCAGGAAAAGATGATATTCTGCTAAACAACAAGAAAAGCATAAAGAAAGAGGATTTAGATCTGGCAGATGAGGATGTCAGCTGGTTTTTAAGTGAAGTAAATCAAGAAACATTGCCAATGACACTTGATCATAGAATATCCAATACTGATTTTTATGACAGAAAAAAAGAAAGTTCTGCTTATTTAAATAATAATGCTTTAAATAAACTAACAGATTCTATGAAATCAAATTTATCATTCTATGAAGATGGAGATTTTGGCTATTGCTGTGATTATTTGGATGTCAGTGACACTAGCAGATGTAAAAAAGATATTCAAACTTCTAATGAAACAAAGTTTGAAACCAATGCCTCAAATTCTTCATTTTCTACCTTCTCCACCGTGAAAACCTTTAAAGAAGATCATTTTTTGGAGTACTTAAATTCAAAATATCAACAATTCCAAAACCAAGCTTTAAGTAGCACCATTTGGTCAAGTCGGCACCTCAGTTCTTCAGCTTCTGAACATAAGTCTTTGGACTTCACAGAACATAAAGACAGTGACATTTTAAAACCATACTTCCTCACAATTTCAGGAACTAAGACTGAAAGGAAAAACATTCCAACTGTGCAACCCAAAACCTTCAAGAACTACCAAGTTATAGATTGCTTTGAAGATCATTCTAAAAATCTTGATTCCAATATTGAGAATGAAAATTCTTGGATTCAAAACAAATACAAATATTTACCTGATCTCCAAACCAAAAATAGTTGTATAATTTCACAAACAAGCAAGGAAAAATATTATAGCGACCATTTTTCAGGTCTTCAAAGCAATACAAAGAAATTTCGCAGTGAATTCCCTGAGATTTTAATGAGACCTGCTGATTTTAAAACTAAGGACTCAAGTTATTCTCAAGATGTCTCAGGAGAAATTCCACCATACTGTTTAGAATCTTTGGTATATGGGCTCTGCCATGGTTCTAATGAATATATAAAATATCTCCTCATCAAAGTTCTCAAACATCAAAATAGAAACTCAACTCAAAAAAATCAACCTCTCAGGTAGGTGTTTGTAAGCTAGAATCAAATCTAAATGCTATTATTAGGTGTGTGCAAAAGTCTTCAGGAAAAAAAACTGTATATTCTAGCTCTAGTTTTGAAAAAGGAGAGCTTGTAACTATTGCACACACTTAATAAATAAAAGAAAAGCATTGTATCTATGAAGTATTTATAAGTGTCAACATTTTTTACTATTACTATCTTCCTATTAAGATTTTTTCCATAAAATAATTAGCAACAGTATATTTGATCTTGTTAGTAATTAGGAATTTTTACTGGTAAGTATTGATTACAGCATCATAGCTAGATTTTATTTATCTATTTGTTCCGAAATAAAATGTGGATCAAGTGATAAGCACAAACCTTCATTTTTCCAGGTAAAATATGTTGATTGATAATATAAAAAAATATTTAATCTTAAATTCAAATTGTTTGGTCATTTCATATATATTTTATGATATTAAGAGAGCTATTTGCTATATGAAATAACAAGAACAGCTTAAATTTTTTTTAATATGTTCAGAAATTAGTTTTGTTATTGATATTATGTTTATACTAAAGTACCTACAATCATCTTTTGTAGAATGTTAATAAAAAATTAGAATTGTCTTTGAAGTTTACCCTTTTTTTCTCAAGCATTTCAACTGAAGCAAAGAGATAATGCCACTAGAACAAGGAGGGGTTTATGGGGAGTGAAAGTGAATCAGAAGATTGAAAATTAGGAGTATTAAGGAAAGTGCAAAAAAGGAATATGATTCAAGAAGACAGAAAATGTCAATTAACACTGCATTTTAATTTTGAAATTTGGAGCTATCAGGGAAGCAAGAAATCAGAAGGGATTTCCGCAGATTGGAAGTGCAAGAAAAGAAAGTGTTACAGCAGAAATGAAAGTTCCATCGAAACAGTAAAAAAGTGAGACCTAGTTTCCAATCTAGTAGGACTCTTAAATTCATGTAGTTGGGGTACCAGGATAAAAAACCTTGTCTGAGCAGTTGCCATGAAAATATTTATAGAACATTTTGTCTGTGTAATCAGTCAGTTGGAGTATGTTATTTAAGATGTGCATTGTGGTGCATTGGATATCGGCTCGGAACGAGAAATCGGGGAGCCGAGTTCAAATTCCAGCCGAATTCATTGCATTCACTTATGCGCAAATACCCTTGGGAAAGGTATTAATCCGTCTATTCCTTCCAGTTATGGGTTAAATAACAAGACAGATTGGATTCTATAGCCTTGGTCGGCAACCACTCTACCGCAGAAAGCAATGGCAACCTACTGCGGGATAATTTTCTTCCCAGTCAGTCATGTTTCTTTCGAGACATGATCGCCCAAGCGTGTATCGCGTATGGCACTTAACTGACTGAATCAGTCAGTTGGAGTATGTTATTTACAATAAAAAAAATTTCACTGGCTTGGAAAATGGATTCCAAATGAAGTTACAGAAACAAATATCAGTCAGTATTTAAAAACTCATCTTTCTCTTCTAGCTTGACACAGAAAAAGATCATTTTTAGCAAGATAACCACTAATGATGAAAAAAAAGTAACACAGCAAGAGATCATGAAACAGGAATAATAAGATTTTTCTCTCATTTTCTGTAATTTTTTCAGACATCTGTCATCTTCAGATTATCACTTGTTTCACTCCATGCAAACATTTTCTATTCAAAAGATTGATCTAACAAGTTTAAGATATTGAAAAAAAAAATTGTCAGATTGAAAAACAGAATCATTGTTCTATGATAGAATCAGTCAGTTAAGTGCCATACGTGATACACGCTTGAAAGAGACATGACTGACTGGGCAGAAGATTATCCTGCAGTAGGTTGCCATTGCTTTCTGCAGTAGACTGGTTGCCGACCAAGGCTATAGAACTCAATCTGTCCTGCTATTTAACCCATAACTGGAAGGAAGAGATGGATTAATACCTTTCCCAAGGGTATTTGTGCGTAAGTGAATACAATGGATTCAACTGGATTGAAAAGCGGCACAATGCCATAGACAGCCAGAGAAAATATTTTAATGATGGAATATTGATGCTACAAACTTCTATATTTTATATAAATAAAAGATTTTTTTTTATACAGGGTTATTCAGTTCTTTGAGGATATGTCTTTTAATGGCTTCGATACATGTTCTGTTGATTTTATTCTATTAAGCCTTTAATTAGTTCAATATATTAGAAGTATATTTTTAATTAAGTTAAAAATTTTAAATAATTCTTCCAAATTAAACCAAAAACTAATCATTCTTTTATTTTTTTCAGACTACATCTAAATATGCTACATGTGTGCTGTCTCCAAGGTCCTTGTATTGACAGTTCTTGTTTTGTACCAGGTGTTGTGTTGTCTGCTAAAGAGAAAAATTTGCATTTTTGGGATCTGACAAAAATGCAGAATCTTTCTCACAATGTTTTGGTATGAAATTCATTGTTTAATTTATTATTGCTATTTACAATCCTTTTATATGCAAATCAAATATTGTTTGTAATATTGTAAATAAATCTATGAAATAATATATTTATTGAAATTTAATTTTAGATATATTAAGAATGTCATAGGTCCTTTAATCTCAAAATATAAACCAAATATTGTACATTTGATGGGAACACAACTATCATAGATATTAAAGCAATGAAAATAAAAAATGAAAATTAGAAAAAATAATAGCTTTAAGAGTGTCATAAAAAGATATTTGAGAAAAATTAAAATGTGATAAGCAATAAAAGTATATTGACTAACAATAAAATATTGTAAGATTCTTGTATTTTAAATGTAAACAAAAAATATGCAGAATATTAAAGACATGAAAGAAACCAAATTATCACTTTTAAGTATCACAAAGAAAAACATTTTTAAGTTGGTCAACAACCAAATTAAAACTGTTTTCTTAATAATAATTTTAGTAATGAATGCATAGTTACCTTGTATAGAACTGATGGCTAAACTAGAGGTTGAGGCCTTCATGAATATAATCAATCGACATAGAAAATATTGGGTTGTCTGGAAGGTCCATGCTGATTTTTAAATTAGTACAAACCAAAATTATGGCATTAAATATTTATTCAACTAAATATGAACAATTTTCTTGCACAACCGTTCTTTTTTTCCTTCAACTTAAAGATTCTGTCTTTTTAGAATTTCAGTGATTCCTCAGCAAAGAACTCATTAAAGTGTTCTTTATGTCATCCAAAGAATTAAAATTTTTACTATTGAGATTATTTTGCAAGGACCTGAATAAATGAAAATTTGAAGAAGCAATGTCTGGTGAATATGAAAACATTTGTTTTCAGGCTGACATCTTTTTCCATACACAGTGTACACCTAATAAAGGCTGAAGGATTGTCTGAAACGCTATTGTCACAATAAGAGTAATAAAATAATGAGATAAATTGTCTAAACAACACTTGGCATGATAATGACTGATCGTAAAATTACAAAAATTTGTGATATTTTTAATGTTTCATTGTGATGGCGATCTTTGAAGCCAAATCAATAAGTTTATTGCTTGTCATTAACTGAAATTTAATCTGGAATTGTCACTTATACATGGGATTCATTTTCACTATTGAATTAAGTGCATTAACAAAGAAGATTATGCCAAAAAATATTTGTTGCATAAATCTTTTTTCATCATTAGACTATGTACTTGATTATAGCAGCATCATTTACTTTTTCAGCTTGTGAAGACATCTGTGATCAACAACATTCATCATGTTGGCTACCAGAAATTGGCCAAAGTTGAAAATACATGTACAAGAGAGGAATATATTTTGTCTAGAAAAATATCAGCAAAAGACAAGTGGATTAACCAAGTTCACTGGACACTAAAGCAAGTAAATAATGTTTGCTGTGATTTCTTCTTGAATTTTATGTTATCAAAGTGATCTACCATTGATTTGATTTAAATGATTTTCATGATCACTCGATCTGGGAGTTTATGCTGAGGCTAATATTTATCTATTGTGTTCTCCTTATTTATTTAGTTTTAACATATTTTTAAGGACAATGACAAAATTTTAAGTTTGTAAGAGAGGTAGTTTGAATTTTAATGATTATTTTGATGATTTATTCTGTATAATTGATTGTTTTCTACTATTTAACATTTTTTTTTTTTAATCATATCACCCCGAGCAAGGCGGTAACACCACTGATGTGCAGGGGGCTACGTAATAGTGAGAAAATTGGAAAAGAGAAAGCCGGAAACCACATCCTAAACAGGGAACAAGGGATGAACCTCTTAACCTGTTCAATAGACGTGGGTGGAGTGTGAACCGGGCGATAGATAGATCTATCTACTTCAGTTGAAAAAAAAAAGTGAGAAATCACTAATTAAAAATAATAATGATAATAATTGCTTTATATATTTGACAATTATCTTCTATTATTTATTATTTTTTATTATTTATTAATAACTTTGTTATTTATCATTTAAATAGTTGTTATAATAATAATAATAATACTTGTTATATTTGATAATGATGTGTTTACTTTTGTATCCAGTGTGAAAAAAAATAAATGTATGTATTAGTTCACATGTGGCACCAAATTGTGCAGGCAAATTTTATTGTGTTTCTGAGATTCTCACCAGTGGAGAGCTCAAATGAGAGACATTAACTACAGTGAGTTTCAACCAGCAGTAGGCTAAGTCTGTACATGGGACTGAACTATTGGCAGTATGTCCAGAGTAGGGATAACAGCATTTCTAAGCAAAGGGCTTCTTAGACAGAAGTCAGTGACCAGAATTGAAGTTTTCCTTGATCTAATCAACTACAATAAGTTTGTGATCAAGGCAAACCATAAAATCAGAAGACATTGGTTGCAGTCTGACCTGGAGTGAGATGTGCTCAACCAGGTCTACTTTGTTCAAGACCTGATAACTGAATTAATTCTTCTCCAAAAATGGACTGACAATAACATTATTGAGACTCAGACATTGACATCCAACCAAGATATGTAGAGAGAGCTGGTCAGATGCACAGACACTCTACTGATGATGATGAATTACAAAATATATTCAATAAAAAATTTATATAAACAATCAAGAGATTATAATTATGGAAATTTAAAGAAAAGAGAGCCAAGAGACTTATTTTAGTATGTAGTATACATTTCAGCTTTCTAAAGACCAACTGTTATATACCTTTCTGGTATATATAATCTGCAACTTAAAATGTTGAAGATCATCAATAAACAGCAAACATGGATTTATAAAAATATACACTTATATTTTTATTATTTTTCTTTGGTGACATGGTTGTGTGGAATGACGGTTGGTCAGAGAGTTAGCACACACGCATACGAGAGACAGTTGACTGCTGGGTTGTCTTTTCTTCTCGATTCATTCTCCTCTCCACCCCTCCTCTGATCCATCTGTCTTCCGATCTTGCTCTACCTCTCTGATCTGTTTTTTTATAGGTGAGATTTGTTTGACATGTCAGCTTCCGTTATGCATATGTTTAATAATTCTTAGTTTACATTCTCTGACTTTCGACTACGCTGTTTATCAAAACAAATGTTTGCCTGTCACTTGGGTTTTTGCACTCCTGTCCTTTCAAAACAATATTTTCTTTTAATTTCCACCAGCTATGCATTGTTCCAACAAGCAATTATTTCTTCAATGTGAATACACTTCTGAGCAAAATTATACACTGTAGTAAGAGAATATAGAACATAAAGTGTAGTTGCTGTTCTTGTTATTTCAGTAAATAGTTTAACAATCAAAATTTTAAAATTTATCTACCTAGATTAAAAATAACATTTATGTGTGTTCTAAATTTTACATCAGAAGAAATAGTGTTATTTTATTAAGTTTTTCTCATTAAGTCAAACCACTTGTCTGTTGATGACAACTGTTATATGTTCTGCTATTCAGTAACTGAATGTTATATGCATGTCATCAGCTGTCATGTTTCCAGTATACATTGGGTGGTACAAGTTAAGCCCTAGTCATCAACTCAGTTGTACTTCAGGTGCCTTTCAGATTTGTTGTATCTGTTTTTATCTTTGAATTATCCACCTTAAAGCCATTTCAATAAAACAAAAACCATATTGGAACTATGAATTTTAAAACAAAAATATGACATGAAACATGACATTAATTTATGAAGTAACTATTATGCTGACTTGTCATAAATATACATTTTTATGATTAGAAAAGTATCTAAAAAATTAACTCTTAGAAATGTGTGGTTTAGCAACAGGGTTAGTGTTAATGTTTTGTACACATTGTCTATGATATCTCAAAACATCAGATTAAATTTATTGAATTTAATTATGAAATTAACTTTATGTAACAACATTCTTAAATGATTTTTCATTAATTTTGTAGTATAAAATATTATATTTGCCCTTATGTTTTTTAATTGTAAGCTAAACAAAAATCCTTTTTTTAAATATCTTTTAGAAAGAAAAACACAAATTACTCATAAAAAATAGATTTTATCATCAATATATTTGTTGTTATGAATAACAAAATTATAAAGAAAAATATTAAGTTAACTTTATTTAAAAATAACAGCATTTTTGCTGTGTAAAAACAAAAATTTTAAAAAATGTCATCAGAAAAAAATCTGTTAAAAATGAAACAACAAAACATTGTTAAAGTTAACTCTCTTGTGAGAGATTTTGTAGCATTTGTAAAATGTTAAATTAATTTCCAAGAAGACCAAGTTTCCTAAATTACATTTTTTAGTGAATTTTGCACAAAAAATTTTGTATAAATATAAAGTTTATTTCAATGTTTAGCAAATCCAAACGAAATATAATAAATAAATCTTATACTTACTTCAATAAAACAAGCTAAAGTTATTCCAAATGTAAAAAGCAAAAATTTCTAAGCTGACTAAAGCAGCGAACTACTACAAACCGAAACAGAAATATCTGCAGCCAGTGAAGCAACAAGATTTGAAATAGACTTCCAGTTCTGATCATTAATTGTTCTATGACTTGTCCTGAAGAAGAAAATGCCTGGTTCATTTTTATTAAAAGTTCTGTATAAGTAAATGACAAGACAGAAAAATGTTTTAGTGTTGTGTTTAACTCTGAGAAGGAACTGCTTCAGATTAATAAGTGTTTTATTGATGAAGTCAGCTCTATATGTAAAAAAGATATGATGAGAAACGAATTCCTATAAATTTAAATTTTGATGTCTAATATATCTCAATGTTTAACTAATGTTTGTTTTTATCATTATTATTTTTGATTATACCACATTGTATTCATTGTAATTTTGTGAAAATAAAAGATGTATCTAAATTTATCTTTGAGGATTCCATAATTAGTGCACTTTAAATACATTTTCATCTTAATAATTTACTTTCTCTTAAATAGAACTGCATTCTTTAAATAAAAATTATGATCAGAACATTAAGTGTATGGTTTTATAAAAGATCACTTTTATGTTGATATAATCTTTTATTTAAATTCCTACATGTTTCATCTATTGTCTTTTTTATGATATTTTTACGCTATTTTGTAAATTCATGCTTCAACTTTCAAGTTATTATTTTATTTTCTATTAATTAAATCTCTTGTTGTTTTTTAGTAGCTGTAACAAAACCCTTGGAAAAGATTAATTCGTCTCTTTCCTTCAGCTACGGGTCAAATAACGAGACAGATTGGGTTCTATAGCCTTGGTTGGCAACCAGTCTACCACAGAAAGTAATGGCAACCTACTGCAGAATAATCCCAGTCAATCACGTCTCTTTCGAGACATGATCGCCCAAGCGTGTATCACATAATAGCACTTAACTGACTGATTTTCATGATTATTTTTATTTTATAAGTTTTGCTCTTTGTGTTATAAATAGACTGCAAAAAATATCCCACAAAATACATAGATAAGATCTTTTATAAAACAATACACTTAATGCATTAGTTATCTATTGTAATCAGTCTGATGATAATTTTGACATCATGCAGTTGTGATCATTAATTTTGTAATCTTCTACAGTAAATTTACCTCCAGGATCCTACAACACATCTCCCTTTCTTGCACAGTTACTACTAATACAATGTGATATAATTAAGATCACCAAAGATAAAGATAAAGAAATAAAAGCTAGAATGAAATAGGCAAACATCTAAATATATTAGACTTCAAAATTTAAATTTAAAAACAGAGCATCTCTGTATTTCAGTGTAAACTGCACCCAATGTGTGTTGAATTTCTCTCTCTCTCAAACTTTTTGTATATTAGACTGATGCTTCACTAAGAAATTTATTTCTGTATCTCATCCATTTACCAACTTTTAGTCTGATATATAGATATTTTATATCATACCTTTAATTAAATGTTCTCCAAAGGTGCAGTATCTTCAGATTTAAATAGAAAAGTATTAATTTTTTTTTAATCATTGTTTTAGTTGAAGGTGACTATTCTTGTTGCCACTGGGAAAGTTGATAAAAGCTTGGAGGAAATTTTAAGTTGCGATGGGATTCTGGTCTTTGAAAATGCTGAGCAAACTGCTGTTGAAGCACTAGCCAATTTGAATGAAAATTCCAGAATTGAACCAGTTGTTTATATTACGGATGCTACACAGGTAAGTTAATATGTTTATTAATACTCTGGATTTTGCAGGTAGATATTTACTAAACTTAGCTTAATCAGTTTATAAGAGCAAATAACGAGTAGAAACACTAATCCTCTAAATGTAAAAATAATCTGATTGCTTAGAAAATTGACATTAATAATCCTGGCTTGTTCCTAGGCTCAATCAGACTATCCCAACCACTGAGCAGGCTCATAAAATATTTTAAAAGTGAAGGGAGTGCTATGTAAGAATGGGAATATTTTCAATATCTTTCCCCCATTATGGGCATTATTATATTGATGATATAATAACACTTTAATACACAAATGGAATAGAATCACTGAAAGAAACATAATAACAAACATGTTTTGTTTGCAGTTTTTATACTGATAACTTATTATCAAAATTATTTACAAACATTTACACTTGACCCATGCAGGGAAAGTATAATACATGTATACAACAACAGTGTAGAAATAGGGAAAAGATATAGGGTCTTACTTGTACTAATTTCCAATGAGAATTCAAGCTGTTTGAGAATTTTTCTGTTTTTGGAGACGCCATATTTATATTTCCCAATGAGAATTTGAGCAGGCCAAATTTATCTTCTATGTGTCTGGACATATTTCTCAATAGAAAAGCCGTGAGTCATGAGTATTTCTCAGTGCAAATGTGAACCAGAGATATTTTCTATAATTTTAACAGGACACATTTCCCAACAGGAAAATGGCACTATAGTTTTGTATTTTGCCCTTGCTAAAAAACAACTTGCTAAGTTGACTCCAGGTAGCTAATTAATTGACTGAGCATTTTTGTAACTGAGCATCTATCACATGACATCAGCTCAACAAAAGCAAGATGATCACCTTTTACATCCCAACACAAGTATATGAATAGACTGATTGCAATTGGGGGTAGAATGTTAACATCTTGCTGATTACATAAATAACTGTTCTAATTTATCACTTGAACTGTTGTCAAAAGTTCTTTAAAATGTTCATTTATTATTTGCATGAGAAAGTTGTGTTTCAATAAAATAATTTTGCAATTTGAAGATCAATTGAGCAATGAAAGGTAAATCTGATGAAGATGATTAAAGATTTATAGTTCGATTTTATTCACCTGTAGTTTTAAAATCTCAGTCACTAAAGTAAACATTCCCTTCAAATTTATTTAAAACATACTTTAACCTCATGAAATAGATTTCAGATAAAAATCATATAAACTGATTTGTATTCAGCATGAATTATGAAATTTTTACTTGGATCATTTGGAATACACCATTTTGTAGTGCATACCATTTGATGCAATCTGTACTTATTTAATTAAAAATAACTGACAACAAAATTGATTTTCATGGCACCTTAAAATCCATTGAACTTATATTATTAATTTACAGATACATAATTTAGCGTCTAATTATAAAAAAGAATTACAAATTCTATTTAAGTATAACGATTATTCATATGAGCAACTTTGTATTGGTCATTTGCTACTCTTCCCTGATGATTTATTTTCTTAGGCAGTTCTGAAATAATGACATTTACCTAAATATCCATAAATACTCTATCAGCAAGTGGTCAGGTTTCAGCAGGTTAAAACACAAACAAATTTATTGAATTACTTATATATCCTTTAAACTTTTTTTTACACTATATATATCCATTGAGATTTATTTTAAATAAAATGACCTGATTTCATCACAGATTACAACTGCTAAATTCAAATGCATAGTCATTTTCAGAATATTTTAAAGTGTTGTCTCTGTGTTGCACAACTTTTCATTTTTTTTTATATTTTATTTTTTATAAAATTAATTTAATTTGGATATTTCTAATCCCCTGTAAACTGATGCATTATCATTTTTTCCAGAAAAACATTTTAGCTGGGATATTAATGAAACCACTAAATGCAGACAGAATTCTTTCCTCAAATCAACACTCAAGAGAGCTTTATATTGTCTTGTCTACATCACAGTGTCAAGTTCAGGTGAGACTTGTATATTTCATTTGTAAAATAGGAAATATTATTTTGCTATAATATCAGTAAATTGTAATAGATTTACATCCTCTCTGAAGTTATTAAGTAAATCATATAAACTTCAATAATTCAAATTTGGTAAAAAAAAATTGTTAAATTTTTGAACAATTTAGATGTCAAAACAAAGCCTGAGTTAAAATTTTAGGTAGTATCAATGTTTTATTAAAGGTTATTTGATGTATTCTGAAAAACTGCAATGTGAAGTTACTAGGCAAAACCAAATAATCGCATTTTACTTCAATAGAAAGATAATGAAATCATCAAAAATTAATTAACGCCTATAATAAAACAATAAACACATATGAATCCTTTACATTTTCATATAGTGATACTTCTTCTCAATAACAACCAGTCATCTGTTAAATAATGGTTTCATTCATTTTTTACTTCAGCAGGTTTGATTTCCAACATGATAGTTTTAATTGCTTTGAATAGCTTTGCTTTGCTGTTATATTGTTTGTCACCTTCATATAATTTCATCTTCACAATTGGTCATAGATTTTCAATCGGATTCAGAATTTGGACTTAGTGGCCATTCCATTATCTTCTCACCTGTAAATCTTTTATGTTAAAGAATTTACAGGTAAGCTTAGTTACATGCCTAAATACATACTTGACTTTGAAACTGCAAGACGAGGACTTGTACCATGTGAAGAAAGTTTTGTTTATAAAATTGCAGTAGTTAGCATTGTTCAGTTTAACTCCTTCATTGACTTTGAATGGTCCAATAAAGGTTTGGTTGACAATTCCAGCCCATATCATAACACTACCCCCTTGATGCCTTCTTTTAGCTATAGGTACATCTGAATTGGATAAAATCCATTCTTTGTGCCCATCTATCAGGTCCATCAGATGTCACTCAAGATTTGTCTGTGAAAATTATTTTAGAAAAGTAAATTTTCATGTATTTCTTGGTTTAATTTTGACACTTTAAAATATTTGCTTTAGTGAGAGGAGATCCCAATTCACAAAATATTTTACATCTTTTGTCCTTCTTGACTCTCCCCATCCCAAAGATCTGAGCATTGGTCAAAAGTGATTGTTTCACTATAACTCGCTTCAGTTTAGGTTCATCTCAAGGATGCAAATTCTTAAAGCCTTTTCCTTTGCTTCAAATTCTCAACTTAGTTATATTTTTAGCAACCTTTTTTATCATTTGATGATGTCTGCAAAGCTATTTTGATATCTCTAATGGGGACATTCCCTCACTCAATAACTGTTATTTTCTGTTTTTCAGCAGTTTTTAGATCTTTCCCTCTACCCATGTTTCAACATATATTATGGACAAAAAGAAAAAATGGTTTTTATTACATTTCAGAGGTCTTAAGTTAATATTAGTTTAATCTACATATTAATTTCAGTCAGTCCATTTTTTTTAAAATTTCAAATATCTCAAAAACTAACCATTGCATACTGCAAAAAATTAGTTAACTATTTTACTAAGGGTGGAAATGGACATGTTTAAATTTGACAAATATGGGTTCATAACTTTTTGAGTTATTAAGGTTTATTTGATTTGCATAATGACTTCAGACAGGGTGTAGTATTATATGTGATGGAACATAAAATGAATTCTGAATAGAAAAAACAATGTTAGTTTAAACTGTTTAGTTTATATTTTCATTTTAACTAATGTATATTTTTCCTTTTATTATTGTATTTGTAAGGTATCCAGTACTGTCTGAAAGATCTAATCAGAGAGAACTTCCATGGGTATAGTCAATAATGAGGTGTCACAGAATGAGTTTGTGATCGTCACACTCACAATGCAAACTTACCTGAATATTTATCTTAGGAAACTATTTGAATAATTAAAGTTTTCAGGTGTAATTCAATGTGAAACTAAATAAAACTTTGGTGCCAATGCTTTAAACTTTTCTGGAAATCCCTTGAAAGTGATCCACATTCTGGAAGGCCTTCAATATAAGCAAAACTTCAAAACACTGAAGGTATGTAAGCTGCAATCAAAGAATATCTGCAATTGACACTGCAAGAATTAGAAGACATGTGAATTCCATAGACTGTCAGAAAAGTATCCAACCATTTTGAATATCACAACTGTTCATTCTTTGCTTCTTGTGCAGAATTTTGACAATATTTGCATGACATATGTCTGTTAACTCCATTGCAGTCCAAGTTTGACTTCCTGCAACTTCTAGCTTTTTCCAAAGCACAAAGCTATCAAAAGAGAGAATATTTTAGACCATGGATATGATTAAGGAGAAAATGATGAGGCAGTTGATGACGATCACAAAAAAAGATACTTTTGAAAAGTGGAAGAGACACTGGGTTAAGTGTGTGAGATCCTAAGAAAAGTACTTTGAAGGAACTAAAATACCATTATTTCTGGTAGTGATTTTATTTATTTTTTTACTAATATTAACACTTCTGCAAATGTAGACAGACATGTTGACAAAACTTACATTGCCTGCTGTCAATGCACATACACATTTTCAAAACAGTGAAATATTAAACCTTATTATTTTTGCTGTGAACTAACTAGTATTTAGTGCTATTTCTAACCAAGCATAGATCTATAGTACCATACAATACAAGGGTCATTTAAAGCCACATCCAAAAAGAGTTGGAGAAACAAGACAGTTATTCACTATTTTTCAGTATATTGACATCAATGCACTTGGTTCAATGATGCTTAAGCATTGCAATCCTACCATGGAAGAAGGGAACGTCCTGGTCTTCCAAATACGCCTCCACAGCACATATGATCACATCATTGTTTCCAAAATGGCAATCATACAGGAGGAGTTAAAATAATAGCAGTGTCAATGGGAAAAGCATCCTTCTGACACTGTTTTTTTGTGGGTGTGGAGGTTCAAGTTTTCTTTATATGCTGATGGAAAATAAAATTGTAACATCCTGAATATGTTTCAATTCATTCCATATTAAACATAGGTAATGTAAATGATGATAAATACAGATCACTATATGTACAGGACTATATAAGGAATATCTTTACTGTACATATTCCTTGTGTATGTAATCTTTCATGCATATGATCATATAGAAGGTAAATATCTTCCTGTGATATATTATTCCACTTTCTTGTATCTGTTGACACAGCAAGTGTTATAGGTGAGCTAACTGAACAAATTAGGTGCTGTCTTTTGCATGTTCAATAGGGACTGGTAATCATGCTGGCCATGGAAGTTATCTTGAAAAGTGTGTCCAGGCATCGTGTGATTGGGCATTACTTTGAGCTCATTGTTTTCCTGTTGTAGAAATGGCAACAGAACAGGTTGAACAATACTCTTGACAAAAACGGTGCTGTTTAGTATTCCATCCACAAATACCAAAAATGAGAAAGTGTTATAACTTATGTTATCACAAACCATGATGTTAGGGATTGAATCTGTGTGCCATAGGTGAATACATACTGGAAGATATTGCTCTCCAGGTCTATGTCACATATGCAAATAACTATCACTTGCTTTAATCACTGAATATTTTGGGGTGTCATTCAATCTCTTAGGTGACCTCATAAAGTTATTTGAGATGTCATAAATAAGGCAGTGGAATATGCGCAAGTAAATGATTCTGAATGATTTATATTGAAATTCTTGAGAGCACATTTTCTCTGACCTATGATGTGGATATCATGGGGCCTACCACTGCTGACTTTGTAATGCAATGGTACTATATGGTCATCCAAAACCTTGTCTATAGATGTAGGAATGTTCATTTAACTTCTCTTGTCAATATTGATGATACACATCAGTTCATCATGTCCAATATGTGAAACAATTCTCTGAAATGATCATCTAATGCTCAATTCAAATGACACTTAATAGAACGAATGTATTAGGACCTTGAATAAATTCTTGCTGTTTTTTCATGAAAATTAATGTTTAATTTACAAAAATTAATAAGAAACATGTTACTCAAAATATTGTCCATTGCTAACCACTACTTTTCCCCCATCTTTCTGGCAGCATTTGAATTCTAAATCAGAAAAACCTATCTTTTGAGTCTAAACACAAGTCAACCCATTTTGAGCATCTTCATGAAAATGAAAGTGCTGCTCAGCCAGACTACATGCCATTGATCAATACAAGTGATAATTGGAGGGGGCAGTGTCTGGTGAATATAGCAGGTGGGGTAGGACTTCCCATTTAAGTGTTTCCAAGTAGGTTTTCACCTATTTTGCAACATGTGGCCTAGTATTGTCATGTTGCAAAATCACTTTGCCATGTTTCTGCTCATATAGTGGCCAATTTTCTTCGATGCTTGGCTCAAATGCATCAATTGTAGTCAATAGCAATCTCCCATGATGGTTTTAGTCAGTTTGAGCAGCTCATAATAAACTATACCCAGCTGATCCCATTAAATACAGAGCAAAAGCTTTGAACCATGGATATTTGGATTTGATGCATGGCCAGACTTACCCCATAATCTTCTATGCTTAAGGTTATCATAGTGTATGCACTTTTCATCACTGGTCACAATACAATGCAAAAAAACCTTTCCTTTTCTGCCATTGAAGCAGTTGTTCATATGTGACAAGTTGCTGTTCAACATCTCTTCACTTCAACTGGTATGGCACCCAATGTTCTTCTTTGAATCATTCCTAATGCTCTCAAACATTTAAAAACTTTTCTGTGATCAACTCTTAATGATTCTGCAAGTTCAACTTGTGCCTGACATAATTCTTCATGAAATAATGCCTATTCTTCATCTTCAAACTTTTTTGTTGTACCAAAACATTCTTTATCTTTAACATCAAAATCATTATTTTTGAAGCATCCAAACCAATCTCTGCATGTTGTTTTCAACAAAGCATGGTTGCTGTACATCTCAATAAGAATTCTGTGTGCTTCAGCTACAGATTTCTTTTCAATAAAGTAGTGCAGTAAAATTTTTCACAAATACACTTTCTTGGCACAAAATCTGACATGTTTAATGCCATGAAAAACAAAGTTGTTTACACTTTGGCAAAATGACATACACTGAATTTCAAGCTTGCTTATAGTACTTTCTTATAGATGTGTTACCATCTGAAACTACAGCTCTGAGAAAAGCATTTGTTGGAAAACAGCAAGAACTTATTCAAGGGCCTAATACTATGTATGCATCTCCATAGTATGATGGCTATCTGCATTGCCCACTTTCACTAAACTGAATCTTATTGTAGCAGATAGCACTATCTGAAGTTCAAACACTGTTGTCAAAAACTTTGAAAATTTAATCAGAATATTTACCCCCCCCCCGGTGCATATACTGTCAGTCAGTTAAGTGCCATACGTGATACACACATGGGCAATCATGTCTCGAAAGAGACATGACTGACTGGGCAGAAGATTATCCCGCAATAGGTTGCCATTGCTTTCTGCAGTAGACTGGTTGCCGACCAAGGCTATAGAACCCAATCTGTCCTGCTATTTAACCCATAACTGGAAGGAAGAGACGGATTAATACCTTTCCCAAGGGTATTTGTGCGTAAGTGAATACAATGGATTCCCCGGTTTCTCGTTCTGAGCCGATATCCACTGTACCACAACGCACATCCTGTTAAAATCAGCATCATCCTGCATTGTGTTGCAATTTAATTTTTTGTCAGTGTATTCACTATATTTCACTTTTCCTTATTTGAAGATTATTTTAAAACCTTTTGTCATACATGTATTTCCAAATAAGAAGAAAGTATTTGATATTAAGTGAACACTTAAAGAACTTATCCACTTTTCTTTTCTTACATTTACTGTTTAAAGAGATAAATACAAGTAGCATCAGTAAAGAGGTTACCATTTTTATTTGGAAATAATCCAGTTAAAAAAAAAATTGTACAATTGTCAGTTCTTTGCTTTTTAAACCAAGAATCATATGAAATTCTATATTTAGTTCTAACCACAAATAAACTAATATACAAGACTGAAAATTGCCATATTCAATTGTTATTTCAGACATTAGTGCTACATCATCCTGCACAAACTGGGCTTCACTTATTATCACAAGAATTCCAGTTGAGTTCCCATCGAGTATCCAGTGCACTGAATCATGGTATGGTCCTTCCTGGTGGAGGCACAACAGAACAGAAATGTGCAGATTACCTTCTCAACAAAGCAGGTAATAACTAAACAGCATTTAAAAACAATAATAACTAGCTATGGTCATGGAACAGCCAAGGATGATGACAAATTAGATTATCTCATGCTTCTTCTCTCTCATATCCATTCCAATGTTTTTTTTTTGTCAGCCTCTGATTTTTAAAAGTTATACAAATATAGATTTGGCATAAAGAATGAACAAATGCTGTCTATTGCAGGCTTTAATCTTTCTTTCAAACTTTTATGAAATAGTGGTTCCGGATAGAGTATATGATAATATTTATAATGATGGCACTTTCACTACAAAGTTATTTTGTTTAAAACCATATTTAGTACCAAGACAGCAATAAAACAAAATTATTTCATTATAAAAAAATCAGAATGGATATGTTAATTCATTTAATTATTAAAGAATTAATTGTTAATTTGTAGAACTAATCTGCAACTTTTCTTTGCTGGCATTTAGTGTTTAAAAAGATAAAAGCAAATTACCTTCAGCTATGAGGAGTTTTTGTTACTATTTTAATTTGGAAATAATCCACTTAAAAATAAATTAGCTGTTTATTGTTTTTATCTTATTTCTGGTCATAAAAGTAAGCTTTCATTTTAATTCAGTTTTATAATGAAATAAATTAATTCATGAATTGTATCTTTGTGTGTTAAAAGAAAAACAGAGCTGAGACCAGGCTTGCAGTCATGATAAAATGACAATTGCAAGCCAAATAACTATTTGCAAGAAGAGCATCATTACATTCCTCATTCTTTTATTGTATTACAATTTCTACACCTTTTCATCCTTACCTACTTTTCAATCTTTTACTCACTGTCTCTTGATATTTATCAAGCCTATGCAGGATACCATGGGTAAATTGTTACCATTTTATATTTTTAATTTTTATGCCTGCATGTTGTTTGTTTTGTCGACGGCACAACATAATAGGGTCAGTTAAGCACTATCTGTGAGAAAAACAGCACCATGATGCAATTCACTCTGCCAGAAATTTGGAAACAGTGTACTGTACTGCTTGGAATTCATGCTGGAAGCTCCAATTAGAACATTTCATAGTGTTTGGGTGTCAATCTGAGAAGAGTCAGCAGAATCTATTGGTGTTTATGAAATGAAGGTATGATAACTTGGAAAACTCACTGATAAGAAATGAACTCTTGAATTTGCTGCTGAGGGCCTGAGACTCTACATGGAGGCTTACATCATGCCTTAAGAATGTAGTGCAGACCTGGGTCAAGTGGGTAGCTGCTGGAAGATCCTATGTCTGGCAACAGGATTCTATACGAATCATGGCTGTCAGACAATTTCTGCAACCACCTCTTCTTGCACATTTGGCCACCTAACTCCCCAGACTGCAATCCCCTTGATACATGGAGCACAGTTGAGCAAGTGACTAACAAAAATCCTGGTAACAACAAAGATGAATTAAAGGCAAGGATATGGCAGCATTCCCATTCTTAAACAAGAGGAGTTGTAGGAGATTCCAAAGTTATCTGGAGACTGTGGTTGAAGTCAATGGCAATTTTATAAAATAAATGTACTCTTTAGTATTTAAAGATATTTTTATGTAATTTTGGTAAATATAGATTAAAATGAAATGCCAGTGTTATCTAGACAATTTTATCATGGCAGCCTGTATATAATTATTCTTGTCTCTATCCTTTCCCCATTATATATATATATATATAGTTGACTAGCAGTATAGCCTGGCGTTGCTCGAGTGTAATGAAAGCTTTAAAGCTAATCCATGGTCCTGGAGCTCAGACTCTTTGGACGTTGGCACGAAAGTCTAAAAAGCAATAGTTGTTTCCAGTTAAAGCGAAACAGTAGACTGAAAGAAAAATGAATGGATGTAAGTCAAATTTTGATTTCCTGCTATCGATATCAAATAAGTTTTTTTCGTCGTAAACTGAATTTTGAAGGCTAAATAAGTCCCCTGAGTAAATGGTACCATGGCTGAGACTAAGAACTACAATTATACCTACTTAGAGCCAAACCCGAAGCAAAAACTAAAATAAAATGGCTGAAAAAAATACAGACAGATAAACAGACACACACACACAAATATCTTTCCTTTTATATATATATATATATATATAATCAACCTTGAAACTGCTGAATATCGTTTCTTATACCTTTGTCTATGAGTGTATCAAATTTGATTAAAATCGAACAACTCCTTCTATAATCCGATTTTTTCGATTATCGATATTTATCGGGAGTACCTCGACACAAAACCTAGCTAAGAACACTCGCAGATGCTTATAGTACAACTGTGTAAATCTTCAAGAAAATCTGTTCAGCTGTTTCGGAGTCTATAGGTAATGGAGACACACACACAGACATACAAAGTTCCGTTTATAAATAAGTTTAGATTTAGATAGATTTATTGAATATTATAGCTCTACTTATTGAGTAACTTTTAGCAGTTAATGTTAAATTCTCATATTTTTTTTTTTTTTTTAGTTCTATTATCATATATACTACAGTGTTGATTCCTATGACCCCTTTCTCTTTATATATATATATACACACACACACACTTCTGGAAGATTTTAAACCAAACAGTTTTCATAATTATTAATCTTTGATATTAAAATGTCCACATCTTTACTCCGAGTTTCACTTTTTTATATACAATTTTAACCTGGTCTTATTTTCTTTTTAATTGTATTTTTTTAATATCATATTCTGAAACTGTGATATGGTATTTTTGAAGATTGTTATTTTGTGTAAGAAATGTCCACTTGAATTTTTATTTTTAATTTGCAGAAGTATTAAGAAAGCAAACCCATCCTAATTCTAATGGACATGAATTATATATGGCTGAAATTCTTCTCAAACTTGCTGAAAGTTTTCAAAGTTTCGCAAAATGTGTTGCATTAAATTCTGGCAGTATGGACTTGGATACTAACTACAACCTCATCCTAGATGACCACTTCACCAAAATCCAATCATGGAAAACTGCCTTGCAACTAGTGTCCATATTAACTCGAATTGATGCTCAAGTTGTTCTTGGCATACCTCAATGATTATGAGAATTTTTGATTGATTGACCAAATAAATAGCTTTTTTTAAAAATTTCAACTTGAAATTGGTTTTCTATGACTCATAAAGTTCAATCAGAAGAGCCTAAGAATATAAAATGTTAAGTTTAATGTTGATTTTTCAAGATTCTATTGGTCAGTGACATACATAGTGACATGCTTGCATAGTCAACCTGCAAAATAATTATGCATTCTTTCCAAATAATTTGTAATTTAATGTTTGAGGACCTTCTTTCGAACATTTATGCCAACATGATTTTTAGCTATGCTTGCACCATTGCTTCAAAGAAGTTACTAGTCATGATATTAATGAAAGATTTCTATAACTAGCTCATTGCTTGTACAAGTTTCCAAACATTTTTCAATAGATTTACTGTAGAATCTACTACAAGTTTGTTATCTAATATACTCTGAAATTTTTTCCTTGCTGTAAGCATCAGTCAGTCAGTTAAGTGCCATACGTGATACACGCTTGGGCGATCATGTCTCAAAAGAGACATGACTGACTGGGCAGAAGATTATCCCGCAGTAGGTTGCCATTGCTTTCTGCAGTAGACTGGTTGCCAACCAAGGCTATAGAACCCAATCTGTCCTGTTATTTAACCCATAACTGGAAGGAATAGACGGATTGATACCTTTCCCAAGGGTATTTGCACGTAAGTGAATGCAATGAATTCAACTGGAATTTGAACTCGGCTCCCCGATTTCTCGTTCCGAGTTGATATCCAATGCACCACAACATCCTGTAAGCATCAGGATTTTTTAAAAAAATGCTGATCATGGTGATACAAAATTTTGGAAAATCTTGGTGTAAGCAGCAGATTTTTCAGCATTTGCAGAAATTTTGGTGTATCATTGTCACTCAGTTTTATACAAAATAAGAATTTTTTTTCCCTCCTGGTACAAGCAAAGAACCAATAAAGTGATAGAATTAGAGAAAAACATCAAAATTATGAATTGAATTATTTTGAAATTGAACTCATTAATATTGAAATAAAACATTTTAGAAATATAATTGTGATTAACTTACCATATTCTGTACTCTTCTGAATACAAAATCTCTAATTCAACAGATCAGTCATTTTCTCAATGTTCTTATAATTTCTGTACATTGTAAATAGTACCATTACAATTTTACTATGTAAACAAGATAGTGTAGATGTGGTGCAACCCTGAAACGAGTATTTTTATTGAAACATTTTTTAGATACTCATTCATCTGCTTTAACTGAATTTGATGCTCATTTATGGAAATTTTGTATTTTTAAAATAATTAACTTTAAAATGAAAATTTGATATACTGTGTATGTGCAAAAACGGGACCTTGTTATGTTTACAAAATGAGGAAAAAAGATCTATTTTTCTGTAATCTGATAGTTGCAAAAATTTGTCTTATCCAGTTCTGTGGTATAGGCATTTATTTTGATTAAGTTTGAAATATTAACATCAATATCTAAATTTGAAATTTTCAGACCCCCCAATTAAAATGAATTTATTTTTAGAACTTGACAAAATGACTACCATGCATTTTTTTTTCTAAATAGTTTTATCTAAAATAGCAGAATTGCAGTAAATCTCATGAAATTACTTTTGAGATTTTAGATTGAACTCTTAGTGCTATCAATGGACCTTTTAAAGGATTAAAGTAATTTTAGAAAGACACTTTCATCAGGTATTTCTAGTGATTCCAAAACTGATAACTCAAAAGCTGCTTGAAATCATTCCATTTGTAGAAATATGTCAAGAAACAAATGCAAGGGTTTGCTTTTACAAAGAGCAACACTCTGCTGTTTGTTTGCTAACAAAGGCTGATTGAAGTCAGTGAAGGAAAAGATGTAGTTGATCATCATTAAAGCATGAAGGCAATACTTTATAAAATAAAAAATATCTCTGACTCCAAACAAGCTCAATCTGTCTAATTTTTTTTATTTTATTTCTCCGAAATTTGAATAACAAGTTTTCGTGTTGTGATAAAAATTGTGAATGAACTGCAAAGTTTGATCTACACCTTATTCAAAAAAATACAATTAGAAATTAAACAGAGGGACTTGAGAGTTCTTTTTAATCAAACTTGTTTGAATTGATAACTGCTTATATATATATATATATATATATATATATATATTATATAGTGCAATACCCACGAGAATAATAAACCCAACAAGACCAGAAATTGGAAAAATCAGCAAAAAGATCCCCCGAACGAATTAATGAACAGATAAAACAAAAAACATGGATTACTCCAGTGGTCAAACACAACTGACGTCATAAATTGGTTCAACAACATCAAAAAAAAACAAACTGTTCTTTGATCCAATTTGACATAGTGATTGACGGGTAGTAATCCACTAAGAACCTCTTTACCTTAGCAATGGAATTTGCCACACACTACTCAGACCTAACAAAGGAAGAATATAATATCATAATGGCAGCAAAGACATCTGTTCTTATCCATAACCAAGAACAATGGATAAAAAATAACTCTGTAAACCAATTTGACATCACAATGGGTGCACTGGACTCCGCAGAGTCCTCCGATCTCATCAGCTTATTTACACTGTACAATCTCACCGCACACCAAGACATTAACACACAAGACATAGGGCTATATAGATGACGGTCTAATGATAGTAAAAAAACTCCACACACTTTAAAACAGACAAAAATCAGAAAACTAATACATAGAGAATTCAAAGTTTTAAACCTAAAAGTTATAGTTAACACAAATTTAAAAGTACCAAACTTCCTCAATGTCACACTAGATTTAGTTAACAACAATTACAAACCATACATAAAACCCAATGAATACCCACTATACATCCACCCAAAGTCAAACCACCCACCTAGTATAATCAAACATATAACCTCTTCCATAGAACATAGAATCAGCCAAAACTCGTCCAACAAAGAAATATTCAACAAACACAACAAGTCATTAAAAAAAAGCGACTACAGAAACCAAGACATCCAACGCATAACAAACAATAACCTCAACAAGAAAAATAGAAACAGAAAAATCATTTGGTACACATCTCCTTTCAACCAAATGATCAACACCAAACTAGGACAAAAGTTCCTGAACTTAATTAAAAAAACATTTCCCAACAAATAACCCTCTCAGTAAAATCAACAAAAATACACTTAAACTTAGTTACCGCTGCACAAACAACCTAGAAAAAATCATAACAAACCATAACAAATATATCCTAAATCAACACGTAGATCAAAATAAAACCAACAACCAAAACACAATCAAACCCAACAACAAAAACATGTGTAATTGTAGAAACCCTAGCAACTGCCCACTACAAAATAAATGTAAAACAAACTCAATCTATCAATGCAACATAGCATCCATCGAAAATCCAACTATAAAATAAAGTGTATATCGGATCAACTAAGAATACTTTTAAGCAGCGCTGGTACTTGCACCTAACCTCATTTAAAAACAGCTTATACCGAAACCAAACATCCCTTTCTACATACTTTTGGAAGCTAAAGGATTCAAAACAGAAACCCAAAGTAAAATGGAAAATCCTAGACAAAACTAGAACTTGCAACTCACTTAACAACGTCTGCCCTTTATGTCTAAGTGAAAAACTACACATTCTTCAGTACCCCAACAGTAATGATTTATTAAACTGTAGAGACGAATTAGCAGTACTATGCAAACATCAAATATTTCTCGCTAGAATTTAAGTAAACAGATAAACACCCCATCCACAAAACCCCCACAAAATACACACAACCAACCCTATAAATAAACAGAAAAAGACAACAAACCCCATACCATACCAGCAAAAAATAGTGCCGATGCAGAAAAATAAAAATATCTACAAGAAAAAAAAAAAAATATAAAAACAAAAAAAATCATACACCCCAATACAAAATAACCAAAATTAAAGTAAGAAGAAACCAACCCCAAAACAAAACAACACCTACCAACCCCTAAACCAAATAACAACAAGCAAGGCGCCAGCAGCCTAAATCCGCACAAGAAAAATAGGAAAACCTTTGCCACAAACAAACACTCAACCCTAAGACTTTAAAAAGGTCAACAGAACTCATATTACAGACCAACACCACTAACACCTAAAAAAAAAAAAAAAAAAAAAGAGAAGAAGAAATCCAACACAAATAAACAGTCTTTTCAACTAGATAATTCTCATTTTAAAAAAACCACCTGAAGAAGAAGCAGTCCACATACAGGGCTAGCTTTGAAACCCGAAAATTTTTGTGTAGTGATACTATGAATTTATAAACCATTGTAACAACTATTACACACACACACACACACATATATATATATATATTCATTCATTTGTAAACAAGTTATTACATGACCTAGGTTTTTACCATGTGGTGTCTTTAGGCAATTTGCAATAACTGATTTTATTGGGTTTTTTCAAGAACGCTCACATAATGCGGAATTTTTGTAGAAAATTTACTATTTTAAATCCTAAATTGTTAAATATTTCTATTTTCTATTATTATAATTTCTTACAAATATTAGACTGTCATCTCTATTTTATTAATGATATTGTAGTGAAGAAAATGGCTAATTACCTTGTCAAACAAAGTGAAAGCATGTCACATGTATTCTACAATGGAAAATGTGACAAAAAGAAAGTTACTTGCTAAGAAAAAGAGCATGTATTCTGCATGATATGCCAAAGATGGAATATTTAAAAGAAAAAAAGTGAGTCACAGAAGTTGCCATAAAAGAAGTATCACAGATATACTGATATTGTGTGTTCTCTCCCAGGAGAGAGAGAAAAAGAAAAAAAAAAAAGGTTCCATTGATAAAAGCAGTTGGGGTTCTTAAATTGGAGTGATTCTTTTTCTAATTGTTTACGTGCATTGGGATAAATAACATAGGACTTTGAATTCTGCTTCTGATATTCGAGTTTGAATTTGTGATTTGTTTTTCTTCATTGTGAAAGAAATTTATGACATCAATTTTTGAACAAGAATTTTAGTTCATACACAACTCAATTGACTACAGATGTTTAATAAATGACATATTGATTTTCTAAGCCCCATTTAGATGTGGCACAAGGCCAAAAATATGAAGTACCCAGTGAGGATTGAATTCATTTCTCAGTTGCAATTGGTTCTAACAAGAAAAGTTTGGTGTTACACCAAGGGCCCTGTTTAATAAATTTCATATATATATATATATATAAATAAATAAATATGCTTTATTGTAATTAAGTATATATATATATATATATATATATATATATATGCTTTATTGTAATTAAGTATATATATATATATATATATATAAATATGCTTTATTGTAATTAAGTATATATATATATATATATATATATAAATATGCTTTATTGTAATTAAGTATATATATATATATATATATATATATATATATATAAATATGCTTTATTGTAATTAAGTATATATATATATATATATATATATATATATACACACTTAATTACAATAAAGCAGCACTAATAATTACAGACTACAAGTCCGAAAAAAACCAATGCTAACATAACAGTAACTTAAATTGTCAAATAACCCATCAAGGACTACCTTGTAGGTTAAATAATGGGGAAGAAGAAAAAAAAAACAAAGAAACTGAGCACAAGAACAATGCATCAAGTGCTCGTTTGAAAGAAAAAAAAAACCCCAAGACAAAACCTTAACAGTAAAGTGCTCTATATGAAGGTACGAAAGTAGAGCAAAAAATACAGTACACTAAATCTAAATATATATATATATATATATATATATATATACACACACACACACCTACCTGTAATTTCACATACTCTGCATCATCATAACTACCCATTGTTAAAGTTCTCATTATCGGAATCGTTATTGTGCTTTTTTATTGTAGTAATGATTTTTCAGGATGTGTGTTGTGGTGCAGTGGATATCAGCTCAGAATGACAAATTGGGGAGCAGAGTTCAAATTCCAGTTGAATTCGTTGCATTCATTTACGCACAAATACCTTTGGGAAAGGTATTAATCTGTCTCTCCCCTCTAGTTATGACAGATTGGGTTCTATAGCCTTGGCTGGCAACCAATCTACTGCAGAAAGCAATGGCAACCGATTGCAGGATAATCTTCTGCCCAGTCAGTCACGTCTCTTTCGAGACATGTTCGCCCAAAACCTGTATCACGTATGGCACTCAATGGAATGATTTTCTACAATGATTATGTTTACCTCTTTATCTTAAATATTTAGATATTGTCATGTTAAATTTAATATATTTGTAGTAATAGATGGATAAGTCTTATTTCTACTTGCATAAAAGAGCAATTGTTTTTTAATATTGTTGAACCAATTAATAGTTTCTCTTGCATTTTTTCATTAATTTATATTTAGTATTTTTCTTAATTTTGTACATATTTTTTCTTTGTTTGCTTAATTTTTCCATATAACTTTTTGTAGGATTCAATAATCTACCTGGAGGTTTGTTTAAAATTTAATTTAATAAATGGTTTTACTTTAATTGTTTAATTCCAGTTTATTTGTTTTTATTTATAATATTTTCTTATTTGTTATCAGTAGTTTCATAAAACTTATTTACTTCATAAATACACACACAAGTACTTTTTTTTTTTAAGGAACCAATTGTAATGAATGTATCATCCTAACTACTTATCATACATAGTGTACTCCAAATTTATTTGCAATTGCTAACATACATCCAGAAAGTTATTGGCTTACCTGAACTATAAAGACTAGTTTGGTTCTTCAGGTTGCTATGATGTGGGATCAAACCTTGATAATTGTTGTTGATACCTATTTCCTCAGTTGAAATCAACTCTATCCATGTTCCCTCAACTGTTTTGTTTTTCTGTTGAGATCAATCTGACACGCCTCCTTCACAGAAAGCAATTTAGACCACTATTAACCCATTAACTGCTATTGTAGTTCTGTGGCTCAACTGTGAGCTTTTTGCTGCACTCAATGGGTTTTCCAGGCTTTGCCTGCTAACCATCTCACCAATTATTGTACCACTCTATGGCAAGCCATAACTCCCAATTCAGTGTGTTTACTTCATATTAAAGTATCAAAATGTTCAAGATACTAAAAAAAAAAAAAAAAAAAAACTGACAGTCTAGAACTTGTATTTTCTTCCACTTTTTAAGTAATAGGTAGTGAGTTTTCCGGCAAGCCAAAATAAATAAAAATGAAATCTGATACTTAATCAGATTTGAGAAGTGCACTAAGCCAAGAACCTTTCAGCACCTCATATCGTTTCTTATGACTCTTCCCTACCATTTCCATAAGGATTCCTACAATATCTGCATTGTCAATATTTTCAGCCATATCAACAAAAAATTTTGAGGTTTTCTTTTCATTCCTAGAATTTTGGACGATGATTAAAAACATAAAAAAAAAAACAAAACACAACACCATTTAAAAATAAGAATAAATTGTATTTTTCTTAAACTTGCCCAATATCTAGCATGCTACCCGACCCCCAACCTCTTTTATATTTTTTTTTTGTACAATAGATGCGCACACACACCTAATGGATAAATCTTTTACATGACCAGTCATTCAGTCGGTGAAAAAGTCAGGTTGCTGCAAAACTGTAGTTATTTTTTTTTTCCCTAAAATAAATGTGCAAGATATGATCGCTTTGCTAATATTGAAAGTTTTTTATCCATTGTGAAATCTTTTGAAATTTGAATTGGTGAAGGTGAAGGTTTCAGAATTCCATTTTCTGGCTTCTTGCTTGGATGAAATGCATTTTGATGATGCTTGGAGTGAGTCCTTGGACAAAATGCTATAAAAGGCAAAAAAATAAAAATAATTTAATTTTTTTTTTAAATTAATACCTATGAGGGGGATGCTGAAAAGTTCTTTGCCCAATTCTCCACCAAATTCTTAACTTCTGATGTTTGTTCAGATCTTAGAAGGCCAAGACTTTTTCAGTATACCTTCCTAGATATATCAAGCTTTCATAAAATGCTGCTGGTAGTTTATCAAAGCATTTTAATTTTTTTTTATATTAAAATTAAAAAGAGTTATTTCTTAATTTAATTTTTTTTTCCCTCAAAATTAATATTGCAACTGATAATTATTTTTAAGGAAATAGACAAACAATTGACCAACCTCCATTCATCTAAAATAAAATGAAGCTTCCCAATAAATTTAAATAGATTCTAATGAGATGGAAGTGGACAAATAATAAAATATGAAAAAAATAGCATCTTACACAGATTAAATTATATTGTAAACATGACAATTTCAATTAAAAAAAAAAGTTCAGTATAAAAACTCACAATTATAATAAATTTATAACCACCAAAATGAAGAATGATTTGACAATGTTCAATTTTCATGCACACCACACCCTTTAACTCCCAAAGATAGTTATTCCTATGACTATGCTATGACACTTTGTTTATTAGATTGCTTACTTACAATGCAAAAATGTGAATCCACTATAATGAAATATTATTTTATGAAAAAATAAATATTAAAATTTTTTTCATTCATAAATTTATAAAAATGTTTGAACAAGAAAATTTAGATAAACACGTAGTAACTGTAATTATAAATTTAAAAAAAAAAAAGACTTTCCAGGCTTTTCTTTAATTTACTCTCACCATATAAATTCATAAAATGGGTTGAAAGCAGCTCTTTTTAATTTATGTTTGTCATGTTTATCATAGTTGGTTTACATATTTTGATATTTTGTAATTTTTTAAATAAAGAGATTTTTCAAATATATTTCTTCATAAAATGGTAAATAAACATTGCTGAGAGAATCAAAATTGCATACTAGTAGTTGTGTCAAGGAAATAACTACCCATTTGACACATCATTTTCTAGTGAGCACAATGGTTAAACATTGCCGATAATATTCAAAACAATGAAAAGTGATTAATAAGCTTAGTGGAGTTGGGGTTGTTTACATTGATTTTGGTTACATAGAAGTGAGGTTAGCATTTCCACTTAACATGCTTAGTTTTCTTGATCCACTGCACACAAAATTAGGTGCTCATTGCAATATCAGGTGTTTTTCAATCAATTACTGTCAACATAAAAGGACAAGAGTACAAAGTCTAAGCTTTAGAATACAACTCATCCTGACAGAATTTGTCAAAAAAGAGAAATGGGTAATTTAAAAAAGAAATACCCTTTTTAAATGCATTTACTAAGTTAAGGGTTATGTTGTATTAATTCTTCTTCAATTAAGAGTTTATCATAGTATACTATAGTTAGTTAACTTCTAAAGATCTCTTCACAGGAACAAAGAACTTGTAAAATACAAGTTATCCAATTTTATCCTCCCAGATTAATTTCATTACAACTGATGAGAATTTGTTGATTTTAAGAACTTGTAAAATTCATACAAATCAGTGAAGGGTTCCATGTAAGCCAGAAAGAAAATGAAACAAAACAAATTAGAAACAGTCTTTACTTATAAAATCCATTATAAATTTCAATTGTCAGGTGAACTGCTGTTTGATTTTGTAACTAAGAATATGAACAGGAATTTTTATATCTATTAACATAATATTATCTTTACAGAAAGATTGTAAAAAACAACAACAAACAAACAAAATTACAATACATTGTTGATAAAACCACCTTTTATGGATTGAGAATAAAGAAAAGTATGTATCTATATGTAAACATTTCATGATTAAGTGTAATTAAGATTTCTAACAACAACCACCTACCTTGATTTTGGTTCATATCAAAACTAACGTGCTTTTTTTCTGTTTGTGAATTGGGTGTTTTATGAGTTTTTGTACTTGATGAATCCTGGTTAGAAGAAAAGATAGATAAAAAATAAATCATTTTCTTGCCTGTTAATATGAATAAAATTAATTTCTCATTTCATGTAAAATTTTACAAATTTATAAATTATTTATTTACGAAACAGTCATTTATATAGCTTTTGCACACACACACACACACACACAAAAAAAAAAATCTTACAAACAAGAATTAAAGAAATATAAAGTTGCTGTAATGTTCTCAACCTGACCAAGAAAAAAATGTTTGGTTATTTGGTCAAATTTTGAGAACTTTTCAGTACACACCAAAGATAAAAAGTCTTATTTTATCAACAATCTCAATAGATATTCATTAATTATTACAATATGATTCTATTTGAATAACCATTTACAGTTATTGGTAGTTTCAATAACATTTTTTATGCTTCCTTTGTTGCTATCAAAGAATAATGAAATCTTATAAGATTCCACCATTTTTTTCTCCCCTTAATGATAGGTAATATCAAATTTTCTGATTATGAATGTCCATTGAAAAAATTTTTTTTTCATTCCAAAAATCTTAAATATGTAGTAAAAGGTCTAATTTAAAGCATAATTATAATGCTTAACAGGCCCCTTATGATTATCAGGTTAGCAAAATGGAAAATATCTTTTTGTTTACCTCGGACGTTTTCGATTATAATTGAAGAGCATGACGATGATGATTTTCAAGTAAACTATAGTTCAATAAATACCTAATTAAAATCTATGATTTTTTAGGTTTTACAAAAAAGAAAAATTAGGCTTTTGCAAAAAACTAATTTAAAATTTTACCCACAGCGTGGATTTTCAGTCAGCCATTTAAGAAGATGGAGAGGGGGGGTGCATTATGAGACTGAGAACATAAACACTACCATGTAAAATAGATTTATATTCAGAACAATATTAATTTACATTTAAATATTCAGAGAAAATTACATGATGTTTATCTTTATTACCAAACTAATAACATTTTAAAAACATGGACATGTACAGGTTTCTTTTGATTAGTTTTAATATCTATTTTGCTGGTTGTTGTTTCTACTTCTATTTTTCACAGACAATAAATTAACTAATTTATAAACACAAAAATTGTTTTTGATTAATAAACTTCAACTAATAGTTTCTTGAAAATTTTGGAAGATGACCTGTTTTGTTTTTCTTATAATTATTAATAGCTTTTATCCATAAAGAGATATATTCTGAAAAATATACTTGTGCTTTGCACTTATTTCTCATATGAGAGCAATAAGAATTCCATTATTCTGAATATTTTAATTTTTTCCTTTTTTAAATCATTTCATACCAAGCCAGGTGATAATGCTACTAAGATACAAGGGATTACTTGGAGTATAAGAGATTGATAAGATTTTAGTGAGTAAAAAGGTTTCTAAGATGACAATGCATTTAAATTTTTGAAGAAAAAAGCAAGAAACTGGTAGAGAGTTCAATGAGTAAGAAGTGTGGAGAAAAGAAACTATTAGCATAGAACATCTATTAGAATAAAACTTACTCACAGTTAAATTTAGTAGCAATAACATCAGACCTATTTGCTAATTTAGTAATATGCTCAAATATGTGATCAAGGTACCAAAGAGAAGAGCTCATCAGAACAATTGCCATGAAAATATAGACAAAGACAGAGAGAAAACATTATGGCAGTAAAATGACATCAGTATGCTATGTGAGGACAGATGACAAAAGCCAAAGAATGGTTTGCAATGTTAAGTATTTCAAAATATGTAGAAGGAGCACCAGGTCAGATATGACAGCAATATAAAACACAATTGAAACTCATCTGAAGAAATTACCACTGACTCTTATATTGCTTTCTACAGTAACTACACACTAATTTAAAACAACTCAGTATAGTAACTAAAAAATAAATAAAATAAAATCACTAATTCAAAGATAAGATACCTAATTAAAATCTATGATTTCTTATTAGGTCTTACAAAAAAATAAATAAATAAAAAAGGGCTTCTGCAAAAATTAATTTAAAAGTTTACCCACAGGGTGGATTTTCAGTTAGTTATTTAAGAAAACCTGGGGTTTGTGGGTATAAAGATTATAAGTGTGCATTATGAGACTGAGAAAGAAAGTATAATTTCCATTTAGATAAACATAAACACTACCATATAAAATAGATTTATACTCAAAGCAATCATCATGCTCTTCAATTCCTTACCTAATTTTGTTTTAATTAAGAATGAATAATCAACTTAACTTTCTAATACCTAATTCAAAACAATACTCAGAGTATCAAAGAAAACATCAGAATTCTCACATCATTTTGAGCCAAATATGATCAGATTTGGTTTTCAGAAATTCATTCATTAAGTTAAACATGCAAACTAATTACTATGGTTTTAATATGCATTAAAATATTAACAAAATCCATCCATCTACAAGCATATTTTCTAAGATTGCTTTCATCTTCCAGATTTTAAATTATCTGAAAAGTTATCATTTTATTGAGATTTAATATTGTTAGATAACATGTCATTTTTCGAAAAATAGTTGAACTGAAATTACTGGTATGTATTTCGTAAAAAAAAAAAAAAAAGAAATTTGTCATAAATTTATTTACCCTTTAATAGTTTGTTGATGACTTATTTACTGAGTAAAAACAATCGTCCTGCTATTAGAGAAGACTAAGCACCAAACCATCATTTACTTAAATTTTCCCCACTTATTTTGATGGGGATTCACACTTGATTGGGAATTTTTTTTCATATCCTGCTATTACAACAGCACAATCTTGAATCATAAATCAGAATCTGTAGTTAAAGTGCACGACAATTAAAAGAAATAATTATGAACATCATGTTAAAAATTTAACAAACAAAGGCATTTTTATTATGCAATTTCTGCTTCAAATGACTTACCTCAGTTTTTGTTTTCTTAGACTTGCCACTTTTTCTTGACTTTGTTACCTTGGCAATGGCATTCCTTAAAAAGGCTGGAGGCTGTTCATATAACTTGTCTAGTTCAGGTTTAGGCTTTTCAGGTTCCTTTTTAACCAGAGTAGCTTGTTTGTCTTGATTAATTGGGGCGTTTTTGCATTTTACCATAAGTGATACTTTTTTATCTGCTACGGGTACTCCTTTGTCCACCGATAAATCTTTTTCTTCAGGGACATTGAATTTTTTCTCCTTTTCTATGTCATCAACTTCTTTTTTAACCTGTTGAAAATAGCGGTCAAGCCGGGAGATATTTACATTCTTCTTACTTTTTTCTAAGTACTTTTGTTTTTCTGCTTTCAACTTCTTCAAATGCTCAAACAGCTGCAGTTTGTTTTGTGTTTGGATGTTAGAAATATCAACAGAGTCTTTGGCATTGGTTGGTAGTGGAAAATGCAAGAGTTTGGCAGATTTTTTACTTTGATCATTTGTTTCTTGGGATTGTTTTTTGGCCTATTAAAAAAAATAAAAATAAACCAAAAGTACATTACACTAATAAACTTATATTTCCTTTTTTGGAAATAAAGTCAAAAAGTGAACAAGTTAGCATTGTTAATACAAAATAAATGAGAAAGTTGTTTACAAATCAATGCACTGTATTTGATAGTAAACAAGACCAATCTTTGGATTTACATTTAATATTATAGTATTATAAAGAGGCTATGTACAAGAATTGGTGGTTTACAATGTCAATGAAAGCACAAAGCCTAGCAGATGCTTTAACTTGACATGTAAGACACAACAAAGAAAAAAGAAGAGGGGTGAAAAATTTACAACATAAATAAGTTTAGAGAAACAATGTTCATATTGTTTATAGGGTCAACAGAGAAAAGCAGAAAAGGTTCCATTTTTCTTTCAATTCCTCTTTATAACTGAAGCTGATTTTTTTTTTTAGTTTTCCTCATACACAAAACAGTAAAAATAATAAAAACTGACACATTCATATATCCATCTCAAATGCAGTATATTTCATACTCATGCACCTTCCAGTATGTATATTAATAGTCATAATATTTATCAACACACACACACATATATATATATATTCACAAGTCTCTCATTTTTATTATTTATTTTCTGTTATAATTTTATTATATTGATCTTTATACATAAAATGTAGCAGTTGCTTTGGACATTTTTTTTATGTTATCTTTCATATTTAGTTATTTTCATAAATCATACCTACATACTAAATGACTCACTACATCATGCAATTAATAAGTTTTATTTTTTTTGTTAACAACTTAAGATATGGTATCTCAAATAACTCCACATCACTTTGCTAGTAATCATATAAACTTACTAGAAAAATGAGCAGTATTAACAATGCAAACGCATTTTATTTCAATGTAATCAAATATAATAATTCGACACTTACCCGGGCTTTTTTGTTTTTCTTGGTCTTTTTTACTGCTTTAACATTCTTATTGCTTGCTTTATTGTTGTTTTTAGAAAACTTTTGCACCTCATACATTTCTTCAATCGGGTTTACACTTTCTTTTGCATCATTTTCTTCATCTAGAAAATCAACCATTCTGAACACAGGTTGTGTTTCAGAAATTTCACTACCATTCTCCGTTTCCTTTGACTTCTTCTGTGCAGGCAAGTCAACCTCCATTTTTCCAGAAGCAGCATTATCCATTTTCTTTTTCCTTTTCTGTTTTTTTACTTTTTTCTTTGGTTCTTCAGTCGCATCATTTTCAACAGATTTGTTTTTACGTTTAGATCCAGCCTTTTTGGATTTTTTATTCTTTTTTGTGGCTGCAGAACTTACTTGCTCTTCACTTTTTGCATATTCATCTTCAATCTCACTATTAGTCAAGCATTTATCAGTAATCAAATTTTCCATATCTTCATCCATCTCCTCTTCATACATTTTATTATCGCTTTCTGTCAACATTTGAGAGGCTTCAGCTTCTGGGTCGTATTGTAAACAATCTTCATCACTACCAACATCCTCTTCATCTACATCGATATTGTCTTCTTCCTCTTCAATGTCAGCATCATCAACTTTAATTTTTGTTTTTTTTGATTTCTTCTTTTTTTTCTCCATAAGTAGTTTTTCTGAAAGCAAACAATTTAACAAATAAATATCGAAGCAAATTTACATAGAAAACATACTTTGAAAAAAAAAATAAAAAATAAAAAACAGGCCATATTTTGGGTTGCAAAAACAAAAAAAATAAACTAAAGCTTCGGTCTTTTTTTTTTTTTTTTTAGATTATGTACTTTAAAATACATGATTAAAGACAAAAGTATAATGGGTTATGGCATACTTACGTTTATACACTTTACGTGTGGGTACATTTTCAAATAATTTGTCCTTATGTTTTTTAAGCATTTTAGCAGCAATATTAATTTCCTTCTGTGATATCTTTACATCAGTTTCATCAATGTCTTTTTCTTTGATTATTTTAGGTGGCTTTTGTGGATGAGTCTCCAAATATCGTATTCTAATTTATAAATATACAAAATAAAAAGGTGTCAAATTCATATTTAACAGGAAAAAAAAAATACATTGTGCTAAAAAGGATGATTTTCCTTTAACACCACTATTACTGTACAGGGTGCGATAGGTAAATTCCTGCCATTTTATGTTTTTAATGCATAGTTTTTGATTTTGTCAACTTCACAGTTATAGTAGAGTTAGTTGGGCACCATCTGTGACGAAAAGAGCACCATGACACAATTTACTCCATCAGGAATTTGGAAACATTATGCTATACTGCTTGGAATTCATGCCAGAAGCTCCATTAGGAACACATTTCTGAGGGTTTTGGTGTCAATCTGAGAATAATGCAGATAATTTGGAAAGAGTTGCAGGAATCTAATGGTGATTACAAAGGAGTTTAGAGTGATTGCTAGTGATGGCAATGTTATGCCTCTATTCATCTTCCCACAGAGCCTCAGACTCAACATGGAGACCTACATCAAGTGCCTTGATGAGGTAGTTCTGCCCTGGATCAAAAGGGTGGCTGCTGGAAGATTCTATCTAACAACAAGATTTTGCAAATTGCCACACAAGTAGGAGAGCCCAGTCATGGCCGTCAGACAATTTTAGCAACTACATCATTTACATCTGGTAGCTTAACTTCCTAAACTACAGCCCCCTTGATTATGTGTGGAGGTGCAGATAAGCAAGAAACCAACAAAACTCCTTGTAACACCAAAGATGAACTGAAGGCAAGGATCATGGCACCATTCATCAACTTAAACAAGGAGATGATTTGTTGAAGCTAATGGCGATTTTATTGAATCAATTTACTCTGGTATTTAAATATATTTTTGTGTAATTTTGATAAATATATCTTAAAATGAGATGCCAGAGTTATTTTCATTTTAGCATAATGTAGACAATTTATCCATTGCACCCTGTAAACTCTCAGCATTTTTTATTGCTTTAAAAAGCTGTTTTTAAGAATTTTTATAAGACCCAAAATTTATACATTTTTCTCCTGAAAGAATTAAAATATATATATATATATATATATATATATATATATATATATATATGACATATTTTTGCAAATAAACAGTCTTAAATGTTCAACATTATTGTTTTCATTAGTTCAGATATCTTTGTAAACTTTTAAATATAAAATTCTTGTAAATAAATTAATAAAATAAAGTGTCTCATCCATTATTTATGCATATTAAGCTGTTGTCACATTCAAATAATTAGAAAACATGGAACAAAAGTCTTCAAAGAATTTAATGAAAAAAAAAAATCTAAAAACATACCTTTTGACTAATTTGTAGATTTGACTTCGATTTCTGGCCGGACACTTTTTGTTGGCACCCTTTTCTATCAGCTGTTTGAGCAGAATTTCTCTGTTAAACTGAAAAATAAAAGATTAAATTAATTTGAATGATGAATGCAACAACAATAAAAATAGTTATGCTTTAGATATCTCTCTCAACCATACATTTTGGATTCAATTAAGGGAAAAATTGTTAAGTTATAAAATGACAAAGAGTAATCTGATGCAGCAAGCAGAAGGAAATAAAATCAATATTGGAATTTGTATTCAAGTGGGAATAACAAGTTCATTTCTCTTATCTTAATATTGGCAGCTCTATGGAAAGAGACCAAATGATACAAGACAACCCTTAAATGAATAGTAACCTGAGAGACTAATAAAGAATATTTCTTAGTGAAACTAAAAGAAAAATGTCCAAAGAACACAATGAAAATAAGAAACTTAGTTCATAGAATAGACTGCATCTGATTAGTTTTATGAAAGTACTGAAATAATTTAGCAGTGTTCTGTTAGTTAAGATAGTCAAAGTCCTCAGTTCATTTTCTATTGACTTCCAGAAGCAATATTACTTTATATGGCAAAAAGCTCCTAGGTAGAAAAATGATTTAATAATTATTGCTTTTTTAAAAATAAGTGTTACTTAAGGTTAGGTATCATCAAAATTCAAATTTTGAAATGTATTGCAAAATATTTTTGAAGTTTTTTGACATAAAATATTGAATTAAATCATAAATATATAAAAGCAATTTTTTTAATAACTTAAGTGTTTTTTATTTAAATAAAAACTTCAATGACAAAATGTAACTTATGGCAATATTTAAACTTTTAGAAAAATCTTAAAGATATGTACTCAAGACAGAAATGAAATGAGTGCATTTTCTGATTATCTATTTTAAAATAAAGCCTTTTGTAATAAATAAAGTTAGACAAAGCCTAATGCATTGCTAGCTAAAAATGATAGGCTTCTGCAAGAAAAAAATTTAAAAATCATTTTTCTTTTTAAATTAAGTTATATGAAAAAAAGACATTAAAAATTAATCAAAATACAGTACTTATAGAATGTTTTAATGCACTCAATTCTGAGATTTTTACAATAGCAAACAAAACATTTTTCTTTAAACTCAGGGTTTTGTAACTTAATGACATATTTTTAGATTTGTACAAATAAAGAACACCTTCAACACTATAAAAGAAATATTTCTTTTCTATGTAAAGATTTGGGGTAAAACCAACCTTTTAATGTTTTTAAGAAAAAAGTTACAACCTTAATTTAAGTAAATAAAGAAAAAATGAGTATGAAAAAAAAATTAAGAAAAAAATGATATCTCACCATGTTGATTGTTCATTATTATATCAATAAGATTATTTGTAAAAAAAAAGTATAAAATATTTGAAAGACCACCAATGAAAAAGACTGCAGAGATGAATCAATAGTTAAATTTTCACTGAAATTTTTTTTTTTTAAACTGGATTACAAATTTTAAATGAGCATGCAAAGATACACTGGATACCATTTTTCTATCAAATGATAAGCTATTTTAATGAAAGTCTTACCTGTAATTTATTTTCTGTTACCCGAGAAGGGTCATGCTCTACAAAACCACAAATCCTTGAGTTCTTGTTCTGTACTGGATAATCCTTGCCCCCACCAGCTTCAAATAACATTGACAAAAGTTTCCTCATCACATTATCACTGAAAAAAGAAAAAAAAAAAAAAGATTGTAGAAATATTTTGTCTTTTTGTGTATTTGAGTAGAGAGGTATGACTCAGTCTTGAAAACCTTTAGAGAAAACCCTTAAATCACTGATGTTTTCACTAAATAACTGCATTTGTAAGAAATATCTCAGTTCAAATTTATATTTTTGTTCCATTGCAAAAACAGAAGTTAACAATGATTGTTATATATCCAATTCAGTTTCAATCCTGAGTAAAAGGCAATCGGATGTCTAACCATACTGATGAGCTGTGATACAGCGAAACAGATCTGTCTGTGAATGACTATATATTAAAATATATATATATATATATATATATATATATATATATATACACGCATAAAAATCATAATTATGAACTAAAAGTACATTGCAACACGGAAATTTCTGTTTCGAGATTTCTATCAGATTTCATCAGACAATGTTGGATGTTGGTTTTTCACAACCAACATCACCTGATAACGAGATAGAAATCTCGAAACAGAAATTTCCATATCGCAATTGTTACAAGGATGCATTTATATATAAAAATAATATTAATAATGTATAAAAAAAAGGGATTCTATTGAGTCTTACTTGTTATTAAAAAAAAGTTTTAATTCATGAAGTCGTTGTTAAATAGAGAAATTAGGAATAGAACATTTTGAAAGATTGTAGAATGTTCAAGTAAAAAGCGAGAGAATTCGAAATGTTCTAGAAATATGCAAATTAGGTGTTAGCCCCTATGAAAATAGGTTTTGGGAAGAGAGTAGTTAGTTGTTAAAAGGATTTGCTGACATTATCAACTCCGACTTTGATTCAAGGATTTATATCCAGCCGAAAGAATCTCTAAGAAAAGTTGCCAACCAACTAAAACCTGAAAGAGAACCTCATAGAACTAAAAGGGTAAATAGATTTTTTTTACCTTTTCATTGACCATACTGGAAATTATTCTTTATATACACATTTAAGGATTTTCAGAAAGTATAGAAATTAAACTACTTCGATAACTGGGTAAAGATACTGACCCTTCCTTCCCCTTTGTAACACTTTGCCTGCCAGTAGTAAATTCTACATTTCTATTTTGAATGCAAAAAATTGTAAATTTTGTATATATATATCACTTCGTGTTTATCATAAATTAAATATTTGTATGTGACTTAAATCTGAGTTTTGGTCAATCATTTTTTTTTTTGTTACACTTAGCACCATGTACTTTTAATTCATAATTATATTATCCTCTATAATATTTATTGTATTGACCAATTTTTATAAAAAAGTAAATGCCAGGGAACTCAAAATCGTAAAACTTTGGGTCCTCTATACCTGTATTTATATATATATATATATATATATATATATAAACTTATTTATAAAGGGAACTTTGTCTGTGTGTGTGTTTCCGTTGCGTTGCAGTACAGTGGATATCGGCTCAGAATGAGAAATAGGGGAGCCGAGTTCGAATTCCAGTTGAATTCATTGCATTCACTTATGCGCAAATACCCTTGGGAAAGATATTAATCCATTTCTTCCTTCCAGTTATGGGCTAAATAACAGGACAGATTGGGTTCTATAGCCCTGGCTGGCAACCAGTCTACCGTAGAAAGCAATGGCAACCTACTGCAGGATAATTTTCTACCCAGTCAGTCATGTCTCTTTCGAGACATGATCGCCCAAGTGTGTTTCACCTATGGCACTGATAGACTCCGAAATGGCTGAACTGATTTCCTTGAAAATTTACACAGTTGTACTATAAGCGTCTGCGAGTGTTCTTAGCTAGGTTTTGTGTCGAGGTACCTCAGATAAATATCGAAAATCGATAATCAAAAAAATTGGGTTATAGAAGGAGTGGTCTGATTTTAATCAAATTTAATACACTCATAGGCATAAGAAACAATATTCAGAAGTTTCAAGGTTGAAGTTCTTACAATAGTGCAGAAAATCAATAAGAGGCTCATCCCTTGTTTCCTATTTAGGATGTGGTTTCCGGCTTTCTCTTTTCCAATCTTTTCACTTTTCTTTTTTTTTCAATTGGAGTAGATAGACTAAACTATTGCCCGGTTCACACTCCACCCATGTCTATTGAACAGGTGAAGAGGCTCATCCCTTGTTCCTTGTTTAGGATGTGGTTTCCGGCTTTCTCTTGTCCAATCTTTTCACTCCTACATAGCCCCTGCGCTTCAGTGGCGTTACCGCCTTGCCTGGGGTGATATGATTAAAAAAAAAATATATATATATATATATATATATAAAAGGCAAGATGTTTGTGTGTGTGTCTGTTTATCTGTCTGTATGTCCTTTATACAAATCCACAATTTTTATCCGATTCTCACCAAATTTTCACACAAATATTCTTTAGGCTGAGTCTGAGCTCCAGGACCATGGATTAGTTTTAAAGCTTTCATTACACCCAAGCAACACCGGGCTATACTGCTAGTATATATATATATATATATATATATATTCTTGTGTATATTATGACTTGAGTATAATACAAACCAGTGATTCTGAAGCTAAAAATGGAATAGATTACAACCTTGTGTGTAATGTAACCCTGTAGTATAGTAAATAGTTTGTTTTTTTAATTTGTACGATATTATCCATTAAAATCTCAATGTTGTACCTATATTTCACTAAAATATTTCAAAACTTATTTTCAAATTTTTACTCTATAAATCAGGAAAAATTTATATTACATGCAAGAAAATACAATGTGTGTGTGTATGTAAAACCAAGCTGAGTGCAATATAGAAATGTATAAAATGAAATGAGAATTAACAAAATACTCACCTTTTCACAGTAGGAAGAATGTTCAAAAATGGTGATAGCAAAAAAACTGCAGTATCTGAACTGAGCTAAAAAGTAAAAATTAAGCAACTTTTTAAAAATATTGCAAAGCTTAATACAAAAAATTGATATTTGAAGAGGATGACAATGCTTGCAACAAATTCAACTAAAAAAAACAAAAATAATGTAACTTTTTGTTACTATATAAATCTGTCAAATATATTTCAACACTTAATTCCACATTAGTTAAAAAAAAGCACACGCACAAATTTTGAACTTAGTCTGTAAAAAGGAAATTATATCTAAATTCAATAACTAATTTCTCTTCTGTGTGAGAAATTTTGAGATGAGAAAATATTTTTACATGCTTTGTAATTCAGACCAGCATTTTCACCTTTGTAGTTATACTCAGGTTTCTGCCAGTGTACCCTCTTATCTTCTTCAGGCTCATTAATCTCAGAATTTCATACCAAACCCATTGAAGCAGATTGTTCTCATTCTGCTTTCTATGCTTAGGTGAGATTTTAACCTACAAACTCCTGTCAATTGAATAATTGGGTTAGTTTGCAATTTCAAAGATGTTACAAAGACAGACACGCAAAGAAGGCTGAAGGGTAGAACAGCCAAAATATAAGCATAACAACCAAGAAAAGTATGCTGATCTAAATTGCAATCTAAGTACTTTAGGCTTCAAAAACACACCAATAATGTCCTAGTGGTATAGTGAATAGAAGTTGATTGTACATGCGTTACATCAGCTAGTGGTTGTGAATTCAATTCCTGGATCAGGTGAGTAAAGCACTGATTCAGTAGAAATCACAGAGACAAAATATCACAATGATCAACAGATATCTCAATGGACCCCTGATGATGACGATCAAAGGGTACTTTGTTAAAATATTGTGCCTATAACAACATCTAAATCAACCAAGATGAGAAAAAATATTTCAAAATAATATGAGTATATTGACAATTACTCATTGTTGAAACAAAATACTAAATTAGCATAATATCTAAAAAAAAAGAAAAAAAAAGTATTGTTTCCATATGAATTCTAATCAAGTAATGGAGCTGGACAACCTCTTCAGCTTTGTGCTTGTAGCCAGAATTTCAAATTTTTCTTGCACTTACAAAAAATAACATTTCAAGTGATAAAAATCTGTCAGTTTAATATAAAATTCTATTCTAAAATTATCTTTGTTTATGTTTGGATACAAAACTGCAGATATGAAAAATTTGAAAAGATCTCTGACAAGAGAAATTTTGCTTAAAGACACAAATTTGGCCTTCATAGCTCAGGTGGTTAGCATGTGCTCACCTCTTCACTGCAGGTTGAAATTCTACCATATAGTGCAAGTTTTTCTTGAACATTTATTAATTAGTTGAATATAAAATAATTAGGATATTGAAGTATTTTAAAAGTATAATTTATCTAAGTTTAATATAAAATTTGTTACAATTACCACCAAAACAAAAGAAGGCAAAATAAATAATAAGTTAAAACTTGGAGGAATTTACTCTATGACCTATAATAATTGCCACAAAGAATATACAAAAAAAAACCTCTAGGAATTTAAATAAAATATTATGAACATCTTAGGATCAGTTCTTGCCGATTTTTCATGAAAAGTAATCTTTTATTTACAAGTATCAGCAAGCAATATGTTACTAAAATTATTGTCCATCACTAGCCACTACTTTTTCTCATCTTTCTAGCAGCATCTGAATTCTATATAGGGAAAAAAAGAATGAAAGTGCTAGTCAGCCAGGCCATGTGCCATCAATGGGAACAAGTGATAAATGAACGGGTAAATACGGCAGGTGAGGTAGGACTTTCCATTCAAGTGTTTCCAAGTTTTCAACACCAGCATAGATCCTGTATACTAACCAGTGAAGGCTGCTTCACACTGATGTCATATAAACAGTGCTAAATACATTCCCTATGATTATAATTTTAAATAATATGAGGCTTTCGTATAATAACCAAGAATTTTCCAAAAATATGCTACATGTGTAGAGTAAAATTATGAACAAAAATTGGTAAAAAATGAATTAGCCTATTTACCAACCATTTCTTGCGAAACTCTAGGGTTCTGGAGAACACTAGTTGAAAAACACTTGTCCAGAGCATCATCAAGAGGGAGACCAACCAGAAACTACACAACACCAAGAACACTAAACATAAATAAGAACCACCTGATCCTGGGGGTGCAGTTGCTTCTGAGGCTGCATCAAAACTGAGAACAGTTTTACATTTTTCTGGTTTTTCAAGTAAAACATATACAATTAAAATAAAGTGCTGAATTTCCATATTAAATATAGTTTTTCTTTATAATTTATTTTAAGTTACCCTGTATATGAATTACACATTGCATTTAAAACATATAGATAATGATATCTTCACATACATATATACATACATACTATTTGCTTATGCTGCATGTATGGAGATTATAAACAATGCTATATACAAAAACTTCATAAAGAAATTCATTGACACAGTAAAGAAGCCAAATATCCACTATTAATCATCAGTGGTTAACTATTTACTTTAAAAATAATTACCTCCCTTAGTCAGCTCATCCTAAACAAGCGAAATATATGACAATGTTAAACAACAGTGCATGCATTGTTTGTGTGCAGGATATGTAATGAGATGAGATGACATTTTGTTTTTTTGTTTTTCTTAAGAGAATTAGAGTTTTTGGGTACACTCTCTGATAGTTGCTTACAGTGTGATACCATTAATCTCTAACTGCCATAAATAGTAGTGTCAATTTCTAAACTTTTCTCTCAGTCAGTTTAAGGCGAAAATTTGATGACTAATCCAAACTAAAACATCAGTCAAAGAGTGTTGTTCAAACTATGATTTTGTTGTCCCCCACCCAGTGTGCTGAATCATTATCATGTAGAAAAAAAAGTCTGTTACCTTTTATTTCCAAAATAAAATTTATCCAAGCTTAGAATCAACCATTTTTGGTATTTCTTTACATTAGTGACCATTTTCGATTGTACCAGCTTACCAATTCCACATGCAGAAAATATAATAAACCTTCCCACCATAATCCTACCTTTACTGTAACAAGCAGGTATTCAGTCTTTCCCAAAATTCTTGAGATCCTGTTCTGGGAAACTAGCAGACACCTCCAATTCTCCAGAATTCTTTCATCACTCTAAAGAACATATTCAAACAATTGAGCCTACAATCTTTATGTAGAATAATGATTCCTTTTGCACACTGATTTGAAGAAAAGTCATCTTCAGTCAGCTTTCTTGAAATAGTTCTCGAAACTATCAGTTCTTGAATTTCTGAATTTTTATGCCACTTTTGTTAGTGTTTTTATGTTTCAGAACAGTTATTTTAAACATTATTATCTTGCCATTTTAGATCTTCCAGAATCTGCTTTCTATATATAAACAAACTTAGCAATTGACATGTATTGTAGACACTACATTTTGAATATCCACAAACTAAGTTTCTGAATATTCCATTAAAACTTCACAGCTTGACAAAAACCAGCAAGGTGGCCATTAACTTCAACAGTTATGTGAAATTTAAGACTCAGAACTTTCCAAACAAAAATGAATTTCACATTTTAGGGACAAAACACAAAAATGACAGCTCAAAATAGCTAACTTGTCAGCTGCGTTCTCAGATCAATAATTAAAAATGGCTTCCAGCAGATAAAGACTAGCAGTGACTGAAGAGCATGTGTCTTCAAACCTTTTTGGACTGGTGCCACAAAATCAAATAATTTTAATGAGTTTTGTTTTAATGTATTATTTTTTTGCTTTCTTTTTTTTCAAAATCTCAAAATTCATAGCAAAAGTAATTATGATAAAGTATTTTTCTTTTTTAATTACTATTTTGATTTTACGAAAAAAAGAAAATAGTTATTACCTCATCATCAACAACTTTTCCTAACTCTGTAATAAAGATGTCTATAAGATGTGACTTAAGACCAGCTGGTAAATTAGAGTTGTTACAATTCAAGACACTTCCTTCTAAGATGTCATTTAGTTTTTGGCATACACTTTCTTTCCAATGACAATTTTTCAAGAAGAGAAAGGAATTATGAAGAAATTCACGAACAAGCTGTCAAAAAAAGAAAGAGGTAACAGTGAAGTCATTAATTTTATTGTTATAAAACAAAAATAAATACAAATTATGAAATTAACAAAGACAATATCATGATAGCAAAGGTAAGTCTTTCAGATGACAAAATCAAAATCCCTGAAAATAGGATAAAGTAGTTAACACTTTCACTGCTGCATTGTTTTAGCTTTGTTACCTGGATTTATTGACTCATTTTTTGTAAAAAAAATTTTTTTAAATAAGAAATTAGCATCTACCATAAATAAATGAGATGCTGATGATAATTTTTCATGTGTACTACCATTTTAGTTTCAATCAAATACTCTGCAGTACAAACTAAGCTAAACAACAGCCTCAAGACAAAAATGCATCACAGAACTGGCTGAATTGCATGAAACTATACATCTACCTTGGATTGGAAATAACACTAAGTACTAGTTAGTTTATAATGCAAACACTAGGGGCTGACATTTTATATCTTGAAGATATACGTGTGTGTGTGTATATATACATATATATATCAACAGCAGGTAAGAGTACATCAACATGGAATAATGTTTAGCAAGCTTATTTGAGTAGTGAGTTCAATCCTCACTGGTGCTTCATACTTTTGGCCTTGTGCCACCTCTAAGTTATGCCGTGAAAATCAGCATCAACAGCAGGCAATGTAAATTTTATAAAGACATACAAGTACATCTACAAAAGTTGAAATGTTCAGGAATTTTAGCTGGGATATTATGTTTATACAAAATGTTAACATTTATTAAGATGAGTTATCTTTCAGTACAACATTAAAATAAAATGTGTTTGGATATTAAGAGAAAGAGAGAGCAAATAACCATTTAATTTTGGATAAAAATGTATATACTAAGATTCCACTAACCATCATAAATTTGTTTATTCTCCACTGATCCAAACCAAACCATTCACGTGCTTCTGTGTCAAAGAAAGCTTTTATAAACATCAGCGTATATGTTTCATTAGGGAAGTCATGCACAAGCTGACATATGTCATCCACCAATTTTTCCTGTAAGAAGTAATAAAAGTAATAACAACAAGTAATCAATTGACAGTCAAAATAACATTTTTTGAATGTAGAGACAGATTTCTGCTGATTGACTTCACATATCATAAGTAAATTTTCTATGACTTAGTTACTCCTGAGAAAAAAGTCAATTTTTACCACAAATCACTCCAAAATGTACATCCAACCTACTTTATGTAAAACTTTCCCCTGTGCAGTGATACATAAATATATATGCTGTCAATGATCTATTGATAGAAAGAAAATAAGTTAGACAAATAATTTAGTTGACAGCTAACTTCTTTAGCTTAAGAACATATTTTCAATAAAGCATTTTTTATGTAATTATTGTTTTAGTTTTTATTTATCATTTTATCAAGATACACCTTTATAAATTTTAAATTAGCACAAGATTACTTTTGCCATAATTAAAGATGATGAACATGTTCTCACAAAAATGAGTAGCAGAACTGCAAAGAGGTCATTTTTCTTTTAATAAAAATATATTCTTTAAAAGATAAAACTTGAGCTCCATGTAGATTAGTTTATATTAGTTATATTTATATGAGTTGAATGTATGGATTGGAATCCAACAAGATGATAGAATAAAGAAAAAAAGAACAAATAGGAAACATATCTCAATCTAACAGGTTTCACTTACATTAAAGCTTCTGTAGAGACTGAGAAAAAAATTTAAAATCAAAGAGACAGTATTGATATGTTGTGATTTGGGGTTAATTTTTATTGGTCAGATATATGTCACAAGTATTAAAGCAATAGATAATTTTTAAATGTATTTGTGTTGAATATTTTGGATGGTAAAGTGTATAATAGTTTATGTGTATGCTTGTGTAGGAACACTTGTCTGTTTAGATGTATGTTGGACGGTAAAATCAGTTGATGTGTGTGCATATTAATACATGCGTCATGTGTATAAAAGCAATGGATAATTTGTAAATATATGTACGTGGAATATCAAAGTAACATTAGTTAATGTAAGTGTATTGGTGTGAGGAAAAGTCTGTAGATGGCATTTCTGATTAAATCATTGAAATGTAGTGAGATGTTATGACGATTTTGTATTTGGTTGGATATTTTGTGTGTGTATATATGTGTAAATTAGCCATCCCAAACACTAGGATAGCTATCACCACCTCCAAGACTATTAGTGACATAATCAAGAAGAAAAATATACCAAACACAATTTCAAATGTGGGAATTGTGTAAAAATTAGAAGCACACAAAACAAAACGCAAATCTGATTAGGCAAATGAATTCTACAAATCACTGTTCCTCAATCTCAGATAAGTCACTTTCCTTGTCAAAAACAAGACAGTCTTTGAATGAGCACCTGACCAGCCATTGCTTAGCCAATAAGCGCCCAGAACCAACCAATAAAAATGGCTACACCACCACTTCCGTCCACATGAAGTGCTGTCCTATTCACCTTTAATCCAAAACTCACCAATTCATAGTCTCCATACTCCATTGGAAAACATACACATGACTCTGGTCATTTTGGGTTACAGAGTTAAATCTCCACTACACTTCCCTGAATCTCCTTGTCACAGTTGATGCCTCCCAAGGCAGATCTCTTCTGTCAAGTACTTCTTCAAAGAGAAAAGACATGAGTTTCGTCGTTCTAAGATGGACTACTGCTTGGAGGGTCATTGGGGGCTCCAGTATAAGTCTCTGAACTGCCAGTATCAGAGGAATCACTTGGCAAACTCGATTTAAAGTACATGAATTGTTCACTCTCTTCAGTGTCACTATCAGGGTCTGATGACAGATATGACATCAGAAAAGAGTGTAAATTTTTCACATGTCACAGCACTTCATCAATCCACACTGACTGCAGACTAATTACTTAGGTTATGTCATCCCCTTTTGAATTTAGTTGTGCATCTACCATGTGGAGTCTTTCCCCAGACGATGTCCCCTTCTTTGTATGCCCCTTGAATGTTTTGTGAGTCAAGTGAGGGAGTGTCATTGATGTTTCGTACCCAAACATGATAGCTATACAGCATGTCAGCCAGTGATGTAGAAGATGAAAGGCTTACCTTGGGAGGGACATTGTGCCAGTAGATTGCCTCTGGCACTGAACACTGCTTTATGGTCTTGATAATTGTATGACTGCATTTGACAATCATTCTCAATCAGTACATTGGTATCTCAAGTGCACTTCCCAGCTACTTAGAAAGTTCTTGAAGTGCTTACATGTGAATACAGTGTCCTTATCAGTCAATACTTTATTTAGCAGGCCTCGCTCATAGAAAACTGATTCCAGCTGATGAATGACACTAGCAGAGTCCTGTCAACACAGTGACTGTCATATTGCAAACCAAGAGGAACCACAATCAACAAGCATTAGAAAATGATTACATTTGTAATGAGTTTTGTCCATGACTAATCTGCTCCAGTTAGCTTTACACTCAGCATTCCTGTCTTTCAATGCAGCAGCACTGGATCAATTGACTGGTGGGCTTCACAGATCTTGACAACTGATTCAAAAATGTTTTTTGACACTAAGGGGTTAACAAACCTGGCAAAGTATAAGGTTCTCTTCACCCCCAAGTTGCCACTTTGGTGGTGGATGTTTGTCACTTGATTCTTGTTCAGTCTGCTCCCCACAGTGGCACAGCCTTCCAGCACTGGCACTTCTTGCCTATGTAAATCCAACTACCTCCATGGCACTTGGGTAAAGCAGTCTGCACGGTTTAGAGAGAATTTCACCAGCATCACATCTATCTCACCGGCTGTATTTACCCGAGCCTTCCCAGTCGGGATGTCAGATATCCATCTGTTGATCACTACACTTACATGCCACTTCATGAATGCAGTCACCACTCTAAACCATCCACACACTGGAAAATGACACACCAGTTTCCCCATATATAGAAAAAATGCTTTATCGAGTAACAATCTGTGGAACGTCCAAGACTTTACCTCTATGTGTTTCCATCGGAGGATGTTGTTCTCCTCACAGTTCTGCAGACCCAGGATTTTGTCTGTTTTCCAATCGATCTAGATTCTTACTGATGACACCATAATTGGATAAATGCTGCCACATGGGTGCTACAGAAACAAGTTTTTCATTGATGAAAATATCTAATCTAAACTTATATATAAATGGAACTTTGTGTGTGTGTGTGTGTTACCTATAGTCTCAGAACTGGCTGAACCGATTTTCTTGAAAATTTACACAGTTGTACTACAAGCGTTTGCAAGTGTTCTTAGCTAGGTTTTGTGTTGAGATACCCCCTGATAAATATCAATAATCGAAAAAATTGTGTTATAGAAGGAGTGGTCCGATTTTAATCAAATTTGATACACTCATAGACATAAGAAACGATATTCAGAAGTTTCAAGGTTGCAGTTCTTACAATAGTGCAGAAAATCGATAATATATATATATAAAAGGCAAGATATGTGTGTGTGTCTGTTTATCTGCCTGTATGTATTTTTCAGCCCTTTTATTTTAGTTTTTGCTTCGGGTTTGGCTCTAAGTAGGTATAATTGTAGTTCTTAGTCTCAGCCATGATACCATTTACTCAAAGGACTTATTTAACCTTCAAAATTCAGTTTACGACGAAAAAAAACTTATTTGATATTGATAGCAGGAAATCAAAATTTGACTTACATCCATTCATTTTTCTTTCAGTCTACGGTTTCGCTTTAACTGGAAACAACTATTGCTTTTTAGACTTTCGTGCCAACGTCCAAAGAGTCTGAGCTCCAGGACCCTGGATTAGTTTTAAAGCTTTCATTACACTCGAGCAACACCGGGATATACTGCTAGTTGTCAATATATGTTAATGTGGCACTAAATCACCTGATCTTGATTCAACAATGCGTTGATGACAGCTCTCATGATTAAACTCCAATGTGCCTATGTATCGGCCGAGAATGGGATCATCAAACACAGTCATAGAAGCATCAAAACTATTGCTGCCAGAAAGCAATGTTCAGTGCCAGAGGCGGTCTACTGGCACAACATCATTATTTCTTATGGACAAAATTACAAAAGATATTTTTGTTTGTGCTCTGTAAGGAGTCAAATTTCAATTACACATTTTTAATTTCTTTAGAAACACAAATTAGAATGCTAACAAAATAATTGTTTTACCTGAATGAGTGGTTTGTCTTGCATCCATAGTTGGTAATGTATTCCTTTCCATAACTTAATAAACTCATCTTCATTTAATTGTTCTGGGAAAACAAAATCTTATTATAAATAAAAATGTTCATTATTATAAATAATCAAATTTTGGTTATTAATGGGAAACAACTATAGATCAATAATTAAATGCAGAAAAAGCCAATCCTGAAACTAATTTACATTAAAAACTCATTTAGGACTAAAGAAAAATAATTGCTCTGGTTAGCTAGCTTATATTCAATTCATTTCTAGCAAATTAACTAGTATTGTGAATTATTAAATGCTTGTACTATTACTGTTCTCAGACATATTTAAGCATGAAAAGTTCTAGGTTGACAAATTAACATCTGTTTTTAGTATATTCTAAATAGCTACTGTGGTGGAACTTGTAGCATCTGTTAAAAGAGTGATTTCTCCAAGATGGTATTTATACAAGTATTTATTAAGCTTATCCAGAAGTAGAAGGCTCCTAGTAAAGATGTAACTCTACACAGTAACTATAGTCTACTCAATCACTTCACAGCAAGATGACCAAGTTAAAGTCTGTAGATGATTACCTCTTGTATTCATTGTTTTATAGAGACCACATGGCTTTTATTGCAGGATTTTCCAATCAGGGCACCAACTAACATATTTGCATTATTGGATAAAGCTATCAAAGTTTTGATAAATTTTCAGAAGTTAAATTTATCAGTTTCTTTATGCCAATTTAAATTTTTCTCAATACTCATACTGAAATTTAAAAGCCTATATTTACAGTTAAATTGATAAATTACTAATACTCAACCAATATACATCGCAAAGATTCATTTGGATGCATCATCAGTGATTTTAATAGTTGCTTTCAGAAGCATCCTTTCATCCTGCCGACTCCACCATCATGAGATATTTTAAATTTGTCTTTAACATCACAATCAAATTGAAATCCTTGTTTGGACAACAAGTCCATTAGGATTTTCTTGGCCAAGATTTTTAAAATTATTAAAAAAAAAAAAAAAAAAAAAGACATGGATAATTGAAAATAAAGAGTTCGTTCAATTTACCAAAATTATCAACAGGCGATTTTTTTTTTATTTTTATATATTTTTAGACCTACTAGCTAGACAAATAATACATAAAGAGTCAAGGTGAATTATCCTCGATTTTTTTTATAAATAAGACCATAAAACTGAATTCTGAGACTAACAACTAAATGCAAAGTCTGAAATAAACACAGACACAGCTAATTTCCTCTCTAAAGCTATCAAACATTTCAACTCTCTTCTTAATCTTAAATTAAATTTTTTAACCATAGCACTGATGACACATTAAAATGCGATTGAACAACTTAAAACGTCCATAATTCAAGGCATGCAATTTTTAGTAATTACTATGTTAATTTTTTTGTTTAAAATTGAACACTCGTACGTATATTTGTAGTTAGTAACTTAAACTTTAAAAAACAAAACGAAAAAAAAAGGGGACGTTACTATTTTTTTTTTTTTTTTTTTTTTTTACACAAAACAAAAAAAAAACACAAACATATTCACTGGATGTGAATGTTAATACAAAACTAAATGAAGTCGAGAAAACATTAAGTAGTAATTGAAAGCTGAAAATATAAGAAATATTTGTTACCCACTTCGCAATGAGTGCGCGATAGGATGTATGTTTCAGGACACAGCCAACTACAGAAGTATTTTCTAAATATTCTCTAGGTTGTTCTACTAAAAAAAAGTACTGATAACGGAAAATAATGTAGTTATGGCTATATTGTTGGCCATTTGATTTAGCTCTCTAGTTCCTTGTCTTTTTAAATTTTTAAACCATTTTTGTCGATAAGTTTTAAAATCCTAGGTTTTTACACTTTTTGTTTTTACTTTCTCTAGTGAAGATTTCATTACCGATAGTACTAACTAAACTTGAAACAATAGTCAATTCTTTGTACCTTTAAGAGGTGAAATTTAATATTTAACATAGAAATAAAAAGCTAGCGAAATGATTTTAAAAAATTCCAATAAGAAAAGATTTCAATCCTTGTCTCTTATCCATTGCGTTTTAACACTAAATCTTGTAAACTGGACGTACAGTTTATTTTTAGGGGCAAATTATTTAATCGCGATCAGATAAAAAAATCAAGTACCACACTATATCTACATTACAGTAGAAAAAAATAAATCAAGACAGTGTTCATTTCGGTTATTCGCGGTCAGAAGTTAAAAAGTGCTGACCACGTGTATACGTTTAAAAAAAAAGTCGATCAAAGAAAAACAACATTTAAAAAAGTAAAATCTACCTTTTAATCGAGGTAGTCGCAAGCGGATGAACTTTTTTAAAAGGGCGAGAGTTTTATCCCGATTTTTTTGTTGGTTGCCGGCTAAACCTTGTGCAAATTGTATTTCGATCGGAATCTTCTGAGCAAGAGTCATCTTGACGCACACAATACACAGATGAAGGAAGTTGAATTTATCGTCACTTACTAGGCCGCGTCTTGCTTTTAAGCAGCGGGGGTGTAAAATTGTACAGTTTCAAATAAATTTAACTCTTTTAAAGTTTAAATAATTTTATTAATATAAAAGAATCCAGTGTTAAACGCAAATACTAACGTTTGTCTTTTTATATTATTTTATACGAAACTAACACACATAGTAATCGAATAATAGATTCATTAATTTTTGTCTACTGTAAATTGAATGAATGAATGAATGAATGAGTATTCTGATAACGCTATAAAAAAGAAGTGAGATTTTTCCAAGTAGGGAATGATAAAGACCAATATTTGCTTTATTTCATAAACATAACTTTTCACGGATTGATTTATTTGGATAAGAAGAAAAAATGACAAAAAAAAAGTAAAAACTGCGGTAAAAAACAAAAAACGAATTTCAATTAATTCAAAGTTATGATGTCTTCTAAGCATAATTACAAACAGAAAAATAGTAAAACTGAAAGAAAAGAGGAGTATTGAACTGTTACTTAATATCAGCCTTCCTATATGGCAGTGAATGCTGGACAATCCTTGAAGAAAAAGAAAATGTGGCTGGCCTACAGAAAGATACTGAGATTACCATGGATGAAACAGGTGAGCAACGACGAAGTTTTAAAGAAAATGGAAGCGAAAAAGACATTATACTTAACACTAACAGTTAACTTAAAGAAGAGACAGTTGAAATTTCTAAGGCACATAATGAGGAAGGACGGTTTGGAAAATTGAATCATGGGACAGAGAAAACACCCTAATACCCTACCTAGCGAGCTTTGAGTAAATAGATAACACTAACACAGAACAGAAAAAGGTTTAGGAAAGATAACAAAAAAGACCAAAAAAAAGTTTATTAAAGAGCTACAAAAGAGAAAACTTAAAATTTTGGAGAACCGGGATCACCAACGTCCTGAAATTATACGGCACGTTTTTTTACAGTGATCTTTTTTTACCCTGTACAAGGCCCGAGGACCACTCGAGGTAGTGGATTACGGGATGGTACAAGCTTTTATGAAGATATGGCTGGAACATAACGGTAATCCTAGACTTGAACAGGTTGTTGTAATCGGGGAAGAAACTAGAGTGGAACTTACATCTCATTTAAACTAAGGAATACGAAGAGGGTGGTTTGCTACAATGTGCGTGGCATGTAGCAGGGTTTTTTTTTGTTTGTTTTTCGCTCTTAGAACGATTTTAAATTTCAACAAGAAAAATAAATGCAAATCTAAAAATTCTTTTTGGCTATTAAATGTTTTTGAATCACTTTTTCTCAAAATCACAATTAAAAAACCTGGAAAAATTAGCTTAAATTATTGGCTAGTTTACTATAAGTAGTGGTTCGTTGAAACGGGACTGAGGAAGGAATGTAACGAAAAAAAATGAAAATTATTTTTCTACAAGGACTGGAAGTGTCAAAAAGATTAGAAACAGCATTACTCACTTCCTCACTTGTAAACAGACTCAGACACATCTTGCTCATGTAGCGTAATAAAAGTACAGTGGACAGGATGAGTTGGTTAGGGTTGGGGCTAGAAATATACAGAACGGGGTGAAAACTACTCGGCTCTTTTTCATGTCACCAAAAAAACTATACCAGCAAAATGTGAAATCCCGACAGATAATCAGCCACACGTGAAGTGCTAGCGACCACCATTAATGCAAGAACGGAATCGACAAACTGCCCAAAGAGAATGCTGTATCAAATCGTATCGCAGTTCAATGCTGATATCATTCAACCAATAATACACATGTGACGATTATTAATAAGAAAATTATATAGCAAGAATACTAAAAAAAGTGAATGAAAATGTTCATCTCGTGATATCCTTTTATTCGTGTGTACGTGTGCACAAAGTTCCTATGAATTTGGAAAAAAAAAAAAACTGAGAAGAATTCTTTGACTGTGCCGTTGCAGAAATTAAATTTGAACTAGTCTCCACTCATTAAAAAAAAAAAATAGAATAATGAACCACAAATAATGATATACAGTACAATATAGTAATGGAACAAATTGATAAATGAACAGAACCTCTATATAGTTAAACTAAATAGTTTCACGCAGTGAAGCGATCCTCAGGTGTAAAATGATATTAACAAGGCCTTGCTGATCACTTCACCGCGGAAAACTTGAAGTCGCATGTTGTTAATGGGACTTATAAAATTAATAGCAACTCGAAACGAGAAATCAGCGAGTCGAATAAGAATTCCGGTCAAATTGGTTACATTCATTTTCACATAAATATTTTTTAATCATTTGATCCCAAGTGAGGTGATAAAACCACGTAAATGTTACGGATAATGAAAAATACGAGAAAAACTTCATTGAAGAGAGAGGTCAATAAAATAACATGATTCAAGGAGAGAGAAGATTACGATTGACGTTGCATTTAATTTTTTTCAGATTGTAATTGACAGAAAACATGAAGTTGGGGAGAGTTTCACAAACGGAAAATGCGAAAGAATAAAATGTTAGCATAGAACTCATGGTTGTGTCTAGCAATTTTAACAGTAAAATGATGAGACCTAGCTACCAATCTAGTACTGCGATTAAATTTGTGAAGTTGAAGTACCAAAGAAGAAAAATCGTTAAAAAAATTACAATGAAAATATTTAAAGAAAAGGCAAAGGGAAGTTACGCTTCGGTGGTGGGTCGGTGACGAAGGCTAAGGTGCTAAGTCAGAACCAGTAACATTTCAAACTATTTAGATTTTGTCAAGAATCTCTAGATACATAGCGAGAGCATCAAACTACATGTGGCAGTAATACTCAATAAATAGACAAATGGTAGATTTACAAATGTGTAAGATAAATTGCGAGAAAAATTGAATCAATGAATCATCTTTCGTAGTATCAGTCCTAGTAACTGATTCAATATAATAGTTTCACTTGGTGTCAATGAAAACTATTAGGTTACAAAGGTTCATTCATTGAGTTACTCTCCTGGAGGTTAGCATAAGTCATACTCATGGAAGGCAAAAAGGACTCTAAGACTATTATCAGTTTTGAAGGCGTTAAAATTAACAAACTATTTCTTGTCCGAGTTAACAACGGATAGGATGTTATTTTTTTTAGATCAGTTGCCAATTTGATCTTATCAAACTTATCGGACTCACCATTGAGAACTGGACCAAACAGTTATGCCATCAGCATTTACACCAAGATGAAAACTGATGAGATCCGGAAGTTTGTTGAAAAAAATTAGGAACAAGGTCCAAGAATAAAGTCCTGAGGGACACCACCCACCAAATAAAAAAAAGGGTATACAGAGTGCGGTGGATAAATTGTTGCACAGTATGGTCAGATGGACACCATCTGTGAGAAAACGATCACATAACGCAATTCACTCCACCAGAAATTTGGAAGCCGCATACTGTACTGCTTGGCATTCGCGCCAGAAGCTCCAATATGAACATTTTAGAGAGTTTGGGTGTCAATCTGAAGACAGTACAGAGAATTCGGAAAGAATTGGATGATATATTCAGTCAACACTATGGTGTTTGATGTGATCACGTGATGGCAAAGTTATGCCTCCATTCATCTTCCCAGAGTCAACACTGAGGCCTACATCAAGTGCCTTGAGGAAGTAGTGTTGCTCAGGGTGGCTACTGGAAAATCCTATGTTTAGCAACATATCTCTGCATTATGCCAAGCATGCAGGAGAACCCAGTTATAGACGTCAGACAATTTCTGCAACCAAACCACCCCTAAAATCTGGCCACTTAACTTCCTAGACTTCAATCCCTTTGATTATTATGTGTGGAGCGCAGTTGAGCATGAGACCAACAAAACGTAGATTCCAGTGAGGATTGTGGAGTCGCAGCTCTCAAAACATTTGACTTTGCTGCTGTGGATTCCAAATAGGGTTTTTATAAGATGGAATTGCCAGCCTCATGTTCTAACCTGTTTTGAATTCAGAGCTGTTCTTCTAGATGGTTACGGCCATATCACGTTAAAAGACCAGTTCCTTTACGATCATCGAAGTTAAGCAACATCGAGCCTGATTAATACCTAGATGAGCGACCACTTGGGAAAATCAGATGTTGTAAGCTTGGATGTGCGGGTGGTGTAATGGATAATAGCTCGGAATTGTTAATCGGAGAACTGAGTTCTAATTCCAGATAAGTTCGTTATATTCACTTATACTCTTGAGAAAAGTATGAATCTACCTCTTCTTCCTCCAGCTATGGGTTAATTAGTAAGACTGGTATCACTAAAAAAAATAAAATAAATAAAATGGCGTACAGAAAATTTAGAATTCGGCATTAAATAACCCATGGATGTTGATATGCCACCAACAAAAACAACCAACAACCTAACTAAACTGGTTATGAACCAATGTTAAGAAGACCAGTTTGTCCTACTATTTAACCCATAGCTGAGAAAGAAGAGATAAATTCATATATTTTCCAAGAGTATTTGCATGAAAGTGAATGCAACGAACTCGTCTAATTGATTTCTCATTCCGTGTTGCTAACTATTGTACAACCAGCATATCCCATGCCAGACTAAGCTAAAGTTAATAAATCTCTAAGTACAAAGCTAACTGCGCCGATCTGAGAGGCGACTTTATATGTATTCCCCAGGAAGGTCATAACCTGACGCCTGAAGCGTTCCTTAGTGGGGAAGTACCGAGGAGGCTCGGCCAATTTTTGCCTCTTAGCCCATGTACGTGTAGGCTTGCAATGTAAACTCAACTCTGTGTCACATTGTGTACAAATGAGCTTACGGACATTTGCTACTAGGTTGAGAAATAAATCATTTCTGTTTTTGTTTCCGAACTTCGTTTTTTAAAAAATAAAATGCAATTAAATGTTATTTATTTGTATATTCACTGTTATTTGCAGTGATTTGTTGTTAGTTATCAGACATAATTATTTTCCTCTAATGGTCTGAATATTCGAGAAATCTTATTAAAGAAAAATATGAGCCCTCCGGTAGGATTTGAACCTTCATCTCCTTGAGCAGATGGAAACCGTTGTTAGATCAGACATGCTTATACCGACTCAGCCACGAAGGACATTTGAAGATATGAAATCTGGAGACTCTATGACGAGAAAGATTTTGCTTAAAGGCACTTGATTTTTTAATTCAGCTGAAATTAATCGGCAAGTGTTGTTCGTGACGAAGTTGATATAAGCCTTTCTAAGCACATTAGATCTAACGGATCTTCTCTAAGGGGAAACAGGTTCGAATACTACCGGAGAGCTCATATTTTTCTTTTAATAAGAATATCAATCCTGGTAAATAAAAATAAATATAACGTTTGATAAATAAAAGGAGCTTCTACTCAAATATGAGTGTCTACTAAAAATAACTTTCACTGATAAAATCTGTCGGATTAATAAATTTTTAAAAAATCGTTATTTTTTAAGAAATTGCTAGGTTTTGGTGTGAACATTTTTCAATAAACTCTTTAATTTAATTTTTATTAAAGAATTTTCCCCGACATCAAAACGGTTTCTTGCAATCGAAAAAGGTAATAATCGGTTAGTGCAACATGTGAATATAGTTGATGAGTTAGAGCAGACCAACCGATTTCCAATATTTTTCCCTTGTGCTATTCTTGCAACATACGGCTTTGTGATGTCATGGAGGAGAATGACATTTTTCCTATTGACGCTGGGCACTTTTCGACCAAACTTCTTTAAAAAAAAAAAAAAAATGGATGCATTGCAATTGTTGGGTCCGTATTTAGTGTTCCATTACGTTTTAAGAACTCTAAATGAATAATACCTCAACCATCCTACTACACATACAATATTACTTTCTATGGGGCCCAGCTCTTGAGGTTGAGTGTGAAGATTTATCATTGTCAGTGCCTTTTGCGTTGAACATTGTCGTATGTGGATGTAAGCTGTCTTTCCTTACCTATTATGATATATTTAAGGAACAGTTGGGATGATACATTCGTCATTATAATTGGTTCTCCCAAACGAAAATTACTTATGACGCAATGTATTGGAGGCCACCGAGGATGAACGCTGTCTCGGTTTTGTGCAACAAATACCTATCAAACCTCAACGTCAGAATGAATGGTTTGCTCCAAGTATTGACGAACCAGAAAACCTTTGTAGCTACGTTGCCCTAAATAAAAACGGATAAATATTTATACGAGCTAATATTGTAAGACATCCGTTTAAAAAGAAAGAAAAAAAAAGGGGGGGTTATCAAAATTTATGTATTATTTAATCGTTAACTATATTTCCAACAAATGATGAAACTAGACCTATAATAGAAATATATCACTTAAAGCAATATCTTAGTTAGCTTACCTTGCATTAAAAAAAAAAAAAAGCTTACGTTTATAACTTTCTTCTGACTGGCTCATTTCATCTTTTTTCAGAAAATGTACAATACCACTAATACTGTAATACTCATTACAGTCGACAGCGTCTTTTCTATCGGTTTGTCTGTGTTTGGTTTATTGGGCAATCTGTGCGTTGTCTGTGTCTTTATTCAGCTCAAACTATCAACGACCAGTTTTTTCATCCTCAACTTAGCCATCCTCGACATTTTAACCTGCCTCAGCGCGATGGTCAAACAATTTCTTTTTATTCTTGGAGAACTTTCAAGTACCGCTTGTCCTCTTTTGCAGTATTTCCTGTACTTGAGCACAAGCAGTTCGCCGTTTCTCCTTTTGGCTATAGCAATCGATCGGTACCGTAAAGTCTGCCAGATACATCGTTGGCAAATGTCTTTGAAACACGCAAAGGTAAGAACTCTAGTTTTACTAGACACGATCAATTTCAATGCACTAAAATGATTTTACCTATTAACTGAACAACGAGAACATAAAACACATTTGTTTTAAACTTTGTGTAAGACTGGATAATGAAGACTAAATGCTAATGTGAACTCCCATGTTTGTTTGTTTTTTTTTTTTAATTTCCCGTGCTTGGAACTTTATATTTTTAGTAGTTTAGAGAGCTGACAAAAATGTTTATGAACGAATGATACTAATATGAAGTTTTCCAGGTTATATGAGAAAGTCGATCTCTCCAAAATTTATCCTCTGGATACTTTCATTTTACTGTACTTTCTTAAAAAAAAACTTAAATTACAGAAGCGTACATGAACTTTTAAAAAAAATTGGAAGTTGCGTCAAATACAAGGTTCGAGGAAGTTTCTTTTTTTTTTTTTTCTTTTAGTCAAGTAAATTTGAAAAGTACTGCTTGTTCTAATTTCGATTTTTCAAAGGATCTATTGAACGTTATCAAAATTCAGATAAAAATTTATTTATAAAGACATGATAAAAGAAATCTTTTATACTGACATTCTTCAATGTTTCTGTGTAGAAACGGGTTTTTAAATAAGATTTCTATAAACCTTTCATAAAATTCCTCAAACGAAGTGTCGACAGTTTTCTTAACATTTCTTATATCTTTATATATTTAACTTTATAAACCATACAATATTTAAACAATGTAGGGTGAGAAATCTTAATGTTACATTCTTTCTTGCCATAAAACTCTTTAAATATGGCTGCTCAACTTAACACCTGTAGAAAGTAACGACTGTTTTGCAACTTGGGCTTCTTCCAAAAGCCCATTTCGAACCTTCACAAAGTCAGTAAATGTTTCAGAAAAGGTTGCACTCTGTCAGCACAATAAGACTTGATCAATTAATTACTCTAGGAGAGAAGACAATTTTGTAACTTAGTATTTATTCGAGCCTCCCCATCAAAGGTGGGATTTGGCAAAAAAAAGACCGTTAAAAAAAAAATCGTGGGCATTCCGGGTGCGTACACTTGGAAAATTGACTGTAGACGCTCCTTTTTCCCCCAGACAGACTCTGCCCTTTGGCATAGCCGCGTCTGGGTTTCTCTCCGCCTGAAGGCAGAGAGCTCGACTAAGTTTTGGTAAACTGAATTTAGTGACTCGCCCAAAGATTACGGGTCAGCTACTGCTCTAAATGAGGATAAAGCCAAGTAAGTTGATGCTCTCATTACAGTTGACGAAATGCTCATTATTGTAAAATTTGCTAAAGTTTTCAAGTGAGACATGGTTGATGCTAAATACTTCTGAATTTTACATTTCCCTTGTTTCCGTATTCAGAAACTTTTTTTCATGCTAAATAGTATTGTCAGAAGAGTGATAAAACCAGAAGTCACTTTAACCTGCCATTCTCAAGTTTTGATTATGCTCCATCTTCAAAAGAAATTCATGGTCAATAGTGAGCTGTTGACGGTTACTTTCCCCCTGATCTCATTACAAAGAAAAGCTTTTCTTATAGCACCCAGCCTGAACGAGGCGCACTAGTTTCCTTCATTCACTCGGGATTGTCCTATTTTTATAGTTGAAAATGTACTTCCCAGTTTTGGTGGAATTTTATAGAGATTATCACAAGATTGACCAACAGTGAATCCCACTTTCGAGATCTAAAATTGTATTCCAGAAATGTTATAAATTCGCCAATTATCAATGTGCTGTCTTAAGTAATGGCTTACGTCTATTTGTTTATCAATATAATCGCGTACTCATACTTAAAAACATTAACTCATATTTTGTCAATGAAATCAAATTCACCACTTCAGCTATATCCGAGGCAAGAAAATAAGGCATTTATTGATGATAGAATGAATGATTTAGCTTAGTTTAACATGACAAAATAAATTCAGGATCGAAATTTTACTACTTTTCTTAAAAAAAAAAAAAAAAAAAAAATGAAAATTGATGCCACACTGGATAAAATAAGTTGTGTACTTGTATACATGTCTGTACAAGAAGGTAATGAAAATTTCTTGGTTCAAATAAGCAGCCATTCTAAAATAACAAAAAAAAAAAAAAAAAAATTTGAGAGGGATAGGAACGTTCAAACTTAATACTCTCATTGCGTCCCTTCGCCTTGTTTTAAGTAATCTGAAAATTGTCATGGCAAAGGAACTCAAGGCTTCATATAGTGAAACTTATTCTGCATCCATCATTGCTATATATATAATATATATATTTGAGCTAATGATCGTAAACCTGCAGATGTCTTTTCATCGAAATAACCACTATTAAAGGTAACGAGTTACGTAGTCTTTATTTCGATTAACCGCGTTACTTAGATTGCCTCGTTACTTAGTCTTAGTTGTCAATAATGTGAAAGGCGCCTATTAAAAAAGGAAATTTTTTTTTAAGCGCACAAGGCCGAAAGTATGGGACACCCAGTGAGAATCGAACTCACTACTCAATTGTAATGATTCTAGCGAGACAAGCTTGCTAACCATTACACAACTTCGAGGTGCCCGACGCCTATTAAAAAGCACATTTATGTAAACTAGTTTGTTTACATAATACTCTATTGTTTTACGTCACGTGGCAATAATTGTAAGTGAAATAATGCACTAAAATAAGTAATCAAGTAATGTATATTTTTCAAATTGTTGTCCAAACGATAACTACAAGAGAATCTGTAAATGTTCTTAATTTGAAGAAAACTTCGTTATTTTGACTTCAGATTGATATTTTGCATTAACCCCCACCTTTTTTTTTTTTCTCTCTAGAAATAATCTTTTACTGGAAAGAGATATTTGAGATTTGCAATAAGTAGTTTCTGCTTCTTTCACACGTTCTCGCTGGAATCTGAATGTGTATTTATTTTCTGTTAACAATTTTTGATGGATAGGTATCGAAAAGCTGATAGATGACCAAATTATATATTAAAAATTTGGGTTTATTATACCTAAAAGTTGATCCTTCATGTGCTGTGCCCTTTCAGGACGTAAGCGATCATGAATTTCCACTTAGGCCTGTCTCTGGTAGCTCTCAACATTTTCCTCTTAGTATCTCTTCCCAAACCCCGCTCCGCCATCTATTTTCTCAAGCCTATCAAATGTCTCTCTTTCCTTATATCCGTCTTGTGAGCATTTTTCTCCAGGCCCTCCTTCCTCATTACGTGTCTTAGGAACTTCATCTCCTCCTGATGTTAAGTACGATTTTTTCTCGTTTGTATCCCTCTCCAACACCTCATTGTTGCTCAAATGTTCAGTTCATGGTATCCTCAGCATCTTTCTGTAGAGCCATATTTCTACTGCCTTAAGCCTTTCTTTCATCCTTGATATCGTCCATATTCACAGCTATACAGAAGGACAAATATAACATAGCAGTCTAGCACTTTTTTTTTCCAATTAAATTTTCCTGTCTCCCAGTACTGTTAGCTTTTGAAATACTTCCTTGGCCATACTAATGCGTCTTTTCATCCTCTGTTAGAACACTTTCTTGTTTTTTAATTTCTCCGACCCGTAATTGGTATTTTGGGGTCTTTTTGCTGATGACCATACATCCCGTTTTCTTGAAGTTTATACCCAGTCTTTTAGCTAGTGTGTTGCTATAGTGGAGTGGATTCAACTTCGCTTTTTGCTAGGTATCACAAAGGTCCAAAAAGGTTGAGTATTACTCCCTTTCACTTTCTTATTTACCCAATGTAGTCTCAGTTGTCATCAAGGCACAACTTCAAGCGTGTAAATTCGTAAATAAATTCCTTACCTTGTTTTGTTAAAATTACTCGTGTTTCCTTGTCATTACCATCAACTTTCTTGGCGTGTGTAAGCCAACTGTTCGTTTTAACCCCGAAGCACTGACAACAAAGTGTATTTAAAATCAAAGTAAAAGGTTTACAATAGGATAATTTACAAAAAACGCTTATCAAATGCAGATCACATAGAAAATATTAAGTTCTATGTTCCTTCAAGACATTGACAGTCATGGCTCTCCAAAAACTTCCTATCCCTCGAGGTTCTTAGCAGGTTTTCTGCTTTTGCTAAGGTTCCTGCCTCGCCATTCATTCATACAAACTCGTTGGGTAGGCGCTGCTAACTTCTCTCTTTTGCTCTCAATATGCCCCGTGATTAAATCTTCCTTCCTCATGTGTCCAAAAACTTTCAGCGGTTACTTCCTGATTGTAAGTGTAAATATTTATGTTGTCATTTTCTTTAACTTCGTTGCCTACTTGCAGTGACCACGGAATTTTCAGTGACTTTCTGTAGAACAGGGTTTCTGTTGCCTTATATATATATATATATATATATATATATATATAGTTCAGCATTCGCTGCCATATATGAGGATGGATATCACGTAGCAATCCAACATCTGTTACTAACGATTTTTTTCTAATTCTCAACACTTTGCTTAGCTTTTTGGAATACATTCGGTGTCGCATTTTCCATCCTTTAGTTCTTTATTTTTCTCTCTACTTTTACTACTTCCAGAAGGTCCTGTGGCTTTCTTTTCATGTTAACCATCAACACACTCATTTGCATATTTAATGTTAAGATTACACCCGCTGACAAAGACTTCATCATTGCTTACGATCCGACCATAAGATTCTGAGTATCCTTCTGTAGAAACAATTTTTGTCTCCAGTTTTCTCATTTGTGAAAATTATCATTCACTACCTTATAAGATGTGTTACCTATCAAACCGGCACTTTTTTCTTTGTCCCTAGCGAATATTTTTTTTGTTTCTCGGTACTTTTATTCGCTTTTTGAACACATCATTTGCTAGTGTTTGGATTTTTGATTTTCTAGCCTTCGTTAAGATTTCTCAAATATTTAACTTTCTGTACTTGCTTGCAGTTGATCTCTCCTATTTGTAACTTGAATTTTAGAATTTTCCTCTTGCTGATGACCATTTTTTTAAGTTGGTGGTTATTGCTTCTCTCTCTCTCTCTCTCTCCTTATTAGGACGGTTTGTAGTTTTGTCAGCTATCGACACACTGTCATCTGAATATCTTATATCAACATTTTCACCCACGAATAATAAATCCTTTGCTGTAGAGGTTGATTAAATCTGGGCAGAAGACACTTGTTTTATGCCCCTTTCTAATGGCGTTTGCATATATTTGCACCTGGTTTCCAAAGTAATGTTACGAAGATGGATTTAGAAGTGAGGTCCTCTGGTATGTCACCCTGTTATATATTCCGTTTATTACTGTGATCTTGTCGATGCCGAAATCTAAGGCCGAGAGCATTTCTGTTACAATCTCATCTACCCTTGCTGATTTGTTCAGGTTTATCTTCAGTGTTGATCTTACTTCAGACTTTAATGTTTCTGGATTTTCTATATTTTCAAGTGTTGTAGGGTTGTCTCTCCCATGTTAAACATGTTCAGACGTATGGCTAGTACAATATAGTAACTCCTATTACCCACTGCCTTCAAATTCGTGAGCCGATAAGAAATTTTCTTTGAACCAATGTAAACCTTGCCTTCAGAGATTGGCCGGCTACCTGAGAAGACGGATGAATTTGCGAGCCTATATTAGATTCTTAACTAATGAAAACATTTTTTACAGAAATTAACCTTTGAGAAATAGAAGAAAAGAATATGCGAGAAGAGTGTCCGAAGTCATGTGAACGGTTTCGTTTCTATCAAATTACTTGCCAATTAAATTATCGCCTATTAACCAAGCACGTGGCACTTTATTTCAACAACCCAAGAAAGCTAAGTATTTCAAACCATCTTCATTTACTATCATATAACCCTTCTGTAATCAAGGAACTGTTAACCTTCGTTTTTAACCATTTGTATAAGCATTTCCTCTTCGTGAAAATTCGTTAAAACTACCGACTTTGAAAATTTCTGATTTATTTTCCTGAAACAAACTGACACAACTACAAGCGTGTAAATTCCTTGTTTTAAAATTATCCGTGTGTTTCCTAGTCATTATCTTCCATTAATCTTCTTGGCTAGAGTAAATCAACTGTTTATTTTAACCCCCAAATCCCACGCCACTAAATTAAGCATTGTAAGCTTCTCTCTCGCATCATGAAAATGTTAACTCATTCACTTCACTATTCTTATCTGTAGTAACCTTCTTTTTGATTTAACATAACGAAAGGTAAACCAATTATCTTTTGTGTGTACTTGCTATATTTGTGTTGCTCATCCTTTATATTTTTGCGCATTTTTGATAGCGTAATTCTATCTGCTCACATTTTTTTTTAATACGGATCTTGAAAGCTCAATATCTTATAACCACCCGCCTGAACTTATTGTTGAATGGCTGTATCTGGACGCAAAAAACTGAATTCAAATATCTGGTTAAATTTCTGTAACTTGGTAGAGTTGAGTCTGATGTACGATTATTGCTAGAGTTCGTTTTTAGTCACTTACTCGGTGAATATTCCTTGTATTGAATTGATTGCATTGTGTATTGAGCGAATTTTTTTTATAGAAGTACCCATCAAGACCTGGCATAAGAAACACATTGTGAAAAATAAACATACGTGATCATCGTTACAAGAACTAAGCAAAGAACCGTATTTGAAGAATAATAAATGGCAGTTCAAGTATGTGAGGTTTTCAAGCCTCTATACGGGGCTGTCTCTGACAGAGGGAGTGACTGTAAGATATCGTTCAAAATTAAGATATAACGACAACGTTTAACCTTTGAAAGTAGCATGGTGGCAAAGTTTGTATGCTACCTCAAACAACTTTTTTGGCCTCCTTTGCAATGTCAGCTGGGCCAGTTTGGACGTTTGCCGCAGTTCATCTTGCGTTCCGTGGCAGGTATTATTGTGTAATTCGACGCATGCCGTAATGTCGCATATTTTGAACTCCCACCAATAGTTTGATAAGCGGTTGCACATCCTAGTGATACCAGAGTGGTTGATGCAGTCATGATCTCTTGGAGGTATGCCTTAATGTCTCTTTTCTTTTACAATGTTTGTTTGTTTTTAAGGCTCAAATCTGCTCTAGTTTTTTCTTCAGGCAGGAGTGGGTGCTATTTTGTAGAATTTCTGAACTGTAAACGTCGCCCCCAGTAAGTCACAACATATCCTGTAATTTTTATTTTTAGTAAGTAAAAAAAAAAAGACAAAAAAAAAAATCAAAAACGCATACACAAACTAAAAACGGACGATATGTGCTGAGCCTTAGTTCAGTTTTTGGATGTTCGGAGCATTCACATCCGGCCAGTGGTGGAAATTAGGATGTATTGTAATGGTAACATTTAACCTACTCTATAAAAAGTAACAAACTTAGCGTTGAATGAACCCTCGTGAAAATTTAACTTTATTTTTTATTAGCTGGTGGTGCTTTTTTGTGTTCTGTTAGCAAATCAAAATATTGAAAATAAATGTCCGGTTGATTCGTTGAAGACTTGAGTAATAGCAGAAATCAGGAATTGATACTAGCTAGCGACTTTAAGCAGACTTCATAAATTTTAAATTTTAACCACTCTAGAAAAAAAAACTTCAGTGCATAGCGCGACCCTCTGTATTTTGCGTAAAAAATACTGATAACGAAAACTCGCACTAAACTGGAGTAAGATAAGTTTTTTTTAGCAGATCGGCACTTAAAGCGCTATTTGGAGTACTGAATTGAACTGAGGTTGAAGAGAAAGTAGAAAATGGATGAAACCAGTTTGCATTGTCTTAGTGTTATCATTTTTGTTAACGAACAGATATTGAATGACATCCATCTTTCAAGTAACAGAAAAGTAAAAATAGTTATGATTAAAAATTGCTGCTGCTACTACTGTTACATTCTTTTCTTTGCCGTTCGATTCTGAAGAGATACTCGTGACAAATGGAAAAAGGACCAATAGGACTCTTTAGCAAAGCCTTCAATGCATTCCAATGACTGTACTGAATTTTTTCCATCTTGACTTTGACTAGCTTTACCATGAACAGATATTTCTGGTGTATCCATTCCAGAGAAAAACAAGTCATATGGATAATTTTTCTGTCTCTCCCTCAACTTTTTAGTTTTTTATCGTACTAAGCTTTAAACTTAATTCTTTTATAAGTTTCTGATATTTACAAACCCATCGCCAAGTGAAGGCTTGATCTTTTAATGATTAAAAGTTTAAAAGAGATTAATCCCGTAACACTGTTTAAAACTTGTGTAAATGTATTTACTTACATTTCATTTAACTCCACTGACTTGAAGCCCGCCGGCGACGGGCCTGGATCCTAAGTTCAGTTCACAAAGTTAACATTCAAAAAAAAAAAAAAAAAAAAAAAATGCCTTCAATTTTCCCTTGGAGTGAGCGGTTTTAAATTTATTTTAATCATTAAATAAATAAATAAATATCCCCACATTTTATTTTTCAGATCGTGGTGGTTTTAACAATGCTGATCAGTGCCATATTGTCTTTGCCGATTTTATTTTTCTATGAACTGCGTGATCCTTACAAAGACAACCGACAGCAGTGTGAGATGCAAAAGAAAAACATTTATTCTTTTATCTACTTTGTTGTTCTTTTCGTGATGCTCTTGTCCGTTGCGATTCCAATAATCTTTTGCTACAGACAAGTGTGTCAGGCTATAAAGTTTCTCAAATACAAACAGGCGACAAACGCGAACAAAGTTAAGCGCTCAACTATGACAATGTCTTGCGTAGCTGCCGTGTTCCTACTTAGTTATTTCCCTTGTCTCCTTGTTGACGTGTTGGAGCAGAAGATTGTAATAAGCTCGAGTCTAGAAGCACGAATACTTCATTGTCTAGCTGTAAGGTCCTACCTATTCAGTTGTATATTTAATCCTATCTTTTACGGGTACAGGGATAAAAGAAGCTGGTTGATAATAAAGGCGTGTTGCTCGTTCAATCACACTGTTCGCCGAGCAGTTACAGAATCGGAACAGTAGTTCCCCCACCAATAAGTAGTTCAGTACTATTGCAGTTTATTTGAAAGTAAGCTTTAGTTCTTATTAGAACTTCATATATGGAGAGGGAAAAACAAATAAAACTTACTTGCCCTTTTGATTTCGACAATACACATATGTGGTAAAAATAAAAATTTAAAGTCGTGAAAAAACATTCCATCCATTCCATACCAGGAGAATTGTTTACAGCATTTATTTGTTTGTACACGACAGACCGCGACTCTGTTAAAACTGGAATGTAAAACGAACCTTATTTCAGATTGGTTGAACAGCAAGAATTCTGCATCCAAAGTTCCCATCATAATAATGAATCATGCCAGACTTCAAAATATCAACAAAAAGTTGGTATTCAATTCATAATTTAATTCATTCATAATTCATTGAAACTGAAAAGTATTTCTACTTCTACCTAGAAAGAAAGAGCGTGTAAATTCCTCGTTAAGTTGTAAAAAGCTACCAGGTGTTGCTAGTCATTTATGATTGTAACTTGGGAATTAATTCCTTACAAAGCACAAAAAGAATAAAATTGACTGAATTGTGACAAAATTCAATGAATTTGAGGACCCCCCTCCCCCCAAAAAAAACAGAATAGTTTCTTAATGACATTAAAATGCCAATAAAGAGTCGAAATATTTTCAACTGTTTCTAAGCTTGGAAATTTTGATAAATGGTTTGTGTGTGTGTGTGGGGGGGGAGCTTGAAAGTTTTGATCTCCAAATTAAGCTTTTTCAATAAAACAACGAAATATTATGAAATGCCCTTTCCAAATTCTAGAAAAATCTATAATTTTTATGCTTACAGCTTAGCTTTTTAAGCACATAATTAAAAAAATAAAATAAAAGGCTGTTTGATTTCTGCCAATAAATTTTTGAATGATTTGTTGGTTAAAGCACATTTTTCTTCAATGAAATGTCAAATTTCTTTTTTATTTTGAATATTTGATGACTTTCATTTTGTATTCTTGCATATTAAAAATATGCAGCATTTTTTTTCTTTTGAGAAATCTCCCTAACTGAATTTTTATAATAAATGCATGTGATGAATACATGATTTTAATAAATTTAAACTTATCTTTTTAAATTTGCTAATGTAGATAAATGTCAATGATATAAATTATTTTTATTTGGTATCTGTTGCTTGAAACCAGTTGATTTAAGATTGAGGTGGGTAGATTAGATGATTATTATAAACTTTTTCATCAATGAAATCTTTTTGCGTATGTATTGTTATAAAACTGAACTAAAGTTTTTCACTTGTTTTAATAAGAATAAACTAAAAAAAAAGCGTAATATTCTATTTCCTGTTGTCAAAATCAGTTTCATGCTTCATGTTGAGAAAGAGTTCATGATAGAAAATATCTATTTCTGGTAGAAATAAATAGAACTAAGGTGCGGTTGTTAGTTAAAGCTAACGACTTCAATCCAATAGACTGGAGAGAGAATTAATTTTTAGGATTAGTGTGATCAAAATTGAGCTTTCTAGTGATTTTTGCTAATCATTAAACCACATTAAAGTGACCAAACTTTGCTATTAAAGCCTTTCAAAATGATTTTTTTTATTTTTAGCAGGATCTTACTCTTACACAAAATTGATTGGTATTCCAGACCTATTATTGAAGAAAACAAAAGTAATGGATTTTGTGACACTGGTAATATTCAGAAACTTGGCGAGGGGAGGATGACTCATTAGCATATCAGTTTCTATTATTTATTTAAAAAAAGCCTCTAGTGTTTTAAAAATTGTGAATTTAGCTTTTCTACCTGAAGCAAACAAAACATGTCAATTATTCTTCACACCTCTTGCTTTTGATTGTTCTAATATCATGTTCATTTAAACAAACTGAGGACTTTTGCATGAAGGGAGGGATAAACTTACTGTGTCATTTAAAACAGTAAAATTCTACTGACCATTACAATGTGAAATGCAAGATACAATAAAGCAGGCAAGATAAGTCATCCTTAATCATTCTAAATGTGGTAATTTGTGTATCTCTAGAGACTGGAAGAAAATCCTGAGTTCCTACTAGAGAAGCAAAATAACTGTTTTTTTTTTTTTTTTAACAAGGCTTTCAAGTGAGGGTAGTAATGAACAAATGACATCTGCAATTGAGAGAAAAGATTTTTTTTCAGGAAAATGTGAGGCTCCATGTTTCCCTGAGGGGAACAGATAAAAATGGTTGTAGTTTGGTTGGGATGTTTTCACAAATCTGGCTTATTTAACTAAATATTGCCACCATGTGTTGTGGTGCAGTATATATTGGCTTGGAATGAGAAATCAGCGAGCTGAGTTTGATTTCCAGTTGTATTCACTTATGCACAAATACCCTTGAGGAAGGTATTAATCTCTTCCCTACAGCTATGGGTTAAATAACAGTACAAATTGGGTTCTATAGCTTTGGTTGGCAACCAGCCTACTGCAGAAAGTAAAAGCAACCTACTGTGGGAAAATCTTCTGCTCAGTCACTCATGTTTCTTTTGAGACATGATTACCCAAGCATATATCATGTATCGCACTTAACTGACTGCCATTTATTTTGGACTTATCTGAAACAATAAGTCAATATTTTACATAAAATGAACTACTACTGATTAGACAAAAGGTGATGCTACTTATGTGGTGAAAGTAAAAGTGAATTCTTTCTGTGACCTTCTGTAGAAGTTAATGATTGATCAAACGAGCACTGCTCTCCTTCAGACTGACTGAAGACAGCAATCAGTGGTTGAAATTAATTAAAAGATGCAATATTTCATTTAATTTTTTATTCCCAAAATTGCACCTTTTCAGATTATTAATTTTAATCTGACAAAACTGATTCAAATGGGGAGGAGACATTATTTTTAATATAATCTCAAACTTCTCCATATGAGCAGCATTAATCTTACCAGTAGCTAACCTCAGCCTACTGCCTGCAATTATTCAAACTTTCAAAATGGTATAGTGAAATTATTTCCACTTAAAAAAAAAAATTCTGCCTATGCATTTTTATGATCAATAACCTACACAGCCTGTTTGTCTATGGTCAATTAAATATAGTAATTAAATTTTCCTTATTACTTGCATTCAAGGAAATCTGAAATGTTTGGATATAAAATTTTTCTCTGAACAAATAAGGAACAAATGCTTCAGATTTTTTTTTCCTCTCCCTCAGGTACTTCTTTTGGGTGACTGATTTAAAATGGATGCCTTTTCTCTGCTCCCTTTTGTTCAGAGAAATCAAGTTATTTTGGCAATCACTAGGTTTTCTTTATCAGTAATATTTCTTCCTCGTACATGACATCTAGTATATGTTTAATGGTCCCTTTCTTATATGAAGTGGGGAGAGTCAATGGTCTTGGTTTTCCTCTACCTTACTGAATTACTCTAGTTAATTCTGGGTTCAATTCTCCTTGGAATTATTTTAAAACATTTTTTCAAATTTTTTTAGTTTGATCATTCATTTGAAAACAACTTGAAGAAATTTTGAGAATATATAATTTTAGAAAGTGTAGAATTCAATCAAACCCTAGCCAATCACCATCCCTGCCAGATGCAGATCCTCTCTATAAGCTAGATTTTAGAACAGAAGAGACACATGGAAAGTCCCCACACTACTGCTACCAGAGTTCACATCATTCATCAAGACTTTGTGCCAGTTCAGAAGATAGAGAAAAACACACACACAGAAATTCAAAGAGCAGGTCAGAAGACTAGGACTTCAAGTTATTACTAAAATGAACTGCAGACTCTGAAGGCAATCCATTGTCATTTAATTTTAAGTGGGAATGATTAAAACTGCTGTATACAATTTCATTGTGTAACTCCCAGTCTTTATCAGTGCTTTTTCTCACCACCTGAAATCAGAAATCAAAAACATGTGGTAGAGGTTTGGATGGGTGTCAACAAATGCCAGCCAATTCTGGTGGAACCATGATACCAGCTGCAAAACAAGCAACATCTTTGAGTAAGGAGTCAGCTAGTAATGGCCTGAAGGAACTTGAAAACCAATTCAGGTTATGGGGCTACATTATTAGTCACTGCTGACCATCTTTGAAAGTGTTAAGAAATATACTTTCTGCTTTACATATTACTTGCAATCTTTAAAATGATTGATATGCATTGCCATTTGGAAAAGAAAGTTTGAACAATTGCAGCAAGCTATATATATATATATATATATATATATATATATATATTACTTTCACTAACTAAAAATATTAAAGTAATAAATTCAATTAAATCTTCACCAAATGACTTGAAACTTATGAGTAATATTTAATATAAAAAAATTGTTAGAGCTTCCATTCTGTAACAATTATGCCAAAAAAATAAATTTAGCTAAATTAATTTTAAAACATTTGTCAAGGATAAAGATTTTAAGTCTTCCAAAGTTGCATTACACCAATAATAAAAAAATAAAAATAAAAAAAAAAACTTGCTGAAATGTTACCTTTGGTGTCAAGTCACTTCTTTGAAATCAAATTATTTGCAAATGTATTACTAACATTATATTACTAATCTGAGGTTTATTCTTTGCATTTCTTATAATAGGAATAAGTAATCTTGTAATTGGCAGTTAAGATATAGATCTATTTTATGCCTTTTTTTGTCATCTATATATAAAAATTACTCAAATCAATATCTAGCTTGGCTTATGGCCATGTTGTTAAAACTACGGTTCCTGTATGTCACTTAAGCAACAGCAAGCCTAGTCAAAACCTAGATGGGTGACTGCTGGGAATATCAGGTGTTGTAAGCAGTTAGTGTAAAGAATAATGGCTCAGAACTATTAATCAGAGCTGAATTCCAATTGAGTTTGTTGTATTCAGTTACATGCAAATACTCTTGAAAAAGGTATAGCTCCATCTGTTCTTCTAGCTAAGGGTTAATTAGTAAGAATTGTATCACTAAAACCATTATCTTGGAAAAAAAAGTCTGCATACAAAAATATTTTGGCATTAAATCATCCATAGTTTGATATGCTGCTAAACAAAATTAACCAACCAACTAACCTGACTGGATGCTGCTTTATTCAAGTTGGGGCATTTTAACTATTGTTCTATGGTTTGTTATGGTTACAATTACAAACATGCACAAACCCAATCATTATTTTTAAAAAAATTGAGACATTGATATCAATTCAAGAACTGTTTTAAATAAGTGAAAATTATTATTTTTGTAATTAAATTTCAATTTAAATCAAGCTATATGCAGAAGTTTAATTTGTTACTAATATCAAGCAAAGGTCATCACCAGTGTTTCTGGAAATGTAAGGGAAGAATTAAATGCAGAACCTATTAGAGTAACAACTTTCTAAGTTGAGCAATAAGAGAAAGTTCAGAGAAACAAATTATATAATAGTAAGCATATCACTTTCTCATGTGTACACAAAGTTGCTGAATAGATTAAAAGGATTTTAGAGGTTTAAAATATCAGGATTTTTTTTTTTTTAAATCTCACTCATGTTGACCTCTCACAAGAGAAGGGGTTGAAAAGACTGCATTTATGCAAAATGTCAAAAAGGTGGCCAATCATTTAGTGAAAGCTATATTCAAAGTATAATAGTCTGCTATAGTAGAACCAATGGTGACTTCAACACTGAACTACATGACATGAACACAGGTAACCTATCAAGTTTATTTCAAATCAACAAGCAATGTCTCAAAACAATATTTATTCTTGACTCACTAAATCCTAATTCATGCTTCTAGCTGACAATGTTATACAAATGAAAATTGTGGTTTGCTTGAGAAAAATCAGTTCAGTTGATGAAAAACAAAAAAAAAAAAATTGTTCAAATTATTTCTGCCCAAACTATTAAGAATAACCTTTAAAATTTCTAATGGTTTTAATTCACTATTTTTCAATGAATATAATTCTGTTACATCATCATAAATTTTTACTATTCAGTTTCAAAGCATTGTTTTTATCTTTGTTGAGCAAAAAAAAAAAATTATATATTTAGACATGAGCAGTGGAACAAGAGCAGTCTACCTCATGTAGAATAAAAAAAGGGTTCTTGTAAGTTACTTAGATTGATATACATCAGAGGAAAGCTGGAGGACACAACAGCCAAAACCTTGTGACAAAAACTACTAAGATGAGGACAAGTCTGAATATAAACAATGTAAATAACTCATCCTAGAAATTCAGTCAATAAAATTTTACATTGATAATTTAATGAGAACTTGGGCTCATTGAAAAGAACAAGCTGTAACATTTACAACTGTTTGCATTCAGTAAACAGTTGTAAATGTAAATTGTTTCTTGTATTTAGTCAGTGACAGTTTTTGTCTAATACTTTTAGCATTATTCCTGCTAATGTGTTTAAAAAAGTACATTTCATGTAAAACAGGTAAAAACAAGGTCAATTATGATTTTGATGACTTTTAAATTCATTAATATAAAATAAAATGACATACTTTTATAGATAAATTTTCTTGGAATGCTTTCAACAAAGGTAAATAAACTAATTAGTTTATTAATATTGCTAATTATTATTTAGTATAGATGACATAAAATATTACACAAACAAAAATTACTTTATTAATTTAAAACAAAAAACATTTTATTAATATAAAAATTAAAATACAGGGTGCTCTGAGTAAATTTTTGCCATTTTATATTTTTAATTTCATGCGTACATTTTTTGGTTTAATCAACTGCACAATATAGTAAGGTTAGTTGGGCACTGTCTGTGAGAAAAGGAGCACCACAACACAATTCACTTTTCCAGAAATTTGGAAACAGCCTGCTGTATTGCTTGGTACTCATACCAGAAGCTCCAGTAAGAACATTCAGAGTGTTTGGGTGTCCATTTAAGGACAGTGCAAAGGATTCAGAAAAGAATTGGAGGAGTCTAATGGTAATTACGAAGGTATTTGGAGTGACCACTAGTGATGGTGACATTATGCCTTCATACATCTTTTTGTAATTAAATTTAAATCAAGGTATCTTCAAAAGAAGTTTAATTTGTTGCTAACATCAAGCAAATGTCATCACCAGTTATTCTGTAAATGTAAGGGAAGAATTAAAACCAGAACCTACCAAAGTAACAACTTTCTAAGTAGAGCAATAAGTTCAACACAAGGACTTCAGACTCAACACAGAGGCCTACATCAAATGTCTTGAGGAGGTAGTGCTGCCCTGAATCAAGAGACTGGCTGCTGGAAGACCTTATGTCTGGCAACAGGACTGCACCATGCAACACAAGCAGAAGAATCCAGTCATGGCTGTCAGACAATTTCTATGACCATATCACCCCTTAAACCTGGCCACCTAATTCCTCAAACTGCAATCCCCTTTGAATGAGAGACCAACAAAACACGAAAGATGAACTGAAGGCAAGGATTATGGCAGTATTCATCAACTTAAACAAGGAAACCATCAAGAGATAGAAGGATATTCCAAAGTTGACTGGAGGCCATGGTTGAAGCCAGTAGCGTTTATTTTATTTTATTTTATTTTATTTTATTAAATCGAACAAATTTACTCTTTAGTATTTCAAAATATTTTTGTATCATTTTGGTAAATAAATATATTTGTTAAAATGAGATGTCAGTGTCATGTAATTTAGATTTATGCATTACTTGTTTAATTAAATATTTTCCAGTGACATGTATTGTCTATGCAACACAAATACTCTAATTTTTTATATCATGTTCTTAGTAAATAAGCACATGTATTTGTATAATGACAATGAATTTAAGAAAGTGCAAGTCAAGTAATATCATATTAGAGTTACTTTGTAAACCGAGTTTCTTGTCTGCTACATCTCATCTCATACAACTTCTCTTGGTTACACTATTTACATTATTCAGACTATTGTCCTCATCTTTGTTGCCATTTGTACAATATTTTGATCATTGTATGCTCCGGCCTTCTTCAGGTGCTAGTAATTTCGAACCAAACCCTTTTTTAGAATCACTGGAGTATATCATTCTCATTCCTTGCATAAAGCCTCTTTCAGTAATCATGAGTTATCTCTCTTGAACCAGACCTTCTAAGTTACTTGTTCACCACTGTTGTAGCCTGGTATTGAACTCACAACTCTTTGGGTCAAGTCACTGGAACTAACCAAGTATATCTATATACACTGGGCCATGTGCACTTAACAACTGAATTTTTGGGACTTATAAACCTAATGATCAGTAACCATTTTTTTACCAGAGTTCATATTGCAATTTTTGATGTTAATGGTTTTCTCTAGTATTTTTTACCAGAGCTCATATTGCAATTTTGGCACTAATGATTTTCTCTGGCATTCCATATTACTGGTTCCCAAATTGTATTCATCTCTATGCTTGGTCAGCCTAGGAGATTTTTGTAGCCTAGCATATGCTATAATTATATCCTTAAGTTTACATAGTTTCCAGTGGTGTTCTCTATTTCAATTTCATTCCACAGAGGGCGGTGATCTTTCCTCATCCATATATGGTCAGCTATGCCTGATTTTCTATCTCCCTTCATGTTATGGCCTTGCGATGTTCTTGTAGCCTTAACTTAAGAGGGTGGCCTGTTTCTCCTTTATATTTCTTTCCACAGCTACATGGAATGTCATACACACAGTCCTTAGTCATGTCCTCCTCTGTTAGGGGTCTTACTCGGGAGAGGTACTTGCAAGGTGTAGAACCAATTCTAAAGATTGTCCTGATGTTATATGGACCACAGATCCTTTGTATTTTCTCCAATAACCCCTTCACATAAGGTAGACAGACTGAGGCTGTTTTCTGAGAGTTGTTATCCTCATGCACCCTCCCGTTCATGTTTGTTGGAGTTATGTACCCTGGATAATTGTTACATTGTAGGGTACTGCTTATACTGACCATTTCCTGTTTTTATGTCTGTGTCGTCACTTATAACTTTTGCTCGATATTGCAGGCAGCGGACAATTCCTTTCTTGACATTGTATTGGTGGTGGAAGTTGAAGTTGAGGTATTGTCCTGTGAATTCTTTTGGTTATCCATACAAATGAAAAATTCTCAACTTTTTAATTTTTAAGGTGTGGAATGGCATTCTCATTGAAAAACAGATACTTGACAATTTAGAATGAAAAAAGTATTATAAAACAATAGAGGAATTTGCTTTAAAAAAATAAAGTGCTTGGAATTCATGTTTAAAGTAACTATTTCTTGTTTGTACAACAAATTATCAATTTTACTTATTTTTGTCTGTTAGATTTAAATGAACTCTAGATTATATATGAGATATTCAACCATTGAAAATCATTTTCAAAAACTAAGTTAAATGTAAAACAGCAGGTTAAAAAAAAAAATTAAATCTCCAAGCCCCAGAGTGGTCACTATATTTTGAAAAAGTTCTCTAATTAAAAGGAAATAACCAAGTTGGTCTTCAGCTATTTCAGTGCATGTATGCACACAGATTTCTTTCATTTCAGTTAGGTTAAATTGTAATAAAATGTTTAGTGAATATATCCTGATGGATGTTGTATGCTTTAGAGTAAATCATAAATAATTTTCTTTTACTTTACTCTTCTAAATATTACAATTGATTCCCTCAAATAGAAGTTCCTTAAAACTCAACCTAGAACATATTTGAAGAGAGAGAAAAATTATCAGCTTCACTGGTTTAAATTACAAATTTGGAACCTTGTCAAAGGTAAGAAAATTTAAGGAAACAGCATTACGTAACAGACAGATTCTTACAGTGGATTAGTGTGAATGACTTTGCTTAATATGAAAAAAATAATTAAAATGGAGATCATTACTTATATATATATATTATAAATTATACTTTAGAACATGTACAAATTATCATCTACTACAAAGTGTACATTTTGTTTCGACATTGAAAGAACAATGTCTCATCAGGTAGTGTGAAGGGAGATAGAAAATTCTTTACCTTATATTGGCAAATTATGTGTGAGAGGTAAGTGGGGTAGAGAAAATGGGAAATCAGAAATGCAAGTTGTAAGTTAGAATTTGAACAAAAAGAGGAAAGAGAAAGGAGAGAGAGGTGATTAATGGACATGTTGAAAATTTTGGCAGAAGGTACGGTCCTTTACAACCTTTTATGGCCAGTCCTTTGGGTTTAACAATTAGAAAGAAGTAAGAAAATGTATATGAAGTGGGAGGGAGTAGGAGAGGATGGGCTAAGGGATAGGAATTGGTAGTGGATAAACATATCTGTATTATTGAAGTATACAGCTACAAATATTTTTATATTTAATATATTTTTATATTTAAACTTAATTTAAAATTTAGGAAATCTTTTTTTATATTGTGGTGATACGGAGCAAAAGCGATGGACCGGATGTTTGCACCCTCACAATCAAAAAGCAAATGATCAAAACTTGACGGTGCACAGCTGGCCTCGCACAGATGTTCCATTGAAAAATAATTAATTAAATCTTAAATTTCTAGTTCGCAAGCCTACGTGAATTTTATCTATCGGCCAATGGGAAGCCCAGAATGAAATACGGATATGAATTCCCAAATGATCTGCTGCAATCCAAAAAGAAGATATAAAAAGCCGATACAGAAAGCATCGCCAGACAAAGACTGACAGACTCGAGAGAGACGAATGTAATTAGTATCTCCCTTGACCAAGTCAAGTGACTTACTATGTTTGCCTCCCTTACCTTCTTCCCTGTCTCAAAACTACTTACTGACCTAAGGAGCGAATACATCAAAGACATTCCTTACTCACAATGCTCCCACATTCCTAAGTATTCTCTTTTCAGCATTTATTGCCATGAACATTTTAACGTCTGTTGGACATATACTTCAAGTATTACTTTAATTGTAAAAACCTTAATTGATATGTGTATATATAAAATGTTATTCTCAACTCAATTTGTTTTTCTTGACTTATAATCATTTTATGACTTATAGTGGGCTATCTACAACAAGGCCAAATTCTGTCAATCTTCAACAATACACAACTACCCTTCACTAGGACGGACTCTCCACTATAAACTGGAAAAGAATGGATAACCCGCTATAATATAAAACTTTAATTAGATCACAATTTGTAGTATGAAATAAAGGTAAAATTAGAGGTAAGAGTATATATATAAAAAGGGAGATATCATACAGTTAAAAGTGAACATTGTGGTACTAATATTAATACTATAAAGGTTTATTGTTTCTAGAGATCCTAACTTTAGATTTTGTAATTTTAGCATGATTGTAAGGTTAGTTCTTTAATGTTTTTGCAGTTTACTATGGTTTCATGCCACTGGTTTAGTAATATGTTGCTCCTCATGTATTTAATGATTTCCATTTTTTTCTTGAAGACAAAGGAAACATGGTTCCTTTACCGATTTAGATGTTCTGGTTTGTTTTAGGATTTTTCTCGACTTTTTTCTTTTAGTGAAATGATATAAGAAATGTCATTGTTGACATACTTTGTGAAGATAATCATACACTTTAATCAACAGAGTATGACAAGGGTTAAGTGAACCACTCTAAGTCTCAAACCTACAGAAGTTTAAAAGACAACACTAACTTTATGATATAGAGTTAACCAAGAATTACTTGGATACAAATGCTTGTAAGTGGAAAAAATCATGTTTTGTTTTAGGATTTTATCTATTAATATATTAACAGTTTATGATATATATTTTTTTTTAATCATTTCACCCTGAGCAAGGCAGAAATGCGACTGATGAGCAGGGGGCTACATAACTGTAAAAAGATTAATTAGAAAAGAGTGAGGAGTACAAACTAGTTAGAAAAGAGCAATAGAAAGCTGAGAATGCAGGTACGATGACAGATACATAGGTGGAGAGAAAGGGAAGGATATACGGGGGTGGGAAGAGAGCTAGAGTCCAGTGGTTAATAGATGAGTATTGACATTGCATTTAAATTTCTGGAGGTTGCAGCTGTCAGGAAAGCAAGAATATGGGAGCGAGTTCCACAGGCGGGAAGTGCGAGAGAAAAAGAAGAAGCTGCAGGATAGGTAAGACTTATTAAACGTGTTAAAGCTTTCACTTAATTTAACATAGCAAACTTGAGCTGTGGCAAGGGGAAAAACAAAATAATCATAGCTTTATTTTAGTGTCAACTGCATTTAAACACACACTATATATAAGTAGATAGCTTTTGTCTAATTTTTTTAGAGGAATTATTATTTATACTATTTATATTATTCTATTAGTGCTATTCAACCTATACAAGGCCCAAGCGCCAATCAAGATAGTGTTCATGACTGAGGTTGTTGTATGGATGTAAGCAGAGGCATTAAGTGCAGATTATGAGGACAAGGATGATAGCTAAAGGCTGACCCTCAACTTGAAGAGGATATGATTGTAGCAATTGAGGAAGCATCCCCCTGGAAATCTGTTCCACAAAGTAGTGGTTCTTGGGAAGAAGCTGCCTGAGAAGAGTTCTCTTCTTTTCAATGGAATACAAAAGGAATGAAAATGATAACATTTGGTGTGTCATACTGCTCAAAGCAAGGCAATATGTATTATTGGAGTAATAAGGGATAAAATAGTGAGTGACAGATGTGATATTCTATTTCTGAAATTGTGGGGATATTTGACATCTTTTTTGTGTCGGGTCACACATGTATTGCCAACCAAAATGATTGGGACCTGAGGCATCTATCTAAAATTGTCTTTGGTAAAAGACAAGTGGCATTCGATCAAATCACATCCATATCCAATGCAGGAGGTAATATTAGGTTATCCCAAAAGTTCATAAACATTTGCAAAATGGGTCTATCTGGTCCAGCACAATCGAGACAAGTGATGGGTTCAGAAAAGGCAAGAGACAACGTCAGTTCCAAAACAAGATTGATTCAGCAACAATGTCATGTTGTGCATTTGGCAGAACTTTGAAGGAATCGTGCATTATGAGCTGGTTCTGAATGGTCGTGCCATCAGTGCCGAACTTTACTCTCAGCAACTTGAGCGGGTCTACAAAAAGTTGAAGCAAAAGTACCCGGCTCTGATCAACCGAAAGCGCGCTTTGATGCAGCAGGACAATGCCAAGCCACACACCGCCAGGAAGACCAAAGACAAGTTTGAAGCGCTGGACGGCGTTGAGGTTCTGCCACATCCAGCCTACAGTCCTGACTGTGCTCCATCAGATTACAGCCTTTTCTGCTCAATGCAACACTTTCTGAAGGGCCACCAATTCGACTCGTTTGATGAAGTCGAGGAAGCGTGTCAAGAATTCTTTGATTCAAAGCCGGCTGAATGGTACTTTGACCAGATCCGAAAGCTTGTAGATCGATGACAGAAAGTCTTGGAAAATGATGGTCTTTATTTTGAGCAATAATCTTTGTTGTTTTTGCGAGTAAAATTTCAATTTTTTGCAAGTGTTTTCTGGGAACCTTAGATTACTTGGCGAGTACAATTTAAATTTTTTGCAAGTGTTTATGAACTTTTGGGACAACCTAATATTAACAGCAAATGAGTAAAATTTTCCTTTTCATCTTTCTCTAATCTAACATTCAAAGTTTTACTACCAGAAATTATTGATATGATTATTTACTGTTTGTCTCTAGTAACTCAAGTTTAACAACTGTTTGGACATTTTTTCTCATACGTAAACGCTCAGCCTTAACAGTCGGACAATTTTTACACACATTCACTTCCATGGTCCCACTCAACCAAGATATTTCCTCTTTTTTCAAGCACCTCATCACTTTTCCCATAATGCCTAAAAAAAAAAAAAAAATTACTTTGAAAGAGACAAAGAAATTAAAATTTCAATTTTTTGCAAATGTTTTCTGGTAACCTTAGATTACTTGGCGAGTAAAATTTCAATTTTTTTGCAAGTGTTTACGAACTTTTGGGACAACCTAATAGATATGTATCTAGGTCAGTTCAGTATTCTTTGTTATACCTTGCTTCAAACTGAATCTATTTCTGCTTTACTCTACATGTCGGCCAGATGAGAACGCTAAGAAAGTAAAACTAAGTCATTCTCTGCTTCACATCTGGCTCAGAAAATCCAATCCCCTTAAAAAAAAAAAAAATTAAAAATTAAAATACACTATAAAAGGAGTTAATCATGAATATTGCTGCGAAATCAAAAAACATGACAAAATATACTGAGTCATAATCCATCCTGTCCACTTTTACAGGACACTGCTTATGATGCTGGAGCAGAGTCGCAGATTAGTGGGCAAGCTGTCAATGGCACCACAAGCTAACTTAGTCAACTAACTGAATATTCACATCAATTCCAGGTGCCACAGAGTCTCCTTTTCCTTCAAGTCACTTCTCCTTACCCAACAAAATGTCTTGCCTTACCTTTTTTCCTCAATGACCCATGGATCTCAGTTGCCAACGAATTACCATGCAGACTGGTGGTAGTTCCATAATGGTGTTCATGTTGCATAGCTTGGCTTATTGATTGGTCACCAGTAGATTGCACTGTTTTACAACCATTTTCACACATTCATAGACATCAGGGCACCAGATTATTGGACACAAGATGCCTAGAATTGGTTTGAAGAATATTCTGGATACTTCCTGAGAAACCCAATTGAGCATTTATGGGATGTAGTGGAGAGATCTGTTCATATGCAAGATTCTACAACTACAAATATCAGGGAACTATGGACAGCTACTGAGATAACATATCTTCCCATCTCTTCAAAGATTTTCCAACCACTTGCGGAAATGATACCATGCTGATTTAGAGGGCTTCCAACACAATACACAGCATTGATTCTATGACTTTTAGCACATTATTGTATGAAATTGTTATGTCCTTATTAGTTTTTTATATGTGAATTTTTAGATATATTTTTCTAATAAAATTACTTTACTCTGCTCTTTTCTGGAGAGAGTCTATAACAGGGTAATAGCACCGCATCAATGTTGTACTGCACAACAGAGTGGTGATACTGGCACAATGTTTTCAGTGGGTACCTCCAAAAGTTTCCTAAAAAAGAAGAGCATACCATGATGAAAAAAGGCCCCAAACTGGATAAAAATAAAATTTTATCATCAAAATGTTTATGTTATTATTAAGAGGAAAGACCAAGATGTTTTTTGATCATTTTATTACATTTTTAATCTTTTCTAGTGCATTCAAAATTTTGATTAAGAATCTTGTTTTTCTTGTATCAGCAGGTGGGTTAAAAATTAATAATTCATTTTAGCATCTTTTTTGGTGTTTAAAACATTCTTTTGGAAATTCTTGCAAAAATCAAATTGTCAGATTTTAATGAAATTTTCAGGTCTTATGCACAAATCAATGAAATTAAATTTTATTTCTTTACATCCATTATGCCCACTTGGTTTTACAAAATTTCAAGAGATCAAAATTTCAGCCTCTTCATATTTATATTAGTTAAAAGCAGAACTTCTTGGAGAATTTAAATCATCAATTTGTTTTTGTCAAACAGAAACATCATTTTTATACACTGAATTATAAAGTAAAAAATGCAATAAAACTATGACATTTAATTAGAATAACTTAATTGCTTTTATAAATAAAATATATTAAGAGCACTATTGTCTTAGGAAAATTTTTTTCAATGACTAATGAATTTTTGCAAGAATTGTTTTCTCTCTTTTTTTAAAATTTTGTTTAGAAACATTCTGTATTAATTTCAGCCTTTTAGATGATTTTAAGTGAAAACCAAATGGAAAAGCTTAATACAAATAATCAAACACCAATATTTTTAAAAGAATTTTGAATTTTTTTTATTTGTACAAACATACCAATTTTTGTAAGTACAGGTGACCATACACAACACAGTCAGAAAATAAATGCAATAACTATAGTAAAATTAAAGCCAACATTTTCAAAATTCAATAAAATATTATATTACACAGAATATTTCCCTAATTTTTTAAGATTACTAAGTACTTAAAAATTATTTTAAAACAAGCACAAACGTCATTTTCTTCAGTTAAGTTTTACAGATAAAATCTCCATAGAACAACATTAGACTTGTCATCAGGCTGTTAGTGTCAACACAGCTACTGATAAGTTAAAAAATGCATTTCTGCAAGATTTTAAAGTGAATAATATTTGTTTCAAATCAGATTAATTATACTTTAAGTCAGCTAATATTACTCAAATAAAGTTTCAGAAAAGTATTTTTTTAAATTTTTAATAAAGAGAATTACATTATGATGAAAGAGGACTGAAATAGGCTGTTAATAAGCCATTTTAGTAAAATAAAAAAATAAAAACTCCTACCAGTCAATCTAAATTACTTTTTGAAATACAGTAAAATTTATTAGCTTGAAATTAAAACTAAAATAAGTTTCAAAAAAGCTTTTTTTTTGTTAAATTCATTTTAAACCTTAGGTATCACGTTTTTGTGGAGATTTTTAGTTTTAAGACATAAGAATGCCTAATGGTGATTTCAAGAAGGAAATAATTAGGATTAAACAGTGGAAAATTTGGGAAACTGATTAGGTTCTGAAGAAAATGAAAGAAAGAACAGGTTAAACATAATCATTAAAAACCATACAATGAATTCGGAGATGTCTCTAGGAAGATTCAAATCTGAAATAAACCAATTAAAATTCATTAGGATTCACTAAGACTGGATATTTCCCAACCTATCCACTTGCTTGCAGATTTTTGGTCTTCCGAAACTTCCCAAATTCCAAGTACGTATGTTATATATCGCCGTACGACGACAAAACAACAAACACGCATATATAAAAATATAAGGTTATATTTTTATTAATGACGACGAACCGTGTGGAATAGAGAACAGGAGAGTGAGAGCGCACATAGAATGGGTTGACGGGAGTGTAGTTTTGCCTGTGGTGTTTCTCTGCTTCCACTGGCCGTTCTCTGCTGGCGAATCCGTGTGTCGAGGTCTTTATATAGTCTTCTAGAACCGGGACTTTCCTTCCGGTTTTGCCTCGCCCACACAACGCCCACGTAATTCCCAGAGACACCTGTTCTGTTTGCCTCCGTAGTCATTTCCGCCGCTGTCGGAAATAAGGTCAAACGACATCCGCTCCGGCCTCGACAGGATGTATTTCACAAACACCCGTCTTGTCGTTTCGCCGACCCCTTCACCAACGGGAAACACCATCACTTGCATCACTTCCTCGGGTGGGGCCAGATTGTTATATTACACTCCTCGCCCTCCCATTTTCCAAAATGTTCACCTAAGAACATTTTAAGCGCAACACCCTCACACACCCCCCATGCCACACAAGCCCGACAATTGTACAAAACCTGTGCACGCCGAAACAAACAAAACAACAAAAAAAAATATATATAGGGGAGCCTACATCGGCAACCCAACAATGTTCGTGTCCATTGTGGAATTTTCATAATGTTCTCCCAGCTCAATGTTTCATTGTTCTTTTTTTTTTTTTTTAAGTTTCTGTAACTTTCAATGTTCGTTTCCTTTCTCGACTCTGTCCATACGCGTAGACGCCTCGATGCACGACCATATGATCATAGGCGGTAACCGCGCCCCAGTTTCCAAACTGACATCGAGTAAATGACCTTTGACCAACACCATGCGTGTTTCCGCTCGAGTTTATTGTTACACATGTAACTTCATTTAATTTAATTTAATTTCAAACATACTATGTTTGAACACAGAAAAACTGCCATTATCTGCAGTACATATCATTCATAGTCTGACCGAGAAATGTTCAATAGAAAACGAAGAAAATTACCCTGATTCCAACGTTAATCCGCATGCAATTTACTTGTGGAGGATTAGAGGTTTCATCTATCTTAATTTAGTCTAAAAAAAATGGACCCATGACTCTTAATTCATTAGTTTGTATCTTCCGCATGTTTTGCTATAAGGAAGGTGACCTAACTATTTCACTTAAACTATCGTTAATCCTCCCACTGCTTTCTTTCCCAATCCTATAGCATATCAGCCAATAAGTCTACAAGACTTTTCAGTTGTTCTTTCTTTTTGTTCCGATCAACTGTGGAATCTGCAGGTCTATCCGTGCTTTTTGCCCCAACAGATGTTTCGCACTTTGAGCAATCATCCTTGAACGTGGATGAAACATTATTTATACCACCGATTCTATCATCACTATCAATAGTTGACACGTTTTTATTCGCCATTTTACGTCGCGTCATGATGCGACGCTCCATTAATGGAACATCAGACTCATCGTCTGATTCCACACGTTGGTGTCGATTTTTGTGCACTGGAAAGTCGGTCTGTTCCGCTCCGGATTCGTCATCCGAATCACTGGATTCTACTGGAGCAGCCAATACAATCTTTCGTAACGGCCTATCGGAAGTAGGGATTTTCCATTCATCAATGGACGCTGCCTGAAGATGCTCAGCATGCGTCTTAATGACTGAGCCGGTTAACTGATCTCTAATTCTATAAGAGACCGGGCCAGTCTTTTCAATGATCACATAATATGGCCGCCAGCGCACATCTAACTTCCCTTTCTTTTGGTGATTCTTATAGTACACCAAATCACCAACCTCAAAAGTTGTATTTTTCGTCTTACCACGCGACTTATCTATCGCGGCTCTCCTCGCTTTTCTTATATTATTCCTAACTAAAGTGAAGCTACGATGCATTTCCTGTAGTGCAATTTGGTGATGCTCATCACCATAATATATGCGACAAGGCCTCAGTATATTGTCCAAAAGCAAAATAACATCCCTGTTGTAGAGCAAGTAATACGGTGAAAACTTAGTGGTCTCGCTCACATGAAACCGGATAGCCGCCAACATTTGGTTAATGTAAATATCCCACGACTGTTCGTTGTTGCCGATTTTTTTTGCTAGAACATCATGCATTGTTCTGTGAAACCTCTCAACCTTACCGTTGCTCTGGGGGTGATAAAAAGAAGTTGTCACATGGTGTACATTTAGCTCTTCTAATGTCTTTTTCATTACCCTGTTGACATTTTCTGGCCCATTATCAGTTAAAAGTGGTGGTGTCCCAAGAAGTGGTGTCCCAAATCTGGGGAAAATTTCGTCAACTAAGAGATGCACCACTGTTTCTGCCTTCTTGTTAGGAACCGCAAATGCCTCCGGCCAACCACTGTACATATCTATGAATGTAACTATGTATTGGTTACCTGAATGGGTCTTTGGGTAGGGTCCTGAGACATCTAAAGCAACCTTTGTGAAAGGAAAAGGAGGGAAGTCACATTCCTGTATGGGGGGTTGCTGCTTCTTTAGGTTTCTTGTCTGACACGGGATACATTTACCTACGAAATCATTTATTTCTCTAAGTAAACAAGGCCAGAAATACTTTTGTTTTATTGAGTGGAATGTCTTATCCACCCCCATATGGCCACTGTCATCATGGCATTGAACTAGCACCCTTTTTCTAAGGTGAGATGGTACATACAGCCTGATGAGGGGTTCATCATCAGGTTGAGACAAATAGTACACCACCTCATCCATTACTATATATCTCTTCTGTTCTGCTTTGGTAGCCCTACCATTTCGTAATCTAATCTTCAGGTCTAAGATGTTTTTGTCTGATTCTTGCTCCCTGATTATGTCTATTCCTTTCAATGTGGGCCGTTCGGGTGCCTCTGATGAATTTCCGACATTTTTATGGGCTGCTAATTCTTCCGGCTCCATTAGGTTGGAGTTTATAACACTAACCAAGTAATTTCTATCATCTATATCTACTGGAGAAGCAATATGGTCTTCGTTCACATCAACAGCGCGTGATAAGAGATCCGCGCAAACATTATCCTTACCCTTAAGATACTGTATGCTGCAATTGTAGCCAAACATGCTCAGAGCCCAAGTCTGTATCTTCTTATTTTGTATGAGCGAGTTAAGTAAGTGCTCCAGGGGCCTATGATCAGTGTATATTGTGAATGTTGCGCCATGCAGGTAGTGATTCAGTTTTTGAAGAGCATAGTGTATGGCATAAGCCTCTTTCTCTATAGTTGACCACCTCGTTTGTGTGTCACTTAATTTATGGGACAATAAATAAATTGGTTTTTCTACATCCTTCCTATTTTCCTTATCGTACACCACCTGGGATAGGCATGCGCCAATCGATTGATCGGATGCGTCAGTATATAACCTATACGCCTTATTTGGGTTGGGATAGGCTAGTGTTACCATCTCCGCGAGCTTCGTTTTTAGTGTATCGAAAGCGGTTTGGCAAGCATCGTCCCATTGGAATCGTGCATATTTCCTTGTCAAATTGACCAGCGGTTCGGCTATATCAGAGAAATTTCTAATAAAGCGGCGATAGTATGAGGTCATCCCAATAAAAGCTCTTACTTGCCTAACAGTGGTTGGAGTAGAAACTGACTTTATAGCCTTGACTTTATTGAGGTCTGGTTGTATTCCCTCTTCACTTATCTTGAACCCCAGGTATTGGGTCTCTTTCTTAAAGAACTCACACTTAGCTGGCTTCAGTTTAAGGTTGTGCTTACGTAGACTACTCAAGACTGTGTCTATATGTCTTAAATGATCTTCCACCGTATTTGAAAATATCAGAATATCATCTAAATATGCCAGAGCAAAATCTTCCTGTCCCTGTAAAACAACTGACATTAATTCCTGGAAGATGCCGGGTGCGTTTGCAAGTCCAAATGGCACAACATTAAAATGAAACAGACCCTTGTGGCAGGTGAATGCACTTTTTTCTTTGTCATCATCATGAAGCTTAACTTGCCAGTACCCTGATTTTAAATCAAGCTTCGAAAAGTACCTTGCCAAACCAAGTGATGCCAGTATATCATCGATGACAGGAAGAGGTCGAGCATATTTCTTTGTAATCTTATTAAGTGCTCTAAAGTCTACACAAAATCTCTTACCACCGTCTTTCTTCTCTACTAAAACTACTGGAAAACCCCACGGGCTATTGGATCTCTCAATTACACCTGCCTGCATCATTTCGTCGATTGCTGAATCCATTGTCTTTCTTTGTTTGAGGGGTGTGCGATATGGGCGTTTTCTTATGGGCTCATGCGTTCCAGTATTGATACGCATCTCCATAGTATCGGTTCTGCCCAGGTTCTTGTCGTCACTAACGAACATGTCCCTATTTCTTTTTAGCAATTTGTTAATTTCAGGCTTGAATTCCTCCGGTACATGTACCTGTTCCAAATCTACATCAGGACTTTTATTATTTTGTTTATCGAGCATAGTAATTTCAGTAATATTACCTGCCCTTTCCAATTTAGCCAGTGGACACCCCCGTCTCAAAGTGATTGTCTGGTTAGTGTTATTCATTATCAGCAACTGAAACTTACGAGACTTTGGCATTTTTACAACTGCGTTGGCTACTGATATACCACATAAGTTGCTAACATATCCACTACTCAGCTGTTCGATTTCATATTCTTTGCCACGTCCATTTCTCAGCCTGGTTAATCCCAGACAAGCATGCAGGTGTTGAGGTCTTAATGTTACTTTTTGAGCTAACCTAACAACAGAGGAAATATGAACATCCTCCTCTAATGCCAGGTATTCTTCACCAATCTTCAATGCCCCCAAATCGAAATACATTCTTACCCCGTTCTGCATCAGCCAATCTCGGCCAAGTATAACGTTTCTATTGAGATTTTTCACGACTAAAAAATCATGGGGTATGGACTTACTTCCTATCTGGACCTGTAGACGACAAAGGCCTTCAACGTATAACGGGGATCCATTCGCAGTTCGAAGTTTAATGTCCCTCTTTTGCAGTTCAAGTCCCAGTCGCAATTTTTTAAATACGCTACAGCTTATAACCGATACCTCTGCTCCCGTATCTACCAATGCCCTATAAGGTCTACGTTCTATTCTAATAAAGATGGAATTTGGCGCGCCCATATTACCAACTATGTGCGTTGGTACCGTCTTGTTCCGTTCGTTGGCCGTCGCACGAACGGACCTCTGCCGTTTCCCGGGGCGCGTCTACAAAATTTCGCTATGTGGCCTTCTTTCCCACAATTCCAACACCTAACAACGCTCCCGTTCCTCTCCCGCTCATGAGTCTTGTATTTAGTTCCCCTATTACCAACTTTTCTATTGTTCTTATTCCTATTATTATTAGTATTAGATTCAGCGGGGCTTACGGCTTCTATCGGTACCCGTCTCCGAGAGTGGCAAATTTCCATAGGCTCCTCTTCGTATTCAGAGTTTGCATCGAGTCGAATTTTCCATCTCAACTCAGATAACGCTTTCTGATAGGCAGCCTCTAGTGTTTGTGGCTCATCCTTCATAACTGTCATCTTTATTTCCCGATCCCTTAGACCTTTTATGAAAAATCCTAGAACTTGTTTTGTCACAACTTCATTCCTCCCGTCAACCCCAACATATGCGCCCTCCGCTAGGCGTACTACTCTCTGCATGTAGTCCTGCACCCCCTCCGTTCTACCCTGCTTAATGTTCACTAATTCGACTAACCGTGCGTCGGGGTCTAAAACCAATCTGTAATATTCCTTTAAAGAAGTTTTTAACTCTTTCCATGTGAGTTGTGGGTTATTAGAGATTAGTCTATATACATAGTGTCCAACAGCTCCCCTTGTTGTGAGAAGAGCTGCCTGACACTTGTCTTCTTCTGCCACGCGCACAACTTTAAAATACCTCTCCATATCCTCCAACCAAGCACTATAACCACCATCTTCTTTGCATGCTAATGGCTGTATATTTTTTAAAAAAGATTCTCCCCTTAAAGTGTTTGACACCGAACAAGCCACATTTCTCAATTCTAGGGTCAGACCTTGAACAAAATCGGCAAAAGTATGCTGTTCCATTTTTTTTTTTTTTTATTAGACTTATTATAAACTTATGAACAAGAGCAGAACACACACAAGATCGAATCAAAAGTCACCTACCTTTCGTTGATGTCGTCCGGTTGCTTTCTATTTTCGTCTTCTATCTGGTAGTTTTAATTCCATTGAATTTCAATTGTCGCCGTGGTAACCAAGCTCGTATCTATCTGTTTTGTTGTTGTTGTTGTCTTAAAACAGCAAGTCACTGGGCACCAATTTGCGTATGTTATATATCGCCGTACGACGACAAAACAACAAACACGCATATATAAAAATATAAGGTTATATTTTTATTAATGACGACGAACCGTGTGGAATAGAGAACAGGAGAGTGAGAGCGCACATAGAATGGGTTGACGGGAGTGTAGTTTTGCCTGTGGTGTTTCTCTGCTTCCACTGGCCGTTCTCTGCTGGCGAATCCGTGTGTCGAGGTCTTTATATAGTCTTCTAGAACCGGGACTTTCCTTCCGGTTTTGCCTCGCCCACACAACGCCCACGTAATTCCCAGAGACACCTGTTCTGTTTGCCTCCGTAGTCATTTCCGTCGCTGTCGGAAATAAGGTCAAACGACATCCGCTCCGGCCTCGACAGGATGTATTTCACAAACACCCGTCTTGTCGTTTCGCCGACCCCTTCACCGAAGGGAAACACCATCGCTTGCATCACTTCCTCGGGTGGGGCCAGATTGTTATATTACACTATTAGATCTCAATTGTTCACATGATTACCAAAATTCAGGCTATGGGTTTAGCCTGACTGTGATAAAAAAAAAAAAAAATGGCATACTATAAAAAGTCTATGTGCATATCAGTGACATTGTACATTTAAGAGAATTTCTTACCTGAGTGAGTAATTTCGATTTTACAAGGATGCAACATGCAGTTCTGTGATTAATCAGAGAAACTTAACATTCACAGAAAAAGGAAAGTTTTTTACAAGCAAACATAAAAAGTACTTACCAGTGTAATGACTAGCTTATATTTATATTCACAGTATCAGGAGTATACAGCAGTCTCAAATGAAGAAAAGAGTAAAACAAGAGTAGTATGTAGTAACTGTATATAAAAAAAAAAAAAAAAAAAAAAAAAAATCAATTTGTGACAGCACTTTGAGCTTAGAAAATATTTTAAAAAACAAAAAAAAAATCACAGAACTAGAAATTTGTGTCTTTATTAATTTAAAAAGTTTTTAAGATTTTTCTTTAACCTTGTAGACTCTCTGTTGAAGACCACAGCTGTCTATGCAAGGTATTGCTACTGTACTTTTTGTAGGAAAATTTAGTAGGTATTTGTATGTACCTACAGAATACATTGGCCGACTCAAAATGTTAAACTACTGGTCAGAACTCTTGACAACCTGAATTAAGATGGGATGATTTGAATATCATAGTTGTGGAATTCTGACAGTGATGGACTGTCTTTAAATTTTGATATAAGACCAAAAAGGTGCAAAGACAGCACAGCTGCAAAAACAGAAGGGTTAAGATGTCTTGTCACATCCAGATTCCTTACTGAGACAAAGTACCATGTTGGGTAACTGGTTAACATATATCCTCTCTGCCTCCCTTTAAAAAACAGGACTATTATAACTGTTCCTTATGAAATAAAACAAGTAAAAAATATTTTTTATCAGCAATTCAGTCTGTGATATAGCATTATGGTCTGAAGAATTGAAGCTAGAGATGACACAAAAAATGCAACATGCACTCGAATGGAACATGGCACAAGTCCAGGCTTGAATCTTAATAAAATGGAAAGAGTGCTACCTTAGAGAATGGCCTCGTGGAGATGGACATGTATTATTTATAACCCCAAATGGAATTCTAGATGGTCTATGTAGTCTTTTTTTTTAAGATGTCATGTATTCTAAGTATAAATGTGCATTGTAGTGCAAGGGATAGCAGCTCGGAACAAGAAATCAGGGAGCTGTGTTCAAATTCCAGTTGAATTCGTTGCATTCACTTACGTGCAAATGCTCTTGGGAAAGGTATTAATCTCTTCCCTCCAGTTATGGGTTAAATAACAGGACAGATTTGGTTCTATAGCGTTGGCTGGCAACCAGTCTACCGCAGAAAGTAATAGCAACCTACTGTGAGATAATCTTCTGCCCAGTCAGTCATGTCTCAAAAGAGACATGATCACCCAAGCGTGTATCACGTATGGCTTTTTTGACTGACTGTTCTAAGTAATGACGGCTTGAAAGTCTAAAATCTATTGTCTAACAAAATTCCATTAAATTAACTCTTCAACTTTTTCAGGTTAATAGTTGGTAATTGTTTTTTTTTTAGGCACTATTGCACAATAATATCTACAAAAATTCAAAAATATTAAAAGATCTTTTGCTCTCTTCTGCCACGAACATAAGTGGAATAGAGGTGGTACTGTTAGTGTTAAAGAAACTCAAGTTGGGTTAATAAGCTATTCTGCTTTATGTTTTTTTTTTGCTTGTTGCAAAGTACAGTGTAACCCTGATATAAGAGAGTTGTCGGCACCGGATAAAAGTTATCTTATATCCGGGTTTGGTCTATTTTATATACATTACCACAGGCTTTAATTTGGGACCAGATAAAATCTCTCTTATATCCGGGTTATACATCTACTTTCAGGTCAGTATGCAAATATTAAAAATGGTTTTTTGCCAATGTCGGTTAAAGTTTAAGCCTAGAAAAATATTTATAAATGCTCATCTTCCCGATAGCACAAAAAAATCAATATGGAATCGGATAAATAATCATCCATCAGAACAAATTAAAAATAAAATAAAAGGATCTGGACTGGTTTAGAAGACTGTTAAAAGTAACTACTAGTGATTTAGAGTGTAATTGTTATTCCCAATTAATTTCCATTTGTAATTGCGTAAAAAGTAATTTAAAGCTTTCCTGATTGACAAAAAAACTATTTTTAAACATGCTAAAAACATTTAAACATTTCAGGAACTTGAATAAAAGTAGTAACTTGAAGTTATTTTGTATTGGTGTTAACACCAATACAAAATAATTTTTTTATAAGGAATTCGGACTGAAGTGAAACATGTTGGAAAACTGACCATTTTTTTGCCACGTGAGCTCGTAAACAGTTAACATCACTGACCACTCTCGGATGCTTGTCTCATGAACTGATGTATTACAATGTATTCAATATGTGAAGTAAATAAAAGAAAATAACTTATTTAAATTTAATTTCCACTTTTTTATGTTTCCATTTACAAAACGTCGCAAGATTTTCATGCTGACACAGATAATTCAAATTGAACTTAACACCTGTAGAATTTTTTTTTAAATTCTAAAAAGGCCTACCTGCTGTAGGACTTCTCTTAGACATTAACTGCAGTTCGAATAATTGGTGGCCATTGGTCATTCTTCTTAATTCACTCAATATTGCTACTGTATTTTTATATACTGCTTTAAAAAATGGTCATTGATCAAATTAACGTCACGGTTTGGTTTCGTTTCAGAAGTGAATAGTTTTTTGCTTTTTTCCAACTTTTCTTTTCCCTATCGGCAGCAAGAAAGGATTTGCTACAGTTACAATACATTTTTCAAAATGCTTTCAAATATTTGGACTTGTTTTTTTAATTCTTAAAATACCATCTTTGAAAAAAAAAAAAGACTACAATCCTGAAAGTAGTGACCTCCACCCTCCAAAAATTAAATAAGTTTAAAAAAAACTCCACATGCACGATAACAATATAAATTATTTTTCATCTGAAGACTTTTTTGTTAAATTGTTTCTTCATAAACTTGAAAATTATAAAGAAAGTGACTGAAAGAGTGAAGAGAAAAGCAAACGAATCAATAATAGTTGAACTGCTACTAATTTTTTTTTTTAATGAGAAAATTTTATCGTAAACGGAAGTGAATGAAAATGAAATAACTACAGAGATAATGTTAATGTTAAATAATTTCGAAAAAGTTATTTCTTCAAAGTACAAACAATTATTTTTTTAAATTTTTTTTTAGATTAATGACAAATTGATTAGGAAGACAATATGGTAGTAAAAAAGCTAACTTCGCTGCAAAAAGTTCTGAATAAACAAAAAGAAACAATCACACACAAAATAAAAAGATGAATATCAACCCCTAGGATCCTGAAATAAATTCTTTTATTAGCTCAATAAGGAAATAAAAAAACAATGACATTTTATGAATTTCCATTATGTTTATTTTTTTTTTTTATTTGTTGACTTCACTTAGGTATCGACATTTTTTTTAAAAACAAACGCATGTTTTTTCAACATCATAGATTCGTTATGATACAATTTCAGTAAAACATTACTTTCTTTATTCAAAATTATTTCATCTTTAGTTAAAATTTAATAAATTAAAAAAAAGATGAGCTTAAAAAATAAATTTTCTTACGCGTGTACAAACAAACATAGATGGCTTGTGAAAATAGTGACTATCAACAAAAAAAAAAAAAAGAATTATTTAACATAAACAGCTTAAGTTTGCCGAAATGGTAAAATATTTCATTATTAAAGGTTTTCTGCGTTTAAAAATATTCAATATATTTAAGTGTAAAAAGGTTTTAACAAACCTGAAACATTGATAACGTATTAATCCGCCAGTCCAGTCGAAACGTTGCACTATTTCATTCATTGAGAAATTGATGAAAGTTTTGGCTTGGAGATAAAGTGACAAAATAATCAGTACACTAAGTATTAAAATAAATACTGTTCTTTGTTTGTTTTTTTTTTTATCTGTTCTTCTGTTAAGTATACATATTGGTGTACGCTTTAAAATTTACATCACAAAACACTAACACTAAACAGTATTTCTACTGCTACTATTTTTTTAAACGTGTGTTCGCAAATGAATGAACATACTTTTAAAAAAATATTGGAATTTAAAGTTAATTCGTTAATATTGAATTTTATACTGTTTTATTTATTCTTTAGGATAAGATATCGTGATGTATACCTCTCGGCAATCAGATGCACACTTTTTTCTCGTAATTATCGTGTTACACGAGTACTGCCTGAAAGACCGCGAAGTGTAGTACAAGTAGTAGTTAAGTAGTACTAGTATCTCTATTTTTTTAACATTTGGTTTGGTCATATAACATAACAAACATAATGGTTTTCTTATATTTTTATAACAATTCGATCGCAAAAAAATATCCGAACAACGTCGATGAAGAAAAAAAAATTCTGTAACAACAAATCTGAAAGTTTTTTGTTTACTGTATTTACTTTTATTTTTCATTTATTGGTTTGTTTTGAATATTTTCTAAAGGAAATTTATTGCATGTTATTGTTGACAAATTGTTTTACGAAGGTGACGATCTCTAACATCAACTGTACAAGAAGTGCTCTGTGCCGGTCTTTCTGTTTTTGTTTTTTTTTAATAATGGTACTGCTGCTAAAACTATATTTTTTTCTGTTTCGAGAGTATTTAAACATTTATTGTACATGCTAGATGTTCAATGCAAGCACCAAATGAAAATGCATCAGTTTTTTTAGACGACATTTCAAAGATTTGTAACTAATAATAAACTTTTTAAATCTAGTATTTAAACATCAATTTATTTTACTTAGGGGGTATAAAAATTTGAAAAAAACAACCAACAGCACTTAAAAAAAAACAGCATTTGAAAATGTTTTAGTAATAGGGAAAAAATTTGAGCAAGTAAGTATTGATCACGAAAACAGTTGTTAATAATATTATTGTCATTTACAATTACTAACTACAATCTACAATCGAACATAAATAAATAAAAAAATAATCTGTTAGCAACTTGAAGTTCTTTTCTTCAAATCAAAAAGACCGCAGCATTTAAATTTTAAAATAAATTAACGATTAATTTAATTATATAATCTCCTATCGGGTTTAACTTAGTTTTTATCAGTTTCTGCTTAGCTTATGAAATTACATTTTTAAGAATGATAAAATTAAAAATTATATAATAAACATTTTTGTTTAAGCTTTTAGTTTTTTATCCATATTTTCAAAGATGGCTGAATAAGATAAAAAAATAAAACACGCACGCAAAAAAAATAAATAAATAAACTGTTAAAAAAAGTAAACACAAAAAAAGCACCACCAAAAAATAAATTGTATTCCTACATTTTATTGAAAGAAAGGTGAATGATAAGAAAATACAGTTTAAAAGTGAAACTGAGGTTGAGGTTTTTCCAAATTCAAATACTGACTCAATCAAAAATTTACCTTAAATTTTAAACTGTTAAAATAAAACTAAAAGTCAAAGTATATTTTCTACCGAAGATTTGCATCGATTATGACAACAGAATTCTTACGATAAATGTTTCTTTTCGCTCTCTCTCCTTCACCCTAGGGCCTTAGGCATTAAAAACTTTCTTTTTATTGCGAGATTGGTACGTATTATTGGAACTAAAATAAAATCTTAAAAAGAACTCCTAACTGAAAGATAGTTACTTTTAAAAAATTAAACTTTTACACTCGCACAGTAAAAAAAAAAAAAGAATTAGAAGCCGTTCTCATGATGAAACTAGGTAGCAAGCTAATTTTTTTCAAAATATTAAAAATAGTATTTTTATACTAAAATTATAGAAAATAATAAAATTAGACAAATGTGAGAAGGGTATGCGGAAAAATTGTAAGTTATAAATAACTTAACATTTCTAAATTTCCAGAAAAGAAGTAAAATTCTGCGAAATAAGTCGTCAGGTCTCGTTGCAGTTCAGTGAATATTATTATGAGTGCAGTTTCTTTTTTTATTTATTTTCTTTCTTCTAAACAAAGTTACAAAATTCATCATCGTTAGAGTTTTAGTATTTGATTTGTATAAATTTGAACAATAAAATAAAGGTCAAATGTTCAGAAAACATCTGTTGAGAAATACTGTTTGTGTGTGTGTACGTGTGTTTGGATATGACAGGCTAAAAATGTGAAATTGCAAGTTCTTGATCTTATTCCCTTCCCAAAGCCAAATCAGATATTTTTTTTTAGTTTGTTTTCGGTCAAGCGGAAACTTTTCAACATTACCTTGTGTTTATTTATTTTGTAATATATAGTAATAGTGAAATTTTAAGTAAATGTTTAATTACAAATAAGTTCTTTTTCTTTGAAATATTAAAATTCATTTTTAAAAGCATTTAAAACGTGTAGCTATAGTTATTTTGATAGGCAAGATCTCATCCAGGCACACACAATTTTCCTCACAAAAATGTTTTACAACCTCATCACATAATTTTAAACCATCATAAACACTTTGCTAGCAATAGAATGATGAATTCAAAGAGCAATAGCTTCTCTGATGATAAACAAATACCAATTTAGTTAAGAAGATGTAAGGGAATGAAGATCATCAGGTGTTAAATATTGGCTAAGCAAGGCGATTCCTTGAAAATGTCTCTTGTTCAAAGGTTAAAGTGGTCTACATGCTATCAGGAATACTAGACAATGATTGTCATAAAGCATTTGTGAGTAAAGCTTGCATAGTAGTAGGTGTTAGAATATTATTTGCAAGGACGTATCTGTTTATATAGGATTAAATTGACATTGGTTGAATCAAGACCAATCTAGAAAAAGAATATATTCAGTGACCACTGGTGATTCTGCTGGGGGAAGGGGGGCAAGCAACCTCCCCGAATTTTGGTTGTCCCCACCCACTTTTATAAGCTTCAAAAAATTATGAAACTTTACTAATCAGTCTCTTATTTTGATAAGATTTTATCTTCAGCACTTTTCCTTCTTCAGAATGTATTGAAGTTAATATTAATCCTTTGATTTTGCTTTGAAAGTAACCTCTCTTGTCTTCCAACAGCTTGAGAGTGGAAAAGAGGCCAATAGATTAGAACTCCACTACTATGAATGAAAAGTTTTTCTATTTAATTTAATGGAGTAACATAATTATACTCAAACTTATTCCTAAGTTGTGTATACGATAGTGGTGTAGTATGAAAATGAAGACACTATTTGAGTTTGCCCCCCTTCTCCTCAGAAAAATCTCGGCCCCTAAGTGGCCCTCCTACATTCAGAGCTCCGCAATCGCCACTGTCAGTTACCACTAAATAAAAACAACTTGTGAATCAGTGATGTGTGTATTAATTACTTTATTAAAGATAATGAGCTAGTTAAAGCTCAGTACAAGTGTTAGAGAATTAAATCCGTGACTTTGAATCAAAGTCACAAAGAAGATATACTTTAAAAATCTATATAAAATAATATTTGGTAAAAAGAACAAATTAAACAGATTCAAATTATAGCTGACACATTGGAACATATACTATGAATTAATCAGTTTTAAAAAATCAGTTCTTACATTCCTTATCTTCAGCAAAAAGAAAACTTGTAAGAATACTGAGAAAATTAAATAAAAAATGAATAAAATCTTCCTTGTCGATCATTTTTAACAAAATGTGTTTAAAAGAAAGATTGCTGCCCAAATATACAGAAAAAAAATTAGTATATTTTCAAAAGATATATACATATTCAACATAGAAAAATAGGTTATTAAAGAAACCATTATCAGCTTCACAGGGAGTTGTGAGGTAGTATCAGGTGCAACTCAATGCTCAGATAAGGTGATTCTCTTTTATGTTGGCCAACATATTCATAATAACAGCCTTCAGCCGACAAGTACTTCCCCAGTTTCTGCTGGGGCAGTTTAAAATTAATATTAACTGAAGCCTCTGGGAGCCATCCCCCCCAGGCAGTACTTCTCTTTTGAGAGAAGCCTGGGGTCATCACCCAGAGGCTTGGGCAATTTTTTCAATGGTATTGCCCATAAACTCGTTTTAAACCTCAACCTTGTATCATATTCAGCAGCAACTTGGGGGCACTTAGAAATCCCTTCTACCAACAAGTTCTTGTTACTGTAAGGCTGCTAGTTGTTCTCTCTTTCTATGATACTCCATAGATAATAGTCCAAAAAATTAAACTCAGGTGAGTTAAGAGGTTACAGGTTGATTACGAAAATTCTCAGCCTGCCACTCATGAGTCATAAGCCATATGGAAAGAGGTAGGGTCCTATTGGAACATATATGGCCTCTCATGTGCTATACCTTCAATCTAGCACCTTGTTGTGCATAATGGTATTAACCCTGAAGCCAAGCCTGTTATGAAGAGGAGGCCTGGCATGCCCTTTGGAAATCATTCCCTGTTCCTGTGAAAATAATATGAACTAATTTTAGTGTGTAAATTCTTACTTGTGTCTTCATGGCTTAAAGGCTGTCCCACTTAAAACACTTTAGTAATGGACCTGTTTGAGGCTCTGTGGGAATTAATGGGTTGGCATAACATGACTAATTGTTCAAAACTGCTAGAACTATTAAAGATGATATGCACTTTGTGTTGCTCGGTAATGGCCTACTTTAACTTTCTGAGGTCATGGTTAATGATGTTCTGTTCTAGAACTGATGAATGAATTTGGTTGCCCTTATGACATCTAACTACCTAGAATATTACTTTCATTTGACTACAGATTGTTAGAGGCCACCAGCTTGTTTCTGACTTTGAACACAAAGAACCTGGCCACTTTCAAGAAGATAGCTATCTCTAAGATGCTCTGGTTGGCAGCTAGTACCACATGCATGCTGTGCTTTTTTATTTGCTGTGTCAAATTGGAAACTGCCGTGTTAATTCTGAAACAGAAATGAGAATTTCTGGAATGAGAAGTTATCATTATTTAAAGTTGGACTAATGTCCCCATTTTTGATGTTAAGTTACCTGGATCAACAGACACCTGAAGAAGGCTAGTGGATACAATAGTCAAAACATTGTAATAACAAAGATGAAGGCATTAGTCAGAATGCAAATAATGTAAATAGAAATAAGAATTTTAATATTTGGCACATACCATATAATGTAAAGTCATACTCCATTTATGGCCTGATAAAGTTGTATTCTTAAATACCTGGCACACTCTGTATAAAACCAAAGGATGCATCACCAGGAAAAAAGAGATAAAACTTAAAAGCATGAAAAGTTAATTTGAACAACTTGATTACTAATGCATCTCAGAATTACAGATGAACAAGTTAATCAATGTTGTTCAAACACCCTCTCCTAGACTGGTTGCTACCCAAGGCTATAGAACCCACTCTGTCCTGCTATTTACTTATAGCTGGGAGGAGAAGACATGGATTCATACCTTTCCCTTAGGGTATTTGCATGTAAGTTAATGTAACAAACTTGACTGGCATTTGAACTCAGCTCTCTGATTCATCAACCTGAGTTGATATTCATCACTCTACAGTGCCCTCATTTAAAATCTGAATTCAAAGTTTCCAACTATAGGTAAATAGTAAGGCAGACTAGTGTTTTCAGCCTTGGATAGTAACCAGTCTAAGAAAAGAACAATTCTGAATTCAAACACCATGTGTAGCCCTGGCAAAGCACATATTATGCAGTTAGTGAAAAGCTTGTGGAGTTTACAATGCCTTTAGGATCTCAACTGCAGTTGGTTATATTTATGTTCAAACTATTATTCTCATCTTTGTTGATTTTAACAATTTGCTTTGGTTAATGCTTTACCCATATGTAATGTATTTTAATAGCTTTACCCATATGTACTTCAACAATTATTTTCACCTTGATGTGGTGGTCAGGCTTGCATATCCAATTGACTCAAAAGATGTATCATTATGAGAGTATTACTCTATAGTAGAGTGGGTGCTACAATTTGTACTGGATGAGGTTGCTCTTGGTCACCAGTTTTTAGCAGGAGTTGCAATTTGTTGCTGATTAGGATGAACAGTTTCAAAGTAAATGAATTCAACATTTTCTAAAAAAAAGTAATTTCAACATGTGGAGGAATTTTACATATATATTTTGATATTAAGAATAGCAATTCAAGAAAAGAGAAAATATGTTGTACACAGCTAAAAAAGAAAGAAAAACATAGGATTCGCTGTTAGAAAATATGTGCATTCTAGAGAAGTTAAAAAAAGAAAGGAATTGGCTTTATGTTCATTTGTTTTATAATTCTGTATAGAATAACACTTGGTGTTTGGCAGACAAAGTCAGCTAAATACCCCTAAATTACTAAGCAAGTACACCTAAGCTGGACAGGTTTGACATTAGAGATTTGACTAAATGCAAATCACAAGAAGCCATGTGATGTAGCATGATGATTGTACTGATTCAAGGGAGTTGATTTTCTAAGTGCCACTTAAAATTAGCGCAAGGCCAAAAGTAGGGGTACCCAGTGAGGATCAAACTCAGAACTCAGTTGTAATAAATTCTAGTGAAACAAACTTACTAACCATTACACCATGTAGAGGTGCCCATATGATTTTCCAAGTTCTGGTCAAAAGTATGGTTCATCCAGTGAAGATCAAACTCACTACTCAATTGTAATGATTCTAGCATGACAAGCTTGCTAACCATTACACCATGTCAAGGTGACCTTACTGATTCAAGAGAGACATTAATCTCAGCCTCAGTTTATGCTTAATGGTGACTTACATTCATATATGTATTACCAGGCTTAAAGATCTTGCTGCTTAGTAGTAGTATAGGAGCAATAGTAATAGGGTTAAAATTATAAAAACTTACAACTGTTTGGAAATCAAAGAATCTCATTAATCAACCACTTAAAAAACACCCTCTCCAAAAATTCCAATGGTCAGAGACTTATTCCCCTATCACTAACCCCCACCAACACCTCTAACAAAACTAAATAAATATAAGGAAAGAGGATTTCCATTACTTTACACACCGCCTGATGAGACATTGAAGTTTCAATGTCGAAACAATCATACCTTTGTAGAGTATATATATATAGAATGATTATGTACATGTTCTAAAATATAATTTATTATTATTATATATATATATATATATATATATATATATATATATATATATCTTCTAAACATATGCTGTTAAATATAAGAGACAATGAATGTCTATTATGTTTAATCATGAGCTGTTCTAAACATCGTATTTTTGCTTTAATTTCAATTGAAAATAAAGACAAAAATTCTCCAACATTTGGATAATTATTTATTGGTTTTCTTCTAAGCTTTCGGCTCACATGAGCCATCTTCAGAGAGGTTATTTAAACTGAAATATTATAAAATCCACCATCACCAACGATTTTATTTTGTGTTGACATAAAACTCCGCTTGGCAGCGGCAATAGTTACCAAAAATAATAAACGCAGTTCTTAAGTTTGCGATGCAGTTTTATGACGTCACACCGTGGGATAGCGCGAAATGACAACAAAACCATGTAGTCAAATGCAATGTAATATGCTATTTCCTGTTTTAAAGTTGATTTTATTGAGTGTTGGTTGTTTCGATTTGATATACATGGCCTCCAATATCTGCAGGTTCCTCTTACTGTGTGTATGAGTAAGGATCACCATATTGTTGACCAAAATCTGTCTGATATTACCTACATGTTTATGTTTTTCAGAGAAATGTTGTTTAATAGTACTCTGATCAGAAAGATGACATGTAAGTCTACGAGAGAGCTAGGTTGTAGTAAAACCAATATATGTACCGGGTTTTTTATTAGTATCAGAGATGCAATCTCTGAATGGGCATGTAAATTGGTACACTACATTGGTTTTTTGTAGAGAATTTAGTTTAGTGCTTGTTGGGTTATTATAGACTATGAGGTCAATTGTTTTAAACTTTTTATAATATATAATGAGTTTAATTTGATTATTACTTTCCACTGGTTTAACATTTCTACGTATTATATTTTTGAGAGTTTTTTCATCTTGTTTATAATTATTATGTATTTGGTTGCAATAGTATAAGTTAATAGTGTTATGTTTATTTTGATGTAAACCATTATTATTAATATTATCATTATTGTTAGAGCTATTGTTAATTTTGTTGAGATACATTTTAATTTGTTGATCAATAACGGAGTTAGGAAATCCATTATTGACTAGTGTTTGCTTAATGTTGTGTAATTCTTTATAAAATATAGATTTGGAAGAAGATATCATTTGTGTGCGTTGAAGTAAGTTTTTTATAACAGCTAACTTATATCGTTGGGGGCATTCACTATTATAATTAAGAAGACACAAATTTATGCTAGTTGGTTTCCTATATAGAGAAGTAGTAAATTTATGTGTACTAGAATCAATGAATACATCAAGGAATGGGAGTTTGTTATTAATATTAAGTTCTGATGTAAATTTGAGGACGGAGTGACTTTCAAATTTGTTTTTAAGATATTTAATTTGATCGATATTCTTAGCTAAAACAAAGATGTCATCTATGTATCTTACATATATAGAGGGTTTATTGTTGTCATTAATTATTTTATTTTCTAGATTTTCCATATAATAATTAGAAAAGAGGGGACCTAAAGGAGAACCAATTGCAATACCATCTATTTGTGTATAAATATTGCCTAAGGGATCATGAAAGGGTACTTGTGTGGTGCATACTAATAATAGTTTTTTTAATACAGTGGGTTTAATATTGATTGATGGGAGAGTAGCATGATTGTATACATCACAGATAATGATGTCAATTGTTTCCTGGACAGGAACATTTGTGAATAAGTTTTGGACATCCAAAGATGCAATTATTTGATTCTTAGGTTTTACGGAATGGAGAATCTGTAAAAATTCGTCCGTGGAATTAATACTATATTTACCAAGAAAATAGGGAGTAATTAGTTTGTTAAGTGTTTTTGGAAAGGTTATATATTGGTGTGGGTATTTGAGAAATGATAGGTCTGAGAGGATGATCTATTTTATGGATTTTTACATTTCCATAAAGGTAGCCGGGCTGATAATCATATATATATATGAATATCTCCAAGGAAAACATGACACTTAAGATTTAAAATGAATTTTTAAAAATGAAAAATTTTTTATGAAGCTTTCATTTTAGTTTTAATTTCAAGCTGATACATTAAAATTAATATTTCCAATAAGCAAAACACTTTGCTCTATTTCAGCACTAATTTAAATTGTGGTGAGGAGACAAAATTGATAAAAACAAAGTTTTATTGTCAAAATCTTTGTTATTATTAAGTGTAAAGACCAAAGGATTTTTTTATAATTATATTTTTTATCCTTTTTAAAGTGTTTGAAATTTTGATTAAAAATTTTGTCTTTCAGCAGGAGACCAGAAATTAGTATAGGAAATTTTAGTGTCTTTTTTGTGGTGAAAACCACTTTGATTCGGAAATTCTTGCAAAAATCAAATAATTGTCAGATTTTAATGAAACTTTCAGAACTTGTCCATGAATTAATTAAATTATTTTAGAAATGTTTCATTTTTAGAAAATTTTAGTAAAGACATTTTTCTTATATCTGTTAACACTCAATTATTTCATTTTATGAAATTTTTCTCCTTGAAGAATTTAAATCATCTATTCTTTTTTGTAAAACAGGAACACAAGTTACAAAAATCTGTTCTGAATCACAAAATATAAAATTCAATAAACTAAGACATTTTAATTAGAAAAACTTTTAATTGCTTTTATGAATAAAGTATATTGTGTATACTATTATCTTAAGAGATTTGTTTTTTGATAAATAATGAATTTATATAAGAATTGTTTAGGTAGTAGTTAAAGCATACTGAAATATACCCTTTCCTTTTTACTAATAGAATGACAGAGAAATTCTCTCTCTCTTTTTCTCTCAACACATACATCCTTTCCTTCTTTTTATTCTTTTGTATTTCTAGTAACCTAGATATAACCCAGACATAGCTTATGTGGTTAACTGATGTCATGCAAAAGTCAACCAATGACTAACATTCCTGCCAAAATCAAGTCAGAAATGCATAGATGTTAAGTAAATATAAAAAGAACAGTAAAGGCATGCATAGGGTAGGTTCAAAGTTTGCCCACTGTGCATGTGGATTTCGAGGTAGCCGTCAAAGATTCAATCAACACACCAACCAGCCAAAAGAAGACTGTCTCCATGTAAACCAGAGATGTGCTTAAATAATCTTCACAAAAAGAATATGCAGGAAACCAAGGAATTAATTCAAGAGTGCAATCCACATACTCAAATGCCCAGAACATAATATAATATAGCACAAACAGCAACCTGATACTATATTCCCTGACACATACAAATATGGAAGAACAAATATGCTATATTTACATGAATATACATATAAGCAGAAGAAAAACTCTTTATAATTAACATATTTAATTCAAATACAGTAAAAGAAAATATGACTGAATAGTCAAACATTAAAATATATTTTAGAATACCTTTCTGGTCAAGTCAATAACTTTTCAGCAGCCCTTTGAATAAACAGCATAAACATTGACTTAAATAATTCAGAAAAAATTAACCCTTATCCTCTGGTCATCAGGATAAACAAATTTTTTCTTATATGTATAAACTATAATTATAAAATATAATGTTATAAAGTGAAACTATCAATGAAAGATGTTGAAAAATATTTTAAATTTCATCTGAAATCAAGAAAATAGGAACAAAATATGGAAACTGACATCAGCAGGATATGGGATAAAATTGTTTCTGTTTTCTATGAAAACTGCCATTGTGTTTATTTATAAGCCTAGATTACTCTAAAGCTGGGCCTCCTTAAGAATGGAGCCCAACTGAAAACAACAGGTTCAATTAGCTTAAACCCAATCCTACACAGAACTATCTGTTGAATTATCAAAATATTTTCTGTAATAGAACATGAACTTGGATAAAAAGCATAACACTCAGCATATGTTATCATGTAAATGCGAGTCATAATATTCAAAGTTCTTTGTAGAAAATACTTATCTCAGAGATAACCATTCATTACATGATCAACACAATTAGTGGTGCATATTATGTGATGGATGTGTGAGTAGTATAATGGTTATTAGCTTGGAAAGTGAGATTGCCAGGTTGAGTTTAAATTTTAGTCTGGTGCCGAAAAAGGGAGAAAAGAAGGAGAAGAGATAATAATTGAATATTTTTTCTTCTTCATCTGCTAGAAGTTAGGTGAAGAACATTCTAAGAAGACCACTCAAGAAAAATAAATGAAATTACGGCCACCAAAAGTGAATAACAACTCGAGATAAAGTTTCTTTTTATGACTCTTGAGTGCTGGCTACAAGTTTCATCAGAAGGATAAAGATTCTTATCAGAAAATTCAGAATAGCCATTATTGCAAAAAGTGAGTCTCTTCGTTATTGTGAAAATTTAATGACCATTAATGACAACCATCCAAGATTTGATTTAAAACAGAATCTATCCTTGCATGAAAATTGTTGGAAAAATTTTATGACCCTTAGGGATAAGCCACCCTCTGTTCAGAAAGAGAGATGGAATTCTCAAAAATAAATTTTTCTTTGTTTTCTAGGGAATTTTGTGACACTGATAATATGACAAAAATATGATTTTTCTTTCAACTGAAGCTAGATAATTTCTTATGATGGTTGTATGCAAAGTGAGAAAGCATAGATAATTAAAAACTTTTCAGGTCAAGAGATTGAAATAATAAAACACAGATGTGAAAAGCAATCACACACTAAAGGTTTGATAGGAAAGAAATTTTGAAGTGATAATTAGATTTGGCCATTTGGGCTGAACCATACTCTTGGGCAGTAGTAAGAAGCACTCACACAAAACAGGAAGGAGACAGAGTTGACCAAATGATTAATGAGAAAGAAAGCCTCAGTGGGATTTGGAAAGTCAGAGAAACATACTACGCTCCTTGGGCAGTGGTGAGAAGGAAACAAGGTTGATCAGGTGACCAAAAGAAAGATCCCTGATTGGTCAGTTAGAAATGCTAAGCATACCTAGAGTGCGTCACAACCACCCTCGCTGGATGCAAGGCTCAATATAAGCAAGAGTTGGTGAGTTTTCAGGCAGTAGAGTTTATTCAGCAGTTAATTCAAGAGTGAGAGTTGAGTTTTGAGTTGAACTGGTACAAGTTGAGATAACACGAGAGACATATTGTCATGTGACTGCCTGCCTAAGAAGAACCTCCAAGGCCAATCAACATAGATAAAGTATCGCATCCTATAAAAACCATGGTTTGAAATTATAGTTGTCTGCATGCAAAAGTGATAAACTCTTACCAAATACTGTACCGAACAGAACATATATATATATATAAACATTATTATTAATTTCATAGAAAAATTTCCTTTCCTTATGGCTTCCAGTGCTGTCTGAATCATCAATGCAATGGATTTTGGCAACTTTCAATCCAAACCAGCTTTGTGATCAATTGAACACAATGTGGGACAGAGCTGAGTTTGGAAGGAAGTGATCAACTATTGAATGGCTGCAGAGATTTTGGGTGTAAACACAAAGTACTGGTGGGGATTCTTATAGTGAAGTTCAGTGCATTTATTTTTGCACAAATACCCTTAGAAAAAGTATGAAACTATTTTTCTTTCCTTAGCTATGGGTTAAATAGCAGAGCAGAATAGACTCACTAGTTTTGATTGTCAACCAGTGAAGAATTCAAATGTTGTCAACCAACTCTGAATTCGAAACAATTCAGGTGAAGAGCTCGTAACTTCACCCCATAAAACCCTACCTGCTGTGGAAATTAAAGTAGCAGCACCTATTATAAATCAGCAGGTATTTATCTGTGCACTCACATCAGAGATATATACCTGTACCTCACAGGGTTAACATAAAACAATGCATAATGTGATGTTTGCATGTTACTTTTTAGTTTAGTTCTTATCCAGTGGTTTTCACGAATGTTGCTTTTCAATAGAACTGAGTAAATGGCTACATTCAGCAGTTTTCCTGTATAATGTATCTAAAAAAGTCATTAAATTCTTCACACTTTCACCAAATAATGAACTCATTAAAACAAATATTGTGCCCTAATTGACTCTCTTTAAACAAAAAGTTGTTATTCAAAGGTTTGATACCAAAATGTTATATAAATGAAAACAAGCCACAATTTGATGTCTTTCTCTTTTAAACACTGACTGCAGCCATATAAATAGTCCTCTTCTTGAGGTAAAATGTTTTCAACATCATTCTGCAGTAACATGCAGAAGTGGGGGTTGAGAGTATGGTGACTCCAGGCATCCACATTGAGAGGGGATCTGATCAAAGTGTGAAATAAAAATTTAATATTTGTAATTGTCTCTGTTAACTTTGTTGCACAAGAACCCTACTGCTCCACATGCTGGTGTACAGGGCCGTAGCTGATGCTAAAAAACACCGGACACAGAGAAAATTGCCCGGATCTATTAGCTGACAATGTGATGACGTCATCAGTGTCATCCGTTTCCAGAAACTATGATTTTTGCGGATTTTTACGGCTATTCCAATGGAAATTAGGCACAGAACGTGAATGAAAGCAGGAAACCGGGTTCGGACTTTCTGAGTATGACCAGTCTTTTCTCCCAAAATTAATAAATAAAAAGATTTTTACTGCGTTCATTCAGATGTTTTCTTCGTTTTTCTTTCTTTCTTTTTTTCTTCCTGAATTGTTTAGTTTGATTTCTGACAAAGACATTTTTCCTTGTCTGGATTTTCACTATGATTGCACAGATCGGCCCGGACCTGTGCCTGGTAGTCAGATATGACCATGCTGGTGTGAATGTGAATCTATATTTAGATAAGAGAGACCGGAGTAGGTACTTGAGTCTAAGGGGCATACAATTAAGGAGTTGGCCCTGGGCATTACCAAACCTCTGCATGTCAATGTAACTTCAGGTTTTAAAAGCAAAGACAAAATCTATTGAAACAGTTTTTCTCAATCAGACAGAAAAATTGCTAAATAACTCTTGTTTTCTCCAGAATCAACTTTCACAATCTTCATTTCATAATAACCAATTAAATCATTTGACTACTATTCATCTTACACACTAACTCAAATATGGACATAATAACATCTGCATATTTGGCATACTGGAAAGTGATTTTAAAACTTTAAGAAAAAAAACTACAAGGATAATGATTTCTTTTATGAGTTATGTTAAACATTTCTTTTTTGTTATTGTTCAGTATATTTATTCTTGATTTCACCAACAACCATTTCCTTACATGTAGGCTTACCATAATAAGTTTTTTATTTGTATTATAGGTTTAGTTTTCTTGTATAATAAAGTGTTTTCATGATACAATGCCCCATGAGCTTTTTATGTTAAATATTCATATATTTATCTCATTAAACTGAAATCTTTTTACATTTTTTCGTACATATTCATGAAGCACATTTTTATCTTCACAAAATCTTAAATTTACTAATATACATGCATACAAAATGAATACTGATGGTTTATATTATTAAAACAGACTCTTCAAACTGAAACAGTCCCAGCAAACCATCATGTATGGTATGCTTACTCATATAACTAAATTAACACTACTACTCACTTCTATGAAATATATTCCATATCTGATATGACAATGTTAAATATTCATATATTTATCTCATTAAACTGAAATCTTTTTACATTTTTTCGTACATATTCATGAAGCACATTTTTATCTTCACAAAATCTTAAATTTACTAATATACATGCATACACTGAAGCCAGCTCTACACACAATCATAATTTAAAATATAGAGTAATTGGCCATGGTTAAATGTAACTGACATAAATGCCCATCAAGCAGAATTGATAAAGTTTGCAACAAACTATAACAAAATAAAGAAAAGAACAGGGTAAAAATGATATTAAGCAAACAATATATGCAAGGCAACACAATAGTAATAAGGTAAAAACTTACAAACTAAGAATGGTGTCAGCACACAAAAGGGATACAGACAATCTCAGTGTTTTGATTTCAAGACAAGAAAAAACAGAACTAACTCAAATGAGACCGAGAAGTTTCCTATTCCATTGGCTAGGAAGAAATCATAGCATACATTTGTTTTTGGTCTATAAATTTGGGGAGAAGGATGTTTATGCAGTCATTTCTAAACGGGATTGGAACCAACATACAATAAAGAATATCATTAACAATTATATTTTATGTTATTGTGTAAAGTTTTTGGAAGCTACAGGGAAACAGATACTGACAACCAGAAATATGCAGCTGAGATTTTTAGGACACACTGCGAAAAGAGTGTCTGGAAAATTTAATACTCACTTGACACAATGAAGGCAAAAGAAGCTGACGGAAAACAGCAAGTTGAGTGAATGGATGTCAAAACAAAGACAAAAAGATACAACAGGGAGTTAGAAGTTATTTAAAATAGAAAAAACAGGAAGTTGTGGAGAGCCATAATCGTCCACATTTTGAAAGGATACTGTATCATAATTTATAAAACAAAATTAGTTGGAAACAGTAAGTAATCTATTCACTGAGTTTGCATGATAGGATAGCAGTGCCAGGGCAAATAGGGATAATGTGTCAAGGTTATTTAAAACAACAAAAAATAGAAAGTTGTGGAGAGCCATGATTGTTCAAGTCAAAAAGAAATGGTACATAAAAGGGGATAAAGCTTTAGGATTTACCCATAGTGTTCTTTACTAGCAAAGTATACGATGGATTTACCTTATAATCTGTTTAGTTATAACAGTTGTGTTCTCAATGAAGTTCTTTGCCCAGAATGTTTATTGAGTGATACAATCATATATACAATCTATTACTAAAGATGCTGGAAAAATGGTCAGTTCCTTGTACTACTCAAGAAAGTACCTGAGCCAGATCAGATCAAAAACAGAATATTATTGTTATATCTGGGCTGGAGCTGCTCAATCCTCACTTTTCAGCCTTGACAAAGTTCAAAAGCATCTATGTGGCCTTGTGGATGATGAGTATTTTTCATCCTAAAATAGCTTTCCTACAGCCAAAACACTAATCTATATCACTATTTTCATGGTAGATGTTAGGATGAGCTATAGTCCTTAGTTCCACCAGTTCAGCTCTTCATAGCTAAGGGACTTTGTCATGTACACAGTCAAACTATCCTCCTTCCTTTTGTAACACATTGATAAAAAAGAAGTTCCACTTAGATAGCTTCTTCTCCAAGACTTTTTTTTTAAAATCAGATTCCTGGAAAATTGTTTTCTTGATCACTATTATCTTAACCTTTTTAAGTCTAAAGTTTGCTACTATCTATCCTACATATCCTCATAATACACACCTTTTACTCCCTCCTTGTATACCTGTTGTAACCCTAAAATGTTACTGTGTTAGTAATCACCAAAACAGAGGTTGGAAATAATAATATATCAACAAGTACAAGACTTGCAAGCTGGGTGAAGTAGATACACCGCTGGCAATATAATCACTCTACTCTACTATAATTTACTCTATATATTTAAGGGATAGGAACATCACATTTCCATATATAGGTAGGTATATAAAACCCACCTTTTTAGATTGGCTCTTTCCAGAGTCAATACTTTTTCTATTTAGGGTCGATGTCAGTCCATTCCATATCCTTTAGCTTCCTTTTACTACACCTTTTCCAGAGCTCTATTTCCAGAGCTTCTTGTGGGATGGGCACACCAAAGAGAACCTCCATAGGTTCTACATCATTTGAAGAATTGTTCTATTTAACTGCATGTCTCTTTTTTATTTGGTTGTAGTGCTTTTATGAATTAATTCTTGTCCTTTAACTAGATATTTAATTCCTACAATTCTTTGGACAATAGTACCAACATCTCAATACGTCTTATTCTCACGATATATGCGGTAAAAAAACCTTTTGACCAATATTATAAAAGGCCTTTTCAGTTTTTATGTGTGCTCATACTTTTCTTATTGAGAATCAGTTTATCAAACACTGATTGTATCTTACATGCAAAAATAATCTCTGCCAGAGAAATGGCTGAAGGTGCATTTTTATTCAGAGTTAGTCTATACATCAGCAAAAATTGCTGTATTGCCACATCTGTGTATCCACTTTTTTAAAGCTCTTATGAAGGTATCCATGAAATGCTCTGCCTGGCCGTTGCTTCTAGGATGGTAAGGAGCAATTGTAATGTGATTTAACACAAACATCTTGCGAAATTTCTTGAATTCCCTTGATGTAAATTGCATACAATTATCAGACAAAATTGAATCTGGAACTCTAAACTTTGGAAACAGCTTGTGTAAAAACTGTATTACTACTTGCGTAGCTGAACTCTTATCTGAAAATCTCTGGCCATTTCAAAAAGCTGTCTATGAGAATAAGATAGTATGTTTCATTCATTAGTCCCACAAAATCACTATGAAGGCATGAACATGGAGGGTCAGTCTCTGGCCATGAATTTAACATAATTGGTGATGCCTTAGCTACTGAAGCACAGCTTTTACACAACTTTACCAACATTTTAATGTCTTTATCCATGCTATGCCAGTAAACATAGCTCCTCATTTCACTCTTCATACTGGATATATCAGGGTGTCTTGCATGGAATTTCTTCAGGATCCTTTTTGTAGTGCTAGAGGTACCACTACTCTTTTGCTGTACATGGGAACATCATCACATATTGAATAAACTTCAGAGACTTTTTTATTCTTGTCTCAACTTATTCTTTATTTCAATAATGAATTTGTCATCATGTCCTTTCTTTTTTTATATTCTCCAATGTTACTGGTAGTTCCCACAGAATTTCACAAAATATTTTTAATCTCTACCTCTGATTGTTAAGCAGCAATAACTGTGCCTTCGAAGGGTTCATTATTCCTTGGGATTAGTCTGAACAATCTGTCTTCATGACTTGGCTTCTTCAATGATAAGAATTCCATTTTAACATCATAATTTAGAAAAATGGTTCCTCGTTGTTGCAATCTGTTAGCTGTATGTTTCAGTACTCCTTTTGTTGACTCATAAATTGCTAACAACAGTTTATGATCTATCTGCAATGTAAATTTTCTCCTGAGAATAAATCTACTGAAGTTTTTAAGGGCAAAGATAATCCCTAAACTTTCCTTTGCAATTACTAAGGATTTTTTTTTTTTTTTGCTGAAAGCAGTATCCTGGATGCATGTCCAATTGGTTTAACAGAGTCATCTTCGAATTTATGCATAATACAAGCTTCGATACCTGATATATCCCGGGAAGGAATATCAGGGAAAAGAATAGTGGAAGAATAATACTTAACACTGAAGATAGATTAGAAAAGATTTATTATACAACAGTACAATAAACCAATAAACGTACAAGAACAATCAACGAATAGTAACAGGAATAACGAACACATAGAAAATGTCCTCACCTATGACGTATGCGTCCGTCTAGTGACGTATGCTCTAGTCACAGTCTTTTATAGACTAGACCGTATGCATTAGGGGTAGGATAGGATGTTCCTATACAACAATACCATAAGCACTCACATCACTTGTTACGATCAATTCTGTTTTAGAAATGTAGTGTGTGAAAAATAAATCTGAAGTTAATGTACTTTTTATTTTTTGAAATGCTTCCTGGTACTCTGACGTCCAGACCTATTTTGAGTCTTTCTTCAAAAGTTTATTTAACGATTCTCTCAAACAATGCATTTTTTTCACAAAAACATTATAATAACTAGCTAATCCCAGGAAATTTTGTAGGCAACTGACATTTTCCAAAGCAGACATGTCCTTAATAGCACTAGCTTATGCTGGATTCAGTCTCCTGCTATTCTTGTCAATAAATCTGTCCCAACTATTTCATTTTGTCCATTAAGAATTCACATTTTTAGTCCCTTAGCTTGAATCCATAGTCCTGAAATTCTCTTAAACACTTCAAAATCATTTTTCTTCTGTTCCTCTGGGTTTTCACTTCTCAGCAAAATATCATCAAGATATGTGACTGCAAAGTTGAGACCACTTAGCATCAGGTCCATGACTTGCTGAAGTGAACTTAATGCCAAGTAGCAACTAATTAAATTTATATAATCCTCTGTGTGTATTTATGCTCATAAAATTTTGAACATTCATCAACTTGAATTTGAAAATATGCATCACTAAGTTCTATTTTAGAAAAAATCTTACCCCCACTAAGCTGAGCAAAAACTTCTTCTGGCTCTGGAAGTGGGTAGTGATAATCTTTGAGAACATCATTTAAGCCTATGGAAAAATACGTGCAGACATGTATCTCCTACAACTTTTTTTAATATATACTGTCAGTGAAACACAGTCGCTATGCTCAACTTTGGACAAAACACTGATTTTTCCAAGTCTATCAAGCTTGTTGTTTATTTGTTTGATCGATGCAAAAGATATATTTCTTTTTGAAGACTGATTGTACACTTTCTTTTAGCTCAAATCTCACTTTTAATTTGTTACACCAGCCAAGCCCACCAGAAAATACCTCTGGGAATTTATTTTTTAATTCTATTTTTTGAGCTCCTGCTTCGTTGGTAGAACTCATCTGATTGAGCAGTTCTATAATTTGAGTTTTTCTATCCAATCTGTACTAAAAAGATTATTTGTGGTTTTTTCATTATTAATATTTTTAATTTTAACGTTTTTTTTGTTTACCATTACATTCAAAATAAATTTGCTTACAAATTTAATTTTCTTGCCTGAAAGTACAAGCTATTTTTTTAAAACTATTAATGTTGGTTTTCCAATTTTCCTTCATTTATAAACATTTATTATGCTTAAATCAGCACCACTATCTTGTTGTAACTTGAAATTTTTGTTCAGGAATTTCTCCTGTACAAATTTTCTTGTATTTTGACTTGAAGATTCATTAGCATTAGCCACAGTAATGAATTTCTTAACTTGCTTTTTAATTTTCATTGAGATATTTTGTGTCCATTTTTTCCCCACAACAAAAGCATTCCTTATAAATAGACAAAAATTAAAGAAATTTCATTCTTTATAAGCATAGCAGGGGTTAGGCATAATGTCTTTTTCTTTCTTCATGGTTTTTAATGGCACACTTTTTTTATGTGCAACACACTACTTATTTCAATATTCTTAGTGTCCTGCCAAATGTTTATACATCTTTAACAATTTTCTGCCAAGTTTTGCAGAGTTGTGTTCATTTTTTATTTATTTAGAACCCTCCTCCTGATTTCCATGTCTTTAGCTGACACTAACTCTTGTGCAAATATTCATCATCATCATCATTTATCCATCACACCCAGATGGTGCATAGGGCAGCAATTTTTTTTGCTGTTTCTGTAACAAACTGTTTTTTTATGGGGCAGGGTTGTTAGCCCTGTACCCAACCCCCAAACCCAGAGGACCAGTGGACCATTCTTGGTCCTTATGTTTACAGCACCTGGTATTCCAAAATGGTCACCCATTTAAGTGCTGACCAGGCTCGATGTTGCTTAACTTCAGTGATCGGATAGGAACCGGTGTATTCAACATGATATAGTTGTAGACTGAAAATATTAAGCATTTGAAATTGTCAGAGCTTAATTCTGTCAGTGTGAATTCCTCACACTGATTATTCCCAATATTTGTAAATGTAGTCAAGTCATCCTCGTCATTTTTCAGTTAATTCATACACTTCCATCTCTTATGGAATAATAATGTTTTAGAGCTGAACAGCTCTGAAAGTAACATAACAGATTCATTAAATGTCAAATCACTTGTCTTTGATAGAATATAATTCATGAATTTTGTGTGCTCGACATTGCCTAATTTTTGTAAAACTAGCCTAATCTTTTTCTGGTCTGACCAACTTACACAGTCCGTCCTCATATCTGTGAAAATACAATGCAAAAGTTACATCTTCCTGAGGCCTGTAGTTAAAATTTGTTATTTTTCGAGCCTTTGTTCAATGTGTTTCTGTTGTTCACGTTGTTGCCTTAAAACTCTTTTTAAACTTCTCCAGTTTTATGCGTAAATGTATATATATTTTTTTTTTCCACAACTGTCAATCGTAAAAAATCACTTGATTTCCTGCAAATTATTTCTACATAACACTTTTATCCTGAGAAATCCTCTCGATGTTACTTATCTTTTTTTTTGCAAATTGAAATTTTCAATTTCATATACTTTTTTTGTTATGTTTTAGTTAGAATAATATCATGTTGTTTTTTCCTTTAACTGTTGTGTTCCGCACAGATGGTTAATATCACGTGATCCTTGAAAATCCTTGTGCCCAAAAAAATGCTTTATAGTTTTTGTATTTTTGATCTTCCTTTACCAATATTTCTTGATGAATTTTTACATGATCCTTGTTCACAAAAGTTAAATTGGTAACTGGTTTTTCTGTGCATTTTTGCCAATAATATGCTTATAGAATGTTATATCCATGAATGTTTAGTTGAGTTCCAGCCGAAAATCTTTGTCACAAAAATATTGTGTTGGTGATAAAATTTTCACCACCAAAAATCTTTTCACTAAAATGTTGTATTGGTGAACAACACAATCTTCATTACCAAAATGTTATAAATAACCAAGGCTGTAATCTTTGATGCCAAAATGTTGCATTTTATTCCATGGCACAATCTTCATCGCCAATATTGTAACCCTTAAAAGGTTACTGCGGGAATAATCTCCAAAATGGAAGTTGGAAATAATAGTATATCAACAAGTACAAGACTTGCACACTGCATGAAGTAGATACACTGCTAGTGAACTGTTAGTCAGTATAATCACTCTGCTATAATTTACTCCAATAATCTCCATGTAAATAAGAGGATAGGAACATCCCATTCCTGTATATAGGTAGGTATACAACAATATATAGAACTCTTTTACTTTGAGTGGCTCATGAGCCTTGAATTGAGTGAATAATTTTCAGTTTGAATCAAGATGATGGCATGTCTGAGTAAGTCAGTGTATAATATTCGTCTTTTTTGTGTGAACCAGGAAACTTTTAGGTAAACAGTTTCTTTAGTCTTTGACTGGGCAAGCCATTTGAGAATTTCTTCATATATATTTGTTATTCCCTTTGAATCAACATTCATGTTTGAACCTTTGAAGCCTCTACTGGCTGACCTTTTTCTGACAACCAATATCAGTTTCTCATCTTTTGTTCTTTTTCTCTCAATTTCTTTAAGCTTATACTTCTACACCTGACAGATTTGTGCCAACTGCCTCTCATCCTCAACATTGTACACTCACCAAATCTCACTGTCCTATTTCTTGCTTGTTACTTTAATTCACTGTTCTTCTGGTTTGAAAACATACATTCCAATATAAGGTATATAACTTATGCAGTAATATTATATAATATACTGCAAAATACTGTATTTGAATTAGAATGTTGCATAGATCTTGAGGATAGGCAACCATGTATGAGTAAAACAAAGTATCTGTCATACTAAAAGATTTCCTTTTGATTCAATGAATCTTCAAATTAAATTTATCCTTTGCTGTTAGTTAAAAAAAAACCTGTTCACTTTTCCTAATGTATTTTATTAATATTTGAATATATTATTAAAAAACTGAAACAGTAGCTTGTTAACACCTATTGAGCACTAAAGTTCTTGCAAATTATAAAGATCCAGAACCTAAAAGAGTTAAACAAATTCATATAATTCTATCAAGTCTTTACATTAATATGTCTATAGATCAATGATGAAAAAAGTGCTTTATTTCTAGACATCATCTCTCTCCAGGTCAACTAACTTAAATCAGTGGTGAATATTAATCACAGATCAAATGTTATACATGGAATATTTAAGATCAAAATTTATCAATGTCATCCTATGGATTCTCACACAATCATTTTGTGGTCTCAAGAGATATGTTGATGAAAAGTATTTGATTGACATACTACATCTAATGATAATACTTCTCTTTCCACACTATTGCCAATATCTACCTGGTTTTAGTTAGATACTTCTTGACTGTTAATTGCTTCACTTTTTACTCAATTTTCTTTTACTTTAATGTTTTTTTTTTTTGGTATCACAGCATTTTATGAAAATATTACATATTTATTATAGAAATTGAATAATGATAAAATAACCAATACAACACTAAATCATTTAACCATGACAATGCAGCAATCCGATTAGCATATTCCCATAGAATAGTGACAGCATAGATACAATCTGCCTGATAATACTGGTTAAAAAATTTATAATTAAAAGACAAAAAAAAAAAGAATTTACCTATTGGAAACCAAAATATGAGGTGAATGAATTGAGAAGGTGTAGGGAGAGGGATTGTGGATAATGGTGGTGGTTATAAAAGAAGGATCAAGACAGGGAGAAAGCCTTTTTTCTATGCTTGTTTGTATTCATGTGAAGGTGTAACCAACATAAATATAATAATTGAGATAGGAAGTCAGACAGAGTTGGAAGGGATAGAGGACAGCATAGTAAGCATAGAAAGAGACAAAAGATAAAACAGAAATTTGTTACATTCCCATTGAGAGCAAAACTGAGAAAAACTTCTCTCTGTGAATTACAAAATTATATATGATAGCATCTGTAAAAAGACATTTTTCTTCTGAATTTTTCTATTTCAGGACACTTTATGAAAGAAAACAAGCCTTTCAGGCAAAATTTTGCATAATGTGATCCTCTATTTTTATATGAATATATTCTATTTTTATGTATAATGTCATTCATTCTTATTTAACTGTATACAACAGTTTTCACTTTGAACAATGTCTCATCTTTAAGATCATTGCAGAAGCTAAGGTCAGTTCTGGACTTGGATATCTTTGGTTACATCAAAGGGAGTAAAGATTAAGTATTTTACTATAAAATGTAACCATTGCTGTATACATAAGGTGATTCATGATAAGAAAAAGAAAGATGTATTCAAAGCAGTCAAAGGAAAGCATGTCCACAAATTGTTCATTTATAAGAGGAATGGTTTCAGAGTAATATCTACAAAACAAGTAGAATTTGATTTGATTCCCTTCATATTTAAATAAAAAGGAAACAAAATAAATTGATGTAGGTAGACTTAGTGAGGACCATTCTTCTTTGAACCTTATGAATTGGTGCTACAGAATAACAAACAAAAAACTCTACCAAATATCAGAAAAGCAACATCTAAAATGGATAGCACACATAACTCAAAGAAAAAATAATGACAAAATCAAGATGTTGTCCTTCCATACTAATTTAAAAAAAAAAGTTTGGAAGGAAACCACCATCAATATTGGAAATAGCAATACTTACTGAACCTGAGAAACCTATTTTCCTGAAAAATTGTTAATAGAAATATTTTATAAATTTCAACTGAAAGTAGCAATGGCTGTTCAGCCAATGGATGCCGAATGTCTCCTTATAAGGAAATGGCTAATATTACCATTATATAAAACTTTCTGGACAACTAACTTTTAATAGAACTAACATTTTTATGCAAATTCTTACAACTTGATAGAGAACTAATCTTCAATGGATTTTATGATGTAATGATAAAAAAAAACTTAATTTGGATAACATTAAAATGACTGATATAAATATAGAGGGTTAACTTTTCTCATGTGTAAGCAATGATTTATTTCAAACATATGCACCGTAATGGGGGCACTAGAGGGTGTCGTCAGTGATGCCATCGCGAGGATCACTAGGGGTTTTTGGGTCTTTCAACATCATATCCCCCTCACTGCGCCAACCCAACCAGAGATGATCAGCCTCCGGTCCACCCTCAATAAGTGCTTTCAGACACTGGAAAATTACGTTTAGACCTGGTACGAAACCTTGCAAATGCTTCCGATTGGCGACAGTCAGAGCCACTTTCCATTTAGAGGCGAACCACACATGAGCTCGTACGAAACATTAATTTAGATGCAGAATTTTGGGGAATTTTAGCTTTTCTCATGTCTAAGCAATGATTCATTAAAAAATTACAAAAATTCGAGCATGTCAATATCCTGAATATATAACAACAAAAACAGCAGAAAATAAAATTATTTTTCTTGAAAAAAAGTAAGGCAAGCAAACAATATTTTTTCTTAGAACTGTTAGTAGTAGGATTACTTTTTAAATTATTTGATTATATTATACGTTACATGCAAAACTACATCATAATAAAAGATTTATCATATTGTAGGGAATTCATGTATCACATTGGAAGATGAAGCTGGCAAACTTCAGATTTTAGTGGCTAGCTGTATGATTTCCTGTTAATACTTTTACAAAAGGTACGAGCCCAACATTCCCTGTACCTTATTCAAACAGCAATAATTTTGATTTTGTTTTGTCCCTTAACCAAGATGATAGGATAGGCTGGGGTGGTTGCAATCAATCTTTCATCTTCAATTGATTCAATTTTAATAACATTTTTGTAACATGAGAGTAGGCATTATCATGCAGCAATTTGACATTCTGTCTATTCACCAAACTTTTTAATTTTTTAATTCACTATTAAAAGCTTTTTTAGATATTTCTATGTATCACAAGTATTCTCTACTTTTCAAAAGTTCATTTTACTCCACTGTGTTTTCATAAAAGACATATTAGCATAAGTTTCTTCTGCCACTCAAAAGTGATGTGAAGCAAAGAAACAATTACTTTTGCTACTGCATTTTTATAGCATTGTTGCTTGACTGCTGGCATATTTTTGGAAAAATAGAAAATTGCCATTTACTGGAAATAAATGACTATAAAGCTGGTGAATTTTTATGGACACTTATTTTGAATTTGATAGATACTCTTTAGTGCAGACTAAGCTAAACAACATCTCAACGTACGATAAGACAAAAATCCATCACAAAACAGATTGTGTTTTATGTTACTATGCAAATACAATGGTATAGAAATAGCCCTAAGCACTAGTTGGTTATTAGCATTTGTGTTATGAACTAATATTTCACAGTGTTGTGAATATATATATATATATATATATATATAGGTTATGATGTCAAGTCCATGAATGATGAGGATAATCCGACAAAATTTACTTAATATAAAATATTAAGTATTAGTTTTGTATAGGGAGCTCAATGGATGTTATCCAGAGTAATATGATATTTATAAAGAAAAACTCAACACATCATTGAGAGTGGTTATAAATTCTAATTAATTTCTATGAACTAAATTAGCTCATTTCATCAGAATTCAATAAACATTTCTTTTAAAATGAAATGGAAATCAACTAACATGATCCAGAACAGAGATTTTGGCCTTATCTTGGTTAAGAATCATTAAGGCTAGGTGAGGAAAGTTCATTTGGCCATAAAACCATTACACTCCACTCACAAGCACATAAATATGTATACATACACATATAACCCTATATATGAACGCATTCACACAACTATCCACATATATTAATTTGTGTTTGCTCACTCACATACATATTTATGAAGACCAGACTTATACGCATATAAATAATACTAACACATATTTATGCAAGTATACTAACAAACCTCACATATACTCAGAAAAAAAAAAAAAAAAAAATATATATATATATATATATATATATATATATATACACACTTACTTACACACACACACACACACACATTCCGGACACACAAATATCCCTGTACACATATATACGTATCTATACATATGTATATACAAATGTGTCTATGTATACACCTACCTATACATACATACATACATACATACATACACACATCATCATTATCCACATGTAACTATTGTGTTTGCACACACACACATATATATTTATGAAGACCGGACTTATACATGTATAAATAATACTCACACATATTTACACAAGTATACTAATAAACCTCACATATACTCAAAAAATATGTATATATTTACATGTTTACACACATACCCACACATGCACCTATATCTCTGCCTCCATATACAGACTCCTGCCTGTATATACATATATGTATATACATACACAAACTTTTCTATGTATACATATAAATTTCTTATCTCTGCGCACTCTTGCCTTTCTCCATCTACATACTCACTTATAAAACTCATATGTGTATTTACAAGAAAAATGTTAACATGTATACACATACCTGTCTAGTTTTTCACCCCTGAATGCGGTGGCATACTTCAAATTGCATACATCATAAAAAACTGTTACGTACATATACCAGTATATATCATGTTGATTCTGATGCCAATACATGAGTATACTGATCAATACAGGAGGATACAATAAATTACATTCTTAAAACAAAATTAGCTCCAACATACATATAATTAGGTGCTCCCATATAAACGAAAAACATATATGATTAGGTGCACTCATATGCATGAAGCATATGTATAACTAGGTACACCCATATACATGGAATATATATATAATTATACATATAATTTTACAAATAACTATAATTCTAATAGAGTGCACCCATATCCACAGAACATGCATATAACTAGGTGCACCAATATACATGAAAAAACTTTATATAACCATTCAACTAGGTGCACCCATATACATGTAAAATATTTATATTAAAGTACATCCATAATTACATAATGCAAAGTAAGACACTCAAATTCGTACACAATACAAAGTCGTTGCTTACATATACTGGTATGTATATCCATTACATGGCAGATCTCCACTTTCATTTCTTCAATCTGTAAAATCCTTCAATGGATGATCAATGCAAGATAAGAATGAATCAGCAAGTAAGATGGAATGGGGTAATTATAAGATTCTATGTATTAGTTTAATTTTATCTTATGATGGCATTTAAAAATGATTTCATTTCTCTGGTTTAATAATTGGCCTGTTTCTCTGAATTTGATGATTCTAATTTTTTCATCTAAGCATGAATTGCATCTGTTTCTGAAGCTGTTGGGGGTTTGAGAAAGTGTTGGCCAATATTAATATTAGATAGTTGACAAAAAGGTAAGGGTTGAACGATATTACTCTTCTTTTTCTATTTTTGGGTTTATTTGTTCTGGTATCCTTGGATTGTTCCATGTAGCATAATTCCTGCTTGAAACCACTTTTTTTAGGATAATATTGTAAGGGGACATATTTTCATTTTGTTGATCCTAGCATTTATGATGGCAGGAATCTGTTTAATTATTTGGGATAGTTGGAGCAAGGATTTATGTAGGTTGGGGCTTGATTGTTTTTTTTTTTTTTTTTTTGATAGAGTTTAAATGTTTCATTCAACAAATTTAAAGTAATATCTAAGAAGTTGACTCTTTTTAGATTGGAGGAAATTTCTATCTTAAATCCTAACAATTTAAAGGCCCTAATGACTTTCTTTTCTATCCAAGGTGATAGTAGACCATTACTATTAGGCATAATAATGAGTCCATCATCCCTGTATAGACTGATTTGTTTGGAGTCAACTATCTTACAAAAGGTTCTTAGGATATAAATTCCTACCAAATCTACAATCTGTGTGGAATCAAATGCACCTATGGGGATATCAAAATTATCACCATGGCTATATAAATGATCATCTATTGCTTTATTACAAGGGACATATATCTGACCAATGAAATCCAACCTCAATCAACATAATGTCTTTTTGGAATTTTTTAAAAAATCTGTGTCTTATTAACAACTCTCTGAAGAAGCTAAATAAAGTGAAACATGTTAGATTAAAGACACTTTTCTTACCTGTTCTTTACTTATGTGTGAACATTTTTCAATGAAAAAGCTGTATTCAAAGTGGATGCTGCGTTTGCTCACAGTCGATCAAAAACATCAACACATCGACAACTCAGAGCATTGTTTCAATGCAACAAGAAGTTTTTGCATAAATATGTGAATGAATGAAACATGGACCTACCACTTAACTTTGGAGTCAAATCTGCAGTCAGCTGAGTGGACAGCAGCAGATGAAAGCTATCCAAAGTGACCAAAGATGTAAACATCAGCAGGCATGAATTTGGCCTCTGTATTTTGGAATGCATAAGATATTTGGTTCATTGATTAACTTGAGAAAGAAAGAACCATCAATAGTGAATATTATACAGCATTATTGGTCCATTTGAAGGAAGAAATTGGCAAAAACAGGCCACAAATGGAAACGAGAAAAGTGATCTTTCATTAAAAAAACGTAAAGTTCAGTGAAAGAAAGATACATTGCTATCAGAAGTACAGGTCTGCCATTCTCTCCTCCCATATATATATATATATATATAAAGAGAGAGAGAGAGAGAGAGAGAGAGAGAGAGAGAGAGAGGTATGCATGAAAAAATTTCTTAAAAATGCTGGAAACTTTTGCATCAATATTTTATGAATAAGGAACTTTAACCTTTAATTTGTAACTGCTTTCTCTTTCGATCATTTCTAACATTAGAAAATGTCACTGACCTTTGCATTTCATGTGACATCATACCTTTATTTCTAAAAAAATCCATGGTGATTTTTTTGCATATAGTTATTATTTGATCTCAGCTTCCCACTCTTATGCTATCAAAATGTTCCTATTTGTCTTACTTGCTTTCAGCTATTTTGTAATGTTATACTTACTATTGTTATTTTCTTATAAAGCAACAACTTAAATGTGTCTGCATTATAATTAATTGATTCCTCTGTCTAACCTTTTCATAATTTCCTTGATTATTTTTAGCTACCATACCTATTAAATACTTATAAAGTAATTGTTTTAATGATACAAACTGACTTCATTTCAATCTTCTCTAGCCATGTAGATAAATCTTATTTTTTGTCTTTGAAAGACAACATTAATTTCTGAACCTTGAAAATAAAGAAAAGCCTCTTGGCATTTTTTGTAAGGTTCTTATGGTCATCTTTTGTGATAAAATGACAATAGCTAATTAAGGAAAAGAGAAACTACATATTTTTACAAAGCATTATATCAATTTTTTTTTTTAAGTAGAACCAACATGAGAACTTTGGAAACAAATGACCACAACAAATAACATTATTAATATAAATATAAAATTGTTTCTTTATTTTAATCAGTTTGTAATTGGCATTAAGAATATAAAATTGGTTTACAAATATAAAATAACCACAGATGAATTAAGTTTTTGCTTTTGGGAATAATAAGATAAAATAATTAATCTTATATTTTCCTAATGAAATTTGTTAGTTTCTGTCTGAATTTCTGGGATGAAGAGTTATTATTTATACTTAAATTATTGCACACATCATTTTTTTTTTCTGGTCTTTGTAAATTGTTTGTTGATCTGGGTAACCTTCAGAGAATTTCAAACTGAATCGTTTATGTAATCTATAGAGTGCGATAGGTAAATTATACCCATTTTATATTGTAAATTTCATGCATGTGTTGTATAGTAGAGTCAGTTGGGCACCATCTGGGAGAAAAAAAGCACCATGACACAATTTACTCTGCCAGAAATTTGGAAATGATATGCTCTACTGCTTGGCATTTACACTGTTAGCTCCAATACAAACATTTCAGAGTGTTTGGGTGCCAATCTGAATACAATGCAAACAATTCAGAAAGAATTGAAGGAGTCTAATGGTAATTATGAGTGAATTTAGAGTGATCACTAATGATGGTAACATTATACCTCTATTAATCTTACCACAGGGTTTCCGAGTCAACACAGAAGCCTACATCAAGTGCCTTAAGAAGGTAGTGCTGCCTTGGGTCAAGAGTTGCTGCTGGAATGCTCTATGTTTAGTAACAGGACTCTGCACCATGCCACACAAGTGGGAGAACTCAATCATGGCTATCAGACTATTTTTGTGATCATATTGCCCCTTACATCTAGTTACCTAATTCTCCAGACTTCAACCCCATTCATTATTGTGTGTGGGGTGCAGTTGAGTGAGAGACCAACAAAACTTCTTGTAACATAAAAGATGAACTGAAGGAAATGATTATGGCAGCATTCACCAACTTAAACAAGGTGACCATCCAGAAGTGATGGAAGGAGATTCTGAAGTTGTCTGGAGGCCATGATTAACGCCAGTGGCGATTTTATTGAATAAATTTACTCTTTATTATTTCAAGATATTTTTATGTAATTTTGGTAAACATATTTGTTAAATGAGATGTCAGTGTTATTTTCATTTTTGCATAATTTAAACAATTCATCCAATGAACCCTGTAAGACGGTAGATTATTCTACTTTATTTAATACTGCTTAGTTATTACTTGCTCTGTTTCCAATGAGTTTGCACTACCCAGCACAGAAATTGAACTCACAATTACCATGTCAGCAAATTCATGAACCAATACTTTAAATCACTATGTTATTGTTCTTTGGGACAAGTATCAAATTAGATAAGACATTCTGAGACATGAAAATTACAGTATGCAGTACATAATGGTAGCTAGATGAAGATACCATTACCACTAATGTCTTACCACTATGTGGGAAGTATTTTTGGGAGGTATATGTGGTAAGCATTTCTGCTGCACCCTGTATAACAAGAACAATCTACCAAATAGATTAAATAAAGGGTTCACAAGTTTACCAAGATTGGCAAGTACCTGATGATTACTGGAGAGTACAACATCTGAAACATTGTGATAATAGCTTCAAAACTGCCATCATGTAGGGATTAGGAAAGTGAAGTAAATAAATAAAAGAAGGCTTTTGGATCAAGTGTCACCCTAAAGGTAGGGTGTTATTCCCATGGGCCTATATAGAGTCAGACCATAAAACAGAATGTGCAATTGTGAGCCATACTTAGAGGGTGATGAGACGGCAGTCAGAAAGATGTTGGCTATGATGAACCATTGGTCAGAGATATATAGAGTGGTGGTCAGAATTCTCGTTGGTTGAAGGGAAGATCTGGTCCATTCATGAGAAAAACAGAACTAGTAGTGAAAATGACGCAAGTGTTGTTTAATTATGACCCCACAGGAACATGCCAAGTGAATCCATGAATAAATATAAAAAATGGATTTTGTGTTTTCATTTCTCACTGTGGAGTTATTTTTACCTTCCATTCTTTTGTTGCACATATAGCAATCCTTTCACCACTTTTGGTGCACATAAAGGCAACAGGAATCAGAACACAACATAGGGTGAGTTTGTCAGTCAGTGAAAGATTATGCAAGGGTTTCAGTTGTATATTTACTAATGATACCCTTGACCAGGATTTTGACCTAGAGGAGAGATGCCAGATGCAGGGGTAACAGAATTCCTTTACCAAATGTATGGTTGATCAGTACATTGATTAAATTGAAATATGGCCACTAGGTAATCACACAGCAGACATGTCATCAACAGCTCAAAAGAAGTTATTTTTCTAAAATAATGAATACTTTGATAAAAGTAAAAATGATGATTATCACAATTGAATATGTGAGGACCTAGAATAAATTCTTACTGTTTTCCAACAAATGGCATTCCCAGAACTGTATGTGTGTAGTTTCAGATACTAACACATCTATAAGCAAGTACTATAAGCAAGCTTGAAATTCAGTGTATGTCATTTCGCCAAAGTGTAAACAACTTTGTTTTTCATAGCCTTAAACATATTAGATTTTGTGCCAGAGAAAGTGTATTTGCAGAGAATTTTACTGCACTACTTTATTCAAAAGAAATCTGCAGATGAAGCACATAGAATTCTTGTTGAGACTTGTGACTATAGTGTCAGAAACAACATGCAGAGACCAGTTTAGACTCTTTAAAAATAATGATTTAGATGCTGAAGATAAAGAATGCTCTGGTACACTGAAAAGGTTTGAAGATGAACAATTGGAGGCATTACTTCATGAAAACTCATGTTGGGTGCAAACTAAACTTGCAGAATGATTAAGAGCTGATCACACAACAGTTTCAAAATTTTTGAAAGCATTAGGACTGATTAAAAAGCTAGGATATTAGATGCCATACAATTTGGAGCCGAGAGATGTTGAACGGCATCTTGTCATGTGTGAGCAGCTGTTTCTTTTCACCTGCAGAAAAGGAAAGGTTTTTGCATCATATCTTGACCAACGTTGAAAAGTGGATATACTACGATATCTCTAAGCATAGAAGATTGTGGGGTAAGCTCAGCCATGCATCAACATTGGTGGCAAAGCCAAATATCCATGGTTTGAAGCTTCTGCTCTGCATTTTGTGGGATCAGCTGGGTGTAGTTTATTATGAGCTGCTTAAACCAACTGAAACCATTATGGGAAACTGCAATTGATGCATTTGAGCCAAGTATTGAAGAAAAAAAAGCTGCTATACAAGAAAATACATGACAAAGTCATTTTGCAACATGAAAATGCTAGGCCACATGTTGCAAAACAGGTGAAAATCTACTTGGAAACACTTAAATGGTAAGTCCTACTCCACCTGCCATATTCACAAGACATTGCTCCATTCAATTATCACTTGTTCTGATCGATGATACATGGTCTGGCTGAGTAGCATGTTCATTGTTATAAAAATGCCAAAAAATGGGTTGACTCTTGGTTAGCCCTAAAAGACATATCGTTTTTCTGACGTGCAATTCAAATGCTATCAGAAAAATAGGAAAAAAGCATTGGCTAACAATGAAAAAACTTTCAGTGACATGTTTCTTATTAATTTTTGTAAATAAAACATCACTTTTCATGAAAAATCAGCAAGAACCTATTCAAGTTCCTAATATGTTGAATAGGAAAATTATGCAAAAATTCTATAGCTTGAACTTTCTCTAATATTTGGGAAATTTTCTTATAATCCTAATATCTGTTAGTGAACTAATCCATCAGCTTGCTGATGCAAATTAGTTTGCATCTAGATAACTTTGACCAGTAATTTTTTTCTCATTTATTGTTGCTTTATTTCATGGACAATGTTTTAATCAGTTCAGTAATACTGCTATCTCTCTGCTCTAAATCATGTCATTGATGTTTAAATATTCACTATCTAGTAACAGTCTTAAGTTATTTGAATTCCATAGTCAAATTGGCTAAAATGTTCATGAAAAATGAACTCCATTGAGTTCAATTATTTTTAATATTTTCACCCCAAGAAAGGCAATCATGTCACTAAGATGTAAGGTTACTGAGAGTGAAAAAAAACTGAGAAAATATTATTGAAGAGAAAGGACAATAAAACACATGATTCAAAAAGACAGAAGACGACAATTGATGTTACATTTAAATTTTTGAAGATCATAGTTGACATGAAAGCAGGAAACTGAAAGAGTTCTGTTGGTGAGAAGTGCAATAGAAGAAACTATTAGAAGAGAACTTATGGTTACACTTAGCAATTTAAACAGTAAAATGATGAGACCTAGCTTCCAATCTAGTATTGAGCTTAAATTCATGAAGTTGAGGTACCAAAGAAGAAAGCTCATCAGAACAATTACCATGAACATACTTATCGAAAAATTACAAAGGAGCCATCATGTTACAGCAGTAGGAAAGTGATTGAACCCAAGATGCCAGGTCAGGACACAAAATTGCAGAGAAGTTAATTTTTGTTACAACTTCAAGCAACTTTAACAGAGTAATCGACTTAGAAATTAGAAGTTATTATAAAAGTATCAATATGAGAAGAATAATAAAAGACTGATGCTGAAAATGCTTCATACAAATTTCCAATAACTTTGAATATTTCTTCTTCAACATGCTCTGTCCCTTCAGGTTGTTGGTGATTATGACTCTTTAATTTCCTGACATTTTTAACTCTTAATAAATTTTATCTTTTTGTTATCCCTCCTAAACCTTCTCTTGCCATCCATTTACTAAAGCTCACTAGGTAGGTTATGCATTAATTTCCTCTGTCCAACTTGCCTTCAATCTGTCCTATGAGTATAAAATTTTCCAAACCCTCTTACCTCATTAGTTTTTTTTATTTTTCAATCGTTTCACCCCAAGCAAGGTGGTAATGCCACTGATGCGCAGGAGGCTACATAAGAGTAAAAGTTTAGATAGGAAGAGCGTAAAGAGAAAGACAAACCAGTTACAGAGGGTGTCAGAGAAAGGGCAAGAGAAGGATGGGAACACAGTTGTGAAGATAGAGAGAAAGGAAAAGAAGATATACAGGGTGATGTAGAAAGAACTGGAGTCAAGTGGATAAGAGGTGGCATTTAAATTCCTGGAGGTTGTAGCTGTCATGAAAGCAAGAATATGGAAGGGAGTTCCACAGGTGGGAAGTGCGAGAAAAGAAGCTACTGGAGTAGAATTGTCAACTGCATTTGGTTAATCTAACTGTGAATGAGTGGGACCCTGTTGCCAGTCTGGTTGCACAGGTAAATTCCTGTGGCAGGGATACCAGTAAGTTCGTTGGAGCAGAAGCCATGAAAATAATGCACTAGAATTTTCAACTGTCCTTTCCTGATATTAAATTTAAGTGTACTTTTTGTTTTCATTTTCTCTAAGACTTTGTCATTTCTCACATGTTTGGTCTATGGTATTCTTAGCATCATTTTGTAGACCCACATTTCTGTTGCTTCGAGCTTCTTCATCTGTGAAGAGTTTGTCATGTTATTCACTACTAGGACTGACATTAGGTAACAGTTCAATACTCTTTTCTTTGTTTAATGGTTAGTATCTGGATAAAAAGCCTTCAAAGGTTTCAATTTACCTCGTGGATTGAAGCTTAAATGTTACAACCTCTAGAATCACTACACTTAAAAGATGATCACTCTGATTTTTTTACTTTGCAGCAAATAAGAAAAGCACGGACGTAACATGAAACAATTTTTGTTCTACAGCTGAACATTCTGAAATTGATTAATATATTTCAAATAAATAAGATTGTTTAGGCTATGTTTTTGTTTTCATAACAAGTAGAAGAAAGAATCATAAAACCACTCAATGTTGAAAAATTATGGAATTACCTTCTAATTTTCATTGGAAACAAAAGAAAACTAACACAATATTGACAATTTTGCAAATTATTAGCCTGCAGTTAAAACCAAGTATTTTGGCTAATTGAAGGGAAATATGGCTCCAACAAGAGAGTTGTCCATTGAAAGACTAGAAAGAATTATAAAACTCCTTCGAGAAGGAAATCCAACACGGACAGTGGCACAAGATGTTGGTTGTTCCCAGTCAGCTGTGTCTAAAATTTGGTGCAAATATAGACAAAATGGGAAGATTATAAAAGGAAAACATACAGGTAGACCACGGAAGACGTCGAAGAGTCAGGATCGAAAACTTAAAGCAATATGTCTTGAAAATAGAAAATATACAACAAAGCAAATTAAAAACAAATGGGCAGAAACGGGAGTGAGCGTTTGTGACAGGACCGTAAGAAATCGCCTGAATGAAATGAGAAAAGCTAAACGAAAACCAGTGCTACCTGAAAGGAAGAAAAGACGGTTACAGTGGGCCACGAAGAAGCATTCATGGAGTAGGAGTGTGGATGAATGGATGAAGAAAGTGATATTCAGCCTGGATGAATCAGTAATCTGCATTGACCAGCGGGATGATGCTGCAACATAATATTTTTTACCTTAGTATTTTGACATTTTTACCTCACCAAAATTAAACCGCTGTTTGTTATAAAGTGGCAAATAATTAAATATTGACTGTCTCTTTAGTTTAAAAAATATAACTGAAGAAAACTATTCATTCAGTAAAAAGGTGGTATGTAAATGCGTGTATTAAAATCAGACAAAAAAAAAAAAACAGATTTGCCTCATCATCTTTAAAAAAAAATACATTTGCAAAAATATTAACATTTCTTCAAGTAACACTAAAAGTTTGAAAAAGTGAAACACTTGAACAGTTGAGTCAAATCACCAATTGTTAGTTTGTTACTATCCTCGAGTGAAGTCTATCATAAAATAAAGTACTCGATTTGTTTATTACTGACAGTGTACATCTCTCAAGAATCACTTATATAATATTTAAATGATTGCTATGAACAGTTAATTTTAAATTTTATGCATCCCCTCCCTTCAGTAAAAAACAAAAAAAACAAACCTTTGTTGTTTTCGTTCATGTTCTAACTTTACGAAATCCATAACTGCTATGCTCTTTAAAAACTCTTTTAGTCTTTTTATATACGAAATGAACTAAACAATGAAATGACAACATTGTATAAAATGTGATTGATGTTACGGTCAATTTATTATTTTCATCAAGAATAAATATTTTTAAATACACACACAATAAACCAGTCCAGCCATGAATGAATGCAAGTGAAACAAAACAAAAAAAAAACATACCTTTATATTTTTTTGCTCAAATATAAATCTGCTAGAAAAAGTATTAATCAACTTCGTCATAATTATTATTATTCTTTAATCAATAAAACTAGTTTCAGTTAAAAACACTAAAACAGTATAGTCTTTAAACTTTATAGCACATATTGTTCAACTGATGATGAAACTATGGCTTTGGAGTGGACTTTAAATTGGAAAATTACTGCACAAAAAAAGTAAAACAAAACTGTTTTTTGAAAATATGTAAATGAAAATCGTAGAGTTTAAACTAAGAAAAAATTTAAAAATTACTTGAACAACTAAAAACTGAGAGTAATTGATTGTATGTTGAAGTTTCATAATTTTTCTTGTGCTAACAAAAACTGCCGATTCTGTTGCAAAATATGTACAGTACCTCTCTACTTCGTATTTTCCCTACTTCTCAGATGCGAAGTCATTCCTGCCTTTTTTCCGTTTCTGAAAAAATACTATTATATAATTTAATTATATTTCAAACTTTAGTAATATTTAAAGAAAAAAATATCTACAGGTAGAAAAGAAAGGCTGCTTTAAAACAAAAAAAAAAAAAATTAAATGTAAAAGGGAAAACTTATAGGAAAATTTAAAACATGAGTGTTTTATTTGTTAAACAAAATAAATATGCAATGAATAAAGAAAAAAAAATTAACAAAGCTGAAAATAAAACATCTACCTTCAGAGATATTTAAAAAAAAATTATGCAGTTTCTGTTACTTTATTTATTTTCAATTAGATTTTTTAGAAAATAGTTGATTTCCCAAAGTCTTTTTATTGTAATTTGCTTAAACTAAAAGAATTCTACATTGCATTGTTTACATTTAAAATTTACAATGCAATTATGAACTAAAAATGGTTTGTGCAAAACATGTTGTTACTGTTAAGTGTTAACGATAACTTAAAAAAGAAACCACTAACTAGTAGCCCACTCTATGCAAATGGGTTTGTTTTATCCGCAGTGGATTAAGAATTGAAATTGTCAGGAGATAGTTAAGAAACGAATTTCATGACTCCGCTCAAACTTTGTAATGTAAAAAAGTAAGAAATCCTCGAACTGTAAGAACTATGCTACTAACTGTAGTGTAAAAAATAAACAAAAATAAAAAAAATAATAAATAGGTCGCTGAAACAATCATTTCCTTTGGTTTTCGGTACATTGAATTGTGACATTGTTATTAAGTGACAAAAATATTAAAAAAAATATATATTTTGCTCTGAAAATCATTGTCAACAGACCTTTTTTGCTAAGTAATCGCGTTAAAACTCAAAAACTGTCTTTGACAGTTTAGACAACCTTACAGGCCGGTTTTCAAAACTGAAAGCGTTGTGTTCGTTTTTTTCAAATGAACAATAAAAATATAAATTATAAAAAAAATCGTATGGAATAGCGAAAATTTAGATAAAATAGCAAATAAAAATGTAAAATATTAAAAAAAAGAACCATTGACATAACCTTATAGTTTTTTTTCTTTATGAGATGAACAAAAAAAGTATTGAAGCCAACAAATTATTATTACTACTTTTTAAAAGCTTAGCCTAACATTAATTTTAACTAGTAACAAGTTGATAGCAACAGTCAAATATAAATATAGCATAAACTAAACAAACACTATAAAAAAACAATATTATTTACTTTTAAGCTTTATTCGACTCATAAAGAACTAACATTAAAAATACTTAACTTAAAAATTAAAAAATAAAACTTTTTACTACTTTTTTAATTTTAATTTTTAGTTTTGATGGCGAAAAATGTATTGTAACATTGACACAATGAATGAAGGTATCGATTTCTAAATGACGGACAAAGAATTTAAAAATTAGTGAAAATGTTTTTATTCGCAGTTGCCAATTTTAAATTATAATCACTAAAATCGATATGTATTGCAAATTTTACAAGTACACAAAAATTGGAGAAAATACAAAAAAAAAAATTACCAAGCACCTCTTCTGTCAGTGAATGTATCGCGATGAACTTGCTTTTTCTTTTAACAAATGATTGATTATGTAATTATCGAGATAATTGAACAAAAAAAATAAATACATTTTCTTATACCTGTCGTATAAAACTTTAAAACGAACTGTTTTTCTTTTTCTTTATTGGAAGTAGAGAAATGAAAAACTCATCAAAAACAAATCAATGAAAGAAAGTCTACCACATGACAACCAGAAGTGTATTATTGAAACAGTTGAGAAAGTGATAGATATTTTCCCAATTGACTCTCATGAAGAGAGAAAAAATCCTAACTAGCTGCATCATTAACAATAAAAAGTAATTGTAACAGTAATAGGAAAATTTAAAATTGTTTTAATGTTTATTCAGAGACTTTTATTTATAATTTTCTTTAAAGAGTTTTAACCAACGATTGTAAAATTCAGTTAAAAATTAAAAAAGCAGTCATAAAAAAATGCAATTTTTCTTCCTTTTAGGAAGATTTAGAAGAAACAAAATAGCAGATTTACATAAAAAACTTATGTGCATATTATTAGAGAGAAAAAATTGCATTTTATTTTAAATAACGTAAAATAATTTTTTATCATTTAAAAATTAAATAAATTTATTAGGTTACTAAATTAACTAAAAAAATGTTTGTAAAAAGCGATCGATGCTTTAACTTTTAGTAATCAGAATTAATTCAATCAAAGCTTTAAATACTGCTCAGTGCTAACTTACTGTCTAAAATAACTAAATTCTTATTTTACTTTTAGTTAATTAACTAAATAATTTTACTTAGTAATGCTCTTTTAACTCTAAAATTCACATGTATAAAGATATTTGTTTACAAAATTGACTAGAACTATTTGGCGAAAAACAAAACAAGGTGTGTAAAAAAAAACAACTTTTTAGTGTTTTTACTTATGGTTGTTAAAAGTAAAAAAAAATAATGTACTTTGTACTCGGTCTTTTTTTTTTACGGAATAGTCTTGCTTGACTCTCTCTTGACATTTGCTAAAACATTTAACTTAAATGTTTATTGTTTTACATTATTTTATAATCACTAAAACCTAATTCTGTAACCCGTGTTGTTAACTTAATTTTATTTATTTATTTATTTTTTTACTTGTAAAGCAACAAATGATTTGATTTAGTACACAAACATCCGAAATAAAAACAATGAAAGAATCAGAAGAATTCCGATAACTCAAACTATGAATAACCCACTTGGCGCATGAACAAAAAAGTAAAACTTCCATATACTTTGAAGTTGAACGAAAGCAACTATTTAAAAAAAAATCTCAAGATCAAAGCAGGACTTCCATCACTGCTGTTAGGATAAAACACGCAAAGTACAACAAACAGTAGTAAAATAATTCAACTTGTAATGTTCTTTTTCTTTTACGCTCCATAGTCCATAATTATTGATAAAACAACATACGAGAAAAAAAAAATGATCGAATAATTTTAATGACATACTGCATAAACTATTTATTACCGAGGAAGATTTTCACAATCAAGAATAAGAGGCGGGGTGGAGAGGAGGAATAAAATAAAAGAACATTTTTTTTTTTTTTACATTTTAAACCCTAGTAACAGAATTAACGGGTTTAACGGACCCCGCCCCACCTCAGTTAAAGTTCTAAACAGGACAACACTAACAGTAAACCTTTTTTGTTACCTTTATTTTTATCCTGATCAAACGTTAAAAATCTACGAATTAATCTAAAAAATAAGATTTTAAAAATATCAACATTTACCAATTCTTTTGAAACGATTTTCCCCTCACATTTTCACTTAAAAATGACACTTTACCTGTTTTTTTTTTTTTGTTTTTTTTTTGCACAATACATGAATGAAAACTAAGGGTAATACTAATTATTAATAAGCAAAATACAACATTGTATAAATAATAAGATCAATTGGAGGAAAAGTCAACATAAGACCAAAAATAAAAGCATAAGAAAATAACATCGAAGTATCTTCTTCAAAGAAAGTTACAAAAAGAGTGATCAAAAATTCAAAATAAACAACAGATCTTTTAATGGTAAAAACAGCTGAGAAGGGGCAACGCACAACCAAAAAGTGTGGATGGTCACATCATCCAGGGATATAAAAAAAGACAAGAAAAGGATTCTTTTAAAAAAGAAAGCAGGCTATCATTCACTGATTCAATAAACAAATTTAGTTCAAATAGGTTAGACAGGAGTTAATTCTGAATGTAAAAAAAAAAAGGAGAAATCATGCTCAACCAATGAATAAAAAAATTTAGAATTGAGCAACAAAAAAAGTATAAATAAATTAAAAAAAAAAGTTACATTACAGAAAAGATCCAGTAAAATCATTAGGTCAACTAGTACATTCTTTTATTAACTTTTGATTGAACTTTTTTTTTATCTGAAATATTTAATTTTTCCACGTTTTGGATTATTTTCTTATTCAGACGAAAGAAAGTTAATTTTTTAATGATTACTTTTCTCTTTTTATCTCAATCACATATTGACAATTTGTTTTAGGAAAAGAGCCTTTGTTGTTTTGTTTTGTTTTTTTTATTACTTTAAAAAAAACACATCTATAAAGAAAAAATAATTTTTAAAAAATTTGGTTAATTTGATCAGGACATTTAACACACGGATTTAGTGAGGAATTGGTAAAAAAGTTACAAACACCAGATGCCTTTTTTTTTCCCCTAAAGACGTTACTTAGGCAAAAATGTGCCCGGTAAAAAACACGAGCAAAAAATATACTGCTTGAATTGATTGATGCTTTCCTTGTTGCAATTTTTTTAAGTTAACCCTCTGGGTTCTAGTGAAATACATTCCTAACAAAATTTGTTACTAATAGTTGTTAGTGTAAAATAATCCCTTTTTTTCTTTTTGAGGGGGGATATTGTTTACACAGGGAACTCAAACTTATAAAAAAATCTTTGTCCACGTTGAATCTAAAAAGGTTAAAACAAAAAGAATGCAAATATTTTACGTTCACTTACAAACAAAATCAGTAAATGTTCATAAGTCCCCCGGTTCACACTCCACCCACGTCTATTGAACAGGTTAGGCTCATCCCTTGTTCCCTGTTTAGGATGTGGTTTCCGGCTTTCTCTTTTCCAATCTTCTCACTATTACGTAGCCCCCTGCACACCACGGGGTGATACGATTAAAAAAGAAAAAAAAAGTCAAATAAAAATGATACCCTATTACTTTTCCTGAGTAGCTTTGCCGCACACCTGGATTTAAAACACAACAGTAACACTAACAGTGACAACACGCTGGCCAGTTAGTTTCTAAGTTTGTTTGTTTTTTCAAAATATGACTTTTGACTTGAAACTGTAACACAACACTTGAACAGAATACAATACATTTTTTCGATGTTTACAAAAAAACAATCATATACAGTTTGTGTTTTTTTTGTGAACAAATAAAAAAGCAATTTGAATTTGAAAATATATTTTTGGCTGATATTTTTTCTTGTAATTGAAAAAAAAAAGCCATTCACTTTTTTAAAGTTTCAGTACTAGTAAGTGATATTGGGATTTTTTTTAATTTGTGTTGCAATCCCAACTCTTCTTTTCTTACCTAATACTTTTTTTCTCTGAAAAAAAAAATGTAATTTAATTTTTGCAATATGAGATTACGTGTTCATTCGACATTCGTTTATCTTGAAATTTAGATGCGTTTTTACTTTTTCTTAATTATAGTTTGTTTTTTTTAGTAAAATCCACACGATTGTTCGGTTTGTCCTTTGAAAAGGAAATATTTAAATTTATATTTTTACTTCATGTGTTTGTTGGTTGAAATAGTTGAGTCCTCTCTAAAAAAAATAGAAATGTCAACACAAAAGTGACAAAAAATGTATCTTGCATAAAAAAGAAAACATTACTTTTTTCGTGTGATGTCAATTTTTCTTTTTAAAAGAAAAACAAGAAACTAAGTGACTATGAGAAATGAATTGTAAAATTCTCAAAAACTTTAATTTTTCTCGCTAGTCGAAAAAGAGCAAGCCAAAATATGTCAAGAAAATAACTTTAAAATGTTTTGAAAGAAAAAATTAAACTCAATAATTTAAAATTTTATGATTCGAAATCTCTTCAAGATTAAGCATTTTTTAAATATTTTATTAGTCTTTTTTTTTCTTTTTAGATCGTTGTGAAACAAACAATAAAAAGTGTATTGACGTATGATGTAAAAGAAAACCGAATTTTTATAGAAATTACCATCTTGACTTGAAGTTTTTTTTTGTTTTAACTTGCACAGAACTACGCTCCCATACAAGCTTACTTGTCCCGTACTACAGGTAGTGCCGTCTCTTAAACTATTAAGATAACTTTATTTTATTTATTTATTTTTGTAAACTGTGAGAATAAAACTTCTTTTTTAATTCTATTCTAAAACATCAAAGAAGAACATTAAAAAGCACGTTTTTACCCTTTTTTTTAAATTTACGACTCAAACAAACTAAACACGAAGATGTTTTTAAATTACATAGAAATAAAAAAAATTCTATGATAGAATCAGCAGAAGAAACGTAATCTGATTTTAGACTTAAATAAAGAAAAAAGTAATACATCAATTAGTATTTTGCTTGTTTTTATTATTATAATGAAATATAATTAAATATACTTTTTGTTTTGATGTTTTAGTGCTGAAGACATTTTTACAGACATTTCATTTACGAGAAGAATAAAACACTAAAACAGAATTTAGTCAATCTAAACTTCTCCGTGGACTGATGATAAAAACATTTTTTTAATCATTCAAATTGAAATTTTATTAAATCATACAAAAAACTAAAAAGAAAATTAGAATTATGTTTTTAAAACTAAGTTGACATCTTTATTTTGCAAAAATATGCAATTAAAAACAAACTTAAAAAAGACACCAAAAAGGGCTATAGGTCAGTATTCAGTAAAAAGCAATTTTAAATTTTTTGTTATGGAATATGGATTAATGAATTATTTACTAGTCGGCCTTTTAGCGAATTAAAATTTTATTAATGATTTAATTACAAATTTAAATGAATCGATTTTTTTTTTGTAAATACTTCAAAAAGAAAAAAAGAAACGAGGAAATGAATAATTTCACTCAGTGCATGCCTTACCATACGCACAAAAATTAAATAAAATATTTCATTTGAGTGATGTCAACATCGATTTCATTACACTTTTTTTTTTAAGCCAAGACGTAAAAAGACTGTTTGATTTTCAGTTTATTGTCAAAAACTAAAAAAATCCTATTATTATTCATTAAACAAAAAAAAAAGGTTAGTAGCCGTTTAAAATTCAGCGAAGCGAAGAGAGATCTATTTTTTCAATTTATTTCAATTTCAGGTTAGATTTTCTTAAAAAGGTAATTACTTCGATTAACAGTTTTTAAGTTTTAAACAGAAAACTTATCTTTTTTTCAAAACACCAAAGTCTTAAACACAAATTGAATTTACTTTTAAACTAAACAAAACAAGAATAACGACAAGAATAAAGAATAGTTACGCTTATTTTTCTTTCTATTTCAAAGTTTTTGTATTCTGGTGTTTTTTCCAGTCATTGATAACAACACCGGTAAAGAAACAACTGATAGATGTTGAAAGACAAGACAACAAGTTGTTCTTTTACATGTTTTCTATCGCAAATCGATTTATTAAAAAAAAAAAAAAAAAGACTTAAAGGGATTTATGGTTCAATAATGTAAATTTGTTTATTGTTCGAAATGATAACAAGATTCACTATCGTTTACTTCGTTCATTTCATTTCAGGAAAAATATTTTCAAAACAGTTCTGACACCATTATTGCTTTTTTTATTTACCCTAATGAAACAAAACGAAAATACACACAAAAAAATGAGTTAACTTCAAAGCTGTTATGAATTTCGGTCTTTCAGGAGAGGTCTCGCCCGAGTTCATTTCACGTCCAAATCAATGGCTAAATTATAAATAAGAATAATAAATTATTTTTTAAACAATCTGAGAAACATGTGGGTTAGATTTTTGTAGAAACTGCTTGACTTTTGAATTTTTCATTAAGGTAGCTATGTACTCCTTAAGCCAATAGCTTTTTATTTTGGCATTCGAAATTTGTTTTGATTTATTTTCTTTTTTAGTTGTCAAAATTACTGGAAAAAAAGGTATAATTTATTATCTGTATTTCTTTTTTTCTTAATTTTGGAAAAATCCTGTTAAATAAAACTAAAAGTAAAACCTTTTACGAAGATTCTTGAAAATATGAAAGGATTAAATACTTAGTAGTAGAAGGGCGAGTGAAAATTTTGTGTTCAGGTATTTTTTTTTTTTTTTTTTTTTATAGCAATAAAAACGAATGAGGCGGTTTTATTTGATTCGCTCAGAATGGGATGATAAAAAACGAACGCATTCAAACCGTATATTCTAGAATGAGTTTAACAGAATAACTAACACGTGCCCGACTACTACTAGCGATTAAGATTGCTTTTGGAAGCCTTTTTAAAATTTATTTGCATGTGATATAAAAGTTTTTTTGTGTGTGGACATGGTGTTGCTGTATATATTTGTAAAAACATAATCAGGACACAAAAAAAACGCGTAATTTCGGGGAAAATCGACTTTGAATTTTAGTACTAACTTACAATTTTTTTTTTTTTACTTACACATTTGTTTTTTTTACTTACACATCTACTTTTTATGGACAAATAAATTTTAAGTTTCCGTTTGTTTCATATTAATGTTGATATTGATAAATAAATGATGTTCAGCAGTTAAAATTTAAAAGTGGCAGCAATCTTTCCACTTCACTAGTAAAGTGTAAAAAAGTCACTTTTTAAAATTAAATAAATGAATAAAAAACGTGCTGAAAACTTCGATGCACCTATTCAGTTTCTAAGGTTTTTGTGTTGCTTTATAATTCGTAAATTATGACTTTTTCATAAATTTATTAAGTTAAACTTTTCCGTCGAATAGCTCCTCTTGAGTCTTGACGCATCCTTTTTTAAATTTTACAATATTAATTAGTTTTAGTGTATTGCATAATTGCATAAATAAGAATTTCTTGGTTACAACTACATTACAACCAACAAAAAACAAAAAAACTTCTTAGTAGCCAAGTAGCGGGATCAATGATGTCAAAATAAACATTGATGAATTCAAAATATTTTTTTATCTCTTGAAGATATTAAAAAAATGTTAATAATTAAATTTATAATAATTTTATTTTTATTATAAAATTTGATACCTTTAGGGCCTAGGCCCTAAAAAGACCAAAGGTTAGGTTTTAAGACGGTTTTTATCTCTGACAAAAAAAAAAATAAAAATAATAAAATAAAAAAGCTCTTTGAAAATCGTCTTACAAATAAAAATCTTTTTTTTGTTGAGAAAAGTAAGTGCTTCACAATGATTTAAATAAATTACAGTTACAGTACAAAACTTGTAAAAATGCCAATAATACCATTATTTTCTTATTCTTTTATAAACATTCTTTTTTATATTTTTTACAGGATGCCGAGACACCAAAGAGAGTTCTTGTGAATGAAAGGATATTTTTGTAATACTTTTTAACATTTGGAAATAAATATATTTTTATTGTTTTTTCCATAAGTACAATAAGTACATATTTAAAAGTTTTATGGAAGTTAAATATTTCAAATTTTCTTTTTTTCTCTTTCAAACTTTTCTTATTGTGTTGAGCTTGATAGTGAAAAATTATTATTTTGGGACGAGTGTAGGAAATGATGCCCTTTCTTCCGGATATTGATTTTAGTAGACAAGATAAGTAATATGAATGAATGGATATGTTTAACTGTTACCAAAAATTATTATTGTAAGGTGGTAAAGAAGAAATTTGATATAGGTCAAGGACGGGGCCAGTATTGAGTATTTATGCACACATGTGTCATGAACGTTTAATTTGTGACTCTTGTTTGTAACTTATCATTTCTAAATGAAAATGTATTGTAGAGTTCTGTAAAAATACAATCATTTAGGTGCTAGCTAAATACAAAATTCTTTATTTTAATTCTTGACAAACTATTAAAAATTCAACTCATTGCAAAAAAAAAACAAAACATCTTGCTTCAGCTTGAGTCTTGGTTTTTATTGTTAATTAATAAAATAAAAATAGCAAAAAAAATGCGAGTTTAAAAATACAAGAACAATGATTCAAGATTTTCTGATTAAATGTCATTTCCATAACAGTTAGGTGGCCTAAAAAGCCACGTGACAATAATATTGTTTAATGTTTTCGCTGCTTCTTAAGAAAACTCAAACTTTTACTTAAATATTTTAAAAAATTAAAAATGCTTTTTTTTTGTGCTGATTGACTTTTTTTGTTTTATTTCTTTCCGACCGATTTGAGAGTTTCTTTTTGTAATGTTGTTCACCGATGCGAGATTAACCATGGAAAATATAATTATTTAAGAAGAGTCTGTAAGACTAAAGAATTTATCAACACACTGACATCAGAACCTTTCTTCGGTTAGTTTTTAAAAATTGTGGTAATCGAAATTATGCATTCCAAAACCCATACACTTAAAAAAAAGAAGTGACTTTTTTCTTGTACTTAATCAGTCTTGCAAACCAAAATGTCTTTTGTATTACTCTTCACTTTTACACAAACAATCCCTAAATAATAATCTCCACTGTGTGATAATAGCTAAATTAAATACATGTATGTACTCGTATATAACTTTTCCACAAATATTAGTTGCCAACCGATGTAAACAAACATAACTCGCTTCTTCTTTTAAAGTCAAACTGAAAAGACTTTCAATTTTGATCCTGTTTTAAGTGTTGTGTTTGTTTTTACTTTTTCCACTTGATTCGTACTTACATAAACAAAAATTGGGATTTTCGAAAAAACACAAATAGCATTTTTGTTTAGACTAATTTCTTCATTAGACACACACACAAAATTAAGCAACTAAAAAACAATAGTTTTTCTTTTTTCTCGCACTTCCCGCCTGTATAACTCCCTTCCGTTTACTACTTGCTTCCCTGAGAGATAGAATCTCCAAAAATTTAAATGCAACGTCGTTTGCCATCTTCTTATTGAATTCCGTTCATCTTTTATCCTTTCTTCTATAGCTCCTGTACCCAGATTTTTCTCTCACTGCACCCCCTCGCGCACTAGTGGCGGTCCCGCCTTGCTTGGGGTGAAATGATTATAAAAATATTGTTGTTAGCATATCTTTGGTTGTTGTTGTAATAGTACTACTGCTACAGTTTGTTTTCAATGTCAGCTTTTTAAAAGTTTATTGCACAAAAAAACGTAGGAAAATGTTATACTTTTTTTTTCAGGCTGGTGTTAATTGAATTGTATATCTTTGCTAAAACAGAATGATTTTTTAGTTTTTAGAAACTTAGAAAATGATTTAATTTTGAAGAATGCATAAATTTTCCTTTTCCATGAACTTTTTTTGTCTCCCTGGCCAAAACCATAATGGCAATATAAAATGAAAAAACAAGGCACGATATTTTATTTTTAGTTTTTCTTTGTTGTTTTTTAGTTTTTCTCCAGTATTTTGATGTTCATTTTTATTTTAAATGGCTTTTAAATTTATTAGAAGTTAATAAATTGAAAAAAAAAATGAAACATTGAATTTGTTATTCATCAACATTCAACAAGAATTTTTCGTTTTAGGATTTTTTATTAAAAAAAAAATTCAATCAATTCAAATGATTTTGTTAAGAATGCTCCCATACACCTTGACAGCACTCATTAACAAGAACACGTCTGTGTAGCTAGAGAACAAGAGCAGGGACCGAAAACTGGCTGAGGTTAATCGAAAAAAGAAAGACCCTGAAGTTAATAAATATTGTAAATGAATGTATAGAATTGAATTATAATCAGTCAAACAGATAAATGGAATAATAATGCCAACTTCGGTGAGCACCCTGTAAAGAAAGAATGATGTCACTCTCTTTTCAATTTCTTTCACTAATCGTTGTACAGCTGATGCTTTATTTTTCTTACTCCATGCACATTTTGAATACAATAGTGGGCACTTCTCATCGAAACAGCGATTTTTTTTAATCAGTCGTGTAAAAATGTTAGTAGTCTCTACAATTAGTGTAATAAACAAAGCTAAATATTAGTTTATGAAAAAAAAACTCACTTTTCCTTATGGGACGCACGGTTATATTTTTAATGATTTTTTTTTTATTTTATCATTAAAAATTTATAGAAAAAAACTAGTGTTTGTTGAATTGATATTTTTATCTGCCCAAATGAAAACTATTTTTTGTGTATGATTTGAAGTTCAGAAAACGCAGTAGAAAGAAATAAGAATTTAAGATATTAAAAAAATACAAATTTAAAGATTTAACTTATTGTTGAGGAGTTGAAAGTTATTTATTTTTGTTGGCTTTTTAGTTTTTTTGTTTTTTTTTTATCAAATGGCCCTATGACTGACTCATAAATATTTGGTACCTCTATCTACCTAAACCAGTGTTTCCTAACTTATGGCCAAAATGTTCCGTAGGAATTTTATAATTGGATATATTCTATGTAAAATGGAAGTAATATTTTTACATTATAAAAATTTTATGGATCACATAAAAATTCTGGGTACAAAGTGGGCCATGAACTAGAAATGGTTGGAAACCGGCACTACAGTGACACTTTATAATTAATGTAGATAGTATCTGAATCCTGATGAATAGAGTGAGAAGCAGAATCAGGCCAGAGATAGGACTAGAACAGTGCAGGTTTGTCAAAGACACTGGAACAAGGAACACCATATTTATGATTAAGATGCTATCTGAAAGGGCAATACAAATCAAAAAGCACGATTATGCGAAGACGTTTGACAAAGTATGCCACAAAGAAATGATAGAAATTCTCAGCAACCTTGACATATTTGGGAAAGACATAAGAGTAATCAAGAATCTCTACTGGCAGTAAACCACCTGCATGCAGATAGGAAATGAATTCAGCAGATATTCAAAAATAGAAAGGTATATAAGACAAGGATGTGTCTTTTCACCGGATCTATTCAACTTGTAGTGAGACTATTCTGAAGACTCTAGAAGTTATGCTAGGATTTGTCATTGGAGGCCACAATCTGAACAACATAAAGTACACAGATGATACAGTGCTGATAGCAGACAGGGAAAGAAAACTACAAGACCTCCTACAGAAGGTAGCTGAAGAGAGTTAAAAGAAAGGACTACAAACTGCAAGAAAACCAAATGCATGGTCATCAGCAAAAAGAGCAGGTCAAAATGCCAAATACTGATGGGGTGGGATACTAAAATCAAGCAGGTACAAAATTTAAATACCTGGAAAGTCTCCTAACAGAAGACAGAAAGTGTGACAGAGAGATCCAAAAATAAATTGGCATGGCAAAGGACACATTCCAGAAGCTGAGTAGAGTATTAAGAGATAGGAAAATTTCACTAGAAACAAAGAAAAGAGTACTTGATTGGTATGTGATGTCAGTTCTTCAATATGTCAGTGAATGCTGGACAATCTCCTTGAAGATGAAAGAAAAACTTGAAGCAACTGAAATGTTGTTCTACAGAAGGATGCTGCAGATATCATGGATTGAGCATGTGAGTAATGATGGGGTTTTGGAAAGGATAGAAATGAAAAGGTAATTAATACTGAGCATCAGAAAAAGGTGATTTTCTAAGTACAGCTTTGATGTGGCACAAAGCCAAAAGTACAGGGAACCCAGTGAAGATTAAACTCACTATTCAATTGCAATGGTTTCAACACGACAAACTTGCTAACCATTACACCACCTTGAGCATCCAGAAAAGACAGCTAAGGTTCCTGGGACATGTAATGAGGAAGGAGGGCTTAGAGAATCTGATACTAACAGGCCAGATAGAGGGAAAGAGAGACAGGGAAAGCAGCGTGTAACATACTTCACAGGCCTGAGCAGGTGGATGGCAGAGCTGGAGTTGAACAGTGTAACAGGAGAAAGCGTGTCAAGAGCCACAAGGGATAGGAAGATGTGGAAGGCTATGGTTGCCTACATCCTGAAAGGACATGGCACACAGAAGAAGAAGATACTAAGCTATTGATGGATTTGGGCCAGTTTATTTGTCTTTGTTATTTTGTTCAATGTAGCTTCTAGAAACAAGCAAATGGGTGAAGCAACACATATGTTAACTCAAATCAGCCAATTAGTAGACCAAGCATAGATGTCAACATCATATTGGAGTGACTAATTAAGAAGAAACAGATATTAGATTTACGTTTACAAAAAATCACTCTATGATACATAGTTTCAGAGGTCTGGTCAAGTTCTTCTGGTTATTTGAAAATCTTGAGTTCAATATCTGCATCAGGTAGTGCAGAAATATACAATAGAGAGATGGACTGGCATTATTACTACAAATTTTGGAATTTCCAAAGAGGGACAGTAGATGTGATTGGTAAAAGAAATAAAGGGTTCCAGTTGATATTTCTGGAAGATTGCTAAATGAAACAAATAGCTAAAAAACACTAAAGAAAATGGTAACCAAAACAGTGTGATGAAAACAACAATTCAGAAACTAGTCTGAATAAATCCATGTATAGTTATACATTTGTACTTCTTTAATTTAGCAATCTTGGGATCTAGCTCCTGCTGCACCATATAGATACTATAAAACAGAAATAGTTTTGAAAATAAAGTGATATATTCTTAATATCTATTATAAATTATAATAAATGAAAATGATCTTTGTTTATTCTTTGAAATCAGTTGTATTAAAGATCATAAGATTCAGAAAAATTAATTAATATATGTGTAATTTTATGCTAAACATTGAAATGTATCAAATTTAGAGTTAATTGATTTGGCTTCAGACTATGGTTAGATTTTAAAATATTTGATTTAAGTCAGTTTATAAACTGCTAAATTGCAATTCAAATTGTGATTTAAAAATGATTCAAAGAATTCTAGTGCCTCACTGCCTTTTGTTTTCCTACTTGGAAATCTTCCTCTGTTGTCCCAGTCTTTAAGAACTCAGGTGAACCAACTGACCCCTTGAGCTATTGACCTATTAGCCTTTTAGCTCTTTTTGCTAAACTACTTGAAGCCCTAATCAACTCTAAATTGGTTAAGTACCTCACAGTATACTGACTGCTGATGTTCTAATGATTATTGCTGAAAGAGTCTGTCAACCTTTAGATAAAACTGGTGAAGCTTGGGTTGTTGCTTTGGACATCTCAAAAACATTTTACAGGGTTTGGTATACCATTCTTCTCCACAAGTTGAAAAATTATATGTCTGGACAAATTTTAAAACTAATTCAACATTTCTTATCTAATTGTAAAATGAAAGTTGTCCTAAATGGCCACTCTTCTAGATTCTTTTGAACTATTGTTGGTGTCCCCCTTTGTTCTTAATTTCCATCAATGACTTTCCTGATGACATCTGTTCTCAACTTATTATCTATTCTGATGATATAACCATTTACTTCTTTCTAAATAATAAGTTTGATCAATTCAATAAGGTGAAATTAACAGATGATTTAAAAATGACCTACAGTTCATTGTTGACAGAAGCAAGGAGTAGCTTGTTAATTTTAATGCCTCCCAAATTTATGATCTGGGGCCCCCACTCTACTACATCTTAATTTTCAAAAGGTAATATTCATGTAAATACCAATTTTTATTGTAACCTAATTATGTACAATCAAATACAATATAGGTTACCAATGGATGAATTGATAAATGATGCAAAAATGAAAATAACACTAACATCTTATTTTAACAGATATATTTACCAAAATTTAAAAAAATATATTGGAATAATAAAGAGTAAATCTATTCAATAAAATTGGCATTGGCTTCAACACAAACTCCAAATGACTTCAAAATCTTCCACAACTCTTCTGGACAATCTCCTTATTTAAGTGCTGCCATAATCCTTGTTTTCAGTTCATTTTTGGTATTACAGGAAGTTTTGTTGCTCTCTTGCTCAACTGTACTCTAATGAAGATTGCAGTCTGGAGAATTAGGTGGCCAGAAGTAAAGGATGATGTCACAGAAATTATCTGACAGCCATGGCTGTGTTTTCCTGCTTGTGTGGCATGGTGCAGAGTCCTGTTGCCAGACGTAGGGTATTCTAGCAACTTTCTTGACCCTCCTCAAGTCACTTGATGTAGACCTTCATAATGAGTCTGAGGTCTTGTGGGAAAATGAATGGAAGCATAACATTGCCATCACTAGTGATCACTCCCAATTTCTCTGCACTGTCCTCAGATTGACACCCAAACATTCTGAAATGTTTGTATCGGAACTTACAGCATGCTATTTTCAAATTTCTGGTAGAGTGAATTGCATCATGTACTCTTTTTCTTATAGATGGTGTCCAACTAACCCTGTTATACCGTGCTGTCAACAAATTTAAAAATGAACAACATGCATGCAAAAAATTAAAAATATAAAATGCTTACAATTTACTCATCTCACCTTGTATATGAACCTTTCAACTAGAAAAATTGAAAAGAAATACAATGTATCTAAATACAAATTAGGGACATGTCATGATAAATCATTCCATTTTAGATAAATCAACAATGTTTTATGGCAATTTTTAACATTAGCTTGAGATTTTTCTTGTTAAAAAGTTGAATAATTTTAACACATTCAACATTATGGGTAAAAAAATATTGAATTTTATAGTGTTTTTTAAAGTCTTTTCTTTTTTTTTTCTTAATCATATCACCCTGAGCAAGGCGATAACACCACTGATGTGCAGGGGGCTATGTAAGAGTAAAAAGATTGGAAAAGAGAAAGCCAGAAACCACATCCTAAACAGGGAACAAGGGATGAGCCTCTTCACCCGTTCAATAGACATGGGTGGAGTGTGAATCAGGCAATAGTTTAGTCTATCTACTCCAATTGAAAAAAAAAATAAAGAAAAGAGTGAAAAGATTGGAAAAGAGAAAACCAGAGACTGCATCCTAAACAGGAAACAAGGGATGAGCCTCTTCACCTGTTCAATAGACGTGGGTGGAGTGTGGACCAGGGGATAGCCCAGTCCATCCACTCTAATAGAAAGAAAATGATGGTGACTTGCTAAGTTTTAACTTACTTAAAGTCCAGGCGGTGAAATTTTGGCTAGAAAAACAAAATCAATCCTTAAGCATGAAAACTTTTAAATTTAAGTAAAATTTAAAAGAAAGAAAAAATAGCTTACATTTTAACAATATTTTAACAATATGTCTTTGAAGAGGTCAATAAGTACTTTTGAGACAGGGAAGGAAAGAGGTCAGCATAGTAGCAGCTGACTTAAGTCAAGGGAGAAACTAAGTCAGCTCCCTTTTGCTAGGTCAGTATCACCACATGCTCCAACTTTCTTCAGGGAAATGGAATTTTGAACTAAACCCTTTTGATTCACATTGGAAAGTAGCATGACTCATTCCATGAGTCATGCTACTTTCATATGTTAGTTATCTCCATTTAACTCAGCTCTCTAAATATTGAACTCACAACGTTTTAGGTCAAGTCACTGGATTCAACCAACACTTATCCACTGGGCCATGTGTCCTTGAGGACATCAGTGTATTAATTTTTTGGGACTTGTAAATGTAATGTGTCAGTAATCATTTTTTACCAGAGCTCATATTACAATCTTGGTGTTTGTAACTGATTTTCTCTAGCACTTTTGGTTTTTATGTTACATTCATTTCTATGCTTGGCTGGATTAGAAGATTTCCTTAAGTTTTCATATTTTCCAGTGGGATTCTATCTTCTATTATTTCAACTTCATTCCACAGGGGATGGTGATCTCCGTTTTCCCTCTATATGTGGTCAGCTATGCCTGATTTTTCTATTTCCCCTCATGTTACAGCCTTACAGTGTTCTTATAGAATTATCTTAAGGGAGTGGCCCATTTCTCCTTTATATTTTTTGCCGCAGCTGCATGGATGGTGTACACACAGTCCTTAGTCATGTTCTCCTTATTGGAGGTTTAACTTACGAGAGGTATCTGCAAAATGTTGAACCACTTTTGAAGATTGTCCTGATGTTATATGGATCACAGATTTTTTGTATTCTTTCTAATAATCCCTTCACATAGGGTAGGCAGACCAAGACTGTTCTCTGAGTGTTGCCATCCTTTTGCATCTTTCCATTTGTATTTGTTGGAGGGAAAAATTTGTACATGTCACCCGTGGATAGAAGTATGGGTTAGATCCAATGACTTGACCCAAAGAATTGTGAGTTCAATACCTGGTAACAGCAGTGGTGAACAAAAAAAAAAAGCAAAAAACTTGGATAGTTGATTTAAATGGAGAGAAGTAAAACATCTGGAAGTATCATGACTCATGGAACAAGAACAATCTACCTGAGTTATTGGAATATAAGGCTCAGTTTGAAATTCCAATCACCTGAAGAAGGTTGGAATGTACAACGGTTGAAATGTTGTGAACATAACAATAAAGATGAGGACAACAGTCCGAACAATGTAAATGATGTTTTTGAGCATTTTGCATGAGCAAAACAAATTCACAGATTTGGACTAAAGTAAAATCCCAAATTAACATTAAAATCTGCAAAAAATTTTCATCCTTTAATAGTTAATTGTGCTTAGTTTAATTTGTAATGTATATAAATGAAGCAAATGTTGATAAGATAGAGTCACAAAGCACTGCCCAGAGCCACCAATAAGGCCTTCATCTTTCCTGTCAAGGGGCTCAGGGAAGGGTAGTACATGCTGGTCCTGGATGATACATCAACTGTTACTAGAACTTCTTCCATGTTTCTCACCTGAGCCTGTTAAAAAAAATCCTTTCATGCATTTATTTCAAATTTATGAAATTCTAATGTTTGACAAGCATATGCCCATATCATGTCAAAACAGCAGTTCTCATATGATTACCAAAGTTAAGCAACATCAAGCCTGTTCAGTACCTAGATGGGTGACCACTTGGAAATATTAGATGGAGTAAGAGCAGGTAGTGTAATGGATAATGGCTTGGAATGGGAATTTGAAGAGGCAGAGTTCTAATTCCAGTCATGTTCATTATATTCATTTATGCACAAATACCCATTCTGGATTTGGTCATATGCCCTCTTATCAATAATATGCCCAAGTATTTAATCCTCTCCATAAAAAAGTTGCTTTTGGATTCTTTCAATTTGAACCCATACTCCAGAATTCTTGAGTTTATGAGCATGTTTCTTATGCTGTTTTACATTTTGACTGATCATTAATATGTCATCCAAATATGCAACCGCAAAGTCAAAGTTGCTCAGCATAGTATCAATCACTTGTTGGAAAATTGCCAGCACAAACTTTACTCCAAATAGTAGACGTTCAAACTTGTACAACCCACGATGGGTGTTGATACAGAGCAACTTAGAACATTCTTCCTCCACTTGTATTTGAAAATACGTGTCACTGAGGTCGATTTTTGAAAACATTTTCCCTCTATTTAGTTTCGCAGTCTAGATAAAGAATAATGATAGTCTTTGAGTGCAGCATTAAACCCCATCAAACCTGGTTCTTGATTGACTTCTTCATCACATAGACAGTTGGTGAAGTCTATTGACTGTACACAGTTTAAATTTCTCCATCCAGTTGGCGCCAAATAAATTTTTTGTATTCTTTAATAGTTTTAATGTCTTTCCTTCAAAAGTTACATTAGTGATAAATTCTCCCTCAAAAATTGATTTTCCCCCCTGTTATGGACCTGGTCATTTTATTATTTCTTAGCAAAGTTGGTTTTTCCAACTTTTTCCAAGTGTGTAGATTTATGATTGTTAAATCTGAATCAGAATCCAACTGTAGTTTAATATTTTTATTTAGGATTTGTACTTGTATGTACTTCCTAATGTTTAACCCATCTTGTTCATCTTATTTTGTGTTTTTTATACAGCCATTAATTTTTTTTCTAGCACAACAATGTGAGCTTTTGTGCCCAACACAGCTACAATTTAGGCATATTTTATTCTAGTAAGGGCAGTTCTGATACCAATATATTGAACCACAAGCGAAACACGGGTTGGGGCAAGTTGTCTTGTTTCTTTTGTTTGATTTGATTTAGAGGAAGAATTAAATTGTTTTTTTCTTTTGGCATACTTTTCTTATGTGAGCTATGCCAGATTCATCGATATTTTTCAAATCTTGGTGTATGCTTACAAATCTCTGAGAGTCTTCTGCTATTTGTTGGAGAATATGTGAGACAACCCCCAAAAATGGTTGTACAAAAGATTTTGTCTACCTCAATAAACTAAGACAAATGCTGTGTTTTAAAACAGAAAAATGTTTGGAATTAAAATTTATTATATCATGTTGATTTTAAGAATTTAATGCACATTGTTAATATTTTGTGTGGCTTCTTGTATCTTTAATAATTGCTTCAATACACTTGGGATATGTAAAAATCATTCATTCTCTTCACATGTACTTGATTATATTCTCTGTTGTTGTGCTCTTACAACTAAAGGGTATGTGGATTTTTTTGTTGAATTCTACTCATTAGTTCTGTCAACATTTGATCCATGATTTAAGTCAGGGTTCTAATCTGGCAAATCTTTCAAAATAGTGACACCTTTATCAATCTGTCTCTTTTTGTGTTACATGCAATCTGTGATATGGAGCTCCATCCTGCTAAGTCTGGTATCAAATGTTTTTTTAACAACAGGTTGTAATTAGTACTGTTCAAGCTATTATCAATTTTAACTAATTTTCTAGGATCAAACTTTTTTTATGCTGCCTTAAAGCATCAGACCCTCAAAACTTTACTGTTTTCCTTATGCAATGCAGGTCATTTTGCTTTTTTGTCAGATTTCTTCTGACAAATTCACACTTATTAGAATGCAAATCTATCTTTGTTTCTCCACTGAATGTGATCTTATCCCGTAATTCATGGCACATTGACCAAATTAACGTTGTTTTCAAATGCTTTTTATTAAAAGCTGGTTTCTCTATTGAGATGAATTTCTTCAGTCCATGTTCTTGAACAATCCACTTAATATTATCTACTGACACCAAATTGAACAAGTCCTACTCATCCATCATTTGTCTATCATTCTTCCTTTACTGCACTTTTTGCTGTCCAGATCAGTTTCCGTATTTTCCTATGCTGCAGCTTTCCAAAGTGTCCATAGTTTGGTTGATTCAAAACACTTCCAGTGTTTTGAAACTTCGAGAGGATATCTGAAATGCCATTTCTTGACATTTCAAGTTCCTTGGTGATTGCTCATTGGTTTATATTCTTGGTCATCTTCTCTATCTTCATCCTGGTTTCTTTGGATATTTTTTCCATGATTTCAAGTAATGAATGAATGCAGGAATTTGATGACAGAATCTATTCTATATGAATGAAAAAATCAGTCTTGTTCCATAAAAATATTTGTTTTTTAGTGGTGGAACAGAAAAGTAAAATAAAAAAAGGTCAGGTGTTGGAAAAATTTTGCATGCTTACTTTTAGGTGTTATCTCACATCTATCATGCTCCTTCAGAAACTCTACTAAAAAATATGATAATTAGGTGTGAAAAAATATGGCCAAAATTTCATCTGTAGACTGCACACAAAAATATCCACTTATAAGATAGCAATTATTAGAAATATACAATAGTTTAAAATGGTCACATATTTTTGCATGATACTATATATATCTAAACTTATTTATAAATGAAACTTTGTCTCTGTGTGTGTGTGTGTGTGTGTGTGTGTGTGTGTGTGTGTGTGTGTATCCGTTACCTATAGACTCTGAAACGGCTGAACCAATTTTCTTGAAAATTTACACAGTTGTACTATAAGCATCTGCGAGTGTTCTTAGCTCGGTTTTGGGTCGAGTTACCCTCGATAAATATTGAAAATTGATAATCGAAAAAATCGGGTTATAGAAGGAGTGGTCCGATTTTAATCAAATTTGATACACTCATAGACAAAAACATAAGAAACGATATTCAGAAGTTTCAAGGTTGCAGTTCTTACAATAGTGCAGAAAATCGATAATATATATATATATAAAAGGCAAGATGTTTGTGTGTGTGTCTCTGTTTATCTGCCTGTATGTCTATTTTTTCAGCCCTTTTATTTTAGTTTTTGCTTCAGGTTTGGCTCTAAGTAAGTATAATTGTAGTTCTTAGTCTCAGCCATGATACCATTTACTCAGAGGACTTATTTAGCACCCAAAATTCAGTTTATGACGAAAAAAACTTATTTGGTATCGATACCAGGAAATCAAAATTTGACTTACATCCATTCATTTTTCTTTCAATCAACAGTTTCGCTTTAACTGGAAACAACTATTGCTTTTTAGTCTTTCGTGCCAACATCCAAAGAGTCTGAGTTCTAGGACCATGGATTAGTTTTAAAGCTTTCATTACACCCGAGCAACACCGGGCTATACTGCTAGCATATATATATACATATATATTAATTGAGGTCCTCAATAAAAAAAAGTACTTTCCACCTTGTATGTGAAAAACTGTTAAGCATAACATTGTATTCCCCAAACCTTTCTCTTTCTTGAAAGCAACTCAACTGTATTATCAGGTACTTGCTACAAGGTCTAAATTGTTATGGTTCACAATGATGTCAGATATGTTCCTGCCTGACTGTGCAGGCTCATGCCGAGTGCTAGTGCAAATGGTACCTTCCGCCACATCCTGATAGTGTTTGTTTATGCTTTTTATACTATTAATATTTTTATCTGCTCATTATGTTTGTTATCTCACCAATAAAAATGTATAATAATTACTTTTATGATGAGATTTCTGGTTGTTCACTTTTCCCTTCAAAATATTTTTTTCATGAAAATTCATTAGTGTGTTTAAGTTCAAGCTTATATCTGCCATTAAGCATATTTTAAACCTTTTATCTGGCATAATATCACTATTTTGTTGAGCTAAAGTTGTGCTATGATGATGCTCAGTTTACGTTAAACATATATATACAGTTTTTTGCTTCAAAATGCTACACAGCTTTTTGTCATAAGTGTTTGTATGTAAAAGTAGATGCTCTTAGCTTCCTTTAAAAAATAATTGAGTGATTTATCTAAAATAGATAAAAAGTTATGGCATTTTAAAAGTCAACAAACTTTAAGCATGATTCTCTCATTTTTTATTTTGCAGTGGAAAGTATCTTCTAATTCCAAATGCGTCAATTGTAAAATGAGTAATGAGTGTTGCTTTATTAAATATTAAATGTGGGTAAAATAATGAAGTTCATATATTTGATATTTACAAACATTTCCAACATAATTTTCATTAAACAAAAAATGCATGTATTAAATCTCAAGTTTTCAAAAAAGTGTCTGTTCAAAACTTTGGCACAAATCCAATATTTATGTTTCTGCATGAGAATGAATTGTAGCTTGATACAGTATAACCCGGATATAAGATACCCTGATATAAGATAAACCCGGATATAAGAGAACTATCTTATATCCGGGTTATACTGTACATAATTCTTATCTGAATTTTGATCTTAAATTTTTACTGTATACTTTTTCATTTATATATTTCATATTCATCGCTGAATTAAAAAAGAAGAAGATTATATTGAAAAAGAAATATCTCTTATGTAAGATAAATGCTTTTTTATCATTAAGTTTTGGACATATTGATTTAACTATATATATAATACAGGCATACATATAATAGTTTGTTATGGCATTTTTATGACACACAGTGTAGTTATTTCATTATTCAAATTGTAAGTTATTGCTTGTAATAATTATTTTTCTGTATTCCAAAAACTTGTATGTTTCACAGGTATATATAATATTTCATGGAAGCACATTTACTTATTTGAAGTAAAAATTGATGAATGAAAATTCTACAGTTCTTATAAAATTTACTTGGGAAATTAAAGAAAGAGAACTTGCTTTGTAATACAATAAAATCATAGATTTCCTTTTCTAAACAGGGCATTGAGCTTTGTCAGTCATCACATCTAATGTCATTTTAGTCTTCAGTTCTTTCCTCTATCACTGAGCCGAACATGTAAATATAATTTTAAATTCTTTAATTATCAACATTGACAACTATTTGAAATACATATGAAAAACTTACTTAATATGTAAATGAAGGTGTCAACAGAGATAGAACAACATTAAATAGACACATTTTATCAACTTTTTTAGTTGGTAATTTTTTCCATGTAAAGACTTCAGTCAAAAGGCAGTAACTACAGTGAGTTTTAACTGGTTGCAGTATATCCAGGACAGAGCAGGGCTTCCTGGACTGGAGTCAACAGCCAGGGTGAAGGGTTTCCCTGATGGAATCATTGGCCATGTTTCCATGACCAAGGCAAGCCTTTAACTTAGTAAACATTGGCTATGGTCTGATCTGGAAAGGAAAGTTGACATGATAGAGCCCAATATGCACGTATATCTACATTACACACAAATGAATAAAGTAAACATCTAAAGACTAAATATGATTGCAAAATATTAATACTGTTTATTACATATACATTATCCTTAAAAATATATATCATTCTTATATACACATTATCATTATCCACATGATTTAGCTGTACCTTTTGTCTCAGATGTTATAATGGTAAATCCAAGTGTTTAGATTCTGTAAATTTTCGGGCATAATTTTAAACTGGGCTTGAAAACCACTGCATCTTGTAGAAGTCAGGAAGTGGAATAAAATGGAATAATATATGACTGCATTGCTCAAAACTGGTTTAACACATTGTCTGCCAATCATGACACCAGTTGTTATATATATGGTGTAGAACAAAAAAGAAAATGATGGAGGCCTAAGAAATAAACTATTGTATTACCAAATACTGTGCAATTGACACGGCTCGTAAACTCTACCAATTCTTCCTCCGCCACTGGAAGATATTCTGTATCGTATCTTTTGACTATGGCATCCACTTCCCAAACGAAGTGTATAAGAATTTCTGTGAGATGACATCAGTCAAGCAGCACCTTCACTGTCCTTGGCATCCACAAAATTCTGGCAACATTGAATAACATGGTACTCCAAATTGCAAATGGTCTTCGCGAAACTAGTTGCTCATGTACATCGACTTTTACTTCAGTCTGACCACCTTATTTATTTGAACCTGTCTTCTCCTTCACAAACTGTTCAAGTGACATACAACTTAGCACCTCATCTTTTGTCTCATGACCATGTAAACAATGAGGAACCCAGATTTAGCAATCTTGCACAGTCATCCATCCAGATATTCCATAGAAGAAATCCCAAAAAGACAAACACATGGTCAGCTACTGAGATATTTTATAAATTTCATTATGCACTAAAAAAATACAATAAAATAACACAATACCATACATACAACACATTAACCCAAGCATCACCACAACATATATACAACATACCAACCCATCTGTGAATCAGAATAAGATCTAAAGGAGATGTTATAACCTTCCTTAAACCAGATTTTCTGATTCATGTTACACAAGTTTCCACCACTGGTGTCATGTGAACACTCTGAAACCCAAAATTGAACTAAAACTTTTGTCAACTGCGCATAGGCTCTGCATATAGCTTCTTTTTTACTTACTCAAAGAAAAATACAATCCAGAAATACCTGCCATAGCACCCATTGCCGCTTAAAGAAACAAAATAAAAATTGAAGCCAATCTGAGCCTAAGAAAAGTACATAAAAGCCAATGAAAGGAACATTTTTGACAGTTGAAAGGCACAACAGCCAGGATTCACAAAGCTTGTAGGAATGCAACCTTCCATTTCCAAAAGACAACCCACCAAATATCATCACAGCAGTAAGTCACAATTCACCCTCTCTCTCCTACCATATGCTTCTGTGGATGACTTTTACCATTCTACTTATCTATTTCTTTCAATGAAAGAAGTTTACACTAATTTACCATTTGTATCTTTTCATTAATGCAGTTTTTATTTCTTAAACCTCCATTGTTTCTTCTTTGTTCTATTATCATAGCTTAATATAATATCATAGCTTAATATAATACCTTTAGTGTGAAAACAATGTTAAGATTTCAGTAGCCACTATAAATCAACTCATAAAAAGTTACTTTGGCTATTATAAAGTTTTAATTTAGAGTCAGATTTTATGATTGACCTCTAACAGTCAACTGCTAAGTGTTATAAAGTTTAGTAACTTGATCCCTTAAAATAAAGCTCAGAAGTGGACAGCACTTAGTTGTTGATTCTTCTTCTACTATATGCCCTGTCTCCTCAGGACATAGGCTTTCCACTTTTCCCTATCTCTGGTGGCTCTGAGCATGCCTTCTCCTGTTACACCATGCAATCCTCATTCAGTCATCCACTTGATTAGGTCCTTCAAATATGTTATCTGTTGCTTTCCCCTGTCTCTTTTTCCCTCTATCAGGCCTGTTAGTATCAGATTCTCCAAGCCCTCCTTCCTCATTGTGTGTTCCAGGAACTTCAGTTATCTCTTCCTGATGCTCAGTATTAATTTTCTTTTTGTTTCCATCATTTCCAAGACCTCACAATGCCTTAAAACACAATACAGAGGAAAGTCCAAACATCAGTACTCAAGCAATTTTTTTTAATATTAAAATTTAATCAGTACAAGGTTAGAGAGCCATTCAAAGGAGAGGGTTACTGTTAAAATGGTAATGATGAACAATATGTATAATATGAATGAAAGAGGAGGTGGTAGGAAGTGAATGTTATTAGGACAAGGAGGATAGCTAATTATTGACTCTTAACTTGAAGAGGTTTAGATTATACTTTTTAGAGAAGCACTCACTTAGAAATCTGTTTCACAAAGTGGTAGTTCTTGAGAAAAAGCTGTTTTTCTGACTATATGGAAGTAAAACAGCATGTCCTAGCTGTAAATATCTGAATTGATGAAACTAAAGAATGGTGAAGGAACACAAAGATGACATGAGGTGTGGTAAACTCAACAACTATATTTTATTCAAACTCTGGCTTAATCTGTTTGCTCCCAGCATTCCTTAGTAGGACTGGAAGTGCTTACAATCATCATAATAATCAACATTATTGATGTTGTTATAAACAGTCATCAAAACAAGAGCTATAGAAACAAAGAAAGAATAGCAACAAATTTGCAATATGGCAGCTGTTGGAAAAGAAGTTGAAGTGTGAAGAATAAGTATTTCCCTAGTAGACAACATAAAGGATTTTGAAATCTATCATGGCTGGAAAATGAGGATTGAACAACTCCAGTCCACATGTAGCAACAATACGGCACTTTTTGTCTAATCTGACTCTTGCAAAAGTAGAGCATGACAGACGGCATCAGGTACTTTCTGGGGCAATAGAATCAGTTGACTATTTTGTAGATGTAGGATTATTAAAAGAATTACAACCACTTAAAAATGTACTGGAGTAATCAAATTAATTATAAAATTGAAATTCTTTTGGCAATGTTTAACCTTTGTGTTCACCAAAAATAGTGTGTCAAAAGGATCGATATTCCCTTGACATCACTATTACTGTATACACTTTTGATTCCCTCAGCAATATTTATTGTTTAAAAAGTGATGTTTAGAATTTTAATAAAACCCAAACATATGAAAGTGGATTTAAACATTCTATTTATTCTTGAGAATTGATAAAAAAAATATATCAAACACTATTTATTTATTAGATTGAATAAAACTTGTTTTTATAGTTATTTATAAAATGGTTAATAATAAATATTGAATTGTTTGGTTTACATATTTTGATAATTTTATCAAATTTTTTATAAATTTTTAATAAAAAATTTCTCTTAATATTAATTTCTTTATGAAATAATAAATAAATCTTTATGAAATGTAAATAATGAATATTGCATTGTACTTGGTTCACATATTTTTATAGTCTTGTAAATAAGTATTGTTGAGGGAGTCAAAAGTGTATAAATACAGTAATAGTAGTGTCAAATGGGATGTGCGTTGTGGTGCAGTGTATATCAACTTGGAATGACAAATCGGGGAGCTGAATTCAAATTCCAGTTGAATTCCTTGCATTCAATAGTCTTGTATTAAATTTGGTTTTTCTTAAATAAAATGTTGTACAGTTATCTCCTACTTTTATTTGTGAAAAATATGTTACAAGACATACCCTCAGGGGAAATGTGTAATTGTGGATAGCACTAAATCTTTGTATGTGCCATATTGTTTTCTATGCATAAATACAAAAATTAAATTTATAGATTAACAGCAATAACTAATAACAAAATAGTACAAATGTAACAAAACATTTTAATAAAAATTATGAGATGTATAATAATACATGTATCATGTATAACAAATACCCTAGGGAAAGGTATTAATCCATCTCTTTTCTCAAGTTATAGGTTATATAAAAGGACAAATTGGGTTCTATGGCCTTGGTCAGCAACCAGTCTATCACAAAAAGCAATGGCAACTTACTTTAGGAAAATCTTCTGCCCAGTCAGTCATGTCTCTTTCTAGACATGATTGCCCAAAGTGTGTATCACGTATAACACTTGACTGACAGTCTCAAATGAATAACTACCTTTTTCACACACCGTTTTCTTTTTTTGCAAGCATGAAAATTAAACATTATGATACCCTTGATATACCCCAATAATTAATCAAAAACAGGAATTTTACACAGCATTATATGATTTTCTTGGATTATATTGTAGATTATCTATTCAAAACATTGGTTTTTTTGGAAATTAGATTTATATAAAATGCAACTACTTTGTGCCATTGAACAGATCACTTAAATTGATACACTGTATTCAATTTTTTTATTTGATGTTAGCTCTGTCCTCCAGTAATATATGTCAAAATAGTGCACATGAAATGCTCTAAAAAAAGGAGAACAGTACTGGGTTATAAAATGCCAAAAGGGACAACTGATCATGCTTTTAGCTATTACTGTTGACTTGAGATTAAAGATGTCCCAGTAACCTATTTACTGCTGCCTGTATCATTGTAAACATTGTTTATTTATTTTGATTTATGAAAACATTATTATTTTTATGTGAATTTTTCAACACTATTTGAGAATGTTTCATATTTTGAAAATTACTTTTAAAACATTACAGCGTGAATAGTCTTTTCAAGTTTGCATGAAGCAGATGACAAGGTGAAAAAGACACCATTGATGGTAATTTCAGTTCTTAGGTAAAGCTCAAGAAATAGCATCTTGTATTAAATTTGGTTTTCCTTAAATAAAATGTTGTACAGTTGTCTCCTACTTTTATTTGTGAAAAATACGTTACAAGACATACCCTCAGGGGAAATGTGTAATTGTGGATAGTACTAAATCTTTGTATGTGCCATATTGTTTTCTATGCATAAATACAAAAATTTAATTTATAGATTAACAGCAATAACTAATAACAAAATAGTACAAATATAACAAAACATTTTAATAAAAATTATGAGATGTATTAATAATATATGTATAATGTATTGTGGTGATACCAACCAAACAAAAGCAAAGAACTGGATGTTGGCTCCCTCACAACAAAAGGCAAATGAATAAAACTTGTTGCTCGTGCAAATGTTTCGGTTGAAAAATAAAAATTAACCAAATATCAAATTTCCATTTCGATAGCCTACGTGAATTTTATTTACCAGCCAATGGGAAGCCCAGAATCAAATTCAAGTATGAAAATCCAAAACAAGCTGTTTGATCCAAAAGGCAGATATAAAAAGCGGAGACAAAGCATCATTAGACAAACTGATTAGTTTCTCTTTCCTTCCTCTGTCTCATAAGTACTAACTGACCTCTTCAAAGACATTCCTCAAAAGTACTTACTGACTTACTGACCTTAGGAGCTGCAACCTCAAAATGAACATCCCCTTACCTTCAAGACACTTCCACACTCCTAAGCCTTTAATCTCTTTCAGCTCATCATTATTTGCCATGAACAATTTAACCTCCATTGGACTTATATTCAAGTATTGCTTTAATTGTAAAACATTAATTGAAATGTATATATATAAATGTTATTTTATGCTCAAATTGCCTTTCTTGATTTTATAATCATTTTATGAATTATAGTAGGCTATCTTCCTACAAGGCTAAATTCCATTAATCTGCATGGTATACTACTACCCTTCAATAGAACGGAATCCTACTACTACTAGAAAAGAATAAATAAGAGAAGATCTACTCGATATAGTATAACAGACTGTATTTGAAGCAAACATTGTCTATGTTCTATTCATAGTGTAAATATCTACAAAACTGGACCCTTACATTATAAATGGATCACTTACTTCAGCAGTGGTGTGCTGAGATCTTGGTCCGTGGGAGAGCAAGAGTTCAACTCAGCATTCCCTACCACAACCAGTGGCCAACAACTCAAGATGGATCAAATAATATTTTTTTAGAAATTCAAATACAAATACTTCTTGTGATTATTGATGCGATATAATTGGAAATGCAAATATAAATATAAAGAATTTTATTCTTGATTCTGAAAATACGTACAAATACTTCTGAAACTAGACAAAAAACCTAAATCTAAATGCTTTTTCTCACAAATACAAATGCTCTAAAAAAGTATTTAAATACAATTCAAATACATTTATATATGATCCACCACTACCAACAAGCACTGTGCATTGCCAAAACCTGAATTATAAGATGTCAAGCCTAGAGGAAATCATTTCATCCATTTGAATTTGTAAAGCTGCAACATACAACCAGTTTGGTGGTCAAAAATTTATCAGTAATGTCATCCTCATGTATATGTCCAAATTCTTTATTTTTGATACTTAATAAAGCCAAAATGCTTAGACATTTCAAACACATTATACTTTGGATTGTTTTTATTTTGCTGAAAGAGCACTCACAGGATGCTACAGAGGCAGCAATATTCAACAGTGTATGCAATGCTATTTGTAAATTGGGGAAAACCCTATTGCTGTAAGATATTGTGAACTTGAAAGGCTTGATTAAGGTTTTTGGTTTAATGAAAGTGCTGTCTTAATTTTTTGTATTAACATTTGGCAGTCTGTAATATTGTGACCAAGTTCTATTCTATCAAAATCACCCTCATATGCTGCAGCAGCTACTTTGCATTTTTCTACTAGGTCTTCATTCAAATTGTCATTCTACTTGGAGTCAATGAGGTTTTCAATATCCACGAGGTACCCAAAATTGCACATGTAACTGACTCAAACAAGTAAATCAATCTTTCAGTTTGGTATTTATCCTGTGCAGCACAGCCTTCAAGGTAACATCTATTTCTTCTTATTTAGAGGATCATTTTCGTCTCCTCTACAGCCATTCTTTTTTATGACACATTCTTCTTTGTTGACTGATTCTAAGCATTTTTTCCTTGCCATTTAAATTGAGAGAATCCTGTTCACTCATAACAGATTATTGCAGACTTTGAATGTCAGCTCAAGTTTCATTGAAGTTCATTCAAAGGCACTGAAGTCTCTTTTGTACTCAATCGATGAAAGTTAGGATGTCATCCTAGAATGGAAACATAGTGAGAAAGCTGAAAGTTTACAGGTTGTGCAGCAAGCAGCTGGCATCACTTCTATTTGATTGATACTGATGTGTCACTTATCATATCTTCCAACAATTTAGCTATATCATCCAACTTCACATTTACAATATAAACATCATCACACTTAGCACTCCATCTGTATCAGGGGACTGCTTTACAGCTATCCCTACTGTCTCCTTCAATTTCTTCCACTGCATTGTTGAGCTGGATAAAAAATTGTACAATGAATTAAAAACTCCAAAAAATGATATAGCAAACAAGTGTTCCGATGCTGCATGCAGTCCTACAAAGTTCAATGAATGGTTGTCATAATTCACAAGGATTGCTTTCAGGTTTCTCTGTGATATGTGTTTCTGGACACTGGACACCTTCACAGCTATTGTTGCAACATTGTCATATGTCTGTCCATGACAATTATTCAAATCAAGACCATCTCATTCAAGTTTTGAGGTAATTTCTTCTGTAACACTCTTAGCATCATTTTCATGAATTTTAATAAAATCAATAAACACTTCCTTGACTAGAGCAGTTTTTGATTCATTGCCAACATCAACAAACCTGAGAATTTCCCACATTTGTTCATTGTTGTGTTGAACATAAGCCCATCGTATCTGCTTTAGATTCTGTAGGAAACATTGATGTACTTCATTGCTTAATGAACTCATTCTGTATCTTGTCAGACAAAAATATTGCAGAATGTGGATGCAACTTGATATAATCAAAGTGACACTGCAACAGAGGACCATACTTGCTGAGTAGCTTAATGAGTGTGAGAAAAATACCAGAATTATTACTTGACAACTTCTTGCTGCCCACAAAATACCAGATGTTGAGTTGCCAAAATCTTGATACAACCCACAAAATGCATGAGAGATCTTTCCATAACTGATTTTGTTGCTTCATATTCTTGAGTATTACTCTGTCAATTGTAGACGCTTCTGATGTGTCTTTCAAGGTATTTCCATGCAAGAAATGATGCACAGTGATGATTGCCCTGTTTGTGTTGTGGTATTTTTGCATTGCATTTTTTCTATTTTTGAAATCCACAAGATTTTTCAAATACCATGCTTTGGTTGATTTGAACTGTTGAAAACAATAAGCAGCAAAAACAACATGCAGCATCATTTTTAATAGAGTATGACAACCAATTATGTGGAATTGTAGACACATCCTGTAGTTTTCTATAAAACAAGTTATTTGTGGGCTGAAATTGACACCCACATGTTTTGTGCTTGTTCCACTTCTGATCACTTCTTTGACACAAAAACTTCCTTGTCTTTTGTAACTTTGAAAAGCCATCCTTTTTCTGAAAAGCTTTAGCACCAATCTTCACTATTTGTACTTGTAGAGCATCCAAAATTTGTGGTTTATCACAATTTACATAAAAATTTAGGCAACCTAACATATCACTCAATAAGTCCTGTGCCTGACATATAGATTGCACCACTAATAAAAAATACATCTGATTTTTATAAAGTACTAACCTTCAAATGGCAGGTTACAAAACTTTGGCCCAATCAGATTATTAGTTTAGAAATTACAGTTTTTTAAGTGAAGCTATAGTTTTAAATTTTCAAAACAATGGAAAAATCTGAATTTCATGTATTGATAAAGCATTGCTTTCTGATCAGAAAAATACTGTTCAAGCAAAGCAATGGCTTGATAAATGTTATACGGACTGCACTCCATGAGAAACAATGATTACGAGGTGGTATGCTGACTTTAAACACAGTCGTACAGACATAAATGATCCACCACTGATCCACCACTTCACTCCAGAGTCAAATTGGCAGTCAGCTGAGTGAACAGCAGCAGGTGAAAGCTGTCCAAAGTGACCAAAGGCAGGCAAGGTTTTGGTTTCCATATTTTGGAATGTGCAAGGTATTTTTTTCATTGATTACCTTGAGAAAGAAAGAACCATCAATAGCAAATATTATATAGCATTATTGGTTCATTTGAACGAAGAAATCACCAAAAAATGGCCACAAATGAAGAAGCAAAAAGTGATCTTTCACCAAGACAATGCACCATGTCACAAGTCGATCACAGTGATGACAAAACTACACGAATTGAACTTTGAATTGCTTCCCTATCCACCTTATTCTTTAGAAAGGGTCCCCAGCAACTAATGGCTTTTTGCAGACCTCAAAAGAATGCTCCAGGGAAAGATATTTGTCCCTAAAGAAGAAGTGATATTGGAAATTGAGGCATATTTTGAGGTCAAAGAGAAATTGTTCTACAAAAAAAAAATCAAATTGTTAGAGAAGCATTGGAATCAGTGTATCACCCTAGAAGAAGACTTTGTTGGTGAATAAAGTTGAATTTTGCCTAAAAGTTATTGTTTTATTAGTTAGGCCCAGAATTTATTGAGTAATGTATTATATATTTCTTGGTGAATACTGCATATTTAATTTGATCATATTCTACAGATTCTTGTGCAGTATCTGTATAGTCAGAGCCAGTAGCAAGCACAAGTGGGCAAACAACATGATTGTCACCATCTCCATCTGGACATGGCATTTTTAGAAACTTCTTCAAAAGTTGACTGAATTTCCGTAGATCTTTTATGTATTCTCTTTTTCTACAATTTCTTCCTTCACACCAGAGTTTTTCTTCTTTTGCTGCATATGTAATTCCATTCTTAAAATTTCCACCTGAAATAAAAAGGAAATAAAATTATAGTTGTCCTCCTCAGTTATATACAGATTGTGAGTCTAGTTTGTCTTATATGGGTGTTTATTGTCAACCAAATGACAGCACAGCAACACCTCAGCATGATAATACTACGATATTATAAATAACACTGTGACAATGCCAGTGTGAAAACTGAAATAAATGAAAGGAGTAAATATCAGAATCTATTCTAACAGTTGAATACATATATGTGCTGCAATAAAGCATTTTTCTCTATATTCTCAGCAATAGTGCATAATTTTCTGTAAAAACTTCATAGACCTTCATTGAGCTTCTCAGCAATATTGGGTGTTCCATTAAAATGGATCAAAGTTAGCAGTAAATAAAACAGTGTTATTGGTGAAATTTTATTGATTTCACTATTGGATCATGTTATTTGAGTGATAGCAATCGTGCATGAAAAATAATATTGCCCAAATATTTGCTGAGGCTTCAGTCAATGGTCAAAAGTTTTGATGACATCTTTGCATAGTTGTTCCTTGATCTCACCAATATACCTTATCATCCTTCAGTTGTTAAATTGTTGTTGGCTTTTGGCATAGAAATCTAAATGTGTCAAGTCGCATGATCTTGGTGGCCAATTGACATCACTGTTTTGAGAGACAATGCGACCTGGGTACTTCTTATTTAATTAAGTCAAATGCATTTCTGTTTGAACATCCATATTTGTAATAAGCTTTGATAACTTTATCATATTTTTGATTGTTAATTTTTCCGTGGTTGAAATTGCCAAAAACTGAAGTTGTTAAATCTGAAAGAAATTGAAAAAAATCTTTAGAGGCTTGAACTTAATTCACATTTAAAATCAGCCCAAGTTATTGGAACACCCTATATAATTATCTAATAATATTATTATTGTATTGAAGGCTGCAAAAAACAGCCTGTAAAGCTTTTGCCATCATTAATGATAACCAAAATTGTGCTATAAAAATTGCAAACCTTTTTGCATCAAAACCCTGTATAGAGGAACATACAACACATTTTATCTGACACTCAGTTACAATAAGATCATTATGTCTAAATCTTTTATATATTCACTGAAATGCTATGATCTACCAGCTGAGGTGAAAAGAAAATTACCATTAGTATCATTTTACGAAGAAACGCTGGGTTTACCATCCCAGGAATATATCTTAAAACATTAATATGAACCACAGCTTTCAATCTTGCCTCAACTGAGGGAAAAGAGAATTAAACAGCACTTTTTGTTTTTTTCTTTAACACATTTCACATTTTGGCCAAACACACAGACATACACACACAGACATACACACACACAGATAAAGTTCCATTTATTATATAAGTTTAGATAAATGGACAAACAGTAAACTTCGATTTAAGCAATTACTACAACTACATTTTATACTGCAGTAAATCCTGAAATTTTTATTAATTAAGCTAACATCATTTTCTTATGATCATTATTGACGAACTCCAATTGTTAATTTTTGACTATTACTACAATATTCTCGATTGTATTTTTCGTGTACTATGACCATTGCTACTATATTCTCAATTGTACTTTTTTATGTTCTTTAACTATTGCTACTAAATTCTTAACTGTACCATGTGTTTATTTGACTATTGCTACTATATTTTCGATTGAAGTTTTTATGTTTTTTAACTATTGCTCGGGTTCCGGTTTTTCTCTTTTCTAATCTTCTCACTGTTTTTTTTTTTCAATTGGAGTAGATAGACTAAACTATCGCCCGGTTCACACTCCACCCACACCTATTGAACAGGTGAAGATGTTCATCCCTTGTTTCCTGTTTAGGATGTGGTTTCCGGTTTTTCTCTTTTCTAATCTTCTCACTGTTTTTTTTTTTCAATTGGAGTAGATAGACTAAACTATCGCTCGGTTCACACTCCACCCACATCTATTGAACAGGTGAAGAGGCTCATCCCTTGTTTCCTGTTTAGGATGCGGTTTCCGTTTTTCTCTTTTCTAATCTTCTCACTGTTTTTTTTTTTTTCAATTGGAGTAGATAGACTAAACTATCGCCCGGTTCACACTCCACCCACATCTATTGAACAGGTGAAGAGGCTCATCCTTTGTTTCCTGTTTAGGATGTGGTTTCCGGTTTTCTCTTTTCTAATCTTCTCACTCTTATGTAGCCCCCTGCACATCAGTGGCGTTACCGCCTTGCTTGGGGTGATATGATTAAAAAAAAAAAAAAAAAATGTGCTTCCATTTGCACTGCACAAGATTGAAGAACTACTGAATGTTGTTGACAAAATAATTCATGATGCACTGTTAATAAAATACTTATCTGTGGTCAGTTACAAAAACGATATTAAGGTAGATAAAAATAAAGAAATTTTAGGTTCTCTTTCATTACTTTTTTAATTAATTTGCCAATATTTTTGCTGATAAATGTGTTAAAACTTGGTCAACGCTAACCTAACTTTGCCTTAATTTTTTACCACATGTAAATAAGATTAATTAGGTTGGGTCTAGATAGTTATACAAGATTTTAACACTTTTTTTTGTTTTTTGTGAAAATAAAAAAAATAGAACACTTTGCTCACAATTCACTCCCAGTCCTGGCAATAAAATTGCCAGTCATCAAACAATTTTGCACCCCACAACAATGTGCTCCTCTGTGCTCTCACCTATGTTCTGCCATTGTATCTTCAGAGACAATTTTCTGTATAAAAGTTATTTTTTCTCACAAATGATAAATTTCGAGAAAAAAATGATGGTCAGATTTAGTTAGTACAGTTTCAATTACATATTAAAAATATTTTTTCATTATTTTTTTATTTGTTTATACTTGCTTAACTGTATGCTGACCATTATTATTTTTTTACTAACTCACCTAATCGTGTGAACATAAAAATATAATTGTCAAGTATTTTTTTTTTATTTGAGGCACTATGAAAAAAAAAATCCATATATATAAAGTATACTATGATTTCTATGATTTGAAAAAGTTTGGATAACTTTAAGAGATAGAAATATAAAATTAAAATTACAATATGCTGACACATGCAAACAATATAGGTTTTGGTAAATAATAACATCTTTTAGATATCAGAAGGTACAATACAAGAATAAAACACTTAAGATAGTGTAAGAATAAAAGGTTGTCTATAGTTAGTTAAGGATTAAATTTTATATTGGAATGTGTTAGAAAGTGCCACATGTTTTGGGTGATATCTGGAATGCTGCAAACAAGAGGAAAAACATGATGAAAAAAAGTAAAGGAAAAAGGAAAGTAAAAGAAAGAATAAAGAAGAGAGAGAAAAGAAAAATGAGAAGGGAAGATAAACAGAATAATGATTAAATCTGCAGAGCAAATTAAAAATGTAATAAGTTTCCTCATTGCCCTGTTGTTTTAGAGATTAGGACACTTTTGAATGGATTTTTTTTCAAGCAAGAAATGTTTTGAGAGGATATAAACCTTAAATTTCAATCAATTGAAAATGAAGAAGCAAATTGTAATTTGAAGCAAGCAAAGAAGGCCTAGTGCCACAAAATATAAAAGTTGCAGGGTGGGGAGCTAAATCTTAAAGATTCCTCATTCAATATTTTTTATCTGACCTCATAAAATGAATATTTTTTTAGATCTATTATCCTTTGTTTTGTTTTGTTTTTAAATACACTTTTTTTTTCTGTTTGTTCATACTTATTTTCTGGAATGAGACTGATAGACTATTTCCACCTGTTATCAGAATCCCTCTTGCACATTTATAAATCTACCATTTGCCCATGTATTGAATACCATTGCCATACCTAGTCTGGGGCTGCAACTTATCTCAAGATTCTTGACAAAATTCAAAGAAGGGTTGATAATGTATCAATCCTAACCTCACATCTCAATTTGAATCACTTTTGCACTGATGTAATGTAGCTTCCCTTTGTTTTTTCTACAAATATTTTCATGGCAATAGTTCTGATGGGCTATTTTTTGTAATGTCTCGTATGCACAAATTTAAGCATACTACTAAATTTTACTATTTTACTGTTTTACTATTAAACTTGTAGTGAACAAAACAAGATCTAGATTTAAAATCCAAATGCTAAGCACTGACTCATTGATTTTGTTAGAAATAAATGAATTTACTCAAATTACAAACTTTGCTTAGCACACACACAAAAGTGAATCCAATAACAAAACTCTTGAAATTTCACACCTTGATCCAAATTGTTTTTCGGCCAATAGAAAACTAGGAAATATCTAAAAACAAAATTCAAATAATCTTCAATTATCAGAAACACATTTTTTCATGGACACTTTTCACTAGCGGACACAAAGTTTGTTCATTATTCATTGAAAAGGCCAGAATCACACCTGGGAGTAAATTCCCAAATGACCTATTTGAGCCCCACAAACAAAATAAAAGAGGGAACAAATTAAACTGTTGCCAGAGAGAAGAAGATGAGCGTAAGTAACACATACCCATCAAACAATCGTTATTATTACCTCTCTCTTCCTCTCTCACCTCCTTCCTCTTCATCATTCACCTGTCTGTCTCTCTTTTTATACTTGATAACTGAATGGAACTCTTTAAGACTGAGCAACTTTAAAGACATTACTACCCAACTATAACGCTCATACATACATACATACATACATACATACAAAAGTTCCTGCCTACATCCACACAAGTTACTATTATGAACTCTTGATACCCTTAACTCCTTACTACTGTTTCTCATGAATGTTTAACTTCTACCAATTTATGTTATTCTTTTTTATTAATAAACCTCTATTTAAACATACAAAAAGTATACTTTTATTTTTCCACAAAATCCACCTTTTGATAACCTTCTGATAATTCTGGATAAAACCCAAGACTTCCTAAGTTGTAGGAAGTTTGGTTATGTTTCACACAAGGCTAATTCAAAAAAACATTAACCATCTCCCTACTTCTACAAACTAACTAAATGCAACCATATGTTCTATTCTAATGGCTTCTTTTCTTGCCTGTAGAACTCCCTTTTGATTTCTTGCCTCCCTACCACTTCAAATCTTTAAAAAATTTAAATGCAATGTCACTCGCCATCTTCTGGCTTCCTGAAACCTTTTCTTTTATTGTCCTTTTCACTACTTCTCATTAAAGTTTTCTCATGCTCTTTCAAACCCTGTAACTCCCTGCATTCTAGTGGCATTGTTACCTAAAAGAATAAAAAAAAAGCTTACATACATGTTTTCAAAGCTGATGTTTTGGAAAAAAAGAAAACTGGAAATAAAGTTTCCTGGTTTTTTGAAAACTAATGGCAGTAATAATTGATACAGCTCAGCTCAATAGCATTGTTATTGATTGAGCCCAAGAAGTCTTTTGTTTAGTTTTCATTTCCAGTAGAAACTAAGGGGACTAAAGTCGCCACTCTCCCTAGTGCCATGGATGCAGAAGTGAGATTACATATTAAAATATATCTAAAAGTCTAAACAGTTATTACATATACAATTAAGAAAATAAGGAAAATTTTGCGAAAAGGATCATGCAAGCTATTATAAAGATATATTTTTTGTGATGTAAATTTCATGAAAATGCAGTTCAAATTGTGTCCAGTTGCTTGAAGTGACCTAGGAAAACAAACTGAACTAAAAAGTAAGCATTTGACTTTTACAAAGTCTGTCCACCTGCAAAGCTTTTCAGCCATTTAAAATTAATCATAAAGATAGCTTTTTCAAGCAATAGTGCCTTAGTCCCCTTTAAAGTACAACCTTGAGAACTTAATTGTTAGATCAGATTAGCTTGGCTGCTACTGAGGTCTTTATTTGATCACTAGGGTCAAGCAGTGCTGAGCTTGGTCAGCACTTAGATGGGAAACTCCTTGGGAATATCAGGTACTGTCAGCAACCTCCTATAATCCCAAATATGTTGTGGTTTTAAATAACTTGCAAAAGTTTAATAAACCAAAAATATACAAAAACAAATCATGGTTGGAACTGATCATTATTATTGTTGTTATTGTGTTCACTTCCAGTTTGCAAAGCATTCTGGAACTGTATTTTTTGTAATGGTTTTTTAACAGTTGAATAAAGTGAGTCATATGAGATACACATGTTGTTGACTTCTCCATGTATTATGATTATTTCCGCCAAAACCTAACTGTCAACCTGACAATATATTTTGCATAAAACATATAAAACCCAGCATTACTCCAACTTCTCAAAAACTGCCAAGTCCATTTTCAGGAGATGAAAGCCATCCAAAGCAACCAAAGACACAAACATTGACAGACAAGGTTTTGACCTCTGTATCTTGTTCATTGATTACCTTGAGAAATGAAGAATCATCAATAGCAAATATTATATAGCATTATTGGTGCATTTGAAGGAAGAAATCACCAAAGACAATGCACCATGTCACAAGTCAATCTTAACAATGGTAAAACTACATGAATTGCACTTTGAATTGTTTCCACATCTACTCTGTTCTCTAGATTTGACCTCCAGCAACTACTGGCCAACTGCAGACTTCAAAAGAATGCTCCAGGGAAATAAATTTGGCTCCAATAAAGAAGTGATATTGGAAACTGAGGCATATTTTGAGGCTAAACACAAATCCTTCTACAAAAAAGGCATCAAATTGTTAGGAAAGAATTGGAATCAGTGTATCACTCTAGAAGGAGACTATGTTGATGAATAAAGTTGAATTTTGCCTAAAAGTTGTTGTTTCATTAGTTAGTTCCAGAATTTATTGAGTGATGTGTTAGTATAATGTGTGAAAAATTATTTGTAACTTGTGAAATGACTTGCAACATTTCATCCTGTAACAAGTATGTAAAAACTAAGGCTTACATGTTAAAAAATACAACAAACTCATCTGGATAGAAATAGTCGAGTTATGGGTTTTACCTATAACTATTCATTGCAAAAATATAAGTGGGCAAATGATCAGTTTAAAAAATAATGTGTGAATTTAAAGGAAGAATTGAAAAAATGTTTCTGGATGTTCTGCCAGATGAGTTGGTGTTCCAAATCCAAACAAAATTTCAAGTGCAAAAAGGTCAACACCAGTATTTAAACAGAAATATAGTGTACCATTTGCAGCCTTGGATCAAGTCAACAAAGAATTAGACAGACTTGAAAAAATGGGTGTAACTAAAAATTGACTATTCAAAATGTGCAGTACCAGCAGTGTATGTAAAAAAAAATTAAATAAAATTTGCGTTTGTGCTGATTTAAATAAAGAACTCAAAGACAGATTTCCAACAGAGTTCCAACAGAGTTCTGAATGAGTACCATTAAAGTTAGTTGAGACATAATATTATAATCATTAGTAGCGAGTTATAACATTAGTATATGCAGTATTTCTAATCTGCTATTACTAAAATAACTAAAGTTAAAAGTTTATAACTGCAGCAAATTTTATAGAAACATTGAAATTTTTAATCCCAACTCAGGAAAATAAAATTGATAGTTATTGAAGATTCTGGATTTACCCACTTTACATTTTGATTCATATTTCTAAACCATAAATTACAAAAACAAACCTATTTTTTTTCTTTTTAGATTCCTTTTGTCATATTGAATCTATTTTGGATGCTGTGCTTTATTTGCCTCAGTTAAATCATTCATTATTTGGCATTAACTAAAAAAAAACTTAATTTTCCCTCTTTCTTCTTTATCAAATTTGCCACAAAATATGACTAGACAAGCTTGAAATTTATTTATTTAGAGATTTTAATTGTTCATTGATTACCTTGAGAAATGAATAATAATAATTGACTTCAAAAGTTAGCTTTACTTTATGAACATATCCTTTTCTATCTTTGCCATAGAGAAACATTCTTGCCTACCATCAGAATAGATGATGCTAATCTCCTAGAGAGCAACACACTTTGCCTCCTTGACCTTCTTCTCTCAAATGAAATGACTACATTGAATTTATAGCTGCATCTACGGCTATCAAGGTTGGGTCCCTGTGTCAGGCCAGAATCTATTTTGCACATTTATAAATCTACCATTCGTTCATGCATTGAATACTGGAATACTGTTGCCATATCTGGTCAGGTGCTCCTGCTATTTATCTTGAGGTTCTTGTTAAAATCTAAAGAAGGATCTGCAATATAATTGATCTGAACTTAGCAGCTTGCCATTAGTCACTTTCTCACTGACATGATGTGGATTCTCTCGGTTTTTTCTACAAGTATTTTCATGGCAACTGCTCTGACAAGCTTTTTTTCCCTGATTCCCCGACCACATGAATTTATGCATGCTACTAGATTGGCATCTAGGTCCCACCTTTTTTCCATCAAAGTAGTTAAATGTAATTGTCTCTTCTACTTTAACAGTTTCTTTTCTTGCACTTCTTGTTTGTGAAAATCTCTATTGTTTGCTTGCTTCCCTGATAGCTACAATCTCCAAAAGTTTAAATACAACATCAATCACCATTTTCTATCTACTTGATTCCCAGCCATCTCTTATTTTTTCTTTGACATCTTCTGTACATTGTTTTTTTCTCTCACTGCCACCTCCTACACACAAATGGTGGTCTTTCCTTGCTTGGAGTGAAATGATTATAAAAAAAAATATATTTTTGTAAGACTTCCAACAAATTTGAACTGATCTTTACAAAATTAGAGTAAAGCTCAAATTGTTTAACTTGAGAAAAATCTACTCATTTCATTAATGACATTCAACATTTATCTTGCTTCTAGTATGTGAATAAATTAATTGGACAGAAGAATTTCATTAGAAACAAATAAAAAGTTGTACTGCTATATAATATCAGTTCTCCTGTATGGCAATGAAAACTGGATGATTTCCCAACAGCTGACCACTGAAAAGGAAACTTGAAGCAACAGAGATGTGGTTCTACAGAAGAATACTATGGATGGAACATGTGAGCAATGAAGACGTTTTAAAGAAAATAGGAACAAAAAGCACACAACTACTTAGAATCAGAAAGTGATAGCTGAAATCTCTATGACACTTAATGAGGTAAGAGGAATTTAATTTGTTGATATAAATTCCTTGATATTCTATAATCTTTCTTGGTCTTTTAATGATTGATTTTGTTTACTTTTCTACTGTTTATACTTTAACATTACTTGCATCAGTTTTTGCTTTCTAAATATATACTTTGCTTGATACTGTTTTCCATTCTCATATATATATCTGTTAATGGTGAGTCATAATCTTTCTGCTGGGTTAGTATCTAAAGAGGCTGGGTTGAAGCATTACATTAAATTGGTGTCTTTGAAATCTTTTTTTTGGTAAGGTGGACAAAAGTTAGCTTTACAGAGTGTGAAGAAACATTATCTTGCATGAATGTACATTTAGCTCAAAGCTTTAGTTACGACCTGTGCTATGCAAGAAACATCTTGTCCAAAGACTTAGAATAATTCTATGCATTTATTTTGATACCATCATCAACTTTGAAAGGATCCATCATTTTAGTACCTACAATACTAACCCAAAACATTAGTACATATTCCAACTTGTATGTTCTGAGCCATTTTGCTTGACTATTCTTATAAAAGGCTAAGTTTTAGCCTAGCTGTCAGCTCTATGCTCATTACTAAATAAATACTATCGAGAAATCAATTTTCTTGTACTTCTTTGCCCAAATTATGTCTCACTTTTTGATTTTTACTTAAAGGTGGTAGTTTAGTTGCTTTCATTTCATTAGCCAATGTTCATAATACTGAACATGTTTGCAACACTGGATTTCTTTAAATATTTTTATTGGTCAGTTCACATTTCTTCCTTATTATAATAGCCTTTTAATTTTTCTCAATTTTTTTGTGACTTCCTTGTTTTTTCTTGTTCTTTCATCTTGCCAAGATTTTTCACTTTTATTTTGAATTGATATGTAATCATTGTTCAACTTTTTTGTAATTTCCAAAGTTTTGTTCCTATTGCCCAATCACTTTAGAATGTCTTTCTGCTCTGTTGTTGTTATATCTTTCTTATGATCCATAGCAGACTTCATAAAGCTGAAATTTAAAAATATCAATAACTCTCTTATTATGCCTGTAATCAGATCAGGGACCACCATTTTGTCACTGTCTGTGCCCATCCGCCATGGTAGGGATGGACTTATCTCTTCAATTTAATTCTCTTTATTGTTAATAACTTAAATGTTCTATGTTTACTGTGTGTTAATATTTATTCTTTGATAATGGCTTATGTGAGCCGAAAGCTTAGACTCGATAAAAAAATCAACAATTACTGTGATTTTTTGTTGTCTTTCAACGATATCACCATCAAGTATATCAGACGGTACGAATGGATCCTACACAAAATTAATAGACAAAACTTGTCTATATTATTCAATGAAACCTGCATTAACTCTCTTATTATAGATATTTATTTCCAACTAGTTGTGGTTTTTTTAGTGGTTATGTTGAAATGGTAAGGTCAAGTGCTTATTCAAAAAGCTCCAGTATGAGGTCAGTTGCCATGATATGTAAGTTAAAAAAATGCGAAATAAATATTGGTTTTTGTTGTATTTGTAAAACAAGATTCATGCTTAGTCAATTTTGTCAATAAACAGGAATGATGTATGCACAATTGGAAGAATGTAGGCGGATGTTACAGGAGCCTGTAATGTGATGCAATGATGTGACACAGAAGAAGTGGATGCATTGTCCCTGCAATATTGAAGAGGTTGGCATCTTATAGAAAACATGAAATTATTTTGACATATAATAAGGTAGAAGTTACCAAAAAGACCTGATTTTTTTAAATATAACTAAGCATTTCAGAGAAATAAATGATTACAAAAAGCAGCATTTTCCATTAATTTTTGCTGTACCATGTGTTGAAATTTTTGTTCACATATCAAGGCATCAGACTTTGATCTACCAGTGATTCAGTTTTGGTTGAGTTTGAGTGAAGAGCTTTGGAGAAATGCATAAAAGTGTGCAAAAGAACACTCAAAATTATCTTTGTCATTGATTTTTGATGAACCCTGTACATTGACTTGAAAAAATTTTGTGTACATCAAAGTTTTAGGCCTTGATCTACAAGTTACCTAATTTTGGTTGAATTCACATAAGGCATCTTGGAGTAGAAGAGTTTATAAATTCTAAGTGTTTTGGTGATTTCTGCCATAACCTGTAAATTGATTTGAAAAGTTTTTGTGTACATCAATGGTTCATGTCATGATCAACAAGTGAACTAAATATTGGTTGAAATTGGAGCAAGGGTTTTGAAGGAGTAGGGTTTGTTAGAATGGAGGCACACAAACACACACACACAGATATCCATTTTTATATATATAGATATAACAAACATTGATGTGCATAATAAAATTTCATACCCCTAAAAAGGGTTACTGTAAATATTTCTAATAAAAAGAGATATCATAAACTGAAATTAACCTGATATATCTGTTATAGAATCATCGGTACATCTGGAAAATGTTACTAAAATATTATTAACATTGACTGGTTAACACCAATTTTATTATGAAATCATTAACTTGCATAATAAAATCTGACACAGTGTAGATATAAAATTAAAAAGAAGGACTCAACTTATATTATACAAATGAAGTTAGACAAGATTTGCACCATAAATTCTGAGACAGTGTATGATTTGAATAATAAAACCTTGTTGATACAAGTTAAAAATCTAAAAATATTACACATTCATAAAACACTATCTATATTTGGCTTTTGGTCCTGATATAAAATTTCTTGTATAGTAGTATTCTTACTTAAGAGAGTGAAAATTTTTCTTTTCATTCCTTAGATAATATTTCTACTAAAATTAATATTATCAAACAATATTTTCTGGCTTATCCATTATTCTGTTTTGCACTTTCTTTGTTCATAAACAAAATGATTGTGTGATGAAAGTCATTGTTGATAATAGAATTTTCAGAGCAATATTCTGGAAAATAGTTTTTTTATTTCATATTTATTTGGGGAGTGGGGTCTAGGGAAGTGTCAGAAGGTAGAGTTGTAATTTGAAAGCTTTAATGTAAACAAGCCTGTAATTATGACAATATTGAAGGACACTACCCTTTGTGCATGCAAACATCTCCTGCCTTGCTGCTTTTGCATTAACGCTGTATGATATACTATGTCACAAGCAGATGTCTACTGACCAAATCGCTTTACTCTCCAGAGGGGTATTATATGCTTTTCACTATTATATATCTATGTATATAATTATTTTTTGACACCTTGTTTTTAACAAGAGGCAATGTATAAGAAATAATGTGCAACTGATAATTCACAGTTTGATTTTTTTAATGCCTGTTAGTTACAAAAAAAAACTTTTAGTTTAAATGAATGATGTTGAAAATTTGCTTCTATCACAGTGGGTAATGCATTGGTTTTTTGACTTATTAATAGTGAGTTGGATCATAAAAATTAGGGATTTCTAAGATATAGGAGATTTGATAAGTCTGCAATTATTTTGCTTAAATATTTGGAAGCTGACTTATCCATGAATTCATAGCTCAAGATATATATTTGATACATATTATTTCAACAAATGAAAAATAAATATGAATTTTAATAGATTGTATTGAAAAAAGGACATCAGATATTTTCAAACTGTTTGAAATGTAATCATAATTCACATATAGACAATGCAATATCTATCTATCTATCTATCTATCTATCTATCTATCTATCTATCTATCTATCTATCTATCTATCTAATTTAGTTCATATATATGTATATATGATTACAGTTATGACAGCATGGTCAGTTGGTCAGGATGAAGTATGATAGGATCCCAGAGTAGTTTCTGTACAATGTGTTGGCCAAGGAAAAAAACCAGTGCACAAACTGAAAATGAGGCATAAAGATTACATAAAACACTAGAGAAGACCAATGTCTTGCAAAATATTCTAGATTGTTCATTCTGGAGAAAAGTAGTGCACAATTATAAGAGAAGCCTTGAACAGAATCATGTTGAGCATGAAAACCTGATGATATATCTTTGTAAGAGTCTTGATATCATTTTCCTTGAGGATGTTGGCACAAGGTTTGATCTAATATGCAATGAAAGTTGTGACATCTAAGTAGGATGAGTTTGAAAAATTATCAAAGAAACCACATACAGAGAGAAATTATTCACTACACATTATGCAGTATATTTTGTAGTGAATGTGGTAAAAAATGTGCCTCCATTCATGGAATAAAAAATCCTATATAAATTAACCAAAAATATTAATGTAACAATGATTGCAAGAAACACTAAATATTGCCACATATGCATGAGAGAATATAAAGACCATTTCAGGACAAAAAAACACATCTGAACTGCCCATACTCGTGAATAAGTCAAACAATGACATTACCTGAAATTGAGTTGCAGCCATCATGCATGTATGTATATAAACTTTTCCTTATTCAAAAATAGCTTCATGCACAGGTATCACTTGATTTATTTTAAAATCTTGATGTCTTGCAGAAACTTACTAAAGAATTTAAGACTAAAAAGCCATATGGATATCTAACACACTTCAAAACTTCATCATTCACTAATACCAATAGTACAAGTACACTAAATCAAAATAAATACACCTTTTCTACTTATATGTACTCACTACCTATGAATCAAATAGAGATCTGGGGGAACTGTTATACTCTGCTTCAAATGAGATGTTTTTCTGATTCATGTAAGCTGTATGTGAACACTAAGAAAGTAAAGATAAAAATAAAAAGGTCACTCTTTGTGTAGGGACTCTAAGCATCATAACTGGCTCACAAAACTAATCCCCTAAAAAATAAAATAAGATACAATATAAAAAGAGCCAATAATGAACATTGCAGTTAAAGCAATGCATGACAAAAAAATGCTGAGTCAGTTTTTAAAAATGCTGGTCATGACACTGTAGCAGTCACAGGTGAGCAGGTAAGATTTGAATATCACTCCTAGTAACCTCAGTTAACTTACTTGATAACTCAACTCCAGGCCTTACCTCCAAGTCATTTTCCTTGCCCACAAAGAGACATTTGATCCTATATATCAGCAATACAAAGAATTTAACTTAACAATTCTTTTCTTTTCTTATTCTCTCACCGGCACTACATGTTGTTTCATTTTTTTCTCTCGTGCTAATACACCCATATTTATAAAATACACACACACACACACACACACACACATATATATATGTATATATCATAGGCTTAGCATACATTCCAGTTTGAGCACTTTGTCTTGGTGATATAAGCTATCAGTATTCAGTACTCATTTTTCGTGCAACCTTTTAAGGTTAAGGGATATTGGGACCTGAAAAAACTTTATAAGAAGTAAAAAACTAAGCCTATAACATATATTGTTTCCATGTTTCTTTACAGTCTGGATTGTGTAAACTGGGCTATAACATTTCTTAAGAAATTAGAAACATTCCAGAATCCATAAGGATAAAAACCCTTCTGGATAAAATTGGTCTGACCTTAATTGCCCCTTTAATAAGGAGTAAACCCTTACGTTATATGGTCATATCAAACAAAGCAAAAAAGGATTAATATAAATATGCATTGAAGGGGTAGTTGCTGGAAAAAGAAGCAGGAGAGACTCCTTGAAGAAGATGGTAAGACAACATAATCAAATGGACACAATTCAGGATTGTAGACTTTGGAGTGAGTTGAGTCATGTGAGAGCACATTCTGCTATAGATAGAGAGAGTGTTCTATGATAATGAAGCCTATAATAAAAATTGAATTGCAATAATAAATAATGCTGTAATTTTTTTAAGGTATGGTAATGCAATAAAATACTAATGTAAGGAAATAGGGGTGTCAGGTGAAGGCAATCATAGTTGTCTTCCCCATGAACTACTCTGCTATAAAAGTGATGTTTGAGCCTCACATATGAGCAGTGGTCGAATTGTTTTGAATAAAGCTTCATTATGAGCTTAAAAGTTCATCTGTTTTCTTTAGAGGGGTGAAACAGGTGAAGACCAATCTCAAAAGATGACCTACATTCTATTGTTAATTGGGACAAGGAATAGGCACTTTTAACACCTCAGAAATGAAAATGCTGTCTATTAATCATCTAAGAGAACCCTTTCTGCCTTCCATCAACATGGCTGTAACTAACCTCCTCATTGTGCCTTCTTGGGGTGACATTTTTCACTAAATATGAAGTGAAAAGATTATATTTAGTCAATTGCTAGGTCTCCTAAAAAAAGTTGGTTCAAGGTTGGTTCACAGTGTTTTTAAACAAGTTTTCTTGCCCTAAACTATGCTTTGAATATTGCTGCTACATATGTTCTGGTACTGTTGCTATATTTTTAGAGATTTTTGACAAAATCCAAAGAAGAATCTGCAATGTCATTTGACTTGACCTGGCATATTGGCCTCAGTCACTTTCCCATTGCCATAATGTAGCTTCCTTGTGCCTTTTTTATAAATACTTTTATGATAACTGTTCTGATTAACTTTCCTCTAGGGTATTGAGACTCTATGAATTTAAGTGCAGTACTAGATTGGCAGCAAGGTCTCATCATTTTACAGTTTATCATCATCATCATTTTGCGGCCTCAGCCGAGATTCAAAATCTTGTCAGTAGCTGAATACTTGATGCTTCGCCAGAGCTACCAAGGGTGTTTTTATCATGACACCATCACTAGATGGATTGCCTACCACGGCTTAAGAGAGGCCCATTCACCCTCATTAAGAGAAAGATATCCTGCGCCAGTTTCCCAACCTGGTGTTTTTTACAACCTCACGGTAAAAAAAAGATATGCATAAACTACTGCTAGTAGAAAACAGTAATTTTTGAGTGTTTTTTTTTTTTTTAACGTCGGTTGAAACGCCTGTTCCTCTTTGGTCATTAAAGATATTATACATAAACTACTGCTTGTAGAAAACAGTAATTTCCGAAAGGATTTTTTTTTTATCTTCTTGTTATAATGTTGGTTGCAACGCCTATTCCTCTTTGATCATGAAAGATATTATACATAAACTACTGCTTGTAGAAAACAGTAATTTTCCTTACATTATATATGGCTAGAAGTAACCATAAATTCTATGTTAACTGTTTCTTTTCTCACACTTCTTGCTTGTAGAATTCTCTTCTGGCTTTTTGCTTTCCAGTCAAGTTTGATCTTAAATATTTAAATGCATCAATTTTTATGTCTTAGTTCTTGTTCTTTTATTGTTCTCATTCCTAAATAATGTTTTTCTTTTTCTTATATTCTTTCACACTCAGTTTCCCCCTGCATTTTAGTGGCCTTTTGGAGGGGGGATGATTAAAAAGAAATACAGACTAATAGCAAAAGACTGATTCTTTTATATTTAATGTTGTTTTATTTTGATCCAATACTTTGTCCATTTTCATTATCCAGTGTGTGTATATGTGTGCATGCATGCAACTTATAGAGCTCTCACTAAAAATATGGGCATTACATTCTCATCTATGATGATTGTGAGACTCTGCCCTCCTCTTCTTTCTCATGAACACGTATATCAGATTGACCTGTGTGTACCTCTTGGGGTCAGTATGACATTGAGTAAATCATAGACCCACCCACTGCTAGAAAAGTCTATAGAAAACCACCTTACTATCTCCCCAGTAAATCATGGCAATTCACAGACAATAAAGAAAAGGTATTTGAGGAGAGCTATGATCACCTACTCCCTGAAGGAACAGAGCATAAAAAAGGACAATAGAAATTTGTCTCACTCCTCATCCTTGTTGTTCCATAAAGTGGTTAAATAACCTTTGAGAATACCAAAACGCAAATAATAAACTCTAGGATTCATTTAAATTGTGAAAAGAAGGATTATTGTGTTTTGTTCAACATGTCATAACACCACTTATCAAATGCTGTTTTTCTTGACATAAAAAAAAGAAAAACTATTGGTTTGATTGACCAATCAGCTATTGGTTGAACAAGCTTGTTGCTATTGTTAGCATGTAACAGTCTAGGGACAACAAAATCTATCAAACAAGTTATAACTGGGATGGAGTTATTACCTTATTTGGCATGCTAAATGCCAAATTCTGTAAAATGCAAATCCTGGTCATCTCAGGTTAGCCAACTTAGCCTCATTCTTTTTTAATTTAAGAGGAATATTATCTCTCCTACCAGTAAGGATAGCAGATTTTGTTGGATATTTCACCTCCCAGAATTTCATCAAAAATTGCAGACAAGCATATATATATTTCGGAATCTTTTATGGTAAAATAACATCCAAAATCATGTAACACCTCTACTTTTCTAACAAAACTACTGCTATTACAATGGAGGTATTTAAAAACAATAAAAATAAAATAAAAACAAAGAAATAGAAAACTGAATGAGGCTGGGTATATTATGCATTAAGATACACTGGACACAGAGAATTTAAAAATTTAAGTTTAGAATTAATTGCCTGTATTTTCAGCATTTCTTGATGTAAAGTTATAACTGGCATTTGCTGTATATCTTCTGACCTACCACTATATAAAATTTTATCAATAAAACCTTTGTTGTGGACACCATTAAAATTATACGCAAAGTTAGTTCACTTCTAATGATGGGCCACAACAAAAGAAACATGAAATAAAAATAGCATGAAATATCTTTTATATATATATATATATATATATAATTAGAAATACTTATTCAAATGGTACATATAAGTTTGTTAGACGTTTTCATGGTCAGTAAGTAGCTTGGTACATTTTCACTAATCCGGGGTCAGTTGTCAAATATGGGAACATTTATAAAGTGGAAACAAGGCAGGACTGTCATTGGTGTGTTTTTTGACCAATCAGAGGATTCATTACATGCTGGTTACAACAATGTTGTGAAAGAGACCTCTGAACTGGACTTTTCCTTTATTTTCTTAAAAAGAGACATTGCATCATCATTAGTTTGATGACGTCTTTTTCAAGGGCAAAATACAAAACGTATAAGTTTTTTTCAATTTTGTCTTTCCATTACACTCTATTAGTCTGACAGATAGATCTGAATATTTAATCCCCTGTATGTATATATATATATATATATATACACATACATCTCTCTCTCTCTCTCTCTATATATATATACACATTTCTCTCTCTCTCTCTCTCTCTCTCTCTCTTTATATATATATATATATAGATATATATATAGAGAGAGAGAGTTTGAGTTTGAGTTTTGTTTAACAGCATATCAACCTCTGTGGGTTATTTAATACCAAAAAGGTGGAGTTTTAAGGTATTTTTTTTATATTTGGTTATAGTGAGAAAGTTGATTTAGTCAGATTTTAATGAAAATGTTTTGTTTTTATTCATTTTTATTTTAGAAAACTGAAAATGCCTTCTAGTTTTTCATTCAGAAATGTTTTGCTGAGAACAATTTTTTTTTTCTTTCAAAAATCTGTTATGGTAATAATTTTTTTTTTTCAAAAATGTATTTTTGATAATGTTTTTCCTTCAAAAATGTATATTTTCTATAAAAGTCTATTTTTATGTATATATTTCTATACAAGTATATTTTTATACTTTCATAGTGTTTTGACCCCAGTTTGGGGGTTAACTATTTGCTCATAGCTGGGACCCTAACTGGTGCTACCACTTCAGATCAGGTTGGATCTGGGAACAACAGCAATTAAGAGGTAGTTCCATGCTCCTCACAACCTCCAGATCAGAAGCCTTGCTGCTAGATGTAGTTTACCATCATGCCCAGGACCAACAGATAGATAGATACGTAGATATTAAGTAAATTAATGACAAAGTGGAAAACATTTTCATGTGATGCATTTTGTCTTTTAGAACTTCATCAGACTAAGTAATGTTTTTTTTTATGTCATTACATATGTTTATGAAGGGGAGGGAAATATAAAATCATTAACTATAATTATGTGCACACACACACATATAGTGTACACTTGATATAAGGATAAGGTATAACAAATTTAGAATAGAACATAGAATAGGCTCTGTTAGGTGTAGTAATTCTCAAAAATTGAAAATTGCTACAGAATCAGTTAAGTGCCATAAATGATAAACCCTTAGGCAATCATGTCTCAAAAGAGACATGACTGACTAGGCAGAAGATTTTCCCACAGTAGGTCGTAACTTCTTTCTGCAGTAGACTAGTTATCAGCCAAGGCTATAGAACCAAATCTGTCTTACTATTTAAGCCATAGGTGGAGGGAGAAGAGATGGATTAATACCTTTCCCAAGGTTATTTGCACATAAGTGAATGCAATGAATTCAACTGGAATTAAAACTTGGCTCTCCATTTTTTTATTCTGTGCCGATATTCATTGCATGACAATGCACTCTGCAAATCATGTTCTTACATAACCTAGTCATAGTTTTCATGCCCTGCATGGCATCAAATTTGTTCATTAATATTTAAGCTATCAGTTGAATACAACTGCTGCTTTCTCAGATTAATGGTTAAAAATGATTTTAAGCAAATGAAACCTGAATGTCTTATCAAGGACCATCCATCTTTGAATCTTGTGGACTAGCTTTACAGGATCGCAATCAAAGGCTTGCGCCAAATATCAGAAACCACCTCACTTGAGAAATTTCAACAGTATCAAATGAGAAAATATTGATGTAATGAAGATGTTGATATTCCACACCAAAATGAAATAAAATTTTAAGAAAAAAGCTCCCAACAATACTAGAAAGAGCAATAACAGTTACTAGACTTGAAAAATCTATTATCCAAAAAAAATTTTTACTAGAAAGATTTTGTAAATTTCAATTAAAAGTAGGACTGACTGCTCAGTTAATGAATGCCAAATATTTATTTATAAGGAAACAGATAACATTATTATTAAGATTTTGGATGTTATTAAAGCAGAAGAAGCAAAGACGAATTATATTGTGCATTTGATCACCATGGCGCATTTAGTTACAAATGTGCTTGTCATGTCTAATAAGATCTAAAAAACGTACTATTACAACTCTATCACCTTGATTATGAGTGATATATTCAAGAAAATCAACAATAATGTGTATTTAATTGTAATTAAATTTCAGTTAAGGAATTAATTCTTTATAGTATGTGTCTGAGTGTGTGTGGGTAAAAGTTATCAGCTAAATTATTATCTGAAAATTTCACTGTATAAATTTCAAACTCTGTGATTAATAGTCACTACTGAATTAAGTGCATTGACAAGAAAGGAGATTATGTTGAAAAATAAGTATTTGTTGTGTAAAGTAAATGCTAACATGTGATGACAGTTAAGAAGGTTCAAGGCTCAAATTATGACGAACAAGTATTGAGTAGTCCAAAAAGTTTGTGCTGAATGTTAAGGGAAATTAAAACACAAACAAAATTTTACCATGAAATATGTATTCAACTGAATATGAACCATTTTGCTGTACAAGCCTTCTCCATTTTGCCTTCAACTTAAAGATTCGGTCTTCCCAGAATGTTGGTCATTTTTTTTGGCAAAGAATTCATTAAAATGCTTTTATGTCATCCAAAGAATTAAAGTTTTTACCATTGAGATTATTTTTCAAGGACCCGAATGAATGAAAATCTGAAGATGGATGGTGAACATGGTGGGTGGGATAACACATCTCAGCCAAGCTGCAACAATTTTTGCCAGGTCACCAAAGAAACATGAGGTCTGGCAATATCCTACTAGAAAACAAAATCTTTCCTGTTCGGCAATTCTGTGTGTTTTTTCTTGAGTTTCTGCCTTTAATTTGTCCAGGTGGGAGTAGAATTTTTCAGAATAAATTGACTAGTTACTTGGCAGAAGCTCAAAATACAGGATTCCTTTCCAGTCCCACCAGATGCACAATATGATTTTCTTTGGATGAAGACCCGATTTTTAAATTGACTAGTTACTTGGCAGAAGCTCAAAATACAGGATTCCTCTCCAGTCCCACCAGATGCACAATATGATTTTCTTTGGATGAAGACCCAATTTTTAAATTGACTAGTTACTTGGCAGAAGCTCAAAATACAGGATTCCTCTCCAGTCCCACCAGATGCACAATATGATTTTCTTTGGATGAAGACCTGATTTTTAAATTGACTAGTTACTTGGCAGAAGCTCATAATACAGGATTCCTTTCCAGTCCCACCAGATGCACAATATGATTTCCTTTGGATGAAGAACTGATTTTGGGATGACTAAAGTTGACTCGTGCCACTTACCCCAAGATTGTTTTTGCTGAATATTGTCATAAATGATCTATTTCTCATTACCCATCATGATTTGCTTAAAAAAGAGTGCATTTTCATTGTGTTTATACAGTAATAGCAAATAGAAATGCGATCAAAAGATTCAATTTCACTTAGATCATGTGGTACTTAAACATTATAGCAATTTGAGTACCCAAGCTTCACTAAGTACTAATGCATGATGGATTTTGATAAATTTAGTGTTTCTGTCAATTCCTGCATTGTGTAATGTGGGTTATTCTCAATCAAAGTTTAGAATTAGTTGCCATTTGTAGTTGGGTGTCTGCCTGCACGTTCTTCATCAATAAATCTACAATCACGAACTCTAAACTTAGCAAACCACTTCCATACAGTTCTATCACCTATAGCACCTTTACTGTACACAGTACATATCTTTTTATCTTTTTTTGTTACTTGCAAAGCATTTTTTACCTTTATGGTAATAAAAAAGCATCAATTGTCTGAAATGAACTTTATAATCTTCTATTATCATAGGGATGCAAAATTGATATGAATTAAGTAATTTTAAGCTTTTTCTCAAGAGATATTTTGAAGTATACTCTAATTGGAAATGTAAGTATATTATATCTGTCAATAAATTTGATGTGTTCTAACATGTTGGAAGATGAATGACTAAAAATGAACTTTCTGGACAACCCAATATTTATCTGCCATGAACATGTCATCTGATGCACATTCAAAACATTGAGAAAACTTAAAGTAATATTTTTTAACGTGAAGTTCTACAAAACATGTGAGCAATTAGGAAATTTTAAGAAAAATGGAAACAAAAAGATATTATACTTAGAATTAGAGAGATTTTAAATTACAGGAATAGATAATGAGGAAAGAGAGCTTGGAGAATTTGACACCTGCAAGACATATTGAAGGCAAGAGGAGCAAAGGAAAATAAATAGTGACCTACTTAATGAATTTGTGTAAATGGCTGGCAGAATAGGGACTGGAAAGGATAGCAAAGGGAGAAACATTGCTTCCAGTTACAAAGGGCAGGAAGTTGTGGAGAGCTATGATCGCCCACATTCTGAAGTAATATGGCACTTATTACTTTTCTAAATATATCTGAAAAAATGTATCTGCTAAAATGTGTTGCAGACACTAATGAAGATCACAGTCTGAAAAATATGTAGAATAATGAAAATTCTTTATCTCTGAAAGAATAATGTTAGAGCAGAACAACTCATATCTAAAAGATATATTTTCATAAATGTTTTGAAAATTAAAGATCAAAAGTTTTTATGATATTTCGATTTTATACCTGATCAGCCAGCATTTAAATTATTATATTTTTGTTCTGGTTTGTTAAAATATATTAATTGTATTTCGCTCCTAAAATGTAAAAATGTGCCTTGGAATTTTCAAGTGTTTTAATGACTATTATTCCTGTGGAAGATTTCTATGGTTTAAACAGCAAACAGATATAGTGCAGTACAAGAGATGAACATTAATTTTTGTATGAACAGAAAAATAACAAACACTTTGTATTGTTTCTGTATTAATTTCTAGGATGAAGAGTTATAATTTACATTATATACAATTGTACTAATTTCCTCATCTTTTTTACTTTGTCAGTATCACAGCATTTCACTTCTTGGTGTTTGCTGAATAGATTAACCCTGAGGGAATTTTTAATTCGAACACTTTATTTAATCTGTAGGGGTAGATTGTCTCGAGATATCTTGTTCATTTTCTTTTTTTTTTTTTTTAGTTCTGCTTAGTTATTCCTAGTCCTATTGCTACTGAGTAAGTCTGGACTACACCTGGCCAATAAATTGAATTCACAATCATTATGCAACCAAGTGGAAAATAATCTTGGGATAACTAAACAGAGCTATAAAAATAAAAATTAAATATTCCTAGACATGGACAGTGTAATGAGAACAATCTACCCCCATAGATTAAATAAAGTGTTCAGTTCCAAATTCTTTAAAGGTTGCCTTGATCAATTGACACCTGAAGAAAGACAGAAGGCTGTGATAATAACAACAAAGATTAGTCTGGATGTAAATAATGACATTGTGTTGTGTTTTCTCTTTTGTAAATGAATGTTGTCTCATACATTATTATATAACAATTTAAGTGATTTATATAGTAACTTATTTCTTATTTACCTACATTATAAAAAAAAACTATAATTGTTTGTTTGATGTTATATTCATTAATATTAATTAGCTATAAAAATCCATAAAACCAATATAATTTCTTTAAATATCTTTCAGTAATTAATTATATACTATATTCATTGATACTCTTTGTTTATTATTTAATCACACCCTCTTACATATACCTCTTGTAATACACAGTAATATTTATTGTCTGCTGTAGGATTTAAGGACATGCTGATAGTGTAATTGTTATAAGTGTGGAAAATGAAACTGGTGTGCTGATATTCAATTTCCAGTTGATTCTGTTCTACTTATTGCCCTTGGAAAAAACACAAATCCACCTTTCTCCAGATATGGGTTAAATAGAAGGGCAGACTGGGCTCTCTTACCTTGAGGAAACCGGACAAAAAAAAGAAAAAGTCTGAACTCAAAACCTGTCTGAAGAGAGTTTGGCCTCATCAAGCTATCTTGTTCTAGACTTTTAAGGATACAGTATATCTAGTTTTCCTACAACCCTAATTGTTTATTGAACTTGTAAGAGGATGTGGGATTTAAGACCATAATCAGTCTTCTAAAAGCATTTGGGATCATACAGTGACTTATAAATTGTTTTTAAAAGCCACTAAAAGTATGTTTTTCTTTAATAAAAAGTCTAAAGTGCAACATGGGCTTATATATGTGTCTGTGACCTATCTTAACTTGTGTGGCAACAGCTTGCAAAAGAAGTGAAAGAATAATGTGTATGGAACATTTCTGTTAAATGCTCCTCTAAAGTTCTTAGATATGATGTACATTTAAAGAAGACTAGAGAGTTCATTAACTAAAGTATTATCAACAAACTAAAGATGGTGAATAATTCATGGAATAATATCAGTATTTATGACTCACTTTTCATTCTGTTCAATATTTTGTTATAAATGAGCAGATATATTGTTTTTATACTAATGAAGTTGTAAGCAAACATTCAGTCAGTTAAATGCCATATGTGATATATTGATACATGCTTGGGCAATCATGTCTCGAAACATTAATTTTTGTGGTAGACTGTTGCCAATCAATGCTATAGAAACCAATCTGTCCTGCTATTTAACCCATAGCTGGAAAGAGAAGAGATGGATTAATACATTTCCTAAAGGTATTTGCATGTAAATGAATGCAATGAATTCAGCTGGAAGCGGAAACATTAACAGACTCAAAAATATTTTTAATTTGATAATCAAATATTGATCTCTAGGGAAATATTTTTCATAGTCACTTTATCCTTTTCTTCTAAAATTTACACACACCTAATAAATACAGAAAAATCCAACAAGTATTACAATGTAGACAATTCTTATGTATCTATATAATAAACATCTTATGCAAGGAAAGTGAAAAGTATATTTGACCATAAAGAGGTAGTTTGTACAAGCAGGAAATTTCCTTAATTTTCAATAATACTCACTAATAAAAACCCTTACAATAATTTTTTCCCCATATAGTTTTCATAGATGTTGACATCAGTTAAATAACATTATACAATAATAGTTTTTTTTCTTTTTTTCATTAAATTCTTTTTCTCAGTTAATTTGAATCAGTCAATATGTGATTGTGAAGTAACTTATTTTACTGATCTACATATAACTTGATTTTTCTGGGTGATTTGTTAATTTTATTTTTATTTTTATTTTTTTTTTAATCATATCACCCTGAGCAAGGCAGTAACACCACTGATGTGCAGGGGGCTACATAAGAGTGAGAAGATTAAAAAAGAGAAAACTGGAAACCGCATCCTAAACAGGAAACAAGAGATGAGTCTCTTCACCCGTTCAATAGATGTGGGTGGAGCATGAACCGGGCGATAGTTTAGTCTATCTACTCCAATTGAAAAAAAAAAAAAAGAAAAGAGTAAAAAGATTAGAAAAGAAAAAGCCAGAAACCACATCCTAAACAGGAAACAAGGGATGAGCTTCTTCACCCGTTCAATAGACGTGGGTGGAGTGTGAACCGGGCAATAGTTTAGTCTATCTACTCCAATTGAAAAAGAAAAAAGAAAAGAGTAAAAAGATTGGAAAAGAGAAAGCCAGAAACCACATCCTAAACAGGAAACAAGGGATGAGCCTCTTCATCTGTTCAATAGACGTGGGTAGAGTGTGAACCGGGCGATAGTTTAGTCTATCTAAATAATGACTGGGACAAATTTTATAGAAAAATTTTGACCTACAAATTTAAATATAAATATAAAATTTAAAATATTAACTTCAAGGGTAGATCTCAAAAGAATCCATTACTACACGTATATACACACATACACACACACACACACATACATACATACATGCACACACACATACACACACACACATACATATATACACACTTACACACACATACACATTCCCGAACATAATTTACTTAAAAAGTTAAAGGATATTCACAATTCATGAGTTAAATTTAATTTTAATTATTTTTGAAAAATTTAAGAAACTAAATTTAAGACGGCCTAGTATGAAAGGAACAAAATTATTATATTTTTATTGTAAGGGCTCTGCTAAAACTTAACCATACCTAATCTTTATGTGTAAAAGGTAATATAGATTTAGCATTAAAAATAAATATAAATATACATATACAATTATATCAAAGCACAGGGAAGTTATATGAGTAATAGAGTTCTGAACAACAAAATGGAAATAAGAATTGTCACAAAAACAAAACAAAATATATAAAAGTACAGGAAAAAAATGAAGACTAAAAAGGTTAGTCTACAGATTCTTACATGTTAAATAGTAGATATTTAGATAGGAAAAGGCAGATGGAAGGTATCTATAAGGCTGGGATTAGTATTTGGTAGTGGATTTCAAATTTACTAGCTTAAAAAAAAAAATTATTTTACTAAAAGCATTTGCCACCACAAGTTGAAATTTGTGAATTTTAAAACTTAAGATTTAAGTTTTAAATTTAATCTATGATTTTAGTAAAATAATTTTTTATTTTTTTTAAATCTTTCAAGCATAAAGCATACAGAAATTCTACTTCTCTCTCTAAATACTACTGGCAATTGAAAGATGCAAATTAAACTCTTACAGTTAAATGAAAAATATTAACTGAAGCTATTTATATAAATATTAACTAAAACTATTTATGTAAATTCTTACATGAAATGTTTCTTTTGCTTACAAGAAAAAAATCCATTTAATAAAATTCCCAAAAACTGAATTATTGAACCAACATAATGAAATAACTATTTACTCGTTTTATCACTTGAATAATTTTAGCATATTGAACTGGAATTTTTTAATTACTATTATTATTTTATTTTATTTTTATTTGTACTTATAAAATAATCTGCTTATAATTTTTTTTAAATTTAGCTTATTGAACTGGCAATTTTTTAATTACCTTTATTATTTTATTTGTACTGTATAACTTAAGGTTTAGCTTATTGAACTGGCTATTTGTTTAAATTACAATTATTATTATTTTATTTGTACTGATGATAATCACCTTATAATTAAAAAAAAATTAAACTTATTGAACTGGTAATTTTTTAATTATTATTATTATTTTATTGTACTTATGATAATTTTAAAATTTTAGCTGATTGAATTGGTAATTTTTTAATTAATAAATCCATTTGCTTCAGATCGGGATCGAAACTGGACCAATCTGGTGTCAGTCAGAGTCGCTAACCCCTAAGCCATAGGTGCATGGAATCAGAAAAGGGGAAATTTTAGCGTGTTATATAGTTTTTGGTCATAATTAAATAAGATCAGTAAACAGTTGTATTAAAAAGTATTGAATACAGTTATATTGTAGAACTTTTGAATAGTTATAATATAAATAATAACCCGTTTACAAATGGAAAATATATATATATATATATATATATATATATATCTAATATATGGAAAATATATATATATATATATATATATCTAAGTGAATACAGAATGAAGAAAAGTTATTTTACAACGTCCAAAACATTAATTTAAAACAGTGCTCGATATATTGGCAAAACATAGTTTTGAGGCATAAATATGAAATTTGGAAGATGTCTTTAATATACTGACAATATAATATAAATATAATTGCTATATATCAGTTTAATGTTGTGCCATGCTCAGGGTCGAATTTAGGTCTTAAGAGGACCCTGAGAACTAATAGAATTTTTGGACTGCTTCATTATGTATGCTTGATCCCCGCTCCCCCAGTTCTATAAAAAATTATATATTTTTAGATGATGCTTTTGCGGTTGAGCAGTTTTGTACTTATTATATGTTTGTGTTCAACAAATTATAAAATTTAAAAAATTTAAAAAGCAAAACAAAATTATGCAAAATTAAAAATCTACATAAAAAATCTATGTGTATATAAAAAAACATGCATCAAAATCTAAATGGTATCCCTTCAAGGGACCCCAGTGAATTTGAAAGACCCACTTTAACTAGAGGGGCCCAAATAGTCTAAATTGTTTCAAATTAGTTTAAAGATGCTATAAAACTTTTTTATTAGATGGTAGTATAAAATAAAATATAATAAATAATAATTAATTAAAAAATGTAAGTAAATAAATGTTAATTAGTTTGAGTTTGTCTTATACTCTTACTTTTGGGAGAAGTGTATTAAAAGAAATCTAAACAATTTATTGAAAATTTTAATTTTTGTGTAAAAGTTTTTATATTTAGAATTGGCTCTAAAAAGGACTGCCAGAAGTAACTGTTATGGCAGACTGTTGGTGTAACAAATTTTCAAATTCAGAAAAAATATATCAGCCTCATTTATTGTCTAATGAAAATGGTGGCTTTTGCCATTGTAAATTTAAAGTTGAGATTTGTTTGATTCACCTAATTGATGATATTTAAGTGGATGAAAAGCAGAAGGTGCTTAGACAGCAGAAGGGAAAAAAGCTTGTTGGCTGCAGCATAAGGAAATGATGTATCATGCAGAAGTAATTAAATGTTTCAAGCAATCAAGGTGGGCTGGTAAAAAGAAGACAGAAAAGAGACTTGGATGTCACATATGAATCTGGCTGATTTAGGCTTCCTCATATGAAAGTTGCCAGCAGAGCAAAGGGCAGAAAGGTCTCAGCATTCTTAAGAACTATGCCAATATATAAGAAAAAAACAATGAGTAACCTAAGATAAACAGTGAAAAGAAAATTTTAAAAACAAAGAAACTGTAAAAAATCATCAAACTTCCCTGGGATTCTCATCAAAAAAGCATGTAGGTTTTTCATTTATCTATTAGGTGGGTGTATCATTTTTTTGTAAGAGCAATTTCTTTTTTTCAAAAGTTCTCATATCTCCTTCTCAAAGTTTTTTCTTTCATGATTTGAAAAAAATTGTGTTGTCAAGCATTTTTAGAGCCCATTATTTCTATACTATTGTTATGTTATCTAGCTTTGTTCCTGATAAAAAGCACATGGAAGGAAATTTTTACACAAATCTTTTTTGTAAAAATCATACTCTGTTACATTAATTTTTATCAATTTAATAAATGTTTGTACATTTCAAATTTCACAAGGTAGTTTTGGGTCTTTACTTTAAACCCTCAAAAGATTGTTAAGCTTTAAAAAAAAATGTGTATGTGTGAGAAAAGGTAGGTATATGTGATTGCATGACTATGATGTGCATATGTACATGCATGTGTATGTGTGTGTACATATATCCAAATGAATCAGGTTATTGGAACAAGTTACAAAAGTTAAAATGTTGATTTTCATGCCATCCATTTATTTTTACTAATAATATCTGTTATTTTGCATTTATTTTTTTCAGATGCATTAGAACTCAAACATTTGGACAATATATACATTCATTGAGTTCAGAAATATATATATAAACAAGAAAAGTAAAATAAAAATTAACATTTCTGGTCTATAGTCTTAAATCAAACTATTTGAAAACCCACTATCTAAATAAATAGAACATAGAAATAGTGATACCGTAAATGAATATACATAAATAAGCATGAAAATTTGAGACACCACACAGTGTAATTGGTCAATATATACAATGGGAGATTTTTATGATTTTTCACGAGCAGTTTGAGGAGTCAAAAACAAAACTCAAGTAGCTAGTTTGTAATTTATTAAATTGTTTTTACTTTATATTTATTTTTTTACTTACAATAATGTTCACCCTGTCTAAGACTCAAGAGCCATTAAAGGCAAAGGGTTAAAGAGTAAGATTTGCAGTTTATAGGGGTATGTGGGTAAGATAATGGTTAACCCTAGACTTAAACAAGTTAGTAATCAAGAAAACATCCTCTCGGGAGTCAGTTCCACAAAGCAACAGTTCACTGGAAGAAGCTGATCTAGTGATCTTTCACCAATGGTATAAAAAGTGAATGAGGATGGTTTGATACAATGTTGATAACTAAGGAACTAAGGAATGCAGTTCATTTGAACACTTTCCATGGAAATAGCAATAGAGCAGTGAGAGGCTTACAATGTTTCCTCCGTGGGAAAAAAGTTGTAGGGTAGAAAATAATTACCCACAAGGATGCGGAGATGCTTTAGAACCCTATCAAGACTGGAAAATGAAGAGTGGCTGCCCATGTATGACAGTAGTACTCTATTTTCAACCTGATCTGGTTCTTATAAAAGTAGAGGATAGCAGGAGGAGTCAGGTACTTACTGGTATGGTAAAGGGAACCAACAATTATTCTAGCATCTTTGGCAATGGATCATATATACAAGTTCTATTTGAACTCTGGGTTGAGCTTAAGTTCTAATATATGTTCAAAGCACAGGTACTCCCTAAGTGTGTGGTGGGTGTCAGTTAGATTTGTGAATGTTCTTGTGCCAAATATAACTGAGCCCACCAACATTGAAATAATATTCTTGTTGAACAAACATGAAAGAAGGATAAAAAGGCCTCATTTGTAAAAATAAATTTAGAATTTATTTAATGAGAGAAATTGAACATGTTATTTTGTTGATACATGTTTTGAAAATCTGCCTAAAGTCTCTCTTTTTTGTAAGTGTGATTTTAGAGTTCTTTTTTTAAGTTGATGTGAAATGAATTTGTGAAAGAAAAGATGTGTTTCTGTTTTGCTATGTATGTGTGGGTGGGTGGGTGTGACAGTAGCAAGTGAAAAGCTACATCCATAGTAAAAAAAAAGGATAGAAGTGGTGTTTTTAATCTTCTTTCTTTTTTGTCATACATGAGTAAAAAGGAAAAAGGAGAGTCAATGAATGCAGTGCAAAAGAGAAAGTGAAAGGGAGTAAGAAAATGTGGTCTCCTGACTGGTTGCTCTCTGACTAGCAAGCAAAAATTCACTATTGATGTGTTTTTGAAAGATGAAATAGGATCAGATTTTAAATTTTTCTCTAAATCCTGATTGGTTAACAAATGAGTAATTGTATCCAATTTGTTTTCAAAGATTTTTATGGATGGTAAAATTTGGTAAGCCAGCTGTATCATAAAAAAAGGTTTTTTATTGGTGAATGAATAAATGTATAGGCTTTTTTTAATTGGCTTGTGAAAGATGTAGGTGTATGTAAGCTCAAATTTTTGTGCAATCAGATTTTACAAATCTGACAAGAGAACATTCATTTATTGTGACAATATCTGGTTCATGATGATGGAAAATCACTAGTTTAGTTTTATTGATCATAGATAGATAAATAGATAGATAGATATGTGTATATAAGGTTGGGATGAGAGAAAATGAAAAAAGACTATGACAGCAATATTTTGCAACAAGCAACAGAAAATTTTTTAGAATCACTAATCAACTTATTATGTGATAAAAATGTACAAATTGTGAGCACTTTCTCAAAACCTAAATGAAGATGAAACTGCTGATAGAACAAAAATGTACTTCTTTAGAAGGGTGCTGAGACTGCCATGGGCTGGACACAAGAGTAACAGCAACATTTTCTAGAAAATAGAAACAAAAAGGAGACATATATAGTATCGGAAAGAAATTTATAGGAAACATAATGAGAAAAGAAGAATTGGAAAATGTGACACACACAGGATATATTGAAGGCAAGAAAGGCAAGAGAAAGCAGTGCATAACCTACCTAATGAGCTTGTGTGAAGGGATAGCAAAAGAAAAGGGATAAGGAGATATAGCAAAAAGACAAACAATACTGAGAGTTACAAATTACAGGAAGCATCGATTTCTGCCTCTCCATTTCTTACAACCTATAAGTAAAAAGTTTAAATTATGCTAAAAACTACATAAACATAATGAAAAATGAACTTGAAATTATTTTAGCGTGTAGATAATCTTTACTAGTATGTAAGAGTTCCACTAAGACTGAAAATCTTAATGATAGCTTCGACATCCCAATGGACGTGTATGATTCAGCCTAAATTGGTGATCTAATAGGAATATACATATTACACAATCTTAGTAAAATTATTGATCCCAATCAAGTAGGTCTTTACCGAGATGATGGACTTATGTTTATCCCAAACAGCTATGGAGCTCTATCATCTAGAATACAGAAAAAAAATATAAGAGCTTTCCAATGTCCATGTTTTAAAATTGAAATCTCATCTAACCTCAAAATAGTAAATTTCTTAGATATCAGTTTCAAACTTTCCAGCAATATATTCACACCATTTCATAAAGGAAATCAATTTCCTATTTGCATTGATGTCAATTCTAATCACTCTAAGTCAAAAATTAATCTAATTCATAACACAGTAAATACAAAAGCTAATAGATTATCATTCAGCAAAAAATATTTAATGAGAACAACACCATTTTGCAAGTTGTCCAACATAAATATTGGCCAATACTTTCTTAATTTAATAGAAAAACACTTTAATCTAAATAATCTCTTAAAAAGAATTTTCAATAGAAAACTCTGAAAATAAGTTATTCTTGCACCAAGAATATTCAAAACATTATTAACTCATACAACAATCAGTCAGTCAGTTAAGTGCCATACGTGATACACGCTTGGGCGATCATGTCTTGAAAGAGACATGACTGACTGGGCAGAAGATTATCCCGCAGTAGTTTGCCATTGCTTTCTGCGGTAGACTGGTTGCCGACCAAGGCTATAGAACCCAGTCTATCCTGCTATTTAACCCATAACTGGAAGGAAGAGACGGATTAATACCTTTCCCAAGGGTATTTGCGCATAAGTGAATACAATGGATTCAACTGAAATTCGAACTCGGTTCCCCGGTTTCTCGTTCCGAGCCAATATCCACTGTACCACAATGCACATCCCATACAACAATCAGTTATTAAAAAAATTTTACAATAATACACAAGAAAATAAACTCCCTTGTAACTGTAATAACAAAACCAACTGCAATTGAAAGCAAATGCAATTCTGATAAAGCAATATATGAAGCTACCATTTTTCTGGAAGAAGACCCAAACAAGAAAAAAACATACATAGGGATATCCACAGGAAGTTAGAAACAAAGAGTCTACAATCACCGACACTCCTTTTCTAAAACTTCCTTGAAAAATCAAACTGCCCTATCAAAACATAATCAGAAAATAAAGGATAGATGACTAACCCCACAAATTAAATAGAGGATCATTAGACATGCACAAACTCCCAACAACTTCAAGGACAGATACAATCAATGCTTGGAGAAAAAAATTGTAAGGATCAAATATAAAAATCCCAGTGAACTACTGAACCAGAGGAATGAACTAATTTTCAAATGCAGACACAAAAATAGATTTAAAATTCCATAACAAAATGGAATTTACACTTAAAAGTTTAATTTGGTCAAGAACTGATATACGAATTTACTAAAATTCATAATTGTCTAAAACCCTCAATCATTAATTTTAACTGGAATGAAGTTGTACTAACATTATGATACATGTATATATGTGTATGTGTATGCACATATATAAGTGTGTGTGTGGGAGTGTGAGTGTGTGTGTATATTTATAATTTATTTAAATTTTTTTATATCTACATGTGAGTGTATATACATGTTAAAAGTAGTTAAAAGACATATATGCAAATAAGTATATAATTTAAGCCCCTAAATTTACTGTCCTGTGTTTGAGAATGGCCAACTGAAAGTTCAATCCAAGGTCATCTTATTGCCTGGGATGGCATTGGTGTGACAGCCACACTTAAAGATTAACATGCATATCTATCCCCCTATCTCATCAATTAAGTGTTTTCCTTCTTCCCTTTTCTCCTCCAAGATTCCTTTCGGGGATAAATCTAACCCATTCATTTTTGTAAAAATTTTGGTCTGAGAAGCTAAATATTTTTCATAAAATATTCACAAAATAAATTATCACCAATGAATTTGTAAATTCATCCAATTTATTTTCATTTTCATATATATGTTTGCCTGAGCATGTAAGGTAACTACTGGAGTGGCTTGGTGTTTCTTCTTGGTGTAATTGTCTTCCATATATCAGGGCTGATTACTTGTTAAGTAACACATCACTCAATACATTCTGGGCTTAACTAATAAAACAACAACTTTTAGGCAAAATGTGACTTTATTCATCAATATAGTCTCCTTCTAGGATAGTACACTGATTCCAGTGCTTCTCTAACAATTCGATGCCTTTTTTTGTAGGACAATTTGTCTTTGGCATCAAAAGCTTTCGATATCACTTCTTCATTGGGGCCAAATCTCTTTTCCTGGAGCATTCTTTTGATGTCTGCAAACAGCCAGTAGTTGCTAGGGGCCAGTTTTGCTATCATCATGATCAACTTGTGACATGGTGCATTGTCTTGGTGAACGATTACTTTTCTTTTTTTCATTATTGGCCGTTTTTTGGTAATTTCTTCCTTCAACTGCACCAATAATGCTGTATTATATTTTCTATTGATGGCTCTTCACTTTCTCAAGGTAATCAATGAACAAAATAATTTGTGCATCCTAAAATACGAGACCAAAACCTTGCCTGCTGATGTTTGCATCTTTGGTTACTTTGAATGGTTTCACCTGCTGCTGTCCACTCAGTTGACTGCCGATTTGACTCCAAAATAGAGTAGTGGATTTCATGTTTCATGCCTTGTCACATATTTATGAAAAAACTCCTTGTTGTGTTGAAACAGTTGCAAACAACGTTCTGAATTTTGATCAACTGTGAGCAAATGCGGCATGCATTTTGAACACAGCTTTCTCGTTGACAAATATTTATGCAAAATGGTGAATACACTGCCTTCTGATATGTTCAACTCCTCTGCTATCTCACATAACTTTAATTCCCAATTGACTAAAACAAGTTTGTGGATTTTTTGGTGTTTTCCAGGACAACTGCCGATTTTATGCTACCTGAGCGTTCAGCATCATTTATATCTGTACAAGTGTATTAAAGTCAGCATACCACCTCTTAACTGTTGTTTCTGATGAAGCAGAGTCCGAATAGTACTTATGAAGCCATTGCTTTACTTGAACAGTATTTTTCCCATTAAAAAGCAATGCTTTATCAACACACGAAATTCAGATTTTTCCATTGTTTTGAAAAGTTGCAACAGTAGCTTCACTTAAATAGCTGTAATTTATAAATTAATAATATGATTGGGCCCAAATTTTGTCATGTGCCATTTGAAGGTCAGTACTTCATAAAAATCATATGGATGTTTCATTAGTGCTGCCATCTATATGTCAGGCCCAGGACTTATTGAGTGATGTGTTAAAGTCTTCTAACATGTGGTATCACTAATGGTTTGGCCAAAAAGCTGGTGAAGAATTTGTTGCCTGGGCAGCACAAGGTCTTCTTGTTACAAATGAACATGCATGAAATATGTGCATGAAAATATTTAGGAAGCAGAGGTATGTCATTAAATTCATTTATGGCCAAAAGTTGCAAATATTGTTTGTTATTCATCAATGCTTGCTGAACATTAATGGTGACCAAAATCGGATATAAGCACAGTTTTGCATTGAGTAATGCATTTTAGTAGTGGCAGCAATGTATGACAAAACATGTTTTGTGTGGGTCTGCACAGCTGTCAAAATATAAATTGAAAAGACATGGTTAACAGTGGTGGCCATATTGAAAAATTGACTTCTAGCTGAAAACTTTCTATATTCAACATTGTTATTGTGTTTTGTATATCTGTTGCAATTTCTTTCAAAATAAATAAGAGGCATTACTTTTGAAGCTAGCATTCCTTATGTGTGTGTGTGTGTGTGTGTGTGTGTGTGTGTGTGTGAAATATAGTCTGACAATCATCTTATCATGACCAGAGCTAACATTATTATTTTCTCTCCTGTGTGCAAAGTAAACATATTTTGACACTTGTTTTCATTCGTGGCATTCTTCCAAATTCCAAAGTTAATAAAAAAAAATGAAAATAGATGTCTCCCTTAAAGAAGATTAGCCACAGATCAGTTGTCATCACTATGGTTACATCTGTAGCCTTTGAATGATTGAAGATTAAGCCAACAGGACCATATAATCATAGCATGATAATCATTGACTTTTCATTTTTATGTTGCTGAATTTTATTTAGATCTACATTAGTAATTTTAGTTGGTTGATAACCTGCACTGCTAAAGACATTTGTAATTTATCTACATACCAATTTATTTACACTTTTGGTCTCCTTACTTGTAGATTGTTAGGAACTTACAATAACTTTTCAAATCTATAATATCACCAGAAGTAGTAAAGTATTTATATTTTAATGGGCTTTGTCAACTTCCAACTGTCAGTAATAATTGGTAAGTTTTGAATGCATCTTTCACAATAGCATATATATATATATATATATATATATATATATATATATATATATTACTTCAAAATTAATTATAGTGTATACTCTGTATATGAAGTAGATGCTATGGAGTAACCACAATAATAACATGTGAAATAATAAAAATATCAGATTAAAAATAAAACCATTAATTCTTCAGAAATATATATATATATATATATATATATAATAATAATAATATTTATTAATAAATTATAACATTGATATGTTATAATATCACTACAAAAGTAGCTATTTTGTTTCGACACTTTTTGTGTATTTTCAAGTGATGTTGTTATTTCGAAGTTTGCATTAATTACTGACTACTTACAATTTCTTTGTGCTGATTATGAAGGCATTTTTATAATAAGGAATTTTTATAATCCTATAAGATTATTTGCAATACTCCCAGAAAATAATTACCAATACATTTACTTTATATATATGAAAGTGTTGGATTTTGAAACTCTGATTACACAGAAAATTCAACTTTTTGCACACACCCACAACCTTTAAATGTTTTTTACATATTTAAATTAAAATATAACAAAACCTTTTTCAACAAACATTAGACTAACATTAATGGAAACATCTTAGGAAACCAAAAGGATACAATATCAAATTTTTGGACCAATCAAAAGACAAGAAAATCAACACAAGCTTTGGGGCCTTTTTTTGATTTAATGAGTGGATATAAACATGAGCTAATTTCAACTTTTGAACAAGAAAATAGGAAGTGAGGTGAGAAGAAGTTGAGTCAAAATGTTCCGGTCTTTCTTACTTATGATCTTTCTTGCTTTCTCAGCTACTTAATCTTTCTCTTTTATCATTTTCATGTGCTGTCAAACAAATATAAGAAATGGACATCAACAGTCAGCAGCACACTGAAATTTTGAAAGTTGGTGAAGTTATTTTTTTCTATTATTATCTTTTTCCTTTTCATTTTGTCTATATAACTTGCTATGAATTACTATTTAGAAAGAAATATACAAAGACTCTGTGCTAAAACAATTACTATCTTCCAAATCATCTGTTGATTTGCACTATGCTTATATGAACTTTAATCTAAAGACTTTAATTTTATTTCTTTCAAAAAAGAACTTTTTGCATGCATTACAGTCACAGAAAATCATTATTGTATTTAATAATACAATTTTAATAATAAATTCCAACTGCTAATTTTTATATATTTATGTCAGAAAACTTGCTATTGTTTCTTATTCCTTTGTTTGGTTATTCAATTTTCTGTTAGTTTTTAATTTTATAAAATATTGGGGTTTTTAGCCATGTGTGGCATAAGGCCAATATTGATATACATGGTCAGGACCCCTATAATAGCTCCTTTCTGTCAGTAACACTTACATTCACTCGTAACCACTGATATTCTCTTTTTCCACATTTTCAATACATTACTTTAATAACATCATTTAAAATGCAATTCTTTTATAAAGTTAGTTGCAACACTTTCAATAGTAAAACTGTTATCAATACATTTATATCATAAATTAAATCTTTTGGTCAGTAACGCTAGCATTTCTGACCACAGACCATACTCATTTTTCTTGATTTCCAATGCACAACACACACAGTAAAAAAAAATGCCTAAAGAAATTTTAAAGAAAAATATTGCAAAATTTGGTACCTTATTATTTACATTATTTACAGTTGGACTATTGCTTGTTTTATTGTTACTGTAACATTTTGGTTATTGTAACCTCCTGGCTGCCTTCTTCAGTATCTGTCAATCTGAATAAACTTCAGTGAATTTTGAGTTAAATCCTTTATTTAATCTACAAGGATAGACTGTTCTCATTTTGCTGTATATGTCTAGAGATATCTTCTCTTGGTTAATTGTTCTTTAGTACTGCTCAATTATTGCTAGTCCTATTTTCACTGAGTCTGAGTCTGTAATACAAAGCCCAGAGATTTAACTCCCAATTAGTATGCAAACAAGTTCACTAACCAGTTCAAAACAGTAGCCTAGAGGATTAAAGTTTAGTCAAATAGATGACATAGCAATTGTGAGTTCAATCCTTTATCTAAGTCACACAAACTCAGATTTGGTGGAAACAAAGCTAAAAATAACTGAACAATACAAGATAGCCCTAGACAAGGAGAGCAGAATGTAACAAATCTGAGAGATTAATTAAAAGGTGCAGTTAAAAATTTCTTCCTTGAAGTTTACCAAATTGACAAAGGTCTGAAGAAAGTCAGAGACTACAAGGGACAAAACATTATGATAATAACTATGAAGATGAGGATGTTAATTCTATTATAAATTAAATAAATAATGATAACTCCTCCTCTCAGAAATTCAAGCATAAATTAGTACTTTAACTTCAATTGTTTTATCTCAAAGCTAAAAATATTTACTTTGTTAGCACAAAAAATTAGTAAAAGTAAGTAGGGTAGTAAGGGAATAGGTGGCTAAAGTCATTAGACAGTAATAAATTAAGTAGTAAGTTAATTTTACCTACATATCAGTCAGTCAGTTAAGTGTTATACGGGAAACACGCTTGGGTGATCATGTCTTCAAAGAGATAGGACTAACTAAGCAGAAGATTTTCCCACAGTAGGTTGCTAATACTTTCTGCAATAGACTGGTTGCCAACCAAAGCTATAGAACCCAATCTGTTCTGTTATTTGACCCAAAGCTGGAGGAAGAAGAGATGGATTAATACCTTTCCCAAGAGTATTTGTGTGCAAGTGAATGCAACAAATTCAACTAGAATTTGAGCTTGGCTTTCTGATTTCTCATTTCAAACCGACGTCCACTGCACCACAACACACATCTTACAGATATAGAGTTCAAATGTAATCACTGCTAAAATATAATTGAATTATTTTTAACTGCCCCGAGTTTGCTGGGTTACTTTATGCAAATTGAAAATTTTGACACATTTTTTAATAAATCCTATCTATGATATCAGTCAGTCATTTAAGTGCCATATATGATACATGCTTTGGGTGATCATGTCTCGAAAGAGACATAACTGACTGTGGTAAACTGGTTGCTAGCCAAGGTTATAGAACCCAATCTGTTCTGTTATTTAACCCATAACTAGAGGGAAGAGATGGATTAATACCTTTCCCAACGGTATTTGCAACGAATTCAATTGGAATTAGAACTTGATGATATCACTGTTTATATTAATGGCTATTTTATATATTTCAAAAGAAAAGTTATAAAGATAATATGATAAAAAAAGTACTACAAATTTTTGCATTCAACTTACTTTACTGTGTGTTCCTCTTATAAGTATGGATATGCCCATCCATACTTATGTAGTGCGTAGTGTAGATGTTATCAGCATGGAAAATAGGATTGAAGTGTTGAGTCAAAATTTCAACCAAAACTGTTGCATTCACTTTTGTATGAGTACACTTGGAAAGGTATAACCCATCTCTTCTACCTCCAGTTAGTGATTAAAAGCAGGACAGATTAGGTCCTCTAGCTCTGGTTTAAATTCAAAACTGGTCAGTCATGATATTAGCAACTCCATTCCATAAAAACTTACTACAGAAACAGCATCAATAAAGCCTAATTTGGAGGGACTGTGGCTCTATACTCCACAGGGGAGTCTACAGAATCAACACAAATGCAAAATAGTTCTGATAAGGTTAGTAGACAAATGCTTCACTGAAATGTTTGTTTAGTTATTTTGGCATTAGTCATACCACTAAAATACCACAATGTCAAATATAGAAAAGAGAATAAAAAATATGTTAGTCCACCCACTCAAGTATAATTACCTTACATAATCAGTGGCAGAAAACAGCTGTTATATCCGTTTTCAATGTTGATAACCAAAAGCTAATGAAATATACATTGATGTTCTAAAAGATATGGGATATATGCCTAGTATAGCGTAGGGGCCTGTCTGACCTGGTGAAATGCAGCAGCACAACTTTTGGAGATATGTTGAAAGTGATCCTTGCAAATTTCAATAGAACACACTTTACACCATTATAATGCCATTACCAGCTTGCACAAAGCTCATTCAGTCTCTCTCTCTAAATACAAACTCAACAATTTGCCTGAAAGTGTCGGAAATGTGACTTGTCTGACCAAACAACATGGTACCAGTCTTCTAGCGTCCAATGATAATGTTCTCTAGCCAAGGTGGGATACCATAGCATCAATAATAGTATCCTTTTTGGTTGATGATTATGAAAGGCCATAAAAGGTAGTGCATATTGTACAGAGCATTGACTGGTGAATTGAGCAGCACTGAGATTTAATTGCATTTGTAAATATAAACAGAGTGGACATAAAAATCAACACTTCATGATGACTGTCAGTTTCCTGACACAAGTGATCTTCAGAATATTTGTCTATTTAACTATCTATCTAGTAGTCATTCCAAAAATATTGTCTGAGGCAGATATTAGCAGTATGGCAGTAGAAGGTGAAACTTCCTGTTACAGACAGAAATCTGGCAAAATGATATATGACATGGAAATGTATACAAAGGTGTATTATGGAATTCCTCCATGTGTAAAAAATTGAAGTTATCAATTCTAACTGAATATTTACAGAGATCAAACAAAGGATGTGAACATTTATAGTGGGTAACATGGTTCAACAGTGACAACTATGATGTGCATAACAAGCCACTTTTAGGGCAGCTTTAAATAGTTGCAAATACATGAAATGAATAGCACTTTGAAAAGTCTTAGTCAGTATTGGTGATTTTGTGGAAAAATGATGTCCCGTAGCTAAGGACTATAGCTCTAGTGAATGATTTTATTACATATCCTGTATTTGATCTAGTTTTGCCTCCTATTTATTTCCATGGAAAAAAATAGGAGGCAATACTTTTGGATCATTCCTTATTTGTTTTCATTTTGGCTGAAACTATTTGCATTACTTTTATATTGTTAACTTTAGGAAAGACATGAACCTAACTTTCCCTGTATACTGTTCTCTCACCAATTATCTTGGACTATAATCTTGTCACTGATATGCAATAATAGACAAAAGGAAAGAATGTGTGAGTTAATCTGTGGGCAATCCATTTTTTCATAATTACTTTATCTGCTTGGACAATGGGAGGAATATAGCTGATATTTCCACTGTCATCTTTGATGGAAGTCAATAGAAAGCTTCCAAACTGCTTGTCACTAGCATATTGAGTAATATGTGCTATTTGTTAAGTGACCAAATTAGGCTTATGGATAAAATGAAAGTTTGGATTATAAACAGCTCAAAGAATTTAGATTATCTGATAGCTTTTTTTTTAGCCATCACTAAACATTGCCATATGAGGCTGGCATCTGTTTAGAGATTTTATGTGCAATTTTAGAATAAACTTTTTCAGTGCTTCCACATGACCTTCAAGAAGTTCTCTTTATAATTACTTTTTTCTCTGATTAATTCCTGTTTATCCATTTTAGATTAATTTTCTTTGAATATTTTTTTATAAAAATGGATCAACTTTCACTCATGAAATATTTAGAGAACTTTGCTGACAGATGTACATCCTGGTTATGATGATAAATTACATCTGGCAGCAAAGCCTCTGATGGAGAGGTTTTGAGAAGTGTTGAACCCCCTTTTAATTGCTGTTGTTCCCAGGTCTGCCCTGACCCAGGGTGATAGCCCCTGTTAAGGTCCCAACTATGGGCAAATAATTACTTCCTGCTCCAAACTGGTACGTAAATATTTATAGTAAAAATACCACAAATACATTTTCATAGTAAAAAGATTACCACTAATACATTTTTTAGATAAAAAAATAACTACCAGCAATATATTTTTGAAAAAGATTACTTTCAATACATTTTTGTAAAAGAAATTATTAATTCTCCTCCAAAAATTAAATTTAGGCATTAAATGACCCATAAGGAGTTGATATGCTGCAAAACAACCAATACAACTGTCTGCATCTCTTTCACTAACATACGCGGCATCCGCACCAACTTCCTCAGCATAGATTCATTCCTCCATAATAACTCACCTGATATATTAGCCCTATGTGAAACTAATCTTAACCCTTCTATCCCCTCATCTGAGTTCTACGTTTCTGGCTACCTTCCCCTCTTCAGGAAGGACTCCAATGTTCATATGCATGGGCTTGGTGTCTATGTCAGCGAACACCTTCCCTTAGCTAGGGTGTCATCTTTTGAATCCCCAGATCATTCTTTCATGTGCTTCCGCCTCTCACTTCTCAGCTCGATTAGCTGTCTCTTCTTTCTCTACCGCTCTGCTTCCTTCCCTGACTGTTTGTTACTTGACATCATTTCTGACAATATCGACAAAGCCATTTCTTCCCATCCCTCTGCCCATGTATTCGTGTTTGGTGAATTTAACGCCCACCACACCAAGTGGCTGAAGAACGCTGTCACCGACCCTGCTGGTGTCCATACTCTGAACTTTTCAATCACCTAATCCCTTACGCAAGTAGTGGACTTCCCCGCGCGTTTCTCCGACAACCCTAACGGAAGGGACTCACTTCTAGACCTCTGCTTCACTTCCATCCCAGACTCTTGCACTACCAGACAACTCTGCCCACTCGGAAACTCTGACCACACTGTAGTGTCCGTCAATATTTCACTCCACTCCCGCCCGACCCATGATACCCAGACAAGTAGAATTTCCTACTGCTATCAAAGAGCAGACTGGGATTCGTTCCGAGACTTCCTCTGTGACATCCCTTGGAACAACGTTTTTAGTCTTCCCATCGAAGAATGTGCATCCGAGGTCTCCTCCTGGGTTAAGGCTGGCATTGATGCCTTCATCCCTGCTAGGAAATTCCAGCTTAAATCTCATTCGTCTCCATGGTTCTCACCCGCTTGCTCGGCTGCCATTGCCCACCGGAATCATTTCTTCCGACTCTATCGTAACTACGCATCGGACCAAAGCAGGCACCTTTTCACTTCAGCTCGTAATAAGTGTAAAAGGATACTTAACGAAGCTAAGATGTTGTTTGCTGCCAGAATGAAGCAACGCATAGCATGCTCTAAATTCGGCGCTAAAGACTACTGGCGACTCTGTAAAAGAGTACTTAACAAGAGCAAGTCCACAATACCCCCACTAATCAACAAATTTGAGGTTCTCACCTCCCCAGCAGATAAGGCTGAATGGTTTGCCTGCAGATTCTCAAACAATTCGAGTCTGGACTCATCTGGAGTTTTTACACCCGACTTCTCATCTAGAACCAAGGCACAACTGAATGATGTTCACATTACACCTTTGCTTGTCTCTAAGATAATCTTAAAACTTGACCCTCACAAAGCGAGCGGTGGTGATGGAATCCCAACCATAGTCTTAAAGAAATGTGCCCCTGAACTCTCCTCTGTCCTTTCTAAGCTCTACAACCTCTGCCTATCTGCGTCCTGCTTTCCTGCCTGTTGGAAATCTTCCTCTGTAGTTCCTATATTTAAAAACACTGGAGAACCCTCTGACACTGCAAATTACTGCCCTATCAGCCTTCTTCCGATCTTTGGCAAAGTGTTCGAAGCCATTATCAACACCGAGGTGGTTCAGCATCTCACAGCACACAGGCTCCTCTCGGACAAGCAATATAGTTTCCGCTTCACCAGGTCTACTGCTGATATGCTAACGACCATCACTGAGTACATATACCAAGCACTCGATAGGAATGGAGAAGCCCGAACCATTGCATTAGATATATCTAAGGCATTCAACAGAGTTTGGCATGCTGGCCTTCTATGTAAACTGCGGAGCTATGGTATAACTGGACATTTGTTTGAACTAATCCAGTCAATGAAGGTAGTATTAAACGGACATGCCTCCCAGAACTACCATACAAATGCAGGTGTCCCCCAAGGCTCCATCTTAGGTCCTACACTCTTCCTGATATACATTAATGATCTCCCTGATTCCATAAGAGCCCAAGTAGGTTTGTACGCCGATGACACCAAAATTTACTCTCGCCTCCTACAAAAATCTGGTGTAGGCGTCAAAGCTAACCTCGCACCCGAGATTGAAAAAGACCTCCAATCCATAGTGGACTGGGGTAAGAAATGGCTAGTAAATTTTAATGCTTCTAAAATGAAGCTACTCTCAATTAACCATCATCGACAATCTCACCTACCTCCCATTAGCATGGACCAGGCTTGCCTCCCAGAGAGTAAAACACTATGCCTCCTTGGTCTCACACTTTCAGCGGACCTCAAATGGAATGACTATATCGAATCCATTGCTAAATCCGCTGCTATAAAAGTCGGTTCTCTGTGTAGGGCCCGGAAGTTTTTTCCGTCTAAATCTATCCTGCACATATATAAATCTATAATCTGCCCGTGCATTGAATACTGCTGCTATATCTGGTCGGGTGCCCCCGCTATTCTCCTTGGGCTTCTCGATAAGGTTCAGAGGAGGGTCTGTAATATGATAGATACTGACTTGGCAGACCGCCTGCAGTCTCTCTCCTACCGGCGTGACGTGGCTTCCCTGTGTCTCTTCTATAAATACTTTCACGGCTTCTGCTCCAATGAACTTAGATCACTGGTGCCCCCTAAATACGAATTTGCACGAGATACTAGATTAGCAACTAGATCCCACCCTTTTACAGTGAAACCGATAAAATGCAACTGCAACTTCTACTCCAACAGTTTCTTTCCTCGCACTTCCCGACTGTGGAATTCCCTTCCACACGATGGCTTCCCCGACAGATGCAATCTCCAGGAGTTTAAATGTAAGGTCAATAGACACCTCTTAGCACACTAACCTGCTCCCATTCCTCCTTGACATTCCCTATGTCTAACATTCATTCCTCCTGACATTCCCTATGCCTAACCACTCCTTCTCTTTACCTTCCCCTATGTAGACCCATGTGCAATAGTGGCAGTGGAATGCCTTGCTTGGGGTGAGATGATTAAAAAAAAAAAAAAAGTAGATAGACTAAACTATTGCCCGGTTCACACTCCACCCACAACTATTGAACAGGTGAAGAGGCTCATCCCTTGTTCCCTGTTTAGGATGTGGTTTCCGGCTTTCTCTTTTCCAAATCTTTTCACTCTTTTCTTTTTTATTTTTTTTCAATTGAAGTAGATAGACTAATCTATCGCCCGGTTCACACTCCACCCTCATCTATTGAACAGGTGAAGAGGCTCATCCCTTGTTCCCTGTTTAGGATGTGGTTTCTGAATTTCTCTTTGTCAAATCTTTTCACTCCTACGTAGCCCTCTGCACATCAGTGGCGTTACCGCCTTGCTCGGTGTGATATGATTAAAAAAAAAAACAAAAAAAACAAGTAGTTTGAGGAAAAAAAAAGGTTGGCTGATAACATCACTTAGAGGAATTAAAACTCCTTTGCAAGGATATGCAACAGAAACATGTGGAGATAGGTGCTCAGTTGTGCAATGACCTAAGGACTACATCTAGTCATAGGACTGATGATGATAAATTATGTGCAAACAAGAAAAGCATTTCCTCTGAAATTTACAATAACAATTAGTTTCTACTTTCAATTAAGAAAAAATAAATGCCACGTTTTTTCTGGATATAGACAATCATCATTCTCCACAGGTTCTTTTTCTTTATTATCTGTGAATTGCCATGTCTTCTTTAGAACGTGGAATGTGTTATTTTCTTCACAGATTGAAATTCACCACCCAAAGCTAGAGAGCCTAATTTACACTGGTTTTAAGCCATAACTGGGAGGAGTGAAAAAGAGATGGATTCATGCCATTTCCTAGGGTATTCGTGTGAAATTGAACACTACATAGTAGGCCAGAATTTAAACTCAATTTACAAATTCCAGTTTCCATTATACAACTTGCACATCCATTTTCAATAACAGAGAGAAAAGACTAATAAAATATATTCATTTTTTTTTAATGGACTAATTCTTCTTCTTTTATGTCCCCATGTACTTTCATGACATTAGTAATCATGGTTCTCTATAATTTTCTGTCTTTGGTTGTTCTAAATAATTTTTGACACTTTATTATTCTCTTTGTTTTGTTTAACCATCCATATTCACAAACTCAGATTAAGTGAGTTACTTACTTTTTCAACCTGCTTCTCTTGCCTTCACTGTCCTTTGTGTGCTAAATTTTCTAGACTCTCTTTCCTTATCATGTCCCAGAAATTTTAACTGTTGCTTTCAGTTTACAACTATCAGTTTCCTTGTAAATCCTATTTTCCTTAAAACTTCCTTCCTCATTTGTCACATGTTTAGTCCATAGTATTTTTAGCATTTGATGGTAAATCTACATCTCTGTCAATTGAAGTCTCTTTTTATTTGCAAAGAACATGTTCAGTATTCACTGCCATACTAGGTTAGATATAATATAGCAGTTCATCATTTTTTCTTTGCTTCTGAAAATATTTTCCAATATCTTAATACCTTGCTTAGTTTCTAGATGGCACCTTTTGCTATTCCTATGCTTCTTCAGATGTCTGTGTCACATTTTTCAATGAAATTTTTAAAATTTGGCTCAGAATTGCCCCAAAAGTTAGAATATTTCTATTTCTTAGAAATGATATCTTGGTTATAAAAAAATGCTGGTTATCTTGAAAAAGTTGAATCTACAAATACTAAGCATTTTAATCATTTCCTTTTTACAAAGCATAGAATTTTTATGAAAAAAAAAAATGAAACTTACATATGCTTTTGATTTTTAAATTTGAACAGAATCCTTTATCCCTTTTGTAACTTCCTATAGAATCAAAAGAAACAAAGCCAAGGACACAAGCTTGAATAACCTGATAAATACAAAATGATATAATTCAAGTGAAATAATAAATTCATATAATTTAAATGAAATATCACATTAATTATCATTTTACACTCTCTTATTCAAACCGGTATCTTCATCTTGGTTGAAGAAGACTAGTTGAAATGTTATAACAACCAAGATGATAACAAATTAGTATATAGTAATGATAATTCCTCATTGTAGAAATTCAAACTGAAATTTTCATGTTAATCATAAATCTATCGTTTGATGCCAACCAACATACAATAACTTGGTGAGTAATATGTCACTAAAGGAATATACTGCATATATATTTTTTAAAAACTTTTTTTAATAAATTTTATTAATTTTATTTTTAATTTAAATCTAGATTTTTAATTAATTACATGAATTTAATTAAATTTTAAATAAATCATATATCAGCTTTTTTGCCCCAAATAAATTTTTTCTAAAAATCTTTTTTCTAATAAGAGACTCATCCCTTGTTTCCTGTTTAGGATGTGGTTTCTGGTTTTCTCTTACCCACATCTATTGAACAGGTGAAGAGGCTCATCCCTTGTTTCCTGTTTAGGATGCGGTTTACGGTTTTTCTCTTTTCTAATCTTCTCCCTTTGTTTTTTTTTTTTCAATTGGAGTAGATAGACTAAACTATCGCCCGGTTCACACTCCACCCACATCTATTGAACAGGTGAAGAGGCTCATCTCTTGTTTCCTGTTTAGGATGCGGTTTCCAGTTTTCTCTTTTCTAATCTTCTCCCTTTGTTTTTTTTTTTTCAATTGGAGTAGATAGACTAAACTATCGCCCGGTTCACACTCCACCCACATCTATTGAACAGGTGAAGAGGCTCATCTCTTGTTTCCTGTTTAGGATGCGGTTTCCGGTTTTCTCTTTTCTAATCTTCTCACTCTTATGTAGCCCCCTGCACATCAGTGGCGTTACCACCTTGCTTGGGGTGATATGCTTAAAAAAAAAAAATGTAAGAATTATTATGTATTTTAACCTTAAAGATACCTCTTTTGAAGTATAAAGTACTGCAGTGGTTTTTATAGCAAGTAAGTTTTTATTAAGTAACTAACTCTATATCCAACTGGTTTTGAATTCAGAGTTGTCTTTCTCCTAGACTGGTTGCCAACCAAAATCAGAAAGCCCAATTGGTTTTGCTACTAACCACTAGCAGAAGGGAGAAGAGATAGGTTAATAGCTTTCCAATAGTATTTGTGTGAAAAAAAATACAATGGCTTTGGCTGGAATTTGAATTGAACACTCTAATTCCATTTTCTGTGCCATTAACTACTATGCTACACACACATTCAAAGAACCTTACAATTACACTTGTAAACACATTTTTACTAGTACAGCACTGGACTGTGAGTACAATGTCTAAAGTTCAGTTAGGGGTGCTTAATTGCCTTGACTTGTAATAGAGAAAGAAGATATTTATTTGTAATCTGGTTACAGAAAAATAGAAAACAACTTTTTTCATAAAAAACAAAAATATGCTTTTAATTTTTAAAAGTCACTATATTTAATAAAGTATGCCTTATCTAGATCATTTTTTAATTAAAAAATTCAGTGGAAAAAAAAAGCCAGATCTTTGTCTTGTTTCTTGTGATTTGAAATGAATATGATTTTCTTTTGCAAGTGTAAATCTGCACATTAAAAAAACAATTTAAAATGTCTGGAAGCTCTTGGTTAAAGATGTACTCAAAATTCAAATTCAATTGCTATTATTAGAAAACAGTAATCCTTCTTTTTCTCTTGAGATTGATGATGAATTGGGGCTATGCTGATGTTAGGATAAGAATGATCTTGAACAAAAAAAAATTAACATTCTTAACCAAGTGTTTTAAAAAATAGGATTCAAGATAAAGCTTTCCAAAACAAAAAATATGACTGAAATAATGAATGAAAGCAGTGACAGCACCTACCCTGAATCCATCATAAAAATCTAGGATGTGGAATGAGTAAATACTAAACATTTCAAATACCTCAGTGGATGGATCAGTTAAAACAAATTTAGAATAGGAGATAAGAAAATGGAATATAAAATAGGCTCTGCTGGGGGTACATCATCACAAATTGCTACAAAACCAAAGCATTAACTGAAAAATTCAAATTATGTTCTTAAATAGCCTCACCAGATTAAAGCTTTCATATGTATGTCATACATAGTGCAAAACTTGTTAAAAATATCTAAACTGTAAGATATACAACCACTTTCTCAGACTAATGATTAAAAATAGCTTTGAGTGAGTGAAGTCTGTGGATCTTGGCAAAAATCATCCTTCTTCAAATCTTGTGGACAGGCACTACAAAATCACAATGAACTTTACCAAGTAACAGAAACTGCATCATTTGAAGACTTTCAACAGCAGCAACAACTAAAATTTAAAGCCATGTAACTTGAAAAGAAAATAAAGACATAATGAAGATGTTGAAATGCTACACAACTTCTAAGAAAAGATTAAGATGAAAGTTTGATTGATACTTAAAAGAGCAATAAAAGTTACTGGACTTGAGGAACCTATTTTGCTGAAAAATTGTTTTAGGAAGTTTTTATAAATTTCGACCAAAAGTATCACTAGCTATTTGGTCAGTGAATGCCAAATATTTCCATATAAGAAAATGGATAGTATTGCCATTATTATTTCCCTGCATGGTGGTTAGATATGACTACTTTTGAAATACCAATTCCACTAAACCTAGAGTTTTTCTATTTGTGACTTTTGTGGCTACTTTTTAAAATAAGCTATGCCAAAAAAAGGAAAAAGAAATTATGTGGGAAACTCCATGTGTAATAGTTCTAAGTTTGTCACCAGTGAAGAGTTCAGTTGAGTAACAGTAACTATAGTAAGTTTTGACTGATTTCAGACTAAATCTGCAAATAGAAATGAATTACTGGAAGTATATCCAGGGCGATAATGACACAGTTTTGGTGTGCAGGGGAATTTCTACATTTTCTTTTGATGGAATCAATGGCCATGTGTCCATGATTAATGTGAGACTTTAAGTCAGGGTACATTGTGGTCTAACTCTGGAAGGGATGGGCTTTGCCAGATAAACTTTGCTCAAGACATGCTATGCATGCATAAAAACCTACCAAGATATGCATAAGAGCTTGTTAGGTACTCAGCTGTGCAGTGACTCTATAACTACAACCAGTTATGAAACTGATAATGATGATGCTAATTTGAGCTACTAATGAGAGTAAAGTCAATTCAAAATTTACAGATGCCAGGTTTTCAAATATACCTACTTGCAGCACAATTTAACTACCCTGTTTCTGTAACTGATATATTTTTTACCAGATGGACAAACACTTTCATAAAGTAATTCTGTTTGCATTATCAATTGCCTTATAGAAAGAAATTCAAACAAATATTTTCTATTGTAATCACTTTTTCTCATTTGTGTTTGCATTATTTCATTCTCTTATTAGTAAAAGTTAAAAGTCATTTTACATGTGATCTGTCAACAAAATATCCATGTGGAAATACTCTGTGTTTAGAAAATGCTAGATACTCTCCACAGAGACTGGGCTATTTTATGTCAAAGAGAATTGTCATCTTGTTAACAGATTCTTTTGAAATGATTATCGATTTTAAGCATTGTGTATTAAATAACATGAATTTGTATAAACTGTGGAAGAGGAAGTCTTGGATTACTGCTGGTTTATTGAAAATAACTGTTTGCTGTTTAATTTTTTTATTGTTCTGTATTCTGCAAATCTCTGATCATAATGAAAAACATAGAATGAAAATTAATTTTCAAAATATTGTTTCTTTGTATTTTGTTGTTTTCAATATTTGTAACTTTCCATTAAAAAACCAGAAATGATGGATTCTTGTATCTTTGCTTACTGAAACTATAAATTCACCTCTTATCATCAGTAAATGACATGACGTCATATGGATCTCAGAATATATTGTTTCTGTTACTTGACAGGGTTGTAGGAGTCAACACAAACAAACTACTGAGTACCATAATCCTGTGTGTATAAGACAGGGTTTTTTCACCCAAAACTGTGCCCAAAAGTTTACTGCATCTTATACTTTCACTTAGAACACAATCCCATTTTTTCCAGGATGCAAAATAGTTAAAATCAAGTTGAATTGGATTTGTTTGTTTACCAAAGAGATAATGTGGTGATACTGACCGAGCAAAAGTGAGTCACCAGATGTTTGCATCCTCACAACCAAAAAGCAAATGACCAAAACTCGACGGTGCACATCCGGGTTTGCGCAGATGTTCCGGTTGAAAAAGAAAATTAATTAAATATTAAATTTCCAGTTCGTGAATCTATGCAAATTTTATTTATCAGCCAATGGTAAGCCCAGAATCAAATACGGATATGAATTCCCAAATGATCACCTGCGATCCAAAAAGTTGAAATAAAAAGCTGATACAGAAAGCATCGCCAGACAGACCGACGCAGGCCGACACACACACATGGACTGACTCGAGGGAGAGGAGTGTAATCAGTATCCCCTTGACCTAAGTCAAGTGGCTTACTATCCTAGCCTTCCTTCCCTCTACTCTTATCTTTCGCTGTCTCAAAACTACTTACTGACCTAAGGAGCGAATACGTCAAAGACATTCCTTACTTACAGCGCTCCCACATACCTAAGTATTAATTCTCTTTTCAGCATTTTATTTCCATGAACATTTTAACATCTGTTGGACCCATATTTAAAGGACCTATACTTCAAGTATTACTTTCATTGTAAAAAACCTTAATCGATATGTATATATATAAAATGTTAATTTTCAACTCAATTTGCTTTTCTTGATTTAAAAACATTAATATATAATATTAATAATTAATAATGTATAATAATACAGGGAGTGGACAAAATAATGGGAACACCATGAAATTTAAAGCAAATTTATTTCAATATTGGGTATGATCATCTTTAGCAGTAATTATAGTTTGAATTCTGTGTGGGATTGACTCGTACAAAGTTTGAATTGTTTCCAGAGGAATTTGTATCCATTCTTCAGCTAAAACAGTTTCCAATTCTTTCAATGATGATGGTGGAGGATATTGACTCCTCACTTGTTTTCTAAAATGAACCATAAATGTTCTGGAGGTTGTGGTGGCCAGATAAGATGCTCTACTTCACTAGAATGTTTCTTGTACCATTCAGCTACAACTTTAGCAGTATAAATGAGCGCATTATCATCCTGAAAGATAGCATTTCTCTTTGGAAACAATTACTGAACCATAGTTGATCACTTAAAATTTTTAAATAGTCCTGACTTTTGATTTTAATAAACTTATTTAAATAATATTTGTAAAAAATAATTTTAGCCAAAAAAGAAAAAAAAATTAAGTACTACTAATATTAAATCAACAAACAAAAATAAACAAGCTTTTTACAATTTAATCAAATTTTTCAAATTATGCTATTATGGTACTAGGTGTTTCCATTAATTTATTCAAGAAATTCATTTGTAGAATTAAGACTACTAAAAATATAAGTGAAAATTTCACAAATTTTCTATTTGAATTTTCTGATGAATCTTAATTCTTAAATTAATGCTTATTGCTTATGGAGAGTTCTACAACAATAAAATATCCATAGAAATTTCCCTGTCATATTGTTAAATATGTGAGCCAAATAACTTTAACAAAATATTGCAATAACAATCAGAAATACGAATGCTGGTCATCATTTTAAGATATAAGGGGGTACAAATAAAAAGATTTGAAATTGAAGACTTTTCCATTTCACTGAGGCAAATATTAACCACTTCTATTTTCCTTTCTTTTTTCTCACTGAAATCAAATAGTGTTTCTGATATGTGATTTCAGTCTTTCCACATGTTCAAAACAGAATAGACAGTCTTTCCACGTGATCAAAACAATATTTTTGATATATTGACAAGAAACATTAAACTCTTCTATCTGCCTTTATTTATTTATTTTTTTTCATTTCAGTAGCATTTCTGATATGTATTTTCCATCTTTCCGGAATATTTTTAGGTGTTGGCAGGGGACAAACAGAATTATAATAAGATATTTAATGGGTAAATATGGTAAAGTTATTTGGTTTAAACTTTATGTTTTGAAGAAGCTTGTGGTTTTATCATTTTTTAAAATTTTGCATTGTTGCTGAGAATAGACAAGTTTTAAAACTGTTGTAACCCGAAAAGATTACTGCATGAGTAATCATCAAAACAGAGGTTGGGTTAATAGCATATCAACAAGTACAAGACTCACACATTGCATGAAGTAGATACACACTAGTGAACTACTAGTCAGTATAATCACTCTTTCTACTCCAATAGTGTCCACATATTTATGAGGATAGGAACATCCATTCCTGTATACAGTCCATATTTTTTATTTTTAGATGTGATGTCAATCTTTTTCATATCTTTTCTCTTCCTCTTAATATGCCTTTTCCGGACCTCTATTTCAGGAGCCTTTTGCAGAATGTGCACATCAAAGAGAACCTCTATAGGTTCCACCTCATCTAAAGAATTGTCCTCTTGAACTGCATGCCTCTTTTTTATTTTTAGTTCCTTTTATGCAGCAATAATTTTGGTTCTTTAGCTAGATATACCATTTTTTCGATTTTTCATACAATAGTACCAACTTTCCAATACATCTTATTCTCCAATACATACACTAAAATCTTTTTGACCAATATTGTAAAAGTCCTTATCAATTTTTTTTTGTATGCTTATATTTTCTTTTATTGGGAATCAGTTTATCAAACACTGATCATATCTCACACAAAAGCATAATATCTGCCAGAGACATGGCTAAAGGCGTGTTTTTATTTGGTGTTAGTCTATACACCAGCAGAAATTGTCGTATTGCTGCATCTTTGGATCCACTGTTGACTTTTTAAAAATCTTTTGAAGGTATCCACGAAATGCTCTGCCTGGCTGTTGCTTTTAGGATAGGAAGGGGCAATTGTAATGTGATTTAATACAAACATCTTGCAAAATTCCTTGAACTCTCTTGAGGTAAATTGTATACCAGAAGCAATCACCTCTGGAATGCCAAACCTCACAAACAGTTTGTGTAAAAACTGTATTACTACTTGTGTGGATGGTCTTTTACATCTGAAAATCTCTGGCCATTTCAAAAAGCTGCCTATGACAATAAGATAGTATGATCCATTCATTAGAAGAGCAATATCACTATAGAGACATGACCAAGAACGGGCTGTTTCTGGCCATGTATTAGACTTAATTAGTGGTGCCTTAGGCATCAAAGCACAGCTTTTGCACGACATTACCAATGTTTCAATATTTTTATCCATGCTACTCCAGTAAACATAGCTTCTCATTATGCCCTTCATACTGGATATATCAGGGTGTTTTGCATGGAATTCCTTCAGGATCCTTTCTTATAGTGCTAGAGGTACCACTACTCTTTCGCTGTACATGAAAACATCGTCACATATTGAATAAACTTCAGAGTCTTTATTATTCTTGTCTTTTAATTTATTTTTAATTTCAATAATGAATTTGTCATCCAGTGCCTTCTTTTTTCTTTTTTATATCCTCCAACATTACTGGTATTTCCCGCATAGTATTGCACAAAATAATTTTTAATTTCTACGTTCGATTGTAGAGCAGCAATAACTGTGTCTTCAAAGGGATTATTATTCCTTGGAAGCAGTCTGGACAATCCATCTGCATGACTTAGCTTACTCAGCAGCAAGAATTCCATTCTAAAGACATCAAATTATGCTATTATGGTACTAGGTGTTTCCATTAATTTATTCAAGAAATTCATTTGTAGAATTAAGACTACTAAAAATATAAGTGAAAATTTCACAAATTTTCTATTTGAATTTTCTGATGAATCTTAATTCTTGAATTAATGCTTATTGCTTATGGAGAGTTCTACAACAATAAAATATCCATAGAAATTTCCCTGTCATATTGTTAAATATGTGAGCCAAATAACTTTAACAAAATATTGCAATAACAATCAGAAATACGAATGCTGGTCATCATTTTAAGATATAAGGGGGTACAAATAAAAAGATTTGAAATTGAAGACTTTTCCATTTCACTGAGGCAAATATTAACCACTTCTATTTTCCTTTCTTTTTTCTCACTGAAATCAAATAGTGTTTCTGATATGTGATTTCAGTCTTTCCACATGTTCAAAACAGAATAGACAGTCTTTCCACGTGATCAAAACAATATTTTTGATATATTGACAAGAAACATTAAACTCTTCTATCTGCCTTTATTTATTTATTTTTTTTTCATTTCAGTAGCATTTCTGATATGTATTTTCCATCTTTCCGGAATATTTTTAGGTGTTGGCAGGGGACAAACAGAATTATAATAAGATATTTAATGGGTAAATATGGTAAAGTTATTTGGTTTAAACTTTATGTTTTGAAGAAGCTTGTGGTTTTATCATTTTTTAAAATTTTGCATTGTTGCTGAGAATAGACAAGTTTTAAAACTGTTGTAACCCGAAAAGATTACTGCATGAGTAATCATCAAAACAGAGGTTGGGTTAATAGCATATCAACAAGTACAAGACTCACACATTGCATGAAGTAGATACACACTAGTGAACTACTAGTCAGTATAATCACTCTTTCTACTCCAATAGTGTCCACATATTTATGAGGATAGGAACATCCATTCCTGTATACAGTCCATATTTTTTATTTTTAGATGTGATGTCAATCTTTTTCATATCTTTTCTCTTCCTCTTAATATGCCTTTTCCGGACCTCTATTTCAGGAGCCTTTTGCAGAATGTGCACATCAAAGAGAACCTCTATAGGTTCCACCTCATCTAAAGAATTGTCCTCTTGAACTGCATGCCTCTTTTTTATTTTTAGTTCCTTTTATGCAACAATAATTTTGGTTCTTTAGCTAGATATACCATTTTTTCGATTTTTCATACAATAGTACCAACTTTCCAATACATCTTATTCTCCAATACATACACTAAAATCTTTTTGACCAATATTGTAAAAGTCCTTATCAATTTTTTTTTGTATGCTTATATTTTCTTTTATTGGGAATCAGTTTATCAAACACTGATCATATCTCACACAAAAGCATAATATCTGCCAGAGACATGGCTAAAGGCGTGTTTTTATTTGGTGTTAGTCTATACACCAGCAGAAATTGTCGTATTGCTGCATCTTTGGATCCACTGTTGACTTTTTTAAAAATCTTTTGAAGGTATCCACGAAATGCTCTGCCTGGCTGTTGCTTTTAGGATAGGAAGGGGCAATTGTAATGTGATTTAATACAAACATCTTGCAAAATTCCTTGAACTCTCTTGAGGTAAATTGTATACCAGAAGCAATCACCTCTGGAATGCCAAACCTCACAAACAGTTTGTGTAAAAACTGTATTACTACTTGTGTGGATGGTCTTTTACATCTGAAAATCTCTGGCCATTTCAAAAAGCTGCCTATGACAATAAGATAGTATGATCCATTCATTAGAAGAGCAATATCACTATAGAGACATGACCAAGAACGGGCTGTTTCTGGCCATGTATTAGACTTAATTAGTGGTGCCTTAGGCATCAAAGCACAGCTTTTGCACGACATTACCAATGTTTCAATATTTTTATCCATGCTACTCCAGTAAACATAGCTTCTCATTATGCCCTTCATACTGGATATATCAGGGTGTTTTGCATGGAATTCCTTCAGGATCCTTTCTTATAGTGCTAGAGGTACCACTACTCTTTCGCTGTACATGAAACCTCGTCACATATTGAATAAACTTCAGAGTCTTTATTATTCTTGTCTTTTAATTTATTTTTAATTTCAATAATGAATTTGTCATCCAGTACCTTCTTTTTTATATTCTCCAACATTACTGGTATTTCCCGCATAGTATTGCACAAAATAATTTTTAATTTCTACGTTCGATTGTAGAGCAGCAATAACTGTGTCTTCAAAGGGATTATTATTCCTTGGAAGCAGTCTGGACAATCCATCTGCATGACTTAGCTTACTCAGCAGCAAGAATTCCATTCTAAAGACATAATTTAGAAGAATGGTTCTGTATGAGTCGGTAATCTTTTTTTTAACCCATAAATAACTAACAATAATTTATGATCCATCTGCAATGTAAATTTTTTCCTGTGAATAAATCTATGGAATTTTTTAAGGGCAAAGATAATCCCTAAACTTTCTTTTACAATTACTGAGTATTTTGTTTCTGCTGGAAACAGTGTCCTGGATACATGTGCAATTGGTTTAACAGAGCCATCATAGAATTTATTCATAATACAAGCTTTGATACCATAAGCATTTGCCTCCGTTGCCACAATCAATTCTTTTTTTAAATCGTAGTAAGCCAAAAATAAATCTGAATTTAGGATACTTTTTATTTTTAAAAATTCTTCCTGGCATTTTGATGTCCAGACCCATTTTGAGTCTTTCTTCAAAAGTTTATTTAGCAGTGCTCTGAAACAATGAATGTTTTTCACAAAAACATTGTATAGCTAGCTAATCCCAGGAAACTTTGTAGGGAGCTGACATTTTCAGGAGCAGGCATGTCCTTAATAGAACTAGCTAATGCTGGATCTGGTCTCTTGCCATCCTTGTTAATAATATATCTCAAGTACTTAATTTTGTCCATAAAGAATTCACACTTTTCATCCCTTAGCATGAATCCATAGTCCTGAATTTTCTTAAATGCTTCAAAAACATTTTTCTTATGTTCTTCCATGTTTTCACTTCTCAGCAAAATATCATCAAGGTATGTGACTGCAAAGTCAAGACCACTTTGCTTTGTGTCCATGACTTACTAGAAGATAGCAAGTCATGAGAGCAGGTTGGAGAGCACACAGGCCAAAATATTGTGCTAATAATAACAAAGATGAGGATATTAGCTCAAATGTAAATAATGAAACTGCACATTCCAGAAATTCAGACAGAAATTTAAAAAAAAATCCTTGCAAAGCAGTATCTATGGCAGAATATATGCCTATCATTCCAAGAATATTAATATACTATCATCATCACATGATTTATAATAGTAAAGTGTTATGATAATTCCCATGTTCCTAGGATTATTGTAAAGTGATTATGCTGTTCTCTTTCCCACATTGTTTTTTTATAGTAAGTTGAAAAATTGTTGATGAGTATATACTTATTATTATTACTTCCTTTGATTTCTGATCTATACTCATTTAATTCCAGGCCTCAACCAGAGACCAAGGGTTAGAAATTACATCATGACATTTTTAGCAAGCATTTTTGGAGTAAAAAAAAACAACATAACATTGCACGCATTTTATATAGATAAAGTCTTTTGTAAGATGTGGGCCGTACTTGTGAGTACAATTTTTTGTATTTCTTTGGCTTAAGCTTGGGCTACCTGGGATACCTTTAATGAGTCAATCAGAATCTTTTGCAATCAATCAGAGAGCTCCAACTACAACTGGAATTGTTGATGTACTCAGGTGCCACATTTTTGAGATTTTGATTCCAAGGTTCTTATATTTTGATAGTTTTTTTGAAGATCTTCAAAGCTACATTACAATCTATAGGGACTGCCATGTCAATAAAAACAGACATTTTGTTTTTCAGTCTTTGACCACAATGTCTGGGTGATTAGATTTGATTATTCTGTCTATCTGTATTGTAAAGTCCCATAAAATTGTTACAGGTCCTATCTTTATAACCAGGTATGGATGGTGTTCATAACAATTTCTTGCAGTTTTCTTTCTGTAAAAGTTGCAGGTTTTCCAATGCAGATATTGGTACACTATGTCATGCTTGGTTTTATATTCTGTAGGTGCCAATACTGTGCAGCCTGACACAAGATGGTCAATTGTTTCTGGATATTTATTACAGAATCTGCATTTTGGGCTAACACAATTTTTCGTGTATGTATGCTTGGTAATTTCTTGTTAGCAAGCATTGGTTCTGTGCAGCAGGAATAAACCCTCAGTTTCAGCTTTTAACCCTACATTATATAGCTACAGATGGATACAGGGTGTATCTATATCAGCTTGTTTAGTATGGGCATAATATTGACTGTAAAGAGGTTTATCATGCCATTGTTTCTGTATTTGGTCCATTGTATTTGCCTTTGCTTTTTTTTTAAGGGCTTTTGCTACTGCTGTAGATATATTATATTTTACTTGCATTTCTTTACCGACATGAAATTTCATTTTGAACTTGTTAGCTTTTTTTTATTGCTTTGATATAGATCATCATTCATCCTTCTGTAGTTTCCAGGTATCTTTGAAGGCCTTGGGATGAGGCATGCAATGGCAAGTGAGAAGCTATCTCATTTTAGTGTCCATTCACTTAATGCTATCTATGGTTCAGTCAAGGATGTTGAGACTGTATTTCACCACAGGTACAGCCAAGGTGTTTATTGCTGATATTCTGTTTTTTGAATTCAACTCAGTATTTGATACCAGATGCACACATCTGTAGTATTTTTCTTACTTTCTCCATTTGGGTATGCTGTATTCTATCTCCTTCACTAATTTCTAGATACCTATAGGCTTCTTTTTGTTCCAGTTCCTTAATCTTTGTGACAAGATCTAAATCTATTGAGTATGCTTCTTTAATTCTTCTTTTCTTGAATCTTGAATATTACTTTTGCCTATTTATCTAATTCAAAATCTATACCTATGTTGTCACTGAAACATTTTACAGTAAAAAGGAGGCCCTTCAACTCATTGTTAACTTTGGCAAAAAGTTTGAGATCATCCATGTAGAGTAGGTGATGAAATATTTTTTGTTTACTCTATATTTGTAGCTATTATTGTTTAGTTCATGCATAAGGGGGGATTAAGGACAGACAAAACAGTAGAGGTGACAGGGAGTTTCCTTGAAAGATTCCTCATCAGATATTCAGGAGTTTGGAAGTGGCAATGCCTTTGGTGTGGTTTAGGTACAACATAGTTTTTTACATTCCCATGCTGGGTTTAAGGAAATTTATTATTTGTGATGCAGTGGGTATTAACTCAGAACGAGAAATCAGAGTTTTAGTTGAATTTGTTGCATTCCCTTAAGTGCAAATACCCTTGGGGCAGGTATTAATCAATCTCTTCCCTCCAACTATGGGTTAAACAGCTGGGTTGATTGGGTTCTACAACCTTAGTTGGCAACCATTCTACTGCAGGGAGTAATGGCTACCTTCTGCGGGAAGATATTCTGCCCAGTCAGTCATGTCTCTTTCAAGACATGATCCCCTAAGCATGTATCACATATGACACTTAACTGATTGTCACTGAGGAGACTTCATACATTTCCAAAGCCTTAGGGATCCAGGAATATGGCACACTATCAAAAGCTTTATGGTAATCTATCCATGCTATGCTGAGATGTTTACATCTTTTCCTGCAATTTTCCAAGATCATTTTCTTTATCAATAATTGATCTTTGCAACTATATGGACCTCTCTGACATCCTTTCTGTTCCAATGGAAGAATGTTGTTTTCATCAAGAAAAGAGTAAGTACAGTTTGTCAGGACAGACAGGATAAATTTATATATGGTAGACAGACTTATTATTGGCCTATAATCTTTTAGATCATCTGTTTTTGCTAGATGATATGTAATACCTTCAATGATCCATTCATTGGGATTATTAATTAGCATTGATAAAATTTGTGCAAGGGTTTTATAGATTGATGACAACTGATAGAGCCAAAAATTGAGTACCGTGTCATTTCCTGGGAATTTCCAGTTTTTTTGTTAGAACTTGCCTAACATTATTCTTGGTTATATTTTCTCATTCATGTAAATGGTTAACCCATCATTCTTTCAGATCCATTCTGCATTGAGATTATATTCCTTTGGGTTGCTGCAAATATTCTCCCAAAATTTTTGCACTATTTGAATATATATTGGCTTTTTGACTTCTACAACTGCTTTTCCAATTTTCTTGTAAAATTTCTTAAGGCCTGTTTGGAATATATTATTTTGTAGACAGAACCTACAATGCTTTTTTTGTTTTATTCTATGTGCTTCTAACTGCAGTTTCTGTTTAAGTATTTCCTTGACTGATGGAATTTAATTTAGTAATTTAATTTTATAGCTTTGCTTGATCTTCTTGTATTTGTGTGTTGGAACATTTGGGTTTCTTGAGATCTCATCTAGCATCAATAATTCACAACTGATTTCCTTCATTTCTCACTTTAATTTTGCTTTCCAAGTTGTTTTTTTTAATCTTTTCTTTGTCTTGACATCAGGCTTCCCAGTAGCTGCTAAAGCTGATGTGAATGTGAGAATATTTACTTTTTTTATTTGGATTTTTGGGAGCTGGTCTTTGTCTGACATTTGTGTGCAAGTTACTCTGCTGAGTATTTGAATGAAGTGGTTTTTCACTTCAGTGATTTCACCTTTGTTGTTTTAAAGGAATTCTATCCTAATGTCCTTTAACTCATATTCAGTGACAAAGTTTGAATAACTGCAGGTATGTCACAGATAGATTCTATAGTTTTATTTTGTGAGGGATTATTATTTCATATCTTGTTTATTTTAGTTTTTACCTCATGCTCTGTCATATTATTTATGGTGATTTTCTAAGTGCAAGACTGGAAGTATAAGACACCCAGTGAGGATCGAACTCACTACTCAATTGTAATGATTCTAATGAGACAAGCTTGCTAACCATTACACCACCTCAAGGTGTCCCTGTTATATTATTTATGACCACTCATTATTTTTTGAGTGATGGGTTATTTTATTCTGTTTTATCTGATCTATTTCTACATTTGAGATTCTTTTATTTCACATGGTGTCAGTGCAGACATTGGCAAGCATGTTTGGGTTGAGATAAGGTCTTATTCCAGTTCCACCATAGTTCTTCATACTTGGTATGTCTGATCTGTAATATTCTTTTGTGCAGTGAAAAAGAATGTCATGACGTTTTTATACACTTTGCAAGTGTATTTTGTTCACTTTTTTTATGAATTGATTTGGTTTTGAGTCACTTAGTCCAGGGTTGGAATTAGTTGGGGTTTGGTGACCAGGTGTCTCATAGTTGTTGAAAGAGTTTGTTCTAGTAACAGATTTTTTGGCTGCTGATTGGTTTCTTTCTCAAGGATGTGGCCCTTGTTGACCTAGGTGGTTGGTCAATCCAGTATGAATATTTGTTTGTAAGCATTGAGATTGTTGATGTTTTCTTTTCTTTTGTATTTTATCCTCAACTGCCAAAAGATAATTTTGTTCAAGATACCAGTTCTAGGATGACTATTGACAAAGGCTAAAGAACTCATCCTACCCATGAAATAGCTTTTTCAGATGTCCAGGGTTTTTCATCTAATACCAGCATTCAGGGAGGTAACATAGGAATATGGAAATAGTATTGATTATAACAAATTTTAACACTGTACAAGTTGCAATGACCCCTATCAGATGTGGATATACATTGGGAGTTATCATGGAAAAAAAATTTAAATTAAAAGATTAAAGTAAAAAAAAAATCAAACAGATTGAAACAAAATTAAATTAATAATAAAATTAAAAAGAATAGAAAAATGAAATTTCAAATTAGTTTTATAAAAGTTCACAAAGCTTAAAACAAAACAAAAAAATTAAATTAAAAAGAAAAAAAATGAAAAATGAAAGTTAAATAAAGTCAAATACACTTAAATAAAATAAAATTAAAAAGAAAAAAATTCATTTCAAATTAATTGTATAAAAGTTCACAAAGCTTAAAAGATTAAAGTAAAAAGGAATCAATGAACATATGTTGTTCCTTACATGGGCAAATCCAGAGTGACATTGACCAAAAGTTAAAGATATGTTCGACTTGCTGACGCCAATATGAGTGATAAATAGTCAAACCTTATGGGGTATATCACCTCCCCCCCCCCACACACACACGCATACCCACTACAGGTTAATGGAAGGGTCCCTAAGGACTTCATTAAATGAAAAAAAGAAAATAAATAATTTACATTTTGGTCCATTTCTCACCCTCCCCAAAATACAGGACCCTAAAAAGTAAAATTCTCACTCAAAAATGTTTGTCAAAAAGAACATGGTCAGATTAGCATATTAAGATTCCACATGCAGCCATCTATGAACCAAGAAAAAAAAAGTTTAGACCACTTATAGGGATGCATGTGTCCATAAAAATTCACAGTGACTGAAATTCTTCACATGTGTGAGTTGCACATTCTGCCACAGTGAAAGAATTTTTAGTAGATATCTGTATTAAATGTTAAATTTTTGGTAAATATGCTTCTGTGTTTTTATAAAGTATTGAGAATGCTTTCAATCTTATTTTCACCGTTTGTAACATTCATTCTACAATGCCTTTAGATTGTGGGTGATAAGGAGGAGTCTTGTATGGTATTCATCCAATTTGTTTAAACCTCACACATAAGTTCTCATTGCAAAATTTGGGTGCATTGTTGGTGACTGTTGTCTGGAGTATTCCATTCCTTGAAAATATAGTTGTGGTGGCTTTTCTGTTTTTTATTCTGACAACTTCTGGCCATCCTGAATATTAGTCCACTAATACTAAGAATAATCCCCAATTTCTGATATGTGTGTAATTTATGCAGACCCTAACCTATGTCTCTGCTTCCTTGTGCCATGAATAAATTTTGCTTGGTAGACATTTTTTTATTTATGCACATTTTGGGCATCTCTTAATATATTATTCTACATATTTTAAATATCCTGGCCACCAAGCTTGCAAGTTTGGTCTTCTTTGCATTGCCATTATGCTACAATGTACATCATCATGTACTTCTTTTAATATGTCACTTCTCGGTATTTGTGGACTACTATTATATCTCCATTGCATATTATGCTATTTTCTATGGTTAGTTTGTGTTTTGTTTCCTTAAAGGGTTGCTCTGCCATCCAACAATTTCTCCATATATTATTTTTTATTCTCTCTACTATTCTGCTTAATAGTGGGTCTGGCTTTTTTTCTATTTTGAATCTATTTAGAGGAAGAACATCTGTCTCCACCCAGTGTATTCTATTATCTTCAATATTTTCTTTTTTCTTTAATTTCATTCTTGAACTGTAATCTTGATAAAAAGTAACTTTGTGAAGAATAGTGTTCCTTTTTGTGTATACTATGTCAAAATCAAATACCATGATTTTTATTGCCCATCTTAAAATCCTTGATGATGTGATTTTTGGCAATTCTTTTCTTGGTATAAATAAGAATTCTAATAGTTTGTGGTCTGATTTTAATAAGGATTTTTTTACTATCAAAATGTTTTGTGCTCTTTCCACGCTCCATATAATTGCTAGCGCTTTTTTTTTCAATATTCAAGTAGTTAGTTTCTGCTGACATTAACTTTCTTGATATGTACATGACTGGGTGTTCTTCTTATGATAAAACAGTAGCAATTGCCTTCTCATTTGTGTCAGTGGTTAATGTTATTTCTTTTTGCTCCTCAGAATATTCTTCAATGTTTCAAAAGCAATAGTTTGCTTTTGTGCCCAGTCAAATTTATTGCTTTTTTGTGAAATTTTGCAAAAGCTCTATTATGTCACTGTAGCTTGGTATGTATTTACTACAAAAATTTATCAGCCCCACCAAAAGATTCTAATTCTTTTTTATTCGTTGGAGCAGCTATTTCTATTATTGCCTTTGTTATTGCCTATCATCAGGTGATATCCCTTCTTTTGATATCTGATATCCTAAATATGATATCTGCTTTAGTCAAAATTACATTTATCTTTCTTTCTGGTCAAGCTGCCTTCTTTTAATCTCACTAAAATTTGCTCCGTTTTATATTTTAATTCTTCTTTAGTTTTTGCCCCTACACCTATATTGCCCTGGTATATTATCATATTTTTTATTTTTCCTAATAAGATTCTTTCAATTGCTTTTTGAAAAATATGGCTGAAAGTCTTTATCCCAAATGATAGCTGAGTTCATCTTAATAAGCCTATAGGGGGGTTTATTGTGATGATTTCCTTGAATTTCTTATCAATTTCTATTTGATTGTATATTGACTTGAGATCAATTTTTGCAAAGTACTCTATTTTTGCTAACTCGTGGTTTGCAAGTTTTGATATTTAGCAAAGGAAGTGAATCTGAACATATCTGGTGATTTACCCCACCTTGTAATTACCACATATCCTTAAATCTCCACCAGGTTTCTTTATTGCTACTATCAGTCATGCCCAATTACTATCATCTTGAGTTACTCTTTCTAGTATACCTTGTATCATTTTGTTTAATTTTGCTATTACCAAAGGTAGGATATAAATTGGAACTTTTCTTGACTCTATATACTTTGGGTGATAGTTTTCTTTTAGTTGAATGCTTGCTTTATAGCCTTTCAATAATCCTACTTCATTTTCTTATCATCCTTAATAATCTGTGATTTTTTTTGCATGCTACAACTGCAATGGGAATTATTTAAAAATGCTTGTCAGTTTCAAAATTGTCTTGAAATATACCCATTGTTTTTATGGTTGCCCCATCAAATGGCTTTAATTGTACACTGCTTTTTTAAAATTTAGGTTATCCTAATTTTATCCAGAGATTTTTGGTATCAATGTAACTTCACTGTCTGTATCAACTTGCATGTTAAATACTTGGCCATTTATCCTTATTTTTCTCTACTTCTTTCCTGTGTATTAATTGTAAATATTTTAGTTTCTTTTTCTTCTTCAGGGGTTTTAACAGTTTTTATTTTTCTATTTGCTGTAATAATTGCATATGTTCTGAAAATGGTTCCTTATTTTTTGCAATTTGAGCATATTTTTCCTAGAGCTGGACATTTGTATTTGTCTCTCTTGTGAGTTTTTTCACAATATCTACATTTAATTATAGAGTTGGTCACTCTTCTTTCTCTAATCAACTCTAAAATGTTGCAAAAAATCGACTCTAGCTTCCAAACTCATTCTGCTACTCTGTAGACATTCTAATAAATTTTGCTTGTGTTTTTTGTCTTGCAAGCCTTCAATTATCCTAAAAAGAATCAATTCATCTTCCATAGTCATTTTCTGTGCTTCCAAATTTTCAAATTCACAGAACTTGGCTTGCTCTTTCAATCTATGACTATGTAAGTATTGTGTAATGAACTCATTCGGTGCTTGATCCTTCCAGCGTTTACCAATCTTTGTTATGTTCTTTTTTATAATTTTTTAAATTTCTTCAAAAGTCATTTCTTCTAATTTGCTTGGGTAACACATTGTCAAAATTTTCTTCACAGCTTCGCACCAAACTATAGTAAGAAATAAATCAGTTATCTCATTTTCTCCTCCATCGGTCTTTGTGTCTCTTAATTTTTTTATTCTTGTAAATGCAGCAAAAGTTCTTATCCATGCTTCTATGTGTTTTTAGTCATCCAGTGAATTTAAGGAACCTATCGATGACATCATTATTATGGTTTGCATTTCTTTGTACATAGTAGTAGTCGTAGCACAGCTCTCAGTGTCCCAACAGGGTTTTCTGTCCCTTACCTCTCCAGTTATTCTCTATTTATACTTGTTTATTAATTGGCATACAATGCTACAAGGCCAAAAGTGTGGTGCACCCAGTGAGGATTGAACTCATTACTCAGTTGTAAATGATCTAGTGAGACAATCTTGCTAACCATTACACCACGTCAGAGTGCCCTTGTGCAAACTGGATGTATTTATTTAACTCTCATGCTAACCAGACTTATATCTACTTTTAGACACTTGTAGAATCGTGCCATATGTTGGCCTATCTATTGTTTATGAAAATGACAGAATTTGGCATTAAGTAACCTGGAAAATGCTGATATACTGTAAACCATATGAAACCAAAGCAGTAACAGTATTGTATCTTCAACAAATGGATTATTGTAACAGGACTAGAAATAACTATTTCTTAAATTGATTAAGTTTTAGTAGAGAAAACAGTGGAAAATGTAGATGATGGACAAAATCTAAAAGTTTGAGCACACTTTTAAATGCATTTACATTTTGTTCTATTTTCAACTTATGAATAAAATATGGAGAGTGCTTAAGCAAGAATTTTGTTTTAACCACCTACAGCCTACTGTTTGCTGGTAGTAGATTGAATGTTCATCCTGTCAAACTTTGTAGCTGTATTTTTGAATTTGTAATGCTTAAATAATGAGAAATGCAGGGTAAACATTTAGTATTGTATCAAAACAGATTTTACTTCCGTTAATGAAGTAGAATTTTAAAGATTAGATTATTATCTTAATTGACAATACATTTGTTCAGATTTTGATAAGATGTTCCGATCGAGAACATTGAGTTATTTTCCATTATTTTATGTCTGTTAATTATGCTATTATTAGCATGCACATTTCACAAACCATTGAATATGATCTATAGTGCTTCAAAAAGATGGTCTTGTGTCAAACTTGGCTTTCTCCAAGTAAAATTAATCCTTAAAATTGTCTCTTATTTTAAATATTTATTGGAATTGTGAAAGATGCCTTCCAAAAGCTAAACAAAATATTAAGAAATGGGAAAATTTTACTATTGTTGTTGAGTTCAGACTATTTTGTTGAGTTCATATATTATCAGAATTTCTTTTAAGGGCTGCATGAAAAATTCCAACAAAATTTAAATTTGCATGTATGGCACAAGGACAAAAACAACAAGTACAAATGTTACATCAAACTAGTTTATAACTTTTTTATTTAAGTGTTACAAATTTATAGTGAGATTGCCAGTTTGTTGCGTACATTGGAAACAGTTGTATTATGTTAAAGATCTTGAGTTAAAAATTAAGTGAGTTATCATGAGAACTTTGAAAAGGTATATGAATGCTTGCAAGGAAATTTAACAGTTTTTGTTGTTTAGTAAAGTTCATTGGACTTACAGTTTCTTGATTGTTTCAAAAGATGAAAGATTCTTCTGATGCAGGTCTTTATCAAGTATTATTCGTAAGATCTGTTCGCTGAGATAGAAGTTTGATAATATAATTGGACATTAACCTTTAAAAATTTTATATATTGGCATAAGCAAGTAAAATTACTGTTAATTGGAGTTGAAGTTGAGGTCTGCTAAATGTTAAGAAAAGTCCTAACTTCAAAATTCAAGATGTCAAGTGACATGGATTTAGGTACCAATCTGCTGGTATTGCAAAACTCACTGAGAGTTTTGTCTCGCAATGATGTAAATGGTTTGAAGATTTGCTTTATTTACATGATGAATGGTGTGGATGTTCTTCGCTTCCTTGTTGCCAACTAAAGTTTTACTTGACTTTACATGGTGAATGGTGTGGATACTTCTGCTTCCTTGTCACTAACTGAGATTTACTTCGCTTTACATGGTGAATGGCATAGATGGTTCTGCGTCTTTATTACCAACTGAAGATTTGCTTCGTTTTACATGGTGAATAGTGTATGTTTCTGCTTCTGTGTCACCAACTGGTTCTGATTGCATGTGGTCTTGCTTAAGTAGTCAAATAAGTCGCGTGATAGGATCAATGGAATTTGGTGCAATTTTTAATCTAAACACGCTGTGTAAATGTTTTGAAATATAAAGCCCTGGTTATTCTTAAAATTAGCCATCTGATCCTTTTGGCATCTAGTTTGCACAAATCTTTTAATATGTGGTTCAAAATTTGCCGCTAATGGTGCAATTTAAAAATTGTCGTGCAGTAAGTAAACAAAGTGCTGAATTGTTATATAATAACAACCTTCCTATATAGCAGTTAATGCTAAACAATCTCCTCACAGATGAAGAGCAGGCTTGAACTAACAGAGATGTGATTCTACAGTAAGATACTGAGAATATGGACAGAAAATGTGAGTAACAAGGTAGTTTTAAGGAAAAAAAACTTTTTACACTTACATTTAGAATCAGAGAAAAACAGTTGAAATTTATGAGACAAATAATGAGGAAGGATAACATGGAAAATTTAACACTCACAAGACATAATGAAGGTAAGAGGAACAGAGGAAACAAGAGATAGTGCAAGGATAAAAAGAAACATTGTTAAGAGCTAGAAAAAATAGGAAGTTGTGGAGAACCATGATCATCCACCTGAAGGAACACAACACATAAACAATCAAGTAGTTGTTTCCCAATGATGATTTTTTTCTTCATTTAAAAAACAGCATTATTTTTTCCAGCACAATGCACAATGTTCACTTGAGGTACTGGCTCAGCGGTCAGGGTAGGAATGCAGATTGAAATGGCTATTTTATTTCTGATGCACAGTTGGCGACACTTCTAGAACAAAAAATATATTTGTTAATCATAACTTGTAAGAAATTTGATAATATTAATAATAGTTTCTCAATTGATACTTTTACTTTATGTAAAAATTACTGAGTGAATGTTTTTACTGTGTATGATGGAGTGAATAAAACACTCTTTTTATTTACTCTTTTTTTTTTAGTCTTTCTTTAATCAATCACTATTTTTTGTAAGTTTTCCCAACAGCAGCGGTTTTTATGGAACTCTAGGGTTCCGAGAATTCTTTTCAAGTTTTCTTCAAAAGAAATCAATGTTAAATGCAAATCATAAAAAAAACGTTATTTGTGCAACGATATAAAAAAAAGACACCAACACCATTATCTACCGTCGTTTGTAAACATTCACTCGTTAAAAAAACATAGAATTTAAATTAATTTTACTTGTCTACTTATCCTATCACAAAGTAAATACAAGAAATAAAAAAGATATTATTAAAAATAAATTTGAATACTTGAAGTATTAAGTTAAAATACATAAAAAAAATGTTCGCGTGGCGTGTTTTGTTATTTTTTTTTTTTTTTACAGTTTGTTCAATGTTACAGAAATGAAAGAATATTTATTTATTTATTTTAATGTTAAAAATCTAGATAAAGTATTGCTTCTACTGCTATTTTTATTTAAAACCATTTTTTAAATGGTTCCTTTGCTACACCGAAATAAAATATTTTATCCTGAAATGTTTAACAATAAAAAACTAAACATCGAATAATTAATCTATGGGAATAATTGACTAGTGTTAAGTAACAAGCCTTCATTTTTTTTTCTTTGAATCAATAGTTAAAAAATATATGTACAAAAAAAGCTTCTCTGTATGAACTTTAAATTAATTTTCCGTTTTTATTCAGTTTTTGTCAATCAGTGTTAGTGTTGTGTTTATGTTATTGTTTTGTTTACGGTTGTTTCCTACAACTTAAAGATTAAACTAATGTTGTTCTTGTTTCAAACAAAATAACTTACAAATGTTATAATCTTTTTTGGTCCAGTTTTTAAATTTTCATTTAATTTAATTAAAGACATAGAGAAAAAGGTGAAAAAAAGTTGTCTACGAAGTAAGTTTACACTACATAAAAAAAAGAAAGAAAAGTGGAAATGGAAATCAAAGAATACATTCGTTTTTGACGGAATAATGACTGACGAATGACAGAATAACATCAACCGAACACATACACCTGAATTCCAGAATTGCATGTAAACGAAAGTCGTGAGTCGACCGCCAGCATTTTAGTGTTTATCTGTGAGGTAAGTAGAAACATTCTTTTCTTGGTTAGTTTATTATTTATATTAGTGGCGTTGCGTTTTGGTAAAACCTTGCTTTTTTTTTCTATCTGAGATTGAAATAAGTGAGACGTTTTTCATTGAATATTTTGTTTTAAGCAAGCTGGGACGGTCGGTGTGTAAACGTACCTATGATGTATGTTTTTCTTGTTTTAACCGCTCGCATATATAATGAGCACATTTTAGTTTGGCTAACTCGGAAACGTTCTTATAATGTAAAAGTATTGTTTTATCAATTTTCTCTCACATAACAGTATTAAAAAGAAAGTTCAAGTTTAAAGAAACATTGGTTCATTTAATTCTTGAAAATATTTTGCCTATATCTTCGTTTTAATGACAATTAAAAAAAAATTAAAGTTGACTTTTGTGTGAAAATCTTGTTTGTCTTCATTTTGTTGTTCGACTCCCGTTCGAATTCTATCGTTTAAATTTGCAAAAATCAATGAGGATTTTCTTAAGGAAGTAAAATGTATACTTTTTTCTTTTAAATAGTATTTTATATTTATCGTGTAAACATCTTTCCAAACTGTAAAAACTAAAAAAAAAAAAAAAAAAAAAAAAACTTGTCATTTCATTTTTAGTATTTTTAAGAAACCTTAAAAAAACTTGATAAAAAAACCCTAACAGATTATAAAGATTTTTTTTCTCATCTTTTTGTAATGTTTTATACTTTTCTCATTTTACAATTATTCTGTTTATTATTTGATTGATATTATTCTTTAGTCATATTAAAACTGGGAGAAAGAAAAATTAACACCTTTTATGTATTTTTTAAAAGATGGATTTGCATGCAAGTCATTTTTTTTTAAATAAGTACTTTCTTGTTAGCATCATTTTTTAAATCGTCTCTGTAAAAACTTGTTATTCATATGGAAAGCTTTTAGAAAAATTAGGTTCTATGTTAAATCTAAATCTATTGAAAAACACAGGATTCCACGTCGGTTCCTACAATAGATATTGAAAATATAAATCACTTGTATAGTTCTTTCTATTTTTTACCCTATTCTATATAAGTCTCTGAGATAAATACTACTACTACAATCGCTGTTTACTACTAATACTAATACTACTCGTAAGAAATATAGAGGCCGCTTGAAAGTAAAGTAAATTTTTTTTTTTAACTTCTAATTATTAAAAAAAAGTATCATTCATGTGAACTAGATGACCAATTATGTCATCGTATTTTTAGTTTACTCGTGATTGTTAGCTTTGGTTTTGTTATTGTTGTCTAAGATAACTACAACAAGGTGTTAGTTTCTGTGTTGTCTTTTAAAAAATAAAAAGGCGCTGTGAATTTTTCAAATCATTTTATAATTTCATGGTTCTCTGTGTTTGATCGGTAACTTATTAATCCTTATTAACTCTATAAAAACAATTTATCTCGGTTTACTCATTTCAAAAGAAAGATATGGTTCACAAGTTTGTCAGTTTAAAACACATTTTTATGCAAAATTAGAATTTAAAAAAGCTATCCTCTCTTGTTCTTGCAATAATGAACTTAACATTCAAAATTTTTTTACATTGTCATCAATATCTTCATTCGGATTTAATTAAAATTAAAAACTAGATTCTTTCTGACATCTCATACTATGAAATATCATTTAAAAAGTTTTTTAGTTTTGACAACAAGCATCGTTAAGTTTTGAAAACAAAACAAAAAAAAAAGCCAAAAAAATAAAGTGGTGGCGATAAAAAATCATTTTCTATGTCTTAGAAGCGAACGTAATTTCCTCGTTTTGTCTTCAGTACAACTTATGATGTGTAAACGAAACAATTTTTATTTCATTTTAAAATGTACTTGATGAAATGTCGACTTCTCTCTTGATGCAATTTTAAATATTTTTCTTTTAAGATTTTTTGCTTTACTAAACTGAATATTTTCATTACAACCCTTAGGCCGTGTATAAGGTGGGGGGGGGGATCCTGGAGATAAAATTTTTAATTCAAACGATGAAAATGCAAAATTTTGTTCAACAAAGTATAAAATAATGCAAAAATTCATTTTAATAAAATTTAAAATTAGTAACAAGCTTACTACCCCCCTAAATGATTTTTTTTTTCAAGTCATACTTCACGTAAAACTTTTTTTGTACAATCTACTTTATTTCATTAATCATTAATAAATGTACACTTTTAGAAGGGTATAAATTTATTGAAGGAGACATATTACTTTTTCAAGTTAAACTAATTTTTTTTTTTCTAAAGACAACACTGGCTATCATCTTGAACACCTTCATATTGTAGTGTTATTATTACTACATTTTCTCTAATCATAGCCATGTTGTTTTTGCATGGATTTCGCCGACGATATTATAAAAGAAATTGTTTTCGTGTATGTGCGTATATATATATATATATTTATATATGTATATTAGCATCCACCCTAGTTTCCCATTCGTTTCGGTTTATCCAAAACAACAGTAAACACCCTTTAATCGGCTTATTAAAAACTTTTGAAATCTTTTTTTAGTTAACAGAATAAAAAGAAAGCTAAGTGGTTGAAAAAATATATTGAATTGAAATCTTCATTTTTTTAGATTTCGAAGACAAAATAAAAAAAAACAACCTTTAGTTAATTTGTTTTCATTTCCTTTTAAATCAATGAATCTAACGAAAATTAAACTTCCTAGGCTAAAAAAAAAGTAGCATTGTAACAAAGTTGTGTACGATTTTCACAAGCAAGCATGGAAATCTTCAGTTTCGTTGACATTTTTGTTCAAATTTAAAAACTGATTGTTTTATTTCTTAGTTTTGATTTATTTTAATATCAAAACAGATTTTTTATTATTGTAAAGTTAGTTTATTATTGCTGATGTCGTTGATCTATTTTGTTCTGTATTTAATTCTTGTTAGTTGCAGTCAGTTTCAATAAAATTGGATTGGCTAACGTTCAATCATATAGCCAGTGGTAGTTTAATGATATTACCAGCTGCTTGCTTATCTATTTTACTGCCGATAAAATAACGCATCCTATGTTCAATATTTTTTGACACGCAGATATGTTTATTAATTAATATTAAATAGTAATAATAATTCACAAAACACTTTCATAATGTTATTTTTCTAGTTTATAGTTCTTTATTTTTTACGCTTTCGACTTAAAGTGAAAAAAAATTTTTAAACGTTACTTTTTTTCATTTTTTACACAAAAAACGTTGATCTCTCACATTTTAAATGATTTTAGTATTTATTCTAAAATGTGGCAATTTTGAATATATATATATATATATATATATCACAAAAAAATTTTCGTGCAGAAGTATTGTTGAATATGACATTGAATAAAATTAAATTTTCAATTTAGTAAACAAAAAGAAAGCAAACTTGTTTTACGTAATTCCTTCTTTATTCTTCGTTATTTGTAATTATGAGCATTGCACTAGTATTTTTTAATGCCAATTCTTAAACTAAAATAAACCACCGTTTGAATTTATCTTTCAAAAATTACTACAATGCTGAAAGAAATCGAAATATTTTTCCAATATCGTCAATGTGATTGTGAACACTGCTTTCTTTGTAACCTGATTAAGTAAAAAATGAAATCGGAACTTGGAAAAGTCCTTTTGTCCCGTTCTGCTATGACTGACGTGCGTAACTTTTTTAGCATTCTTTATTTTTAGTTTGGAAATACTAAGCAAATCTGTTGTCATTTTATGATTAAGGTACCTGGTACCACTGAATTTGGTAAAATAAAATTACTTTCCCTTCTTGACCCAATTTCCTGGTGAAATGTCCACCGGGAATTATTTATCAACTAAATTTCTTCATCCTATTTTTGTTTAAACAAAAAAGAAGAGAAAGTAACTTTTATGTAAATTATGTACATCATACCAAATAATAGAATTCTTTAAAAATATACCACCAGTAGATCTAACAAAACACTTAGGACTTTTTTTTTTCTTTTTTGTAAGTAGCGTACCGCTATCTTTTGAATGGTGCTCAAGTTGATTGAAACGAGCATTAAAAAAATACAAAAGCCAATCTTTTTTTTTTTTTTTCCTGTAGCCGTGTCATTCATTTTAGAAAAAATAATTATTTTTAAAGAATATCAAGTCGACATGTTTTATTTAGATATTTTCTTTCTCGGGTTGATATTTTCACAAAAAAGTAAAGAAACTCACAGGTGCTACCCAATTTGTGAATTATTTGAATCGATACTCATCATTAATTAACTTTGTCATATTTCAGTGACTAGTCTTTGATTATTATTTTTTCACTATATTTTAAATTGTTCTTACTATTTATTTTCTTGTGGCTTTCATTATTCTAAATTGCTCTTTAAATCTTAAATTAATGATTTTTGTTTGTGGTGTATCGTACGTAGCTCTTAATGACAGCATGAATGCTACTACTACTGCTATTACTATGTTTGGGATATTTTTTGTTTTAATTAAATATTTTAATTTGAAATTATGACAGCAATATTTTTCGAAACTAGGTGAGGTAGAGATTTAGATGGACAAATTTTTATGCTTGTAAGATACATAATTACAAGTATATTCCCTTACCTTCTCTAGAAAAAAATACGTGGACTAGAGAATGAGGTGCGATAAAATTTGTACTGTACTACTCAACTGTAAAGAAGTTAAAACATTCGAAGAAAAACAATTTTAACTCGTAAAAGTCTGATTCATTCAAATGAAGTTTAGAAATTATGAACGTTTCTGTTTTTTAACCATGACATTACACAGTAAATGACTTTTTTTTACTGAAACTTTAATAACTTCATTTATTTTAATGTGCTTGTTTTCTTCGGTCTGAGAGGTGAGGACTTGAAAGTTAAGGTGTATTTGCATTTATGATGCATAGCATTTTAAAACTACGTAGAGTGGCTACACACTGTCATTTAGTTTAAAAATTACTGCTACTTGTTTCTCGGAATTGTTATATGAACGAAACTGATTTTTCAACACTTGTCTGTAGGAGGCGTCATAGACTTCCAGGTGTTATGTTTGATTCTAAAGAAGACTGTCAGTGTCATCTGTTGCTTAAAAACAAAAAAAAAAGACTTTTTATACGATGAATATATTTTTTTGTCTTACGAAGAATATAACGGTTTGATTATACAATTAGTATTGCGTTATGATTTCAAACACTTGTTCATTGTTCATATTGATTTAAAAAAATTTCAACTAATGATGGATGCATCAGTAGCAGTTGAGTTAGTAGTTAGACTTGGTTTTGTTTGAGAAAAGAAATGTCTTTTTTGGACATCTTTTTTTTCTTTTTCTTTTTTCTTTTAACTTTACCCTTTTTATTGTTAATTTTCTGCTAACAAGTAAATGAGATCGAATTGTTTTTAGTTTGTTTTCTGTTAAAATACTTTCAGTCAAAATTTATGGTGTTTGCTTTTCAATCATATATCGATTTTTAGATGTCGATCGAATTTTAAAGTTATGTGTTCTTAATGCTTTTCTTGAATTAAAACTAATCATTATTTCTTTCTTGTAGCTTGATATGAATAAAATATCAGCAGTTTATGGCCATTTTTATTTTCTAATAATGCCAGGCCATTTTTTTAGAAGGAATAATACATTTTAAATACTTTTTTTTTAAAGAAGGATTAAAAAATGAAAATAAATGGTTTTAAAATCTTAAGATTAATTCTTCTGTTAAAATGAATTGGTTTATTATTAAGTGTAATTTTAAAAAAATATGAAATCTCTCTGCAGAGCTTCAAGAATTGTTAATTTTTTTTTAAATTTAAAATTTTTATTTTTATTCTTTTACCATTTAAGTCTTCAGTTGTGTTTCTTCTTATTCATTAACGATTTTTTGTATGTTTTGAGACCAAGCCGAATCCAGAAAATGGGCATCGCCTTAGTTGAGACAAAAATAACAAGAGAAGGTAGCAATAATTTTACACTAAGAATAAAAAAGATTTTGTTGATATTTAAGGAAACTTATCTCTGTCTGGCATAAGGCCTTAGTAGTAGCACCGCTAATTTAAACATCATTCAAACAGGCACACCAAAAACAGGTATTTTCATGTGATAATCTCGTAAAAAGGCTTAACAATAGCATGTAATTATTTTTTTCTCTTGATGTTTCTTTAATTAGCACATTTGATCTGATTGAATGACTTTCATTTTTAATTTGGGATTATAATTTAGAAATAATAAAAAAAAAGTAAAAGTTGGTATTTACAGAGCTGAAAAAGAAATATGATCTTAGAAAGGCCAAACAAGAGAATTTATATTTAGTTTGTGGTCTTGTGGTCTAACCCTTGAAAAAAATTGATATTTATCCAGATAGAATGGTATTTTACATTCCAAGTTAAGCAACCACTCTACTGGGATTACTATGATGAATTAATCTTCAGATTTGTCCATCTACAAGTGCTCCCCCCCCCCCCAAAACCCCCCAAAAGTTTAAGAATCATTGTAATGAAACCACTACTAGCATATTAATTTTTGTATTTTTTTAGTTTTATATGTAATTTTTTTTAATTAAATAAAAAATAATTTAAAGTCAATTTAGATAACTTTGCAGATATATTTTCATTTATATAGAGCTTAATCAAGAATTTCAAGATATAAACAAGATCAATTTATTGTCTTTTGTTATAAAAAAGTTATACAACTGGTAAAATGCTCTAGCTTATCTGGTAAAGGACTTGGTTCTTTTGTCAGAATATTTTAGTTTGAATTTAAACATAAACATACAGCTTATGAGTTAAAACTAGTTAAAAACTGGCAAATATAGTTTTTTTTTTTCTTGAGAGTTAAGTGGTTACAAACCTGTAAAGTAATATATCACTGATTTCAAGACCTGGTTAAAAACAAAAAATACAGTGATAGGATAATGTAATGACACAGTGAATTCAATAATGGTAAAATCTAGTAGTTACATGAATTAAGACCATTGTTCACTAGTCATAAAACTTACTGGTTATTTTCTGTTAAACTAGTTTTATATTTGCCACAGCAGATTTGTGTTCAAGTCCAAATATAAGTCAGAACCTCATCTGAATACCTAACTCACTTTAATGATGTATCAAAGTCTTTTGAAATGTCATTTGACCTTATTCTGAATTTAGCTTGGTGAATATCATACTGAAGGTACATTGCTACTTGACAGTTTTTCTTAGTATTTTAAATTTAATCTGATTAAGTAGAAGTTTATAAACTAACGACAACAAATCTTTGAAGTATTTTTAAAATATTTTTGAAACTTTATAAATTATAATAATTAAAAATAAAAAACTTTTTAAATTTCATTATAAATTGAAAAAAAATTTCTTCATACTATAATGTTGTTAATATATATTATCAAAGCAATTAAAAGCTCATCAAATTAAATAATATCATAGTTTTAATGTATTTTTTTATTTTCTATTGAAAGGCAGATTTTTGGAAATAAGGCAAAATGTTTGAAAAGAATAATAGATGATTTACATGCCCTTGGGAAAGGTATGATTTCCCTAGTGTTGGTTAAATATGATGACAGATTGGACTCTAGTCTCAAGATGGCAGCGAGTCTATGAAAAGGACAACTGTGAATCCCAAATCATACATCATACAATGAGAAACTACTCCACTATCTTTCTCAAGAAGTCACAGCTAATTAGGCAATCATGTGATTACATTTCTTATGTCCTAAAAGCATACAGCATTTTGATCTTTTATTTATTTTTTTAAGAAGAAAAATTTTAAAAACTTGATAGTCTTAAACTTAAATGCATAGAAATGATTATATTTGTTTTATAATCTCTACAAATGCTAAAAGTTAGTTTCTACCACTCAAATCATCTTTATTTTTAGCCATTGAATTAGTAAGATATAAAAAAAACAACACGTTTGAATTTAATTTTTTATGCATTTTGTAAAATATATACTTATTAAAAATGGATAAGTTTAAATAAACTTATTACAAGTTTATTCTAACTGGTATTTTTAACAAGATCATAAAAGAAAAGTTAATAGCATCCTTGATATATTTTTAAAGGCTTCTTTAGCATAATAATAAAATTGAATTAGATATGAGAACAGATTTTAATCATTGTTTAACATATGTTTCCATAGCAATACAGCTGACTTGGTTTAAAGCATAGTATTTCATTTCTTTCCTCATTTCAAAGAAGCTTAATACTTATTGTTTAGTATACTATTGAGGTAGGAATAAATTAAATGTTTTCTGATATTGTGTTGCTTATATGACATGTTTAAAGGAATATATTAGCTAAAGTGGGATTTCTTTTTTTAAAAATTAAACATTGAATTCACTAATGAAACTTTTTCTCACAACCTAATATACAAGGGAACAGGTTTTTCAATAGCAACCCTACTTTTCCAAGTTGAAATTTTAAAGCTTTGGTTGCATTTTATGTAAAGCTGGAATTTTATTAGCATATTGAATGAACTATAACATCTTTTGTTAACAATAGACTATTAATAAATATAAATATAGGATGTTCTAAAAGTTTTGACAGAACAGTTGATATCAATTCTCTGGTATGATTGGGATTTTGGAGAAAAACTCTGATCATATATGCTTATGAAACCTGAAAGTACTCAGATATTGGACAATCTTGTTTTTCTTGCATCAATGGATAGCATAGCAAATCTTTTTTTTTTTTTGTGATGAAAGACACATTAATCTGAAAATTCTTTCAAAAATCAAATAATTGTAGGATTTTAATGTAACTTTTAGGACATGTTCTGTGATTAATGACATTTAGAAATTTTTTTTTTTTAAGAAAATCTTGGTAAGAAAATATTTGGCTTATGTTTTCCCCTACTTAATTTTATGAAAACTTGAGTAGTTCAACAAGATTATTAGTGACTATATTAGTTAAAAGGAAAACTCTTTGAAGAATTTAAATCATCAATTTATTTGGGGGGTGGGGGATCAAACACTGTCTTGCTGAAAATCTGCTAAATCATCACATAAAAAGTATTTTAATTGCTATTATATTTTAAGGCTACTATTGTCTAAAGAAAAAAAAAATTAATGATAAATTTTACAAGATTTTTTCAAATTTAATTAGAATAATTTATAAAGTTTTTAAATCTCTTAAAAGATTTAGGGAATATTGTTAAGCAAATTCATATTTACTAATTATATATTGTAAAGCTTATTACAATTTGTACAGCTTAATATATATATTCTTTTTATGAAAAATTTTGAATTATTTTTGCAAGTGTATAAATGTGCTGATTTTTATAGATATGGAAATCCATACACAGCACTATCCAAAAATAAGAGCAATAACTATAGTAAATTCAAAGCTAAAATTCAATAAAAACATTAGATTAAGAAGAATATTTTCTTCAATTTTTAAGATTGACTACTTACATGATGCTCACATTATATTCAATTATTTTTCTTATGAGTAAAGCTGGCTGGGGTTTCAGAATATGCTGACTGCACCTCTGCAAAGGAGGGGCTGCCTGTTTTCTGTGGGTAACAACCTGTGATGTCTGTGGATGTGATCCTGATGGTTGTGGGTTTTGGCTGTCAGGGCTTAGTACTTCTAGTTCCCAACACACCACTTTGGTCCTTACCTGGACTAGATGGGCAGTCAGATAAGCCTGATCCGATCAATTGGCTGGTCAGATCATGCCCTTATGCCTGTAAAGATAGCAAACTGAATACTTTAGAGAAACTGTAACCAAATGAACTAGTGAATGAATAGCAACTCAACCTAATGTATAGACTTTAGAAGATGCTAGTTAAGGGTCAATTGGCCCATAGACATTTAAGCTTGGACATGGCTGTTAACCATCCAAGTTGTTTACTAAAAGTTTGACTGGTGCTCCAGGTCCCTCACGAGTGATAGCATACTGGTCTGTGTAACCCTGACCTGTCATGGCGATTGGGTTTCCCTCTTTGACAGGTCCCAATGGTGGGCTCAGATGGGTAGGGAGCACAGGCTGTGAAATTTAAATCCTAAAAATTATGAATCAAAACAAAAAGCCCAAGCTATACCTTTCAGACTCAGATTCTGAAAAAGAAATAAGCATGGACTTTCCAGGATTTTTTGTTCTTTTTTAGAGTCTTTGGTGGGGAAAATCTATTGTCAAGACTGTCTTTTTTCTTGATTGAAAAAGTAATATCCAGTCAGATTAAGCCAAAATCAGTCAGAAAAGAGAGATGGTAATTTAATGTTAGAGGTTGAAACAAGAAAACAGGGAGAATCTTTAATGAAAATGAAAATGAAAACCTTCCACAACGTGAGTATTAAAACTTTTCCTTATACAAGACTGAATACATCAAAGGGAGTTATTAGAAGTAGAGAGCTCTATCTGGCTACACCAGAAGGCACCTGTTAGGGTCCCAGATATGGGCAAATAGTTAATCCCTAGACTGGGGTCGAAACACTGAAACTATAGAAATGAACTTTTAAAGTAAGAATTCCAGGAACACATTTTTTAAGAAAAATTAATGTTACCAGCAATTCATTTTTGAAAGAAAAAAAAATATTACCAATAACTTCAACAAAGTCCATCTTTGCAAAAGGGTGTGAGAGCCTATCTGCAGAGATGTCTCTGATAACAAAGATGTTCATTGAACTTGCTTTCTGACCAATAAAGGGTTGTTTGCATTTAGATAACCTTCCAAAGTTGATATGTCGTAAAACTCGATCAAATCTCATCTGCCTTGGGTACCCAGGGAGTCTCAGACTACCAAAGGATCATGATTAGAAGAAATGGTGGAAAAAAATATTTAAAAATACATATGTCCTCAAATTCAGTTCACCAAAAATTTCTTTCTAGAATAAAAATAGGCTATAATATTGAGCCAGTTGAGTTATATATCCTGACTCCTCTGAGGTGTTGTGGTATCAGAAATTTGGACATCACAGAGATAACTGAAGAAGTCAACCTACATGTACAAAATGTGGCCAGAAAGACTCTTATCATGATGAGGATGAGATTAGATGTGCAGATTGCCAGGAGAATCATCTATCTTACTCTCCTACTTGTAAGTTCTGGAAAATAGAAAAAGAAATTGTGGAAGTTAAATATAAGAGAAACATTTCCTTTTTGGAGGCCAAAAAAGTAGTTGAAGTGTGCATGAGAGGCGCTTCCTATGCAAGCGTAGTGAATAGAACAAGTCCAAATAATTTAAATCTCACTGACAAGTATAGGGAGACTTCCAAAAAAAAACTTAAAAGATTTGTATTATAAAGAATTGGGACAGGCTGAACTTGGAAAAGGAAACTGGCAATAAGTGGATAACTTATCTCAGATACAGACTTCTCATCCCAAATATGTTAAACCATCTGCAGAGCAAAGGTCACAGGGATCACCTATACATCTACCAAAGTCCTTAAACAGTAGAATAAGTGTATCACCAGAGAAAATGGAAACAACCAAGCAAAAATTGGAAATGTCTACTAAAAATTGCTTTGAAAATTTAGATGATATGGAAGTAGATAGCTAAAACCCACTGACGGCTAAAACTTCTAAACTAAAACAAATCAAAAACAGATAAGCCATAAATAAGAAAGTACAAGCATGTCTAAAATATTGTAATGGAACTGCTGTGGATTCAAGGCAAACATTAATGAGCTGTTTTTGTTGATAACAGACCTAACTCTCTCACTTATCTGCCTTCAGGAAACCTTCCTTAAGAGAGATACTAGCAATACGATTACATAAAAGACACTGGTTTTAGGGCATCAGGTGGTACATTCATCTTAGTTCGAAATGATGTTCTACAAAGTCAGATAAACTTGAGAAGTAATTTACAGGCAATAACTGTAAAAGTGATGCTGTACAGACCAATCAACATCATCTCAGTGTACATTCCACCGAATGAAGAAATAAATGAAAATGAATTGCAGGAAATTATAAAACAACTTTCTGCATCAAGGACATAACTCAGTTTACAGAAATATTCGTCTCTATTGCAGAGAAATGCATCCCTAAGGGTAACATTAAAAAAGGAAAACCTAATAGACCGTGGTTTAACGATGAATGCTAAAAGGCTATCAAGCTCAGAGGAAGGGCATTAAAGGTTTTTTACCAAAAATCCCACAACAGATAACTTACTGAAATTTAAGCAACTGGAAAAATTACATCAGCAACAGTGACAAAAACTAAATCTGTTTGGGATATGATAAAAAAAAATAGTTGGTAAATATCAAAGTAATACAATAAAACACCTTTGCATTAATAACAAAATAACAAACAAAAAGGATATTGCTGATGAATTAGCAACAACCATCTCAAAAAATTCATCAGCCAAGAATATCAGTGAAAAATTAACGAAGTTCAAACAAAAAGCTGAAAAACAAAAACTGAATGTTAAATCCAATAATGCTGAGAGCTCCAACTTTCCATTTACAATAGAGGAATTGAATGAACCTTTTAAAAAAGCCAATGATACAGCTATGGGACCAAACAATATTCATTATCAATTCCTGAAGCAGCTACCAAACAAATCATTGAAGCTGCTTCTAAAACTGTTTAATAATATATGAATAAGTGGCCACTTCCCAGATTTGTGGAGACAGTCTTTTATCATATCTATTCCGAAACCTGGGAAGGATGACTCAGAACCTGGAAATTACAGGCCAATAGCTTTAACTAGTTGTCTGTGTAAAACCATGGGAAGAATGATCCACAACAGACTGACTTGGTACTTGGAAAAGAACAGTCTAATCAATGATTACCAATGTGCATTCAGAAAAAAGTAAGTACCATGGATCACATAGTGCAGCAAGTTCGATATATTAAAAGATTTGCTTGGCTTGGGCCTAAAAAGTAGACTGACAGAATTCAGTATTGTGAAATCTGTAATCCCAAAAGTTAGATGCTCCCTTTATGTAGATGATTTTTTTAATTATGTAGAAATCTCAGCATGTAAACACAATGGAAAGGGAACTTCATCAATGCCTAAATAAAATACAGAAATATGGCATGGAAAATGGATTAATGTTTTTAAAACAAAAACATTACCAGCAATACATTTTGAAAAATCTGTATATTTCCAGAAAAACATTTTTGATAGTTGGGGGAGGGGATTTCCAGCAATACCTTTTTGAAGAATAACAACGATTATTGACAATGCATTTGACTCTTGTCAAAGTTCTCTTTACAAAAATGTGTTAATAAAATATGACCTAAAACTTAATTTACAAATTGATTTCCTACAAAGAACATATATTGTCAGCATTAAATAACCCAAATCAGCCACATTAGATAAAAATCTACATGTCATCAAGCTGTCACAGAGCTATTAAAAAGCTGTCAACATAAACAGATATCACTGTGTTTAAAAAAATACATTTCTGCAATATTTTAATCTTAAAAGTGAATCAAATTGATTATGCTTTAAATCAGGTAATATTCCACAAAGTTCCAGAAAAGTATATTTATTTTTGAATGATTTTTTTTAGTATTTACATTTTTATAACATTTTGCTAAAAATGGCATAAAGTTCAACAATTTTAAAAATTTCAAAAGGAAAACTTCCAATCAATTTCAATTAGTTTGGAAATGCAGCATAGTATTTTACTTATTGGAAATATTAAATTTGATCTATCAGCTTGAAAGTAAAAAGCTTTTTTCATCATAAAAATTCATTTTAAACCTTAGGTATCATATTTATGTGAAGGTACCTACATTTATAACACTTGATCTGAAGCATGAAACTGACAGTCACTATACAGTGTTGTTGCCTATGTCTACACATACACCCACACATAGAGGATTAATACAAATATAAAATTTGTCACTTTTGTGCTTAAAAGTTCTTGCTTTAACCTGCTTTTCAAAATCTAACCAAATCACCACACATCTTAAAAAAATCTTTCTATTTATTCCCTTGAACATCTTGGTCTGGTTGAGAACTTCTCAATATTCCCTCATATAAACATACTATGTACATCAATATGTCCATGGTCTATTGATAAAACTTAATTCAGGGCTGAAAATTAATCATATCATATATATACAAATTGTAAATGGTCTGTTAATATTTTACTTGTATTTCTTTCAGTTGTTTTTTATTGAAACTCCCTGATAGTTATTACCTAATCGTTTTATAAATAACTTACTTTTAAATCTTTTTGAAAGTCCAAAAAGTAATTGTTATCCATGCTCAAAATGAGCAAATTTATGATTTGCACCTGACAGACAAATGAACATTATATAATAGTTAGCTGCCTATTTAAAATCACAGGTAGAAATTACTAAACATACATAAAACTTTCATTCATTCTAATGATTAAGTATACAGTGATAAAAAAAATTGATGATAGCGTTGAGATTGAAACCATTAATCAAATTAAGTAAATTTGAATTCTGTAAACTAGAAAAGTTTTGGTTTTTCTTCATCACCTGCCACTATTTCATTTAGCCTTATTCAGTTCTTGCATGTTTGTATTTGAGATGATAAAAGGAAAAAAAATGTACCCACATCGCTTTATATTGGTTAGAAGTTCAAAGAGCATAAATTCATTACATAACTTTTTGTCTTTCTCTAAAGACTGAGACATAAGGATCAAAGTCAGATGTACAAATAATGCCAATGCAGGTTTGTGATTAGTCACTAGAATGAAGTGATTTTCAAAGAGAGTTAATGAAACTTTTTTTAAGTGAAGATAGCACAGTAAGATTCTATGTTTGAATCTTAACTATATTTTCTTATAGTGTATCAGTCAATGTTTTTAAGATTCATAACAGTTGGGCATTTACTGTTATCTTAATAATGGTAAAGAACCATAGTAAGATTTCTAAAGTATGATCTATTACAAGAGATGCCCACTTTCAAATGTGTCATAGTGAGCTAAACTGTTCTCTTTTAATTGTCTTAGAGAACCTTTTTTGCCTTCCGTCAGCATGGATGATGCTAATTTCCAAGTGAGTAACTCCTTGTACCTTTTTGGTCCAACATTTTTCATGGATATAAATTGGAACTATTGAATCAATTACTACAGGAAAAGTCGGTTTGTGGTGACATGCTATACAATTTTTTTCAAACCTTTATAAGTACTATTCATTTGTGCATTGAATATTGTTACCAAATTTAGTTTAGTGCTTCTACAATATGTCTAGCATTGACCTGACCTGGCTTCTTGGCTTCAATCACTTTCCCAGTACCATAATGCAGCTTTCCTGTGCCTTTTCTATGAATATTTTCATGATAATTGTTTTGATGATCTTTCCTCTTTGGTATCCCAATTTCATGAATTTTAGCATAATAATAAATTAGTGTTGCAGTGAATATTGGCTTGGAATGAAAAATCAAAGAGCTGAGTTTGAATTCCAGTTGAATTTTTTGCATTCACTTACCTACAAATACACTTGGGAAAAGTATTAATCCATCTCTTCTCTCTCTAGCTATGGGTTAAATAGCAGGACAGATTGTCCATTCTCCTCAATATTTTCTCAGTTTCTTTTATTCTCAGTAACATGTTGTGGCTTTATTGCCTTGTTTGAGATGAAATCATTAAAAATATAGCAACAATGTTTGTATACATTAGGTTTTTGATTATTTGGAAAGCTTATGGTTCCTTCTTGCACCACTTCCAATGATGTTCTCTTTTGGTAAGCTTGTACGGCAGTTCTGTTATTGTGGGCATGATGCCATAGAATTGTGCAAATACCCCAAAAAACATTGCTGAAACATGCTTTGACAATGTCTTCTTTCTTGGGTTTGTTGGCAATTCCATATTTAGATTGTTCATACTTGGTTGAGCAGATACATTTTATTTTCATTGAGATGTTTGAAGAATACCCAAAGAATCTCAGAATTCTTGGAAATATACTAGTATTGATTTAATTTTAATTGATACATATTTTTTAACATTACACCTGTCTTGTAGAAGTTTTTATTTTATTTTATTTTTATTTTTTGTAAGTATAAACTAAATTAAATTTTAAATTTTGCAAAATTATATGTATTTCCCATAAGATCATTAGGAAGTGGTATGGGCTGGTGGTGAGTGTTTACCTGAAGATTTGCAATAACTGATTAGTCTCCACAGACTCAGATTTAAATTTTTTCTTGTTCTTGCCTTGTGCAGCAATATCATTATCAATATCATAAGTGTTTAAATCTATCAGTTATGAGATTCCTTTCTGGATTCCAGCACCATATGCTTCATTCGGATATTTCAAGATGGTAAAAGGAACAAACCTTTATTTGCAGAATGTGGTTTAAATTTCACTGCTTATAGAAAGTTTTTAAGGTGTCTCTGGTAGAATTACTTGCAGGGTATCTACTGGTGATAATTTGGTCACTTGTCCCACTTGAAGGTAATGTTGATCCATTTAAGTACGACCCAAATTAACCTGTAAGATAAGTGTGTTCCAACTGTCACAATAGATGTAGCTTTTGCACTTTGGTAACAAACTCTTGTATATGTGTTGGCAATTTTAGCAATATTGTTAAATACTCCCAAGACTGCAATATGTTTTATCTTTCACATTGGGGTGAACCTCTATTAAGAGAAATTTAATTTTTGCAAAACTTGATCTATGTTTATTTACTGGAGAAAGTATTATTTGCTTCAATTTCAGAGTTGATATGTTTATTGATATTGGTTGAATAGTAAAATGGGAAAGAATTAGGGTTACTTTTTCAGTATATTGTTTGGAGATATCTTTTGGCAGAAATGACACAGCATTGATGGATGAACAAGTCTTGCTAGTATGATTCCTTTTATTACATTTTGAGCAAATTCTTCAACTTCTTCACCCACTTAGGTTACAATGTCAGCTTATTTTCATGGATATTGAATAAGGATTTTATTATCCACAAAACCAATAACTCTAGTCATTATAGTTGTATTCTGTCTAATTTTTCAAGCAATTTCTTTGATTCTGCTTTATCTTGGAATCAAATTAATCTGGCATGAAAGTTTTGATATATTTTGTTGTCATTAGGTTGATATATTTAAGAGGGTTTAGTTGAGTCAGCAGGTTGGATTAGATTAGCAGTGCATTATTATGGCAAAAAACCCTAAAAACAAAAAAAAATTCACCCTGCTTATCATTCAGGACAAAGGTAAAGAATTTTGCCAGATAATTCAATCTATCCACAACTTTGAAATGAGGATGTCAGAAAGCTCTCCACTGGTCTGGTACAGTATATCTGCTGGATCCATTCTATATTAGACAGAATGTGTTGATCTGCTCCATTCTGTATAGAGGCAGTGAATAAGTTGTTGTAATTGGTAATTCTCTCTTTATATTTATTGTTGATGAAGAGTGATTTGTTATTTAAGCACTGACTTTTACTTTTGATGTTGCTTAATCAACAGCTAAATCAATTTGAAAAAATCACTTATGTTAAATTCAATCATTTGTAAATCTTGCTTTCTTTCTCCTCTTTGTGTTGCAGTGGATATTGACTTGGAATGAGAAATCAGAGAGCCAAATTTGAATTTCAATTAAATTTGTTTCGTTCACTTACACACAAATACCCTTGGGAAATGTATTAATCTATCTCTTCTTCCTCCAGCTATGGGTTAAATAGGACAGATTGGGTTCTGTTGTCTTGGTTGGCAACTAGTCTACTGCAGAAAGTAATGGCAACCTTTTGCAGGAAAATTTTCTGCCCAGTCAGTCATGTCTCTTTCAAGACATGATTGCCCAAGTGTGTATCACAAATGGCACTTAATCTGACTAAATTTGAATTAATCTTGATTCCATCATAAAGGACAAAACAAAAACTTCTCTCCATTGCTACTTTTCTGTTGTATCTTTTGAAGTGATAGTCAGAATCAAGGGCAAAATTTATAGTCCCGTTTATTGTATAAGAAGTAATTAAAGTTTGCAATACTTATTGGAATTTTGCTCAGTTTTGTGGTTCTTTATTCGTCAGGACCCAAACAAGAATAGTTCTATTAATTATTACAGAAATATATTTTATTTTAAAGTTCCCTTTTTATATCAGTTGTAGATTGAAGTAACATGAATATATTTTGCACTTGAATATTTTTCTTAAATATTTTCAAAAATATAAAATAAAATGTGGCACATGGTCAATAGTGCATGGGAAGGTGGTGTTTTGCATGCTACTAAGCACTAATTTAGCATCTTGTCATTAACTGATGAAAATAAATAATTATAAGGCTTTTCTTTTTTTTTTAATAAATATACCATGGTAGAAATAAATTATTTTTTTACTTAAAATTTAAAAAAATATCTACCAAATTATGAGAATTTTTTATCATTTAATAATAAGGGGAGAGGTAAGTTAAAAAAAATACATGCTCATTTCCTCACAAGCAAAATTTGTAAACAAAACTATTTGAGCTGAATTGACAATGTCTATCTGAAGCATGAAATTCTTAACTATCTGCAAAATCCAAATGTTCAAGATCAATCTTGATAACACATCAAAATTTTTTTGTCATTCCCTTACATTTTAGTAATTCTGTTGAAAACAGTCTCTTCCTTTTACACTTTAATTTAACTTTTAATTTGATTGGAAGAAAAGAAGTTCATTTTTGTGCAATTCCTTTTCTGGTATTGTCTAGATCACAATTATTACTAAAGCTAGGAAGCACAACAACATTTAATGTCTTTTGCCCAAGGGCAGAACTACATTGTTGTATATGAAAGTGATATTTAGAGCAAAACCTGTTCAGGAAACCTAAGAACTATGAATTCATCAATAAGCTTCCACAACAGTCTTATAATTGTACAGTAAACAAAAGCATGTTGTATGGTATCTGCCAAATTTCTGCGGTGTCCACATTCTCTTAAATTAACTAGACTTGCAGTACTTCTGCTATGCCAACATTCTTTTGTCAGACTAAGCTGAGTGATAAATTTATCTTGGATGCACCCCATTTTTTACTAAGTCCTTCCTCAACCATAATCAGCTTTTGAAGAGACTGACCTTAGCCAAGGTTGGGTGGGGATTACCTTTCAAAACACATTGGCCATTGCTGTACAAAGGGGTGCTGAAAGTTCTTGGCCTAAACTAATTTCCAGAATCTGACCAAATATCAGGGTTTTTTTTGTAACAGAAACAATCACTTTGGGATTTAGGTACACTCTTTCTCAGCCAAGTGCATAATTTCTAGATCATTAAGAAATCTTGAGAATGATCTCACTTTCCTTGCATAAATATCTGGTGTAGGAAGTGTAGCCAAAGAGCATCTTGAGGAGTGTCTCCAATCGCAGTGCATTATAGGAGCTTTGTATTCCCAGAAAGGTTTTAACAGGCTTTTTTCTACTGAGAGCTAGTGAAAGTGTAAAGTGCATACTTTTACTCTCTCCTTTCAAAAGAGATTTCAAGATTATAAGCTGACAGCAGATTTAATCATCTCTCATACCTCTAATATTTATATGTGCATGTGTGTGTGTGTGTGTATATATATATATACACACACACACACTATTTTATATTTTTCATTTCATACATGCACATTGTTTTGATTTTGTCTGTTGCACTGTATAGTAGGTTCAATTGAGCATTGTATGAGATAAAGAGTACAATAATATAATTCACCCTGCCAGAAATTTAGAAACTACATGCTATTCTGTTTAGCATTCACACCAGAAGCTCCATTACGAATATTTCAGAGTGCAGTGAATATAGAAAGAGTTGAATTAGTCTAATAAGGATTACAAAGGTATTTGGAGTGCTCACTAGTGATGATGTTATGCCTCCAATCATCTTCAACTCAACATGGCAATCTACATCAAGTGCTTTGATGAGATAGTGCTGCCCTGGATCAAGAGGATGGCTGCTAGAATACTCTGTCTGGCAGCAAAACTATGCACCATGGCACACAAGCATGAGAACCCAGTCATGGCTATCAAACAATTTCTGCAACCAAATCACTCTTAAATATGGCCACTTGACTCTCCAGCTTGTATCCCCTTTGATTATTATGCATGTAGTGCAGTTCAGTAAGAGATCAACAAAACTTCTTGTCACACAAAAAAATGAACTAAAGATAAAGTTTATGGTGACATTCATCAACTTAAAGGAGGAGACCATCCAGAAAAATGCAGGAGATTCCGAGGTCTTGTGGAGGCTATGGTTGAAGCTGATGGCAATTTTATTGAATGGATTTACACTTTAGTATTTCAAAATATATTTGTGTAATTTTGGTAAATATATCTTAAAATTAAAATCAGTCTTATTTACATTTTTGTGTAATTTAGACAACAATTTGTTCTTCACATCATACACACATAGTATTACTGTGCTTTTTATTGTGTTGATTTCTTTTAGCATGTTTAAGTACATGTCTGCTTCATTGCTTTATGATAAGTTGACCTCTTGTTACTGTTTTGGGTAATAAAAAGCAATTAACCACCTGCAAACATCTCAGCACAACAAAAAGCAATTAACTGTATTAAATTACACCAAGCTCCATATAAATAAGAAAAGGGCCAGGAAGTAGCAGCAGAAATACAGCCTCTGAGGTGTGAAGACATCAATAATACTTCACAAAAGTTTGAAGTCAGCATAATTTTGCTCAGTTAAGTAACAAACTGCTCCACATGAATTCTATTAAGGCTCTATCCCTACCTCAATATTAAACACTTTATGACAAAAATCTTCTTGCCTGAATGCCTTTCTACCAGTGAACCACTGAAGAAACCGCAATCTTAGCACTAAGCATATAAAAAGAAGTTTTTTGGTTTGTTTTATATGTTTACTGTTTCTTCTAATTTTCACCCAATATATTTATAAGAAGCTTAAGAACTATTTGGATTTAAAAAATATATCAATGGAAAATATATACTGCAGATGGTCTTCTGGCAATGGTGGCTAAAGAAATGGTTATTTAAAAGTAATGAATGATATCAAACCAGAAATTATATCTTTGCATTGTTATTCACAGTAGAAATTTAGTTCCCCAAAATATTTCCCCATTTTTCAATGTTGTATTGAAGACTAATAAAATGTATCAGCACTATCAAAGCTAATGTTAAATGTAAATGTCTTTTTTTTTTTTTTTTTTTTTAATCATTTCACCAAGCAAGGCATTCCACTGCCACTATTGCGCATGGGGCTACATAGGGGAAGGTAAAGAGAAGGAGTGGTTAGATATAGGAAATGTCAGAAGGAAGGTGATAGATGGGTAAGGATACCGAGGATGAGGGTTGGGCAGATGGGAAGAGTGTTTGAAAGAATGGGAGCGAGTTAGTGTGTTAGGAGGTGTCTATTGACCTTACATTTAAACTCCTGGAGATTGTAGCCGTCGGGGAAGCAATCATGTGGAAGGGAATTCCACAGTCAGGAAGTGCGAGAAAAGAAACTGTTGGAGTAGAAGTTGCGGTTGCATTTTATCGGTTTCACTGTAAAAGGGTGGGATCCAGGTGCCAATCTAGTATCTCGTGCAAATTCGTATCTAGGGGGCAGCAGTGATCTAAGTTCATCAGAGCAGAAGCCGTGAAAGTATTTATAGAAGAGACACAGGGAAGCCACGTTGCGTTGGTGAGAGAGAGACTGCAGACAGTCTGCCAAGTCGGTATCAATCACATTACAGACCCTCCGCTGTACCTTGTTGAGAAGCCCGAGGAGAATAGCAGGGGCACCCGACCAGATATGGCAGTATTCAATATAGTCATATAGTGTTTTACTCTTTGGGAGGTAAGCCTGGTCCATGCTAATGGGAGGTAGGTGTGATTGTCTATGATGGTTAATTGATAGCTTCATTTTAGAAGCATTAAAATTTACGAGCCATTTCTTACCCCAGTCCACTCCGGATTGGAGGTCCTTTTAACATTAAGATAAAAATGCAAACCATATAAAATTATTGTTCTTTGTTGAAGATAGACGTTAAAAGATAACAATCTCAGGATACATGGAAGTATTTGATGCTCTGAGTGAATTGTTAAATAATAAGCTTTTAAATTGAATGCAAATTGTTAAGTTAATAAGTGGGAAATAATGAATGCTGCTACACTTGTCATTGTGGACCATTTATAAATATTGGTCAATAAATTAAATCATAGACTGAGAAAAATGATTTCTTTCAAATCTATCTTAGTCATTTCTAGTGAATCTAAAAGAAGTAGATATTAACTCTCAAGGAATACAGACTGATGAATCCTTTAAGACTATATTTAAATTAAAAATAACCAAAATGAAGCTTTGTGATGAAACAGACAAAAAATCAGGTTTCAATTGGTTTAGATAAAGTTTTCTCATCATATTTGGTAAATTGTGGCTTCAGAGTAGTAAGCAACTTACCCCTCCCCAACTCAAAAATGTAGCCAACTTGATGTCACAAAATAAAAAGACTTAAGATTGGAGCTTGTTAAATTAAAATCTAGATGATTTATAGCAACACCATGCTTAGAGGTCTCATGAGATTATAAAACTTAGAATTTGTTATATTTTCTGTTGGTATGGTAAATTTAAAATGATATAGCATATCATATTTGACAAATCAATTCTAGAACTTCATTAAAATATTTAGTTTTTATTTAAATGATTTTTCATTGATTTCATTTTTTTTTTTTCTTATTTAACAATGTATTAAATTTTTTATTTAGAGGGAATTTACCAAAGTATGATATATTTGGTTGATAGAAAAGAATTGTGAAAATATAGGAGATGATACTTTGAGACATTATTTATATTTAAAGAGAAAAGAACATTTTATATTATGCTAAGTGGGAACATTAATTTTTCTTTCCTTTTTTAGCTGTCAATGTGGCATGGAGTAAAAAAAAGTTACAAACCATTTCTCTAAATGGAAGCTGTTCTTGAACCAAATACCAAGTATCTTGCAAGTGGAGAAACCCCAGAGAAGGTAACTCTTCCATGTGCATCCCGACCAATTTATCATGCTTAATATTGCTCTTGTATCTGTCTGATAAAATCTGATTTTTTCTGTGGCATTTTCTAACACTTTCCTCTTAACAAGTTTACCTTCACTATGGTTTTGACAAACTTGCATAGAAAATGAATCCACTTGTGAAAAATAAATTGAATTCTAACTGCACACACCAGACAAGATCTCTCTTATCAGATTAGTGTGATTCTTGCATCATAATATACATTTGGAGGCAAATTGTTTTGATCATCCAGCCCCACTGTTTGACTCTACTATGAGACTATCCAGTACATTCTGTATTCAGTTTGATCTTTGCCAATGTCTTTACACAAAAATTTTGCCATTTAGTGAAATATTGAAGAATTCAATTGTCTGAACCTTTTAATACCACTGTCAGGAGTCTTGAAGCATTGTAGATGTTTCAAGAGCTTTCAATTCTTTTCCCATTTGGAAAGAATACCACTACAAAGTTACAAATCTTAGCACTTTCATTCCCTGCAGCAGAAGGTTCTAGATTTTGAACACATTTATTGTGGCAGAGTTTCCTTTTATTTTTATTTTTTTGTGTACATGTTTTCAGGGAATTTGGTGCTGGTAGTGTTAGTATTAGTACTGACAAGTTCTCATCCTCTCAAGTGTTTCCAGATGATGGTATTCTTACAATTTGAGCTGTTTAATTGGACATGACATGAGTCCTTTGGTTTGTTGGTTTTAGAAGTCTTTATGGAAAGGAGGATAATACACAAATAAGGGTATCATTTTTAATGACTGACTGTTCACAATGTTCTTGTCAGTTGGAAATTGTTTATGATTTTAATTTCTCTTTTCATTTTTTTTTCTTTTTTTTTTTTTTTTCAAACTTTCTTTGATGGAGATTTTTTTTTTATACTGACATTAGATCTGTTTTTAATTAAAGGTTCCCTATGCCACTTTGTCAGTATCGACTGCACCATGTTTATATGGGTCTTCAAATGTCACATTTTACACTTTATTTTCCTATCTTTTTTGTCTCTAAATATCTCCTTTTAATTTGTATTATGTTTTTGTAGAAGATTTTATGGCACTGATATGGCAACATTGATAGTTGGAACATTTTTCACTAATCTTTATGGTTGCAAGTTATTTTGATTTCAAGAGTCAGTATCTCTAAGACCTTCTTTTCCTAGTAATTCATGAACATATGACCAGTTTACCCTCAAAAACAATATGGAAATCTACTTGTAGTGTTAAATACAGACATTTTGAAATGGTATGTATGGAAAGGTTTGGCATCAATCACATCATGCCATCATTTCACATTCATGTTATCAGAGAACCTGGAAGCACAGTATATGTCATTACCTTTGTTCTTTATATATATATATATATATATATATAGTGTATCGAGGCAGCAGATAATTTTCTAAACCTATACTGTTAAATATGAGAGACAATGAATGTCTATTATGTTTAATCATGAGTCGTTCTAAACATTGTATTTTGGCTTTAATTTCTGGTGAAAATAAAGACAAAATTTCTCCAACATTTGGATAATTTTTTATTAAGTTGGTTCTAAGCTTTCGGCTCACATTTTAGCTAAGAATATCGATCAAATTACACAACTTGAAAACAAATTTGAAAGTTACTCCGTCCTCAAATTTACATTAGAACATAATACTAATAACAAAGTCCCATTCCTTGATGTATTTATTGATTCTAGCACACATAGATTCACTACTTCTCTATATAGGAAACCAACTAGCATAAACTCGTGTCTTTTTAATTATAATAGTGAATACGATATAAGTTAGCTGTTATAAAACAACTTAATTTAACGCACACAATATCTTCTTCCAAATTCATATTTTATAAAGAATTACACAACATTAAGCAAACACTTGTCAATAATGGATTTCCTAATTCTGTTATTGATCAACAAATTAAAATGTATCTCAACAAAGTTAACAATAGCTCTAACAATATTGATAATATTAATAATAATGGTGTACATCAAAATAAACGTAACACTATTAACTTATACTATTGCAACCAAATACATAATAATTACAAACAAGATGAAAAAACTCTCAAAAACAGAATACGTAGAAAGGTTAAACCAATAAATAATAATAATCAAATTAAGCTCATCATATATTATAAAAAATTCAAAACAATTGACCTCTAATAACCTACAAGCACACAACTAAATCCTCTATAGAAAACCAATGTAGTGTATCAATTTACATGCCCATTCAGAGATTGTATCTCTGCTACTAATAATAAACCCACTACATCTATTAGTTTTATTACAACCATGCTCACCCGCAGACTTATCTGTCACCTTTCTGATCAGAGTACAATTAAACAACATTTCTTAGAAAAACATAGCCATGTAGGTAATATTAGACAGATTTTAGTCAACAATACAATAATCCTCACTCATACACAGTAAAAAGAACCTTCAGATATTGGAGGCCATCTACATTAAATCCAAACAACCCACACTTGATAAAACCACATTTAAATCTGGTCATAACACATTACATTGCATTTAAATATATGGTTCTGTTATCAATTCAAGCTCTCATGTAGTCTGATGTCATAGAACCGCATTACAAATTTACGAATTGCGTTTGCTATTTTTGGTAACTGTTATCGTTGCTTAGCAAAGTTTTATGTCAACACAAGATAAAATCGTCACTGATGGTGGATGTTTTTATGTTAATGTCCTTGTAACCTCTCTGAAGATGGCTCATTGAGCCAAAAGCTTAGAACCAACTTAATAAAAAATTATCCAATTGTTGGAGAATTTTTGTGTTTATTTTCACCTGAAATTAAAGCCAAAAAATGATGTTTAGAAGGGCCCATGATTAAACATAAGACATTCATTGTCTTTTATATTTAACAGTATATGTTTAGAAAATATATAATTGTTTCACCCAAGCAAGGCAGTACTGCCACTGGTGTGCAGTGGGGGGTTACATAAGAAGAGAGTAAAGAGAAAGAGGAACAGGTTACAGGGGTGTCAGAGACTGGGTAAGAGAAGGATGGGAACACTGATGTAAAGAGAACTGTGTGAGAGTAGAGTGGAAAAGGAGAACAACAAGATACAAGGGGTGTTGGGGAAAAGATGGGAGTCAAGGAGATAAGAGAGGCAATTGACATTGCATTTAAATGCTTGAGGATCATTGCTATCAGGGGAAACAAGTATACAGAAGAGAGTTCCACAGGCAGTAAGTGCAAGAAAAGAAACTGATAGAGTAGAAGTTGTGGTTGCATTTAATTGGTTTCACTGTAAAAGGTGGGACCTAGTTGCCAGTCTAGTAACTCGAGTAAATTCATGTGATGGGGGACACCAGGGAGTTGAGCTCGTCAGTGCAGAAGCCGTGAAAGTATTTGTAGAAGAGATAGAGGGGAGCCACATCAAGTCAGTGAGTAAGTGACTGGAGTCAACCTACCTGGTCGGGATAAACCACGTTACAGATTCTCTTCTGGATTTTGTTGAGAACCTTGAGATGAATAGCAAGGGCACCTGACCAGATGTGACAGCAGTATTCAATGCACAGGCAGATGGTAGACTTGAATATGTGCGAGATGGATTCAGACAAGGAAATTATCTTAACTAAATATTCTCAAGTTCCATGGTGGTATATGATTACCTTACAAGACACAATTTAAGGTTGTTTTTTCCTGGAAACAATAGACAGAAATTAGCTTAAAATCTGATTGTTGCACAGGGTACCACTAAACAGCTAAATCTATTTTTCATGATGTTGTTTAGAAAGTTTAATAAGGCAAAACACACATACACACATTGACCATAATTAAAGAAACATCAATGATACCTAGGAAATGCCAGATTAGTGGTTGTGTAAGATTATAGATGGTTATGCAAGATAAACACCTTTTAGCCCACAGCTAGCCACTTCTACATGAAAATATGTAAATTTGTACAAAGTGAATCAAAAATTAAAAATCACTATAAAAGTGAAGGATGAGTACTTATCTGTAATACAATGGGATGCTAAAAAGTTCTTGACTTAACTAAGAAAGGGTTTTATTTAAATTCTGGTGTTTGGTCAATTTTCATGAAGTGAGTTGGGTTGAAGACTTTTCAGTGTCTTTTTATAATAATATTAATATGAGGTGATTCCTAAAAATAATCAGGGTTATTTAAAATTATTTAATTTTCTCTATACTTCCAAAAGAATAATTCTAATTCAATGTCTGTCTTGGAGGAACACATTCCTTATGCATAATTCAATTTATATCAAAGAAACAAATCAATATGTGCTTGATATTGGATTGCAGCTGCCACATCATTTTTTGTCTTGATGACTTTTGTCATTTTATTAATATGGTACATGTTGCATTTTTAAGTTGTAACTGTAGTGCCAGATCACTCTCTGGTCACAACTTTGTTTCTTGAAATGAATTTTGTAGAAACACATTTCATTTTTACATTTAATCATGTGAACTCCTAGACAAACCACTTATCTTGGATATCTCATCAATAGTCCAATAACATTCATTGTTTGCATTGTAAACTTTTACAAGATTTTTATCTTATTGGCTTAATGATGATCAAACAGATTGTTGTTGTCTTTGAAGTACAAATACCAATAGTGTTTTATGTAAAGCTTATCATTTAAAAAATTCACAAAGAATTCCAGCAATTTTAACTGTCATTCTCCAGGAAAAAATTAAACTTCATATGCACTCTGTTCTTTATCATCCATCATGAAAATCACCAAATGTTCTTTGTCAAACATGTTTGCAAACACTAGAAAAAAGTTGCAGAAGACAAATCAGAACTTTTCTATGTTGTACAGTGACTCAGAAAAGTTTTTAATCCTGATCATGACATTTACTAGAATAATGTGTAACTGAATCCAGTTTTTTTTTTTTTTTTTTTTTTGTGGGAGTGTGTTTACTGATTCTTGTCTGTATTGTTTGTCATTCTTAATTATTACATTTTGATTTTATAATGACGACAAAAAAATAATGTGAAGGCATGTTTTTAAAAAAAAAAAATTAACATCTTTTCTAGTTTATTGCTTAGGTTATTCACCAGTGTATGATAGTAAATTCAGTTTAAAATTTATGGATAGAACATCAAAATAGTAGTTATTTACGCTAGTTTAGCCATACAAAACTTTACACACGCATATAAGCTTCATGTATAGTGCAACCCTTGAATTTTTTGCATGATTTTTAACCTCTTCCAAAAAAAAAAAAATACCGTTTACAGGGTGTGATGGGTAAATTGTTGTCATTTTATATTTTTAATTTTGCATGTGTGTGTTTTTGTTTTTGATTTTGTTGACTGCACAGTAGAATAGGGTCAATTGGGTACTGTTTGTGAGAAAAAGAGCACTATGATGTCATGCTGTACTGCTTGGCATTTGTGCTGGAAGCCCTGATACAAACATTTCGAGATGTTTTGGTGTCAATCTGGGCACAGTGCAGGAGATTCAGAAAGAGTTGGATGAGTCTAATGGCAATTTCAAAAGTTTGGCAACTCAAAAAACTCACTCTTATTGTTCTGATAAGAAAAGAACTCCTAAATCTGTTGGTAAAGGTCTCAGACTCAACATAGACCTACATCAATTGCCTTGAGGAGGTAGTGCTACACTAGATCAAGTAGGTGGCTGCTGTAAGACTGTCTGACAACAGGACTCTGCAACATGCCCACAAGTAGATCGTAGTCATAACTGTCAGACAATTTCTGCAACCACATCACCTCTTACATCTGGCTACCTACCTGCCCAGACTGCAACCCCCTTGATTATTATGTTTGGGATTCATTTGAGCTAGATAGCAAAAAAAAATAAAAACTCCTGAAGTCAAAGATTATGGCAGCATTCACCAACTTAAACAAGGAAACTGTCCAGAAGAGTTGCAGGAGATTCAAGCCAATGGCAATTTTAATGAATAAATTTACTCTAGTATTTAAAAATATTTTTATGTAATTTTGGTAAACATATCAGTTAAAATGAAATGTCAGTGTTATTCTCATTTTTGTGTAATTTAGACGACTAATTAACCATTCATAAAGATTTGCATATGACATAAAATGGTCTTAGTAAAACTGTCATAGTGAAAGCAGTTCAACAAGTTTAAACATGGATAGTTATTTTACAAATGGCACATTCTGTTATAATTTATAATTTTTAAAATGTACTATTAAAAAATATCAACTAAACTAATTATAAAAGTGATCAACATACAATTTCTTATTTATGAAGATCACAAAATAGCAGATTAGAAAGGAATAAGAAAACTTTTTTCATTTTGCTTTTTAAAACTGAATATGCTATTTATCTCCATTAAGCAATTACTGTAAAGTTGAGCAAGATATAAGATATATATTGATAAACATAATATCAAAACTTCTTAGCAGTAGATGCAGCTATAGATTTGATATATTCATTCCACTTCAGGTCAGTTGAAAAAGTGAAGCCAAGGTGGAACAGTGTGTTGCCCTCAAGAAGAATTGCATCAGCCATGCTGACGGCTGGCAGAAAAGTTTTTCTATAGTTGTTAAAGTAAAGCAGTTTTAAGTGGTATTAAAATTTACAAGCCAATTCTTGCCTGAGTTAACCACTGTTTGGAGGTCTGTTTCAAGTGCAATGGCCAGGTTTACTTTATCAGCCTTCGCAGATTTCCTATTGAGATGGAAGTAAATGATGGTATCATCTGCATAGATGCCTACTTGGGGACTGATGACATCAGGAAGATTATTGATGAATATCAGAAGCAGCCTAGGACCTAGGATAGAGTCTTAAGTGTTCGTGTGAACTGTGCTGGAAGGTTGCCTATTGAAAATGACCTTAATTTCACCATTTGTTAAGAACGATTGGATTAAATCAAACAATCATCCAAAAATACGGTAACCCTGCAAACCCTGTCAAACGCTTTCAAGAGGTCTAGAGCAACAGCTTGAGCTTTGCCATTCATATCAAGAGTCTGGTATACATATTCATATTGTTAAGCAATCATCAGCCATTGGGGGTGATAGATTTAGGTTTTTTATGCTTTGTTCCACACTCTCATAACTCTACCCTTTAGATATGCAACTTTTATTTTATTTTATTTTTTATTTTTTTCAGATATAATATTTAATACTCTTAAAAGATTTATTATAACTTAACAATAACATAGTGGTGCTAGAAAAGATGATTGCATTTTCAATCTTATGTCCCCCTGATGACTCATATCAATATATGAACTTGGATTTTCTCAAATCCTTGTGCTCACTTCCTCAAATAGAGGAGAGAGAAATGCTAGCTTTCTTTGTACGTTACACCCTGATTTCAGTCACTTAAGTGAGTTTTTCAAAAAGGGTTCTTCACATTGTTACAGTGTTGTAAACCTGAATTTGATTCGAATCTAGATTGAACACCACTGAATAAGCTTTATGTGTTAAATAGAAACCAATATATAAAGGGGAGAGCGAGAACATTTCTTTTTTCTCCAGAGAGTTAAAGGGAATAATTAGATTCAAAGGAAATGAAATATTGGTTCAATAAAGTCGTGCTTCTACTATTGCTCAATTTATTCTTAACAGAAAAAAAATCACTGTTATGAAAACACTTTGTGGGACCCACTGAATAATCTTGTGAGTGGTATTTTGTGCAAGCTTGTCCTAAAGGTTTTTATTACTAAGTTGCTTTCATATCTTAATAAGTTCCTGTCATAATATTTTCATAGGTCTAATTCTGTTACAAAAGTTAACTTGTATAATTTTACATTATAAATGCTTCATTCATTTTCTTACACACTATTTTCTTTTTAAGAGTTCCTCTAATCAAATGTGAACTATCAGGATATAAATATTATGAATCTGATAATTGTGTATCAGCTGTTATCTTAATTGCTGATGTTCATTTTCACTTCTATTTTAGCAAATGCTTTTTTTTATTATTATTGTTGTTGTAATTATTATTAATCATCTCAGCAATAAAGCCACTAGGATTCAAGATGTTACTGATAGTGAGAGGAACAGAAGAAAATAATGAGATGCTTGAAGACAGAAGATAACAATTGACATAGCATTTAAATTTTGAAGATTGTAGTTGACAGGAAAGCTGGAAGAGAGTTTCACGCACAAGAAACAATTAGCATAGAACTTATGGTTACATCTAGCAATTTCAACAGTGAAATTATGAGACTTAGATGCCAATTTATGCTAAATTTCATAAAGTTGAGGTACTGAAGAGGAAAGTTTATCAGAAAAATTACCATAAAAATATTCATAGTCAAAAGAAAGCTACATTAGAGCAGTGGTAATGTAACTGGAGCTGAGCTGCCAGGTCAGAACTGATAACATTGATGATTCTTTTTTGGATTTTGTTAAGAATAGACACATTATAGAAAGTTCAGATCAGATATGGCAACATTTGACACACGGACAAATAGTAGACTTATAAATGTGCAAGATAGACAGTTTTTTATGCAAGAATCTAGCATGACATAGTGAACTGACTTTCTTAGCAACAACTAATTCAATATAATTGTTCCACTTCATGTCAGTCAAAAACATGAAACCATGAAGGCACTATGAGTTTCTCTCCTGTAGTTTTAACATCAGCCATGCTGAGGTTAGCATGAAAACCTCCTCCTACTTGTTTGACTATACCTACACTTTCAGTCTCTTTGTTTTTTCTGTAGAGCTTATTACACCTGCAATTAATTACATTATTAGTTTCATATAGTATATAGGATAATCAAACATAAATGGTGTTTTTACATAAGAAGTAGGCTATAATCTGATCAAATTGAGGGAAATGGAGATGTATTTCTTCTTATAATGTCTTCTCTTTCTATTTTGTAACAATGTGCTACAGTTCATCTTAAAATTCAGAGTTTTATAAACAGTACAGAATTGGGCACTTTCATTCACCTCTCCATTCCATGTTACTCTCATTTAAAAGACTTTTAATGCTTTCAAATATGATTTATGAAAAGTTAGATGGGCAAGATGACCAGCAAAAATCCTGCAAAATTTATTAACTAATTACTGGACAATATCCAATTTTAACTCCCTTGGAGATGAAGTAGAGTGTATATTCAGATGAAAAATGCACCATTATTCAGTACTCAAATTCCAAAAGATGAATGACTTGAACAGTGCAACATCCTACTAAAACCAAATATAAAGTTCAATCCTGGAAATGTAATCTTTGTTGGTGTTTTTTTTTTTTTTTAAGTTAAACAAATGATTTATGGCATCATCTGAATAGGTATAGAGTAAGATTTGATATAAATATTCATTAGAAAAACTAGAAATTCTTTATTTGTTAGAAAGTATCGTACATTGGCTTTATTCACTAGAAAGGATGGTACTTCTGCTGGATATATTTGATCTAGTCAAAAGAGAAAAGTTTCTAGTTTGCAACATCAGAATAGCCAATATCTCTACAACTATGATACCAGTGATTTCTAAATAATATCAGTTCAATCACAAATTGTACAAAATGCATGATAACTTTGTTTACAAAAATAAAAATGGTATTCATATGTAATTTTTTTTATTTTTCTCTAAAAACATCATCTCTCTTACTATTAGAAAGAGTGATGGATCAATCAGAATTCATGGAATGTGCTGAATTGTTATAGTTTGTTCTGTTTGCTGGTTTTGCATTCTACTATAGCAACTGATGTATAGGGTTTCAAGTTACAAATTCTCTCTTTTATGGCCTATAAAAGTTGTATTTTGTTATGTAGCTTGTGTTCTATTCTGAACAAATCTACAATCAAAAAAGAATTCAAGAATTTATGTATTTTCCTTAAATAGCTTTTAAGAAAATCATTGACAGCAATATATCAACATAATTGAATACATAAGTATGTTATTGAATTAGGATTTACTTGATTTGAGAAAATTCTTAATCTAGTGAGACTTTAGAAGAATGACTGTTATAATATTGTTTAAATATAGGAATTATGATGTTAAATATTATTTTCATTGCTTATTGTTTGTTATTTCTGAGTAAAAGCTTTTTTTATTTTTGTTTTCATTGATACTAGAGGGAAGACTTAGGCCAAGCAATAAATACTATGCTAGTGCAATATAGATTGGCAAATGTTTATTGTGGACTTCAGCAACTTGAAGTGGAATTGTTTCTGCAGAATCATTTGAAATTGAGGCTACTTGTATCCATCTAGCAATTTTCAAATAGGATAAAATTAATAAGATAAATTATTTAAGGTATTTGCTAAAATTTTCATCCAAGAGTGAAATTTGTGATTACATATTTTGCTTTAGAAAATCCCTTAATGATTACTAAATTACATGTGTGAATTTTGGATGAGTGTGTGATTTAAACAGTTTTATGGAATAACCATATTGTGTGCTTTTTATATATTTAATATAAAAAGTTTGCTTTTACAATCATAAAGTCTTGTAAACTTTTATAAGAAAAAGTGACATAAACCAAAAGGAATCCACAGCTATTCAAAAAATTGAAACCAGTTATATTTATAATTCATTGATAGTGACAAAAGATTTCATGTGTTAGTCTATTAGTAGAACTCAAAATCAGATTGTAATAAATCAATTATATTTTAAGATTTTAAAAAGTTGAAATGGTTTAAATTTGATTTATTGCTACCATGTATTTTATTAAACTACTTGTATGTAAAATAACTACAATTATCTATCCAGAGATTTCATTTTGTTAATGCATTTTATCTAAATGTATTTCATTAACAAACTCAAAAGTTTACATTCATAATTATAATACCTTTCTATTATTGACAACACTTATTTGTATAGCTTAGTGATACTCAATAATCATAGCTTATTAACTATGATTATTGAGTCCATGAATAAAACATTAAAATGAAAACCACAAGGTTCACAATTTAAAATCTCCCATATCATTTGGTAATATTTTATGACCTATAACAAAAAAGGAAAGCTAAATTTGTGGCAGCTAACACTTCATTACTGCCTGTTCATATCTCACCAAACTCTCTTTAATTTTACTGCAGAGAGGAGATTTGCCCATGAAATATATCAGTGAAATAATCTGTATACGTATCTGTAATAATTTATTTTTTATTATGTTCACCTTATACAAGTCCCAAGGGCCACTCAAGGTAGATGGTTATTGAAGTTGTATGAGCAGTAAGAGTAAGAGGCATTGTTTATGTGGATATGTGTGAAAGATAACAGTTAATCCTAGATTTGAAGGAGCTAAGATTGTAGCAGTTGGGAAAGCATCCTCTAGGATTCTGTCCTAAAAGGTAAAAGTTTTTGAAAAGAAGCTTTTGAATACAAAGAGAATAAATGTGATTCACCTCAATGTACATGGTATGGTGTGGTGTGTTTTATCTGGGAGAGCTAAAGTTAGTAAAACTGAGAAATATAGCTTAAATTAAAAATTTTCCATAGAAATAGTGACAAAGTAGCAAGAAGTTTATATTATGTTTGTGGGAAAGGGATTAAGGTGAAAAACAATTCATCACCCACAAGGATGCATAGATACTTTTGGACCCATTCGAGTGTTTTTAGTGATGGATTGTATATATCGGTTTCATTTGAGGTCTGGAATTAGTCCAAATTAGGCAGGGAGAGAATGTTCATTTGTGATAGACAGAAATACAGGGTCTACTTGGTGATAATGGAATGTTACAAGTTTGGTTTTTTGGCCGGTTTTTCCTCAATTGAATTGTTAATGCTAGGTTAGAATTGTAGATCAACTAGTAGCCTGGTCATTTAGATTTTTGTAGGTGCACACAGATACCATTGTATCATCAGCATAGATGTTCACAAGAAATTGGAGTAATAGTTTATTCTTGTGAATATAATTAATATGCATGTAAATAAAATATAGAATAGTATTGTATAGTTTTTTTACATATCTGGTTAGGTGATATTGTTATTAAAACTATTGAAAACTAGATTTACTAATAAAAAATTGAAAAGCTAAATACAAATCATTTTGCACAAAGATTTTAAAAATAAATTTTAATTTTTTTATGTATATAAAATATTATGTAACATGCATATTTTTAAAGCATGCTTGATCATACATGACATTATCAGAAAATGAGAGTGATGCCTAAATTTACTATAAAGTCAACATTCCTAAAATTAGATAACAGACAATTAGACAACATTTTTAAGATTACTGAGTACATAAAAATCATACAACAATAAGGTGCTCATGTCATTTTCTTAAATTATGTTTTACAGGTAAAGTCTTTGAAGAGCAACAATCAGTATGTCAAGACCTGTCAACACCTTGTCAATTACATAAAACATGGTGATGTCAGTTTTAAAAATGTTTCTGTATTATTTTAAACTTAAAGTGAATAATATTTTTTCAAATCAGCCAATATTTTTCAAATAAAATTTCAGAGAATATATTTTATTTTATTTTGGGGAGATTTTCCAATATGTGAAAATTACATTGTAAAAAAAAAAATGCGCTAATAAGCTATTTTAGAAACACTTTAAATAAAAAAGTTGATTTCAATCAATTTCTGTTTGAAATTTCTATTTTTGCTTACTGAAAATTTAATTCTTTAGCTTTCAATTAAAGCTAAAATGAGATCTTTAAGAAAGCTTTTTCATTTATAAAAATTCATTTAAATAGATATTGAAAATTAGTGGAAGAACCTAGTGTTGCAAGATGTAGTTTCAAAGTTGCTGATATAGAGTTTAAAGTTACAAATCAAATATTCTACTTATTATTAAAGAAAGATTTAATTAGTTTTTATAATTACTTTTAACTTTAATTGTAACAATAAGTCAAACAAATAAAGACAGTTGACATTGAAAATCAGTGTCAGTCAGTTAAGTGCCATGCGCGATACACGCTTTGGGCAATCATGTCTCGAAAGAGACATGACTGACTGGGCAGAATATTATCCCGCAGTAGGTTGCCATTGCTTTCTGCGGTAGACTGGTTGCCGACCAAGGCTATAGAACCCAATCCGTCCTGTTATTTAACCCATAACTGGAAGGAAGAGACGGATTAATACCTTTCCCAAGGGTATTTGCGCGTAAGTGAATGAATGCAAGGAATTCAACTGGAATTCGAACTCGGTTCCCCGATTTCTCGTTCCGAGCCGATATCCACTGCGCCACAACGCACATCCGAAAATCAGTGTAGTAGGTATAATTTATTTTTAAAATGCTTTTCTTTCAATTACCAATTATCACTCACCAGTTAAAGTTACTCTGACTGCTCTTCAACCTCAGAGTTTGCACAGAATTTTCTTGTTCATCATTTCAAAACAAAATGGTTTTATTTTTAGTTTAATAATTCATTCCGTCTTAATTTATTTTTTTTTAGTTTCCTATGGAAGATTAGTTTGAATTAATACTTCTGTAAATTGAAACAATGAATTGATGAAAATGCCTTTACAATAAACAATGATTTGTTGAGGAAAAATGAGTTTGTAATCAGTTTTAATTGAATAATTTAATTATTTATTTTTATTAATTCCAAAAAATGCAGTCTCTTGAGTGCTTAACAGTTTTATTTTTAGTTTTTCAAATAACATGGAATTTGTTCAAAGCAATTCATAAATGATCCTAAAATCTAAGCTCACTTTTGTATTGAGTTTATTTTGCATTTTGTTATTCATTTTGCAGGCAATTTTTCATTATACTCTTGCTCTCTTTCCCTATTATCTTTTCTTCCTTTTTATTTCATGTTACTGTTTAATCCTTATAACCAGTAACATCCTGTGAATATGTAGTATCTATCTTCTAGCAGTATGTTTCATTTGATGTTAGGACAAAATGGCACTATTTATCTTTTTACTTGTAATGTTTAATATTTGTTTTTGTTTATTGAGCAAATTAATCTTTTTATACCATCTATTAAAACTTACATAGATACTTACCTTATTCCAAATTTTGAACTCTTTTTCATTAGTTTGTACTTTCAGCAAGGTAAATCCAACTTTTTCATATTTTTTTTATTATATCAACTAACAGGTGATTTTTGTTATTTTTTCAAGTGATAATTCCATCTTAGTGTGAATTTAAACTAAGAATTTCAGATTTTTCTGTCTCTTTTCTGTTTTTTTTTTTAATTTTTTTTTATTTTTTAGGTATTTTGTTTAGAGTCTTGAATTTAGAATTGTATGTTTTAATTGAACTGAAGATAAATTTAGGATTAAAAAAAATCAAATGAAAAATCTGATTTTGGAATTACTTTTCAAAATATTAGAATTACTTCTCATAACTGGTTCTTACCTTCTACAATAGAACAGATTTTTCAAAATTGATGCTTAGCTTAAAAATTAAAATTGATTTCTTTCTTTCTTGAATCATTTGAAACTTAACTAAGTATTTATTGACTATCTACAAAATTGTTGCCTGATTTGATCCATTAAGTGCTGTAAAAGTTAATCTAGTCATTACTACTGTAAATGAGTAAGATGTCCATCAGTTGTTTTACATTTGTAGCTTTACTTAAGTAGGTTAACAAAATTATTTAAATCATTTATTTTTTTTCTAACTTACAAAATATTTTGTGGTTTGATTATGAAAAATCAGTTTCATTTTTAGCAAGTATTGTTACTATTCACAGAAAGATCTCAAATTGATTATATTTTATTTTAACCTCGCTACATACTGTAAAAGTAAATAAAAACAAGGACAAAAACATGAAAGAATTCAAGAATTTAAAACAGTAAAGGCTTGTCCGTAGCTATGAAATGTGTGAGATGTCATAACTATTAAAATCGGTGTCCTCATACTGCTTTCAATCCATTTAGATTCTGGCTTTCAACAGGTATATAATTTTAGATTTTTCTATAAATTATTTCTTAATAAATTTAGATAAGTTCTTCAAATGAAAGAGTGAGGTTACACAAAAATTTTCATTTAATATAATCATTTTTCAAGTTTTGTTTATGTTGCACCCTATTTTGGCTAATCTATTATACAGCCTTCTTCAGGTGTACAATACTTTAGGAAACAAAGTATGTCTATAAGTGGAAGCACATTCATTCAATTGTAAATTGAATTACCTGTGCTGATAGAAATGAGTTAAACCAGTTATATTAACCAACATTTCATTTCTGTTTGCCAACTTTTTTTTTTTGTGAAAAAAGGAAAATGGTACTCTCTTTTTTCTTATGGAAGGCTCTAGATTGGTTTAACCAAAATATTATATCATTAACATAGTGTTCAACTGTATTTGCGAAGGCTTGGTTAGTTTTGGCATAAGGCTCCCTTCCACAAGTAGCACCCAGTGAGAATAGAACAGGTCTGATTAGCAACCAGACTAACTTACTAACCATTATACCAAGGTATCCATTTGTTTACTAAACTTAGTTTGACACAAGGCCACAATTATGGGGCACCCAATAAAACTTGCATTTATGTACAGCTTGTTGATCATTCTATTATAATATGGCACCTGCAAATCTTGATATTTCTTAGTCAATATTTTAAAATATTTTACACTTTTCTTTTTTTTTTTTTTTTTTAGTCTGCTGATAGCCAAGCTATGGAGGGTGGAGGTGACCACCGAGAAGCTCGGCGCCCTATGAATTCTTTTTTTATATTTTGCAAACGACACCGAAGTATAGTACGTAACCATCATCACAACCTGGATAATCGAAGTATTAGTCGTATTCTTGGTGAGCTTTGGGCTACTTTGGATCCAAAACAAAAACAGCAGTACACTGCAACTGCTAAACAAGTAAGCTTCCTTCATTACTTTTAAGATATATTATGTAATGAAAACACTAAATTTAATGCTTGATCACATTCTCTTACAAATATATGCTTTAAATATTTTGATTATTTTTATTGGACTGGGATCGCATTTTAGTTTTGGTTATAGAATTTATCTATACTCACTTTAGTAATCAGAGGCAAAGGTATATGTAGCCTTTTATTTGAAAAAGAAATCTAGGAAATTCTGTCTATTCCAAGAATTTAAATGTAATTCATAATGTGATATTTTAGAATTCATAATAGACAAAAGTGTAGAAAATCACTTAATATATTTTGCTTATCCATGAATATAGGCATATTTTTAGTCAGTAACACTAAGAATTGAATATAGAAATTTATACTAAACCCAGTTACCTTTACATAGAGCTGACTGTTTGGTAAAATGCTGATATTAATAATAGGCTTTGAAAAGGTAAGATTCTGACAGATTTCAAAGAAACATTAGAATTTAACTGTAATTGATAATATCTGAATAAATAAATGTTGGGCAATGTTTAATCTTTGTAACTAGAAAATATATTGTCAAAAGAACAGTTATTCTCTTGACACTGCTATTACTGTATACACTTTTGACTCTCATGGTAATGTTTATATACAAGATTATAAAAATATGGAAACCAAGTACAATACGATATTTATCATTTAAATAAAGATTTATTTACCATTTATAAAGAAATAAATTTCAAAAAAAGTTTTTTATTTTAAAAAAAATTATGAAAAAAATTACAAAATTATTAAAATATATAAACCAGCTACAATGCAAATTTAGCAGTAAAAATTAGATATTCTGTAAACACAGGGAAAACTTTGTCCACCCAATGAATAAGAAGATACACGCTCAAAATAGTGAGTGTTAGTGGACTTGTTTAAAATCTAAAATTCATACAATCTATGGTTAAGAAGAGATGCTCTCAAAGGTATTTCAGTGAATTTATATGCCAAAAGCAAATGAAAGAAATGTCTCTATAAGGTATATGTAGCCTTTTTTTTTTTTTTTTTTTTTTTCAAAAATCTATAATTAGTTATTCATGTTTAAATTTTCTTGTTCAGGCATTTTTATAAATTTATGAATAACAAAATTTCTTTTCATATTTATTTCATAATGATAAGTAATAAATATTTCATTATAATTTACAAATTTTTATAATTTTGTAAATAAAATTTTCTAGTACATAAATAATCTAATAAATAAATATTACAGCTAATAGATAGTGTTTAATATTGTTGGGGAACACCCCTTTTTACACATAAGAATGGACTCGCCTGATGTGTACATATAATCCTGCCTATACAAAGAACGGCAGTGATTGTCAAAGGGAGATGTAGAGCTGATTAGTTGTACAGCCGTTTAGTTGGTCAGTAAGGATATAGACTCATTACCTGGGCATACTTCTTCACTACAAGATTGTATATATTTATTCCTACTAACAGTATTCCTAGTATTCCTGAATTGACTAACCAGTGTTCCAGTTAGTATATTTTTGTTCAATATAACTTACATTTTCTATCTCAATATCTATTTTTGTTATTATTTTGTTTGGTTTCTCAACAAGAATCCACAACAAATGTCTTTGTCAATTTTCTAGAATAAAAAAAAGTATAAATCCATTTTCATATGTTTGGGTTTTATTAAAATTATAATCATTGCTTTTTAAAGGGATAAACATTGCCAAGGAAGTCATTAGTGTATACAGTAATAGTGGTGTCAAAGGAATTTTGACAGTTTTTCTTTTTTACATGCACAAAGTGTTTTATTTACTCTTTTGCATTCCTCTGATTTTGTTTTTCTATTGCAGTACAAAGATGCCTTTCTTAAGGCAAATCCAGATTATAAATGGCATAACAATGACAAATCTCATTTGATGCCAACTAATAACTATGCTCTGAATCAAGAGCTGACTGATCCTGACAAAAATCATGAAAAAAGTGAGTAAGAAGTTTTTTACCTCATTGTCAAAAATTGGTTTGCTGTATTTTTAATACTTGCTTAAAGGCTACCAAAAGTGACCATTAAGCTCAATGTCAGATCACTTCCTAATTTGTATTATAACTACTATACCTATATTGTAAAAATCATAGTATGTTTTAAGTACTTTGTTAATGCTATTAGGTTTTCACAAATGAGTTAAATTTATAAAGGAATCAACAGTGCTCTTCTCAGCAAAAAGTTAGACATTGCATAAAATAAAATATTACTTGGTCTATTAATTTAAGATTATATACAAATATGGGGGACTACTCTGTAATTGGCAGTCAGTTTTTATATAAAATATTTTTTTTTTACAAAAGAAAGGTATTATTTTATGAGTTCCATTGTTTTTATACAACAATTAATAATTTTTTATTCTACTGTTTTTATTTCCAACTTTTGTAACAAAAACAAGCATAAAAAACTGAATCCTTATTACAGCTATTAGTAAACTATTGCCCCTACACTAAAGCCTATAAAATCAATGCTGGCATCCACAAGAATTGATACTCTTTCTACTTTATATTAACAATATGTCTAAGAATAGCCTCAGTTTTTTTAGTTAATAAATCTATGCAAATGGATGATACCATGGTGTACGAGTACTCCTCCAAAAATCTAGATGACCTGACCTGGTTCTTATATCCAAATGGGGGAAAAACTGGCTTGAAATTTCAGTACCACAAAAACAAGCTGGTAATTGATTCTGATTAGAATTCAGTCAAGATGAATAGTTGCACTCTTAAAGGGTCTCAATGCTCCGAGCATACATTCATCTCAAACTTCAAGTGAAACACATATATACAGTGTATTTTCTTTATATTACCCTAAAAAGTTCCTGGCTTCACACATGCCTTGCTCTGTGCTTACAAGAATCAAATCAGACCAAAAATGGGGTATTGCTACCATATCTGGGCTAGAGCTGACCAGTCTCTCTTTATTTTTGATATAGTGTTTATGCAGCTTTGTAGGTGGTGTATTATTTTCCACTCTAAAACACCTTTTCAATCAGGCTTTCAATAAGTCTGGCAAAGCTTGAGCTGTTGCCCTGGATATCTCCCAAGCATTTGATAGGGTCTGGTACAGCGGCCTTCTGCACAAACTACAGGGTTATGGTATCACTGGACAATTGCTTGGTTTGATCCAATCTTTCCTATCAAATTGCATAATGAAGGTCGTCTTAAATGGGCATGCTTCCACATCCTACCACATGAATGCTGGCGTTCCCCAAGCCTCTATCCTAGGCCTGACACTCTTTCTGATCTTCATAAATGATCAAATCCCAAGTAGGTGTCTACGCTGACGACACCACCATTTACTCCCACATGAGTAAGAAATCTGGCGAGGCAGACAAACATAACCTCGCTGCTGATCTTGAGAAAGAGCTCCAATCTGTGATAGACTGGGGTAAGAAATGGCCTGTAAATTTCAGTGCTTCTAAAACGAAGCTGCTATCTGTCAACCATCACAGACAGTCTCTCCTGTCTTCCCATAAGCATGGACCAAGTGAGTCTCCCTGAAAGCAATATACTGCATCTCCTCGACCTCACCCTCTCTTCTGACCTCAAGTGGAGCCATTACATTGAATCAATAAATAAATTCACTGCTAGCAATGTTGGTTCATTTTGTCGGGCCAGGAAGGTTTTTCCACCTGAGTCTATATGGCCCATATACAAATCAACCATCCAACCATGCATAGAATACTGTTGTCATATCTGGTCAGGTGTCCCTGCTGTTCATCTCGGGTTTTCGACAGGCTCGAAAAGAGAATCTGTAATGTGATCAATCCAGACCTGGCGGCTTGACTCCAGCTACTTTCTCACCGGTGGGATGTGGTTTCCCTCTGTCTCTTCTACAAATATTTTCATGGCTTCTGTTCCAACGAACTTAGGTCACTGGTGCCCCCTCCACAAGAATTTACTAGAGCAACCAGACTGGCAACAAGATCCCACCCTTTTACAGTTAAATCTACCAAATGCAGTCAACAATTCTACACAAGCAGCAGCTTTTCTCGCACTTCCTGCCTGTGGAACTCTCTTCTGTATACTTGCTTTCCTGACAGCTACAACCTCCAGGAATTTAAATGCAATGTCAATTCCCATCTCTCATCCACTTGACTCATCCTTTCTACATCATCCCATGTATCATGTTTTTTTCTTCTTTCTCACTCTACTTTCGCAACTGTCATCACATCTGTATTCCCATCTTTCTCTTTGCTCTTTCTCAGACACCCCCTGTAACTGGTTCAGCTCTCTTTTCGCTCTACTCCTGCTTAAACTTTTACTCTCTTATGTAATCCCCTGGGCATCTGTGGCAGTACCACTTTGCTTGGGGTGAAACGATTAAAAAAAAAAATAACACAATCCATTCATTACTGTATAGTTATTTCCATGGAAAATGTTCTGACAAGCTACATTTCTTACTTATAGAATATTTTATTAATTATTAATATGTTTATTTAATCTATGGTATCATGGGTAGGATTTACTGAACAATATATCATTAAAACTTACATTTACTATAATAATTTAACATGATACAGCAGCTACTAAAAGTATTACACACTGAAAATTCATTAGTAAGTACACTTATTGTGCATGCATTCCCTCTTGAAGAACTTTTGATGATGAGTGTTTGTCTTAGTGAAAGAAGATAAATGATATCACCATAGTAATATCAGTGCTTAAAAATGGAAATTCATGTTTTTTTTTTTTTTATTTGAAATTTATACAAAGCAAATTTTACCACTTGGTCTGTATATTGTGTATTTCAGTTCAAGAAGAAAATGATTGTCAGTGGTTAAGGATTAATGCAAGTGTTACTGAGAGAATAGGGTTATTATCTGTATAATGTTTCATTTCAGTGGAATGTTACAATGAAAGTCCTGATGATAGCAACAACATGGATGTTCTATTTATGGCAATACAACAAAATAACAAAGATTTAGCAACACAAGTACTTAATGAAAATAAAAGTGACCAACACATTGCAGATGCTGCTGCAGAGGTATGTCAGTTTGTTTTATTTTTAAAATGGCACAGTTATCCCCTTGCTCCTTTTGTTTATGTTTTACTAGCCTGGTAATGGTTATATATAGTTCTTGAAGTGAACCAACTTTAACACAAGGCCAGGCTTTTGGAGCATCCTCTGAAGATGAAATATTTATATTTGGCTTGAATGGGTTATCATACTATCACTCTACATAACCAAATGCATATTGGTTTGTGATTGTATTTTACTTTAATTTTTAAAAAATAGTTAATATTTTAGATTATTAAATGTTGACTTACTAAGACGAAATTTTTTCTCACATTTGCATTCAGTGGCTTATTTTAAATTGATTTACTTTGATTTATGCTCTCATTTCATTTTTTTTTTTTAGACTTCTATTAAAATGCAGACATCTAACCTCTTAAATTTTTTAGTTTAATTCAGTGTGTATATTTTAAATATATCTTCCACGTCTGTTTTCAGACCATATAAATCTCTGTAGGCTTTCTGATTTGTATAAATGAGCAGCATCAAACAACTGTTAATCAAATGGTTGATGTAGAATTTACAAAACAATTTTCAATGCTTTGTGACTAAGACCATCGTTACTCATCCAATACTTTTCACAGGTTATCAAACTGTAACTCCGCGTCTATGCAAGGGAGATAACAACCACGTTTTTAGGTTTTTTCTTTTTATATAAAATGACAATCATAAGGCATCATGAATGAAGAGTAACTATATTAGTTTTCCTAAAGTTTCAGCCGTTCAGTAATTTTTGTTTTATATCATGATAAATATAACTAAGTTCAAATTAAGTATAATTGGTTAAGTCTCTATCCTATATGATCACATTCTTAAAATTATTTGGATAACTGAGTGTTTCTCTCAAATTACTATAATTATTTTAAAACTACTCATAATTATAAAAGTTATTGACATATTTAAACTGTGCTTTTGGAATATTTTAAAGTATTGTTATTGAATAATTAGCATCTTAGTACTCAATACCTTAGTAAAAAAAATTTCTATCTTTAGATGATGAATTTTTCTTTTGTTGCAATGTCACAAATTAGTATTTTCATTAAAAAAAAAAATCTCTGTTTATTTATTCAGTCTTCCTTATTAAATCAGAAGAATGTTTGCTCATCAACTACTCTAAAGAATAAATCAGGAAATGAGGATGAAAGCATAGAGTACACAGTGAAACAGGATTGGACCTATAAAGATGAAGAAAGCTGTATTCACACCCCGCACAGCAAATTCCCTGAATATCCTGCCAAAGACTCCTCACCTTCCACATCAAGCCCTACCCACACAAGCAAAGATGGCAATGAATCTGATGGCAGCAAAAGCCATCAAAGTGATGCCAGTGGTGATGTCAACTGGACAAAAAATAGTGGCTTTGATAATTGCCGACAAGCTGATTACATATACCGAGAAGTTCATGTGCCGACACGTAAATCTAAGAGAACAAACAAAGGAGCTATTTATAAGAATCTTATTGCCACTGGTGCATTACCTGCCTCCCGAGAACGATTAGCTGAGATTCAAACCATCTACAATGTTAATTCAGATGATGGGTAAGTGTCTCCAGTACTTTGGTATATTTTTGGTGTTGTAAACTTTCATGTTGCTCAGATTAAGTAGCTGTCATTATTATAACTATTCAACTTATTAAGAATTTTTTCTGGCTTAAAAACATTCTAAAAAATTATTTTCTTTTGATTGTATGAAAGAATTAATGGTAGTAGATGGAGTCATTTCATATGTTAATGGATAATAAAAGGTTTACTCTGATTTATATATGCATAATATATTTTGGTATAAAAAGTACATCCTATATTTTGATTTTAAATATTCCATTATAATTTTACTTGATCCCCTCCCTTTGTTAGGTCATCCAACCATTACACCCTGTTAATAACTCAAAAATGAACTGTTCTGTTTTGATCATGTGGAGAAAAGTTACTACTTGGTTTCAGTGAGAAATGAAAGAAAGGAGATAGGGAGAGAATGAATCAGGTTAAGCTGATAAGAACAGATACTAAACTTTGATCTTAGCCAAAATGTCAAAGGCATGGTGACCATGAAAAATGCACCATTTTTCAGATACATCATCAAATGAGAGAAACCAAGTAAAACAATCACCAAAAATCCAGTTAACATAAATAAAATATCATTTGAATTTTTTGGAAAATATTATTAAGAGAAATACTCTTAAGATGAGGACTAGGCTAATTTGTATAAATTTCTTTCATTAAATAATTCAATTGAAAAATTTATTGGCAAATCATGATATATACTTCGTAACACTTGTGATAAAATAGTTGACAAATTTTCAGTTCAACTTTTTTAAAGAAATTTTTCATGTCTCTGAATTCTGCAACTACAACTTTTAAGAATTTTATTAAATTTGTTGGAAAGTTACTTGCTGAATAATTTTGAGAAATAAAAGAATTAACTTTTTTAAAAAAAAGCCCTGGTTAAACTGGAAATTTTCCACATGATTCCATAAAACACCCATAAAATATTCATAAAATAAGTTGCCACAATTATTTCACAAATTTAATTAGAAATATTTATGCTAAACTGTTTGAATTTGACCTTATGCAAATTTGGTTTTATTAAACACACCTTTATAAAATGTTATTGAAAAAAGCATAAAGAATGAGAAATACTGACTGGCAATTACAATAAGCCTTAGTTTTGTTTTATTTTTCATGAATAAAATAATGCAATATATATTAGGTTGAGTATTAAATAATTTGTTTTTGTTTACAAACATTATTTAAAGAATAAAGTATAATTACATTTTATTCAATTATATATTCATCATTATTTGCATGATTTGTTGTCACTTATCAGGTAGCTCTTTGATACTATTTCAGTAAAATTTCACAGGTTATGATATGAAAAAGATTTTTATGAACTCTTAAATCTGGTTTTCATTAGAGAATATTTTTCAATTTGTGTTAAAAATTTATATTTGTCTTTTATATACACATATTAAATTTGCTAATATAATATTTAAACTAGAAATTTGTAGCTTGAATAAAACTTCCAAAGTTGTCTTTTTGACATTTGTTAGATTAAGTCAACTTTGATATAATGTCTCATCAATGCACTGAACATGATAACATTAGTGAGAAAAGTAATATGACTGAAATAATTTATATTTTACAAAACAATTAATTTCTCTCAGTCTATTAACACTTTGACTGCTGCATTGTTATAACATTGCCTGGCTGTGCTGGCTTGTTATTTTTGAAGGAGTGGGAATAGGAAATTCTCGTTTACTGGAAATCACTAACTATAAACACGTTTTGACTGTGATTTCTTATAGGTGCCATTATTTTGGCTTTGATTGGATACCCTGCAATACAGACTAAATTAAATGATACCCCAAACACACAATATAATAAAAATATGTCAAAAACAAATTTATTGTATGCTACACATACTTGGAAATAGCACTAAGTGTTAGTTTATAACACAAACTCAAGAGACTAACTTTTCACAATATCTTGAAAAAAATATACATTGACAGCAGACAATGTACGTTTCTTAAAAGTGTATAAGTATGTCCTTAGCAGTGGAAGTGTTAACTAGAACACATGCTTTTTGTAGCATGATTGCCAGATGTTTGAAAACTTATTGCTACTAAATTTTGAACTGATATTTCTTTTCATTTTTAACATCAAAAAAGGCAAGGCTGAAAAATTCAATAAGCATTGGGCTTGCAAAAGTAGCCCAATTTTGGTCAACCTGACTTTATAGCGATATGAAACTTGAATATATCTTTCAGTTGTTTAGCTGTGTTCTACCTATTGTTATTTTCCCCCATGAACTAATAATGGGGGTCCCATCTTTCTAGTAACTTATTCAATACTTTATTGATATTTGTTATTTATGTATAGTCAAGCAAATAATTAAAAATAAAACAGCAGATATCTCTTAAGATATTCTTTTAATCAATTTTTACCTACTCTTCAGAAGTGAGATTAAAGAGATGCCATTCCATGAACAGCCTACTCGCAGGATAAAACGTACTGTTTCCGAGTCAGACACACATCCTGATAAACGTTATAAAACCGGGTAAGTTTTTCTCTTGTATTCAAAAAGCACAAACAAAAACAAACTTTAAATATCTTATACTGAACAGATTGCCTCTCTTTCTCTAATTACTATTACATTAATATTGATACTCACTTAATTGATTATAACTTTTTCCAAATTTTTTTATTTAATTAATTTGAAAGTGATTTCTATTTGATTAGCATGAAAAATAAGGCAATGTTTAACCTTTGTACACACAAAAAAATGACATGTCAAAAGATGGTTATTCCTCTGATATCGGTATTACTGTATGACTTTTGACTCCCTTGAAAATGTTTTATAAGACTATAAGTGAACCAAATACAATGTGATATTTATTATTTACTTTTCATAAAGATTTATCATTAAGTATTTTATAAAGTTATAAATTTGAAAAAGAAGACTTTATTCAAAAAATTATTTAAAAATTAATCAAAATAAATAAGCTAACTACAATTAAATATTTATTATTGACCATTTTATAAATGAAAACGAGTGTTTTATTCCTCATTTTATAGAAAATATCAAATATAAAACAAGACAGGTTTAATAAATATATATTATCTATTTTGCTTTTTAATAAACATTGCTAAATGTATACAGTAATAGCAGGGTCAAGGGAATAACTTTCCTTTTGACATAATTATTTTTTTTATACTCCAGCAGTGAAAGCTAAAAATTGCCAAAAATAGTATCTAAAAAATTTCCCATGTGGAAGAGTCTACATCCAGACTAGTTCAAATGTGTATCTACTTTGCATATCACTGTTTCTTATTGATTATAACAAAATTGTTACAAAATAATTGTACTTTGTGCTAGGACAGAATATAAAAAACAAATTAAGGGAAGCATTTTTTTTTTCTTCAAACCAATACCACAAATACTCTTAAGGAGAAATATTGAGCTTCAGAGTTTTAATATCAGAATCAAGATAATTTTTAATTTAAAATCATTACTAAGTACAACCATAAATCACTTAATCCATTTTATTGCCTAATTTTAAAATATTACTTTATCTAAGACATATTTGAATCTTTGGTATGTGCTGTTTGTATTTTTTTTTCTTAAGCATTCCTAGATAAAAAAAAAAAAAAAAAAGAATTAATAAAGTTTATTACTATTGGAAAAGAAAAAAAAATTCCCCTATCTTTGTTCTTTTAGAGAAGCTTGTTTATTTACAGTGAAATAGCCTTTGATAAAACACAATGTATTTTTATTTATTTTTGTCATACATTTATTTTTATTTATTCAGAGACTTTGATTTGGATGCAAAAATTGCCACTCTTCCAGCCTGCTCAATGGATGTTTTAGAAAAGAATCGTAAAAATGTTACCAGGCCAAAGTCTTCTCCAGAGAATTCACGACGGCCATCAGGAGGTATCAGTACTCATGGTAAGTGAATACTTTCTACTAATATCTATCTTGCTTATGCATGCATGTGTACACGCATGCACGCACCTCTCCTGACAAGTGGACTGAACAATTAAAAAAAGGTTTGTCTACAAAATTCTGGAGCCAGGGTGCTAAATATAACATCAATCAGTGAAGTGACAAATTTTATATTTGTATTAATTATATATACAAAGTGGACATTGAAGTCAACACCCAAAGGTGACAGTCTGTTTCATGCAAAGTGCAATCATCAGACTGTGTGTGTTGTGCTTTTGCTCGACTTTTTATATATGCCGGTCAGTGATGCATTGTATTATTCTAACAGTTATTTTGGTGGGTGTCGTTTTTAATTTATTTATTATTTTACTTGATTTTTTTTTTTTTTTTTTTTTTTTTTACAGTTTTTGAATTTTAAGCAGCATTGTAAAAAAAAAAAAATGTCATTTTGAGATAGATTTTGATTGTTTATTTAGTAGTTTGTTTTAGTCTGGGAAGATATTTATAGCTATTTTTTACTCAAGGCCTAGTTTACAGTTTTTTGAATAATTGTTGTAGGCTGATGTTTTCCTTATTTTTCATTTTATCATTTTTCTTCAGAGTTGTTAATGATGTATAAAAATTTATATATCATTATACCATATATATATATATATATATATATATATACACTCACACACAGTGCGATTACTAAATTATGCAAAAATGGAAATAAAACTGACATTTCATTTTTTAACAGATGTATTTACCAAATTTACACAAAATTATCTTGAAATAGTAAAGAGTAAATTTATTCAATAAAATCACCATTTGCTTCAACCACAGCCTCCAAATGACTTTGGAATCTCCTGCATCTCTTCTGGATGGTCTCTTTGTTTAAATTGCTGAATGCTGCCATAATCCTTGCCTTCAGTTCATCTTTGGTCTTACAGTGAGATTTGTTGATCTCTTGGTCAACTGCACTCCACACATAATAATCAAGGGGGTTGCAGTCTAGGGAGTTAGGTGGCCAGATGTATGGGGGGATGTAGTTGCAGATTCCTTTTGCCAAACATAGGTTATTCCAGCAGTCACTCTCTTGACCCAAGGAAACACTACCTCCTCAAGGCACTTGATATAAGTTTCTATGTTGAGTTAGAGGCCCTGTGGGAAGATGAATATAGGCATACTGCTGACATTACTAGTGATCTCTACAAATATCTTCATAATCACCATTAAACTAATCCAACTCTTTCTGAATCCTCTGCACAGTCCTTAGATTGACATCCAAATACTCTGAAATGTTTGTACTGGAGCTTTTGGCGTGAATCCCAAACAGTACAGCATACCATTTCCAAATTTCTGGTAGAGTGAATTGCATCATGGCACTCTTTTTGTTACAGACTGACCCTACTATACTCTGCAGTCAAGCAAAAGTTTTTTTTTTCTTTATGGTGATAATTTACCTGTTGCACCTTGTATGTATTTTTGTGTGTAATGATATACAACTTTTGTGAATGTTATTTATAGTATTGAGCAGTGAAAAAAAAATTATAAAGTTTATTTACTTAAAACTTCTGTTTTTAACACATTTTAGAAACATTTGGTGTTAAAATATATCTTATTGCTTTGTGGCTCAATAAAGACATTTGTTTTTTGTGATTGTAACTTGCAAAATATTTTTTGTCTTTTTATTTGCAGTTATGAAAACTGACATGCTTTTAGCTCCCCCACGCCGACAAAGGCATTCTATTACTTCCCCCATCATAGGTAGCCGTAAAAGAAAACAATCCAAGGACTCAATTATGAGAATTGTTCCTTTATCTGAAGAGTACAGGCATCGTCTTTCAAGTGAGTAACATTAATTATTTATCAGTTAAAAAGAATTTAAAATCTCATAATACTTATATAATAAATATGTGTAAATAATATATATATATATATATATATATATATATATATATAAAGTTGCAAAAACCACATCACAAAAAAATAAAAATAATTTGGTTTTATTAGTCTTGTTAGATATTTACTAGTTAAACATTCTTCTTTTATTTGGCATGTCCCTTTAAGACATTGAGAAAGGTAGCTCTCCACAACTTCCTATCCTTTGTAGCTCTTAGTAAGGTTTGTCTTTTCAGCCCTTCTCTCAGCTCTTATTCTGACATCCATTCATACTAGCTCATTGGGTAGGTTACTTCCTGCTTTCTTCTGTCTCTCTTGCTTTTTATGTTCTGTGGGTGTTATGTGTCCTAGAAATTTCAACTGTCTTTTTTCTTATTTTAAGTGTAAGTATCCTATTTAATATTATACTACCTAGAAACTTGTTAGCGACTACGAATGAAAAGAATTTATGCAATTTTAAATTAAAATATGTTTCAATTAAAAAATAATATTTTAATTAACACAAATAAAAACAACCTTAATCTTTTATCATTCAATATGCTCAAACCTGCTTCATAAATATTGGCTCTCAAAGTTTCACTGTTTGCAAGACTTCCTGTGTCATTTGCAATGATGTTCTTATATATTATAGCAGAGTATACATGGGTTACAGTGGGTTGAACATTGAGAGCCAATATTTAAAAAGCAGATTTAGGTGGGTTGAATACTAAAATCAGAAATTTAAAAAATAGATTCCGAAAAAAATTCTTAAACCTCAACAAATTTAAATTAAGCTTACAAAAAAGGATTACAAAATGATACTCTCATGCAGTATTCTTTCATCATAATAAGTTTGACCATAATTTTGACTTAAAAAATGCATTTTTAATTAAAAGGAAAAGAACAAGTGGTAAAGTGATAATTATTAAAAAAGTAATTAGTAAAACGGTAATAATTATTAAAACAAAAATGTGTTGAGAGTGAACTAATTTTAGAATCGTTTTCAATACGTTTATATTTTGGGTCATACAACATATCTCCTTTCCTCACAAGACTATTGCTATTGAAGCATGGGAGAATTAACAATAATGATAGAAAATGAATTAGATTAATTTAGTTATGCTAGACACACCACATGATGAGCACACCAAAAAAACCAATCGTGGAAACCCAGGATCTAGCATACAACCATGACAGATGGAGGAGAATGATGTGATTGATAGACAGCTCAACATGTCAGTGCCTAATGACTCTTTTCCTTCCAGGGTTAAGGGCAAAAGAAGTTACACTAGATATCAAGAATTTATATTTAAAGCTGTAACTTTAGATTATGATAAAATTGTAACTGACATTTCTACCATATATTAGACTTGACTCAATATAACCATTATATGAGATTCAACTAAAAAATCCAGGGTTTTAAAAGTGGGGGAAAAGAGAAAAAAATAAGTTCCTTCTTACATTTTAGACCAATTTCAAGAGATGTAGGGAATGTCTGGCAAGATGTGAAATGCTTCCTAACAGGTGAAAAGATTGGTCCATTTGTTCAACTTTTCCTAATATTTTGGTTAACATTTCATTTAATACAGAGCTTTATTTTAATATTTTTCATCTGTATGGCTGCTAGTGTCTGTTACATACATCAAATATTACACTTGTCAGTTTTATTCTTAAATCTTATAGGTGGCCAGTCTCAACAAAGGTAGCTATATCATTTAAAGCAACTTCTGACTAGATAAGTCGTATGTAAACTTGGAAATTACTATGAAAAGTGTGAAATGAAATAAGTGATCTAACTGCAAATAAAAAAAAAATAAAATTACAACTTTTGTTAATTCATATTTTTAAACTTTTCTTTTCAGGCCTCATAAAAGTTCCCTTGGCAACATTTTACCTTCACCCTTCAATGAAATCCTACCAAGATCTTTTAGTTCAAAAGTCGGCATCATCCAGTCCAGATCAGGCAGCTTCCACATCTGATGACAGCTTTGAGTGCAAAGAAAATTCTTGTGTTGCTATGGAAGTAGAGCCATCTATTAAAAAGGCTGAGAAGGTCATCACTACCAATATTCCCACCATCACTGCCACTTCTGCATTGACATTATCAACGACAAAAATTGCTGCAGCTAGCAACTCCAGAGAGTCCATTGAAGAAAAACCCATTCTTCATTCTGCAGCCGTCAAAGCAGATTGTATACCTGTTACCACAGTACCTCACCCTACATGTTCTGTCTTTGTGACTCCTCCAATGTCTAATGTATATCAAGCCTCAGTGGGTTCAGTGGATATTTCATTGAGATCTACACAAGTGACTGATATTAGTGCACAGATGGCAGCAGCCCACACTTCGAATATACCACTGGCTGCTGTTGCTGCTGCTGCTGTTGTAAGTGAACCAACGCAAAACCCTGCATCTATGGAATTATGTCCCACATCTTCTGGATTACATGTATCTGGAGAACTAAAAGTAAAACTTGGGAACCAGTCACCAAAGCAATCAAAATTGAGTGAGAATCCAGATTTTAAAATTTGGATTTCTAACTTAGCAGAGGCTGCAGAAAGGGCTGGACAAATTTCAGTCTACTAGCAGATGGATTACCACTTGATGATGAAAGTTTGTTTTTTTTAATGTCTAATGGACCAGAAAAGTCTTTAAAATACGCATGAAAGAAACATCTTTCTCCTGTCTATCACCCATGCATAAAAAATGTATATTCCTATTTTTCATAATCCATTACTGCGATTGTGTGTGTGTATATCTATATGTATGTATTGTGTGTGTTTATGTATGTGTGTGTATGTATTGTGTGTGTTTATGTATGTGTGTGTATGTACTCTGTGTGTGTGTGTGTGTATATATATATATATATATATATATATATATATAATTGCTCCATTGTGATGAAAGAATCCATCCATGTCATATTGTGTTTTGAATAGTGAGGTAATTTATATCTAATTTTTATATTTGCCAGTAACAAATCTTTCATATTTTCACTGCCAAGTATATATTTTTAATTTTGTCAGTGTAACAAACTATCATAAGACAAGTTCTTGATGACAGTGAACTGGTTAAGATGCAGTAATTAATTTCTATTATAGCTTAAAAATAAGGAGTATTGAAAATATTACTTCAGATTTACCACTTGCAAAACAAAAGACAATACAATCATGAAATACCTATATGAGAAAAGTGGAACAAATAATTTTGAGTAAATGAGCAATGCATTTGTTTGATACATTTGCCTGTATTATTTTGGAAGATTATTTTATGATTTTTAATATCTTATACAGAAAATTAAATTTAGAAAAGAATATTGTGCCAAACACAAGTGCTATATGCGTTTAATATACTTTTGTAAATTTCATCTTTTGTATATTCAACAAGTAATATTTATGTCTTAAAACGTTTCTGACATGATATATCAAAGTCATTTAATATTTTGTCTGTGTTAAGGTGTCACATTTTTTTTTTTTACCACTCCCAGTCCATGTTTTGATAACAGGCGAAGTTGGAGTTATTCATTTAATCTGTTAGATTTATTTCATCTTCACTTTGAATCAACCAATGCAATTTTACTAATCTTTACTTTTTAAATAGGTTTATTTCATTGATAGTGCATCCTGTTAGTAGCTTATTCTTGGCAGTCAAATTTCAAATTTACACATAAAACAGTAAATTGTAAGTTAGAGTTTGTTACATGTGATTGATAAATAATGAATGATAATCTAAAGAAAATTATAGTTTTTTTTCTTTTAGATGATATACTTAATTTGGGGTAACAGTGTCTATCATGAAAATTCTCTATTTTGAAAACAGTACAAATAAATTGTTTATATATAAGTGCTTATATCAGTGGAAAATATGCAGAGTACGGTATATTTGTTAGAATAACCTTTATTGCAAAAAAAAAATTGTTTTCACTTTTGTTGTTAGTAAAAATTTACTAATTTGAACTTTATCTGGCATAAGGCTTTAACAATGATTACCCAACAAGGACTGAACCCATTACAGACTAGCAGTAATCAAAGAGGTTAGTTTACTAATAATTATTTTATTTCAGACAATGTATATATCTATTAAAAGTGTTATATAATGTACAAAAGATGCTCTGAAAGTAATGCCTTCTATTTATTTCTGTAGAAACTACAGATACTAAGAGTACAATAACATTGCTGGATAGAAAAAGTTTTCAGCTACAAAAGATTTTTCTACATAGTCATTAGTATTGGCTTTTCATTTTTTGCTAGCAATGAACAAGAGCCTGCATGATGTTCTCATAAGTGTGGCTTGCACACACATTGCTCATATCCATTGTTTGATCTCTATAAATGTTTGATAAATGTCAATCAATTTCTGCATAGAAGAATTCAACAATATACCTCTGTCTTGTGCACACTTTCATATCAGACACTTTGGCCAAACTGGTGCTCAGCTGCTATCTGCAACAAAACAAAAAATAAAAATGAAAATATGGGTTATAGCATGGAAAGTTAAACCTCTACTACTATAACCACTAACACTGTCTTTGGCATTCTGGACCAACACAACAAGAGGCATTACTTTTGGAGTAATCTTTTTATATAACTGTTTATGTTAATTCTTTTAATAGATTAGTTACTAAAGAAGAGGATTTGCTTAAAAAATGTGTTGATACTTTTATTTATTTATTTTGTCTGTTAGGCAAAGGAAAAATCAGAAAATTAAAATTCTTAAATTTACTCTAATACCCAAGATCACATAAGGAATACTAAAAAAAAATAAAAATTTTAAAATATTAAACTTTTATTTTAAACATGGTTTGTTGTATATTTGGAAACAAAAAACATCACAGTTGTTGAATGAAAAAGTGAATTTTGGTTTAAGTAGATGGTTAATAAAAGGTTAACTCAAAGTTGTTGATTTTATGCATATTTTGATAAATTTCAACTGTAAACTTTGAGAATATGCTTTAAATAATACATGTTTTATCAAATGAAACTTGATATTAATTGCTAATTATTTAACATTCCTATAGCATTTGAATTATTATTGTATGTTAAGGTAGAAGTGAAAATAAAATTTAAGTTTTTTTTTTTTTTTTTTTTTTTATGTAACTCTTAAAATTACTCTTTCAAATATTAATCACTAAAATGTATAATGTATGTGACTGAAATTATTTAAGCTATGTTTTAGCAATATTGAATTATGTTAATATTTTTAATATTATTAGTTTCAAATGAAGAAATTCTTCATTTTAATCCAGCCAACTAATTTAATTATTATAGTCTTTACAGTTATTCAAAGTTATTTTATCTCTGAATAAATTGTTTAATTTGTTTTACAAATTATTTAGTACAATTTGTTAAAATATTTTAAAAATAAAACTAATAAACTATTTTGCCAATTGATGTTTTTAAACCTGTAACAAACTCAAGTTTTAGTATATAAAAATAAAATTAACTTTTGCTCTTTTCGCTAATATGACTTTGTCACAAGGCATTATTTTCCAGTTATTATATTCTGGATATTGGTATTCTGTTTTTAGTAGCTATAGATGGGGAACCTATTCATAAGAATTTTTTTAAAGTACACTTTCATAGAGGAAAAAGGTAGAAGATAACAGAAAACCTCATCTTTAAAATATTTTAAACTTTTTAAGCAAAATATTTAAGCCTAATAATGTTTGTTTGAGAAGTATTAAAATTGTGCTTTCTCTTCTCATTTATTCTCGTTTATTGCATTTAAGAGTGATAGGAAAGTTGAAATTTTAGAAAATGTAATTTTTTGTATATAATCCTAAAGTTAGTTAAATCAATATGAATACAGTTATATCAACTTTAGAAAATAATATATATTTATTCACAAATAAATTTTTAAAAAATGTTAACATGAACAATCATGCATAGAGGTAACTATGCAATAATATTTGAAAATGATGAAACTGATATAGCACAAAAAACTAAACTTTGATAATGACTTATAAAAGTCAAAAGCACTCACAACAAATGAATTGATATTACTCTCTATGATAGATAAAATGGTTAAAAAAAAACAAATATCCCATCTACTCATAATTTTCAAAATGCTATATAGCTTTAAACATTGTTATACAGCAGTTCATGATGTTTGATAACATTGTTTCTCATGAGATTTTTGTCTGTTAAGCAATTGTGTTCAGATTCATGAAAATTTATAAAACCTTTTTATGAATTTCATCAAAATTCTCATACTTTTTACTTTGCCATAATATTTTTTTAAAAGCCTACTGTTGATAACTGAGATGATGTACAGTTTTATATTTTAATATAGAGCCATTTCAAGTTGATTTTTAAATTATCATTTCAGTTCAATTATTGCAGTTCTATTTTAGATTTTTTATTTCTTTTGCTAAAGAATTTTTTGAAAAAGATTACCTTAGTTTTGATAATCATTTTTTATTTGCTTTATCCATTTCTTAGAGCAATCCTTGCCTATTCACAACCACCACAAGTGCCTCCTTTTTGTAGATTTAGGTCAAAAGTATAAAAATACATATACACAACATTTTCAAATAAAACTAGATGAATTCTTTCCAAGAAAAGGCTTCATAAGGTTATATGATTCTTAGGGTTAGTATAATGTATGATGGCTGATATCACTGTTATTATGGAAATCATTTTAGGGGAGTTAGATTATAAAATACTTGTTAAATTACCTCAATATTCAGAAGATGAAGATGTGCCTAAAATTATGAACATTCCAGTTTTCAATCTGAGAAAATTGTGTCCCTGTGAATTTGTGTGTGTGTGTGTCTATTGATAACAAAATTATATTTTTGTGTATTTAAAATTACTCATTTTCTATTCATTTCTTTCTCATCTATTACTTTTTTTTTTGGCTTCTTTACCATTCTTTTTATATTTCCCAAAGAAAACTATCATTCTTTCATTTCTTTGATTACTCAAGCTTCATATCTTTTTGTCTTGTCATATTTTATAAGTAATAACATTGAAAGAAATTTTTTTAGTTATTGGTCACACCTTCAAACTTCAGTGTGAACAGGCTGAGGCTTTGCAGGAGAGTAACACATAAATGCCTGTTACAGCCTTGTTATCGAAAGCTTCTGTCTCATAGCAGATTTTGGCCAGCCATTTGCAGCAATAATTTAACAATGATCTCTGCTATGTGCATGCTACTGGTAGTTAAAGGAGTTGTGACTGGGTAATATATTCTATTTATTTTTTATTTTTATTTATTTATTCATTTTTTGAGTGTTCTTGAATTACTGGAACAATGAAACTTCACACTTTCTCAATGTTATCTGAATTGTTATAATAAAAAGAATAAAAAAGATTGTTATGTGAACAGAAAGAAATGAATATCATGCACTTTAATTTTTCATCCTCTTTTGCAATTCAATTAATATTTTTCATATGAAATTTCCAGCAATATCCATTTGCAACTTCTAGTCTAATATATATATATATATATATATATATATATATTTTAACTTAATTTATCATTAATTTTATTTAATGTAGGGATATACATTTTTATGCACCACTTATGAATTCCACAGTATTTTTTTTTCTTTTTTGTCATAAAGACAAAATGTACAGAAAATTAATGAATGTGTTTTTTTTTTGTTTTTTTTTTTCTGTTGGTACAGACATCCTTTTATTTTTTTCTTCTTTTTTTTTTTTTTTTTTTTTGTAAGTGCCAAAAAAAAAAAATGACATTGAAATAAGTTTTTTCCTCTAATCCCTTTTTTTATTTTTACAACCAAGCAAGACAGACAAAAATACATTCACCCTCATGATCACTTAAATATAAAGTGATGCAAAAACAACTGACGAATAATAAAAGCAAGGAGAAGGGACGCTCCTTTTTAAACTCTTTAATTTTCTTCAATTCATCTTACCAAAACATGCTTTTGGGAATAATTTAGATGAAAGAACCAAAAATTCTATTTTCATTGGGAATTTTAATTTGAACTATGAAACTGAGAAAAAAAGATTTTAAATGGAAGGAAATCAGGAAAAGCTGGCTTCTTTCATATTTTTCAATTAAAACCAAAGTTCTCATATTGGATATAAAACTACACATGAAACATTCAATATTAATGTTTGTTCTTAAGACCACCTAAAAATTCAGAATCCCCAACATAATGTCTGTGGCAGCTTGCATGGCATAGAACAGAAGAAACACATTTAAAAGATTTATCAACAAATTTGGTCTTTTTCTTTTATTCTGGCTATCCAAAGAAGATAAGGAGGAAAAAATATGTACATATGTATATAAAATTACTAATATGCAGCTTTTTCCTTTTTAAAAATATGCAAAATAAAGACTTATTGCAAAGCTGCTGAAATAGTTTTTTAAAAAATCCCCTTCTTTATACTAAGATGTCTTTCTCTTTCTGTCCTAACCCAAAAAATAATAAATAAAAAAAAATTTTTTAAAAAAAAACATTAACTCATTATTTTTCACTGGGGAAAAATCATTTTGTGACAATAATGAGCACCAAAAAATGTTTTTATAAACAGAAGGAAGTATAAAGGGGAAAGATCTTTAAAGTATTTCTCTAAAAAAAGAAAAAAGAAAAAAAACTAAACCAGTATCTACCATAGATTTTTAATACTGTTTGGGAGAGAGAAAAACCATTGTATGGTTAATATTTATCTTTTGAGATTTCAGATGACCATATAAAAACCATGATTTGTTGGTTGGCTAAATGTTTGTAAGTATTGTAACTCTAAATGGAAGCCATTTATTTTTCCACTAGCATTCTTACATATTTCTGTTTTAAATTTAATCCAAATGTAAGAAAAAGAACTTTTTCAAAATCAATTGTTTGAACTTTTTTTCCCCCCTAATTTTTTTTAGCCAATCTTTTTTTAGAAAAAAAACTTACAAACCCGTATTTACTTGATTTTTTAGTTAAATACTTTATATTATGCCATATATTGTTTAGGACTGTTGTCTTCATCTTTATTAACACATTTCAGTCAATACATACTTCAGTCTTTCTCAGATATATATAAAATCTGGTCTTTAGAATTTGCTTTGTACTTTTCTTTGTTTTGTTTTTTTTTCTTTCCATATATATATATATATGCCAATCCAACAGAACTGTTACAGTTTGAAAGAATTACTAAACAAATTTGAAAAAGTTAGCAGGAATAATGTAATTTGGCTGAAACATTGTACAAATAACAACAAAGATAAAGACTATATTGACTTGTGTGTGTGTGTACTTATATTCACTCAGTCAGCGAGTGATGTGATGTTATTTGTCTGGTTGAGAGGATTTTTTTTTCTTATATTCTTTGTTTTAGTGATATAAAGTTCAAGTCTAGGCCTTCATATATAAAATCTAAAAATTGAGCAAGTCTTTCATTCTCTGTGCCCAATATGATCATTGATGACTTGTAAAATTTAACTTACCTAACTAGTATAAATTTCTTTTTAGAATAGCTTCCATTCCAGTTAAAATTTTAGTAAAACAGTTTGCTAAACTCTCAAAATATAGATTAAAATTTCCAAATCTGAAATTTCTATTCAGTTTTTTTGCTGTTATTCATGCTTGTGTTTCACTTGTATTGTTTGCTCTTTAATGAAACATTTTTATTATTGTATTAGTTAAAAGGTTGGCAGAAACAAACTTTTCAGCTTATTTTCTTAAGACCCTGGCATTAGTACATATTTGTAAAATCTTCTATAATGTTATACATTAAACTGTTTATGCAATGAATGTTTTAAGATTCATTTACTTTTTCATAAATAAATGCAAATTTAAACATCCCTATTCAGTTACACCCCTAATTGTTTCAAATATGGTGCAAAGGATTCAAATCTTATGACTTTTTAGGTAACATGGATTTACTATCTACTTTTACTTGGTCCAATGGTACAGACAAGTCATAAATTAATATCAAATAAGAATTAACTTGAAATATAGCAACAGCTTAAAAAAAGAAAATGGCTTTGAATATCTCTGAATGGATTTCCTGCTTTGTAAACAACATTGTGATATGGTGTCTAGCTGAAATCTTTATGGTCAGGCCACAGCAGGATTTTGGCACTAAGTATTCCACCTGATATTACTTGTGTTTCTTGCTGCTATGCTGATTGTCCAGTCACATACCAATTTCTGACATTTTCATCAGCCAACATCACACCTGATTTTATATAAATAGCATAAATTTGTACATATAAGTGTACATATGATACAATGTGTGTGTTTATGACATACAAGTATTATTTGTTAATTGTCTACTCTGATAGTTTGAAACCCACCAATGTTGGGTCATTTTCAGAATGTCAGATAAGTATATCTTTGTGTGTGTTTGTTATATTCTTTTGATTTAGTATTGTTTATTAAGATGTTCAATTTATCTTTGAAAGAATGTGAAATCTTTCTTTTCTTTAATTCAACAAACACACTCACTGATAAAAAAACTAATTTCTCTTCAGTAATGTTTAAATCACAATGCAATAATATTGTGCTTTATACAGAACTCATTAAAAAATAAACCTGTTTTCTCTCTTTATTCATTATGTAAAAATGTATCTAAATTGATAACAGTATATAGACATATCTACTGTTTTTTTTGTTTGTTGTTTTTTTTTTTTTTTTTTTACTCAGTCATTCAACTAATTTTAACTGTAATTTATATGCATGCACAAATGTGCAGGTATACTATGAAAATGAAAGTGCTCTGTACAAAATGTTTTAAATCACATAAAGAAGTTTCTGAAAATATCTTCACTTCTTAAATTTAAGATAACGGTTGTATTAAATGAATGGAATTTTACTTTAAAATGACATGTAAAAATAACTATAAAGATGATAGCGAATTTTACTTAAAAATTTTATACAGAACAAAAGAACTTGATTGCATTTTATATTTTTAAGTAAATTCAATACTGTATAGTATAATTTAACACATTGACTGCCTGAAGTCAATTGCAAAATTTGACTGCAAATGCCAACTTTATAATAACTAAATTTAACCATAAAATGTTTTTGACTTGATTTTTAGCTTCAACTGAAGTCTTAACATTATTTTCACATGAAAAGTATCACTCATTGCTGGCATCTGCAGATGAAAATACATCATAAATACCAAGCACAAGATAACTTGTAGTCAGTGTCATAATAAAAACTGCCAACCACAAGATAATACATGGTTGGCAGTCAATGTGTTAAACATTTAATTGGAAAACATGCTTTGTAGGTTAGTAGTTTGGGAACATTTTCATTGAAGGAAGTGTCTAGCTAGATTTGATTTGTCAGTAAAAAAACACAAGTTTGTATTGCTTTTTGAATATATCTTTCAAATGTCTGTTGTATGAAATTTTTCATAAAACCAAAAACTTGAAGCAAGACGTTTAAAAGTGTATATTTAAGTTATAAATTTTGAGATTTTATGGGTTTTAAAATTCAAAAATGTGATTTTAATTACATTCAGGTAGAACTTAGGGGGCTGAGTCAGGAGTTGAAATTTGAGTTTTAAATCAAAATGTGAATTATATATTTTGTACTTAACACATGGGTTCCTCTTTTAAAACCAGATGATTATGTTTTCTTTTTTCTTTTTTTTTTGTTGAAAGACTCCTACATACTTTTGTATTCGTAGATCTTTTATAAAAAATTTGAACAAAAAAATTATATAATCACAGACATGTAGATAAATGTACTATTTGTTGACTTTTTCTTTTTTTTCCTTAAATTTCTTTTGTTTTAATGAAAATTTTCAAAGAAGCATAACATAAAACGAAATTGCTGCCTACTCAATAAGTGGTGAGTGATAACAAGTTGCCTAAAAAATAACTTCGTATTTTTGTTTTTATATAACATTTAAATATTTAATTTATTATTTATTTATAAATATTATAATTTTGATTATTATCATTGTTATAAAGGAATAATTTTTTTTTAATTTGGATCTATTTTTCAGACATTGTTAAATTTTTCTTTCATTTCTTCCTTTCTCCAACCTGCAAGAATTTTGTTTTTCTCTCTCTCTCTCTCTCTCACCATCTCTCTTTCACTATATCATTACAATTTGGCTTCCTTTACAAATATTTCTCTCAGTAATTCAATATGGGGTTTAGTGTGCAGGAAGGAATATATTTTTCCACCCTTGTTAAGTTTGTAAAGTTGGTGTCAGTTAAATGTTACTGCTGTTACATACATGGATATTATATATAATATACACACACCCAACTATTGTTATTCATGTTTTTATACCCATTAATTTACTTACCCTTTTGATGTTTCAGTCTTTTTGTTAACATTTTGTGGAGGCACAACGGAAGATAATTATGCACTTAATGAAATAAAAATATAGTTTGTTTTTTTTTATTTACTAAGTAAATTATTGTAAATATACTTTAAGGGAATGCTTGAAATACATTTTAGGATTTTAAAAAATCATTCAAAATAACAGCTTTTTAGAATAAATAAGAAGTAGAGAACTGAAAATTACACTTAGTTGCATTTTTACTATAAAGTATAATTTACTTTTGTCTGACTGAAAGTTTCTAAAAAAAAATTATTACAATGTTGATATTCATTTTTTTATTACTACTGATATAAAATATTATATTTTGATGTAAAATTATTTCAAATTTACAAAGTATAAATCAGAATATGAAGCTATTAAGATACACAAAAAAAAATCTCAATAAGTGGATGAGGACTTAAATTATTTATCCCCTTACTTCCAAGTGGGTTTTTCATATCTCTCTCTCTCTCTCTCTCTCTCTCTATATATATATATATATATATATATATCTCCAGGTGAAGAGGATTATATTTTAGTTGCCAAGGTGCCTTGGAACAATTATTTCACAATATCTTACCTCATATATTTTAAAGGATATACATTTTCTTCCCAAACATTCTATCTTTAAAGATTCATAAACTACAGTTTTTCTTTTTTCATTATCTTTTTCCACTGATTTTATTTTTATTTCCCTGTGTTTCAATTTCTGACAGTGTATGTAACATGGTAACCCGATAATTTGTTTGTGTGTGCGTGTGTGACTATGGGCTAAAGGTTTGGATTTAATACTTAGTAAGTTTCATACATTCATTCAACTCTTAAGCTAGAGTGCTCAAACTATTTAATTTATTAGTGCTTCTAACAGCCCTAAGATTATCATTAACCAGCAATATAGATTAAGCAAAAATCACTAAACATTTGAGTAAACTTTATGCAGTAATTATTATTGAATATATAATAAAACCCTTCAGGAAGAAAAAGGCTTTCTCAGCTAGTAAATTAGTTTTGGAAATGGCACATAACCTTCATTTTTTAGCTGAGTCTTCAAAATCAAGAGGGTGTCCTTAATCATTTGTCCTATAGTGTGCGTGTGCGTGATTGGCTATTTACTAAGAAATATTTGGTTGCTTTTTAGGTGGTTATCAAGATTTGTACAAGGAAAAAAAAATTTTAGGCTTTGTCTTGGTTCTGCTATGCAGGGAAAATCTTTTAGACTTTATATCTATTGAATAATTTACCTTTTGTCAAATTATATATATATATATATATATATATATATATATATATATATATAACTTTGGGAAAAGCCTCCCAAACCAGGAAAGATTAGAATAACATTGTTCATTTATATGATTTTTCTCAGTTAAAATATTTATTATTTAAGATTTTACTACCACTTATTTTCAAATGTAATCTTTTAAGTTTAATCATATTGGATTAAAATAATGTTATAATCCTATTTTTTCTTTAGTCTCAAGTAAACTCTTGTAAGTACTTTAAGGTGTAAATTCATTCATTTTCATAGTAAATTACAAAAAAAAAAATTACATATTCCTTATTTCATGTTAAGACTACAGGCTTTTCATGTATTTTCTTCCAATATAAATTCCCAAATTCTACTGTAATGCTTCAACATTAATTTTTTAGTGGTATTTTTTTATATAATTTCATCATTCTTTTTTAAATAACATCTACAGCTGTTGTATAGTATTAGTCTATACTTTTGTGATTCTACTCTAGAACTATTACTATAAATGCCATAAATTGTTTGGGCAAAACATACTCATTTTTGTTTTGTCCAACCCCTCCAGTTGTTTCACACCTTGCCTTATAGCCTACTTAATCATCTAAAAATCCCCTATGTTATAGATAACTTCACTCTTCTTTATTATTCCTCATTTTGAAAAGACAAAACTTGCTAATCTTGGTTTATTATGTCTTAAAATCCACTGAATTAGAGTATTTTGTATGATCAGGAAGTTTCAGCTGTTATGGATAATTCTCTTAATTCTGAAGACACTGTTAGATTCAGTGCTTTGGTTAGGGAATTAAATTGGACTGTGACTATTGATACTATGTGCCAAAGAAAAGACAAATCTTACTGTATCTTTTAATAAGAAGTTACAAGTTTTGCAAAATTTATTTTGTATTTCTTGCTATGTTTGTATAATCTGCCTCCGGTGACGCTCAAGAGACAATAAGTTGTTTTGCCTTCTTCCAAATGACCTTTTTGCAGAATTAGTACTCAGTCTATATTCCCAAAGTGTGTCAGATTGAGGAGTTCATTACAAACATCAATCACCACAGCCAATCACACTCATAGTTTCAAACTCTGCCTTATCACCCACAAATTCTGAAAATATGTGCCACACATTATTAGTTATACTTTTCTCTCTAATTCATCTTTATTTCCAAATCACTAAACTTGCTAAGTTTGATTTTTGGTTTTCTTTAGATTTCTTAATTACCACATTTTGTATAACTAAAAATAGATATCTTTTTTTTTTTCACTTTGCTTCCAAATTAAAAAAAAAATGTTTTTTAAATAAATTACTATAAGAGTTGTACTTGTAATTTCAATATAAGAAATTGTGTTAAGTACTAAAACATTTTTGGAGAAAATAAATGATAAAATAAAAAAAAAATAATTTAAATGTGCAATTTGTTTTCAAGAAATTTCTGAATATTTTGAAACTCCCACTTTAAAATTGCTATCTTACACAATTCAGTGGTTTGTATACAGAAAACACATGGTGAACATTATTATGTATGTGTGTATATATATTTTTTAAAGGATTTGATACTGTAAATAACTATACTATTTATCTTCAGTTTTTCCCAAAATCTTAAGGATTTCTGTGATGGACTTTTAAATCATTAAATATTAAAACTATGTAAGCAAATAAAATTAAACCCAAAAAACATGCAGAAACCTCTCTAATCATTTATTAATGTACAAAATCATAACCACTCAATGAAAAGGGCTCAAGAATAATTTGTGTTCGATGATAATGGTTGTATTTCATTTTCATAGATCAGTACAATTGTAAAATAGCCCTGTCTATGATGATATAAACTTAAAATACACCTTGGATTGGAGGTTTTGAGGAGTGTGGAATCACCTCTTAATTGCTGTTGTTCTCACTTCCATCCTGATCTGAAGTGGTAGCACCTGTTAGGATCCCAGCTATGGGCAAATAATGAACTCCCAAACAAAAACAAAATGCTATAAAAGTATAAAAATAATTATTTTATAGTAAAAATACCAGCAATACGTTTTTATATAGTTACCAACAATATATTTTTAAAGTAAAATGAGCAGTAATGCATTTTAAAATACATTTTATCTGTAGTTGAAGGTATACATCTGCATTCAAAATATTTAGATTTTGGTATTAAATAACCCATAAAGGTTGATACGCTGCTAAACAAAATCAATCCACCAAGGATGGTAAAAAAGACTAAACTATATGCTATTATAGTATATAGTACTATTTAATTATTTGATTGATATTCTAGGTTTTTATTCTCAATTCAAGATTAATTTTACAAAATTTACTTTTTTTTAAAAACTTTGAAAGGTTGCAAATTAAAAACCATCTTCAAAAACTAGGATAGAAAAAAAAATGAATGTGATTTTCCATTTTTAATCAGAAAGCATTTTTATTAACTGGTTATTTAAAGGTTATAAAAATTAAAATAGTCTGCAGCAAAGTTAAGTAACAAAGCAATTACTTAATATTTTTTCAAATCCCTTCATCATAGAACATGATTAAGTTGTTTTAATTTTTATTTTAGCAATAGAATTCAGAATTTTTTTCTTATAATTTGTTGTCTCTCAGAATATGAGCTCTACCATAAAAAAGTTTGTTTATTTTAATGTTAGCAGTTCTCTTTAGTTCAATAAGGAATCACTTATATTATTTATTTTACAAGCATTGTTAGATATTTCTATAGAGATTACATATAAGTTATCATCAAAAGTCAGCCATTTCTGAATTGGTACATGCACACAGAAGGAATATATTGAATATTTATTTAAATCAAGCCAAGTATGGCATAAGACCACCAAGTATCTAAACAGACTACGAATGGTTATGACATAATATACTGATTAGTTCACTAGATCTGAACTTAAAATGTTGGTCAGTAAAGTAACTTTGCTTAGACCATTAATTTGAGCATCCCACTGTTGCAGTCTTGTGTAAGCTTCATAAAAGTATATTTATAAGTACTTTCTCTAGAATTTTTTGTAGCAAGTATGTCTTATAGACCAGTTGTAAGTTCCTTCCTCATTGGGAAACCCACTATTGTTACTAAGTTAAACTTACTAAATGGCTTAGACAAAGTGTGTGCAAAAATTTACTGCTTTTTTTTTTTTAACTCAAGACTTAATACAATTGAATTTTTTTTTCTTTTGCTGGAACTTGGTGTACATTTAAATACATCTAATATATTTAGAGTATGTTATATTTCTTTCTCTTGTTCAGTTAGGTTTCAATAATAGTTGTAAGAACTTATTGAAATATAACAGGCCCTATTTCACTTTTCCTGTTTTGAACATAAAACCTACAGATTTAGAAAATCTGGTGCTACTATAGCATGAGGTCTGCCTCCTGTTTCTACTATAGTGTGAGGTCTACTGTAGCATTGAACTATAATGTACATGTTTATTTAAACCTTGTATTGATATCTATATACTATTTATATTTAAGTTAAAGAGGTAAAAATAAACACACTATCAAATACAATACATTTATTTTATCTATAAATACTTTGTATATCTTTCCCTTTCCAAAAATCTGCTCCAAATAGTAAAATAAAAAAATAAATGCAATACTATTATGGCATTATTTAATTAGATAAGCTTTTAAAACAAATATATATTAAGGACATTATAGTGCATAGAAAATGTGAGACATATAAATATCCATGTTTGACCTTACCTAACCTGATGGGTACTTGAGGGGAGGGGCGCAGTAGACCTCCATGCTGCACCTGGGTAGACAGTATTTTGAGGTAGACCTCACACTTTTAGTAGCACCAAAAATCTTATCAATAATCACATGTGCAATTAAAGTTTTTTTTTTTTTTTTTGTTCTGGTAAATATTTTCTACATTTAAATTGAAACCTTTATTGAAAAAAAAAATTCCATTAGTTATAATAGATGAATCAAACTCTACAATTATTAATCTTCTGTTAAAAGTGATCACTAACTTCACCTAACTGATACTACAACCTATGCATCAAATTCAATTAGTTTTTATATTCTGACCATCGATTTTATTTTCTAATTTCTACCAAATTATAGACAAATTGTATGATGCATAACTTTGGCTTAGGGCTATAAAATTAACCTATTATGCTTCTTACTGAACATAAAATCTTTATTATTTTTAAGGGCCTTTATTTTGTTTCTGGTATAGAAAACACTAATGTTTTTTAAGCTGATATGATTTAGACTTCTCCAATCTGTTTAATACAATTTGACTTTAGGATGCCATCTTTTTAAGCTTTTATATCTCATGCTATTAATTTATTATGACTAGTAAATGCTTCAGTCCACTGCTAGATATCCCTAGTATCCTTGGTATGATGAAAAGCTACATCCGACAGCAAGACCTGATGGGGAGGTTTAGAGGAGTGTGAAACCACCTCTTAATTGCTGTTGTTCCCAGGTCTACCATGACCCAGGGTGGTAGCACCTGTTAAAGTCCCAGCTATGGGCAAATAGTTAACCCATAAACTGAGTTTAAAACACTATGAAAGTATAAAAATGGATTTTTATAGTAAAAATTCCACTAGTACTTTTTTGGAGAATAAAATATCACCAGCAATACATTTTTGAAGGAAAAAATTATATACCAGCAAGACATCTGACTCTTGATAAAACCCTCTTTGCAAAAATATATCAATAAACATATTGAATCTACAAACATTTCTTACAAAGAATACATATTCTATTCATATAAATTTATTGTAAAAATTTTATCAACATTAAATAACCCATCAAGGTTGATATGCCATAAAACAAATTAAATTCCCTAGTTGAGAACATTTATATAAATCTGAATTAATGTCTCACAACTACTACTCATGGAGAGGAAAAAATAGATTCTTTTGTCAACAGTATATTGTTCTAATCACTGACTTGTCTTGTAAACAAAAGTTTAAATACTTTCTTAGACTCTGTAATCTGAGGCATTAATGTTATTTCTTTAAGACTTTGAAATATCAGCTGTTAAAATTCATAATAATAAAGTAGACTATACAATCTTTTTGATCAAAGTAAAGTTAATTGTTTTCAATACTGCTGATAAATGTAAAAAAAAAATTGGTTGATTTTAAAAAATGTAATGTCATTAAAGTATTGCTCATTAAGAACTAGATAAAAAATCTAAACTTATTTTTCTTAAGTAACAAAGTATATTGGGTTAAGTAGAAAATATAATTATTTTAAGGTATGGCTGTCCCAGTTCAATATATTAGTTTTAATTTTGCTCCCTTCTTTTTAAAGTATCTACACAAAACATCTTTTTGTATATTTCACTCACTCTTTGAAAAGTATCCTGAAGAATTTTTAATTTGATTTAAAGAAGAAAAATCTAACAATGCATTGTTGTTTGGATTCTCAAATCTCTAGAGTTGCTGTTGCTAGCACAGTGTTTCAGTAAATCCATTTTTCGGTTCTTGTCAGGTGTAATCTATGAGAACAAAGACAACTGCTTTCCTACATTTTTCTCTTTCTCTTACACATACATTGTATAGCATTAAGTATTAAAACAAGAAGAAAAAATTGATAATTATGAAGTTCTCTAATTGCTAATGTTTTAGTAGATATTGAATATGGAAAGCAATGGGTTAAGAATTATTTGAGTATATATTTATAATAAAATATATGCTCAAAACATTAAAAAAAAATTATTTCTAAATTCCTGTTTACCAACATTTTAGTTTATATCACTTGATTATCACTGGAAAGCAAAAGTTTAAGAATTGTTTATTAATATCTTAGAATCTTATAATTATGCTTTTTACTGTTTTGGCAATGGATTTCAAAATTCAATTCGTTAACTGTTTTTGAAGCTTTCTGTTGTATTAATAGATTATACCTGATGTCAGTTATAGAAGTCTGTGATAGCAACAACAAAGAGGAAATTTGAGTGTCTAAGCACTTGTTAATGGTTATTCTCAAAGTTATAGACAGTAAAAGATTTATAAATATTTGTGTTTTTTTTTTTTTAGTAATTATCTCTCTAAAATATTTTTCTCTGTATAACTTTATTAGCAAATTTTGTAATTTACTGAGTAGCATTGAATTCCAGAATAGGATTTGTAAAAGATCGATTACATGAATATATACAGATATCTATAATTATTTAAAAACAAAACTTTTCGACTAAATAGAACTGTTGTTCTAAACTTCAATTGTTTGTTACTTGAAATTGGAAAATGTTTGTATATTTATAAATTGTACGTTGTGTAACTTTCCATAAATGACATTTGCTCTAATAGGAAATTATTTGTCATGTTTACAACTCATTACATTACAATAATTTTCATATTAATCATTTTTAAAATCCCAAAACTAAGTGACCTCTCATTTTGAAAAGAGGATGAGAACAAGACATTAATATCCTGCAAATTTAATCTTATCAATCAGTGGCAAATTATTGCATATTGTCATTAACATTCAAATGTTTTTAAAATGTATTGATGAAAGAGTCTCAATTTCAGATATTAGTTACATTTGTGGACAATATGGACAGCTAAGAAGTTATAAATATTTAAATACATTATTTCTAAATCATTGACTGTGATGGAAACTTTTCTATTTAAGGTGCCTGATTATTTGAGACAATACATGTTCTACTTGGTTCTCAACACTTAAGTAAGCCAACTTAAAAATATACCTGAACTTTTATTTGAAATAGCTAATTTAAGATTTACAGATACATTGTCTAACTAATTAATGAGAATTTATTATTTTAATTAAAGCTTTGAAAATTATTTTAAATGGACATTGTCTATAAGTAGAAATGACATTTAAAAATTGTGAATTAAAAAATGCCATATATTTAAGAATAGTAAAAAGTTAACATCTTTATTGAACATAATCTTTCTCTTCCCAAACATTCTTTTTATACAATTTTTAAACATTTCCTAAATACTATGGCCACAATTTTCTGATTTTGAAAAACATATATTTCCAATTATATTAAAAAAATTATTAGGATTTAATTTACCAGTACAATTTCTACATTTTTAAAATTATCAAAAATTTTAATTTAATTATCTAAGTAAAAATACTCTGTTACTAACCATTAAATTAAACACCACTAAACATTAAGATTTGACTTGTTCATTTTTCATTAGAAAATTTTTATCTTAACATTGTAATGCATTGTTAAAACATTTTAATTGAAATGCTAAAGAATTAAGGTGCTTTTATTGATACATCAGAGATGAGTGGGTTTTGTATAAGGCAAAAAACTGATTTCCTTCCATTTCTTTTTTACTTTAAAAGATTAATTACTTTGATTATCTGAGTATTAAAATGGTTATTTTCTAGTTGCTAATATAGTTCAGTTTTAACAAGATGATATATCAAAGTTACATATCAGCTCATTAGAATTAATATCCATTTATTAATAAAAAAAATGGTTAAAGAATAAAAAAATTAATTACTGTAAGTCATAAACCTAATCATTTGTTTAATCTAGTATTTTTCTAGATAAGCCACTCTTAGCATTTTGTTCAAATTAAAGTATTTTGTGATTTATAATTTATATGACAGTAGTTGTTCAAATGTTTCTATTTAGGCAACTTCAGTTAGTATTTTAATGATAATAACTGAAAAGTTAGCATGTTGTATTTTCTTAAACTAATAAAACAATTTCTTGAATGCTTATTTGACATTACCTCAGGAAGGTAAGCCAGATTATTTAATAAATTAAATTTTGAATATTAAAATAATAATCTTTGTCTAAATTGGAATTTTTTTCAAATAGCGTTACCTCACTACCCACTTATTACACTAATCTGAACATAATTTCAATTCATATACTTTTAATTTTCAAAACAACACTGGTCAGTTTTCTAATGCAATTTAATAGCTATTTTTATTTTATCGATACTTCATTAAAATTCCAGTTGCTTTTCATATTTCTTTTTTCCTTTATTATCCAAGAAGTTGTATTGGTGAATGAAGTGTGTGCCTCAACTGGTCAAATTTGATCTGGCAAAAATCAGTAATCCAGCATGTTTTAATTCACTGTGATGCTAGATTAGTGATAATTGACCTGTATTGTGAAGAAAAAGAAAATTGTTTATTTATAATTTTGGGACAATCTATGGCCAGAAAGAAAAAAAACTCAAGCATATTTGCTAGCAAGAGTTTTGAATTGTTTTGTTGTTTTCTCTGCAGATTTCAGATGTTAATTTTGATTTTTCTACTGTTATAGTATTTTTATCAAAATACAATCTAGTTAACTCTGAATTCCAGTGGGGAAGTTGTTGAACTGTCGGGTTAGCTATTTTAATAGAAATATGATGGTTCCAGAGTCTAAATTATGTCGTGGTGCTAGTTTGATCATTTGTTGAAGAATATTTGTCATAATTCTTAACTGGTTTGTCCCTTCTCATTTTGATAAGAGCATTAATTCTGTAAATACTATTATATCGGAAGATTAAACCACAAATTATTATAAAAACAATTTTTGTTTTTGAAATTTTATGATGAGTTATTCAATGATATTTTTTAGTATCATGTGTGTCAGTCTTGTTAAATTACACCATTTTGATTAGTCCATTGTTCAGCCTTTCTCTGGTAAACATTCTATCCACTGAATAATCAGAGATGAGACTAAAAAAAACAACTAAATTAAAAAAGGAATGATTATTAAAAGAAAATAAAAGATGCAAAAATTTTTCCCTCTCTAACCAGTCAAACATTTCAAAGTGGTATGCAAGATTTTAAAAAAAAATATTATATGATGTGTCAGATTTAAGATTTTGATTATGTTGGTTAAGATAAGGTTGTTTCAAGTGTGGGATCTACAGTAAGCAGTTGGATCAGATTGCTAAATTTTGTTCCTATTACAGTTGATCATTTTGTAATACAAGCTGCAAAACGCTAATATAATAATATATTAATGTCATCATCATAAACTTTTTTTTTTATACCACTGCTTTACCTTCATATGTACTAGAGTCTGGTGATTATCTTACTGGTAGAACTACCAAAATACATCAAACATTTTTAGATTTTGGTAGTTCTTACTTTATGTAAAATTTTGGTTAGGAAGACAGAGACTTTGAACAGAGGGACAAATTTTCTTCCTTAACACTCTGATCATTTGACCACCTCCAAGCTGTATCACTCGAAACAGGTTTTCATCAGTGGTTTGTTTTCCATTTTTTGTTTCCTTACCATAACTTTTCACTGATACTATATTCTCATTGTTTACATGATTGAGTTGAATTCCAATACATCTTCTTTATTCAACCAGATCTTTTTAAATCAGTGATGCCTATTCAATCACAGTTGCGAAGCGATTCTATTGAATATATCACACTTTATATATGCTTGTAAAATCTGATATTCAGATTTATATTTTCAAAGCTGCTCTTATATGTTGGATGGAAGTAATTTCACCATACAATTTTATTTAGGATGTTAAAACTCTTTTTTTTCTTCCACTTAGATTCTTTCTGAAGCAGTAAAATAACTTATTTTGTTACATTAGAAACTTCTACTTATACTTTCAGAGAACCTAAAGCTACAGTTGCTTATTTAGCCCAGCAGTAATTTCTTAAGTCCTTTCAATATACCTGTATGTGTATAAATGCATGTACACACTCAAACTTCAGTTAAAAATTTCAACAAAAAAGTGGCTATGAATTTGAACTTTCTAATATACAACAGGTTCACAACAAAGTATAGGACATTCTTTTCTAATATAAAATAATTAAAAAAAAACGTCATATAATAATAGATACAGTAATAAAGGAAGCCATGTAGCCTACTGGATAAATTAGTGGTAGACTTCTCATTAGCACACCAATAAAAATCCAGTATTTTGAATACTGATTTTCAAGACGGACAGGCTTTCACCACATGGAAGATTGGTGCAATACAATCTTTTATCACTTACCCCACCAGTATCACTAATTTGAGCTTGTTCTCTCTACTAAGCTAAGCTAAGCTTAGTAAATATCAATAAAGTTGCAGCTTGTTGAAACAAATCAATTCATATAATCCTTTATGCAGACTCTTCATGCACTAACCATTTGGTTGCTCTGAGGGAATAGTTTATATCCTGCAGGCATACAAAGAGTGTGTGTGTGTATATAATATATATATATATATATATATATAATGTTGTGTATGTGAATCAATACTAAAGAATCATTTTCTGTTTAATTACTTAATATTTCAAGTTATAAAATGTTATTTATCACCTCCATACTTTTCATCTTTCTCTTCCTTACATAACAGAAATCAATCTAAATTATTTTTCTGGAATGATTTTAGAAAATTTTGTATAACACAATTTCTGAACATGTTCACAATATTATTTTCTAGGTATATTTTAAAAACAATCTCTTCTATACATGTATTTGTTCTTTCTCCCATCATCAAATGTCGAATTTGAGTGAATTAACACTTTAGATGAGGTGTTAATAACATTTAGTTAAAAGAAATTCTCTCAAATAATAAAATCTCACTTATTATTTTATGAAGAATAACAATGTCTATCTCAACACTGAATATTCATCTTCTAGACTCTACCTCTTTATTACACTTAAAGTGGTCAGATCTCTTCCTCATATCTGCAGTTGTTACCAGTGACACTTTCATTTGATGCCCTTATATAAGACTAGGTTTTTGTCCTAAGAAACACAAAATCAAATTTTGATGAGAAAGAGTGCGCAATTTTTAACATTGTATTTTTGCTGATAATCCAAACTCAGATTATAATCTGTATACAAAGACTGTGACAGTTTCATAATTTGAGGTTTGCTTCTTCTGTGTGAAGGGCCAGTATAAAGATAAAAGCTTTAATGCTGTACCTTTTAGCAATCTGGGGAGAGATAGGAAGTAGATAATATTATTATGAAGCATCCAGCAGTTTTTTAAGACACCTGGAAAAGTATTGTTTTCTATAGTATAGACTTGAGCAGGATTGCAAGGATAACAAACTATTACAGCATATTTCTTCTATCCATGTTATATAAAGGAAGGCTAGGGAGCCATCTATACAATTTGGTACCAGTGTGAATTGCTAACATACAGTAGATTCCGCAACTCATATAAATTTCAGTTTGTGTTTTTTCACATCCCTAAGTGTGGTCTAGACTACCGAGGAATTGTATTTTTATCATCACCAACTCTGGTTACTAGCTAAGGCTAGAGTGCTCAGTCTGTCCTGCTATTTAACCTCTAACTAGAGAGAGAAGAGATGGGTTCACACCTTTCACAAAGATACTTGTGCAAAAGTGAATGTAATATTTGGCTAGAGTTGATAGAGAATATATGTTAATAAAATGATAATGGTGTGAATCGGTCCAGAAACTATGATAGTCTCAGTATTTCTTTCTCTGTTTAAAGTCTTGAATTCAGAGAACTTTATTAAAGAAGCTAATATTGGTTTTAGTGTACCATAAATTTGTGTGTATATATATATATATATATATATATATATATATATATATACACACACACACACGCAAGCATGGATTAAAAAAAAACCTCTTATATATATCCATATGTTGTATGCGCATATTCTAATAACAGTTTGCTGTAGCACTCCTAACAAAGTATTCATCAGGTAATGACCCTGAGTTAGATATGTATTTAAAGTGTTTAGGGGAAGAAGGCTACAGAAGCATTGTTTAGAACATCATAAGCAACAGCTAGAATCAGCATATGCTAGTGTCCTTAGGTGGGCATATACCTTAAAATTTTTTATCAATATGTATTCATGTACCAATATTCGACTTAAAAAAATTTCTTTCATCTCTTAGGTTTATCAAAAATGATAAATGTTGGGCACAATTCTCCTAATCCTTACCTCTTGAGTTAGTGTACAGCCAGTAAAATATGAGTTATTTCTTGTTGAACTTACTTATACTCTTAGGGTTGAATGGATGACTCTGATTTGCATATTGCACTGGCAAAAAGAAATGTATTTCCTCAAGTGTCTTAGACAAATTTTACAATACTTACACATATTTCCTTCTTTCATATAACAGATCATGGGTCATAACTTTTAAATACTCCATTGCTGTCACAAGATACATTATAATATATCTGTGTGTGTATATATTTTTTGCACCAGTCTTTAAAATGTAACCATTTTTAAAAAACAAAAACTTTTCATCATAATTGTAAAAAATTAAGAATATTTTTTAATTGGAGCAGAAGTGTATTGTCCATTACCTGGGAGTGGCGTATCAGCTTTAACTAATTGCTCTTCAGAATTGTATCAAAACAACAAATCTCATTTTTTTTTAATCCAATATGAATTATCATAATTACAATTGTTCTTAATCCAGCAAACCTATTAAAAAAAAAAAAGTTAAAAGGATCATCTTCTTTAAAAAAAAAAAATGCAGTTAAAAATCTTAACCAAAAGTTTTGATCTACCCATTTCGTATGCAGTAAATTATATGAAAGCAAATTAAATATTTTTACAATTTTTTTTTTTTTTTTTAACTGCTTCATTTGTAATGAAAATTCTGTACAAAGAAACTTGGGGATTGGTGGGTGGTCATGTGATTATATTTTTAAAAAAAGCAGTTCATTTTTACCTAAATAGCTTTTCTCTTTCATATTGGAAAAGATTAGTTTGTCACTTGTATTAACAAGAGATAAAACATTTTCTTCATATATAAAGAACATGCATTCACCAACTTGTAAAATCTGCAATTATATAAAACAATGAAAAAGAACTTATTGGTGGCAGGTAGCATTGAGAGTTTTGTTTTATTTATATATATATATATAGTTATCAGTCCAACAACTATTAAACATGATGCACATTTCATTCCAGAATAGCCATCCAAAACTTAATAACTTAATTGTATTTTTTAATGTATTTTGCTCTCTGTAATTGATACATTTATGTATTTGTTAAATTTATATAAGTTGACTAGTTGGGATCATCAAGTCACTGCAAATGATCCTTTCCTTAGCTGCACAGTATGTACTTTGCCAGGGCTATCTACTATTTATAATACCCAACTATTAACCACTAAATAATTTATTTTAATATACTCAATTTTTTCACTTAACACAATTTGTGTATATTTTTTTATCAGTAAATGAAAAGGTTTTTCTGTCATTTCTTCTTTTTTTCTTTTATTTTTTAATTAAAAAAGAAAATTTGAATATCATTACTAGTTTCTTATACTGTTATACATTTAACCAATGATGAATTATGTACAAAAGTTAGTTATGTACAGCCATTGTGACGAGCAAAGATTAATTTATTTTCAATGTTGCATATAAGACAACAAATTAACAATATTCTGGAAAAAATCAACCCAGTTTTTGCTTCATTGATGCTGTGGATTTTACAAGTGATTATACTGACTTCTTGAGTGGAAGATTATTTTTACCCTAGTTTTAAATTAGATCTTTTGCTCTTTGGATTCAAGGTTTGCCAATCTGGTTCTTGGAATGAAACTTCAGCTCTCTCAGTCCACTGCTCTAACCAAAAGAATAGTACTATAAATGCACATATTTTATATTTGATTGTTTGAAATCTTTCTTTTAGTTATAAATATCACCTTCAGAATTTCTTTTTTGCTCAGATTTTTGCCTTAACATTGTATGTAGAACATTTTTATTCAAGATTTTTTTCCACTGCTCTGTATGAATATTTAAAGTGTTTTTTTTTTTTTTTTTTTTTTTTTTACTGCTGGATGCCTTCCTGCCACAAAACCCTTAAGCTACCAGCTAAAGTTTATTGAGCCTCATTTATCTGGCACTTGGCTTTAAAACCATAAACTTTGTAATCTCCTGTCCAATGTTCAATTCATCGTACTGCTGCCTGTATAAATATTTTCACACTTCTAATATGGATTCTTTGAAACAGTAAAAAGTAGATTATATATAGCAAAAGAGATTTTCTCTTCTCCTCACCCACCACCACTTTTTCCCAATATTTAATATTCTTGTATATTTTGAATTGTCTGACAGATAGATTGACATGAAAGCATCCTATGATTCTTGTTTGACTAACCAAATCTGTAAAATGTCTGCTGTTTTTTATTACTTTACTGGTAATTTATTTTTCCCCCCATTTATTTCTTCTGTTGTTGCTAAATCTTTTTGACTTTTTTTTAATGCTATGTATATAAGCAACTTTACTTGGTAAAAACTTGTATAAGGCCAGGATGATTTGACCAAAAGAAAAAGATTATCCTACATTTTTTTTTTTTTTTCAAATCAAATACTGTGTGAGATTCAAATGCCTCTTCAAAAAGTCATGTATGCCTTGTATACTTGTACTCTTTGCCTTTCCAGGATTTTATTAAGGGATTATTGTTGGAAGTCTTATAAAAATCTAAAATAACTTGAAAAAATATTTGTTGAATATGTATAACAAAAATATACTTGAAACATTAAAAAAAAAGAAAAAAAAATTCTGAAGTTCTTATTTGCAATGTTTTAACAGATATCACTGGATAATCTGGAAGGGAAAGGGTTAAGAATGTTCTCTTATCTCAGAATCTTCTGCTGATGTTTTGTAATTCACCATTTTCACTGTTTCTGTAACAATTTTCAAAATTCCAATTTGTTGGCTGTCTGTTTACTAAATGAACACCATTGTGTATTTACAAAAGCTATTTTCTACTGGGAATGGTTGTCCTATGTGAAATGGACTTGGTTAAAATAATTATTGCTGTAATTATTTTTCTATGATTCATGCTTGGATTTTATATTATGCAAAATCTTACTAATCCTTGTAGATCTTTTATAACTGATTAGTGAGCTATTTATCTATAACTCTCTCTCTCCTCCCTATGAGTCCCCAAATATCTAGGTAAATGAAGCTTCTTTTCTTGACTTTGAAGGTTCAAACAGACTTTGATCTTCCTTGCAGCAACAAGTCAAAATACTGTTGTCTTGTTTTTTTTTTTTGTTTTTTTTTTTTAATATATGATTTGTAGGTCCAAAATTAAGAATTTAAATTTAAAAGAAAAAATGAAGCATACGCTTATGTAAAAGTTAATTCCTATTTTTGAAAGAGAAAAGCTTGGATATATCTTATACCTCACCTTTTGTGACACTCTTCAGTATATATGTAAATTAAAATACAGCCTAATTCTAGGCTAAAATTGTATAAAATGGAAATGTTATGTTCGTATTTAATGAAAATAAGCATATTAATGTATTTGCTTTTAATTACCATGTTATTGTTATTGTTGGGATCACATAATTTAAAAACATCTGGCCTTTTAAAAAAATTTGTCCAAAAAAATATATATATTTACTACTTTGGTTAGTGAGAGAATAACTAAATTTACTGATTTTTATCAATTTTGTGAAATTATTTTTCTTTCTTATATATAGCTATACAATATTTGTTAACTGATATGACAAACATTGTAAAGGGATACTGTTTTAGATTATTACTGATAACTACCTGGATATACAACTGAGCTGATTGGTGATCATAATATCAGAATATCAGACACATTGTATTTTTAACCATATCTTGTATGCCAACTAATATTGTAATATTGCTAATAATAATTCACATTTTCTGCACTAACTACAAATTTCATTACACTAAGGAAAGAAATATTGGCAAATGTTGGGACTATACTTTCAAAATTAATAAATTCTAATCCTCTAAGCTACAGTAAAAACAAAAAAAAATAGCAAATTTTAAAAGGCCTCTAAGATAATGGCGCTAACTTTAAAAAGTAAGTTTTTGTATCATAATTTATTTTGACATGCAGTTGAATATTGCAGTGACTCTGGAGATGGTGTTGAAGGATAATAATCACTTAATTCATATTACTTTTTCTAGATTGAAGTTAACAAACAGATGTTGGGTTCAAGTTCATTCTGTTATTGTATATTAGTTAAGTTTTAAAGTTTTAGACTTAAAGGAAAATACAACTTTTACTTGAGTGTAAATCCAGTATTAATTAATATACCAAAAATTTAAGGAATTAATTTTATTCATCATGAAAGTTAAATGTACACACACAACCACAAATTAATGACTTGGTTTGAAGATCTCATTGCATTTTTGGTTGTTTTTTTTTTGTTTTTGTTTTTTTTTTTACACACTGTCTATATCTATAAATGCTATCTCTAATATTGAGCACTCTTCCCCTAAAAATATAAAGCAAATTTTAAACAATATCAATATGAACTTTAGAAAAAGTAATAAAAATGATTATAGTGGTTGGAAAAATGTATTCCTTCTATATCAAATCAAAAACTGAATATTGTACCACGTAATACAAAAACATTTTCTCACTTAAAAGAAGAAAAAAAATCTAGTTTTTAACATGCAATTTTTCTTTTTTGCCATTTCTGCCTTCTATCCAATATATTTATTTTCCTGCCTCTCAGCCATACAGTGTATGGCATTCATATATTAAGAGGGGAGGGTATCAGGTATATTACAGAAGTTTCTTAAAACTTGAAAGTCTTGATATACTTGCCAAAACCATGAAAAGGAAAACTAAATAGAATTTTAAATCCATTTTGCAAGTAACTTTTTTTTTTTTTTTTTTTGCCATAATAGTGAACTCACCCAAAACATCGAGTAACTTTATCATGGTCATGTTGACCACCTTGCCATTTTTTACTCTTCTCTTTCTCACTCTCTCTAAGCCAATGAAGAGAAAAAAGTTTTCTCATGTAACTTTCAGACATTTTATACTTTTGTCACTGGGCTTTTCTTTATTTTTAATATTTGCTACCCACAACCTAATAAATACTCTTAGTTTTTTTTTTTGGGGGGGGGGGGGGTAAACAGGGCATATTACAGTACAATACGAACCAATAAAAATAAAGAAATGGTGGGGGGATGCTAGTGTTCAAAATCAGTGCATTCATTTTTGTACTTTTAACTATACCACATACAAAGATGATCCTTTACCCTGTTTCCTATAACCATGTAGCACTCAATTTTGCAATGATGAGTAAAACAAAGACTTAAAATCAGCACTGTTCTATTACAACTTTTGAAATTCTTTAACAAAACAGATGAACTAACAATAGTTTTAATTTGCAAGAGTATTTTCCCCTTTTCTCAGTTTCCTGTAATGCTGTTTAAATTTTGATGTTTTGTGGTTACTTATGCCAAATCTGAATTTACAATAGTTGAATTTTTTTCAACGAGATGAAGACGATTTTCCCACTTTCCCCAAGTCCAGCTTTGTGGTCAATTCAAAAATGTTTATATACTGATTCTCAGCATCTTCTGTATTAATCTCATCTTGGTTTTTCAGACTAAATATTTTAACTGCAGTTTTCTATGTTTTTTTTTTTTTTTCTTACACATCAAATATTCTCAATAGAAAATAATACAAACCTTAACTCCCCAGTCTCAATTATATTCATTGTAGCAGCCAATTTTATACAGTGACATAGCCTGAAGATTGTGTTCAAGTACGCGCTTATATTTACACATTTTCTCTCTCTCTCTGATGTTAAACACTTTTACCTATAAATATTTCATACTTTAAGATTATAAACTGTCTAGTTTCAATTGTTTTTGTTTCAGTTGCACATTATTAAATGTGCTGATCTTAACAACCATAGTTCTAGGCATATTTATTACATCATATAACTTAGAATGATATGATGAAATTTCTTAACTTCTATATTCTATGCACTTATTCTAACAGCTAGTTTCTTTTAATTTTATTTTCAGTCTTGATAAAATTACTTGTGTGTATTAATGTGTAAAAAGCATTATATATTCATCTTATTTTCCCCTCTTGTATATTACTGCAATTCACATTCTTATGACATTTCCAGCTTTGCAGAACTTGGAAAAATAAGAAAATATTTGTGCCTCTGTAAATTTTTTTTAACTGATCTCATTTTATGAATTGCCATTTTTTTTTAAACAAACAAATATAAAATACACTAATTCACTTTTTGTCAGTAAAAACTAAAATAATTTTAAGTGACCATTTTCACCTTTCCTGTTAGAATCACAAGGCAGTAAGCTGAAATTCTAATCTACCATTTCTGTTTAAAAAGATTGGATTATGACTATTATAATCGATATTATCTTCATTAATTATTAAATTTTCAATTTATTTTCCTTTCTTCTGCAAATCCATGGTGAAGTTTGTTTTTAAATGATAGAAGACGGTGAACATGAAGGACAAATGAACATATTTAAAACCATGAGATCTTTTTAACAATGTCTTTTAAATTAGATATCTAAGTTAATTTTCAAACTAACACTTTATTTTTTTAATGGAATAAATCCATGATAATATGAAGAGTTATATATAAAAATGCTTATCCAGAATATTATAAAATATGAGAGTCAAGAACTTTTTTTTTTCTATAGACCCAGCAATTTCTGTTATATTCTTAAAATTAGATTTGGAATATTATTTCAATAATTAAAAGGTCATCAACTTTTACACTAAAATCAAAAAGCAAATCATTTTCAATGCATGCTGCTTATTTTAAAAACAAAAACAAATGAACTGTTAGGCTAGTTAACCAGCTCTGAATCCCCGCCCCTGATCTGGTCAAGATCTTGGACATGTCTTTCACCATCCTAGTTGCAATTTGTAGATTTGTGTAATTGTAAAATTCACATCTTTAGTGGTTTAATGATGTTTTCAAACATTTACTGACACAAACTCAAAAGGGATATACTGATTTAAGGCCAGACAAAAATCCCTTCTCTTCACTTATACTAAACTCTATCAATGTAAATATTTTAGAAATCTCCTTCCATGTATACACAACTGAAGAAAGCAAAGTATTGCCATTCATGGTAACCTTTTATTTCTTTTATCCCCCCCCCCCCCCCAAAAAAAAAAAACTACTTTGCTAATTTAGTGGGATTCTATCCTTGCCATTTCAAATTCTATACACTTTCTGGAGATTTTTTTTTTTTTTCACAAGACAACTTTCTTCATGCAAACACAATTGTTTTTTTCAGCCATCGAACTTTTCCATTTGTAGTTATTTTTCTAAAATAAAAATAAAAATAAAAAAAGATATATCAAAGAATGGATAGTTTTTATACTTTTGTAAGCCAGTAAAAATCAACATGGAAGACACCTGTATTTTTTTTTTTTTCTACAAAATTTGTTGAATTTTATAACAAAATTCTTGAACCAATATACATTATATTATTTTTTTCTGTCTGTTAGAATATGGTGTAAAAAAATTTTCATTCAGAAACCAAGTAATAATAATAAAAAAATATTTCAACTGTAGTGAAGTTGTAATTCCCCCATTATCAGGAGCCTGAACTTTTTTCCTGGCAGGCTTACCACTCAGTATCAGAGGCACTTAGCAAGAAAAAAAATGCAAATTAGAGAAATCTTAAAATGCAGTATATAACTTTTAATTTTTTTTAATGAAAACTTCATTGTTGGCACACTTTTTAAGGATAAATTATTTAAAAAGAAAAGTAACTTTCTTTTTACCATTTCATTTGAGTTATACTTAAAAACTTTAAATGATAAAAAAATAATTTTAAAGAAATTCACTTTACATGTAGCCATCTGAGATTGTCCAACCTTTTAATCTCATAATTTAACTGAATTGCTGAATTTAGGAATTATATTAATCTTAATTCAGTTTTAAATGTTTTTTTTTTTTCTGGTTACATTATAAAAGACTTTAAAGCTGAATAATAATCTGTTGATATCTATCCTAAAATAATAAATTTAATAGCTACAATGTGTCTTAGGGAAGAGAGGTTAATTAGAATTACTTCAAATTAAAAGATTTGATTGGAAGTTAAAAAAAAAAAAACAAATTCTTTTAATCAAAATGAATATTCAGTACAATATTGCTGTAAGCTGTCCAATTTTTAATTATTTGTATATGATGTTTAAGTTTGTTTTGTTGAAATATTGAAGGTTAAATGTTATACACTACAGTTTGACAGTTTCTGCATTCAAAAACAGTAGTATTAAAGAATTGGAATCCTATAGAATATATGCTTGTTGCCATTAAATTCAAATGAAATAGAATTAATACTTAAGATTAAAAGCTAAACCTGTATTGTGAGAACAACTGAATTGTTTAGTCATTCAAGGTGGGCAACAATATATACTTCTCTGCCTTCAATATATCTAAAACTTATCAAGTTACTTCATCAATATAATTGAATGTTTCAGCTTCACTAATTAAACCAAGCATTGGTGGCTTTGTACAAGACTAGGCCAAAAATGTTTTTTTAATGTTACAAAAGATTTACCCATTATTGGCCAGTATATGCAAAAACCTTGTTAAAATATCAAAGTTAATTTCCAAAGAAACTTGAGTTCTACAAATTTTATTGAAGTGTTTGGGTATCTTGTTTTAAGTCGTGTTTACACGAAATTTAGTATTTAAAGAAACTTGTGTGTGTACACACACACTTTTCACGTAAAAAAAATTATAAACTATATTAATCTATATGCACTACACACGTTTACATACATACACACTGCATAATAGAACATGTATACACTTTATTTACATATACAGACATTTGTGTGTTATATACCAGCTACTCTGACCCTGATGAGTGGTTCTATACAAGACCCTGGAGTTGGTCAAGAGATAAATCAATTAAACATTTATTAATTTGACTATTGTCACTCTAGTTATCTATTGAGCAAAAATTCTGCTAGTCTTAAAATACATTAAATTCTAGTAAATTTTACATATTTTGATAGGTGTTATTGATTTGTATTATATGAATGTTTGTAATAATATAAGCATGAATATTTCCTCTCTCTCTCTCAAAGATACAATTAGTTTAACTAGAATGTAAGTTGCTTCATAACAGTAAAAAATGTACAGACTTAACATTTTTATATAAAAAAAAAACCCTCTAAATTCCTATCCTTTACACTCTACTCAAGATGTTAACCACTGAAATTTGATAGGCATCAAAAAATGAAGAGGGCTTCTTAGGCCCTGGGAGGGAATTTGAAGTTTCGGTGCATCCACTTTTGTCTATAAAATCTCAAACCTTGCTTCTATCATATCTAAATATGCATATTCAAAAGTTAAAAAGCAATTTTTTTTTAAGGAAAAGTTCTGAAAATTTTTAAGTTGTTTATATAATATGAGATGGAGGTGGCACAGTTAACGCCCCCAAAAATATGTATCTGTGTTTCTTTTTTTTTCTTTGTTTGTACAGTGTTGCTATTTTATACATGAAAATGAAAAAGCAGCTCCAAGACATTGTTTGCTGCATTTGCTATGGGACACTAAAAATAGACAATAATTCTTGCTTGCAAAATTGTACATAGTTCCCTGTTATACCATATTTTTCCCCTTATTTAAAAAAAAACAATGATTTTGCATGTCTATCAATTTGTTCTTATAAATTTCAAGATTTTAATAAGTGTTTTGAAAGCAAAGGAGCCTTATTTATAAAGACAAAAGAAAATAAAGAGCTCTGTTTCCCTTGAGTGTATGATCTCTGAGACTGTTGTCCATACTTTGTAAATATGTAAGAAATATCATTAAACATTCTATCACTTTACATACTTGGTGTTCTTATCATTAATGTTTTCTTTTTTGTTTTGCTTTCTTCTCTCATCTCTAAACTGTAGGTGTATGTAAGCTTTGAATATGTAGAAAATGTCACTCTGTTTTAAAACCACTCTATACTAACTTTAAAAATTTGTATTAGGTTGGAGCAAAAATTTTTAGTGCTTTTTACAAAAAAAAAAGTGTTTAAGCATGTGCTTTTTCGCTCAACTGAAAAATGTGACAAACATATGCTGAAAAGTGTCATTTCAGTGTTTCTTTACAATTTGTGTGTGAATTTCAAATGTTTTATGTTAAAAGAAAATACTTATTAAAAACAATCATTGTCACATGAAACTGCACATCACAATGAAACTCCACATTAATACAAGTGTAGTAGTTTATTCTGTGCTGTTTCCCTTCAGAACATGAGTGATCATGGCCCTCCACATCTTCTTGCTCCTTGTAGCTCTTAATAAGTTTTGTCATTTCTCCCAAACCCTATTCTGCCATCCAATTTGCTCAAGCCCATTATGTCACATGCTGCTTTCTCCTGTCCTTCTATCTGCCCTGTGAGTATCAGATTTTCCAAGCACTGCTTCCTTATTATGTATCCCAGAAATTTCAACTACCTCTTCCTGATGTTAAGTATAAGTTTCCTTTTTGTTTCGATTCTCTCCAAAATCTTGTTGCTCATACGTACAGCCCTTGATATCCTCAGCATCCTTCTTCAGAATTACATTTCTGTTGCTTTGAGTTCCTTCTTCATCTTTGAGGAGACTGTCCAGGATTCATTGCCATACAGGAGAGCAGATATCATGTAACAGTTCAGTACTCTTTTCTTTGTTTCTAACAAAATTTTCCTGTTTCTTAATACTGTGCTTAACTTTTTGGAATGCATCTTTGGTTATTCCGAAACACCTTCGGATCTCAGTATTGCACATCTTGTTCTCTGTTAAAACACTTTCCAGGTATTTAAATTTCTGTATCTGCTTTATTTTAATATCTCCTACCTGTAATTTGCATTTTGGGCTCCTCTTTTTTGCTGACGACCATGCATTGTCGTCTTTTAGTCTGTTTAGTCCTTTCTTCTTGCTTTCCTTCACTGTATTCTGTTGGAAGTCTTATAACTTTCTTTCTATGTCTATCAGCACTGTGTCATCTGCATATCTCATATTGATAAGATTATGGCTGTCAATGATAAATCCTGGCAAGATTTCTAGTTCTCTCAGAATTGGCTTGCTGTAGAGGTTGAATAAATCCTGTGAGACGACACATCCTTGTCTTACAAGTCTTTCTATTTTTGTATATCTGCTGAACTCATTTCCTGCCCATATGCAGGCAATTTACTGCCAGTATAGATTCTTGATTATTCTAATGTCTTTCTCGAATATGTCAGAGTTGCTGAGCAGCTCTAACAGATCTTTGTGGCATACTTTGTCAAATGTGTATGTCTTTCTGCATTTGTATTGCTCTTTCTGATAACAGGCTCATCCCTTGATCCCTGTTTAGGATGTGGCTTCCGGCTTTCCCTTTTCCAATCTTTTTACTCTTAAGTAGCTCCCTGCACATCAGTGATGTTACCACCTTGCTTGGGGTGATATGATTAAAAAAAAAAAAATTCTGAGCGTAAATATTGCATTCTTTGTTCTGGTGTCTTTGATGAACCTGCATTGTTGTAGTCCTGTGTCTAGCTTGATTTTGCTGCATGCTCTATTCATCAGAATCCAGATAATGAGTTTTGTTATGTAGCTTAATAGACTGATTGTTTGGTGGGTTTCACATTCGTTTATGCCTGTTTTCTTAGGTAGTGCTTTGATAATAGATCTGCTTAGGTTTTCTAGTATATCACCACTGTTTTAGATTTCATTTATTATTTCTGTAATAATGTCTATGCTGAAATCATCTGCCAGTAGCTCTATTACAATTCTATCTGGCCCTACCACTTTGTTTCTTTTCAATTTAGCCAGTGCAGCTTTCACTTCAGTTTTTAATATTTTCAGCCTGTCAGTATTTCTGTATATTGTCAGCTGATCTCTTTCATCATGGAAGAGATCTCTGATATGTTTGTTTAATCGTTGAAGTATTTTTTTCTTTCTTTAACATGTGCATTCCAGCCTTGAATCTTATGCATCCTGTTGATGAGCATGTCTTTTGTCCAGTTTGTTCTTTTATTTTGTGATGCACATCTCTTTTATCTGTGACAGTCATTTTATTTCTGCTCGTTTTTCGTTAAGTCATTCTTCTTTAGCCAGTTTGCATTTGCTCCTTGTTTCATTGTGTACTTTTCTGTATTCCATTCCATGTCTTGGCAAGAATCTCATTTATGGAGATAGATCTAACTATTGCCCGGTTCACACTCCACCCACGTCTATTGAACAGGTGTAGAGGCTCATCCCTTGTTCCCTGTTTAGGATGTGGTTTCCGGCTTTCTCTTTTCCAATCTTTTTACTCTTAAGTAGCCCCCTGCACATCAGTGGCATTACCGCCTTGCTTGGAGTGATATGATTAAAAAAAAAATTTGTTTTTCCTTTGTGATGATGTCATTTAAGCTTCTCTTAGTATCCCATTCCAAGTTTCCCCTTCTATTTTGTTCCTTGTATCTTCTTTTCACACTGTTCATATATTTTTCTTTCAGGTTTGGGTCATTCAGGAGTTTGTTGTAATCAAGATATAGCTACTTGCATGATGCCATTTATTGCCTTTCAGTGGACCATTGTGAGTGCAACAAGTAATTAAAGTATTTATTTATAGTCCTTTTTTGGATTACAATGTCTGAGCATCAGTTGCTGGAAAAATAGTGTTGTACTTATTGTAACACATCATTAAATCCTGGGCCTAACTGATGAAACAACAACTTTTAGGCAAAATTCAACTTTATTCATCAGCATAATCTTCTTCTAGAATAATACACTGATTTCAATGCTTCTCTAACAATTTGATGCCTTTTCTGTAGAACGATTTGTCTTTGGCCTCAAAATACACCTCAGTTTCAGATATCACTTCTTCATTGGAGTCAAATCTCTTTCCCTGGAGCATTCTTTTGAGGTCTGCAAACAGCCAGTAAAAGGCCAGATCTAGAGAATAGGGTAGATACAGAATCAATTTGAAGGGGGATTCATGTATTTTTGCCATCATTGCGATCAACTTGTGATCTGGTGTGTTGTCTTGGTGAAAGATCAATTTTTCTTCTTCATTTGTGGCCATTTTTTGGCAATTTCTTCCTTCAAATACACTAATAATGCTATATGATATTCGCTATTGATGCTTCTTCCTTTCTCAAGGTAATTGATGAACAAAATACCTTGCATCCCAAAATATAGAGGCCAAAACCTTGCCTGCTGATGTTTGCGTTTTTGGACACCTTTCACCTACTGCTGTCTACTCACCTGACTGCTGATTTGACTCCAGAGAGAAGTGGTGGATCCATGTTTCAACCATTGTCACATATTTACACAAAAACTCCTTGTTGCGTTAAAGCAGTTACAAACAATGCTTTGAATTGTCAACACATTATTTTTTATTGACTGTGAGTAAACACAACACCCACTTTGAACACAGCTTTCTCATTGACAAATGTTCATGCAGAATGGTGAATACACTACCTTCTATGTTCAACTCCTCAGCTATCACACGCAACTTCAATTTATGATCGGCCAAAATGTGTTTGTGGATTTTTTGGGGACAACTGTGAATTTTTGTCTGTACGACAACGTTTCAAGTCAGCATACCACCTCTTAACCTTTGTTTCCAACGAAGCAGAGTCTGAATAACACTTATCAAGCCATTGCTTTGCTTGAATAGTAGTTTTTCCCATCAGAAAGCAATGCTTTATCAACGAAGTTCAGATTTTTCCATTGTTTTGAAAATTTGTGACAGTAGTTTCACTTAAATAACTAATTTATAGACTAATAATCTGATTGGGCCCAAATGTTGTTAGTACTTTGTAAAAATCATGGATTTTTTATTAGTGGCACCATCTATGTCAGGCCTGGGACTTATTGAGTGATATCTTAATATCTGAAATATTTAATCATCTGTCAATTGACTGCATCTATTTCACTAAAGATGGACTTTAAATAGAAGCTTAAATCAATTTGTTTAAACCCACTTTGTGACTACATTTATAAAGAAATTGATTCTGAGTCTGAAGCTATTAAGATCTCAATGAAACTTTTTATAAAGAATAAATATTGAAGGTTATTTATATGGATAGCATGAAAAAAAACTTAAATGATTGTAGCTAATTAATGAAGTTTAATTTTGTATGATATGAGGTCAACATAGTAAAAATAAATTGCTAGATTAATTCATTGCCCAATCATCAGTAGACATCACAATTTCATACTTAATTCATAGTGTATAATTGTGCTGTAAATGTTTATAATTTTAGTCTATTCATTGAAATTTATTTTTTCACAATATTTTACAATTCTTGTTTCTTTTTCTTTTTTCTTTCCAAGGAAAGATAGTTGTGCAATATAGTCTCATATGCTACTAGATTAATCAAGTATTTTTTTTTTAATGAACTGTTTTGGGATTGTGCCATGGAAAAAGATGGTAAAAGTTTAAGAAATCCTCAAATTGAATTTTCTGTTCTATATTTTTATTACAATCAAGTATGAGAGCGTGCAGCTGCAAAAATGTGGAGGGACAGCAAGAAGTCAGAACAAATAGCAGCCAGAACAATTGTTAAATTATTCAAACTGATAAAACAGTACAAAAGACGTCTATCCTTTTAAAAAAAAAATTGTCAATGAAAAGTATAAATGCCAATGAAGTTGAAGCTGACTGGATCCATAACACTGAAAATAGCAAAGAGATAGACCCAATCAAATATTTACAGAGGTATTACTATTGAAAAAACAAATATTATGCAACCTAACCTGAAAAGGGATGGCCTTTGATAGGTCTATTTTGCCCAAGACATGCTACAAATGAATACCTATTGAAACATTTGGAAGGAGCTGGTTAGGTGTTCCACAACACTACAAGACTTGTTCAGAAAACTTATGATTATCATGTAACCTATATCTCAGGTAGGATTAAACCATGTTATAATTATTAATGTGTATTTTTATATTTCCTGTTCCATCTGTCATGAGAAGGGAGATAAATCAACTTTTTAAATTTATTTATTTCCCTTAGTTATTTTGATAATCTATAAAAAATGTTTATCTGCATTTAGAAAAAAATAGTTTTATTGCAAAATGAACTGTTTAATCAATCAGTTCCTTTACTTCATAGATTAGATTGTAATCTTATTTGCTCAGTTCTTTCATGTGAGGCACTTGGATACCTTTGTCTATTAAGTGATTGTCTTGTTTCAATTTGGTTTTGATATAGGCTTTCTGTCACCATCTTTGTCTTTCTGTTGATAATCTTTTTCATCCAAGTGATATTTCATTTTACTGTAATGTTAAATGTATAACATTTTTAACATGAAAAGATATTGAGCAAAAAATGATTTATATAATACTAGGAGTAATCAATGAATCATAGATACTGTTGGACATCTCAAAAAATAAAAGGGACAAATTAATTAAAAGGTTTATTGGCCTCTATTTTAGTTGTGAATTCTTTATTTCCACTTTATTAAATCTCAATATATTGTTTCATTGCATCTCACTATTAAAACTTTCTAACAATTGTCATTTTTGACAGTAAATTTCAAAACTTTTCTTTAATGATTACGTAATACAAGATGTGTCAGATATTTGAGAACACATCTTCAGCAAGTTATAAAAAGAAGACAACCTAATGCAATGTTATTCATGATGTACCAAATTTTACCATTCTCATTTCAGCTGTATTGAGAGCATTTACATGGCAGTTTCTGACCTGGTAGAGAAAATGAAAAGGCAGTTATGGCACTAGCTACCAACTACAGCTCTGATATAGCCAGTTTCATGAGGTGGCTGTGTGGGAATTTGACAGAGGTATCCACAGCAAGTTCATGTTGTCTTTGATAAGCCTGTGGGTTAGTAAACAATGAAAGCCATGTCATACTGCCTTAATTCTTCCTATAAGGCCTCATGATCAATGCCACCATCTATAGTAGTTAGATAGCGCTAGCCCCTTCAATCCAGTTTTTGTCCTTTTTTTAAATCATATCACCCCGAGCAAGGTGGTAACGCCACTGATGTGCAGGGAAATACGTAATAGTGAAAAGATTGGAAAAGAGAAAGCCAGAAACCACATCCTAAACAGGGAACAAGGGATGAGCCTCTTAACCTGTTCAATAGACGTGGGTGGAGTGTGGACTGGGCGATAACCTACCCTCGAACCCACCCTCTGACATAATGTACTTACTGAAGGACTTGTTATTATTAGTAGTATTATTATGGGCTGGCAGACAATAAAAACAATAGCTTTAGATTTTATTTGATCTTAATAGAAGAAAACTGCTCCTACCCACATGATCTATGACCCAAGAGTTGCTAATCAAGAATTTTCATAATCACATCAACCCAAACATGTTACCTCCTGGCTCTCCTGATTTTAATCTCCAGGAATCTACTTCTGGTACATCATTGAAAGGGAGACTAACCAATGACACCATAATACCAAAGAAAAATTGCAAATAAAAAGCAACTGGTCTGATCATGCAGTTTCTTTCAAGACTATCATTGAAACAGAAAGCAGTTCTACTGAATAACTTTTTTCTAATTTGAACATGTGATCAATCTTTTTGAAAATGTACAAGATATTTTCTTTTTTCAGTTGAGTGTCCTTTTCTTTATAACTTGTTTTCAATCACTTGGTACACACTGTATAGCAACACATCCAATTCTGGTGGGAAAAAAAAAAAATGTTGACTGCATTTGAATCTGATTAAGGAAAATTTTAAGTTTTTATTGCAGCCCACTAAGCCACAAATTTCCCCACTTAGCTTTAGTTATTCTATGCACTAACAGAAGTGTCACCCGACATGTTTTACTGCTGTATTATATATATATATATATATATATATATATATACACACACACACACACAGAGATGCTAATAGGTGTATGTATTAATTGAATTGAATTGATTAAGTGTGAATATTGTTTGTTTTGAATTTATTAATTAAAAAAGAAAATTGCTCAGTCAATTTAAGGGATTCAGCATGATTAGAATTGTTTTATGGATGATGGTTTAAAAAAAAAAAAAAAAAAAAAAGAGTTTATAACACTGCAGTTTTAACCCTCTAGGGCCCACACCAAGAAAAAGATTCTGTTTTGGTCACTGCATAAAATGTTCACATGTCCAAAGAATTGTTCATTTCTTGTGGAAATCCAAGAAGCAGTTTCTGTCTTTGTTCAGACAAAGGTAGACGTTGCATTTGATGCAGGTCACGAAGGACAGGCTCTTGCAGCCTTTGTTCTTGCATCGGCCTCTCGTTCCCCAGGCTGGCAGGTGATCCATTCCATCGGAGCGAACGTCGGTGATTGGTGCCTTCTGGATGGCAACACATGGAGACAACGGACGAAGTTCCTGAGACAGACGTCCAACAGGACGATGGCAGATGATCAAGGCATCAGCTTGGAAGTCAGACAACTTCTTTGGTTTCATCCTGAGGGCTTGGCAGTGTCTCTTGTACCAAAGCCAAGAGTTCACAACGGTCATGCAGATGGTGTGAAGAAAGATGTACATGTACCATCGGCGCGACTTCATGGGGAATTTGTACAAAGCTGATTTCTCTTTGGGGAGTTCCTGTCTTTTCTCACCCGCCGCACCTTGATACACATCAAATTGATAAAGTATTCCTGATCCACCACACCTGCCCCACATTTTGAAACCCCATTTGTGTGGTTTGTTTCTGATATACTGCTTTAGAGAAGAGTATCCTTTGAAAGCTATCATTATTTCATCCACAGAGTTGTGCTTCTCCGGAGGAATTTTGTCTAATCCCTTCTGAAGTCCATCCATCCACGGCCGTATTTTCCAGAGTTTGTCTTCTTTCTTTTTGTCAGTCACTTCAAGATTGTTCTCAAAATGAATTGTAGAAGCCATCTTCTTGAATCTCTCCCTTTACATAACATCAGCTACAGGAGGATATCGGGTCTCTTTTTCCCAGTAAGCACGAACAGAGTAAGCTTGAACAAGGCCCATGCGGAGGTAGAGGCCAATGAAAATTTCAATCTCTTTCTTTGTTGTTCTTATGCTTGCACCCCCCTGTTGTACAGAGTACATGTTGGTCTGTTCTGCCACATCTTCCAGCATTTCATCAGTGATGAGAGTCTTGAAGAACTCGTACGGAGTTTTGAGGTTTCCATCAATCGGGGGCTCTTCCAGTGCTCCCAGGAAAGGAATATCAGGTTCTGTAAATTGATCATCAGTCCAAAGAGGTTCTACATCAGATTCAGGCAAGTCTTTATCAGTTTTATCCTTATCTGTACGCACAAAAGCAGCCAGAGGAATATCCTCCTCCTCATCAGTGTCAACATTTTGTTCTATTGTCTGACGACGAAGTGCTGCTAGAGGAATATTGTCCAGTTCATCATCATCGGATCCAGATATTTCTGATTGTCTCTTGTGCTTTCTACCTCTTTTTCTCCCTTTTCCTGTTGAAGTGGACTCCTCTTCCATTTCTTCTTGCATATCTCGGATGTCTTCTTTGCTTGGAACATATTCGTCCCCTGATGAATCCTCATACTCGCTCTCATTTGGGTCAACAGCATCCAAGATGTTTTGTACCTCCTCGACAGCAGCTGACATCTGCACACACAATAATGGCATTTTGAGTGAAATCAAGGTTTTAAAAATCAACAGAAGGCAAATTCATTAAGTCTTAAAACAAGAAATTAACATATTACTCTAATTCAAGTTCTTTTTTACATTTTATTCACAATCAAAACAGTCTGTGTAAAAATCATGATCAGTTTAATCTAAGGCCAAACTTATCATATATGATACACATATTTTAGTCTAAAATGTTTTCAAGTTTATACGTGCTTATATGAAATATTATTTCATAGATTAATAGTAAGGTGCATTGTGAATAAAAAATCATAAAGCAACTAAACAGATTACTAACCTTTGGAGGAGATTGAAGTTGATTTTGTCAGAGCCTCTGGCACTACAACATGACCAAGTGGTTCAGCTTCACAGGAGGTAACATCACATATCCCAGAATAACTGCAGAGAAGAAGGGATGCAACTCAAGCAGAGCTTATCTGTAGTGTGAAGTGTTGCAGTTCAACAGCTTTATGGCTGTAAGAGGCTTGTTTTCATACTGTATCAAATATGATACGAATGGCCCTAGAGGGTTAACACAAAAATTTATCAAGAAATTTTACTTGGAACTCATTGAAATTTCAAAATTACCATTTGTGGGTACCAGAGACTCACTACATTAAAAACCTATCAGCAAACTCTAGTATACAAATTTTTTTTGTTTTCATGAGCAAGTGATGTTTTTGACTAGTATGTGGGTTGCATAAACTTTGTGAAAGTATTTCTTGTTTACATTTTTTAATGTAATTAACTTAGTAGAAATATTATAGTTTTTTAATATAGCATAAAAAAAATATTAAGCAACTGTTTAATTTTACAGTTTATATTAGAGTACAATTGCTTAAAAAAAAAAAAAAAAAAAAAAATAATTTGTCAAGATGTGTTCGATTGTTGTTTTACACACCATGGGATAAAGGATAAGAAAGACCTCAAATTCAGAGTGAAGGATGACAAGTTTGATTCAATTTATCTTTAATGTATAAGGACATCCTAAAAATTTCTCAGCCCAACCAACATACCAAAATCAGAATTCTGGTTTTGAGAAGTGGGCTGGTTGAAGAACTTTTCAAAACTCTTCTTTGCTTATATAATAGTGCAATGTCTATAGTATATATATATATACACACACATACACACACACAAAAAAAAAAGAAAAAAAAAATTGGCTCAAAATAATTTTAATTCAAAAATTGTCCAAAATATCATTCTTAAAAAAAAAATATATATATATATATATATATATATATATATAAGAAGATGGGGGGGGGGGCTTTTAAAATATTTTATGAAGAAGACTTTTTACAAACATTTCTAGACATGTGTCTCTTAACACTACTAGCCCGTGAAAAGGTAAGGTTACAAAGTTGACATTTGAATAGGTCATTTTGGGTATGGATCCTTGTGTGAGTTTTTAGTTCATTTAACCGTGTGAATGAATTTTCACAATGACGACACTGGTAGGGTTTCTTTTGCGTATGCACTACTTTGTGACGTTTCAAGTTAGAGGGGCAGGTAAACTTGCTTGAACACTGGTTGCATGAAAAGTTTTGATTGTTAGTATGCGTCCTAATATGCCTCTTCAGGTCATTGGATTGACGGAAACATTTATGACATTGATCACACTTATAAGGCTTCTCCTTCAAGTGGATTCGTGCGTGCTTGGCAAAGCTCGAACTATCAGCAAAAACTTTAAAACAGATGTCACACAGTTTTTTAGGCCTGGGTTTGTAAATTCTCTTTTTCATTTTTGGTGAAGTGCTTTTTGGAAACTCAACAACATCATTGTCATTATCAACCCCACTTTTTTTAACATTGTGTAATGAGTGTGTTGGCAACTCTGGTGAGTTTGAATAGAAAGACTTGCTCTTTTCACCCACTAACTTTTCAGCTTTTCTTTTTGAGAACAAAGATAAAGAAATCTTTAAGATGGCCCCAGACTTGTCATAGATTTGCCTCTTATGTTTCCATGATATTTTCTGATGGTTCTCGCTCTTGGCATCGTGATTCTTCACAGAATTAGCAATTTCGCACTCCTTCAGATTATCAGCTTTATTTTCTGTCTGCTTTGAGTTACCTATCCTACAAGCATCATCAGCTTTAGTTTCCTCTGTACTGGGTAGACACGGTTCTTCTGACATAATGCTAGACAATTTCAGAAAACAACTTTTCGAAATATCAGGCAGAAGTCACAAAACAAGTCTATAATATTCAATTGTAAAATAGTAAAAATGTGTTCTTTTCTTTGCAATATCAATCACTAGCGAAAAGCCTTTTAGCTCAATTCTTTGGAAAAGAAAGGTCAGTAGATCTGCAAAATAAAAAACAATGTTAGAAAAGTTAATTATTTTTTCAATCTTTATTATAATTTTGTTTAGGATTTTTTATTTTAGCAAGCATTTTCAGTTAAGTACTTAACACTTGATGGGGGAAAAAAAACACTAAGATGTTTGATTTGAGATGAAGAATTGTCAACATATTTTGATTTACTGAACTATTGCTTTCATCATTAAAGGTTTCATATAGAGACAACATTTTGGCTAAGTATTCTCTAGCATTTTGTGTATTGTGGTGCAGTGAATATTAACTCTGAACAAGAAATCAGAGAGCCAAATTTGAATTCCAGTTGAATTCATTGCCTTCACTTATGTGCAAATACCCTTAGGAAAGGTATAAATCTGTCACTTCTCCCTCCAGTTATGGGTTAAATGGAAGCTCAGATTGAGTTCTATAGCCTTAGTTTGCAGCCAGTCTACTACAGAAAGTAATGACAACCTACTGCAGGAAAATCTTCTGTCCAATCAGTTATGTCTCTTTCAAGACATGATCACCTAATTATGTATCACGTGTGGTACTTACCTGACTAATTATCTAGCTATATTCAGATGTCCACTTTATGGTTAACAGAAGGGGACATTTTGTTTGAATCCCAGTTCATTCCTGTTGAGCCAGAGCATATAGTTTTCATTATATGATCCAGAAATTCAAGACCAGTAAGTGACAGCAACAGTCAATGAATACCTATATTAGGTACCACCAAAATGAAGTTTTTTGGGGTTGGTGGTGGGGGAATGAAAGCAATAAAATTACTACCCTGTTTTAAAATATTTGCAAAAAATAAGGGAATTATCTGATTCAAGCATATTTTTCAGTACTTATTTATGAATGGATGTTTTTACTGATTTTTTTTTTTTTAAATCTGAGGAAATGTTTTTGAGAGCTTGTTTCACACACACACCCTTCTACACATGCCTTTTCAATATCTCACATGTACTTTTTTAATTTGGGGCATGTTTATCAATTTTTATTTATTTTTTTACAGTTTTAGAAACAAAAATCCATGAATATATTCCAGTAAAAGATTTATGCAATTTAAAATGTAAACAAAGAAAATTTGGCCCTGCATCTTACCAAAAATAATTAAATAAAACAATTTATTTTAGAACGCATGTTTGCATAATAGAAGTTTTTTTTTTCCAATTGGACAAAAAAAAAAAAGTTACACTGAATATTTTTTTTTAAATTATTTGTAATTTTTTAGTGTAATTTTGAAATTCACCCTGTTGCTGTTTGTTACAAGAGTTTAATTTATTAAATAAAGATATGTTTAACAAACAAAATAAATATAAACCCCTTCCTCACCAATCATTTTGGAAAATTTTTTAATTTACTTTTAATATAGTAACTTAGAAACTGAAGCACCTTGAAGTACCCAAGCAGTGGGTAACACATCTACCAGCTGTAGAAGTTGACAATTGGACACCTTTTCAAGCTCAAGAGCATAAAAAGAATCATGAGTCCGTAACTGGTTTTTGAACATTATGTGTTTTGGACATGTTTATTTGACTGTGTCTGAGAAAGACACTTATAGTAAAAATGTATACATATGTCTATGCTGGGGAAGAGGTTAATGCCAGTGAACTTTCTTTTTCTTCTGCACTGATCACATGAGGTGTTTTGTTACCCCAACTATTTTTTGCAAGTACTTGTAATATGTAGTTGGCAACTTTTTTTTTTTTGTTCACTTTCACTACCCAGTGAGGGTGTGTAGTTGTCATGTTGTCTTCTTCAGGGTGTTCTATCACCCTACCTTACTAATGAAGCTAAGTTTTCATGAAGTGTGTGCTTGTGTGTGTTTGTGCATTGAAGCCAACACCCAGAAGCAACAGTAGGTTTCATAGCATGAAACAGACTGTCACCTCTGGGTGTTGATTTCAATGTCCACTTTTATATTTAAATATGCTCTATCATGATATTGAACAATTTAACCCATAAATATAACATACATTAAAACTACATTTTGTCATTTATATATATATATATATATATATATATAAATAAATGTATGATGGGGAAATTTTTTGCCAATTTAATTCTTATTTTTGATTTTGTTGACTGCACAGTATAGTAAGGTACTGTTTGAGAAAAGCAGCAACATGATGCAATTCACTGCCAGAAATTTGGAAATGGTATACTGTACTGTTTGGCATTCATGCCAGAAACTCCAAAAACGAACACTTCTGTTTTTGGGTGTCAATCTAAGGACAATACAGAGGATTTGGAAAGAGTTGGAGGAGTCTGATGGTGATTACAAAGATATGGCAGTTCAGAAAACTCACTCCTAAATTTGTTGGTGAGAGCCAACACAGAGACCTACATTAAGTGTCTTGAAGAGGTAGTGCTGACTTGAGTCAAGAGGGTAGCTGCTGGAAGACCCTATGTCTGGCAACAGAACTCTGTGCCATGCCACACAAGGAGGAAAACTCAGTCATGGCTGTCAGATAATTCTGCGACCACATCATCCTTTACAATTGGCCACCCAACTTCCCAGACTGCAACCTCCTTTATTATTAGCTTTTTGGGTACAGTTAAGCAAGAGACTCCTTGTAACAGTAAAGATGAACTGAAGGCAAGGATTATGGCAGCATTCACCAACTTAAGAAAACTGCTCAGAAGAGTTGCAGGAGATTCTGAAGTTATCTGAAGGCTGTGGTTGAAGCCAACAGCAATTTTATTGAATAAATTTACTTTTTAGTATTTCAAGATATTTTTGTGTAATTTGGTAAATATATGTTAATATCTATCACACCCTGTGTGTGTGTGTGTGTGTGTGTGTGTATATACACACACACACACACAAGATTTTATTACTCTTTCAGTCCTGTAATTATGAGTTTAACTAATGTAATCTTTTGATATTGTGGCTAATTTTGATGAACAAAACTTTCCCCTATTATTATACTGGTATGTTTCAACTACAATTTACAATAACATATGTTTATGCAACAAAGTTATAACTTTTATTTCAATGAATAATAATTATCTATCTTCAATTCAAGTTTTGATTTTTTTCGAGCAGTATGACAATATTTTACATAATTGTGATACTATAAATATTTTTATATTAAGGTGTTTAAACACCCTATTTTTAGGTGACTAGAGTTAAAAAACTTTATTTTATTTTCTCCTTTTAGCAATTGCTAGATATCTCGTATGATTAGAACATAATTCTGATCTCTCTTTGGTCAATAGATTCAATAAATAAGACTAAGAGTAATATGAATTAATCTAAATTTCTTTTGTTGCATTTATTTGCAGATTATTGCATACAAGAATAACCAACATTTACTTCAGTAATTAAATATATTTTAGTTTTATTATTTCAAAAACAAATTTGTCTTATTTTTTTTAGAAAATTTTCAGAATCACAATGAAACCATTTCATTCGCATAGTAAATGTATACTGTAATTTTCCTAAAATTTACTTTGATTCTAAGTAAGTTTTAGAAAAATACAGTATTCTCAGTTTTAAAATAGATGAGTTATTAAATCTTTTTCACATTAACGCAAGTTACATTTTTTAAATTTTTATGCTATTTTGTTCTCTTAGCGTCTCAATACCTTTAAATTTATTCAAGTTTTAATAGAAACGTATAAAATAAATTATATTCTTAATCTATCGCTTAAAGAAGATTTATTTTTAAACGAATAAATTCTGGATTATTGCATTGTTGGTCTTCCGTATTTCTTTAAGTTTTATTTTTCACTTATCGCGCAGACAGGGGTGATAATTCTTCTTATTGTCTTATGATCTCACAGGCTACCGTGCGTTTATTTTCATTGTTTTAAAGTAAAAGGTAAGCATTTAATCTAACAAATCCAGTTAACCAAGCAAGTCTTAAATTTACTAATAGCCTTTGAAGTATATCTCTACGACAAATATAAGATTTTAAAGAGAATTTATAATTTGTTGTTTACATTTATTTTTCGTATACAATGGCGTTTCGATGTGAGACGAAAAACGTGTCAATGTTTTTTTTTTTAATGCCTAAAAAGTTAATTTACATACGGAAATTAGGTTTCCTTTTAATTCCGATTTTAGGTCATTATTTTTCAAATAAAACTGAAGTTTAAAGAAGTAATTTAAAAATTGTTTTTATCGAAAGTTCGTGGCGGTACCTCCACTACATCACCTAGAAAGGTGTATTTTACTTTTTCTTTTTGCCGTTTTAAGTTTACATGTGATGTCAGATTGGTTTCGACATTTGGTTATTTCGGTGAATTGGTACTACTATTTTTTGGATGAATTTGTTTGATAAAGAAATTGTCAATATACTTACAAGAAGACGTTACGTCTCTAAAGCTGAAAAAACAATAGTTCGATTAAAAGAGTAAGATTCGATGAGATGAGTCAATTGTGAACGCTTGGATATTGAACGCTTGGATTTTTAAAAAATAATGAAAATTTGGTATTTTACTAAATTTTATAGGTAAATTTTCGTTTTAATTCCCGTCGCTTTTCCCCTTCAAACTTATTCAAAATAGCATTATTTCTGTGCAAATGTATATGCTGAACTCAAATCAAGTGTCAATTAATAAAGAAACTTTTTTTTTTATCGAAATGTCCATTAAAAAAAAAACAAAAAAAAAACGAACTATAGTTTAAAAAGTTGTGAGAGTCTTTCTTTCAAAATGTAAGAATTTAAAAACATGTGAATGATTAAAAAAAAAAATCCTTTTCAGAACAAAAAAAAACTAATGTTCTCATTAAATCTCATTCAACAAAACTTGTTTATTTGTCAAATCCAAGTGATATCATAAAGAACGTTATTCTAATTCAGTTTTTTAGCGATGGTAACGACATTTTTTTTTTGTACAAAAATGCTCAATTTGTAAACAAAATTTTTTAGTAGTGTGTGTACATCTCTTTTAAAATAAAAAATAAATCTCCAAAATCAATCGTACTATTCATTTATTTTGAAATTTCGGAACATTGATTTAAATTTTTAAAAAAATATATAGCCAGAAATAATACAATTTTTTTCTGTTTCCAGCTTTGTCGTAGCTTTTTATACCTTTTCACCTTTTATTAGTAAAATTGTTCTAAATAATTGAAATTGTTCATATGGGTGACAAGGTAAACAAGCTATTTTTTTTCCATAAAAAGCGAAGTGTTTAAACTTTAAATCTATTTCTTATACTCATTTTTAAACAAGTCTGTCTGTTAAATTTGAAGTAAAAAAAATGTTTTTTTCTTTCTTTCCCAAGAAGTACTGAAAAAACACAATCTGAATCAAGTTATTCGAATCAATAAACAAAATTCGAAAGGAAAAAAAAAAAAGAAATAACAAAATTATATTTTCTTAAGTAAACTCAAGTCGCCAAAGCACAACTTTTGTTTTCAAAGATAAAAAAGGGAGTTTGGTGAACAACGATATAAAATTACTACTTACTTAAACAAACAGCATTTCCATGTGATTGAATGAGAGAAAAATTGAAAAAAAAAAAATCCACGTGTATTTTTTGTGACCGGTGTAGCGCGAGTCAAAGATATGTCAATAGGTAATAATAATTCTTTTATTTAGATTAGAAAGTTACTAAAACAGTGAAGATTATAAAATCATTTCCATTTGTGAATTAATGCTCGTGAACTAAAATTACATTTTTAATTTAAACACATTTTCAACAACACATAGCAAAAACTCGAATATTTGCTTTAAATAAAAAAATTAAAAAAATAGGCAAGTAAGACTTCCGTATTCTAGTTACTTTAAGTAAGTTAGTAATAATATTCTCATCTTCACTATAAACTTAGTTTTCTTGTGTAGATGATATTTCCCTGTAGCCTGACTCACAGTTCGGCTTTTTCCCCCCTCTCAAGTTAAAAAAATAACACTTCTGCATCGGAAAAATAACTAAGAAAAATAGTTAAATGAAAAAAAAAAAAAAATGACATAAAAATTGTAAAATTATCGAGCTGATACAGCGTTTTTATCGAGCGTTCAAGAAAAGAAAAAAAAACATTGCGTACATCATATCAAGGAAAACTTAAAAATGAAAAAAGAAGAAACTATCATTTTAATTTATTAAATTTTATAAACAAATTAAATACATACATCATCATAGTCTATGTAACATAGACACTACTAATCTTTGCCGTAAGGTAAGACTTTCTTTATTGTTACTTTATGTATGATTTAATGCTGTTAAGATAAAAAGGTCACAACTGCGTCACCATAAAAAATATAAATAACCCTGTGAGTGTGAAACAAACATAGTTTCGCAGATCGGGGGCGGGGGGCATCATTAATACAAAAAAAAAACAAACAAACAAGAGCTTCTCAGCAGTACCCTACGATACCACCAGACTTTGTTTTTTCTTTTCGTCACTTTGAAAATCCGGCATCTCTGTTATAATTTCTTGTATCATAACAACATAGAAATGAAAAATGATTGTTATGAGTCGTTGAGGTTTGAATTCAATAACTGACAATGTGAAGATGTTGAGCGGTGTGCAGCTGAAAAGTCAGGAGAAATAGAATTTTAAAAAAATATATTTATCATTAGACTAGTTCTCTGATGAATATGAAAACTTGTTGATAATCTTTTTTTGTTTTTATGTGCCGTGTCTTTTCATGATTTAGGCGATCATATCACAGTTTCCTATCGTTCTTCTGCTGATCTGATCTTCACAATGATCGTCTTTTTTTTACTACTCATCCCACTTGTTTTGACTTCTGATTCTAAGTATATGTGTCCTTTTTATTTCCATTTTTTTTTGGTGTTAAATTTTCTGTTGTCTGAACTGGCTTTGTCATTGACTTCTAATGATTTACTTATTTAATAGATTTGAATTTGAATTTATGTTCACTCGATGTTCCTGGGAATTAAATCTTATAAAGTTAAGTTATTGCTTTTTTTAATAACAAGATTAAAAATCTAAATATTCTAAGATTACATCTAGATAAAAATTTAAATTAAAATATAATAATGCATTTTAATATTTTTTATTTTATATTTTAATTTTAAATTAAAATCTATTAAACTGTTATAGGATACAAATCTTACATCATTCATCAACTAACTAAAACACACAAAGTAAAATTGCACACCTGCAAAGCATTTTGGAAAAACCCAAACCAAAGCAAATTTCATAATCAGTGTGAAAAATAAAATTCTGGATCCTAATTGGATAGCAAATAGAAAATTCTTATATGATGTCAGTCAAACGTTTTTTCACACCAAAAGCCAAAATGAGAAGCTTCACTATTTAAACCAAAGTGAGTCACCATTAGGAGCGGACCTCTTGGCAATGTAATAAAAGAAATTTCAAATCATGGGAGCGGTATCTGATAGCATTTCACCACAATTTAAGGAAGAAACTTCAAGCTGACTTGCCTTTGCTGCCAATTTCCTTTTCTTTTTCATTCCATGCCACCAGAAGTAAGGGCATATCACATATCCATTCTACCTTTTTGTCAAATTTTTTTCTTCATTTTACTCCATGCCGCCAAAGAAAGCAACAACAACAGGACACGCTAAGTACTATTTCTTTTTCTTCTTTCTCACCCTGTAACCAACCTACCAAAAAGAGGAAGGAACATAAGACTTTACATTCTGCTACTATACAACCATGAACTCTAAACTTCTGTGGACATTTTAAATACTTACATTTCTCTTTGAACAATTTTAACTACAAAACTACATGCATTTTCTCAATGAATATTTTTCTTTTCACAAACATATTTTCTTTTTTCAGTTGAGTGTCTTTTTCTTTATAACTTGTTTTCAATCACTTGGTACACACTGTATAACATATCCATATTATAGTGTTAACAAAATTTCACTTATATTTTTCTTCTTACAATTATGTCATTTTGTTAATAAACCTTTGCTTTAATGTACAAATGAAATATTTTATCCTTCTACATTTCAACATCTAACCTTCAATCTTCTGATATATAAATTGTGGGGACTTTGGACGTGTATGGCACAAGGTCAATTTACCAAGCATCATCGAGGCCCCTACACTGTCAATTTGAAATATGCACCTGATGATTGCATAATGCATGAAACTTTGAGTCATGACATAGATGTAGGACAATATGTATATTCATTAACACACACACACACACACACACATATATACACACACTTTTTCTCACCTCCATTATATCAGAAAAGCAGTTCCTGTTACAAAATTAATTATGGTTCTTTTAAATTTGAATTGTCTTCTGGCCATGTTTCTGATGTGGAGGTAGTTTTCTTTCTTCTTTTTTTTTCACCCAATAGAAGGCCCAACAGCCAGTCAATGTAGAGGTATGAGAATATAAGGGTATGGAGGGAGTAAGGAGTGCATATTTTGAGGTTATGTAGGATTGATAATGGTTTACTTTTGATCTTGAATGGAAGGTTGTAGTCATCAGGAAAGCATCCACTTGAAGGGAATAAGGATGAGTTGAGTTAGTGTACATAGAATGGTAGGTCCTAGTTGTGATGATCTGGACTGGTAGAACCAAGAAGTGTAGTTTGCCCGAGCATCTGACATGAAACTAACAACGAGAGTCTAGTAACATTTCATCTGTGGGGAAACTGGTTGTCAAGTGGAAAACAATTTATCACCCACAAAGCTGCGTAAACAACTTTTAAATCTGTTAAGGCTGGAAAGTGGGTATCAAACAACTCTGGCCTAGATGTAACAGTAATACTCCATTTTTGGTCTGATCTGGCTCTCATAAAGATAAAGCAGGTTACCAAAATTTTGATGATCAACCAATATTGGAGCATGTTTCAAACACAAAAGGATGGTGTCAACTTTTATTCTTTAAGTATATACAGTCAAGCACTTAATGGCATTAGAGAGTTCATTAAATCATGTCAAGCAATTTAAGGCTGGTTGATTTTGTTTAGAGGCATAAAAACCTCTATGGATTATTTAATGCCAAAATCTAAATATTTTGAATGCAATTGTATATGTTCAACTACGGTTAAAATGTATTGTTGGTCATTCTACTATAAAATGTACTGCTGGTCATTTTCCTTTAAAAACGTATTGCTGGTAATTTTACTATTATTTTTGGTAATTTTATATAAAAAATGTATTGCTGGTATTTTATATGCTTTCATAGTGTTTTGTTTTTTTTTTGTTTGGGAGTTCACTATTTTCCCATAGCTGGGAATCTAATAAGTGCTACCACTCCAGGTCAGGGTGGACTTTTAAGAGGTGATTCTACCAGATGTAGTTTTTCAGAGTTTGAGGCAAAAATATTTTATAAGTATAGAGTTCAAATAAACTTGAGAAGGAACTGAAAACCTAATTCTAGACAGGAAACAAAGGTTAAAACTCTGTTAAGTTTCTAATGTATGGAACTGAGTTATTTCTGGATAACTAATTATATGATCTCCCATTTGTTCTTATACTAAGTTTTGCTTTGGCAAAAAGCCTCTACTCTGGATTGATTGAACTCTTTAGTAATGGCTTGATGGAGCAGTTGCTATTATGGCTATACACAGAAGATAAAGGTCTATAATTTGGAATCATAGACTAATAACACTAGTTCACATCAGAACTTGAGAAAATATCTTTTGATTTTTGGGAAACTGTTTTGGTCGTTCAGCTAAATATTTAAAAAGTTTAATATTGGGTAAAAAAATTTAATAAACTCAAATTGACGAGATTCTTTGGGATGGATTGAAAGTTTGCTTAAAAATTTGGCTGTATTTGATTAATTTATTTCTATCAACTAAAACATTTCCTGTAAATATTACGTTGCCCAGAAAGTTCATGCCACTTTTTAGTCATTCATGTTCCAATTCATTAGAACACATCAAATTTATCGCCAGATATAATATGCTTACATTTCCAATTAGAGCACACTTCAACTATCTCTTAAGAGAAATTTTAAAATTACTTAAATTTGTGTCAATTTTGCGTCCCTATGAAAATAGATGATAAGATGCATTTTACACACGTGATGCTTTTTCTTATCAATATAAGGAAAAGTGCCTTGTAAGCAACAAAGATATGTGTGTGGTGAAGGTGCTTTAGCTGATAGAACTGAACGGAAGTGGTTCGCTAAGTTTAGAATTGTTGATTGTAGCCTTATTGATGAAGCAAGCTCAGGCAGATACCCCACTACAGATGACAACCAAATCAAAAGAATAATTGATAATAACCCACATTACACAATGTGGGAATTGACAGAAACACAAAATTCACCATGCATGAGTGCTTAGTAAAGCTTAGGTACACAAATCGCTACAATGTTATGGTACCACATGATCTGAGTGAAAATAATATTTTAGATCACATTTCTATCTATGATTTGCTGTATAAATGCAATTAAAATGCACCTTTTTTTAAAGCAAATTTTGACAGGTGATGAGAAATGGATTGTTTACAGCAAAGCTCAGCAAAAAAGATCATGGGGTAAGTGACATGAGCCAACTTCAGCTACCTCAAAAGCAAGTTTTCATCCTAAGAAAATCATGCTGTGCATCTGGTGGGATTGGAAAGAAATCCTGTACTATGAGCTTCTGCCAAGTAACCAGTCAATCAATTCTGAAAAATACTGCTTGCAACTGGATAAATTAAAGACAGTAATTCAAGAAAAAGGCCCAGAATTGGCAAACAGGAAAAGTGTTGTTTCCCATTTGAATAATGATAGACTTCATGTTTCTTTGGCAACCTGACAAAAATCGTTGCAGATTGACTGGAATATGTTACACCCACCCATTATATTTACCTGTCATAGCTCCTTTGGATTTTCATTTATTCAGGTCCTTGCATAATAATCTCAATAGTAAAAAAATTTAATTCTTTGAATGACACAAGAAAAACATCTTAAGTTCTTTGCTGAGAAACCACCAAACTTCTGGGAAGTCAAATCTTTAAATTGAAGAACAACTTGAGAAAGGTTGTGCAAGAAAATGATTCCTATTTAGTTGAATAAATATGTAATGGCATAAGTCTTTTTTTGTGAATTAATTTCCCTTAAGAATCAGTATGCAATGCTCAATATTTTAACTGATTATTCAGCTATTTAAAATGTTCTATCTTTTTCCAAGCTAATTAAGTGTCTAATTCACTGTGTGAGATTAACTTTCTGCTTAGCATTTTTTAAGACCTAAAAAATTACTGGGACTGATTTGTATAACTTAGTTTTATTTGATATAGTGTCTTTCTTTTTAACTGTTCTCACCACAACATTTCTAAAAAAAACTTTCTTATTCTTTCATGTGCAGTATCCCTTCAAGATATTGATGATCATGGCTTTTCACAGCTTTCTATTTGTACATCTAAATAATATCTGTCCACTTACTATTCTTTCTAGTCCCTGCTCTACTTGGTTACTTGCTATTTCCATCTGTCCCTCTTACCATTAATATTTCCTTTAATTCTCCAAGCCCCTTTTCTAATTAATCTGTTCCATAAATTTCGACTCTCTTTTTGGTTTTAAGTACAAGTGTCCATTTGGTGTGCATTTTCTCGAAAACTTTCTTGTTGCTCACACATTTTCAGCATCCTTAAACCATGTCTATTGTTTTCTCATCTGTCAGGAAATTGGTGCATTCATTGCTATATAAGAAGATTGATGCCACAACAGTTGAATTCTCTTTCTTTGTTGCTAACTAAATTTTCCTGTTTCTTAACTTTTCTGTTTATCTTCTGGAAAAGAATCTTTTACTTGTCTAGTGCACTGTCTCATTTTCTGTCCTCTGATAAAAGACTTCTTAAATACTTAAATTTCTGTACTTGCTTGATTTTGAAGCTTGCATCATGAGCTGTGTTTTTTTTTGTTTTTTTTTTCTAATGAACATACATTTGTCTTTTTATAATTGATGGTTAATAAAAGAATTTTTTTAAAGAGAGAGTGGGAGAAGAAAGAACATCACCTCTCTTATTTAGAATATTGAATAAGGTGCATACAAAAACGAACATTTGAAATTTGAAAAGAACAAACATTACATGGACATAAAAAATAATGAATAAAATACAATTTTTATAAAAAAAATCTTACACAAAAATTTCTTTTTGTGTGTGTTTTAGTAAAGACAAGATAATCAGTTCAAAATATGATGCAGGATGCCAGCCTAATGACTTCCAACCTTGATGCAGGATTGCAATGCTTGGCATGATAGACAGATGAATGTCCAAACTAGCTCGGCCAAATAAAATAATAGTCCCATAAAAAAGTATACAATTCAAACTTAAATAATAAAAAAAACCTTGAGAAGGTAATATAAATTTCTTTTTCAAAAAGGTTCAAAACACACATTCTTTCAAATAAGAGGTACATACTTAACTGAAAGGAAAAAAACTGAAGGACTTTGGCAGAATTCACTTGATTCACTAAAGTTTAATCATTTTTATATTTTTCTAGAACACAGCTCAATACCCTTCACTTTGGTTCTGCTTCTTTTTTCATTTGCTTCTTTTGTAAGAAACAGCTTAGCTCATCTATAGGTGACAGCCAAAATAGCTTTTCCTTTTGGTTGAAACATTTTATGCCTTCTGGTCTCTTATTGGGAATTTCCCAATTTTAATTGGTCACAATATTGTGACACCAGCGAGAAGAAAGGAACACAAACACGGATGAAAATGTTATAAACTTGTATTTACAGGAAAAGAGAGAAAAGAAGAAAGGATAGTCTCTTGCAAACAGTCAGGTTTGCAGAACTTATCTGAAAGATGCGTCCTTTTAACAGTTTATATTTCCTGTGTTGTTATGGCTGGGTTGAAGAAATAGAGCCATGACATCTGTGCTTCAGTTGCTGTCAAATCCCCTCACATATCCTGGGTCTAGATGATGGAGAGCAGACGGGGACGTCTTGTCTGTAAGGTCCTAACAAGCAAAAGAGGAAGGGAGTTTGTAAAACCCACTCACATGGGGAGCTTGTTGAACATCTAAAAAGGTAGCCTGTGATTGGTTGTTTTTCATCCAATCACAGGGCACCCAGTTGGCAACTCCTTAATAATTTCTATATTCTCCTCCAAAACAAAATTGCAATATGAAATCATTGCAACATAATCTTCCACACAGTAAAGTTGATTTTTTAAGGTAAAAATAGCCAAGGATGAAAAGTTCACAGAAAAGTTGATTTTTTATTTTTTTATTTTTTTATTTTTTTTATGTCTTCAAATTAAAATACAGAAGGAGTGAAGATTTGTTTTCACAAAGAACTCCAACTTTGAAAGAAGTGAGTGTTGTATTTTATTTTGTATGTAAAGAAATTCTTACTTTGGTGCACTAATAGGACTATAGAAATTTCATCCTTTCAATCATATAATACATTATCATTAACACTTGTTCTCTTTGTTCAGTAACATGTACCCTATAAGCCAAGATATGTGAAGACTATAAGTTTTAAATAGAACTGAATTTAATAGTATATATAGGAATTATTGGGAGAGTTTTTACTACCTTTTAAATTTTTAGTCCTTTTATCATTAAGGTTTTAAGTTTCTCACAATTTGTATTCCATGATCTAAGGTCAAAATGACCCTTTTCCATATGATAATTCACTGTTGTGTATAGGTCGGATAGCATGTCAATAGAGTTACCGGTTCTGATTAGGTTGTCCACATAGAAATTTTTCTTTAATATGTCAGTAAAATTATCAGCAGGAAACATACACGCATGGTGTTTTATTATAAAATTCAAAATAAAGGGACTGGCATTAAATCCAAAAATAAGTGTGGCATGTCTAAAACAAACCAGCCTATTCCCTTCCTTCATAAAAAAACAAAACCAGTTACAGTCCTCGATAGACCCGATTTTGATCATAAGGAAAGCCTTACGAATGTCTGCTAACATCACATATTTATTAGACCTAAATAGCAACAACAACTCTAACATATCTCCTATTAAATTTATGCCAGGGTAAGCAGCTTCATTAAAGAATATTTCCCATTAGTCTTCAGGGAGCAGTTAAAAACGGGTCTAATTTTTGTGGTAGTTTGCTCATCCATCTTGAAGACAGGCCTGTGGGGTAACCAAACATGTTTTGAAAAATCCTCAGGTGCCACCTCAATATGTTCAATGATACCTTCCTGCTCTTGCTGATGGAAAACCTCAACATAGTCATTGAGTAATTTTTGTTGCTCGAGCTTGTTAACTACTCTGTTTAAAACTGAAAGAGCAACTCTGTGATTGGAAGGCACAGACTTTATTTTGTCCTCATGCCAGGGGAGTTTAATGTGATAAGAGTTATCTCTGAATTCAATGCATTTTTCAAATTCCACAATGTTACCTTTATCATAATCACAAATATCTCCGTCTGCCGAAGATATACCCAGAGAATCTACATTAAACATTTTCTCTAAATTCCTTTCTACCTGACTTTCAGCAAAGGGGTCAGGGTAACTCTTTATGGGTTTCATTACAAAATTCACTCTAGTGTCTGCACATGTAGAATATTTAGACACTATTGCATGATAGTTGTGTTGAAAATCTTTACTCTGTACTTTTTTAGGGGTACTTTGATTTAAAAAAAAAAATGTTGGCAGTTGCCTAACGGAGAAATGCCTGTAGGAAACTCCCAAGCAGAGCCCTTCATGCAGTCCACCATTTTGATGTTCTTTATAAATTGAATTACATCGATGCCTAAAAGGCCATGAACTCTAATATAATTTTTTCTGTGCAAACAAGCTAGTTTGTAATTTAAGTAAATTATTCTTAATGGTTTTAAAGTTATTGAATCTTAAGTTCATATCGAATTTGTCATTAATAAGAACAGGTAGGAGCAAGGAATTACCCTTATTTACTTCAATTCCCAATACAACATGGTTTAATTTTTTCTTTTTAGACCCTAAAAGGTTTTTACGTCGTATTCCACTGGAGTGAGAAAAGATCTATAGCACTCTAATTTTTCAATAACTTGCCTAGAGAAATAAGTCCTTTAACTGCCTGTATAAAAGAGGCAGTTCAATTTGTATTTACGTTTCCCTTTAGAGACAGTAATTGCCACTATCTGTAAAATATAAGGCTGCTCCCGTGTGCCAGTGTTGGTACACATGTGTGCGGAAGTAGTTGAACTGTTTCCACTCTTATCTGCTTTATCACAAAGGGGGGTAACGTGGTCTCAGGATTTGCAATATGCACATTTTTGAGGTAATTTATTTGCTTTGCCATAGCAGTCTTCCATTCTATGACTAGCACTTGTACAAAAAAGGCACAAGCTCATCTCACACCTAGAACATCTCAACTCAAGGGAGTAATATTTTGAACAATGGTTCATGGTGTGCCTGTTGTTGCAAAATCTACTATGTCTGGTAATTTTGATAGATTTTGTTGCAAAATTTTCCAGTGTTGGGAGATTTTTATTTGCATTGTTGTTCTTAGTATAATTGTGTAAGGCCAGGAAGTTTTTCTTGTCAGAATACATTTTGCACATGTATAAATATGCCATTCATCTGTGCATTAAATACTGTTGCCATATCTGATCGGGTGCTCCTGCTATTCATCTTGAGGTTCTTGACAAAATCCAAAGGAGGATCTGCAATAGTATCAATCCCGACTTAGAAGCCCATCTTCAGTTACTTTCTCAGTAACATGATGGGGCTTCTCTCTGTCTCTTCTACAAGTGTTTTCATGGCAACTGTTCTGATGAGCTCCTTTCCCTGGTACCCAACCACATGTATTTACTTGTGCTACTAGACTGGCATCAAGTTCTCACCCTTTTACCAAAATAGTTAAATATAACCATCTCTTCTACTATAATAGTTTCTTTTCTCGCACTTCTATTTGCTTGATTCCTATCCATCTCTTATCTTTTCATCGACATCCCTTGTATCTTTCTTATTCTCTCACTGTAACCTCCTGCGTACTAGTGGCATGTCTTCCTTGCTTGAGGTGAAATGATTATAAATAAAAATGTAAGCGGTTTGTTCTAATGTTCCAATTTCTGCCCAGAGAATTTATCACTCCAAATTATCTCCCCTTAACACCGTTGACTAATAACGTATCATTAGGAGGAGAATCTCACTCTGCAATTTCGCTTTTAAACTTTTGCGTTATTCAAAAGTACCCATTTGTAAACGGCCGATCCAGCTTTGCCAGTTAATATTTAATTTTAAAAAAAGTCCAACTTCGGACAACTTGATTTCACATGTAAAAATCAACTGTACTACAAGTGCTTTCAAATAGCTCACTCCTAAATGTTGCATCATAAAGGTGAGACAAATTTTTACATTGTGAACATATGTAAATTCGGATTACTTCCTAAAAAAATTAAAGTATAATGAAAATTTGCCCAACTTTGCTTTTGTTTCATAATTTGAAAACATTCTAAGTTTTAAAACTTTCTAAATCGGTTCTAGTTGCAGCAAACGAAAGTAATTTCTGTCAACTTTTGCAAGTTGATTTTATTTTTAATCTTTTATGGTTGAAAAATAAATGAAATATTTTAAATCTGTAGATATGAGTTGTCAAACTAAGTTCGTATCCCACCAAGAAAGAACATTTTGACTTCTGAAAAAAATATAAGTTCTGATTTAATTTTCTTTTAAAAGTGTTTAAATAAAAATAAAATTGACAACCAAACAATCTGTACTAAGACTAACAACTTCACTTATCCTTGAATATTTTTTATTAAAAAATACGTTAAAATCCAGAAAAAATAATTTTCCTCTTTCGTCTTACTTTTCTTTCTTTCTTTTTTTCTTTTCAATCTAATTATATCCTAGGGAATTTCCATTCTTTAATCAACTTAGAATCTCGGAAAATATGCGTTTTTACAACATTCACAAATTGTAGTTTTTATGGTTATCGCAAATTTTAAAATTAAAGTAAACTGACGACTAGTTAAAAAATATTTCTACCTTTTTTGGTGCGAATAGCTACAATCTGTATGTGTCCTACCCAAACTTTTTTTTACCTACTAACAGTTAAATAATTGCTTACTGACTAAGCGTAGCCCAGATTTGGCACAAAGATTCAAGTTCAACTCTGTAAAACACTTACAGTGTTTACAGCAGAATTTTTTCCTATGTGATAATTTCTAATGGGAAGACAACGTTCATTAATAAAAAAAAAAGTCACATCATATAAAGGTGAAAATAAATGATTTTTACTTTTCTACTTTTAGCATTTTTTTGTTTATCTTGTGCTATTGGTCCGTTATTTACTTAAGGTGTCACCAAAAAATAGATACTGTTGAGGAGAGTGTTGTTCAGCAGTGTTTTCCGAAATTAAAGCAAAATATCGCTATCTCCTGCATTTATTTGCCAGAAATTAAGTAATTTACCCGATTCAAACGAAATTTTGAGTACTTAAGGAATTAATAAGTTTTTAAAACTTTGTGCCCGTTTATTTTCGATAACTTTTAAATTGAATTTTTAAAAATAAAAAAAAGTTTTCTTGAAACTTTTTAGTTTTAATTGAAAGCTAAATTATTAGATTTACTATATTTCCGGTAAGCAAAATACTCTGGTGTATTTCAAACAGAAATTATTGATTGGAATCTAAAATCGACACATTTTTAAACAAAAGTTAATTCTCCGTTCTAAAAATCTTGCAAAAATAAAATATGCATGTGTGACACGTTATTTTTGGAAAATTAACAAATCTAAAGTTAAATTAATCTTATTCTCAGAGAAATTTAGAATAAAACTATTTGTTAATCAAGGAATGTTAATCTTTCTGGCCTTCTCTCCTCCGTGAACACTTTTAAATTGAATTTTTAAAAATAAACAAGTTTTCTTGAAACTTTTTAGTTTTAAAAGCTAAGTGATTAAATTTACTATTTCCAGTAAGCAAAATACTCTCTATATTTTAAACAAATTATATCGATTGAAATCTAAAATTTTGAAATTTTTTTTAATTTTTCAATTTTTCGGCCATGTTTTTAGCGATTGACACATTTTTGTAAACAAAAATTAATTCTCAGTTTTAAAAATCTTGCAAAAATAAAATATACATCTGTGACACATTATTTTTGGAAAATTAAAAAATTTAATGTTAAATTAATCAGATTTACACGAGTATTATTTATAACATGACATTTTGGAGTAGATAGACTAAAAACTATCGCCCGGTTCACACTCCACCCACGTCTATTGAAGAGGCTCATCCCTTGTGTGTCATTTCTTCGGATGCCCACGGATTAAACACAACACAACAACTATGCTTCTACATGACAGCGTCTTTATTATCAACTAACTCAATAAGTAGCGCCAAGGGCCTTAACTCTAAATGGTGAAAGCCCTTGTTTAGTTCCTCATGCAACATCTTCCCTTTTCTCAAAGACAAACAAAAAAAAAAGTCTGATAAGAATTAAAATAAAATATATAAAGTAAAGTGACCTAGGCATTCATTGGGCTGACTACCCTTTTGCCTAACAGGGATTATTCTGCCCTTTTCACTTTATTTTGTGAAGTCCTTGAATCTCACAGGATCTCTTACTACTCTTCCGGATCGTGTTGTCCGCACTCTTTTCAGACTTGGTTTTGTTCTTTCTGGACTTGGTGTTGTTGGGGTTGGTGCTGGGTTTAGTCTTTCTCTTATTTCACCTTCATATTGAGGTCGATCTGTGTCACCTGTTTCTTCTGTACCCCGACCTTCATTCTTGGGTAACTCGCTCTGCACTTCATATGGCTGGTGAATCAATGATGTAGGTGGGGGTGCTTCTGCAGTTTTCAAGTCCACCCTATTCCGTCGATATAATTCCCCATCCAATTCTACATGGTATGACCGTTCATCCAGTCTCCGCCATACGATTGCCTTCTTCCACTCTTTCTGACCCTTTATGTGTGGTTTCATCCGTACAACATCTCCAGGCTGTAACAGTTGAAGTGGTTTTACTTTGTGGTTAAAAGACTGTTCTTGTCTCCTGCTATCTTGCTTAACAAACTTTTTTAGATTTTTGGGCAATTCTGGCTTGAGTAACTCCTCTCTAGTTGGGAGAAGTGTTTTTGTTCTTCTTGACATCAGCTTCTGAGCTGGTGATAAGAGACCTTTAGCTGGCGTATTCCTGTGATCCAACATTGCTAGGTATGGATCAGCCTTATCTTCCATCGCTTTCCGGAAAAGGTTCTTTGCCATCTTTACCACAGATTCCACTTTGCCATTTGCCTTGCTATTGTATGGACTGACAGGTGTATGTGTAAAACACCACTTTTTTGAAAACGTAGAGAATTCCTGGCTGCTAAACTGCAGCCCATTATCAGTTACCACCTGATGTGGTATTCCTTGTCGTGCAAAATGGTGTTTTAGTTTGGTTATTACTGTCTTTGCTTCTGTATTCTGCAGATGATCAATTTCCCAGAAGTGCAGAGATAGTCTCGATCTCCAAACCTAAAGAGATCTACTCCCACTTTTGCTCAGGGTCTGTCCGGAACTTCATGGACCATTAATGGTTCTGCTGGATTGGCTACTTCATATTTTCTGCATGTGGGGCATTTTGACACATAGTCCCTGATATCACTGTTCATGTTTGGCCAGTATAAACATTCTCTTGCCCTCCTACAACATCCTTCTATTCCTAGGTGTGTGGAATGCAGCTTTTCTTTCAACACAGCCCGTTGGGTCATTGGAACCACTACCCGGTTACCTCTGAAAATTAACCCATCTTGTACCGTCAGTTCATTTCGCATACTAAAGTATGATCTCACCTCTGGCCATCCTTCCACAATTACTTGCTGCAACTGCTGCATGCTTCTGTCTTCCTTCGTGGCTGAGCGCAGTTCACCCAGCCTTCTCTATGTTACAGGAACATATTCAGTTTCTTTGACATCATCTTCCTCATCCATATATTTGCTGTTCACACTATGGATGTATGCTCTTGATAGTGTGTCTGCAAGGAACATCTTCTTATCCAGATGGTTCAGAACGGTAGCATCATAAGCCTGTAGACTCATCAGCATGTTTTGCAGACGTTTTGGGCATTTCCCCAATTCTTTTTTCATGATAGCTTCCAATGGCCTATGATCGGTCAGTACTGTTATCCGTTGACCAAAAGTATATTGATGAAACCTTTCACTAGCATAGACTACTGCTAGCAGTTCTTTTTCAATTTGTGCATACTGAGTTTCTGTGTCGGTCAGCGCACGGCTGATATAGTCTAGGGGTTGACCTTCTTGCAGTAGTGCAGCCCCCATGCCCTTCTCACTTGCATCACATTGAATGACCAAAGATTTGTTGGGGTCATAATACCTCAATACTGGTGCCTCACTAACTTTTTTAATTTTGCCAAAAGCCTCTTCGTGAATTTGGGACCACGTCCATGGCACATCTGCCTTCACTAAATTCCGAATTGGGGCCATCACGTCAGATATGTGTGGCAGAAATTTTGCCAGGTAATTCACAAATCCCGCCAATCGTTGCACTCCTTTAACATCTGTTGGGCATGGCATGTCTTTTATGGCTTTTACCTTCCCAGGATCAGGGAGTAAACCATCACTGGTTATCAGGTGACCCAGGAAAGATATAGATGTTTGTCGTAGGTTTAATTTTTCGGCATTTAGTCGCATCCCACGATCACGACATCTCTGTAACAGTTTCCTGAGTTTTATGTCATGATCAACTGTTGCTTCTTCCATTGTTTGACCCTTCCCGATCACCAGAAGATCATCCGCCTTATTAATTACCCCCTCTAAATCAGATACATTGTTATAGAGGGCCTTTTGAAATATTTCCGGAGCTGGAGCAATCCCAAATGGTAAAACTTTCCACCGAAACCGACCAAACGGCGTAGTAAATGTCGTCAAGCGACTACTAGCTTCATCCAATTGTACATGCCAAAATCCATCTCTTAGATCCAGAGTGGAAAATACCTTGCTGTCAGCCAGTTCTGGCAGTAAATTGTCCAGTGTAGGAAGCAGGAAATGTTCCCTTTTCAGAGCTTTATTCAGTGGTCTCAGGTCTATGCAAATCTTTAGCTTTCCATTTTTCTTCACTACTAGTGCCAATGCACTTACCCAGGGTGTCGGCTCACTTACTGGTTCAATAACCTTCTTTCTAACCAGTTTTTCCAACTTGACTTTTAATTGGTCTTTAAGTGCCACTGGTACTCTTCGTGCTGCTGCTACATTTGGTGTTACTCCTGGATCCACCTCCAGATGTACCTTTCCCAGTAGTTTACCCAGTTCCTCCTGAAATACATCTGCGAACTCGTTTATGATGCTGTCCGAGTTCTGGCTGTTGCATTCATCCCCTTGGGAAACTTTGGCAACCATTTTGAACTGGTCATTGTTGATTGTGATGAGTGCCATTTTTTGAATTGCATTTTCCCTAAGTAAGGGATGGAAATCCTCTTTCACTATGACAAACTTGACCGCATATTTTCCTCCAGTTTTGGGGTTTATCATTCTAACTCGACACTCTCCCAATGGCTTCACTTCTGCTCCATTCCACATGACCAGAGTCTTATTTGAATGCTCAAGTGTTTTCCCCTTCACGTGCTTCTTGTTCAGTATGTTTACTGACGCTACACTGTCGAGTTGAAAAATAATTGGCTTTCCTTTCACCATCATTTCCGCTTTTATCACTCCCTCCTGACTTACAGAATTCACTCTTTCTTTAATTGTCACACTGTCTACCTGTCCATAGTCTGAACAACTACTACTGTCGTTTTCATGGTCATATTGTTGTGTTTTGACAGTCTGAATCTTCTTTTTCCATGATAATCTGCATGTACTGCTTGTAGGTTTCATTTGTTTCCCCTATAGCATATTTATCAAACGCCTGAATAATTTCGGTGGGCGTTCTTTCATCTTCGGGTGTTGAAAACTGACAACCGTAATACACTTTTAATGCTTCGTCTCCCAACGTGTGAAGCAAAAGTGCCATTTGATATTGTACTGACTGCCTCGTCAAATACGTAATAATTGCATAGTTATGCCATTTCAGTTTAAATAACTTCCAGTTTGCTGACAAATTATCCTCCATACATAGGGGTGGTGGTGGTCTTATGCCAGCTACTGGTCTGTTTACTTCATCCATGCCCACTTCCGACATTTTTTTTTTCCACGTGAGGTACGTACGAATTTAAACAAGCAATTAAATGTTACTTATCTGTTCTGTTTTCCTTCTTTAGCTGCTACCTTTCCACTGTTTTGTTTTTTCCTCTTTTTAATGGACATCCTTTAATCCCACCGCTGCCACCATGTGTCACGGATTAAACACAACACGACGACAACTATGCTTCTACATGACAGCGTCTTTATTATCAACTAACTAAATAAGTAGCGCCAAGGGCCTTAACTCTAAATGGTGAAAGCCCTTGTTTAGTTCCTCATGCAACACCTTGTTCCTTGTTTAGGATGTGGTTTCCGGCTTTCTCTTTTCCAATCTTTTCACTCTTTTCTTTTTTTCCCCTCAATTGGAGTAGATAGACTAAACTATCGCCCGGTTCACACTCCACCCACGTCTATTGAACAGGTGAAGAGGCTCATCCCTTGTTCCTTGTTTAGGATGTGGTTTCTGACTTTCTCTTTTCCAATCTTTTCACTCCTACGTAACGCCCTGCGTTTCAGTGGTGTTACCGTCTTGCTCGGAGTGATATGATTACAAAAAAAAAAAGTTGTAGGTACCTTCACTATTTCGAGGGAAAAACAGCAGAGCGTAATGAAAAAGGCCACAAACTTAACAAAAATAAAGTTTTATCGTCAAAATATTCATGTCATTATTTAGATAAAAGATCAAAGTATTTTTAATTATTTTTAAAAATTTTTTAATTCTTTCTAACACGTTCGAAATTTTGGTTAAAATCTTGTTTTTTTACGTCATCGCCTTCTTTAACTTAAGATTGATTTTTTTTTTTTTTTTTTGCGTGTTTTTCCGTAGAAAACACATTTAATTGGAAATTCTTGTAAAAATCAAATAATTGTCCGATTTTAATTAAATTTTCAGGACTTATTCACAAATGAATGAAATTATTTTAGAAAGGTTTTTTTTTTTTTAGAAAATATTACTAAAAAAAAATTTTTTTAAATGTGTTACCCACCTTACTTAATTTAATGAAATTTCACACATAACCCTCGTGTTCTTTGACAATATTTTTTGTTAAAAGTAGGAGTCTTTGGAAAGTGTAAATCCCCTACTTTCTTTTTTTTTTTCAAATTAGCGCTATCTAAATGAAAATCTACTCTAAATTGAAAAATAATAAATCCAATAAAACTATGACATTACTTAATTAGAAAAGCTTCTAATTGCTTTTGTAAATAAGTAATATTAAGGACATTATTGTCTGAAGAAATAAATTTTTTTGATGAATAATGAATTATAAGAATTTTTTCAAATTTTTGACATTATAATTATAATAATTTATAATAGTTTAAAATTGTATAAAATTCTGTATTGCGGTGTTCCCTGGAGGTTAAACATTAAGTGGAAATGAAATTTATGAGTCCAAACTCGTAAAGGTTATTAAATGTAGTGGTGCCATCAATTTTTTAAATAATTTTTATTTACTTAATACATTTCTTATTTTCATGTATGATTGACTAAAATTGCCATTTTTATGAAAAGGTTATGTAATTTAAGATTTTTGTCCCTTCCCTTAGATTTAGGAAAATTGCATTTATGGTCATGCATAGCAGCTGTCATTCAATCAGATGAACACAACAAATCATTAATAATTGGTTGTATATTACTTTTTTATGCTATAAGTAAGCAATATTTCTTTTAAAATCAGATTAATTTAACTTTCAGTTTTCTAATTTTACTAAAATAAAGTGTCAGAAATCTTTTGAAATATTTTTAAAATCGATGAATTTTTGTTTATTTACGGATTTCTTAAAATTATGGAAATGGCAGCTTTTAAGAAAATAAATGTGACATTCCAATCTATATAATTTCTATCTGAAATACACCAGAATTTTTTACTTAATGGAAATAATAAATTTAATCATTAAGCTTTTAATCAAATCAAAAATGAAATCTTCATTTTAAATTTAAGTGTCATAAACTTATGTTGAAATAAAAGTATTTCTCAAACACAGAGTTCAACTTTCTGACCTTTACACTGTATGTGTTGACAGATTTATAGATGCCAGATAAGATAAAAGTGTATGGCAATCACAAATGACATAACTGTACAATTTTTTCTGGTAAGGGGAAGAAACTTTGATGCACATGACCTTATAATTTACACATAGAAATTACCATACATAAAAAAAAATTAAATTATTTTAAAAATAGGGAGGCACAATGATTTGTTGGTTGTTTGTTTTTATGGCATATTAACCTCAGCGGGTCACTTATTGCCAACTAAATTTTATTTATTTATTGCTGGTAATACCTTTTTCTTTCAACAATTTATTGTTGTTTATTTACTTTTTTCTTTTCAAGTATCAAAATTCATTGGGATTTGTTTTTAAGGTCAGGGTCCCCAAGATCTACCCTTGTTATTTAACCCATAACTGAAGGGAAGAAACTGATTAATACCTTTCCCAAGAGTACCAGTGCTTAAGTGAATGCAGGGTATTCAACTGGAATTCGAACTCGGCTCACCAATTTCTCTTTCTGAGCCGATATCCACTGCACCACAATGCACATCCGTCACTAAATGCTTACAGCACCTGGTATTCCCAAGTGGTCACCACAATGATTTGTATTAAACTTTTTAATTTTCGATTAGTAAATAGAATCTTTGCTTAATAATTTTATAAACTAATCCCAACAAATCTTTTAAAAATATTTTTGAAACTTTACAAATTATTATAATTAGAAAAAAATGCAAACAATTCTTTTAAAATTTCATTATTACGTGAAAAAAATTTTCTTTTTCAGATTATAATGTCCTTAATTTACATTATTTATTCAAACAAGTAAAAGCTTATCAAATTAAATAATGTCATAGTTATATTGCATTTTTTATTTTACTTGTGGGAGCAGATTTTTGGAAACGGGCAAAATTTTTCAAAAGAATAATAGATGATTTACAGATTTACATTCCCCAATGAGTCCTATGTTTAGCCAATAAAATCAATTTTCCCAACAAACTTTAATTTCTTAAAACTTCATGAATTTACATTGGGTAGGGGAAACAGATGTAAAAAAAAAAAAAACTTTTACCAAGATTTTTTTAAAATAATAATTTGAAAAATAATTTCACTCATATGTGAATAAGTCCTGAAATAATAATACATAAAACTTATTGGTAGTAATAATAACATGATAATAAAGAAACAAATATTTAAAAACCTTAGGTAATAATAATAATAATAGAGACACTAATAATAAAGACAAAATATAACGATAATTAATAAAAATATTTAAAATATAATTAATTCACACAATAATAAATTACTTAAAAATTTTCACAATGAACTATATGAACACAAACCTATTTGCAACTGCATTAACAGAACCAACTGCCTCATTGAAGGCATATGTAATTCTGACAAAGCAATATATTTTTCGGAAGAGGATCCCAACAAAAAAAGAACATACATAGGTATATCTGCAGGAAGTTGGAAACAAAGATTTTATAATCACCAATACTCATTTTCCAACACCTCCCTAAAACACCAAACCATCCTATTGAAACACTACTGGAAATTAAAGGACAGAGGACTCACCCCACAAATTAAATGGAGAATCATCAAACATGCTCAAACTCCCAACAACTTCAGGGACAGATGCAATCTATGCTTGGAGGAAAAAATAGATATTAAAATTACAATGAACTTTTAAACCAGACAAATTAACTAATTTTTAAATGTAGACATAAAAATAGGTATAGGATTCCATAACAAAATTGAAGTTAAACTTTTGATTTGGAAAAAAATCTAGAATTTCCTGTTAAAGACTTTATACCATTAATTTTTTTTTTATCATATTGTTATCTTGTGTACTTTACTATTATTTTTTTTATTATTATTATTTTTATATTTTTATTTTTACTTATAGTTTTTATAATAGTATTATTTTAATGTAAGAGTATTATTTTTTTAATAGGTTTTATGAATTATTATTTTGTATTTTCGTAATTTTTATTAATTATTGTTATATTTTGTCTTTATTATTGGTATCTGTATTATTATTATAGTTTTTAAATATTAGTTTCTTTATTATCATGTTATTATTACTACCAATAAGTTTTATGTAATAATATAATAGTATTATTATTACGGTTAGAATTAATAAGAAAAAGTAGTAATTCATTTTTTCTAGCGAAGATTCAACCCCTAATTTTAGTTTTTAGTTTCATGCATCTTTAAAAAAGACAACTAAAAATTCAAGTCAGATATACTTTCATAACTCCTGCCTTTTGTAAATCTAGGCCAAGGCTATCTTGTCTAGATATAATATAGATGCTAATATTTAACACTGTTAAGTTAACCTCCTCTCTACTATTTTTTTCTTTTTTTTTTTTCTTTTTTCTTCTTTCTTTTTTATTTGACTTTTTTCTGGATAATTTTGACCTATTCATTGTTGTATGAATTTGGTCTGAGGAGCAGTCTATAAGAGCCACGAAATATAATATTACCAATGGGTTTATAAAAACATCCATCTTATGTTCTTTATTATAACACTCTGTTAAATCTTAACATTGAGTTCTCATTGGATTTAATCTTCTGTGGAAATTACCTTACCAAGTACCAAGGATTCTACTTTATATATATATATATATATAGAGAGAGAGAGAGAGAGAGAAACTTTTGCCATATTATGCTCTATGAATTCTGGAAAGGAGTAAGCATTGAAACTGTGACAAAAAACATTCAAAAAGTGATTTGGCAGATTTTATCAGGGTAAATTTAGCCTCAATTATCAACCACACACCAGGAAAACTTCTGATGTTATTTAAGACATTGCTTGCCATCATGATGAATAAACTGAAGATTTTGATGGAAAAAATTGCTAAAAGTTTAAAATTCAACATCTTAACTGCTTTTCATCATTTGAGGAAAGTTGGGTTCATTTCCAAAGAAAAATGAGGACTGAACTTGTGCAGCAGATGTGTACTACTTCCATGGGCGCCATAAGTCCCAGTCAGGTAATAGAAGTACATCAATGCAGTGGGCATCAAGGAATGCAGTGTACCACATTGTAAGGAGTTTGTTCTTCCATGACAAAAGCCATGGGAAAGTTGGCTATTGGAACCTGTGAGGAGTACACGACAATAGATCCTGCACCAATCCATTGGCAAAAGGGAAGACTGAGAGTGAACAGTACTTGGCACTGGCCATTACCTGACACATTTTTCTGTGTGGTGGCTATTACACCTCGTTGAGTATCATGCATCAAATGGAGTCAGTGTTCTGTGAGAAGGAACTACCATTTGAGTTACTCACAGTTAATGAGACCGTGTTCTGCACCAGGAAGTTATGGGTCTTTGCTGAAAAATTCTAATGTGTGCATGTCCCAACAGGAAATGGAATAATGGAGTGGTGTCACAGAATTGTCAAGAGAATTGTGTCCTGGATGAAATGTACTGTCAAAAGGGTTACATACTGGTACAGTGAAACCCCCAAAGATAACACCTCACCACTGACTGCATCAGCAAACCAAGTGTACATATACAATGTTTTCCTTAAAAGGATCGATTCAGTGCCTTCAATTATGTCTGAGGTCGGCCACAAAGTGTACAAGATGGGAGACTCTGTGTGAGTAAAGGTTCCACATGATCAGTATACAAGTTTCAGAAAGGGACGAATTACTGGACTTGGTATTCTGCAATCATTATTGGTAGACAAAATACCACACCATGTCAGTAACCTTAGTCCTCCCCTGAATTCACAATCTTCAACAAGTAGTGAAGATACATCTGAAAGGGAGGAGAAAATCCTAGTGATAATAGATAGGCCAAATGATCCTATGGTGTAAGTATTACCAGGTTTACCAGTGGGACAGCTTGGTATGTCTAAATATGGGCCTCTCTGCAACTGGTCAAGATTCAGATTTTGTAAGATGCTTCATGCCAATAAAAGCAAAAGGAAAACCCGCAGACATCAGTTGGCAAGACTCAGTCATTTTGTTTCTAAAGATGCTATGGTTTCCAAGGCAGTGTTACTTCCTATCTCTTTCCCCTCTCTGCTTATTATCCTTATAGTTCTTGGGAAAGCAGTTGGTTAAGTGTTTCCTCTAACTGTAACACATTCTTGTCATATATTACAACTTCCTCCTGCCCAACAATGAGCTTCAGATGAAACTGATTTCCAAGATAAAAATTGTCCATGCAGAATACAAGCCATATAATATAGCCTTCAATAAGTTAACACAACAGACATATGACGAGGCAGTGAAAGAAAGTTTCATCAGTAGACTTCTCCATTTCATCATAATGGACACAATCTGGTGAAATAGCCAGTCTTATTGCAAAAAAAAAAAAAAAAAGACATTTTGCTGATCCAGAACACATTCCAAATCATCAGCCAGGGGAATGGTGCCTCATTATTTATCCCAGGCATTGAAGGACATAAGGAGTGAGATTCCCTTTTCATCAAATCAAGCACTGATAAAATTGTCATGAACAACAAGACTAATACAAAATATAATTCCTCCCTAGCCAATGGTTGCATTTTAAAGAGGTCAGCCAGTATTTGAGAAAGAATCTTTATTGCATGTCAACATTTGTGGTCAAAGTATTAATTTTGGGGCAACATCAGGCCTCCCCCTCATCTGAATGTATGTTCTCCATTGCCAGGAAGCCTTTTGCATTTTCCTTCCAGAAATCACTGTTCTCATCCACGTGTACACATCTGACTAAAGAATTGCAAATGCAATGTGTGCCATTGGTTCTCAGTGTTCAGCATTTCAATGCCGCCATTGGAAGGATAGGGGCAGCAGACCTTGCAACATACTACAGATCTGTTGCCCCAGAGGAAACAAAACAGATCTCTCTCTAGCTCACCTAGTTCAGTGGATGGGAGTGGCAATACAGAAAACTGGAAAGGATAAGGGGGTATTATATGTAACACACACCTTAGCCCTCTTCTTAAAGGAAATATTCCTTCGTAACTACAAATTAATTGCAAGTAAAACCCTTTCCAATATTTCTAACCAATTCTTCTCCAACTGAATGTCAAGACTGAACCAGATGCTGATTATTTTGTAAGGCCTGTTCATCTGACTAAAAGAGCCCAAGAGAGGATAAACTTTCCATGAACCCAACCAAAATCCACTAGGATTATCATTTTTAATTTTGCCCCTGCAACTGCTTTATACATCTAGACTTATTTGTCATCTTCATTAATCCCAGCATTGCTAATTGCAAGCATGTGGAAACAACATTTGGTGTAGGCAGTGTACTTGGCCAAAATTGTAGCACCAGGTAACGTAATTTTGCCAAAGACTCAACCTGCACAGCAAAGTTTGCAGTGCAAATATATAGAGCAAGGGTAAGAGGGAGCAACCAAGACAAATTGATCTTGACAATATGAAAAGTTTTGATCTTACCCTGATTAGTTCCAGCATAACTCAGAGGATTACATACAAGTAGTAAATCTGGGTGCAAAAATACAACTCAAATCTGCTCACAAACAAGACAGCCTCTAAGAATGGTTCAACCTATCAAAGGCCAGGATCTAATCCAAATTGATCACCATTGTTTGAACCAAATGAAGGTTATCCTGTACCATCTCACCCTTTACAGAACTAGTCTGTTTGAAAGACATCAGACTATTGAGCACAACCTTTCTTTATTGTGGACTGTATCAATGATCTTAAGTTTACAGGATCTAATAATAGCTTGACCTCTTCTTGGTGTGGCCAGAGTATGAAGGTGTCATCCACGTATCTTATCCATAGAATTGGCTTTAATAATGTAGATTCTAATGCCATCTTTTTTAAGTATTTCATGTCTATTTTAGCCATTGCTGGTGATAATGATGAGCCCATTTCTAAGCCTTCATCCTGCTGATATATGTCAGATCTCATTCCAAAATGTTTATGTACAGAAAGTCAGCACCTTTATCAGGTTATCTATTGGTATATTGGTATATTCTCCTAGGAATGAGTCTTATGCCTCTCTGTCTCTGACTACTGATAGTGCCTCCTCTGTGAGTACCTTGGTGAACAAATTCACCACCTCAAGCTCACCATCTGGTTGGATTGGATGGAAGCATCTTTCATTAATTTCACAAAATGAGTGGAGTTTCAGACATATGATGGTGACTTTCCTATTAATGGGTCAATTATAACGTCAATGAAGTAACTCATAGGGTGGCAGACAGAGCCTTGGCAACTAATGATTAGTCTGAGCTGAATAATGTCTCTGTCATGTGCAGACAGTTTGTCAAAAGACAATTTGCTGATAGACAATTCACAGACAGAACAGCTTTAAGTCTGTCCAAGATCAAGCTCTCATCCAATTTTTTCAGAAACTGTCAGTGAACTGTCCAAGTATTAGTGGATGTGAGTGTTCCAAAGTTGTTCTGCTAATTACATCATTAATTGTTGTCAGCCTTGTATTACAGCTTTCATTACTTGCACCTCCAGTAACTTTTAGATTCTCTAGTTTTGTCAACAATATAGACATATCCTTCAAATAAAAGCTTTGTGCCTCCTGTTATGTCTTGACAAATTCCATGATGACAACTGAAGGGCTTAGAAAAAAAATGTTCTAAAAAAAATAAAAATGGGTGAGCACTTGAAAAGACTTAAAGCATTAACCAATTGTCCTGACTGTGAATTGTTTGTCAGGGAACTGTCCAGTGGTGAATTGTCTGGCTACCATTTATGTAAATTTTGGGAAGACCATATATATGAAGTATCTTGCTGCAACAAAGACAACTGCCTGTATGCCTTAGGTTGAGAAATGGTCCTTATTCTTGATTAAGATCTGCAACAGTTATCATTTTCAATGTTGAATCTATCTTTACTACCATTTTTAATGAGGTCTTGCAATTTTTCTGTATATTTTGTTTTGTCTGTCAATACAGTTGCATTGCTTTTATCAGCTGGTAGTATGATGATATTGTCATTCCTATGGAGAGTTTTGATTGCCAGCCTCACCAGTTTTGTAATGTCTCATTTGGGCAGCTTGACTTTCTTCAGTATCTATCTGACTTTCCATCTTAGCTCATCTGCCCAGACCTTAGGAATGCTCAAGTTTGTTTTCTCGATTCAGACAATGATGTCCAAGTGTGCTATCTACCTGATGGTTATGCAAAGTTGAGACCCTTTTTGATTAATGTTGATTACTGCCTTTACTGGGGAGTGATAGACCTTGTGTATCACCTTCTGATATTTTAATGTTTCATTTTCATACTTGGCAGACCTTGACTGTATTGAATTCTTGTCTGAAGGATTTATCCTGATCAAGCTGGATCTTCTTTCAAGCTTCTTTGTCGGTAATTCTGTTGAGGGAAGCCTCGAGCCTCCGTGAGATATTGGATTGCAATTTTTGTTTTATCCAACAGTCATACCGGATTCTTTCTCAGACAGGGGGCTTGTCCTGCTTTTTCTGTGACTAGACAGGCTCTACTTGAATTGATGGGAAGTCTTGGTGCTGAGTCTGAAGGGATGAGTCCCAAGTCTCTGCATCAATGTAGGAATGTTAGTTGCTTTGACATTTGTGCCAGCTTCTGGTTGGACTTTTCTATTTGTTTCCATATTTTTAATATATCTGGTCTGTACTAATCCTTCAGTATTTGTCTTTATTTCTGAGATGAGGTATTGTGATCACCTTTGAAGAAGGCTGAAACGTCATGAACATGGCAACAAAGATAAGGACAACAGTCTGAATGATATTAATAGTGCAAGTAAAATATTACCAGCAATAAATCTTTTGAAGAAAAAATATTACTAGCAATACAGTTTTTAAAGAAAAAAATATTACCTGCAATACAATTTTGAAGAAAAAAAAAAAAAAAAAAATATATATATATATATATATATACACACACACACACCTGACTTGACAAACCCTTTTTACATAAATATGTCAATGAAACCTGATCAACAAACTAATTTCTTACAAAGAATACATATTCTATTCATATGAATCTATTGTAAAAAAAATTGTCAGTATTAAATAACCTATTGAGGTTGATATGCTTTAAATCAAATGAACTAAGCAAAATGCTTTAAATAAAAAAATCCAAAGACAGTTCACAGAAAGAGCTCTGATAGAGTGTTAGTTCCATTGGAGTCAGTCGAGACATAATATTATCACAGCTAATAGTGAGTTATAACAGTTCTACAAAAACCATGTTATGATGAATATAAGTAAATGATTGTGGATTTTAAAATGGTTAATTTTTTGTTAGGGCAGCAAGGTAGTTTTACCAAGTACCCATGTTTCCTTTGTGTATAGGACAGTAGAGTGAATAATCAGCACTGGGAAAAGAATTGTCTTATATAGGAAGAGCTTGTTGTGGGGGACGAAAAATGTCATAAATGAACCACTAGTTAACTATGATCACATCATCCTGCCCAACTCACATACGAAGTTGAGCCTGATGGAACAGTTTATCAAGGCATTAGATCAAGATGATGCATATTTCAGTTATATCTGATTAATCTGGTCTCAGTAATGAGAAACTGAGGACAGGGATTTTTGATTGAACACAAATAAAACAAACTGATTAATGATGAAAATTTTTTCTACATAACTGAGATTGAGGGTACTGTATGGACTTCTTTTGTCACAGTTGTGGAAGGCTTTCTGGGCTAAAAGAAAGTGGATAACTACAAGGAATGAGTCAAAGTGATGCTAAAAATCTTTCAAGCTCTTAGAACAAGAATGACTATCAAAATCTACTATCTGTTTAGCCATTTAGAGAGGTTCCCTGAAAACCTTGGTGATATAAGCAAAAACACTGTGAATATTTCCCCCATGACAACAAGATATACAATGCCTACATGATGTCCAATTACTGCTAGAGCTTTACCTGTGATTGCACTCAGAAAACTTAAAATAAAAGAGACTTCCTTCAGATGAAGTAAGGTACAATGACCTGGACACCTTGCAATATTGGGCTTGTAAGATGTTGGATAGTTTAAATTACATATTTTGCTAGTTTACTTTTGGTGTGAAATTTGATTGGAAATCATTTTTATTTTAAAATTGTTCATTAATCCTTTGTAATAAATGAAGACACTATGAGAAAATGTTCTGGCTCTTCATTGTTCAAGTAGTAGCATGCTGTAATATCACATTTTAATTATTCATATACAATCAGAAAACTTAAATAAAAGTGATATATTTATTAAACATTATTTAATTACCAGTTAAATAGTATAATAAATGTGATATTGTTGAAACATTCATGCACCAGTAACATAATAACTTTGTTGGCTATAATTCACTTGAATTTTTCAATAGTGATTTATAATTTTTTAATTATTTCAAACTATTTCATGTTTATATTAGTGACAGTTTGAAAACAAATTTCACCTTTCATATAGTCATAAATTTTTTAAGCCCAAATTTCATCTTCAGTTAACTAATTGTAAATTATTGACTTGTCTTTAGAGGAGAAAAATAAATAGTATACATATTCAGAGGCAAATATCAATTATTTAAAACAATAAAATCATAAACAACTTAAACATCTTTTTGATAAAAAAATATTTTAACAGTACATCAAGTATGAATTTTTTTAATATTTGTTCTTGTTATATCATTAGTTTTGTTGTCTACATCATAAATATACTGAGAACAGGACAGTCCAAGAAGTGTTGAAGTTTTTAAACCTCCTCTGTTGATTATATTTGACACTAATACACACATATTTCTATATACATTAATGCAAGCGTGTTTATGTGTAATATATATAATTTTAATCTTAAAATCTCTTTTTCTTTTAGAGGATTTTTCATGTCTACTCCAACTCTTACAATGCAGCGCCCAGAATTTGTATCAGTTGATAATACCTACATTTGTGTATATTGCAAACAAGTTTTGATTGGACCCCTTCAGACACCATGTGGACACCGAATATGTACCCCATGTTTGGATGACTTGTTTAAAAAAAATGAATCTGTCTCCTGTCCAGCAAAAGAAGAAGAATGCTTTATTTTGAAAAGAGATGAGGTGAATGAGTCAAATATTTTCTTCTTTGATATCAAACCAGGATTAATAGAGAATTATTATTTGGGTGGGCACAACTTTTAACTGCTTCATTATTTCAGGCTTACTTTGTATCACCCATTAAATTAAAAAAACAATTTAAAGTAACACTTGAAAATGAGTCAGATATTGTTGATGTGTGTGTGTGTGTGTATATATATATATATATATATATATATATATATATATATATATATATATATAATATTATGGAAAGTCCCGAAGATTAATGAAATGCCATACTTAATTTATTTGTTTGAACATTATTTTTAATTGATATTCATATTTGAGTAGATATTCTGTTTTTAATCAAACAGTATATTTATGTATTTATTTTTACTGATCTGATTATTTCTGATAAATTTTGTTATGAATATGTGTGTCATTTGGCAGAATTCAAACCTGCAACACCTATCAACATAGGAGAAGCCACCAATTATCTGGTGCATCTTGGACCACTCGACCACAAATGATAATGATTCCACAGTCTAATCTTAAATATATAAGGCTTGATTTAGCTTCGATTAGACTGTGGAATCATTTGTGGTTGAGTGGTCTAAGGCACACCAGATCAATTGGTGGTTTCCCCTATAATGAAAGGGGCTGCAAGTTTGAATACTGCCAAATGATACACCTTTTTGCAACAAAATTTATTGTAAATAATTAGGCTGGTAGAAATAAATATATACTGTTTGATTAAAAACAAAATATCTATTCAAATATGAGTATCTATTAAAAATATGTTCAAACAAATTATATATGAGAGAGAGAATCCATCACTCTTGTTATTAAATATCTCACATTGTGATAATAGAAGAATGTAAAAATCTGGATGCAAATTTACTGTGGATGATCTAGTGATTAAAGCACTTTCTAAACATTTTTTCTTAGCAAATTATTTTCTCTTAATTAGAATAGTATTTTTTTTTTTTAAAAATCAAAATTGTAGTCAGTCTCATTTCTTCTGTGTATTTGTATAATATATATATATATATATATATATATATATACACACACACATGAGACAAGGGGATAACTGTGCTTAGCCAATGAATTTCATTCTCTGAGGGACTTTATCAAGGCAATGTAGGATTTATTATGCTGCACATGTTTGTATATGCAGTGGCAAGGATATCATTGGTTTATTGAGGTTTTCAAATTTAAGAATGTTTATGAAGTTGAAAGATAAGTCAAAGCATGAGGAGGGCACAATGTGTCCTAATTCAAAGTCTGTTGAAAAGTAATGTGAGCAAGTAATATTTAATATATATTTTTTCTCAATGGATATTGTTCAGTTTGTGATTAGATTGTTATAGATGGATGTTTCTGCTATACATCTTTGAAGGTTGAAGTGAAGGAATTAATGATTTTCTTATGACTTTACAACATTATTGTTGTTATGTATATAGGCTTAAGAAAGGTGAGATTTTCCTTCTGAGTAAATTACTTTCTGTTTTTGTGTAGCATTTTTTTTTTTTTTTTTTTTAGATCAAAATTTATGTGTATGACTAGTGCATTTGTTGAATTGTTATTTATGAGGTCCTTTTTGTGTTCATAGATACATTTTTTTGTTTTTTTAAATTTCTGTATGTTTCCCCAATGTATTGTGGGGAACAACTTTGGCAATTTATTTTATATATGCCTACTTCTGAAATATTGTTATGGATGTTTTTAGTTCTAATAGTATTCATAATGGTTTTGGAAGTGGTTGTGTGACTGTTTGCATGTTGGATAATGGATGTTATGGAGTTGGTAGATAGTATTATGTATCTGTTTTTGTTTAATTCAATATGTTGTTATTTTTGTTGCGGTCATGTATTTTTTGTGTCTTTCTTTTTGCATTGTGGATGAAGTGATAAGGATATTATTTTGAGTGTGTTTCTATGTGTTTCTTCTTTGGAAAGTTACTGGAGACTTCAAATTCTTAATGCTTTTAAGTAGAAACCTATAATTATACCAGATTTAATTTTATAGGAGTGGTTTGAATAGAAGTTGACCAGATCAGTTGTGTTGGTGGCTTTTCTGTAAACATCTAAGTAGAGTTGGCTATTGTTTCCATGTAACCAGATTACATAATTATCCTCCTCCCCATCTTGGCCATACTGACAAGATCTATTTGGATTTACTTCCATAGTCTATTCCATATTTAGGAATGGCCATAAGGCAGTGGGTGTTTAAGATCAGAGTTTTCCTTCACCTAGTTGGACTGCTTAATGTTCACATTCACCCATTCTATGGGTTGGACTAAGATTTAGTTGTCATCAGCTATTTAAGACCCATACCATGGAAGCATTTTATAGACAGTGGGAGTTTGAAACCTTTGGAACATATATAATGTATGTTCATTTTTTAAGGAGCTTCTAAAACATATATATATTTGCTAAAATTAAACAAAAATATCTTTTGAAATACTAAAGAGTAAATTTATTCAATAAAATCACCATTATCTTCAACTACGGCCTACAGACAATTTTGAAATTTCTTGCAGCTCTTCTAGACTGTCCCTTTGTTTAAGTTGGTGAATGCTGCCATAATCTTTGCCTTAAGTTCATCTTTACAAAGATTTTTGTCGGTCTCTTACTCATAATAATCAAGGGAGTTGCAGCCTGGGGAGTTAGGTGGCCAGATGTAAGGGGTGATGTGGTCACAGAAATTGTCTGACAGCCATGACTGGCTTCTCCTGGTTGTGTGACATGGTGCATAGTTCTGTTTTCAGAAATAGTTTCCTAGCAGCTAACCTCTTGACCCAGGGCAGTACTACCTCCTCAAGGTACTTGATGTAGGCCTCCATGTTGAGTTTGAAGCCCTGTGGGAAGATGAATGAAAGCATAGCATCATGATCACTAGTGATCACTCTGAACACCTTTGTAATCACCATTAGACTCATCCAATTCTTTCCTAATCCTATGCACTGTCCTCAGGTTGACACTCAAATTCTCTGAAATCTCATATTGGAGTGTCTTGCAGAAATGCCAACCAGTACATGTCATTTCCAAGTTTCTAGCATAATGAATTGCATCATGGTGCTCTTTTTCTCAGACTGTGCTTAACTGATCCTATACTGAGCAGATGACAAAATCAAATCTCTCCGAAAGCTTTCATTGATCTTCTCACTTGAATGTGCAGTTGCTCTATCCTGTTGAAACTATGCATCCAGACTCTAAAGGTCTCTAAGTTTTGGCTCCAGAAAGCATCTCCACATACTGTTAAGTTGTTACTTTAACTGACTGGTCTACCTTTTCAAAAAGTAAGGTTCCCATTCACTAAATTTCCTTAATTGCACCACAATCACTCATTAACTGTGTAGAGGACTTTCATGAAGCTGTCTAGGATTATTTTCTACCCAGTAGTTTAAATCATGCTTATTGACACAGTTAGAGAGATGAAAGTGAGCTTCATCACTTGTGAGAAGAATAGCAATTGCAGGGACACTTTGAAGGATATCATTACAGCAAGCAATGTTATTTTCTTGTAGTTCCTGAACAACTATCGGTGTGTAAAATTCTTCTCACTGCTTGATCAGACAATCTCAAAGCAGAAGCCTGTTTAAAGGTTGAATATGTAGGAGATTGCAGAACAGACTCTCACAGCCTGGATATTTTCTGGAGTTTGAGCACTTCGAGATTTTCTAGATTGCTTTCTTGTAATTGCTGAACCTGTAACCTTGAAATTTATCGATTTTTCTATCCAGAACAGCCTCATTCTGATGTAATATGAAATGAGCACCAAAAAACTCTCTGTGTTGCAATTACAGATTCACCAGTCTTAATGTTTTAAGCAGCAATAACTCAGTGTGCACCAGGCCAAGCCATGCTGTTAGCTGAAGGTATCTGAAAAAATAGTAAAACATCATTGCCACTTGCCTAAGTTTACTATCACCACAGGGTTGACAGTCTAAAATGTGGGAGGTATTTCTGCCACATACTGTATATATACAATTTCATGAAATACATCTTTTTGATGCTTTGGCACACATCATCATTGATATTTTTAACCAAGTATCATTAGGGGTTTCAAGCCTTACATCATAGCCCATCTCCATGGTGATTCCATCAATACTGATTAGATATTGATTTCTCTGCCATCCATCAGCTACAACTATTCTCATAATATATGCCTTTACACACTGTGACTCTAGCCTTTATAGACCAATCATGGACAACTTTCAGCTCATCGGCTTCTTCACTCTTTCATAAAATATATCATTTATTTAAATCTAAACTTATTTATAAATGGAACTTTGTGTGTCTGTGTGTGTATCCGTTACCTATGGACTCCAAAACAGCTGAACCGATTTTCTTGAAAATTTACACAGTTGTACTATGAGCGTCTGCGAGTGTTCTTAGCTAGGTTTTGTGTTGAGGTACCCCCGATAAATATCAATAATCAAAAAAATCGGGTTATAGAAGGAGTGGTCCGATTTTAATCAAATTTAATACATTCATAGACAAAGACATAAGAAACGATATTCAGAAGTTTCAAGGTTGCAGTTCTTACAATAGTGCAGAAAATCGATTTTATATATATATATATATATATATATATATATATATATATATATAAGGTAAGATGTTTGTTTGTGTCTGTTTATCTGTCTGTATGTCCTTTATACAAATCCACAATTTTTATCCGATTCTCACCAAACTTCACATAAATATTCTTTAGGCTGAGTCTGAGCTCCAGAACCATGGATTAGTTTTAAAGCTTTCATTACACCCGAGCAACGCTGGGCTATACTGCTAGTGTATTAATAATTGGAATAAAACCGAATATATCAAAACCATAACATTAGTGTGCCTGGTTCATCTTGGTACTGATGAAAGCTCATTTGGTTTTCTATCTAAAGGTCTTAGAGACTATATATATTAAGGCCTTCTATCCCTCCCTCTGTAAGTTGGAGTAATATATAAGCCTGAATGTTATTAGCTTTTGAAGATTATGTAATTAATATATATAAAACATCCTGTCTTTCATATTTCTTATTTTATTTGCTGTGCACATAAATAGGACTCTGATGATAATGAATGAAAACTAGTTAAGCTTTTTTTTTCCTTTTTTTTTTTCTTCGTTTTTGGTTTATCTCTTTACAGTAACTATAAACGATTTTTGCTTTTAATATATCTGTTTTATTAAAATTATTAAATTTTATACTCCCTCATAAAATATATAGTTATAATAAAAAATGAAGCAAAGAATAGATTTTTTCTAAATATATTCATACAATAGTCATAACTGACTAATTATTTGCTGTTTTTTCCCTTCTAGTTGCTATCTTGAAATGATTATTGGATGGCAAGATATAATTTAACAAGTTAGAAAAAGTTATTATTCTAATTTGTTAACAGGTACACATAGGCTTACCGGGTGACATAAACTATCAGTGTTTGTTTTATTTTTTGTATTGGCTCTGAAATTTGGAGGCTGTTGTATCAAGAAAACATAAATAAGATCTTAAAAAAAACTGAAAACTGTCTAGGTTACATATTATGCTAATAAATAGAAATGCATTGTCAGCAAGATATTAATTCAATAGTTGTAAGTCAAATAGCAAATTCTTTTGTAGCCTTGACTCTGTCGGGTTAGCTTAAAATTACTTTTTATAGTACTTTACTACCTTGGATATTGCCTTTGATATATCACCTATTATCTAGTGTATGCTGCCTTAGTGTTAATTAGCTGATACCTACACAACATTATGTCTCACTAAAATGTTTTAGAGATAATAATTTAGATAAAATATTTAATGGCTTGCTAAGCGATATGTGCAAATCTAAGCTGGACTGTTAAAAGTGCCCAATCAGGTCATGGCCAAATATCTTCTTTTCATTTTTTTTTTTTTTTTTTTTGACTTTCTCCTTGCTGCTTGCTTTAAAATAAAAAAGAAAATTTAATCTCTTTATTGTAATAATGTCTCTTTATTAACAACTGAAGTTTTTTTTTTTTTCTATTAACAGATGTGTAAGGATTTCAGTGCCAGAAGAGCTATCACTAACTTGAAAGTCTATTGCCCCAACAAGAAGTATGGTTGCCAGCATACAATGTCATGGAAAGAACTTTTGGTATATGCAGATAGATTTGAATTTACTCTCTATCCATAATACAAGGGTTTTTTTGTTTACCTTCTCATTTTGTAAATTTAACAGAAGTTATTTTCAAAAACCTACTGTAATTTTCCTTGATATATTTAGGAAAAACTTATTTTAATGTCTTTTGATTGATGAGAATAATTATTTTAACTATTTGTAATCAGCTTTAATGGGATCATGTACATTTAATTTTTTTGTAATTTCGTACAAAGATATTGGCAAAATAAAGCTTTAGACATTTGTATTAAAATCTGCATGTGCAAAGGATGTGCTTTAAAAACAATGTAAATAACATTTTATGATCCAACAAAGAACTAGACAGAGGTTCAGTGTGTAGTTTGTTACAATTCTATTTTTTTAACATCATTCTGATATTATTAGATGACATTGCAATCATCTAATGATGGGAGAAATGTCCTCCATTTACACCTTGTTTCTCAATATCCTTCTTTCAAATAGGAATCCATCCTGGGTATGATGATAAATTACATCTGGCAGAAAGGCTTCTCTTAATGGCTGTTGTTTCCAGATCTACCTTGACCCAAGTAGTGGTGGTCGCAATCATGGGAAAATTAGTGAACTCCCAAACTGGAATCAGAATACTATGAAAATATAAAAATACATTTTTATAGTAGACATACCAGCAATAGATTTTAATAGTGTAAAAAAATTTGCAAAGCTCCCAAGAAAATTAAGTTTTAGCATTAAATGACTCATAAGGAGTTAATATGTTGTTAAACAAACCAACTAACCAATCAAATAGGAAGAAAAGGAATTAGGTCTCTAAGTCTCTGTTCAAACACTTTTTGAAATAAGTTTTTGATAAGACCAAAGCTAAATTTTGTACTGTCAAACATAAAATTAAAAGGAGCAGACTAACTACACTAGTAATAATCTGTGGGATGAAATTCTTGACTTTCACTCTATAACAAGTGTTCGTATTTCTTCAGTATAGTAATTTAATGAAAACCATGTTCAGAGAATCACTCTATCACTTAAGATACCATAACTGTGTGTAAATTTAGCATAAAAAAACATGAATTTAATCTCATAAGTGTCATCAGAAAATGTTAAAAAAAGAAAATGATTTAGTTAAAATTATTTTACATTACTGTTTGTAATCTATTATGGCTATAAAGTTACAGCAATGATTTAAGATGTGATGAAATTAATTGTATTAGTAAGAAAAATATTATGATGAACAAGTTTTCATAAGAATTACATAAAATATATTTTTAATGTTTGTTAAATCAATAAAATTCTTCAATAAATGATTCAGAACAGGTTTTTTGTTTGTACTTAGTTTTCTGTATTTCTAATGATCTGGAAAATGAATCAGGAAGATGACAAGCTTATTGACCTATTTTATAACAACAGCCTAAAAAGAATCCTTAAAATTACATGGCAAGACCATGAGAAGAGAGCTGAACTATTCCAGCTTGCCTTCATAGAACTCCTTAGTATTGATAGAGGTTTATCAGTCACACTTCATGATGGGGAAGACTAAGAACAACATGATGAAAAAAAAAAAAGAAAGAGCGAAGCAATGGCCTAGTGATCCTAGGGTGAGGTGCAAATGGCCACTGTGGGCAGGGAAAAGTGAAGATTTTTTGGAGGCTTTATGTGCCATGAGGCACAAGGCAGAGACAGATTTCTGAATGATAATTATTGGAAAGTAATTATGTGCTGAAAATTATACCGTTGATACTGACAGAAGTTATTAAAAAATCATTTTGTGTTCTTCAGAGAATGTACAGTGACTTGTATTTTTTTTTTTTTTTTTAATCATATCACCCCAAGCAAGGCGGTAACGCCACTGATGCGCAGGGGGCTACGTAAGGGTAAAAAGAATGGAAAAGAGAAAGCTGGAAACCACATCCTAAACAGGAAACAAGGGATGAGCCTCTTCACCTGTTCAATAGATGTGGGTGGAGTGTGAACCGGGCGATAGTTTAGTCTATCTACTCCAATTGAAAAAAAAAAAATAAAGGAAAAGAGTGAAAAGATTGGAAAAGAGAAAACCGGAAACCGCATCCTAAACAGGAAACAAGGGATGAGCCTCTTCACCCGTTCAATAGATGTGGGTGGAGTGTGAACCGGGCGATAGTTTAGTCTATCTACTCCAATTGAAAAAAAAAAAATAAAGGAAAAGAGTGAAAAGATTGGAAAAGAGAAAACCGGAAACCGCATCCTAAACAGGAAACAAGGGATGAGCCCCTTCACCCGTTCAATAGATGTGGGTGGAGTGTGAACTGTGCGATAGTTTAGTCTATCTACTCCAATTGAAAAAAAAAAATAATAAAAAAGGAAAAGAGTGAAAAGATTGGAAAAGAGAAAACTGGAAACCGCATCCTAAACAGGAAACAAAAAGAAAAAAAAAACGTTGTTGACTTGATAAGTTTTAACTTAGTTAAAGTCCATGCAATGAAATGTCTAAGAAAACAAAATCAGTCCTTCAATTAAGCATGAAAAGTTTTAAAATCAAGCAAAAATTAGGCAAAACGAACAAAAAATAAAATAATGGCTCACCCAGAAAAACTTAAGCTTATTGATCTTTCTATTTGTAACAGGGATGCTCATTTTGTTGAAGTAGGTTTGGTTAAGTAAAATTAACAAAATTCTCAATAGCAATAAGAAGGTGAAGAACAGAACAAAATAATATGAGACAAGACAATGTAATACAAGGCAAGGCAAAACAACTATAGGACAATAACAAAGTAAAATTTCTCAAAATAAATAGTGTTCATCTGCAAAAGGAATACAGACAAGTGATTATAGCCTTCTGACTTCAATGCAAGAAAAAGAAATGTGTAAGTAAAACAGAATTATTCATTTTTTATTGGCTAATAAAAAAATCCAAGCATGCATCTGTAGGATTTTTTTAAATTTGTGGAGGGGAATGGCAGTCATTCCCCAAGATTGGAACTAGTACATTTTAATATTTTTCTTGTTGGTGAAATTTGTAATATATTGACTGCATCTCAAGCAGGCACCCACTCGACCACCACCACCACCACTACTACTACTACTAATAAAGGAAAGCAGTTACCTTCCAAGTGAAATAAACCTGGACAATGTTTACTTTTTGGATCAAATTCAAACTGGAACTATGTTTAATGTGCATAATAATACTAATAATGACTGGCTACACATTTTTAAATGCACTATTTTGGTAGAGTAGCTAGCCAATCCCTGTTACAGATGGTTGTTAAGGCACATTTTGTGCTTGTTCAACACCCACATAGCCCACCTATGGTTTATAATGCAGCTACACTGGGTGAAACTTAGAGCCCATCATCTTGCATGATAAACAATTTGGACAAAGTCACTGTTCACAAACCCTTGGTCACAATTTTAGCACAACCATTGACAGCCTCTGAATAGTTTTATCTACCCAGATTTGTTCATAATGGTAGAGTCAATATGTGATTTTGTCTCCAGATACATTCCAAATGTGCCACACACAGGGATTACCTCCCAAGGCCTATAACATCAAGTAGTAACCTTTTTGACAAATCAATCATGGTGAGATTTGAACCTAAGTGACCATTTGGCTATATGTCTACCTTTTTATTAATTCATTATGATTTTTGTCGTATATTCAACAAAGGTTGATATGTTGTTGAGTTAACCAACTTAATATTGTAACAAACTTCATAAAGCTAATTTTGCAAAAAAATAATTCAATTTTTGTTAGGAATTCCCTTTTTTTTTTTAATAACAAATCCTAGAACATTTTATTTTCTAAATCCTGCTCCAAAATAACTTAAATTATCTTTATTATCCTCACACAATTGCTATTATATCTATATTTATCATTCATGCATTTTTTTTTTTTTCATGAAAAAAGATATTAATGTCTTGGTTAGTTTCAATTTATTTCAACAAAAGTCCATAACAGTTCAACTAATATGAAAATTGTTTACTTGCAGAATGACCCAAAGCATCTCAATTCTTGTACATTTCAACCATCTAAGTGTATAAATGAGGACTGCTCTTTCGTTGGTGATCAACAACAGATACACTCTCATCTCAATGAATGTCCATTTCAGAAGATGGTTTGTTCTAATTGTAACAAGACTATTTTATTAAGAGAGGAATCAGTAAGTGTACTTAAAAATTCAATGTCTTTTAACAACCAAAGATATTTTCCTTGAAGTCATCATGGCACAAGTCCTGTAATCCATTAGGATCATTGGAGATACAACATGTAAGTGTAGCAGCAATAGATATGTCCAGGGCAATTTAACCTCATAGAGCCAGTCTTGTTAGGCTGGATTCAGTTTTCCATCTGGACCAGTTGTTACCCAAGGCTAGAGAGCCCAGTCTGCCCTGTTGTTAATTCCTAAATAGTGGTGAGAGATAGATATATGCCTTTCCAAGGGTATTTGTGTAAAAATGGATGTAATGACCTCAACTGGAATTTGAACTTGGCATGCTAATCTCACTTTCTGTGCTGATAACCACTACTCTATGTGCACATCCTTTACTTGAAGTACTCTGTCATAAATAAAGACAGCATAAATAGATCAAACAGATATATAGTTTTTTACCACTTTTATCTGTCATGAATACACTTTTACGAGTACACAGGATCACCACATCAGTGATGTTATGCCTTGGGGTCATGGCAAGTTTTGTGTCTTTCAACATCATACTTGTTCACCCAAAGAGACCCTACCAAAACAATGCTATTCCAGCAGGTGACCCTGTAATCGTCAAGTGCACAATGACAGATTTATAACTGCCATTACCAGTTATGAAATAGCGAGCATCCTATCAGAAATGATGTTTGTCACTTCTGCCTCAGCCAAGATAAGACAAAAAAAGAGAACAAACTGAATACTTGTCTTTCCAGAAATGCCATACGTCACTTTGGCTTTGGCCAAGACAAGACAAAAAAGATCAAACTGATTACTTGTCTTTCTCTTTTTGGAATAACAAAAGGAATGACCCACACTCCCAATGATCAAACTTAATTGTAAAGTGATTTTAACAGTTAATTCTCCCATCAATCATTACTTAAAAAACTCGTACACATTCACTGGACATATGAATTATGATCAGAAACCTTATTTTTCTCCATTCTTCTTTTTTCTCTTTCTTTCTCTTCCTTGACCCTCCCCTCAAACAGTGATCTCTGTCGTAGATCTCCATGAGCCTGCGATTTTAATACATAGCCATTTTGAGGCCTTCTCTGCAGATTCTGAAACAGTTCTAATGGCCTTTCTTTTTTTTCATTCCACTGACTTCAAGCCGGCTTAAAGTTCTGCAAAAAGATCTTCCTATAAAACTACAGCATCCAACTTCACTGGTTAGACCTGCACTTCTAACCTACTCCTGATACTTTTCAAGCTTTCTTTCAAAAGCTTCCTCCAGATTCTCCTCCCAAGATACTGTGAGTTTTGAGCATTATAACCTGCCTGGAGCTCAATGACCAGATTACTAAATCCAGTCATAGGGAAGATGTTTAAATGAGTGCTTAATGAAGCTCATAGATTTGATGCTACAATAACAGTTCATCTTAAACTTTGTCATCTTGCTGCAAACACAGAAAAAAATAAAAAATTTCTCTGATGACTATAAGAGTTTTTTTTTCTTTGTTTTTGTTTTTTTAACATTTTGTTGAGCAGTTAATTTTTTCTTTTTTTTTTTGGTGGGGGGTGGTGATAGTGTTCAAAAAGTAGCTATCAGCCAAAACAAAGTAACATATATACAACTTAAATCAGTTTACCTAACAGCAATTAATAAAAATACTATCCTCATTTTTAGTAAGTTATACATGAGTTCTTTTAACAAATGTATGGCTGTTTACTCTTTTTTTCAAGCTCAGAATCGGTGTCATTTAAATATTCATGAAATTCCTAAACTTCTTTACTTATTGATTTTAATTAGAATTCTCATGTTTTACTATGACAGTAGAGTTTCATTCTTTTATTTCATTAATTGATAAATTACTTTTATATAAAATCTTAAAAAATAATTCACTTTATCAGGTGTAATTGCTATAAACTTTCAAAGTAATAACTTATTATGGGGAATCAATTTTTGACACTAAATGAAATTCTCAAACCCCTTTATATTCCAGTTTGCTGAACATTTGAATAAATGCAGCAATCAACGAATTAAATGTCACTATTCTGCATTTGGATGTGACTTTATTGTACGTATTAATTTTTTTTCTTTCTATATATATATATATATATATATATATATATTTTTTTTTTTTTTTTACATCAAATGGAAACCAAATTAGTAAATATTACTGCATCAAGTTTGCAGTTATTTTCCTCACATGTAATTGGCAATTAGCAAATTTATATTTATACACAATACAATATTCTCTATGCATCTGCTTTTTACATTTAGAATAATATTATTTCTATCCAACTCATTTTAATCTTTATCAATTCTTTTTATCTCTCTTTAAAAAAATTCTAGTATTTTTTAGGGAAATCTCAGTTAACAATTGTTAAATTGATTTCTCCCAACTTCAATTATTTATACTCTCGCTAAATGAAGTTTAATTTTTTCTGTAAAAAAAACTTTTGTCAAAAATGAATAATAATTGACAATATCTAATATAAGAAATTTGAGATAATATTACTACTAAAATTAATAGTTTATATAAATGCATTTAAATAGCAGTGAATCTGGCATTTGAGAAAAAATAAAAAATGAAAGTTATGTGGTTAGATTTGATCTGTTGTAGCTAGTAAGCCTTTGTAGTGTGTTTGGCAGAGCAGCTGTCATGTTAAGACAGAATTCCTAAGGAAGAAAGACTTGCCAAAGACTTATTCTTTCAATCTATATTGTTTACTATCAGCACTAGAATGATAGTCTAATAAACAGTAACTGAGATTAAGAAATATAATGTCGTATTTGATAAGAATAAATGACTATATTCTTCATAAAATAATTTTTTTTTTTTTTACTTCTGATAGAATGGTATTGTTAATGACGGTTTACAATATTTTTGAAAATTAACTACAGTCAAGATAATATTTTTAGCAATGTTTGACCTTCATGCCCACAAAAATATGATGTATCAAAATGATTATTATTCCCTTGACATTGCTATTATTGTATACCCCTTTGATTTCCTTAAAAAGTGATGATTTTTTTTTTTTTTTTTGAGAATTTTAATAAAATCCAAACATGAAAGTAGATTTATATATTTTCTTTCTTCTTGAATATTGCAAAAAAGATATTAAACACTATTACTAGATAGCTTATTTACAAGGATAATTTTATATTTACAAAATTATAAAAAATATATGAACCAACTATAATGAAATATTTATTAGTTATCATTTTATAAAGAAATAAATATGAAAATAAATTTTTCTATTCATGAATTTATAAAAATGTCTGAACAAAAAAATTTAAATAAACGTAACAAATAACTGTAATTATAAATTTTGAAAATTTTTATAATGTTCAGAACACTACTTTTATTTTTAACTACAAACTGAATATACAAGAAAAAAATTTATTATATATATCAATAATACCCAAAGCCATTATATATTTTATAAGTAGGTAGATGATGTTATTTTGGTTCTTAAGCTTTCAAAAGCAATTCCATATTTCCTGAGTAAGCAATTTTCCAGCTTGTCTCATTTATTTCATTTCTGCAATAGAAAAAAGGTTTGTATTGATGTATCTTAGTTGATTTAATTTGGTCTAATATACATCTGTTAATTAAAAATTGCATAGGATTTCTTTTAACATTTATCTTTTTGTAATATAATGATTATTAAACACTAATTAGTTAATCGATAATTTGAATTATTTAAAAAATATTTTTTTCTATAAAAATCCAAGATTAATGTCAAAATTCACAAAATGCATTTTCATAGTATAAAATTTTAACATTGGCCCACTTTTATAGTAAATAATAATGAAAAATTAAATATTTACCAAACTTAACCTTGTCTAGCACAAAGTTTCAACAGTTGGTTCTGGTCTACCTCTTTGATTCTGGTATAGTATATGGGCTATCCAGTATGAATGTGTCTTACCTCAGTAAGAGTATATTTATAGATATAAGTATTCGGCTATTTATTAAAACTAATTATTTTCCCTAAGCCTTACAAGCCAGTTATAATACATTCTTATAATATGCTTTTTAAGGTAGGTCACATATTATACCAGTGACAGAATTTTATAGGCCACATTCAAAAGGTAGGCCACATACTACACCACACCGTTAGTCATTAGACGCAGATTGAACAGTAACCTAAAAGATAAGATACCAGTCTGTCAGAAGGAATGTTAAAATATATTTTTTAAAAAAGTTCTTTTCTATGTTTATCCATACATTATCATTTGTATTTAATAAATAAGGTATTTAATTTTCATTTGGTAAAAGATTAATTTTTGTACATTGTTTTCATTTTTCTAATATATTTTTTTCTCTTGTTTCTTCCATCTGAAAAAAAAAAACAATTTAATCCACAGGGAAATGATGTCAGCGTGAAAAAACATTCCAAAGAATCCCTTCATCATCATATTTCCTTATTGGCCATTTATGTTCGAAAACTAGAAGTTGGTTTCTTAAATATGCAAAAAGATATCAAGGTAGGTTCTTTTGTTGCTGTAGTTTTACTTGCTGTATTTTATTATAATTGCGCTTGTTCCGCTGTTAGTAAGTTAGCACGTGCTCTTTTTTTCCTTTTCTTTTTTTAATTCCTTATCTTTTTATGGAAAGAGTTTCTATCTGCTTTGTCAAAATTCACTTGTAAGTTAGCAGAAAGACATCAGTGTTAATATTTAAAGAGAACATAAATGTAATCATGGTTTCTAAGAATAACCTTTTTTAAACATGCAGTAAATTATTTTTTTAAATATTAAAATTTTTATAGAATTCCATAATTTTAGGATTGGCAATATTAGTTATGATCTTGTTTTTGGCAGCATTCATAGTAACATTATTGTTGTTTGACATTTCACACTATTATAAATTAGTCAAGTGGAGCTGAAAAAATTATAGAATTATCTAAATAATCAAAATAATCTGTTTTTATTATACTTTCTTAAAACTATTCAAAATTATTAATTATTATTTAAGTAAGTGGTAAAATAGTAAGATTGAATTTATATAGAAAATTATTCCTATGTTTATCTCATGATCAGCTCAATGTAATAATGTCAAGAGTAAGAAATTCAAGTGAACTTAGCATAATAACAAAGAACTTTAGAAAATAGATGTCTTGCTGAAAATTTACACAGAAATTTTAAAAAGGGAAGAGAACGTCTATGATAATTTTTCTCAGTCCATAGGACAGGTATTTGGTTATCATTGATAAAGTGACAGATGGATAGAGTAACATCTGGCCACTTACAGTATTTTTGGGTCCCAGAATAGATATAGTTCTTATTTGATCTCCCCTTGACAGTGATGATGGTTATTGAATACAGTCATGATCTCCTGTTTTATTTAGGTTCTGACCAATGGTTGTACTTTATACTTTACTAGCAGTAAAGTAATGCTCGGGTGTAATGAAAGTTTTAAAACTAATTCATGGTCCTGGAGCTCAGACTCTTTGGACGTTGGCACGAAAGACTAAAAAGCAATAGTTGTTTCCATTTAAAGCGAAACCGTAGACTGAAAGAAAAATGAATGGATGTAAGCCAAATTTTGATTTCCTGGTATCGATATCAAATAAGTTTTTTTCGCCATAAACTAAATATTGAAGGCTAAATAAGTCCTCTGAGTAAATGGTATCATGGCTGAGACTAAGAACTACAATTATACCTACTTAGAACCAAACCCGAAGCAAAAACTAAAATAAAATGGCTGAAAAAAATACAGACATACAGGCAGATAAACACACACAAACATCTTGCCATTTATATATATATATATTATCAAATTTTCTGCACTATTGTAAGAACTGTAACCTTGAAACTTCTGAATATAATTTCTTATGTCTTTGTCTATGAGTGTATCAAATTTGATTAAAATCAGACCACTCCTTTTATAATCCGATTTTTTTCGATTATCGATATTTGTCGGGGGTACCTCAACACAAAACCTAGCTAAGAACACTCGCAGACACTTATAGGACAACTGTGTAAATTTTCAAGAAAATCAGTTCAGCCATAGGAGTCTATAGGTAACACACACATAGTTTCATTTATAAATAAGTTTAGCTATGTAACATTTACAGAAATACATTACAGAACAAAATATATATGAATAAAATGTTTTGTCATCTAAGTAAAAATGGTAATTCATTGTTTTTATTATTCTTATATTTTTATCTTTGGGAGATATATATACAAATTTGAGACATTCCAAGTTGAAGTTAAATGAATTTTGCATTTTTTCAATTAATTTCAAAATCCCATTTAGTACAAGGAAAACAACTTTTTGTCATACTTAAGTCATCAAAGCAATTTTAACCCAATGATAGAAAGCTAGTAGTTTGCTTTATAACAGTCCACAAGTATGTCTTACGTTAGCAATAATTTGGAAAATAACATGTATACTCAATTCTCATTTACAAGATTATTTTTCTATATAGAATGAATTTTTACAAAACAATAATTTAATTACTTTATAGAAATTCTTTTAGTTTTCTAAATCTCTCAATTGCTGCACATTGTATGTTACTGATGTAAAGTTTATCTTTTAGAATGGCTGTGTTAGTAGAAAAATATTCTGATTTCAGTAAGGTTTATGCAAATAGTTAAATATGTTTTCAAAATGTTTTTCATGTACTCTTTTGCAGTTTTTTCTGTTTGCAATGTTAGGCTGTTAAGTTTTGAACATTTACTATTTTGAACAGTTTTGTGATTTATTCATTAATATGGAGAGGATGTGTTTTATTTTATTTTTCTTATTTTGTTTTCTTTCAGGAAAATAGTAGAGAAAATGCTCGTTGTGAAAGTTCAAATAATGAAAGGTTCTCAATGTTGATGGCAAAGATGGCGATCTTAGACAGATATGCTGAGACAGAGTTAGAGAACAAGGTGAATTTATTTCTTGAACAATTTTATTTTTCATTTCTAATTCAAAAAATTAAAAGCCAACTTTTTCTTTTCTATCATTTATATGAAAATACTAGCATACTATCTGAAGTATATTTTATAACTTGTTTAAAATGATGTCATTAAAATCTTCAAATGTACAGACATATTAAAAGAACTTTTTATTTGCAAAGATCTCTTTAAAATACTTAAATAACTTGTCTTTAATATCATTTTATTAAGACATTTTTAATGTAAAAATTTCACTAATTTAAATATTTAAAATTTCATCTTGCATATTTGTTATATTTACATTTTTTCTTTAATCTTTTTTCTTTTCATCAGAAAAAGTTTGTGAATCTTAGTGAAATGTTCATTGCTCATAATTTTGAGTTCAGAAAATTCAAAGACGATGTTCAGCGACAACTTCATAATGGACAAACTATTGGTACAAACCAAAACATTAACACTTTGATTGGTAACTTTCTTTTTATTTTCTTTTATTTGAAAATCTCTTTAAAAAAATTATCCTATTAAATGTTAAATGCTAACAATGATAATCTACATCATAGTAATCTGATTTGTATACAGGTATGCTTATTTGTTACTATACAGTAAAAATGGCACATCATAAAGAAATTTCTATTAGAACAATATTGTTGAAATCGTCTAATGAATTTCCAGTCTAACTTGCAACTTAATAGCATGAAATCTACGTTCATCATCCTGATAATCAACTTTGTACAAGATGGCAAAAAAAAAGTAAAATGATTACTGCATAAAATAATGATGCTCATGAAAAAATATCAAATCTTTTTATTACATATATATATTTTATATAGATATAAAATTCTTTTTACAAAATAAATGTAACATTTCACAAGTATTATTTATGTAAAACTTATCTGTTTTTGATTTTTACCATCAGTAGTTGTATGATATAAAAATCTTTCCATTGTAAAAAGATTTATATTCTAAAACCGTAGCAAAATGAAAGAATTGCAATAAGGAATACTTGTTTGTGAGTTACATTAGAATTTTTATCATAATATGAGGGCATGTAGAAAAGTTCTTAGCCTGACCAAAATACTCTCCTAAAATAAAATAAAAATATCATGTGCAGTTAGATTTTCACAATTGGAACAGTCTGAAAACTTTTCACCCCCTGCTTGTAAAAATTATATATTAGGTAAAATAATTAAATATCATGGGAAATAGATAATTTGAGTAAATTGATTCCAAAACAAAAAAAATTATAGTTCCAAAATTTTATACCAGAAAATAGTAATTTAAAATGAATTTATTAAAAAAGAGGAAAGTGTAATTAATATTTAACAATTAGATTTTTTAAAATATATCTTTTTCTTGTGGTATGTTGATATCAATGATTTCTTTTAAAAATATTTTTTTTTTAAATCACCAGAAACTTTTATACAGTTAAGAGGCTTTTATAACACTGGGTTGTATGAAAGTGATCTAAAAAATTAAATTAATTAGAGAAAAGTTGTCAATCTTCTTGTCAAGGCACTTAAAATAGTAAATGTTAACCACATAGATTGAACATTAAGCAATGAAAATTTCATGCCAAAATCCAGTTGATAACTATGTGTCAAGCTATGGACTTGTTGGTCTATTTTCATCATGTTTAATAACATACTGTTGTTTTTGGATTGTTCAAGAGAAAAATAGTTAACACATAAACTTGACCACTGAGAATAATGTGATTAACATGTGATTGTTTCATTTATTTTTCTATTTGAATCTGACTTCCAGAACAAATTTTGGAGCAGACATCTGTGCATGACCGAGAGATTGGAGTTCATGATGTCAGGTTAGCAGAAATGGATGCTCGATTTAATTCCATGGAGATACCATGTTATGATGGAACTTTTGTTTGGAAAATTACGAACTATTCTAAAGTAAAAGCAAATGCAAAAAATTTAAAGCAGATTTCCCTCTATAGCCAACCTTTCTACTCTAGTCGCTATGGCTACAAAATGTGTGGCCGTCTTTATCCTAATGGAGATGGGGAAGGAAAAGGAACTCATATGTCTTTCTTCTTTGCTCTAATGAAAGGTGAGTATGACAACGCTCTTAAATGGCCATTTCAATACCGAGTAATTTTGACATTAATTGACCAGGTGGATGGCATAAAAAATGTGTCAGATAATTTTGTGGCTCAGCCAAACAGCATCAGCTTCAACAAGCCAACTTCTCAGATGAACATTGCCACAGGATGTCCTTGTTTCATTTCTCAGCATCTTCTCGATCAGCCTCCATTTTTAATCGATGATACCATATTTTTAAAAATTGAGGTTTCTAGCAAGCCGACTTAGTACATCACCTTTCCTTCCTTTGCCACCAATCAAAGATACTTTACAGTTTTCTGACTTTCAGGAAATGTTCAACAAATTCATGTTGTAACAATTCTGTCTTGCTGATCTGTTTCTTTCACTGAACCAGTAAAAAAAAAACACAACTACAAGACAGAATTTTCAGCACTATCAGTTCAATTCTTGGGTCTGGTAGTACTGAGGAGGAAGTTTTAAAAAAGTCCTTGGTTTCTACAATTTATGAGCCAGAAGTTAAACTTCATCCAAAGTTAAATTTGACTGCTGGAGATATTGAACATTGAGAGCAACGCCATCTGTGTTAACAAGATTGAATGCATTGAACCTAAGAGTTAGATGTTTTCCTCACAATTATGGAACATTGAACAAGATCCAAGTTTTATGAAACATTGAACAAGATCCAAGTTTTATGAAACATTGAACAAGATCCAAGTTTTATGAAACATTGAACAAGATCCAAGTTTTATGAAACATTGAACTCTCTAAGCAAGAACTTGCAAAATAGTGTATCTCTTGACATTCAGATAGCAAATAGATTGACTTTACTAAATTCAGTCACGTGATCTGTTATTCTCATTGTAAACTTTGCCAATAAAAGAAACACACATAGCCATCAGCATAATTATGCCAGCTACAGCCTAAAGCTTTTCAACTGAGGTATTTGGGGCAGTCAATACACAACAGAATTCACTGTTACCCCTTATCAAAATAAAACTGCTACAGCTTCTCAAAGCTTAAGGCTTCATCATGCCTAAAGGTACTATTCTACTGGATGTTGCAAAATATTTGCAATGTTAATGTTTTTGTCATATTGTTAAAGGGAAACAATTCCCATGCGGGTTTTAAAATTTACTATTTCTGTTTGATAAAAAGAACAAAAGAATTGTTTATTTACTTTAAATGATTAATATTTAAAAATGAGTTGTTTTTTACTTAAATATTTTTGTTTTTATTTTACTAGTTGTTGCTGATTGTTTTGTCTTCTTTTTTTATATCACCCAATAAAAACAATTTTCAGTTACTGAACATCCTTTCATCTATAATTAAGCACATGCAACATAAAAATAGGGCTGCAAATTTGAAATTTTGGAGTCATAGGTTTATGAATTGGCCCTGTCTCATAGGTGTATCAGTTATGGAACTATACCTTTGTTCAACCAACATTTGACTGTCTTTGTATGTAATTATTCTTTTTAACTTTCTATAGAAAAAGACAGAATTTTCTCTCTAGATATGTTTCTATCTCACTCATAGTAATTTAGTCTTGCAGCATGTAACCAGTTTTCGGCAGGCAATGTGGTGCTTCACACTTTTATGATGCAATGCCCACTTTAATAGATTGAATAAAGAGTTTACTTCAAAATTCTCATAACACTGACATAAGATATCTGCATAACTATAATTTATTTGAAATTACTAAGCCATATATGAATGTTTATTTTAGGCTTTTCAAAATTTTTAAAAGTCTTTTATATAAAAGTCTCTTTTTTTCTTTTTCTTTATTATATATATATAATCAATTTAAGTGAAGAGGACTCAAGGTTTTACTATTTTGGGTACCCCAGCATTTATTTTATTATAAACGGTGCTTAATATAATAGATATTATAAAGCTTCAAATGCCTTTCTGTATTGCATTTTTAGGATAGAACGAATTTAAAAATTTATTTGACATCAATAATTAACTTTTTTCTTTTCTGTAACATTTAAAACAAATGTGATATGTTAATAAATTCAATAGATTTATCCTACCCAGATGAGCAGACCTGTCTGCGAAACTTAGTTGGAAGATAACTAATTGTTTTTTTTTGTTTTTTTTTAATACTAAGTACTATTTGCATGTCTTGATTGCATCATCCTTCAGCAATTTACTGGTGGACGTTTTTACAATCTTTATTATTACTAATATATAGCATTTATAGATATGCTGGTTGATAGATAATCAAGCATTTTGTATAGATAAGATGTAGCTAATTTCAAGATTTTGGAGGTATTTTATTTGAGAAATTAGACAAAGGTGCTTTCAACTTACTCTAATCTTTGCTTAAGATTTTTTTTTACTTGTCAAAACTTTTTGGATACTTGCAATATTTATAAAATGAATTAGTTTCTTTTAATTAGTTTTTTTTTCCTCATATTCCTAAAATATTATGTTATATAATCTCTTCTATTGTGCTCTCTAGTGGTAGATGTAAAATAAGTAAACACAAACCTGTAATTTTTTTCATAGTTTTTTTTTTTTTACAACCTTAGCTGTGCATTTATTTGTACAACAATTAGTATATATGAAACATTATCTATTCAGAATTAAAATTAATCCCGCTTAAGAAACTTAAAAAACCTTTTTTTTTTCTTCTTTTTTTTTTTTGTTACAGTATTTTTTCTCATTTTTAAGGCCAGCTCTCATGTGTCATGAATACAATTATCCAGCTGATTAAAAACAGTAAACTTAGTGTCTAGATATACCCACACAGCCAAACCACCTTCTATCACTCGACTCCAGTGGACCTCCATATTTTTAGTCTTTTCTTTTTGCAGGCATGAAATAAATGGTTGTTAAAAAAAAAAAATTTCACTGTAAATGTATTTACCAGCATAATCCCATAGATTATAAATAATATAAAAGGATCAACCCAGACTTACAGTTGAAATGAGAGCTTCTACTGAGCTTGTCTTGACATCATTAATACAAATAACAATCAAATCCACAACAAAAAAATATTTTTTTAATTTAAAAATCTATAATGAATTTATTAACAGATTCCAAATAAACTGGAGATAAATATTGTGATAATTCTTTCTTGGTCACCCAAGAATAATCAGTTATTTCTGGACATATCTCAGAAACATTTCCATTTTGATGGAAGGCTTTGAAGAAAAACACCTGAAAATAAAATGGGAATTTTTAAGACAAAAATTATGTTAAAACAAACTTCAATAAATTTTAGTTTCAAGAAAATAAAATTATTCAATAAGAGTAGATAACTTTGCCTATTCATTATTTTTCTTTCATTCATCCCCCAATTAGTAGATATGTTCGTCAATTGTCTATTTTTTTTAACAGGAGTAGGGATTTATCCCTTTTTTCTTGTTTAGGATTGTTAATTTCTCCGACTGAACTCTGAAATATTATTCATTAATTAAATCTAGAGTTAGTTGTTCCACACAGTAATCCACTATCTCAAGTGATTCTTTGGCCTTGTATTGGTTGAACATTACTATAAAAAAAATGTTGCATATTTAAACTTGTCATAGGTAATTTCAAAATTTGAATTGGCCTAAAAAAGAGAACTACAGTGATTACAATAATGGATTTCATTTACAGTAGCTTTTAAATCAGAAGATATCTTGTTTCAAATGTAAGCAAGCCAATTATAAAATTACTCATAACTTCAGAACTTTATAATGCAACATTTGATTTCCCCCAAATAGATATCATTTTCATTAAATGCATCATTTTTACTTTCTAATCCATAGCTCAGGTTTTTAAGTAGAAAAAATTTAATATATTCAATTACTTATTGCTGTGCAACACAAATTGCACAGCAAATTGAAAGACACATGAAAAGCCTTCTTTAAAAAAAACCATAAAAACAATTGTCATAATTAGTTATGAGTTAATATACAAGAAGTCAAGCCTAAAATGCTACAATTTTAAAAAATTTATTTTTAAATCTATATGTGGATATAAAACCACACAAAGTAATTAGATTGCAAAAATTATTTTTTATTATATAAAAATTAACGGTAATTTATTAAATGGATGGCAGAACCAGGTTTAGAAGAAATAACAAACAAAACGCATTAAGAGGTGAAAAACATTGATTTGGAAATTATTTTTTTTAATCATATCACCCCGAGCAAGGCGGTAACGCCACTGATGTGCAGAGGGGGGGCTATGTAAGAGTGAAAAGATTAGAAGAGAGAAAGCTGGAAACCACATCCTAAACAGGGAACAAGGGATGAGCCTCTACACTTGTTCAATAGACGTGGGTGGAGTGTAAACCGGGCAATAGTTTAGTTTATCTACTCCAATTAAATACTTCCAAAATTCAAGTAATTGCCAGATTTTCAAACCTTCAGGACTTATTTACAAATGAATGAAATTATTTTGCAATTTTTTTTCCATACGCACTTATTTAATTTCATATTTCAAGAAATTAAATTTTCATTCAAATTTTTTTTTCTTTATTAGTTAAAAGCAGAACTCTTTGGAGAATGTAAATCATCAATTTTTTTTTTTTTCTAACAGCTACTTATGTTCTGAAAATCTGCTCCAAATCATAAAATAAAAAACAAATTTTAATTTTTTTTTTTTATGTATATAAAATATGTAACATGCTCATTTTTAAAAGTATGGTCAACCATATAAAGTCAACATTCCTAAAATTAGATCATGGAGAATATTTTTCAACATTTTTAAGATTATTGACTACTTAAAAATTATATAAAAAAAAGGTACATCAATTTTCTTAATTATGTTTTACAGATAGTCTCTGTAGAACAACAATCATTATGTCATGACATGTCAACACATCATCAGTTATATAAAACATAGTGATGTCAGTTAAAAAAAACAGCTACTGTTTTAAAAATACATTTGTGTTATCTTAAACTTAAATAATATTCTTTTTCAAATTAGATTAATTATACATTAAATCAGCTAATATTCCTCAAATAAAGTTTCAGAAAAGTATATTTTAAGCTTGGAAGATTTTTTTTTTTTGCATTGTGATAAAATACACTAAAAATAGGGTGCTAATCAGTTGTTTTAGAAAAAATTTAAAAAAAATGATTCCAATCAATATAATTCTTGTTTGAAATGCACCAGAGTATTTTGATTACTGGAAATAGTAAATTTAATATTTTAGCTTCAATTAAAGGTGAAAGAAAGCTTTTTCATTTATAAAAATTCATTTTAAATCTTAGGTATTGTGAATTAGTGGAGGTACCTAGTGTACAAGGTTAATATCATTTTTGAATTACATATGAGTGTTTCTTGTTCTTTTGCTTTACAAAGGCTTTATAATACCATTTGAGAAATAAAAATAGATATAAAAGTTGAAAATCAGGACAAGATCAGATTTTTATCAGCTATTATATACATATACTACTTTTATTGCTTCTCGCACATCTCTCTATACTGTCAGGTATCAGATATGTTGAAAACTAACTTTAAAGTAATGAGAAAAATAAAAGCTGAACTCTTGTCTATATTATGCTGTGTTCAAAAGCAATAAAAGACAACTATAATTATTGTTTCACTCTTCAACCACAAAAAAAACTTGCAGCACCATTTACATTAGGTTTCAATATATTTGTCTAATAAATCCTACCTGCTATATAAACCATGAGTTTATTATATAAGAATTGAAAGTATTTACCTTAGCCCCAAAGGCATCTGCATCACTGGGATATTTGTATTTATAGTAACCACAAGGTGCATTACCAAGAAAAAGACTTTTTATGTTTTCCCCACAATGTTGACGCAAGATACGTTCTGCTGTCTAGAAAAGAAAGAAAAGATTACATAACAATTATTTTCTTTTTATTAAAAATAATTTCTTTGTCTGCTGTTCATGCTCCATTTTTAGAAATGGTCTTCCCAATTTTTGCTGCTTATTAACCAATCACAGTTGTTCCCTTTCCATAAATCACCATTTTTTTATGAAGATGAAATTAGCTTCATAGCCTTTAACACTCTGTATCTTCTAATTTACTATAATCTTTTGAAAATATTTTTAAGAAAATATCAAATAATCAAAACCAGTGAATTATTTTGTTTTTTCTTCAATGCTGACACTTAAATGATAAAAATTTGCCAAATGGCAAATTATAACATTTTTACATGGATGTGTGACATCTAAATAAAATTAATGTTTCTCTATTATTGAATTAGAATTGCATAAAACAATAAAGTTTATGAATCTGACATGTTTCACTATTTATTTAGCTTCATCAGAAATTTTTAGAGTGGAATCTGATGAAGCTAAATAAGTAGTTTCGTATTTGCAACTGATAAAACAAGTAAACAAATTTAGAGTATACATTTAAAACTATTTTTCCCCGTTATGATTACCAATAAACATAAAACTGTCAAATATTATCAGTAAAAAGAGGAGAAAAATGTCTCCAGTTCTAACACCACATCTAACATGACAAAGCAATAACTCATTTAAAATGACATTTCATTATAGAGGAAGCAAAACTTACTGAATGTTCCACTAAAGCCATTCACTCAAGTAGCAAAACTAACTACATTAAAAAAAACAAGCTACAGTGAAGTAAAAGTACATGGAAATGCATATACACTAACCTGCCTCATTGATTCTCCTGGTTGGTGTCTGCCTTGAGGCATTACCCAAGTCTCTTGGGTTCCTATTTTTTGTTTGACTAATAAAATCAATTTGGCATCAAGACATCTTTCAAGAGACTTTAAATCATTTGATTTGTCAGCTTCTGCAAGAAAAAAAAAAAAGAATAAAAGATTAAGAAATTTTAAATCATTTCTTACTGCAGTTGACAAACTAATCAAGCTGATTAGTGCTCCCATATGATATACACCAAAATATACAAGCATGTTTCTTCTCTTCTATGTGCCATGTTCCATCAGTAGATGGTCTTGGTTCTTCACAACTTCCTGTCCTTTGTAACCCTTAATAAAATTTGGCTTTTTGGCTTTATCAACTAATTCCTATTCTGCTGACTTTAGATGAGCTTAGGCAGGTTATGTGTTACTTTCCTGTTCCTCTTGCCTTCAGTATGTCCTCTGAGTAAAATTTTCCAAGTTCTCTTTCCTCATGATGTACTTTAGAAATTTCAAGCATCTTTTTCTGATGCTATGTATAAGTGTCTTTTCATGTCCATTTTCTCTAAAATTTTGTTGTTGCTGGTATTCTCAGCATCCTTCTGTAGAACCACATTTCTGCTACTTCTAGTCTCTTCTCTGTCTGTTATTAAATTATACACAAGCAGATTTAGTAGGTACCTATTAGTTTGTGTCAAATCACCAAGTACTACTTGCCTACTGGTTGTGTTATTGGCAATTAAACTAGTTAGTTCCCTCACCAGGCTTTTCTGGTGAGGAGAGTGTCTAGACACCCAGCAGAATTAAAACAAGACTTGTCAAAGGGTGAATGAAGCTTCTTGTAAGGAGTCAACAGTCATCTAGGAAAATAGGGTAGACTGGGCTCCATAGCAGCCAGTTGACGACACACAGCTTGTTTAGCAGAAGATTTCCTAGAATGGAGTTTTTTTCTGATGGAATCAACGGTCACATGTCTGTGACCAAAGCAAGCTTTCAAGTTGGACAATAATTTTTAAATAAGCATTAGGAATGTATTAAATGTGTTAAATGCAAATTCCTCAAGCTAAGTTCTGATCAATGTAGATGATAGCAATATTATAGTATTCTCATGTCATTTGCTAAGATTTGCTTAATCTGATACACAGCCAATAGATGGGACACACTGTGTAGGTCAAACTCACTCCATGACAGACACATTTTATACTTGTACAATCTAACCCAGTGCAGGAAATAAAGAGTTAAGTTCTAAATTCCAATCACCTAAAAAAGGCAGAGCAACAACAGTTAAAACGCCATGTATATAGCAATAGAGATGAGGACAACAATCCATACAATGTAAATAGTATAAATAAATACAATACCTCATGTCAGAAATATAAACAATATCCAAAATCTTTGATGAAATAATTGTTTGTAGATAAAAGTTTAAAAGAACATGCTTAAGAAAAATTTTTAAAAGTTCTAAAAATCCCACTTTTCTTCTATTAATTTATATTTTATGAAAGGTTTTCACATCAAAAGCTGCCCACTGAATAAAAGAGGGAAAGTTTACATGTAAGCATCTCAAGATGAGCCTTCAGAAAAAAAGATAATATATTGCAGGAGTAAATAAACATTGAGATGTGGCAGAATCAACCATATACTTGTTTACTATTAAACATTGATTACTAAAAATGAACTCTAATGAAAGGCAAAGCATCTTTATTAAATGTTGATTACCTAGTTTAATAAATAAAAAACAGGATATCTACCAAATATAGCACTTATATTAATCTTATTTTAATTCAGAATGTCCTTCCTTTAGTTTTTTAATTAGTATGTACATTATGCCCTGCAAATAATTCATAAATAAGAGACTATTCTGTTTTCATAGCATGGAAAGACATATCAGAGACACTACTTGGTTTCAGGGTTAAACTTGGTTAAATGATTAAAGAAAATATGAAAGATAAAAGTGTTTAACGTATGTTCCAGTGAAATGGAAAAGTTGCCAATTTAAAATCTGTTCATTTGTATCCCTTGATTTATGATTGTTATTGAAATATTTTGTTAAAGTTGTTAAGCTCAAATATTTAATGGATAAAAGACAATATTTGATTTCAGTTAGAATATTTTATATTCTAACTGAAATCAAACGAAATAAAGGTCTTTAAAATAAAAATCCAATAAATAAATAAAATAACATCGTTTGCTGAATTATTTTTTTAATTATTATTAAGAAAAATATTCATAAGACAGGGATTTGGCTAGAAAGAAAGGGAACATAAAAATACTTAACATCTGGTAATACCTCATAAATAATGGACTATTCTGTTTTGCTTTGACTGCCAGAGGGAGGGGGAGCACACTACTTGATTTAAGTGAGAAAATAAATGAAACAAACAAATAGAAAGAAAGAATGAATGTAGGGAAGATAAAAGTGGTTAATAGCTGTTTCAATGAAATGAAGAAACTTGAATTTATCATGGCAACATTGTTTACCCATACAAACATTTAAAAAAAAAAAGATTGACCTATCTCACTTCTCACTAATAAGGCCTTGTGACAGATGGACATACACGGCTCTTATTACAGTATAGATTAATAAGTAATGCTTGAGAGGATGTTTTAATAATGCTAACTTCTAATTTGATATTTAGACAATATCTATATATGTATATCCCTGACTTTTTGAATAAGAGTAGACATTTATCCAATGTTTCCTGTTCAGGATTGGGTTTCTGGTTCTTTTTCATTCTCTTTCACTACCAGTAGCCCCTTGCGTCTTAGTGGCATTATCACCTTGCCTGGAATAAATTGATTAAATAAATGTGTGTGTGTGTGTGTGTTATGAAAGGGTGTTTTTTTTTTTTTGTTTTTTTTTTTTAATTCAGATATACATTTAATAAACAAGTGCACAAAGACATCACTTACCTGTGATTCGAGGAGCTGGAGTAAATGCATTGTATTCTATTTCCCATAAATCTTCAATTTCTGCTGTAGTTTTTCGTGCTGTCTCTTCTTTCAAGTCACTGTCTTCATGCTTCTTGGCAGAAATTTTCCTAAAATATATTTACATTATTTCAGAAAAAGAAAAAATGGTTTAATATTTTTCCTTTTCATGTTAGTCTGCTAACATGTACACTCTTTAAGTAGGATGTGACTTGAAAACAATATTTCAATTTCTAATACTAGCCAAATACCCATCCTACAAAACATTTTTTAAAAAGAAATTTATTTTGTAAACATGTTTTTGTCATTATGCTAAATCCACTTACTCTGAGCATAGATGTTATTGTTTTTTTTTGTTTATCATTATTATTATTATTATTAAGAAGAGGATTATTAATTCAAAGTTACTATTTTTTCACTTGTTTAAATACTTCAGTACAGTTTTAAGAAAATCTAATAAAACAAATTACTTGACTTATTTAGATAATTTCATAACATTTTTCGGCTCCATTTGATTAATTTGTAGTAATGAAAATAGCAGATGATGACATTGCATATTCTTAATGGTGAAGGTTTTCTAACTAACACGGCAAATATAAATTCTTTCTAGATAAACATAATGAATTTAAAATAAAACTTTATCAATATAAACATTACTTATAACACATCACTCAATAAGTCCCAGGCCTGACATATAGATAGCAGTACTAATAAAAAATCCATATGATTTTTATCAAGTACTAACCTACAAATGCCATGTGACAAAATTTAGGTCCAATCGGATTATTAGTTTATAAATTACAGTTAAGTGAAGCTACTGTTGCAAATTTTCAAAACAATGGAAAAATCTGAATTTCATTTGTTGATGAAGCATTGCTTTCTGATGGGAAAAATACTGTTCAAGCAAAACTTGTTAAGTGTTATTCAGACTCTGCTCTATCAGAAACAACAGTTAAGAAGTGGTATGCTGACTTTAAATGTGGTTGTACAGACACAAACAATGCTGAATGCTCAGGTCGCCCAGAATCGGCAGTTGTCCTAGAAAACACCAAAAATATTCACAAACTCATTTAGCCGATTGTAAATTTAAGTTAAGATAGCAGGGGAGTTGAACATAACAGAAGGCAGTATATTCACCATATTTTGCATGAACATTTGTCAACAAGAGAGTTGTGTTTAAAGTAGGTGCCACATTTGCTTACAGTCGATCAAAAACAACAATACGTTGATGATTCTGAGCATTGTTTGCAAGTGTTTCGATGCAGCAAGAAGTTTTTGTGTAAATATGTGACAATGGATGAAACATGGGTTGACCACTTGACTCCGAAGTCAAATCAGCAGTCAGCTGAGTGGACAGCAGCAGGTGAAAGCCATCCAAAGCAACAAAAGATGCAAACATCAGCAGGTAAGGTTTTCGCCTCTATATTTTGGGATGCGCAAGGTATTTTGTTCATTGATTACCTTTGGAATGAAAGAAGCATCAATAACGAACATTATATAGCATTATTGGTGTGTTTGAAGGAAGAAATTGCCACACATGAAGAAGAAAAAGTGATCTTTCACTAAGACAATGCACCATGTCACAAGTCGATTGCAATGATGGCAAAACTACATGAATTGCACTTTGAATTGCTTCGGCATACACCCTATTCTCAAGATCTGGCTCCCCCTAGCGACTACTGTCTGCAGACCTCAAAAGAATGCTCCAGGGAAAGAGACTTTGCTCTAATGAAAAAGTGATATCAAAAACTGAGGCGTATTTTGAGGCTAAAGACAAATTGTTCTACAAAAAAAGCATCAAATTGTTAGAAAAGCGTTGGAATCAGTGTATCACTCTAGAAGAAGACTATGTTGATGAATAAAGTCAAATTTTGCCTAAAAGTTATTGTTTTATTAGTTAGTCCAGAGATTTATTGAATGATGTGTTAGTATGTTACGTGAAAAATTATTTGTTATTTGTGAAATGACTTGCAACATTTCATCCTGTAACAAGTATGTAAAAACTAAGGCTTATATGTTAAAAAATACAACAAACTCATTTGGATAGAAATAGTTGAGTTATGGGTTTTACCTATAACTATTCATTGCAAAAATATAAGTGGGCAAATGATCAGTTTAAAAAAAAAACAATGTGAAAGTTTAAAGGAAGAATTGAAAAAATATTTCTGGATGTTCTGCCAGATGAGTTGGTGTTCCAAATTCAAACAAAATTTCAAGTGCAAAAAAGGTCAACACCAGTATTTAAACAGAAATATAGTGTACCATTTGCAGCCTTGGATCAAGTCAACAAAGAATTAGACTTGAAAAAATGAGTGTAACTAAAAATTGACTATTCAAAATGTGCAGTACCAGCAGCGTATGTAAAAAAAATTAAATAAAATTTGTGTTTGTGTTGATTTAAATAAAGAATTAAAAGACAGATTTCCAACAGAGTTCTGAATGAGTACCACTGGAGTCAGTTGAGACATAATATTATAACCATTAATATATACAATATTTCTAATATGTTATTACTAAAATAACTAAAGTTAAAATTTTATAATTGCAGCAAATTTTATAGAAATATTGAAATTTTTAATCCCAATGTTGATGAATAAGGTTGAATTTTGCCTAAAAGTTGTTTTTTTTTAGTTAGGCCCGGAATTTATTGAGTGATGTGTGACATGTTGTGATACTATGAACAGCCATCAAGAAAAAGATGTGGTTTTATCTTGATCTTAAGTGTTTCTGTTTAATAGCCAGCAGGTGATCTCTTTTGAAGTTTAGTTTTCTAAGCAGCATCCACTTTAACCAAAGGTGAAATAATTTTCTAAGCGCCGTTTAGATGTGGCACAAGGCCGTAAGTATGGGGTACCAAGTGAGGATCGAACTCACTAATCAGTTGTAACATGTTCTAGCAAGACAAGCTTGCTAACCATTACACCAGGTAGGGGTACCCTTTTTAACCAAAGGTGAATGGGAAAAGTAAGAGTGGATGAGGAATTTTTGGAGATAAAGTAGCAACAAAACTGGAAATAGCGTATATCCAGGTGCTGGTTTATAATGCCAAACTTTAACACTTTTATTAAAAATAAATGCAGATGAAATATTTATTAAAATATAGGTTTTTAAAAACTGCTATGAAAATTAAATCTTACTACTAATGTTGTAAACACCATTTGTTATTAACATTTCTCAGGTATTAACAATATAGGCTGTTTTGTTCTACTGAGACACACTTAAAATTTAGCCTTTATAAAAAAATGAATATGTAGTAAGATATTCTATGACTTTATGACTTGATAATTGGAATGTAAAGTCAATCCTCATATATCTTAGTTCCATGCTCTATCATTGATCTAAACCTTGCGAATACAATCTTATTTTATGTAGTTACTTGCAACACATTGAAACAGCAGATATTACAACATTGACTATCTATTGTAACTACTTCTTTGATAATCCATAATAAAATTTTAAAAATAAATGGGGTTGGATTTCATAAGACCAGTTTGATGTGACAATTTTTTGTATATAAGTTCATAGTTTTTATATTTGCAAATATGGTCCATTTTAATTAGTCGCAAGGAAAGCAATTTTGCTTAAGTAAAAGGAGTTGAAAATTTGTTGTCTATTTAGTGACTTTCGAACAACTCACGTCCTGGCACTTACAATGCTGAAAAGCTTTGGGTCAAAGTGCATTTGCAAGTAAGTCCCCAAACTATTCCTTTTTAATATGATCTCATATGTGTGTGTGTGTGTATCTATATATATATCTAATCTAAACTTATTTATAAATGGAACTTTGTGTGTGTGTATCTGTTACCTATAGACTCCGAAACGGCTGAACCGATTTTCTTGAAAATTTACAGTTGTACTATAAGCGTCTGCGAGTGTTCTTAGCTAGGTTTTGTGTCGAGGTACCCCCGATAAATATCAATAATAAAAAAAAATTGGGTTATAGAAGGAGTGGTCTGATTTTAATCAAATTTCATTCACTTATAGACAAAGACATAAGAAATGATATTCAAAAGTTTCAAGGTTGCAGTTCTTACAATAGTGCAGAAAATCGATGATATATATATAAAAGGCAAGATGTTTGTGTGTGTCTGTTTATCTGTCTGTATGTCCTTTATACAAATCCACAATTTTTATCCGATTCTCACCAAACTTCACACAAATATTCTTTAGGCTGAGTCTGAGCTCCAGGACCATGGATTAGTTTTAAAGCATTCATTACACCCGAGTAACGCCAGGCTATACTGCTAGCATATATATATGTGTGTGTGTTTAATTGTGATGATGGTTAGCACCAAAGTTATTGTTTTTTCATTGGTTTTACTGATAAAATGTATTTTAGCAAGCAAGTTTTATGCAGTAAAGTGTTCAATATCGGAGTGGAGAGAGGGCATTGATAAGCACAAAAAGTTTGCCAACTTGAAAGTTTTGTGGGGACACTGTTATGATGTTCTCACTTGTCAGATAACAGCTGCATGGAAAATATGAAGAAAATAATAACCAAGCACAAGAAAATACTTAATAAAACCAATAACAACAATACAATGTGAACAAATGCAACTGCTGAAAGAAGGACAACTCTATTTAATAATAAATGTCTGACCAACAACATAATATACAAAGCTACCATGACAAATAACACCAATACAAACAAAAAGATTTACATAGGAGCAATAGAAACATCCTTTAAAGAAAGATTCAATTCTCACAAAACATATTCAACAGAAAAAAATATAAAAACAATACAATGCTATCAAAATATATTTCCATATTTGGGGCCTTATATCAAAACTATATATTAATCATTATTACTGAATAGTAGGTTCAATCCTTACCAGATGCCAAACTGCATTTATTAAATACCTATGAGGGTTGCTCTGAAAGTAATTCCTTTATTTTATTATGTTTACAACATCAAAAGCAGATGGCAGTAGAGAATGAAGCTTATAGTCTTTGCGTTGGTACTGATAACAGCTGAGCAGCAATCTCGCAAATGGTGTATGACATAAAAAAATGCACCTATTGACATTCATTAATACTTGCTGCAATTGCCAAAGATTTACAGAGAACAAATAGTGCATGCAAGTATAGTTAGGCAGTGGGTTGGTAGATTTTATTTAGTGGTATATCAACCACTATGAGTTATTTAATGCCAAAATCAAAATATTTTGAACACAATTTTATGGCTTCAACTACAGAAAAATCTATTCTGATCATTTTGCTATAAAATGTATTGTTGGTAATTCTACTATAAAAATGTATTGCTGGTATGTTTATACTTTCATAGTCTTTTGTTTTTGTTTGGGAGTTTCACTATTTGCCCATAGCTGGGATCCTAACAGGTGCTACCACTCCAAGTCAAGGTAGACCTGAGAACAAAAGCGATTAAGAGGTTAGGCAGTGAGTAATGTGTTTCAAAAGTGGTGACAGCAATATATGTAAGAAACTTTAATTTGGATAGTGACACAAAATGAATGAGAAATGCATGGCCAGTCATGATGACTACATAGAGGAAAAATAGTATTTTGCAGCTGAAAATTTGCTCGATCTAATGCTGTTACTGTGCTCCCTATATCTGTTGCAGTTTCTGTAGAAATAAATAGGAGATATTTATTTTAAAGTGTTCTCTGTATCAACAATTCATTGAATATATTACGTACAAAGCAAATAAAAATATGATACTTACTTGTCTTCCTGAAATCTCAGTTCATGGTCAGATAACAAACTATTTTCAATCTCTAATTGGTTCATAAAATCCAAATATTTTTGTTCAATTTCATTAAGTTTAGTAGAAATCTTTGGTAGCCTTTCCAGACAGACAGCACTGAACAAGTGCCATTTCTTTGAGTGATCACCAGTCAAAATATCTGGGCTGCTTACTGACATCAATCTGCCACAGATTCCAAATGGTTGATTGACTGTAATAAAAGATTTTTACATGGACATTAGCTGCATATCAATTCATAAATTAAATATGTAAATAAGCAATTAGCAATTTTATATTGGTACAGAATGTTTAACAAGAGACAGGGAAAATTTAAAAAAAATCAATATGAAAGATGAAGTCACAATTGATTCATGTTTGAATTCTCATCATTGGGGTATAAAAGCATAGATATTTAAGTTTAGTTTAGCTACAATAGCAGAGTTTCTTATAAGAATGAAAGTTACTACATAACTAACCAGTTTAATGAGACCATCTTACTAACCATCACTCTATACCAAACTAAACATCCTAAAGAGTGCTTATCTATATTACTTAATTGGTTAAGAAAAGAATAAATGCCTTATTTACATTAAGGGATTTTTAAAAGAATAGATCCCCCCCCCCATCTATATTACTTAAGGGGTCAAGAACAAATTATTGTGAAATTTAATAAGTATGAGTAGTGTAACATCAGCATGGAATTAACAAGCCAAATTCAAATTCCAAGCTAGTTGCATTCACTTTCACACTATCATAAGGTATGATTCTGTCTCTTGTGGTAAATTGCAACATTATACTAGGCTCTCCAGGCTTAGATGGCAACGAATCTAAGAAAAACTGAATTCAAATTGGAGAAGGTAAAACGGAAAACCTTAGGCCTAGTGAGAAATCTGCTACTACCTCAATTACAACACAGATCCATTTTTAGCTGTGTTTATTTACTGATCTTAGCTAAGTCTGGCACTAGTTTTTCAAGCGTCGGTTGGGGTGTAGATTTTTACAATTTTTGTTGTAGTATATCAAAAACAAGTGAATTTATAGATTAATATCGGTAAGATTATTTTTTTAATGTCGTATCTTCAATCTTATTCTTAATTCTTCAGGATTTAGGCGTTCATGACTCTCTCCATGGATTATGTTTTCTTTATTTTCGGTGCCAGTTTATGTGGCCTATCTTGAATGTCAGTCAGTTAAGTGCCATATGTGATACACTTTAGGCGATCATGTCTTGAAAGAGACATGACTGACTGGGAAGAAGATTATCCCGCAGTAGGTTGCCATTGCTTTATGCGGTAGACTGGTTGCCAGCCAAGGCTACAGAACCCAATCTGTCCTATTTTTAAACCCATAACTGGAGGGAAGAGATGGATTAAATACCTTTCCCAAGGGTATTTATGCATAAGTGAATTACGAAATTCTGTCACTGGTATATGTGGCCTACCTTAGAAAGTGTATCATAAGGAAGCTTTTAACTGTGAAGGGTAGCGTTAGAGAAAATAATAAGTTTCAATAAATTTGAATAACTGAATGAATAATATTTATAATACTTTTTTAGGTTGGCTACATACTATATAACCGACCGGCACCTTATTTTCTGTGTATGTTCAAAACAAATCTATATGAATATGAAATCTTGAATTTTTATTCATTTATTTTTTCTTTTTTTTTTTTTTTTTGCGGAGATAGGGTGGGGTAGAAAGATAGGTCAGGAATAAATAATAATAAAATTCATCTAAGCAACTAATTCATTCCTATTTTCTTTTCTTTAAATTTTAATTTAGAAATTAAATCGAATCTGACAATCTTTTTTTAATAAATAAAATGTCAAGGTCAAGATTTTCACTGTGCGTCGAAATCATTACTTACCCGAAATTTTTGCTGGGTATAACCGTGAAACTGATGATATAAAACTAACAAATTTCTGCATCATGTCTAAAGATATACTTTTATAATAAACATTCAGTATCTTTCTCCTTACTGTAAGACACGCTGGTTACATTATGATAAAAAGAAATAACCTTTGATTTACTTTTTTATAAACTGACATTTGATTGGCTAAAAATTTCCAAATATCAATTGAAACATCAATTTTCATTTGTTACATTCAGCAACCGGTGTTCTATGAATCTTTTATTCGTCGCTTTCTTTATTCATTTTCAGTTGGAAAGTATTTGACTGGTGAAATTCATTGATCTAAAAGAAAAATTATTATGTTAACTGTAAAAATAACGCATTATTAGAGCTGTTATAAAGGTGCTGAAACGACAATCGGAATCTACAGAAAATACCCTGTTTTTGTAACTAATGGTCTTTCATATAAAGTTTTGTTTGACAATAATTCGGTTTTGTGGATTTTACATGTATTCTGCAGTACCATAAAAAAGATTATGCCAAACTAAATTGATAGGTTTAAAATTGAAACAATCAAGTTAACGTCAAATAAGCCACTTTCACCATTTTTTGTTGTTCCGTTTTTAACATAATGTCATAAGTTATTTCCCTTTATCTGTACATATTTTTTTTGCTTCGATACAATTTGGTTGTTTTTTTTTTTAATCTTTGATATTTTTGCTATGCCTTGCTTATAATATATTCTGTCTAATAAATTTTTACGTAATTTTTTAAAAATTTTGTGATAATGAAAAGTAAATATAAAAAGGTTATATGAAATAATTTTTGCGATTGTCTGTGTGGTAGTGTAACTAAGAGAGAGAGATTCGACTTAAAAAATGTTTCACTTGTAAATAAACGCGCTGTTGAGAAATAGATAATTCCAATTTTATTTTTCTGAAATTATTTTATTTATTTTTAATCCAATACGATTCCAAAAGTAATGCGAAATATACATTGATTAAAACATTATATGAGATACGGTAAAAATAATTATTCGCAACATTTTTAAAATGATAGAGATTTTTTTTAGAATTGGCAATTTCATTGGTTGTCTGACGATGATTATGATGAATTAAATTTTTAAAATATGACAAAAGTTGTTTTTAATTATATTGTTGTTTTTTTCTTCCGCTTGTTTTTTTCTTTCTTCTTTGAACCTGACAATCATTTCAGGAAATAGGAAGACACAATTTTCACGGAAATATAATTTTGAATGATCAAAAACGTTAAGCCATCGAACAAAAATTAACAATGAATTAACATTTTTCTTTTATTACAGGATATTGCATTTGACTTTTACTTAAACAAACTACAGTTAATTGTATAAGCAATATATCATCCACAAGTTTGTAACATAATCTTGGATAGTTTAAAATCTGTGAAGTTGTTCTTTAAACTTTTTAGAATCTAAATTCTAGAGAATGGTTTTCCAGTAATTTTTTATACATTAAAAATGGGCAAAATCGTCACTTTATGACATTCAAATTGCCCAAATATTATTAACATTACATGGAAATGGTTGTCCAGGCTGTAAAATCTTAATCAAATGCAAGATTGCAGTTCACAGTGCTACATAGTCATTAAGCCACTGGCTCCTATTCTGACTGAAAAGAAAAGCAAACATATCAGAAAAAACAACTCCTAGAGTTAACAAAAAAATTCAATTTGGTCTGCATGTCAGAGGTACAGACGTAAGTCATAGGACTTTTTCTTTCAGATTGGTCAATTTCAACTAAGATCCTGCAAACCCGCCCAAAAACAAAGACTGGAAATGAAAAAGAAGTGTCTGACATTTGCTGGAAAGAAGGAGCAATGGGGAAATGTTGTTTTCTGATGAATCCACATAGCAGCACTTTTTGTGTTACAGTATTATTTCAGAAGTCATCCAGGAAAATGATATATCATACAAACTATGAAAATTTTCTCAACTAGGTAGATGTTCTGGGGCATAATTTCAAAATTTTTAACATTTTGTTTATATTTCTTGTACCCTGGAACAATTATGAATGATCAAAAGTATATGGAATTGTTACAGGATAAACGACTAGTGATTCACATGTGAATACATGCTTGCAGCGTATTCATGCATGATGGTGTCTCATAGCACAAAGCAAAGAAATTGCAAAAATATCTTAAGAAGATCAAGGGCACTACATTGGAATAACCTAACATAGACTTTATTTCAATTCCATAGAAAATTTGTGGGATTGCATGAAAAATAAAGTTAGACAGCCAGCCAATGCCAAGCCTTTTGTGGACCCCATCAAGGAAACATTTGGCATGCATTGACTGAGCAGTCAGTACTGTTTTTGGTTGAAATTTAAAAAATTTTTCTCTTATAACACTTTTTAGGAAAACAGGTTCTCAAATCCAGTAGTTGTTATCACTCTTTCCACTATTAATGGGGTTTTCTTTCTTAATCTTTTATTTGAAGTAGTGTGGAACATCAAGATCTGGATTATGTCATTAAGTTCTCTTTGTGTTAAATGTGCTATCCATTTTAGTTGTTACTGCTGTTGTTAGTCCTCAAGTAATGTATTTTCTCTTATTTGGTACAGTTCTTTGTGATTCTGTAATGATGGTCCACAATGTTCAAAGAAGGATGATCTTTGCAGAGACCCTCAAGCTTTGCTCATTCAAAGCCGTTTTTTGCTGTTGATCTTATGAAGTGGTTGTATACAGTTGAAAGTTTAGACATTTCTGAACGGGTTTGACACCATACATATGAAAGTCTCGATCTGATGAGGCTATTTAAGAACATGACTCAAGTTTTCAGGTTGATATTTTTAGTTTCCTAGCAATTTGCATTGTTGGACGAAACTGTCTCTAGCACAGCCTATTCTATGTCTAAATATTTTTCCTATACTTAATTTGTTATATCTGATTCATTTGCCATTGTAGCCAAAGAGTATTTAAAAATTTCATATCCTCAATTTTTATTATTATGAATTATGAATAAATTGGCAACCCTTTTTTGCTTGCTAAGAAAGGGTATTCAAATATGGAACTGGAAAAAGATGTTGATTTTGACCTGTATCACTGATATTACTATGATGATTAAAGTATGAATTTAAAAGTTTAATGTCACCTTGTACCAGTTTTTGGCTTAATCCCAGTAAATAATTTTTAGGAATTATGAAATTATGGAATGTAAGGATTTGAAAAACAATGGGTGTTAAACTAGTTAACAAAACTTTTTAAAAAATGAGAAGAAATTCCTATTTCTGGTCAGTCCAAGAGTCCAGGATTCTTTTACCCTCAACTCATCTTACATATGTTTAAAGAAAGACATAATTCATTATTCATCTATCAGAAAATAAAAAAAATATTTAATAATGTTATGACTCCAGTTTTTGATATCATTAGATCTTGAGCTATTTCCTATGTATTTCCTTTTTAATTGTCCCACATTACTCAGATGGTGTATACGTCTCTCAGTTTCTTTCAGAGTGCATGTTGCTGCATTGTCACTATCAGCTGTAATAATTTGAAAGTATTTTCTCAGCTGTGCCTGAATCACAATGACTGTGCACTCATCATAATTTTATTTGTGTTGGTTGCTATTAAGTTTTAAACTTTTATTGTTACCACCAAATACTTGCACACAAAAGTTGTTTTTAAATCAAAGAAAACAATAGAAATCTGTTTTCTCATACACTTTTTCAGCAAAAATAATGTTTATTATGCATTTGGCATTTATTGGATATATTTTAAATTAAAATCTGTTTTATACCTTAAAACATTTTTTCATAATAGTTTGTAATAAAATTATACTATAATTATTGCATATTAATACCAGACCCCAATTAGGCTAGACATAGCTCCTGGGATCATCCCTCACAAATAGCACTTCTTCTATTGCACTTAAGGAGAGTTGAGATCAGTACCTGATGTCTGAGGTGTCTCAAAAGAGAAATGTCTAGAGAGTTGAGCAATTTTTGTCTTCAGTCTACATATAGATAGGATTCATGTATAGATAAAATTCTCACTTTAAACAAGGCCCTTGGTCATATTAAATTCAACTGTACATACTGATAACTAAATTGGGGAATTGAAAATTAATTTATTTAAAATAATAAAAAATATATATTTGAAGTAAAATTTTTCAAATTATCTTTTTTAAAATGGTTCATTGAAGCTCATAACTTAAATGGGAATGTACTTCTATTTGCAATTTTCTTTCAAATTATTTTTTTATTACTGTTTCCATCTTATTCTTTTTGATACAGATAGTTACTGCTTGTTCTGCTTCCAATGAGTTTGAAATACTTAGCCTAGGGATTGAACTCACAGTTAAAAGTTTTGTAAAACTGAATTTTATATGCAAAATTTCTGTTCAGTTACAAGAGGATTTGAGACTTCTGTTTAAATTCTTTGACATATTGCACACTTTATTGCATCAACCCAAATGTTGTAAGTGAAATAATAAAAATAAAAGGCTGATTATTTCATGGCTTAAACCTATTTATTTGTATGCTATCACAATGGCTCAATATCATATGTAAAAAAAGAAAAATAATTAAAAACTAGAGAACTAACTTAAGTCAGAATTCATATCAACTGGATGGAGAATGGGGATGTTGTGAGTTAAGATTCCTACAGATACATATTTCCTATCAGATTCCAATATATAGTGACAAGAAGGGTTAGCAATGGGATTACCATTATCCCTAGTATCTTTGAGGAAATTGCTAGTCACTACTAAAGCCAACCATATAACTTAGATATATAGATGACATGTTTGTACTCTGATTCCACTACTACTGAACCACATGAATTCAATAAAACCTTATATAGAATTCACAATAGACAAAGAAGCAGAAAATCAACTGGCTTTTCTGGATGATTTAATAACCTGCACTAAGTATGGGTTTCCAAATATCTGTATATGTTATGCCAAAATTCACCAGACAATAACTGAACTTCAATTCTCACTATCTATAAAGTATGAAGAAAGGTGGTATTTATTGCCTACATCAGGTCAAATTCATATGTAGCAATCCAGACACTAATAAGAGGAGATAACATACCTGCAAGCATATCAACTTGTATGAGCACAGACAGAAGTGTCAAGGTCAACAATAAAAAGAATCTGTCATTGTCTACAGGAGTAAATCTGAAAAAATTCAAAGATTTCACGGCTCATATGACATTAAATTGCTACTGAAAAGTAATTCAGCTCTTTGGAAATGTCTTTCCTTACCCCTCACCCCACAGAAGAAAACCTGTCCAAGAATTTTCTGTATTCTAACCCAAGCAGTTGTAGCAAGGAATACAAGAGTATGACCAACTCCCATTAAAAATAAGAGTGGAGGATCTTGAAAGGTAGTCCATGAAAATACACTGAAATCAGTTATAGTTGGTCATGTATAGAAGAAAAAGTATTATCAACCAAGTGCACCTCTCCTTCACCATTTAATGGTTCTTTTATGTCCTTAAGTTTGGCCTAGTGGATTAAAGCATTTATCTGGTTCTCTGACAGTTGTAAGTTCTGGGCTGGTTTAGCTTTAAAAAATGGACAAACAATACAAAGGTGAATAGACTAGACAGTATGAATTGAGATGAGATATCCTTTCAGTATGGAAAGTGGGATGAAAGCAATCTACCCTTGTGGATAACATAAAGGGTTCAGTTCAAATTTCTGAGAAGATTACCAAGTACAACAGATACCTGAAGAAGGTCAGAGAGTACAAGAGCATAAATATTGTGAGTATAACAATCACATGCCAAGATGATGAGTGCACAAGTGAATGTAAATATATATAATAATACTATGGAAGTATTTTTTTTTAAATCCTCTCATCTTGATATATTTAACACAATTTTGATTATTTTGAAATCCTTTCAATATTCAACCAATTTACCAATGGAACTTATTGTAACTGTGATACTGTATTCATTTATAAACAAGAAGTTAAGAAATACTTTTCTTTTGGTTCAAGGAGAAGTAAATCTGTTCAGTTCATCTAAAATTTCAGTTCCTCAACACTAAATTATGAAAGCTGATCAATTATGTATGCTTTAAAATGCCAAACTTGGAGAGGTAGGGAAACAAGTATCAAAACTGTTTCTCTTTAATTTCTGAATATTGGTGATTTTTTTTTCCCTGAAAAGTACCAACTCTTCTTTAAGCACTGTGAAACCAAAAGTAACTTTTATAGCAACACTGACCTCGAATTGTTTTGATTTAGCTATAACAGGTTTACAAATAGAATGTCTTTTTGATACTGCTTTTAGTAATCTTCTCTCTTAATATTTTTATCATTTTGATATTGGTAGGAAAATGTTAAACAAAAGAGCAAAGTAAATCATTGGCATTTGCCAGTTGATTCAAATATATAAGATATAAATTCTAATAAGTCAAGAATCTTCACATTATAAGCTGTGCAGTTGATAAGCTTATATAAATAATTTGATCATTTAAGAGAAAAAGATGCACAAATGACCATTTTTATATTTTTAACAAAATAAAATTTAGCATGACTGAGGGGAAATTGTAGTTTCTGGATTTTACATGTTATGACTGGTCCTTTTGATAGAAATACATGCTTATCTAATGTGTCTTAATGCCAGCCTACTGAATCAGTCTATCAAATATTTCATGCTATTTAATCATACCCAATTATTACACAGGTTTTTGTAAAGTTATATTGAAACAGCTCTACAATCTTTACAATAGTTGACAAATTGAAGTGACATTTGTTTCAAATTTTATGCAAAGCTAAGTAAATCTACTACTAAGACCCACTAAATATTTCATCAGGCTTTTGACATGCATTTTTTGTCAAACAGATGATTTAAAGCTAGTTAAGTATTGGTTGATGAGTGATTGGGATGACCATTCACCGGCATAACAACAGAAAATGTTGAAAGCATTTATGAAATCAACTCTGAGATGTTTTTTTTAATCACTTCACCCTAAGCAAAGTAATAATAAAATCACCAAGATGCAAAGAGTTACTGAATGGGAAAGAATATGAGAAAAAAAAAACATTATTAAGGAGAGTGAACACTGAAAGAACAGGAATTAAGAAGATAACAATTGACATTGCATTTAAATTTTTGAAGCTCAAATTTGACTGGAAAACAAAAATCCAGATGAGAATCCAACAAGTTAGACGTGCAATTTCCTGTCCTTTGTAGCTCTTAATAAATTTGGGCTTTTTGTTATCTCTTGTTGACTCTGTTCTGTCAGCCATTTACTCCAGCTCATTAGGTAGGTTCTGTCCTTCTTGTTGGCAATCAAAAACAACTCTACTATCAATCCTAATAAAACTCATGGCTTTTAACAATTAAATTATGAAAGATAACAGCATGAAGAGGGTTAAGTATATTGAAATTGACTCCTCTCCTGGTAAAATGGGACATGTACTGTACTTAAATTCGAGAAGTTTAGATACCATAGTGGAAAGCTCATGGGAACAATTACAATGAAAATATTTATAGAAAAGGCGCAGGGATGCTAAGTTATGGCAGTGGGAAAGCCAGGAATGCTGAGATGCTAGGTCAAAACCAATAACATTGCAGAATCTCTAAATACATAACAGATGTACCAGAGCAGATTTAGCAGTAATATTAAATGTGTAAGATAGATGGATGTGCGTTGTGGTGCAGTGGATATCGGCTCGGAACGAGAAATCGGAGAGCCGAGTTCGAATTCCAGTTGAATTCATTGCATTCACTTGCGCGCAAATACCCTTGGGAAAAGTATTAATCCATCTCTTCCTTCCAGTTATGGGTTAAATAACAGGACAGATTGGGTTCTATAGCCTTGGCTGGCAACCAGTCTACCGCAGAAAGCAATGGCAAACTACTGCGGGATAATCTTCTGCTCAGTCAGCCATGTCTCTTTCGAGACATGATCACCCAAGCGTGTTTCACGTATGGTACTTAACTGACTGAAGATAGATTCTGTCATTCAACAATCTATTCTCTTTCTTATATGACTGTAATTAGTTATGAAGTCTGCCAAAAGATCCTAATGTAGGAACTTTCCTCTATCACCTTGTACACAAAAGAATGCTATGTGTTTCATTGGTTATAACTACTAAAGTGTAATGCATGATCACTGTGCTCATGTATCAACTCATAATGTTGCTATTGAGAAAGATAAAGTTAAGGTGACTTATTTTAGATAAATTTCTTCTTTGACAACTTACAAGAGAGGATCAATAAGTCCATGGCCTGACAGTTATTAGCTGAATTTTGATTTTTAATTTTCATTGTATAATGTTTAAACAAAGGGATTAATATTCACTTCTCAATTAAATGCACAAACAAGAAAAAAGATTATGTTAAAAAATTAATGAATGTTGTGTCAAATAATTTTTCTTTTTGTCATTGAGCTAGGAACTTACTGATGTACCTATATATATATATATATATATAAATGCAAACTTATCCTTAAACACTCCATGTATATACACGGAAGGAAAAAACAATTGTAAAAAAAGAAAGAGCTATGCACATGAACATCAGCCAAAGCGATTTGGACCGAGCCAGTACGTAGCCCAAAGAAACCTTCCCTGAAGATCCATTAAGGTGAAACCTTGGTAGGTTTGTTGGCTCACTAGGTTAATTTACTTATAAATATATATATATATAATATAATTATATAGTTATGTATCAATTTTACATTGCGACATGGAAATTTCTATGTTTCGAGATAGGTTTGGACCGAGCCAGTACGTAGCCCAAAGAAACCTTCCCTGAAGATCTATTAAGGTGAAACCTTGGTAGGTTTGTTGGCTCACTAGGTTAATTTACTTATAAATATATATATATATAATATAATTATATAGTTATGTATCAATTTTACATTGCGACATGGAAATTTCTATGTTTCAAGATAGGTTCTCGTCATCAGGCAATGTTGATGTGGTTGTGCAGATAATTTACATTTAAATGACAAAATCTTTTGGTTTGCTGTGAATGTATGTGGGTGCTTTTTTTGTGGCTAATCAGAATGGAGATTCACTTTGGGGTTTGACCCAGAAGAATATATGCTAAACAACTTTTCTCCTCTTTTTTTCCTTCTTCCTTTTCCCTCAATCCTATTCTTCCCTTGTTTGTTTCCCTTCCTTAATGTTTTACCTCCCATTAATCTGATCTTATCATTTTCCCTTCATTCCCTTCAGTTTTATTACATTTGATGTGATATTCCTTTTGAGTACCAATCCCTCTATTCTTTCCTTACTTATCCTTTTTAGTCTATTTGTTAAAGAAAAGATTTTTTTAAAAAAACCCTAAACTGTAATTTTTTTGTTCCATCTATCTATTTGTTGTAAAGTTTTTTTTTCCCATTATACAAAGTGGGGATTTATTAAAAAAAAAATATATATGTTTTCTATTTTTGGCTTTATTTTTACCTCGTTCATCAGTGATTATTTTTTCTTATGTACTTGTTGGTTATATGTATGTTATTTCACTTAGGTTTTATCCATTTTCTAATGTGAATAATCTACAATGTCTACATATAACATTAATTTCGTTGCGTTTATTTAATAAATTTTTATTTTTAAGGGATCTAATAATAAATAGTTTTTTGTATAAGCATAATGAACATCTTTACTTGGATATAATGGAGGAGAAAACAATAATAATGAATGTAAAAACATCTGTGCTCATTCACAAAGAAGAACAGTGGAAAAAAAAATTAATTCCAATGAGAACAATTTTGATATTACGATGGGTTCGATAGATTCTGCATATATAGATATATATATATATAAACATACTGTGTATTTGGGAAGCAAATAAATGTTGTTACAGACACTGGTAAAAAAAGCAAAAATTGTTACACCATTTCAAAATTTTGCTAAACTCATTTATTGCCTCTACCTAACTTGATGGTAATCTGAAAAAATTGAAAGCTAGGACCATATTTCCTGTACTTTTATTCTGAAATGAACTTTGGACAATTTTTTATGGAATTTCCTACTTGTCTGAGAGGGATTATTTGTAACTTGGAAAAATTGATTATTATAATTAATCAGCATAAACTGTGTGTCCTTTTTTTATAAGATATGTGAACATATATATGCACTAAGTCAACTTTGTGTGTGAGGTAGTTGCATACTTCTCACCCAATTCTAGTGGCGGTAGTTACTTTTTCACCTTATTTGGTCTAGTACTTTACTAAAAATAGTTAATATCAATAAAGGATTTTTTTTTCAACAAAAGAGTGTCTATTTACTTTGATTATATATAATATAACGCATGGTTACTCATTTCCAAACAGTTATCTGGTAGGACAACTAGCCAATCTCTGTTATTGATGCCTACTCAGGTACATTTGCCTTTGTTCACCACCTATAGAACCCACCTGTAGTTTATACTGCAACTATGCTGAACAAACTTTAGTTACACTTACTGGGAGAGACCACATAATCTGGTATAATCAGTACAATAAAACTCTCAATTGTGATGACTTGGGATTTCATGCTATGGCTTACAAACAGTTCCAACTATCTACAAGGCTTTGGTCAAACTGTAGGCAGGCTGATAACATTAAATAGCCAGATTCCTATCAAATCAACTTTGGTGAGATTCAAACCTGAGTCTCATGGTTGGAAAGGGAACATTGTAACCACTCAGCCACATGCCTATATTTTTAGTCAAATACATACATACATACACACATACATGCATAAATACCATTTGACCTTACTACCTGATGTAACTGATATAGTTGAAACCTGGGTAACAAGTAAGTGATGAACATTTTACCCTTTAATATATTGTTGGCTCTGCATATTCAGTTCTTTTGATTGTGCATTGAACACTTTTTTAAATAACCATCTACTAGTTTAACCAGTACTAGTTTAACCTCTTTTTCTGTTTTATATATATATATATATATATATATATATATATATTCTAAACATATGCTGTTAAATATAAGAGACAATGAATGTCTATTATGTTTAATCATGAGCCGTTCTAAACGTCGTATTTTGGCTTTAATTTCAGTTGAAAATAAAGAAAAAAATTCTCCAACCTTTGGATAATTATTTATTGATTTGCTTCTAAGCTTTCGGCTCACATGAGCCATCTTCAGAGTGGTTATTTAGACTGAAATATAATAGCATCCACTATCACTGACAATTTTATTTTGTGTTGACATAAAACTCCGCTTGGCAATGGCAATAATTACCAAAAATAACAAAGGCAGTTCTCAAATTTGCAATGCAGTTTTATGACGTCATACCATGTGATAGCGCGAAATGACAACAAAACCATGTAGTCAAATATATATATATATATGTATATATTTACATACACACACATATACACTCCCGATCAAAAATTTAAGACCACTTAAAAATCTTTAAAAAGAAATTTTTTTTTATGGATAGATTTTAAACTCCTCCCACTTAAGGTTACCAATACTACACTCTAAAAGGTTATGGAAACAAAAAGCTACATTCCAAACATTTTATTTAGAAATTTACATTTTTATAAAATGAGGTGATTTACACATGATCAAAATTATAAGACCCAGGGGTATAAATTGTTAGATCTATGGCAATTCTAATGTTTTTAGTTTAGTTAGAGATTAGCAATCACTGCGTAAAGGTGTTACCATGCCTAAAGCAAGCAAACTTACCAAAGTTGAGCATTCTTGAATTCTAGAATTCCATAAGCAAAGTTTGTCACAGTGGGCGATCACAGCTCAGGTAAATCACAGTAAAACTGTGATTTGCAACTTTCTAAAGAACAGTGAGAATTATGGAAAAGCAAAATACTCTGGTAGGCCTCAAAAAATTTCTCCTGCATTGAGTAGGAGAATAAGACGGGTTGTTATGAAAGACGGGGGACTTTCTTCTATTCAAATTAAAGCAGTCACAGATGCTGATTGCAGTCCCGTAACCATCAGACGACACTTAAGACAAAAAGGCATGGTAAATAAAAAGTGTAAACAAATTCCTCGGCTGCTTCCACGTCACAAGTAGGGCTGTTTAAAGTTTGGTCGTGAATACCAAACATGGGACGTTGAGAAGTGGAAGAAAGTCCTGTTTTCTGATGAGAAAAAATTCAATCTCGATGGTCCTGATGGCTTCCAACGATATTGGTATAACAAAAACATGCCTCCTGAAATTTTCTCCACACGTCATAGTGTTGGAGGGTCCCTAATGGTATGGGGTGCCTTTTCCTTTTCTTACAGAGGGACGATGGAGCTCCAGGTGATGCAGGGTCGTCAGAGAGCAGCTGGTTATGTTAAGATGATACATAAAGCATCTTTGATGATGGCGGGCCATCGTTTGTGTGGGGATGGATGGTTATTCCGACAGGATAATGCTGCAATCCATGTTGCAAGACGGACCTTGACCTTTCTACAAGAAAATGGGTCCATCTCTTGGGACATCCTGCATGCTCACCAGACTTGAACCTAATTGAAAATGTCTGGGGATGAATGACAAGAGATGTTTAGCGAAACGGCAAACAATCTTCAACAAAAAATGAACTTTGTGAAGCCATCTTCAGAAGCTGGAGCAACATCCCCCGCACCTTAATGGAAACGCTTATTTCTAGCATGCCCGACAGAATTTTTGAAGTCATCAAAAGCAGTGGAGGCAGACTTCATTATTAAATTTGGTTGTTGAATATTTTCATACACGTTTTGTACAATTTCGTAGAATTTTTGTCTCTGGTCTTATAATTTTGATCATGCGTAAATCGCCTCATTTTATAAAAATGTAAATTTCTAAATAAAATGTTTGGAATGTAGCTTTTTTGTTTCCATAAACTTTTAGTTTGTAGAATTGGTAACCTTAAGTGGGAAGAATTTAAAATCTATCTGTAAAAAAAATATTTCTTTTTAAAGATTTTTAAGTGGTCTTAAATTTTTGATTGGGAGTATATATATATATATATATATATATATATATATATATATATATATATATATACACACACACGTATGTGGTAGGTATAGATGAAGTAAAATTCCATATCCAAAGAAACACTATTTTTAAAAAAGTGCTCAATACAAAGTAGAGCAAATTGTGCATTGAACACTTTTTTTAAATAACCATCTACTAGTTTAACTAGTACTTCTTTACTGTTATATATACATACATATACAAGTATATGGTAGGTATAGATGAAGTAAAATTCTGTATCCAAAGAAACACTATTCTTAAAAATGTGCTCAATACAAAGTAGAGCAAATAATATTTATTTAAAATTTATAACATAAATATGTTATAATATCACTACAGAAGTAGCTATTTTGTTTTGACACTATTTGTGTTGTATCAAGTGATGAGGTTTATTTCAAGTTGAAGAGTTTTAAAAGGTTCAAAACTTGCCAAACCCTCTTAATTAGAAAGACATTGTTACATAGACAGTGTGGACCAATCAAAATAAAGTAATTTCTTATTTGAAGAATATGAGAACAGACTCTAAAAACAATTTATTGGGGCATTAATATTAATATTTGATTAAAATAGAGATCAGCATTATTAATCAGCTATTAGATTCACTTTACTTTACTTGTATTGAAAATTTTAAATTCTTAGTTTAACAAAGCATTAGATTTGGATTATTATAAACTTATTCAGATATTCAACAAGAGAAAGACATGGACACACGTATACAAATTTATAGACATTCACATATGGACAAATAGGTGAGTATATACACATAGAAACATATATTGGGATGCAGACACATGTACAGATGAATACACACACACACACACACACACACACACAAATTTTAAAATTTTGTTTTTATCAACGTGTCAATTTATCTGTTAAACTTTAAAACCAGGTTTGGAAAACATCTGTAAAGGTTACAATATTGGATACATGTAAGAACAAATTTGTAAGATGGCAAGGGCCTTGAATGAACGAGGTCAATACAGAGTCAGTCATATTACAATGCATGAACAAATAAACATAATTATATATAAACTCATGCAAATACACATGCTAAAAACAAAAACGTATGCGACTAACAGCTCCACAGATTGTCATATACAAAATAAAAAAATTAACCACATACCTGAAATTACTTATGCACAACTTCAGGCATAAACATACACAAATAAGTACATGAATATTCACACAGAAACATATACACTTTTATAAACGTGCATAGACAAGAAAATATATATATGTATATCTACACACATACATATATATATGAATAGACATGCATACATGGACATTTGAATATATATACACACAAATACATATACATACATAAACATGAAAATATCTATATAACAATGCCTTTCTGATTAAGGGGTTTGGCTAGTTTTGAACCTTTTAAAACTCTTCAACTTGAAATAAACTTCATCATTTGATAAGACTCAAATAGTGTTGTAACAAAATAGCTATTTTTGTAGTGATATAACATATTTATGCTATAAATTCTAAATATATATATATATACTAGCAGTATAGCCTGGCGTTGCTCAGGTGTAATGAAAGCTTTAAAACTAATCCATGTTCCTGGAGCTTAGACTCAGCCTAAAGAATATTTGTGTGAAGTTTGGTGAGAATCAGATAAAAATTGTAGATTTGTATAAAGGACATACAGACAGATAAACAGACACGCACATAAACATCTTGCCTTTTATATATATATATTATTGATTTTCTGCACTATTGTAAGAACTGCAACCTTGAAACTTCTGAATATCGTTTCTTATGTCTTTGTCTACGAGTGTATCAAATTTGATTAAAATCGGACCACTCCTTCTATAACCCGATTTTTTCGATTATCGATTTTTGATATTTATCGGGTGTACCTCGACACAAAACCTAGCAAAGAACACTTACAGACGCTTATAGTACAACAGTAAATTTTCAAGAAAATTGGTTCAGCCGTTTCGGAGTCTATAGGTAACAAACACAGACACACAGACACACAGACACACATACTCACATACACAGAGACAAAGTTCCATTTATAAATAAGTTTAGATATATATAAGGGATATTGATGTATAAATTTTTATATATCAAGAACAATATCTTGAAAAAGATGTATGACAAAGTGGAAAAAGTATTCGTATGACATGTCTGAAGAAGTCCTAAAGGATGAAATTTATGATGCAAAATCTTTTTCTACCTTGTCATACATTTTTTCCCCACATTTTATATATATATATCAGCATATGAGAGTATGCATGCAAAATGATTTCAAAATTATATATTTGCCTAACTGATATAATGATGAATTTTTTTTTTTTTCACTTTTAAGGGAGCAATCTATATTTTCATTTCTGTTTTTGTGTTTTTGGGGTCTTTATTTGTGAATTTCATTCGTGTAAAATCTTCAGAACAATAAAGACAGAAGCTGATGATGGGTTGCCTGAAAAAGACCATACTTTCGCTTAGCCATGGAATAATGTGTCTGTTTTCATTTATATAACTTTACATAGAAGAATATATGAACACAAAAGGATTTTTAACAAAACCATACACTCAATGCATTAGTCGTTCATCATGATAAGTCTGACAATAAGTTTAACTTAAAGAATCCACTTTTAATTAAAAGACAAAGTGATTTAAGACAAAACTGTATAGAAAGTGCATTAATTTCAGAGTCTTTCATCGTAAATTGATGTCCAGGATTATACAGTATGTCACCTTTCTTAACAAAACTCCTGCAATAAAAATGTGATGAAAACAAAAACAAACATATATCTAAATACATTGTACGTCAAGAATTAAAAATTTAACTATAAAGTTAATGTTCCCACATTTTTAGCATTTCTCTTGATGTATTATTATAGCTCAGTGGTTCCCAAATGGTGCAGTATGCTTCATAGATGTAGCGGAAGAGGATAGAAGGTGTGCAAAAGTATTAGGACAGGGGTGATTTTCCTAAAAACCTCACTGAAATTCAAATACAGGGTGAAAAGCCAAGTAAATTGCTAATAAATATTGATTATTTAAAACTAGGTGTAATGTATTAAAAAGAAGTTATATTTAATTTTTCCTATTTTCTATTAAACAAGTTATTTTGAAACTACTCTAGTGAACATCTATGAGATATTTTGGATAAGAAATTTATAAATCTAATGTTATGTCGCAAGATACACTTTGGGAACAAATAGAAGCTGCTTAACAGGAGATACCATTAGATACATTGAAGAAGATTGTGATGTCAATGCCTGACAGAATGAAGGCTGTGATCAAAGTAAAAGGCTATTATACTAAATATTAAATTTATTTTGTAACAAGTATTTTTTCTTGCTAAAGGATTTGTTGAGTAAATCAAATAAAATTAATTTAATTAAATTGTTTATTTTCTGTCAATATGCTTCATAAAAGATAAAATAGTTCTTATCCTAATACTTTTGCACAGTACTGTATAAAATATATAGGTGGCAAAATGTGTTGACTGTGCCAGGAAGAAAAGTTAGCAATTATGCTATTCCCAAACAAAAATGAACTATTGAATGAAAGAATAGAAATTATGACTAAGTGTAACCATACCAAAAAATACCTATTAGGTTCATACAGCCATGGATGAAAACGTTATAATTTCTTGTAATTTTAAAAATTGCGCATTCAAAAGTTTCCCATCACATGAGCATTAAAAAAAATCACCATTACGTGAACATTCTTAAAAAAACAGTAAACAGTAAAATCAGTTATTGCAAATTGCCTGAAGACACCACATAGTAGAAACCTAGGTTGCGTAATAACTCATTTACAAATGAAGAATATTCAAAAGTTCTACAATATAATTGTGTTGAACCCTTTTTAATACAAATGTGCATTGATCTAATTTTATTATGACCAAACACTAAGTAATTAAACAATCAATATATATATAAAATATATATTGAATTAGTTGTAGGTTGACCTTAGTCAGAATTATAGCAATTTTGTAATGTTAATGACTGCATTGTATGGGTCATACTAGGGCTACATGTGACTTTGAATTCAGAGTTGTCCTTCTTCTAGGTTGTCAACTACAGCTAGAGAGCTCAGTCTATTTAGCCCATAGCTGTAGACAAGGAGAAAAAATGTTTAGTTGGTAGCACTTGTTTTTGGTGGTAGGGTTACCCCGCTATAGGGGATACAGTTAGTGTATTTTTGGCTCAGCTGATGGGACAGTTTATTAGTATATTAGTTTCTTCTTTCTTAAACATGAGTATTATTATTTTTCTGATATAATAAAAACTATTATTATGAAGGCGGATAAAGATTGATTTTGTTTTTCATAGCTTACCAACCTTTTGTAGTGGTTGTCAAGTCTGGTTATCCAATATATTTCCATCTACTGTTTACACACACAGTGCATATTTTCTGTTGGAGTTTGTAGATTTGGCTTTTGTTTATCTATTTTATTGTTTATTGAAAATGGTCCATTTCTGATTTCAATAGAATGTTCATGTGGTAGTTTACCAAACTTTTTTTGACTTTTTTGAAAGTTAATCTTTATATTTCTCTAAGTTCTTTAGCAGATCACTTTAAGGAATAGGAACATTTTACAAAACACCCCACCTAGTGCATTAATTGTTTGAATCTGACAATAGTCTTAACTTAAAGAATGCAATTTTGATTAAAAGAGAGAAGTAATTTGCTAAGACTAAATGTATAGAAAGTGCAATGGTTTCTTACTTTTCCATAAAAAATTTGCATCCATGTTTATGTTACATTTCATCTTTCTTAGCAATTCTAGTACAATGACTCTTCATGTTTCAAAAGGGATACTGCTTTTTTTTTAATCATTGAACACAAAGTAAGCAATAAAATCACTAGGCCACAAATGAGAAAAACTAATATTAAAGAGAGAGGACAATAAAAAAATAAGAATTTATAATGAACAAAACAAGATCCAGATTTAAACTTCAAATGCTAAGCACTGATTGGTTGATTTTTGTTTAAAATTAAAATGACTCAAATTTACAAACTTTGCTTAGCACACCCATGAAAGCAGATCCAAAACAACAATCAACCAATCAGTGCTCAGCATTTGAAATTTAAATCTGGATCTTGTTTTGTTCTCTACAAATTATAAAAACAGAAGATAACGATTGACACAGCATTTAAATTTTTGAACATCAAAGTGAACTGAAAAGCTAGAAACCGAAAGAGAGTTCCATAAGTGAGAGACATGATAGAAGAAACTGGTGGCATAGAACTTAGTTACATCTAGCCATTTCCACTGTAAATTGATGAGCCTTTGCTGCCAATCTATTACTGCACTTAAATTCATAAAGTCTAATTATCATAGAGGAAAGTTTATTAGAACAATTACCAGGACAATATTTATAGAAAAGAAATAGGGAAGCTATATTATAGCAGTGGGAAAGGGAAAGAAGCGAAGATATAATTGTTACAATGTGGGGAAGATTGTAATGAACTATACTCAAGTTAGACTGGACACAATTATTTTCTGTGAACTTGTATCTGATTGGTGACAAAAAAACTTCTTGTTTCTTGAATCCCAATTCATAAATTCAACTTGTATCTGATTGGTGACAAAAAAACTTCTTGTTTCTTGAATCCCAATTCATAAATTCAACTTGGTTCACTAAATTGAGCCTCACTAATCTGCTGACCATCAACAAACCCTGGCTCTCGGACAAACAGAAATGGCAAGAAGTGACATCTTAGTAGCAGTGAGAGTAGTTTTTATTCAATTAGCTATCAATGAGTAAGATGGATAGCATTTGAGAAGGTTTATTGATTACAAGCTTATAAAAGCAACATGCAATTCAAGAGGCAATAAACAAGGCTTTGTTCTGTTATGAGTTTAGTAATTATCACAAAATAATGAACAATAAAGAAAAAAACAAATCATTTTGTTCTTTCAACTCATATCAAATTTTCCTAGTTCAATCATTTCAAAGATTGTACAAAGTTTTTTTTTTTTTTGTTGATCATCTCTCAGGATATCAGGGAGAGTTTATTGTCAACATATTTCCTAATTTGAAGCCTGAAATTTTTTTGATTCAAACATAAATCTCAATTGATAGATACAAATTTACTTATGATGTCGTGCAAGGTAGGGGAAGTAATAATTTGGCCATGTAAAAGTATTTAGCTTCAAAGAAAAAGAAAAGTAGTGTGTAAATCCCAAATGTTTATATTTTAGAACTTGTTAAAGTGATTCACAAAAATTGTTCTTTTTTTAAAAGTTCAGCTTCTTCTCATAAAGTTTTCTTTTCATCATAGTTTTCATACTATAAAAAATATACTGGACATGTAATGATGCCTCTTACTGCTTTGACTTGGACTGTTACTTAGACTATTACACAAACTGCTTATCAAGAAGAGTCTGACAAGATCCTAATTCTAAGATTAACTTAATCTGGTACAAGATTAAAGAAATTTTTTGATAAAATTAATAGGAGTAGATAGGTATATTTATTGTTTGGTTCACACTCCTTTCCAGGTCTTTAGAACAAGTGTAAAGGTTTATCCCTTGTTTCCTGTTGAGGATTGGGTTTCTGGTTCCTTATAGAATTTGCTTTAGTGCTGTATTTCTAACATCTGTGCATAGATACTGAAATTTTATTCCCTAATTATTTATTTAATTTTACTTTTTGTTTTTTGTTTTTCTTCAGTAGGAGAAAAGAGGTTCATCTATCATCCGGTTCACATATCTTCTCAGTCTTTCAAACAAGAGTAGAGGTTTATCCCTTGTTTCCTATTTAGGATTGGGTTTCTGGTTTCTTCTAAAGTCTAGTTCAACTCTATACTCCTAATTCTTGTCCTTACAGACACTAATAAAACTTCACACAGTAACACACTACCTCGAGTAGTGTGTTACTTGCTCTTGGGACTTGTATTGAATGATATTAGTAAAAAAAAGTAAAATTAGTCTATAATCTAGTTGTATGATAAATTTTGTAAAGTAAGTAATTTAAACTTTTAAATGATGATACAAGGTAGGGTTAGAAATTTTATTTGAAACTACAAAGATGTCCTGTATGTGATGGTATTGTAGTGAAGAGGTGTTACAGAATTGTCATAGATGAGTTTGTTGTTGATCACCAGCTGTTATGACTTGTTTCTGATTAGTATGAAGATTTTCAAAGTAAAGTTAATTCAACATTTTCAAAAGAAATTAATTTCAACACCTGGAGGAATTTTACATTATATCCAAACAATCTACATACTTCAATGATACTGACAATGATGTACTTATATATCTTTGTGACACTGATTTACCTGATTTAGTAGATCAACTAAACAAAGCCAAACACACAATGGAATTTACATACAAAATAGAATACAATTTCTTATCTTTCCTAGATATTGAGCTACACCTTGCTATAAACAGATTAAAACTTGATGTTCACTGAAAATCAACCAACAAAAACGACCTAATAAATTTTTATTCTTATCATAACAATAAAATAAAGTCCAGCATAATTGTCAAATTTTACCTAAGACCACTAAGAATATGCAAACTGGATTATTTACATGAAGAAGGGAAATACATTGAAAACACTTTCTAATTTGTCCAGTACCCTAGTTATTTTATATTTAATGTGAAACAAAAGATTCATAAAATAATCTAAAACAAAAAAATGGCCCCTCCTGATAAACTCAGTGAAATAAAACATATTATTCTACCAACTAAATCTATTACATCCATAATCAAAAGGAATCTATCAAAATTCAATATAAAATTTGTTACTATGACATCCAAAGCAATAAAAGACTTAGTCAATACTAAACAAAACAGCTAAAGCCTAAAGGAGGAGTTTACTCCATCACCCCTGTTAATTGTCACAAAATAGTATTAGCAAATAGTATTTATTTAGAATTATGTGCTAATATCACTACAGAAGTAGCTATTTTGTTTTGACACTATTTGTGTCATATCAAGTGATGAGGTTTATTTAAAGATCTTCTAATATCACAGTGCAAGATATCTACTAACAAAAGTGATAGAAAATAAAATAAAAAAGGTCCTAATGAATTCAGCTGATAAAAACGAAATACTAAAAATTCCCAGCACACCTCATTTGTGCACATATGTAGTCATACAAACGTAACAAATTTAGTTTGGTTAAATTTCAAAAGACAAAAAAATGTCATTAATAAACTTAATCTATCTATCTATCTATCTATCTAGAGAGAGAGAGAGAGAGAGAGAGAGAGAGAGAACATCATAGTTCCAAAAAGAAGTGAAAGAGAAATTTATATGTGTATACAGATAGTCACAAAGAAAAAAGAAAATACTTATGAAAAATGGTGTCTTAAATGTGGAAAAATTAATCATTTTAAGGCCATTTGCAGATGAGAAAAATAGCATGCAAGTTGACCCATGAAGTGAGATAACCCAAATTTCAAGAAATTTTTGGATCAAGCTATGCCAATCCAAGTTAAAAGAAAGTGGTTTAAAGATAAAACAATTTGATGGAACAACAATAAAGACATTGGGTACCTTCTGTGGCACGTTTGAAATGGGATGCTCAGTTTGAGGTTATTCAAATCATTATTCAAATATGTAGTTGTGTGCAAGAAGGACCATGGATTGTTAGGTATTGACATAGTAAAAGTAGATACAGCCAAATTAATAAACTCCATTACAGCACAGGAGAGTGAGCTAGGACTTCTGAAAGAATGCAAAGTGAGTATCCGATTAAAAGAAAATTACCACCCCAACTACGTTCCAGCCAGAAAAGTACCAGTACATATACTGTCTTTAATGATCAAGCAAGGAATTCTCAAAAAAGTCACACATGACAGAAGTAACTAGGCCTCACCAATTGTAGCAATAAAAAAAGGCCGATGGAGAATTGCAGATATACAATGACTATGAAGTTGGAGTAGATCACCAGATATGCTTAGACTCATTTCCATTACCAAACATTGAAATGGCGAGCCATGAACTGGCAAAAATTCAGATTGATGAAAAATTTAAAGACATCACCACAGCCAATATTAAGGTGGACTCGCTTACCATTTAGAATTAAAACATCTAGTCATATATTTCAAAGGGCAATCAAAGGAATATTGCTAGGCAAGGTAACTAACATGATTATTTACCAAGATGATATGGGTGTAAGAGCAAAGACTAAACAAGAGTTAAAACAAAAATTTAATCAAATATTATGGTGGTTGAAAAGGCTGGATTAACCATTAATAGAGACAAGTGTAACTGATTGCAAGAACCTTGCATATTTGGGCTACCAAATATTGAAGACCAGTATAGCATCTGATGAAAGGCTAGCAAAAAAGATTACAAAGGTAGCAACTCAAACCAATAAAAACAAATTAGAATCCTTTTTAGGTTTGATAAATTTTTACAGTAGATATAGCCCAAAATATAGTAAACTAATTGAACCATTGTTACAGTTGCGTAAAAAGAACACAGTTTGATTGGACACAAACATGAAATAATGATTTGATGATACTAAAAACAATCATGAAAAAGAAATATATAACAAGGGTGTTTGGTTCCAAGCAAGAGAGGCTAGTGAGAAAGCAATTGCTGCCATCCAATCGCCGGAAGATTATCCAACAATGCATTTATTTAGGAGATTGACAATGGCAGAGATAAATTACTCAAACATTGAAAAAGAGGCCCTAGCAATTGTTTGAAGTATGAAGAGGGCAGAAGCCATTAGAGTTTATTTTTTAATCCAAGGAAGGAGTTGCCAAAGGTTACGCTGTTCAGAATTGTACGCTGGGTTATTAAAATCATAGCATTTGATTTTGACATTGTATATATTAAGGAAAATGCCATCCTTCATGTAGATGCTTTGTTGAGATTACGGTTTGTAAAAGGAATAGAGGATAAGCATAGAACTGAGGATGACAGAATAATTCAATGGGTAGAGATAGACATACTTCCAGTTAACAGGTTAAAAAAATGAGACCAAGCAAGATCCAATATTAAAAAATAATCAAAAGAATAAGGAATAATAAGTGTAACAATTGTTCAATAGTGAAGTGGCCATTTAAGAAGATACGGAATAAGTTAACAGTTGAAAATGGAATTATATGTAGTGGTAAAGTGATAGTAGCTCCGCGGACATTAAAGACAGACATATTGAGAGGGGTACATGATGACATGCATTGTGGCGTCACAGTGACATGCAAAATATTAAAAATACAAGTATGGTGGCCAGGTTATACAAAGGATATTGAAGAATTTATTAATAAATGTCCAAAATGCAATGAAATTAGAAGATTCAAATAAAAAGAGCTTCATTCTTGGCCTAAAGAGGCACAACCATGGCTTAGAGTACATATGGACCATGCTAGGATCATTTCTCATAATGGTGGCTGCACACTCTGGTTGGCCAGAAGTAATCAAAGTTAAAGATTAGAAAGCGTCCACAGTTAAACAGCTTTTGAGAGATGTATTTACAAGGAATAGATACTGCACACGTTAGTGTCAGATAATGTCACTGAATTTTGGGACATAAATTTGTGTACATGGTTGAGATGGATAGGCTGTGTGCCATATAAAACTTCTCTATACCATCCTCAATCTATCAGAAACACAGAGCAGATGATACAAACAGTTAAAATGACATTGAAGGTATTCATGCCCATCACTGAAACCATTGAGGCATTTCTAGCTAAAATGCTCCTCATAGGTCAATACTACATGTGGAGAGGAAGTTGAGCCTATCGGCCCTCATTGGTAGACAGATTAGAACCCTCGTTACCATGTCTTTTGCCACTAGGGAGAGAGTATGGTACAAGAGAAAAAAAAGTGCAAATCCCAAAGAAGCAAACTTCCTTTTACAGAGAGGCAATAATATTGCTTTGATCAAGAAGAACTGGCAGTATGCTTAGGCTCATGTGAATCAATTTAGAAAAAGCATTGTGTGAGATGATGTGGAAATGATAGACCAAAGTTGGGAGGAGGAAGTTAACTACAATGAGGAGGCAGAGCAGAGAACAGAAATGCAGGAGCAAGAAGAGAGAGAAAAAGGATGAACAAGACATAACAAGACATGGACATAAGTGGAGAGGAAAAAAAAACTAACAAAAAAATCAAGGTTGCCAATAAAACATAGAAGAGAGGAGCAAAAGTAAGAAGAATATAAACCAAGAGTAGTTAGATGTAGTTAAAGTAAAACAAGGAGATACAACCACTCCAATTCATGGAAGGTGTAGTATCTTATGCAAATTAGCTGAGTTGTATTTAAGTGCTAAGCCGATAGTTGTTCATAGTTCATTATGTAACACGTAATGGTGTACCATGTATCGAGTACTGAAAATGCAAGATATACCAGACATAACAAAAAGAAATGTAAATTTATTTGTAAATCAAATCTAAAAAAATGCCTGATGATTTAACATGTTTCCTGTTAAGGTTACCATTTTGGAGCAGCTTTGACAAAAAAAAAAAAACAAAAAAACAAAGCTCAAAAAAAAAAAAAACTCACAGAAAGAAAACTAAAAAACAAAACAAAACAAACAACACTAACCCCAAATCTGTAAAATTTGGATCCAGTTGATTATGCAGAGTTATTTAAAAACACATGAATAACACCAACAAAGTTTGGTGATGTCCCAAGCTGTAGTTAAGTAATCATAGTGATAACTATGATTTTATGATCTTTGTCTGGTCTGACATAGACATTGTTTGAAGAATTACATCAAAATTTGTATCTTATGAAAAATCAAGATGAAAATAAAGAAGAAATTGTCGCAATTTGATGACTCTTGGAAGGGATGATTATAACCATATACATAAAGGAAAGATGCAACATGATTTAATATTATTATTCTTTTACCATGAAAAATATCTTATAATAAAATTCCATTGTGTGTGCATGTGTTTGTGTGTGTGCATATTATTTACATAAGTCATTTCCAAATCCATTAAAATACATAAAGCTGCTATTAAATATATTTCAATAATGTTTCATGCAAGAAATAGAGTTTCTAATATAGTGGATCATTACTTTCCAAAATGAAAGAAAGGTTGAAGCCTAGATCACAGTAAAAAAAAAAATTTTTTTTCAACTAATTTCTTTTTTAAAATGGTAATACCTTGAAGAGGCATAGTGGAATAATGGATATTGGATGGGATTGAGGAATCAGAGAGCCAAGTTCAAATTTCAGTTAAGTTCATTACATTCACTTATATGCTAATACACTTGAGAAAGGTATGACTCCATCTTTTCTTCCTTCAGCTCAAGATTGAATAGCAGGATAGACTGAATTCTATTACTTTGGTTGGTTACTAGCCTAGGAGAAGAGAAACTGAATTAAAACAGTCCTGAAGAGGGTTGACATTTATCAGGCTATCTTACCCAAGACACACCACTACTAGTGTGGAAGCAGTACATGTAGTGCTCCTATGGCCCTAATGAGTTGTAGAAATCGTTTTGGGGATTACCTTGAGACATGTACTGATTGTAGATGAGATACACTTTTTTTCATAAATATTAGGATTTCATGAATTTTTAATAAATTCTCAAAAATAAACTTCTTGTTTTGAACTAGATCAAGTAGGAAATATATATTAAGATCTTGTAACATTTTATGTAGTATTCAACAATCTTTTTTTAATATCATCTACTAAAATGGTGATCTGTCTGTAAGTCTTATGTGGCATAAACGTTTTCTCCAGTTAATGATGAATGGTTGCACTCTCAATGAGGCTTTATGCTTTGAATGTCTTTTTGGTTTCAAGTTGATTTTAGACCTCAAGAAGAACTCATATGCACAATCCATTACTAACGATACTGGAAAAATAGTCAGCAGATTCTATTACTCCAGGAAGTAACTGTCTCCCTTTACTATGCTTTATTCTTACAAAATACAGATTAGACAAAAACGCAGTATTGCTGCTATATCTTGGCTAAAGATGCCCATTTCTCACTTTCCAGCATTAAAAGAGTTCAAAATCATACCAGTTCAGTGGCAGATGACTTATTCTCCATTCCGCAGCCTCTTCTTCATAGATGCAGGATTGCGATATCATATTGCTACTTTATCACTATTTCTATGAAAAAACATTCAGATGAACTCCATTCTTTAGTTCACCAATTCAGAACTTTACAGCTAGGATATCCCATGCTGCTTTCATCCAGTCAAATAAGCCTCATTTCCTCTATATTCTAAATGTGAGGAAAAGTCCTACCCAGCCAGCTTTTTCCCTAGAACTATCACTTTGTAAAACAGAACCTCATATGGATTCTTCATTGAACTCTACAATCTACAAGTATTTTCATGCCAAATACTCTGATAAGCTTTTTTCCCTGGTTCCCTTACCATATGTATTTACACATGCTACTAGATTGTCTACGGCTATATCGTGTTGAATACACCGGTTCCCGTCCGATCACTGAAGTTAAGCAACATCGAGCCTGGTCAGTACTTAAATGGGTGACCATTTGGAAATACCAGGTGCTGTAAACATAAGGACCAAGAATGGTTCACCGGTCCTCCAGGTTTGGGGGTTGGGTGCAGGGCTAACATCCTTGTCCTGTAAAAAATAGTTTGTTACAGAAATAGCAACAAAAAGTTGCAACTCTATGCACCATTGGGTGTCATGGATAAATGAATGACTAGATTGGCATCAAGGTTCCACCCTTTTATTGTCAAAATAGCTAAATATAACTTTCCTTCTTCTTTAATAGTTTCTTTTCTCCTACTTTCCATTTGTGGAACTCCCTTCTATTTTCTTGTTTCCCTAATGGCTATAATCTCCAAAAATTTAAATGCAATGTAAATTGCCATCTTCTATCTACTTGATTCCCATTCATCTCATATCCTGTCTTCGACATCCTCTGTACCTTATTTTTTTTCAGTCACTGCACCAGTGACAGCCCTATCTTGCTTGGGATGAAATGATTATAAAAATAAAATAATCTCAACCTGTTCAAGTCATTTGTCATTTATCCTTACAATCTTCACCTCCTATCATTTTCTCTTTCATTTCACATACCTCATTCATCATACCATTTTAACAGTAACCTTATATCTTATTTTCATTTATATCACATACCTCATTCATCATACCATTTTAACAGTAACCTTATATCTTATTTTCATTTATATCACATACCTCATTCATCATACCATTTTAACAGTAACCTTATATCTTATTTTCATTTATATCACATACCTCATTCATCATACCATTTTAACAGTAACCTTATATCTTATTTTCATTTATATCACATACCTCATTCATCATACCATTTTAACAGTAACCTTATATCTTATTTTCATTTATATCACATACCTCATTCATCATACCATTTTAACAGTAACCTTATATCTTGAGTAGTCATCATGTCTGTTTCTTATTGATTGATTTATTTTTTATGGCTTATCAACATTTTATGGGTTATTTAGAGCCAAAACATTTTGGATTGCAAGAATAATTCTCTTTTTGTGAGTGACTATTGCGTTAACAATTTTTAAAAAGTAACAATGATTTTTTTCTATATACACATTCCCTTATTTAGTTCATAATTGAAGGAGATGGTTTCACACCTTTCCCAAGGGTATTTGTGCATCAGTAAATGTAACAAACTCTACTGGAATTTGAACTTGGCTCTTTATGATTGCTATATTATGAGTTGCTATGAGCTGCTATATGACTCATACATCTGCTTGTGGCTTGTTTTGTGTAAACTTTAATATTAAATAAACAAGTAGGGTATTTATTAATTATTAGGACATATTAATATTTTGTATTCAGATTAATTTCTAATAGCAACAAATATTACACTAAATCTGTAATGTTATTGGCCCTGACCTGACATTTTGGCTTCAGTCATTTTCTCACCAAACTAAGCTAGACAGTAGGAATATCATATTTAATTTTGTTAGACTAGTGAGTGCATGGCTAAATGGTTAGAACATTAGCCTCCCAACCATGGAGCCCAAGTTTGAATCTCACCATAGTCAATTTGTCAAAGAGGTGACATCTTGGCAATATTGCCTTAGGTGATGATCCCAGCATGCAGCATGTTTTGAAAGTGTCTGAAAAAAATTTCATATGTTAACCCAAGCCTTGTGAGTGAAATAGCATAAATGGAATTCTTCAGAACCTGTTGATGATTGTGAAAACTCTAAGTCACAAAAAATTGTTAAGTATACTGGCCTTGTTCAAAGTGTTGATCATGCTAGATTATGTACTCTCTCCCAGAAAGTAATTAAGGTCTGCTCAGTATAAAAGCACAGACTAACCCTGTGGGTGTTTATATATAAATGTGCCTGAACATGTGCCTGCAACATGTTCACCATAGCTAGCCACCCTAGCATATTGACATATTTAATGTGTACTTATTTACCTATTAGATGAAGTATTGTTAACCATTGTTATCAATTTTTGACTAGCACTTTTTGTCATTTAATTTTTTTTGTTATATTCATGGCAACTATTTTTTTTATCAATTCACCCCAAACAATTCAATGATGCCCCTTAATGCCTCTTAGCAGCAAGGAAAATTGCTTGACTGCTGTGCAACATCAGTCCTCCTATATAACAGTGAATGCGGGTTAACTCACGGATGAAGAGGAGACTTAAGGCAACAAAGATGCAGTTCTACAAAGAGATGCTGAGAATACTATGGATGGGGAATGTAAGTAACAAGGAAATTTTAAGAAAAATAGAAACAAAAAACTGCTTATACTTACCATCAGAAAGAAGCAGTTGAAATTTTTAATAGGCATAATGAGGAAAGAAAGCTTGGAAAATTTGCCACTTACAGGACATATTGAAGACAAAAGGGAAACAACAAGTTGCTTATCAAATGAGTTTGTATAAAGAAATGACAAGACAGAGAGGAGGAGGGATAGTAAGATAAACATTGCTAAGAGCTACAAAGGGTAGGAAATAGTGGAGAGCTATGATCGCCCATGTCCTAAAGGAACACAGCACACAGAAGAAGCTGATAACTCACTGTTGTAGGTTGATGGGTTGAGTAAAGTTACAATAAAATCAATTAAAGAAGATGAAGATTAAAGTACAAGTCAAAATCTAGTAATGATCTATATTGCTTTGTATATATTATTATGGAGCAATAATTAGCAAGTTGGTTCAATCATCTGTGTGTCTTTGGGATATGCTAAAGATAAGCTTTATTAACTTTAAGTCTCTTCAGTATAATGGTTAGGAAGTTAATACAGCAGAATATCATTACTGCATAATCAGTTCTGTACTAAATGTTCTAGTTCGATCAAGATAAGTCAAAGACTGCACAAGGTTTTTAGGCAGGTTATCTCCCAGAATATCAAAGATAGCTTCTTTTTTTTTCTAGTGATGACAAAAACAAGAGGATCTAAGCAAATAAAGTTGGTTCCTTTTGTCATGCTAGAAGATTTTTCTCTTTGGAATCTATCTTACATATTTATAAGTCTACCATTCATCCTTACTTTAAATATTGCTGCCACAACTGATCTGATTCTGCTGAGTCTGCTATATATTTAGAGATTCTTCATAAAATGCAAAGAAGAATTTCCAGTATTGCTTCTCTGTGCCTTTCCTAAAAATACATTTATGGTAAATGTTCTGAACTTTCCTTTATGATATCTAAACTTTATGAATTTGTGCACAGTACTAGATTAGTAGTCAAGGTCTCATCATTTTACAGTTAAAATGGCTAGATGTAACCCTAAGTTCTATGCTAACAGTTTCTTTTATCACACTTCTCACTGGTGGAACTCTTTTTTGACTTTTCACTTTCCAGTCAACTTTGATATTTAAAAATTTACAATGTCCATTGTTGTTATCTGTTTTTGTAATTTTTCTTCTTTTATCATTTTCTCTTTAATATTATTTTTTTCTCATATTCTTTAACATTCCATAACCCCTTACATCTTAGTGGCTTTATTGCCTTGCTTGGGGTGAAATGATTAAAGAAAAAAAAGAAAAAGTTTCACCATTTCTAAAATTAGATAAAGATTTAGCTATACCATAAAGCCATATTTTCCTGAACCAATCAAAAATGTTGCCAATAAGGAGACAATGTCATAGTTATAGTCTGGTGAGCTAATCAGAAATGTTTCCAGCAAGGATAAAAACATCATTGTCTGATGAGCTAATCAGAGACAAGATCTGTTCTCAACAAGAATATAATGACATGGACTCACAAAACAATCAAAAGCCAAATGGCAATTTCTAAACAACAGATGTATGTATGTAAAGAGGTGCATAAACAAATTCAGAATAGATGAATTCATTTTATCAATTCTCTGATGCTGCAATCCAGATGCAATTACTACACATATGCATGATCCATACAGGCTCAAATAAGTAAACACATATATATAGTTTTTCTAACAATATACGCAAGTGACTATGACGTCTTAATACATACATGAATATATATATATATATATATCAGTTTTTAGTATTGATATTAATACATACATGAATACATATATATATTATATATATTAGTCATCCACATACAAGCCTGTTTCACTATATCACTGCTCATCAGTGTGGCTAGACACATCTACTTGCTTCTGGCTGAGATCGGAACTTGACCAATTTGGTGTCAGTTGGAGTCACTACCCATTAAGCCATAAGCACATGGAATCAGAGAAAGGTAATTTTAACGTGTTGTATATAAGCAGTTTATACACACGCCAGTCACCGAAAGAACTCAATTCATTTCTGAAGAGTATTGCTTATAGCACAGAAGTGGAAACTGTTTTTAAAATTTTTTCTCTAGAGAGCTCAATCACAATGAGAGTATAATATATTAGTCATCTACATACAAGCCTGTTTTGCTGTATGACAGCTCATCAGTGTGGCTAGACACATCCACTTGCTTCTGGCCGTGATCGGAACTTGATCGATTTGGTATCAGTCTTGCTACCCACTAAGCCATATATATATATATATATATATATATATATATATATACTACTCAGGTGTAATGAAAGCTTTTATATATATATTATCGATTTTCTACACTATTGTAAGAAGTGCAACCTTGAAACTTCTGAATATCGTTTCTTATGTCTTTGTTTATGAGTGTATCAAATTTGATTAAAATCGGACCACTCCTTCTATAACCCGATTTTTTCGATTTTCAATAATTATCGGGCGTACATCGACACAAAACCTAGCTAAGAACACACACAGATGCTTATAGTACAACTGTGTAAATTTTCAAGAAAATCAGTTCAGGCGTTTCGGAGTCTATAGGTAACGAACACACACACAAAGTTCTATTTATAAATAAGTTTATATATATATATATTAGTTTTTATTAATATCAATAGGATCTTCCTAGGGATTTTACCTACATGCCACTTTCTGTTTTGATACATATATATATATATATATATATATTATCCTACATCTATGGCATGACTTGGAGTTTCATGCGTTATGTAATCATCAGGTACATATTCCAAACTAGTTTCAAAGAGTTGTGCCATAGAAGTAGGCTAGTATGCATATTTATTAATATATATATAATACAGCTCTGTTTATACATTGAGCACTGTTTTATTAATACCTGAATAATAATACTGTACATGTACACCCTCCTTATATGTATATTTATTAATTTACATTACTATATATACACACATACCAAAACATTCACTCACCCAATGAGTATGTGTAGGTGGTCTAATGGATAATGGCTCAGAATTGTTAATCAGAAAACCAAGTTCTAATTCCAGTTTGTTCATTATATCCACTTACACATAAATACCCTTAAGAAAGGTATGAATCCAACTCTTCTCTTCCCTGCTATGGATTAATTAGTAAGGCTTTTATCACTAAAATGTCATTATTATCTCAAAATAAAAAATTCTTACAATCTAAAAATATTTTCTGGCTTTAAATAACTTGCAAAAGATTCATAAGCTGTAGAAAACAAATCAATCAATCAATCAATCAATCAATCAATTAAAAACACCCAATGATTAAATGGCATGAAATGATTCACCAACAACATCATAGTGTTGTAACAAGGACAGAAGGTACATTTTTGTACGTTTGAGGTCAAATGAAGGTAGTTAGAACTCTATTTAATTTTACTTATAAATCTTAATTCAGTAAAAAAGAATCATATTTTCATTCACATTTTGTACTCACATATTCATATGTGCATTCATTTTTATTTTAAAAAAATAATAGCAAGACAGGCATATAGAATTCAACTATAGTTGTTCAATATTATATCCTTCCCTCTATTTACTTCTGGACAGACCCATTGCCATGAAGGTGTGAGTTGACCCTTCCTTACCAAATATTGTTACCCACCCCACCATTTGTGAATGCAATGCAAACTAATTTTAATGGAAGAAAATGTGCTTCTACCAATAGGCTCTTTCTCTGAACTTGATGCCTCCTATCACTGGAGTTTATGCCCTCCCCTATTGGTAATATCCTGGTGCCAGGCCTGCTGCACCTATCCTTCAGCAAGTGATGCCCCTTTTGTGTCCTTCAGTTTGAGAGTGCTGGTATAAGGTAACCTCACACTACCCACCATATTTTCCACAAATTTCCTCTTTGAAGCCTGAACTTTATGAGATTCAGACATGAATTTCGAGGGATAGATACAAACTTACTAATGATGTCTCCATCAATCTTGTCACACATCTGTATGTCCTTGTGCTAGATTGAAGATAAGCTTTATTATTTTCTCCAGATCAAATAATGGTTTGGAAACTAATCTATTGAACTATTATTTAATTCTTACTATGTGTGTAATCAGCTCACTGAGTGCTCCACATTCTTTTTGCCAGAATAAGCTAAGTGTAGTAAATATCTATTGCTTACTTTTTCTATGTTTTGTATAATTAATCGCTTTACAAATATTTATAAAAAGTCTATATACCAAAACTCATTTTAGTTTTAAAACCATAATAATGCTACTACCACAAGATTAAATTGATCATTAATATACTTTATGAGTTTATTTTGTAAGATTTAAAAAAATTATAACAATGAATTTAAAAATTATTTTATGTTTTAGATACTTCTAAATATTTAAATGAGTCTAGAATATGTATTTCAAATTTGAAATTTGAATTCTATCATTAACATTTGTTTTGAGAAGTAGAAGTATAAATATAATATCTAGTAATAATTCAACAGATTTATCATTCTGACTCTGATGAATGGTGAAACTTTGAAGTTGGTCAATGGGATAAGTCCATTGAGCATGTATAGAAAATTGTCACTCAAGTTATTTATTGAGCACATCTTTTGGCAAAAATTTTGATGCATTAAATTCTATTAATTTTGATGCATTAAATTCTATTAATTTTATGTATTTTAATAGGTGTCTTTAAATTGTATTATTATTAAAATGTCTTTGATAAAATATAAAAAAATTTAATGAAAACAACTACTCCAATTTTTATAACTTGAAAAACTCATTTGTAATATTTACACAAAATTTTATATTTTATGTTCATTATATATTGTAAATATCTGAAATGAGTTTTAAGGCTATTTTCATAAACTTTTTAATACTTTAATTTTTTCATAAATATTTGTTACTTTCTGTCCAAACTTGATCTTGAAGGATATTGTGCTTGAATTTTTAACTGCTACTAATATGCCAGGTAATTAATTTGTTTTCCATCAGAAGATTTAGTATAAACAAGCTTCATGCTGATGCAGCAAACAGGTTTCAGCATCATTCATAAGCTTTATCAATAAATTTAAAAAGTAATATTAAATTTTCTTTTCATGTACTTTCAAAATATGAAGAACTAAAAGTCAGGGTATTTATTTTTGTTGAAGAAACATCATAACATGATTAATTTTCTGAAAACTAAAAAAAAGACCTATTAAAACTGTGTTTTGAGATGAGGTATTGTTATTTTTTTGTCTGAGATATTCTGACCGGTATCCTCATCTTTGTTATTTTGATTTCATTGAGCCAGCCTTTCTCTGAAGTGTCACAGTTTGACTACTCTTGAACATGTTTGCTTTGATATATATGGTAAATAAATGTTTCTTGTAAAAATGTCACTTCTGATGAAAATGAAGCCTTAAAATAATATTATTGAAAAATTTTTCTGGAATTTTTGTTATCCACAAGAATTTACAAAATTTTGTAGCTTTTATTTATTTTTAGATATCTATATAAAAATTTTATTTTTATCCAACAGCAGTCTCTATTGCGTTAAGACAAAAATATCAAATTACCATTTTTTGTCTTGTTAAGAAGCATGCCTTTCCTGTTAAAATGAAGATCGGATGCAAAAGGAGTAGATTCAAAATAAACTTGAAAAATTAAAGGAAAAAGTAAGTTTAAATTTAAAAGAACATAAAATGAAAAAATAAATGAAATGGAGAATCAGTTGATAATGGTTAACATAACATTTAAAGTAATAATACAATTCAGCGATGAATAATAAAAATAAATGAAATTGACAACAAAGATTGTTCAACTTAACAATTGTTAATGTGAATATGTGGACACAATTTTATTTTATTAATTTTATTTCCGAGTTAGTTTTTTTTTAATGAGGACACATACAGACACACGCAAGTGCGTGCGCACGCACACACATACACACACTGACTGAAACATATGCACACACAGACATGCATGCAGATGCACATAAAATATCTCAATGAAAATTTGAAAATAATTAATGATTTCAATGAAAACAAAGTGGATTTCTGATAAACAAATAAAAATTTTGACAACAAAGAAATTTCATGTTTTGCTTGAAAGCTAAAAATGAAAGAAAAAAAGGGAGAAAAATCACTGATCCCTTGTTATGTTGTACTTTTTCTGTGACAGGAGGTGTAATAGATAAAATAAAACAAACAAATGATATCATTAGGTTTAAAAGATAAGTTTAATAATGAGATACTTCAACAGTTTTGTTGATTCGAATAATTTAAAAAAAAAATCGAACCAGGAAATATCATGATCATTTTTTAACATGAACTGTTTAGTTTATTCATGGGACTCTCAACAAAATGTTAGAAAAATTCTTGTTTGTTTGTGACTGCATTTTGAGTTTTAAAAAATTCTAGAAGTGAAAAAAAAAAGAAAAAAAAGGCAAAATCGAAATATATAATATATATATATATATATATATATATATATGACAAAATAAAAATATGATTATTTATTACAATAAAAATTCAAGTTCATTAAAATTCAAGTTCATATAATGCATTAAAACAAAAATTTAAAAACTCATATAAATTTAAATTATTTTTAAGTCGTCCACTTAGTTTATTGCATATACAACTAAAAAGTGAGAAAAATAGGATTTCAGATTGAGAACAATAAAAAAAGAAAAAAAAAGTAAACAAGTTTTACATTAAATATTACCAACGTTTTTTAAATTTGGGTAAATACTTTTTTATTTCATCACATCTCGACAACCAACACAAAATAACTAAGTCATAAGTCAGAAGTATTTCCGAGTTGTAGATACACAGCATGCACGTGTGTGTATGTATATAAATTATAAATATTATATGAGTGTGTGTATGTATATATGTGTGTGTGTTTTTCAAGTAATGTTGACTCCTGTTTCAGGGGGTATAAAGATGCTATGGCTAGAGCACCCCGAACAGATGTTAACGAAGGAGGAAGGGAGTTATCGAGAAAGCCGCCGATACATCAGCTAATGCTTGTTCTGGGGCCTTTGGCCCAACACTGTTGTATGAGTAATCCTCGTTCAGTGGCCGGCGCGCCTTGTCTCGCGTTGCATGCTGGGAAGCGGCAGCGAGTCCAGATGTTCCAACATGGCGGTCGCCTGTCTGTGGCATGTCGTTGCCTCTGCGTGAAAAATAATACGATCACAACAAAAAAGGAAAGAGAAAAAACAGAGCAACCATTCGATCATACCACTCCAGCCGACTTTGATTTTTCGTTGTTCACTGCTCGTCTGTGGACGGCAGTTTTTTTTTATGAAATGGCCCGTCCTTAGCTAAGTTGTGTACTGTTGTGTGTGAAAAACGTTGTTTGGTGTTACAACAAACAACACAAAACCAAGTGAATTAAGGAGAGGCGCAAGATTCAAGAAAAGAAAGACATTTTTAACAGAGTGAACATCAAAAAAGACTTGGACCCAAAATATTGGGAGACGACAAAGAATTTAAAATAAGGAGAGATCATCTGTAGTAAGGAGGCGTGCAGAACTATTGGGATGCCTTCTACAGCGGACTGGGGTCTAGGCCTTCTTTTTAATAATAATGATAATAATAATAATGATGACATGAAAGGCAACTCCAGCAGCAAGCAGCAGCAGCAATACTACAGCGTTGGGGATCCTTACTAAAAACTCTTGTCTTTGTGTCTCCATCCTCCTCCTCGTGTATTTTCTCTCCACCCCTTCCCTTGTGTTGTTTTGTTGTCGCTGGCCACCTTTTTCTCCCCCAGTTCGAGCAACACAACTACCAACTATCACACCAACCAACAATGGGTAGCAGAACCGTGTGTTTTGTTTGCGGTAATCTAGGGGCTGACTCGGGCCGTGTTTTACATACCAAACCTCGCCTGGACAAGGGACCTTACTTTCCATTCCTGGAGGATCATGAGCCACCTAAAGGAGCAAGACTGGCCGGTGCTGATGGCACTGTGGACTGCTGTCGGGTGTGCCACGCCTTCCTTACCCAGCAGTGGGACACCCATGAAAGAAACAAGACCCCAAGTGTTAAAAGACTCTACTGGTTGAAACGTTCGGACAATGGTCAGTTTACTGGCGCGGAAATGCGACTGCAAGGTGAGTATATTGCTCAAGTGATGGGTCTGCAGTATAACCCTGGTTCGGTCGAATCAGCTTTTAATTCTTCCAGCCCCACAGTGACAAAATCCCGTATGATGTCTATGGCAGAACCATACCCCGCCGCATCAGAGGTTGCTTTGGATTTATCCGTGCACAAAAATAATGGACACAGCTCCAGTGGACGGGACTACCGTATGAATAATGGCGAACAACAACAACAACAACAATCCTCCGGCCACAGTAACAACAGTAACATGTTAACCGCTGATAAATGTCGAACCTCTGCTCCCCCTACTTCTACAACATCGTCTTCTTGCACGTCCAAATATGTGTGCTTCACATGTGGCACTGTCCAGATGTGGATCACCCGCAGGTTCATTTATGCCTGTAGACAACCGTCGAGCGATGAGCCCTATTTTCCTTTCCTCACACGGCTAACAACGAAACCCGGCGCGTCACCCTTATCTGAAAAGGGAATTGCTGTCGTTTGTAACCTCTGTCGTCGGTCTCTCTACCAACAGTGGAAAGAGCAGGATATGGCTAACATCCCAGCCGAAAATCGCACCTATAGTATCAATAAGGACAAATCCTCTGATTTGAAAGAGACTACCAGCAGCCGTAGTACTGAGAGAACTCTGCCAAGTACCCCTAACAAGGAAGTATGCTACTTGTGCGGTCAGTATATGTCTTCGTCCAGGCTCCTTCATACTCTTCCATCCAAAGATAGCCGATCCAATTCTATGCATTTTCCTTTCATTCAAGATTTGCCTCGTCCTGAAGGGGCTCACCCTTTAAACCCAGATGGTACAGTCCTCTCCTGCAGGATCTGTTTTGACCATTTAGCTGCCCAGTGGCATATGTTTGAAACCCAAAATGTTAAACTTAGCCAGAGACATTTCACTCTTGCAATGAGTCATAATAGAGGTACTTATACATATCAAGCCAGTAACACCTCAAATTTTTCTACATCTGATGGTGATGTCAGCCAACCTTTAAACATTCAGATCAACAGTGGTAGTCCAGTCCCTGTGGTACCAACTGGTTCCCAAGGATTACTTGCCATAGCCACGCCGATAAGTTCTTCGTCCACTAACCACAACAATGGAGAAGTTAATATTCGATCGAGTATTTCTTCATCCTCAACCTACAACAATCCGTTTCCATCTTCACTTGATGCTCGAAGAGCATCCATAGACTTGAAACCAAATCTTGCTACCCTGAATAACAGCCTTAATAGCAGCACAATTGTAAACAATACAGCTGCTTCAATTCCTCATCCTTTGCAGCGTGTCAGCAATTTACCCAAAAAAGTTTGCTTTCTGTGTGGTGAATCTTGTCTTGTATCAAATATGCATGTTTTGTGTTCATATCCTGCCAGGCATGATGCCAAAGTCCCCAATGGACAGACCAGTCCATTCTTCCCTTTTCTAGCCAACCGTGATCCTGCCCCTGGAGCAGACACAATGAGTGATGAAGGAACCGTAATGTCATGTCAATTTTGCTATCACATGTTGTTGATTCAATGGAAAGATTACGAGAACTCCAAAACTCCTGGAACTAGTAATCGGTGGCTCAGAAAATATATCATGAAGAATTTTATTTGCTATGTGTGCAGTAGAAGTGCCGAACGTACCAAAGTTTGCACTTTGCAAGTTCAAAAGTTTCCATTTTTGAAAGATCACAAAGTCCCACTTGGTTCATTGGTCATGGATAATGGCGAAAACGTAGTTGTCTGTAAAGGCTGCTCACGTAGTTTGCTCAGGCAATATGCTGAGTTTGAACGCATTGGGTTGCGACTTGAACTACGCAAATATAATTGGATTCAACGACCAGGGGATGAATATTTAGATGATGCAGACAGCCAGGTGAGCTAATCTTCTTCTTGATAATTTCTAATGTTTTGCATGCTGGATACATATTAAAAATAAATAAATAAACAGCTCAATGTCAATATTCATTTGAATTGTGAAAAATATAAAGAAAAACATGAACAAGAGAGGGAATTTTGTGGCTGTACCATTTGTGTTTCGTTAAATTTGCTCTTAAGTAAAAATAATTAGGAAATATGCTTACTCCTAGAGAATAATTGTGCAATCAATAAAAAAAAAAAATAACTTTTTCCTCTTTAATTTTTTTTTCTTAAAATTTGTGCATGTTTTTTTTTTTTTTAATATTTTTTCATAGTTTGCATAAAATATTATTAAAGATTGACAAAATTAGATACTCATAGTATGCGTCAAGGCAAAAACAGTTTGTTCTTCAATATGAATAAAAATCTGCAGATGAATGCGAATGCAGTTAAATTTTATTGGTTGACAAGTCATGTGATTAAAAAAATCTCAGACTTGAGCTGCTTACATCCAACACAATAATTTGGAGAATCTTTCAAAATTCCAATTGTCATTATTTTGTTTATTTATATTCGGTGCATCTCCAGACTTCACCAGGTGATGTATTTTGTGTTAATTACTTCTTCAGCCTATTGCCTATTAATATTTAAATCACAGCTTTTATGGGTAGATCAGGGCCCTTTGCGTAAAGATACCAGTAAAGCCTGGCTCAACTTTGAGCTTTATTGCTATTTAGATTTTTGAAAAGTCTTTCATGCTTCATGCTCACTTATGCATTTGTACAACTATAGCAACCCTCAGAAAATTTGTTGCAGCTGAGTCATATCTTGTGGTTTCTTAAATGATAAGGCATGAAACCTTATTAGGAAACAACTTTCAAATGCACTAAAATTGTTGTATTGTTTTTAAAATGAAGTAACATTAAAATGTAAGTTTCTTTGAATATTTCTTATTTTTACAATAAAAAATGTTAAAATATATTTAGTTTAAAGAAATCTGCTACATTTTTTTCAATTTTTAAAATAATCTGTATAGTGTTTCTTAGAGTAGAAGCTTTCAGTCTCTTTTGATCTTGATTGCTTCTTTGTTTCAGTACTTTTGAGCTTTGGATTAATGCAAATTTATTACAAATATGAACAGAATTAGAGATCAAATCCAGTTATATGATGTACTGACTTTTGTTTAATTAACTAAAATGATGAACTGGAAATTAAGATTTGCCTGTCTATGTAAATTTAAGTTCTAATTCTACTTTTCTCTCTTGCAAAATCTATACATCTCAACTTGAAGATGTAGGTCTGAAAAATAAGTGACATGGACAAATTGTATAAAAGCATTGCTCTTATTGAAATAATTTGGAGTTCATGATGATTTTAATTGCTGGATAAATCTGAAGTTTAATTTTACATAGTTCTAAAAGTTTATCTAATAATATTAAAATAAATTTGATACTGTGATGAATTTAAAAGTACTGCACTTGCTTGACCTCTGCAAGTGGACATGCAAACAGCTTTGTTTTTAATTTTAAAGTCTGCCTCTGTAGCCCTAAAACAATTTTTAAAAATATATTTCTTTAGATAGCTTTGACAAGATTTCTATTTTTTATGATTTAAAATTCACCCAATGATCAAAAGCTGTTTTCTGCATGGCGCCAATTATTTTCTTTAGCAAACATTAATTTAACAATCAAGCAATTATTATTTTTGTTTGCATTTAGTTAATGAATGAATAAGTTGCCACATATCTGTTTGTACATGTGTATATACATGCACAAAAAATTGTCTCCAGCTGCATTTAATATAGAAAGAAATACAAACAACTGTCAGTTTTTGATAAAATTGGGTTGTGACAATTTCTGTGTACAAAAAAAAAAAAAATATTGTCACATGAACTTAAAATAACTTCATTGCTTTTAGAATGTCTTTTCTTGTCTTGTCATAAAATTAATGATCACAATTATTTGTAAGTTTTTTGTGGGCTTTGTGTTTTGAAAGGATATTTAAAAATTATACTATTACAGGGTTTTTACAATTTCAGATATTTTTTTATTTTGGGACAAAAACACTTTTTAAAGAAATTACTAGTAGGAGGGGTTGTTTCTGGTTCAAATATCTATAATAAAAAGTGATATTTAATAAAGCTATTGCTACTAATTTTAAGTCTTTTGATAGTTGATAAATCAGATTTTCATTTTTATTTTAAATATTTTACTTTTTGTTTTTAAGCTTGAATTCATTGAAAATAAACTGAAAATATTGAAAATAACTCCAGTTACACTTTGAAATTTTCATTTTTTTTTAAAGTTACTACACTGCTCTTAATTGCTGAGTTGTTGACAAAGTCATTAATGTTTACTCACTAAGAATATACTTGAAATATATTTTAATGAAAACTTAAATATTTAAATGTGAGTGAAATAATTAAGAAATGTCTGCAATAATCATTATTTTTTTTACATTGAATGATATTTAGAATTAAGTCTTTGCCACAAATAAATTAACTGAAAAAGATCTTAAATTAGAAAATTTGCACCTTTTTATCAGCAAGTGTTGGTTTGTTGAAATGTATTTGATTCCAAATATCAATTGTGTGCCATTGTTTGCACTACTTTCTAGGCAGTGTAGTGACAAGGGAGTGTGTAAGTTCATATGGCAACAAAAATCACTGAACTAGCTTCTCAATCTGAAATAGTTAGGAAGAAGTTATTCATAATGACATTCATCTTTGTGATAACAGAAGAGACTAAAAAGTAAGTTATTAAAAAGAGAAATAAATATAAATGAATTATAGATGAACATAGAAATTTTAAAGGTGGTTTTAATTAGAGTATTTTTCTTGGCATCTTAACAAATATATTGTATTTAAACTTTTGCATTTTATATATATATATATGTGTGTGTGTGTGTGAAAACCCAATTTGGCAAGGATTGTGAAATCTGTTAATGATTTTTGCATATATTGATACTCTTTATTAAAAATTTCATTTATTTATGATAGTTCCTTACAAAGTTACTTTTTTATAAGTTAAAAAGTTAAGAAAAGTAAAAAGATAAATAAAAAATGATTTTCAAACTTGTTTACAACTAAAACTGAAATTTTAATTATTTTTTTCCACAATCTTGAAAAATGCCTGGCAAAACAAAAAAAAAAACAATAAAAATCATAGCACATTGAATAAATTCTAAATTGAATCATGAGTAGACTCTGAACTTCAGTAGAAAGAATGCTTAGGAGTGCATGAATGAAATAATGCATGGGGAATGCAGAGTTCAAGAAATAGAAATAACATAAGTCATTCTAAAGAAATGTTAACCTTTGGCTGCCTTAACCATCTTTTGTGAGTCTATATTTTTAGATATTGATCACAGATAAATTTGATTAATCTATAACTTTGTAAATTTGGCATTGCTTTGTTATTATATATATAATTCTTTATAGTCAAAATCAATTTTAAACAGTATTAAACTGGAATAGATTCATATTTTATATTCCTGGTATTAGATTTGATTATCAAAATAACTGCAATTGCAGTCATAGATTGTCTTTTTCTAGAAACGACATTTTAGTCATTAATTTGATCTTCTATCAGTTGATTTAATTCAATTAAATTTTTCAAAATTAAATTAATACTACATAGTTGTAGAAATTAATTATGCTAAATTGCAATGGCTTTTCTGTAATATTGTTTTTTTTTTAGATGCAGATATTGCAAAATAAAAGTGACATTATTTTGATATAAATCAAATTATCTTCGAACTTGTTTATCCTAAATATATTAAAGTCAGATGAATTTTAAATAATTCTTTGATTCTCATTTTAGTTCCACAATGCAACATGAAAAGATTATTTTCAGCTAAATTGCTAAATAAAATCTGTAGATGCAACCTATTTGTCTAAACATTTAGACATGAAAAAATAAGCATAAATTGAATATAATGATTTTGTAGCTACATAAAATACAAAGTTCTGAGAGATAATTGAGTGACATTGTTTTCTTTGTGGTTATTTTTCATTATTATTTTTTTTTTAATACAAAGTTAAAAAGATATTTCAAATAAATAATCACTCTCTTTAATGTTTATAATTAAAATATACAAAGTACATTTATCCTTTGTGTTATTTAAATTTATGTTTAATCACTCTTTGTCAGAGAGGTATTTTTCCTCACTAATATTAAATATTTTTTGTCCATGCCAAAAGATATGAAGATATTTATGAGTAAGATTAAAAAAATCATTTGCTGACACAAAATGTTTACAAATAATTCACATAAGCTGTTTTGATGTGAAAAGTTCTAATTTAAGGATTTAATATATATATATATATATATATATATATATATATATATATATATTGCATCAATGCAGACAAACTCTTTCTGCAAATAACACCACCATTTAACCACTCTGATGAAAAATACATTTTTTTCCATTAGATTATAAACAAGAATTTTTAGCAGGAATCAGAAGAATGTGTGTCGATTTACATATTGTAAGACTTAGGAAAAGAAAATAATTGCATTTTACCCCTCAGAAAAAATAATAGTTGTACAATTGAACAATGACCAACTGTATATTTTATTTGGCTATTGGTTTTATTCATTTTTCTGACTGTCAACAAATGTACTGATGATAAAGTTAAAGAAAATTAATAGAAAAATCAAGTAGTTAGAAAAAAACATTTTGTCACAAAAATGAAATAAAGTCTAAGTGTTACTTTGCTTTCATTGATCTTGCCATTAAAGATATAATTATCAAGCATTAAGGAATTTTGTAAATTTTCATTGGTATTTCTTGGGCAAAAGTTTGCTTTGTTTAAACAAATCTGAAAAAAAAATAGTTATGTGTTAACAAACTTTTATATCATAAATGTTTTTAGTACAGTTTTGTTTGGATGTACCAAATTGCTATAATCTAGTTACTAAGCAAAAAAAAGAAAAAGAAAGAAATAAAGAAAATAATAATAATCACCTGTAATTTGAGACTTAAGTAAGCTGACTCAATCCTCAGGAAAAAAAAAGGATTGGTCTAAGGTTTAGAATCCTTCAAACAACTTTAACTATTATCTCTGAAATAAAAAAGGACAACTTCAGCAGTAGAGAAAGAAATCACTGGTAGGTTCACTTTATTTATTTGCTTGTAAATAAAAAGGACTTGACTTTTTAAAGCAGAGGATGTAAAGTGGAGAAATAAGAAAGTTAAGGAAAGGATTAAGTTTCTGTAATTATTTCATAGCTACAGCTTTGGTACTGATATTGTGAATATTTGTTTACAAATTACACATTAAAACTTGAATTGTACATGTATGGTGTGCTGGTCTATTTTCTATAAAACAAACCTGAGCAGTAATATCACTATTACACACAAAACTGGGTAAGTAAGTTTTGAGTTAAGGGATCAACTAAAACTGTCAACTAGAGAATTAGAATTGCTGACATATTTTTTGCTATAGAACTGAATTCTGAAAACACTTAACTGCTAGGTTGGTAAAGCTCATTACTTTGATTTGGTTTTGGAGAATGGAAATTGATATTTCCTTTGAGCAACACCTTGAAAAAATCTTTGGTGTTTATTTTCATTGGAAATAATACTTGGATAGCAAAATATCTTTTATTACTTTTTATTTTATTCTGATAATTAGCGCAAATTGAAAACCTGAATATCTCTTTATGAATGAACATTTTCCTGAAATTAGTTTTTCATTTTCTCATAGTGATGTGAGAGGGTTTTATGAATGATTATGCTGAGAAAGGACATTACATTTGCTTGTTTTTAGATTTTGTTTGGTTATTTTAAGTTTCCATCATTTAACTGCTTTGGAGATGTAACTGCTTGTTTAATTTCATGAAATGACAAAAGGGATGTTCTAATTACTAAATATTCATCAGTAGCAAATGAAATAAACAATGCTATATAATAGGAAATTATTCAAATTTAGATTATATACACAGGCAAGACAATAAGATTAATAAATCTCTCTTGCTCATCACCATGACTTGTGTTATAAGGTATTTACCAGGCTTAGTTTAGTCTAAAACAAAACCTAATGGTGAGTGTGGTGGGGAGTGAAGGGTAGGAAGATTGTGAGAAAATGAGTTGTTCCGATTCATCATCAGAAGTCAGGTTGTATGTAGGGAAGGAGGGCTTAAAAAGTAATTCTTAAACTAGAACTGAAAGGAATTTGAGATGAGTTGTGGAAAATGCTCTACACATTGAGCATTAAGATGTTAGTAGAATAATATACATGGCTTGAGATCATTACTATTATTTTATAATGATTTATGTGGGTAGAAGAGTAGGATGACAATCTTCTAAGTAGTGTGAGGTGCTTGGCTGGAAAATTAGCATTCAAAATCTTGGTTTTAGATAGAGCTTGAACCCTGATTACTGGCATTGAATTAATCCTTTTGTAAGTTATAATCTAACTGTTGGCTGATCTAACCTTTGTGCATATTTTTTTTAACTCTCTCTTTTTCTATTTCTGAATTCAATAAAAAATAGAAATGTGTACATTGAGTAACTCTCACATTATGTGTATATAGTAGTTTGTGGAGTAAATAAAACACTCCTGATAACACAAATGAACTAGGCAAGATGCCCTAAAGAACTCAAAGTTCTGATGGTGTGTTCATTAGAGTACCATTAGAGTCATTTGAGACAAATATTATAACCATTAGTAGTAAGTTATAACAATGATGACAAGGAATCAAAATTTATATGGAGTAGGAAAAAATACCTATTTTGCTGTTGCGTACATAAGTGACAAGAAATTAGAACCGTGTTAGTGTAATATTTTTTTTCTCTGCTGTGCATAAAGAAAACAAATCCAAATATTCTTAAATCTGAAAAAATCATTAGCTCAAGTGGTAAAAATAAAACAACAGCAGTTGGAACTGCAGAAATAAAAACAAAAGTTAATTGAAATAATTCAGAAGAAAACAGAATTCTCCAATTTCTTTCACTTCCACTGTGGTAGCAAATGCCATAGCTGAATTTGCATATGATTCAGATTATGGAATTACTTTCTTCTGCTTATTTTAAAAGATATGAGCAAATTTACAGTAAAGAATGCAGCAATTGGAAAATGAGAAAAACAAGACTTTTGTTGAAAGTTGAAATATTAAAAATACTGTAATTTTATACTACTGAAAAAACCAGGAGAAATTTGCTTTGAAGAAATGGTAAGTGTTCTGACTAAAATTTTTAGTGAGAAAAGTTTGTTATTCAATACTTGTTGGAAATGTATAAATCTGACGAAAAAAGAAAACTGATTTTGTCACATATGCTGGAATCATTAACAAGGAGTGTGAAAGATTCAAATTAAACAAGTTGACTCTGGATGTGTTTTTGTTCATGGGTGGAAAAAGATGCAGGAATACATGCTAGAATCCTAACAAAACTGGAACAGAATCAAAAACTAACACTACAAGAGATATTAGACAAATGTCAGAGAATCCTAAATCTGAGACATGATACAGAGAAAATTGAAGAAAAAGAATGTGCATATATACCAACCAAAGAAAAATTAATCCATGTTTCAGATGTGGAAGGTTACATCTTAGAAACAACTGTCCCTTTAAGAATTTAAAGTGCTAGAAGTGTGAAAAAGTAGGACGTAAAAGTCACACTGTAAAACTAAAGTAAAGAAAAGTTCTCACAGAAAAAATTTCGTACACATCATTGAGACAGAAAAAATAATTACAGAAAACCAAAGAAAATTTGTGGATGCGAAGAAAATTAATAATGAGGATGTAAAAAGTAGTGATCTCATAATAATCAACAAAGCCACATGAAAAGCAAATGGAAAATCTATATTAAAAAGAACTTTGAAAATAGCATGTGGCTTTTTAGATGAGATTATTTGTTATTGGTGAAATGATTTGTAGCGTTACATTTCATAACAAGTGTGTAAAAGCTAAGGCTTGCTTGTTAAAAAGTACAACAAACATTCAGATGGAATTATTCAAGTTATGGGAGTTACCTATAAATATTTATGGCAAAAATATAAGTGGGCAAGTGACCAGTCTAAAAAAAAAAACAAAAAAAAAACAATGTGAAAATTTAAAAAAAGAATTGAAAAATGTTTTCTGAATGTTCTGTCAGATGATTTGAGTCAGTGTTTCGTAGCCAAAGCAAAATTTCAAGTGAAAAAGTGTCAATGCTAGTATTTAAACCTAAACGTAGTGTACCATTCACAACTTCAGATCAAGTCAACGAAGAATTAGATAGACTTGAAAAAATGGATGTTATTGAAAAGATTGACAATTCAAAATTGGTAGTGCCAGTACTGTATGTAAAGAAAAATAATTATAAAATTTGTTTGTGCTGATTTTTTTTTTGACTGGTTTAGAAATGTTGAAAATCCCATAACTAACCATTACTAAGATCAGTGGAAATTTTTTGCAAAATGAACTGGTGGAAAATTCTTTTGAAGCTGGATCTTTTTGAGGTGTATTTGCAAATACAAGTTGAAGAAGAATGTAAAGAAAAAAAAGAACGAATATAGTGAAAGAAAAAAAAATTGGAACATATTGGAATCAGATAAAGAAAAAATTTACTGAAGAAAGGACTGCAAGAAAGTAAGAACCTATGCAAGTTCTGTATGATATCTTTGACATATGACACCCTAAGAATTCATTGAAGTATGAGTACCAGAAAAGGAAATTTATGGAATAACTAGTGGGTGACCCAAAAGAAAGAAATACAGTAAATACAGTAAAGTTCAGAAAGAGGAGGGGATGAATACTAAGAAATAAAAGTTCAGAAAGAGGAGGGGAAATAAGAAATAAAATAAAATATTTAAGGAAATAAAAAATCTCAAAAGTGGTGATGTTGTGAAGTAGATAAGACATCCCGGTAACACAAATGAATAAGACAAGATGCCTTAAATAAAATACTCAAAGAGCATCAGTGTCCTGAGAGAGGATTGTTCTTGTAGTGTTATAGCACCGTTTTAGTCAGTCGTGGCATAACATTATTATCTAGCAAGTTATAACATGGTATAAATTTATTTATGCTATTAAATGTCTTAATGTATATGACACACTCTATTTGACCATTGTAGGTATGCTGTGAGCTACCTGATTAGCCTTATATAGGTAATGTTTCCTTTAAAGTTTTATTTATTAGCTATTCTTTTGTTTTTTAAATTTATTTAGTAATTTGTCTCTGCAAGAAGCCCAAAATTTGACACTGAAAATCCTTTACTCTAGCTTACCATTTGTAAACAATCTTCATCATCAAATGCTAATAACTTTGCTAATTCCTAATTCTGCATTTGATATGCATACTATCTTAGAACAGCAAAAATACATTAGGAATAAATTGAGAACAAGTTAAAGACTTGATAAAACTTGGCAGATAGTGTAGCTTTTATAATTTTCAAAATGCAGCATAGAAAGAACTTTTTTTATTCACTCAAAAATCAAATTAAGTGTTTTCAATCTTTTGTGCATGAACATGTAATAAAACAAGCAATAACATTTATACAAGAATTGCACTATTTTATCACTTTGTTTTCCTCTTTTGTTAAAATTCTACTGTCAGTCAGTACAAAAGTGACACTCTGTATTAATTTTAATTTAAGAGATATTTTTCTGTTGTTTCTATTAATTTCCATCAAAGATTAAACATAAGTGAACTAAAGAAGTTAAAATGATATATTTAATTTTGGTTCTCTTGTATTAAAATGCATCTAATTTAAAACACGAATGCATTTTTTAATTTATAAAATGAAGATCGTACAACATTATGTTGTTGATGCTATCTATAGTATTTTTAGATATTCATGTTTTATTAATTTCTTTCTAGACAAGCATAACAACATGTAATTCAGTTTCATGTTTGTGTCAATAATTGATAAATTATAAGTAAAATAATAAAAAACAATAAAATTGTAACAGATTTTTGCAAGAGGAATTTCAAAATAGTTATAGTTAAGTAAAGGTGTGTGTATATATATATATATATATATATATACTAGCAGTATAGCCCGGTGTTGGTCGGGTGTAATGAAAGCCTTAAAACTAATCCCTGGTCCTGGAGCTCAGACTCTTTGGACGTTGGCACAAAAGACTAAAAAGCAATAGTTGTTTCCAGTTAAAGCGAAACCATTGACTGAAAGAAAAATGAATGGATATAAGTCAAATTTTGATTTCCTGGTATTGATATCAAATAAGTTTTTTTTTCATTGTAAACTGAATTTTGAAGGCTAAATAAGTCCTCTGAGTAAATGGTATCATGGCTGAGACTAAGAACTACAATTATACCTACTTAGAGCCAAACCCGAAGCAAAAACTAAAATAAAAGGGCTGAAAAAAATACAGACATACAGGCAGATAAACAGACACACACACAAACATCTTGCCTTTTTTATATATATATATATATATATATATATATTATCGATTTTCTGCACTATTGTAAGAACTGCAACCTTGAAACTTCTGAATATCGTTTCTTATATCTTTGTCTATGAGTGTATCAAATTTGATTAAAATCGAACCACTCCTTCTATAACCCGATTTTTTTTTATTATCGATTTTCGATAGTTATCGGGGGTACCTCGACACAAAACCTTGCTAAGAACACTCGCAGATGCTTATAGTACAACTGTGTAAATTTTCAAGAAAATCGGTTCAGCCGTTTTGGAGTCTATAGGTAACGGACAGACACAGACAAAGTTCCATTTATAAATAAGTTTAGATATATATATATATATATATATAAAGTTATTTTCTTTATGGCACTGTCATGGCCCTCAGGAAGAAAAATAAGACCTGATAGACTGTCATCAATATTCATTTGAAAGTAATTAAATACTTTCCTTGTTTCTTTTAAACATTTACAAGAATAAGCAAATATAACTGGGTTGCATTTTCATATGGCATATACAATAGATGTTTACAGTTACTTCCCTATTTCTTTTACTTTAAAGCTCACTTTTTAATTTTCTTTGAAAGTTATGTTGAAAAATGAGTTTTTGTTGTTTGTACTATGTAATCAACACAGTTTGATCAGAGCTCATTGAATATATTTAACTCTTAGTTTTGAACGGCTGTTTTCATTATTTGTTGGCATTATACATCACATTTTTTTATCTTTCAACTTAAGAAATATGCTTGCTTTTCATGAAATTTTTTTAGCGAAAAGAATATTTGACTTGGATTTCTTAAAATGAAATTCATGCACTTATTTGTTTTTAAATATGGAGCTTGATATTAAATAAGGAATCAACTGTTCATATATTCAAATTAAATCATATATAAAATAAAATACTTGAAAAATTTGCATCCCTTCAAGTATTGTTTTTAAGATATTAAAAGAGGTTTATATATATATATATATATATAAGATATTTTAAAATTTGGTGTATTGTATATACAAATAACATAATTATTTATTATTATTGTGTATGTAAATATAGTTTTATTTTTATTGGTATCAATGAATTTCTTGAATCATTGAAATTCTTACACTGGTATTAAATATCAGTATTTGTTCTATGTCAACTGTTGCTATCACAAAAACCAAAAGGTTGATAAATAATTTTTAAACTTTCATTTAAAACAATGATGTAACTGCTTTCATTTTAAATATTAATTTTATCTTGTCAATCTGCATTATATAATTATTGTAAGGTTTTCAAAAATTGTTGAAGCTAAAACAGTAAACAGAATCATGAAACTTCTTTTGATGGGAAGTCACTTGTGTACAAATCACCCACTATTTACTTCTGATTAAAAACATAATAGGTTTTTAAGGGATAATAAATACCATTTTATATTTACTAAGTTCAGCATAAAGCCATAAGTGTGTTAAATTAGTGAGGATTGAACTAACTGTAGTAGTAATAGTCTGCAAAACTAGCTTGTAACCATTACTCCATGGGGAGCTGACCAATAAACTTTTTTTTATATAAAATGTTTTATACAAATTTTGCAAAGAAAACTGAAAAGTAAAAATGATTATTTAGGATGTAAAGCCAAGTAACACTTTTTTTTTTTTTAAAGATATTTGAATGTAGGATTTTTGTCTTTAAACTAAGAAGCTTTTAATAAGACTATATCATAAAAAGTGGAGTTATGATACTGAATTAGATAAACAAAAGCCAGTTGTTAACCTGTTAATTGTGGTGGGAGCAGCTCAGTTGTTATTTTCTAAATGTGGTGTTACTTTAACAAATGCAAATTTTTGTCATTCGTATTATTTGACAAATGGAATATATGTCATTCACAGTTGAGCCATAGATTGCAATGACTGAAATTCCAGCTATCCCATCATCTCTCCTGCAATTAATGGGTTAATTGTATTTCAGTTGTCATCAGAAACAGTTTCTTTAATTGTTCCATAAATAATTTCTCATCTCATTTTTACAGCTGTATAGTTTGTAAATATTTTTACATTGTTGATTTTAATTTTTGGATTTGATAGCCCCCCCCCCCCCAAAAAAAAAAAGATTTTCATTATACCAACATTTTATAATTTTTTCTTTCTTGCTTGTAATAAATCATTTGAATCAGTCCCTTGTGGAAGTGGATTTTGATGTATTATTTACACAAATTTAGTTGCTTGCTTATCTGCTTGAATGGCAATGAAACTTGAGACAATGAAAAAGTATTGCCTTTTTGTTGCTTTCTTTTTATTATTTATTTAAAGAATTACATTTATTTTGATTAAGAATAGCAATAGTTTAGTACATCTTTTTTTTTTATATATTGATTTTGAATGTAACATTTACTTTTTTTTTTTTTTTTTTTAATATAAATCAAACTTTAAATCCAAGTTTGAAACTTTAAAAGGATCCACTTTAAAAGGATTAGTATTTACATTTAGTAGTTTGATAACTTATATTAAATTTCATGCTGGTTTAATTTTAAAGTGTTGATACATAAATTAGTACTTCTATTATTTATATAATAGCAAATATATTTGGGTATAGTTCTGCTTGATACAACATTTAAGCCATTTTTACTAACCTGATCTATATTGGACATGGATTACAATGATACATGAATACATAGATTTTAAAACAGTCTTACATTATTCAGGGTGTTGTATAATATTCTTTCTTTCTGTTGTTTTTTACTAAAATAGCAAGGAGACATTTGATTTCAGTAATTAATCCGATAAAAATGGCAGACAGTTTTCTCTGTTTTAAAGTCTTAAAATTTTATAAAATAAGGCATTAGTATATTTTTATTACCTAAGTTTATAATGTAAATTGTACTATTTATATACATCCACAACAGTGTCTTTTTTGTATATATATATATATATATATATATATATATATAGTGTGTGTGGTGGGGGATAGATGCTGAAAAGTTTTCTGCTTGATTCACTTTCCAAAATCACTATTCTGGTGTTTGGCCACTTTATACTGGTTTTGGTAAGTAGGTTGAAGTGAGAACTTTTCAGCAGACCTTATTTATTTGTACTAGCTATCTTTTTTCAGTCCACTAAAGGACTCAGGCATTCTCCAAATCTATCAGAAATGGGAAGTAATGGGCCTTATCCTGCAACACTGGCCTATGAAGTATTGGCAGGGGTCTGAATTCATTTATCCTTAATCTAGACTGACTGCCCTCTCAAGACTAAAGAGCCCAATCTGCCATGTTATTTAACCCTCCTCTCTCTCTCTCTCTCTCTCTCTCTATATATATATATATATATATATATATATATATATATATATATCCCTTCAACATTTTTGACAGTTTTATTTCCATTTATAGAAACTGTCATTTGAACATTTTATTACTTGTGACAATAGGGATTTGGATAAGAATGAATTGTTTTCTCAGTAGCCTTGTAAGAGGTAACAAAACCTACTAAGGATTGTTGAAAACTAATATTCTCATGTAGTTCTTGATGAACTGATCTTGAAATAAAATCCGATTTAAATTCAAATAAATGATCTGTTGACATGCTTGAGAAAAATAGGAACAAAATTAAAAATATTCTATTTGGCTTTTTTGTGAGTGTTAAAAGGATAGACTGGTTGTAATAATTTTGAAAAGTAGGTAGTTAAGAATACAAATCCTAAGAAATGCTGATAGGAATATAAGATTGGTTATAAAGGACTAATTTTATTCAAAGAAATTTTATTTTCACGGGAATTATTAGCACATATAACAATAAAATGAAAAATTATTTTGATATTTCTTTATCCCATTCATTTAGAGTTGAAAAAAACATAAACAAGAAATGATGTGGTAGCATTATCTTATTTGCAAAGTGACTTAAGAAAATTTCTTTTGTAAGGTGAAGAATTATTTTCAGTATTGTTTAAGAACTAAAATATTTTGACAAAAATATTAAAAGGTAAAGGGATTTTCATTTTCACTTGTAAAAAGCTATAGTTGCAGATCAAATTGAATGATTATTATTTATGATTAATGGTTTTGGTTCCTGAAATTTCAATTAGTTCATCTAATTTCTTTTCATTGGATGTTAATGAATCATTTGAATCATTAATTTAATGAAGTCTGATATGGTCAAGAAGATATGAGGATGGATCAATGTCGACCAGCATGCTATAGTTAGCTGAATTCTGATATGAAATTTGTGCTGCATAAATTTCAATGTATTTGATTGATATTCATCACTATTGATAAGAAAGATTATACTGAAAAATATTTGTTGTATGAAATAAATGTTTTTGTTTTTTCCCATTATTTGGAAATGAATAATGTATCTACACAGATCCTCGTAAATTTTCTGCTGGAGATTTTAAATTCCAGTAAGTTAAAAATAGCCATGTGCTTGAGGGATATTGAGTATTATGGCTACAAGATATTGACCAACTGCAATAAAACATTTTTCAAATAAATATGAAAAAGCATATATATCTATTTGACTTGAGTAAAATTATTATAGTTTTCTGTTTTAACAAATGGATCATGTCAACTGTAGAATCATTGCTGCTCCTTAATATTTTTGCTAATGATTTGTACATTACATTTAAATGTTAATTTGCCTAAATTGATGACTGACTTTTTAATGAAAGACAACTGTTTAAAATGCAGCTGTATGTCACTTAAGAATTTGGCACTATACTACTTTGTTTTTTCTTTTAATCATTAGATTTAAGTTTATTAAAAAATCATTTTTTGAAATGAATGTTTTTTTTTGAATGCATAAGAAAATAATTGTTATAATAGGCTTTGATATTCAGACCAGCATGCTTATCTTAGTTGTTGTTTTCACGATGGTCAAAATGATGTTAGCACAACAACCAAGATGAGTATGCTGGTCTGAATAGCAAAGCCTGTGATAATGATAATTCCTTATCATTCCAACAAAAATGATTGCTATGTAAACTTTATTGCTGTCATTGAGCAAAAGTATATAATTTTAAAAATTTCATTTACATGTGTTTTGCATAGCCTATTTACCTTGATTGTGTTTTAACTGCCATAGAGTGTTGTCATTAATTATAACTAACCTGGAGAGATGTTCATATTTTGTCAGTTTAAAACAAATATCTTAAACACAAGTAACTGCTATTAAGTTTTCACTTGTATGGTCATTTTTTTATAAGTTCCTTACTACATTTTTTATGCCTTTTTCATAATTTATATTGTCTTGTCAAATAATTTTACAAAGTCATTGATTCATTACAGTTGATTGTTTAAACAATCTACCTGTAAATATAACAAACACTAATAAAATAGACACCTTAAATGTGTGTTCTAAAGGGTAAATAGAGGTGGCATGAGAGGATAACAAACTGGTTTATTTACAATACATCTATAGGTGGGGCATATCACTACCAGTTTTTCTTTTTTGTACCAAATAAGTTTTTTTAACTACTCACAGTATAGCAGACTAACTTTTCTTTGACATTTTCTTTTTCATTTTGAAAAATAATGTCATGAAAAACAAAGATTCAGAAGATTATTTTACTAATGTTTACAAAATGAAAGCTGTAATTAGAAAACAATCTTGGGAAGAGATTGCATTTTGCTATTGGATTGAATTACTTTCAGAATATCCTCAATATTCAGTTTTCCTACTTGTAAAATCTGTAGCTCATGGCTGCTATAATTACTGCTCCTTAGGGATTTTGTAACAAATCTGTGTTACTAAGCTTCCAAAATGAATAGTTCAGACATTAAGGCATAGAATAAGATTCTAAGCATTTCATATCCGCTAATCATTGGTCAGTAGCTTGAAAAACGCATGGATTACTGGATTTGTTGAAACTTATAAACATAAATATGAGAAAGGATCTGCTCTTGGGCTAAAACTTGAATTAGTCACATTAATAATAGAGCAAGAGATATATATATAATAGAATTCATGATATGCCATATTTTTATTTTGAACATTTTCTATTTTAGATTTTATTCAAATGTTTTCACACTTTATAGAACTGCTTATAGATATTAGAATTTCAGAAAACTCTGTTAGTCTCTAATTGTTTCATGAACATTTCTTTAGATTAAGGGAAATATTGATATATTGTAACAATATACCACTTTTTCTCATTAATTCTAATAAATAATTTAAATGTTTATTAGACAAAATAGTTTTATTTTTTTATTTTCATAGCAGAAAGATATCCATTATTAAAACCTTTTTTGGGGTTTTAAAAAAAGTAGCGATTAACTAAATTATTGTTACTTTGGTTTTTTTCTTAAAGTTTGAGCCACTGTGAATTGGCAAAATTTTAATGCTTAATGAACCCATCCTTACAAATGTAGTTAGTGCAAAATTTTCTCTGAAACTATAAAGTAGATAATTGTAAAACTTCCTTCATAACAATTAGATGAGCCAGATTATTTCAAAGTATCTCAAGAGATTATTTCTAGAATTATTTTTTTCATTTTTGTTATAATTCTTAATTGGTCATTTTTGCAAAACAAATAATGTTTCTTAACTTGAGTAGTCAAGTAGGAACTAATTTTTAAAACAAATTACATGAAATCTTGGATATCTTTTTGTTGCATCAATATTTAATACTTTTTTTTTTTTTTTTAAGTGACAGTTTTTAAATTCTGATAACTTTGTCATAATGAAAGCAAAATCCTAATATTGGCTTTGCCAAGAAATGTGAATTGAGCATTGTATTAATTTTTATTATCATTATTAAGATTTAATTTCTGTTTTAATTTTCTATAATTTTTATCAACTTAATGATGCTACAAACGTTCAGTGGATCAAGTTTAGAGAATAACTAATTCAAATTTTGACCCTTCTCTCTCTAAGAAGTGCCTTATGATAAATCTCCTCAAAGTATCTGATTTGCACTTTTTTCTCATTTCATGGGAAACATGTTTTGCATTTAAAAGAATAAATTCTGTTTGAATATATTTCTTAACAATTTTTGATTGATATCTAGATTTTTTGTGCAAAGTAAAATTTAGCATCTAATGAACATTTGAATTAACTATAAATGACTTGCATGGTACAAAATGTTTTCAAGTGTTTTAGGTCAAAAATTAAAAAAAAAAATAGCAACTTCATGCAGTATCATATACATACTTATACCTACTCTTGTACTTACTTTAAAAATCTTTTAATATAAATAATACAGAACTATTTGTATATTAAATTAAGAAAATGATTTCATTAAATATAATATCTATAATTGTGACTCTGAGATAATTGGATAATACTTTGTTAAAATAATTGTCATGCTGATCTTATTTGGGATTATGCTTTTTTTTCTCTTAATATTTATCATCCTATAGTCCTTAAGGCTCATGGGAATAATAATAATGATTTTCTAGAAGATATCTATTGCTTTTTGAGAATTATGATTAGCTATTGCCTCTGTCTATTGTTAAGTTTGTTCACTTTTCTTTTCTTAAATCTGAAAATAAAAATACACATTTTTTTTTCCTTTTTGCAGTGAATAATTATGATAATTATAACATTAGGAGTTAAAATATGAGTCAGCAAAGATATTTGCTTAAGCTGGAGTCTGGCTATATTGTTTACATTGAGTAGAGAAAGTTTGTACATTTTAGATTCTTAATATTTTTTAGTTGCAAAAGAATTAAACATTTCAATAAAAATTTAAGCTTTAAACAAGAAAATACTGAATAAAATTGTTTTCATTTTTGCTAAGAAAACTGGTAGTCATGATTCATATTTGCAGAAGTATATATATTTATTTTCTATTTTTTATTACTGGTAAATTGTTAATAGTCACTGAAACTTGATCCATTGTATTTCCTTTTATATTACAAAAAATAAAACAGCTTTTTTAAGAGAATTATGTTTGACTCAAATTTTATTTTTACTTAATTTTTTTGATATTTTTAGATTATTTTCATTGGGGTGGTGGGGGGTTTAAAAGTTAATAATCCAACCAAGAAGCCCTTCTAAAAATTTAAATATTTTGGTTATTTGGACAAATTTTTAGGAAGTGAGTTAGACTAAAAAGTTTTCAGCACCTTCTCTAAGAAATAGCTTTTATGGAAAGATTAAAAAATATATACAATTAATTTTTTAAATAGGCAAATATCAAGTATATATATATATATATATATATATATATATATATATATTTGCAAAAAAAATTTCTTAAGTGTACTCTATTAAAAAATATTGAAAAAAGAAAAATTACACTATGGAAAGAATAAAACACTCTTAGAGCACAAAAAATAGAAGATTAAGTAAGATTAAACATTTTGATACTGGAGAAAATGTAGCAAAAAATTCTCCAAATGTAACCAAAATATATTGCATTTAAAGAAATATTAATTAGAAATTAAAATTAAATATATAAAGATATTTACTAAGCTTAACAATCACAAAGTCACATATCCTGTGAGACTGAACTCAACACTTGAGCTGATACCAAAAAGAATAATGAAGAATTCTTTCAATTTTCAACAACATAATTTATATATTATGGTTAAGGGTATTTACTAAGTTTAGCTTCGCCTGATACAAGGCTTCAATAACAAGGGGCAGCCAGTGAGCAACAAACTTACTAGCAATGATCTTGCTAACTATTGCTCTATAACATAACATAATAGTTCAGAATTTATCAAATTAGAAAAATGTATCTTAAAATGGATTTATCATTTGTTTTTATAACAGTATTAGAATGTAATAGGAGAACAATGCAAAATAATTATATAAGCAAACAATTATTGCTTGATGAATTTAAAAGTAATATTAGATGAAATTATTTCAATATATTGATTTGTATCACATTAAAAAATATATTTTCTCTACTTTATGCATGTAAACACTCATTTGGTAAATTAGACATGCAGGCTGCACTGGTCTTGAGTACATCTCAGATAGAGGCTCTAGTTGTCTCTAATTAGAAAATATTCACTCGCTCATCATCTCTTGCAAACCCAACGCCACTGCCATCTCCTCTGCTCATCAACATTAGGTCTTCTTCCACTCTACTTGGCAGTCCATATCCAAAGTGACCTCTCATTCTCCCTCTCTTCAATGGTCTTCTATAATCAATGTTTCCAAATTTGTTCCCTCTAAGCTTTATTAGTTTCAATTAAATTTCTGATTTATATGTGTATATGCAGGGTAAAATGGATAAATTGTAGTCTGACTTATGAAAAAATGAAATTAACACTGACATCTCATTTTAACATATATTTACCAAAATTACACAAAAATATCTTTAAATACTAAAGAGTAAATTTATTCAATAAAATCACCATAGTCTTTGCCTTCAGTTCATCTTTGGTGTTACAAGGAGTTTTGTTGGTCTCTTGCTCAACAGCACTCCACACACAATAATCAAGGGGTTGCAGTCTAGGAAATTAGATGACAAGATGTAAGGGGTGATGTGGTTGCAGGAATTGCTTGACAGCTATGACTGGATTCTTTTGCTTGTGTGGCATGGTGCAGAGTCCTGTTGCCAGACATAGGGTATTCCAGTGCCATCCTTTTGACCCATGGCAGTACAACCTCCTCAAGCACTTAATGTAGGCTTCTGTGTTGAGTCTGAGGCTCTCACTAACAAATTTGGAAGTTATTTCCTTATTAGAGTGAGATTTCTGAGCTACTGTACTATCGTAATCTCCATTATACTCCTTTCAACTTTTTCTGAATCCTCTGCACTGTCCTCAGATTGACACTCAAACACTCTGAAATGTTTGTATTGAAACTTCCAATGTGAATGCCAAACAGCATAGCATACTGTTTCCAAGTTTCTGGCAGAAGGAATTGTTTCATGGGGCTCTTTTGCCACAGACAGTGGCCAACTGACCCTACTATACTGTGCAGTCAACAAAATAAAAATAAACAAATGGAATGTTAAAATGGCAAAATTAAAAATATAAAATGATGACAATTTACACATTGTACCCTGTGTATCCACCTACACACACACATGCTGATGCTTTTTGTTTCTGTGCTGTTTGAATTGTATTATTTTCTGAATTGTGATTTTTTTTTTTTTTTTTTTACCAATGGAAAATTTTTCCTATGAAATTGATGTACTTAACATTTATGGGCAGTTTTAAAAATCATGTAAATGCTATATGAAAGTAAGCATAAATACAAAAACAATTTTATAGGATTTTCTAATAAACATCTGTGTCAGTAGTTTGGGATATTAAAATCTTCAAATTGAAAAATTAAATTTATTTGAATATTAATAAATTCAAAATTTAATGAAAATTTGGAGTAATATTTATGGCTAGACTTTCTTAATGTTCGACTGGAAATTCTTCAGTAATTTAAAATTAATCAAATGAAATTGCCACCAATTATTATAGAAAATATTACAAAACAAATTCATTTATTCAGAAAAAAATGTTTATAAAAACAATGGTTGAAGAAGTTAAAGGCATTTCTTGAAAAATATTCTTAGCAATTTTTATTGAGGATTGTTTTGGCTCATTTGCAGAAGACATTGACCCCAAGATACAAGATGTTGTTTTTTCAGTTTTTTTTCTTTTGCATCAGTCTATTTGTAAACTGCGTCTAGAGATTATATGCAAGTTATGAATTGGTATAAAGAGTTGTGTCTTTAATGTTAAAAATCCTATTATGATGATTCTACTCAATATTGTTAACTTAGATATATAGTGATAGAGAAAACTACTGTTTTTAGTTGGAAAAAAAATGACTAAGTTAACAAAACAGACTGATTTTACTGTCAGTAGTTTATTTGCAACTATTTATTTTGATACTTTTACATTATTTTACCTTGTAAAACTAATGTAAAAAATAATATGAAAAGATTTTTTGAACAAATTCATTAATTTCTTAAAGGAAAAACATAAAAAAACATTTTATTTTAAAAATAAAAGATATATTAACAAAAAATAATAAGAACCTCCTAAAATTTATTGCACAAATGCTCTTTTCTTTTCAATAACTCTTAGCAGCCTATTGTCAACATCTGATGTTAGATTTGCAATTTTAGCTGCTTGTAAGTTGTTTGCAGCAACTTTAACTGCCTCTCAGAGGTCACGTTTGCTGTTGAATTGCCTTCCATTAGAATAAATATCTCTCTTGAGGATGCTCCACAGGTTCTCAATGGGATTCAAGTCACAGCTATTAAAAGGCCAGTCCATAAGAGAGTCTTCAATAAATCCCTTTTCTTTCAACCAGGATTTAGTAAACTTTGATGCATGACTTGGTGAGTTGTCTTGCATAAAGATCATAGATCTATGCTTGGCTAAAAACTGGTTATCAAGCCATTCAAAGAAATATTGCTTTAGAAAATTACAGTAACTTTGGGAATTTATTTTAACCCTGTCTTTCACTTTAAATGAACCCACAATCTCATTACCAATAATCTCAGCCCATATCATGATCCCACCGCTGCCTTGTTGGCATTTAAAACATTTTCTTGAATTATGTTGCTTGCAAACCCATCCTCGAGCCCATCCATTGGGCCCATCGAGAGTGATCCTTGATTTGTTTGTAAAGAGCACTTTACTGAAATCAGTTTTCATATATTTTTTTGGCCACTGCAATCTTCTTTCCTTATGTTTTTTTGTTAAAATGGGTTTTTTTATTTGATTTTTTTACATCAGCAAACTTCCTTAATGCTTTACACTATGTTTCCCTTGACACCATAGGAGCTCCAGTGGCCTCCAATATGAACGCACTTGACGCATTTGGGTTTTTTTATTAATTCTCTTCAGATATGGGATAGATTTTGCTTTGTTAAATTCCTGAATTCAGCCTGAGACTTGTTTGAATTCCCTTGGTTGAATTCCCATTTGACATATTTTTTTGATTGTTTGATGATCTCTTTTCAAATCCTTAGAAATTTGAAGCAAAGACTTTCCTTTGCTAATTTCTTTGATTATATAGTTCTTTTCATTTATTGATAGTTCTGTTTTACGAGCCATAATACTAAATTCTAGTTTTTGCAAATAATCTCTTGACACTGTAAACTGCTATAATTACTGAAAAAATACTAAATATCAATCTGAAATTGAAAATTGGGACTTAATTTCTTTCATGCTTACTCGCTATACATAATAGTACAAATTATTTCATTGGATAACACACATCTATGAATTTTACATAAAATATTTGACAATACCTCTTTTGCATATAATGTCTAGATGCAGTTTATACTTGTAAAAAGCAATACAAATAACAATGTTTTATTTTGTTCCCATATTGATTCCTTGCATTCATGTTGTCATGTCTTCCTCATGCTTCATTATAAATGCCTTTTTATTCTGATTAGCCTTGCTTTCTAGCCTTGACCTTTGAGTGATCAAAGAACTCAAAATCACCCCCATCATTTTTTTGGTCTTCATCTTTTGATAAATTTAATTATTTACACAATGTCATTTGTGTGTACAACATTATTGCTTAAAATAGGGAAATAACAATGATGCTACTACAACATGCTTCATTGATTCCTTAGATTGTCTAAGCAACAATAATCAGCTGTGAGGCTCTAACACATAGTTAAACTAACAAGATAATGCAAATAGTTACCATTGGCTCTAGTTCTTTCAAATGAATTGTATTTCATTATTATGCTTGTTGTGTAGTAATTCATTTTATTGATTTTTTTTTTTAATATCACTGGATGAAAAATGAAAGGTGTCGCACATACATACACACAGACTCACAGTGCGATGGGTAAATTGTTGCCATTTCATATTTTTAATTTCATGTATGTGTATTATTTGTTTTTGATTTTATCGACTACACAGTAGAGTAGGGTCATTTAGGCATCGTCTGAGAAACAGCACCACAATGCAATTTACTCTGCCAGAAATGATGTGCTGGGCTGCTTGGTATTCGCACTGAAAGCTCCAATACAAACATTTCAGAGTGTTTTGTTGTCAATCTGAGGACAGTGCAGAGGATTTGGAAAAGGTTGGAGGAATTTAATAGTGATTATCAAGGTACAGCAGCTTGGAAAACTCACTCTGATCTTTTCTGATTGGAAAGGAACTGGATTTGTTGGTGAGGGCCTCAGACTCAACACAGACCTAAATCAAGTGCCTTGGGGAGGTAGTACTGCCCTGGGTCAAGAGGATGGCTGCTTGAGTACCCTATGTATGGCAACAGGACTCTTCACCATAGCACACAAGCAGGAGAACCCAATCATGGCTATTAGACAATTTTTGTAACATCCGTCCACCTAACTCTTCAGACTGCAACCCCCTTGATTATTATGTGTGGGGGTGCATTTGAGTGAGAGACCAACAAAATTCCTTGTACCATGAAAGATGAACTAAAGACAAGGCTTATGTCAACATTCATCAACTTAAACAAGGAGACCACCTAGAAGAATTGCAGGAGATTCTGAATTTATCTGAGGCCGTGGTTGAAGCCAATGGCAATTTTATTGAATAAATTTACTCTTTAGTATTTAAAGATATTTGTGTGTAAGTTTGGTAAATATATCTGTTAAGATCAGATGTCAGTGTTATTTTCAAGTTTGTGTAATTTAGAAATGACAATTTATCAACCAATACACACACTGAAACATTTTGTCTAAAAAAATTTTAAATGAAAAAAATAAATTGTACTTTCATGTTTTTATTTGAAGTTTTGTTCCTACTTTACATTGATTCTTTGGGGGTTAATTTTTTTCTCCTCACTCCGTTTTTGTCCTAATGTTTTAACCATTGAGCCATATGGTTTTCCTTTGGAATATGTTATCTGAAATGTGATAAAAATACCTTTCTGTCTTTTTATAGGAATTATTTCATAAGATTGAATTGTATTAAAAGTAACAAAACAAAACTGAATATCAGTTTAATAATGATTATATGAAATGAGGATTTTGAAAGTTAGCGTCAGACTAATTTGTGTTGTGTTAATTTCTCAATTGACTAATTTTTTAAATTTTTTATGATCAATATTTAGAGAAATCAGAAGAAAATGATAATGAAAATAATCCCTTGGAATTCAGAGCTTTTAAAATACTTGTGCTAGCTTCCCTTTTATGAGTAAGTGGATTAGTGTTTGAGATTTGTTTAGGATTTCCAAATTACACTTCACAGCTTGTCATATATTAATATAAATTTGTAAAATTTTAGTCAGTGTGTTATATTTTTTTTTTAACTTTCATCAGGATGTTATACATTTTTATGTTTTTAAGAGAAGATTTTGAACTCATATGAAAGAAATGTTTTTTCTTAATTGGACAGTTTTTAAAATGAACAAATGAAAGCTTCAAGCATTATCTTCATAGTTTTAAAACTGAAATGTCCTTGACCTGACCAAGAAGGGTTAAAAAAATAACCTCAAATTGGTCAGATTTTGAAACATGTATCAAGCTGAGGACCTTTCAGCATTCCCTCCATAGTTATGAGTTGTAAAATACATCTATGGTGTATGATGTTAAAAATGTTTGACTTATTTTTTTTTATATTCCCTTAATGAAAAATAAAAATTGGTTGTATAAAAATGTTTACACGTTCATATTTTTTTTTGAACAGATACAAAAGTGTTTCTAATACATGGATCACTCATAGTTAACTAATACAAACTATGTTTGTTTTAAATAACTTGAAAATAATATTGTTCATTTTGATTTTAAGTCTCGAATAACTATACTCTTTTCATGACATGACATTTAACAATATGGTATCAATTAAATAATGAGTGTTTTGCTTTTTCTATGTGCCCTTATCATTTAATAAATTTATGGGTATTCTATACATTACTCACTTTAAGAAAAAAATAAGCAAGATTTGAGCCATAAATTACTGTTTTAAAACTTATTGGTAAGATATTTTTTTTCTTTCAAGTTTTTTCTAGAAAGAAATTTGAGCAATGCATAAAGCATAATACATGCCATTTTATTGAAATCATTCCAGGTACACATTGATTGTTCTCAATATTGTAAATTATCTAATTGAATTACTTCTCATCTTGGTCCATTGATTCAACTTTAGTTATAATGTGAATGTTGTATTTATTATTTTTGTTCATTTTAAGTATAAGAATATATAATTTGAATTCACATGATGGCTTGATTGCAAGTTTTTTGTTTTTTTTGTTTGTTTTTTTTTTTTTTGCTTGATAAATTAAACTGCTTTGAATTGTTCTCTTCAAAACCTAACACTAATGGCACATTTTGCTTATAACACTATTTTTATGCATTATAAAATGGTTATTTTATTCATGGATAAAACAAGTTTGCTTTATAGATTGCCAATAATTTCTTGTTTTTACTTTGTTTTTCAACTCTCATCATCTTTCAGTTCACAATGAAATCTTTGCATGAACTAACAAACAACTTTCAAATTTCACTCTTTTTTTAATGATGCAATTTTTAAAAAAAGAATGACAATAAAATTTATTATGATTCAAACTGTTAAATGTAAATGAGCATTGTAAACTATTGACAAACTTTTTCAAACTATCTTCAGCAAATTTAGATGCATTCAGAGAAGAAACATTTTTTATGTAGATTGTGACACTACAATAAAAATATTTCTATTTCATTTTAAAAAAAAATTGTTAAACACTGACATGTATACTTTATATAGAAATGTAGACTTGGAATAAAAAGTCTAAAAATTATTCTAATGTTTTTTTTTTTATTTAACTGAGCTTTTGAAATGCTTTAGTGATATAGCCTTATTCCCCAAATGCATAAATATTTATCTTAAAAAAAAAATCATTTATATATTTCTAATATCAAAGTAATAAATTTCTGTCTAAAAGTTTACAAATAATGATAAACAGGGCCTTTTGCTTTTGTAGTAAAAACATTGTTTGCTAAATAAATTAATGTTTATAATTTATTAGCATTGATTTCCTCAAAAAATTGAAGATTAGTTTGTTTAAACTATCCTTTTTTTTTTAAATGTTAACATTAAATGTTTTCTTTGCTGTAGAAATCTTCATTTAAATCAGTTTTATTTGAAAGATTAAGGAAGGGTAAGAATTGTTGTTATTACCGTGTCAAGATTTGCTTCAAGTAATGACAAATGTTCTGAAAAAAAAGGGAAAAAAATAATCTGTAGGCTTTGCTTTTAGTGACCATCTTGGTGAAAAATAATGTTTTGAGATTTCAGTTTGAACATAGAGATTTGTCATGATATGGAATGTTGTACTTTTCACAGTTAATAAAAAAAATATAACTAATTTATTTAATGTAATGGAAATTTGAAACTTTACAATCTATGTAATATAATTCAATTACTTTTGCATTAGTTTGTAACCCTTGGGAAATCTTTTTCTAGTTTCTTTTTTAATGATTGAAACTCATTCACAGAAAAGCAATGTTTAATTTTTATGTAGTAAGTAAACATGCTTAAACAAATTAAAATATTTCTCTCTTTGCTTTGGTTTATGATTTATAAAATAGGGTTGTTGAATTCTTTTGTCTAACTACAGTTTGCCACGTGAGTTCAACTGCTTATTGTGTGTGTGTTTGCATGTATGTGCCTGTGTGTACACATTAGTCAGGTCTCATTTTTCCCCATTCATTATGTTTGTCCCATCCTCTTATCAATCTCTGGCTGTGAGTAACATTTTTATCTTTTTCCTCATCCCATCCAGTCATTCCTTGCTTTAACCCTCATCATGGCTGTTGGTTGCCTGGCTGGTCAGTCAGTTGGGCAGCCATGTACAAGCAGCTGATGTCATCCATTTTGTAGTACTGTATTTGTGGAAATGGCCTGTCCCCTTCCCTGTCTTCCCTTTCCTGCCCCTCCTGGCTGGCACAGGTGTTGGTTGCCCGCTATCTGCTGCTTAGCTTCTTTTGTTGTCTGCCTTCTTGTACATCTTGAAGGCTTTTAAATGCAGAAAACTGCTGCTGCTGATACTGGCTCGATATTAGTGGCAATGGAGTAAGAAGAATGAGACCACGATGATGATGATGGGAAGGAAGGAAGGAGGTTGGTAGAGACAGGAAGGTTAGGGAAGTGATGGGAGCTATGGACAAGCACCCTCCTTCATCCTCATCGCCATCATCCTCATCTCTCTCTCTCTCTCTCTCTCTCTGCTGCTGCTGGATGAGTAAGGAACACTTGAGTTTTCCTTTCCTTCCCTCACCTCACCTCACCCAGTTTTCCCTTGTTCAACTTATGGGTTTTTATTTTTACTCAAATGATTATTCCTGAATCTTACATACATTGACAACAATAATTTTGGTAGGAGGCTTAGTCACAGATTATGCTTTACTATAAGAGTTTTGGTGTATATTTGTGTAATGTTGATTGTATAGTAGTAACAGACTAGATTGTATTATTATTAATTATTATTGGAGGATTGGTCATTATTCAGAGATTCATTTGACTGACTTGACTCACTGGGTTGTTGATGTCTTCAACATCCACACTGCTTTAAGGCTCATTATAAAAATACTGGTCAACAAAGTATTCCAATATTTACTCTATGTATAAATATAAAAAATTTTAAAAAATGACAACTTATCATGAATGCAATCTGTGTTAGCATTTTAAAATGATTAATAAATTTTCACTTCTGTCTTCTTTAGCTTAGATATACTTTTGGTTTTAGAATTTTTTTTATTAAACATTTAAAAGTATATGTACAATATTATTTGATAATTTGCATTTTGACAATTTTTTTTTCTATTTGGTCTTTATATCAATTTTAAAAGTTTTGCAATATCTACATTGATGTTAAAAATTAGTCATTGTTTGTGCTTATTGTAGACTTTCATTAGGATTGGTTTATTTAAACTGTAACCAGAAAAAAATTTCACTATGCAATGCAAGTTTTTATGTCATTATCTGATGTTAAACAGAAGCAATTTAATGATAGAAAACATCCATTCTTTATTAAAGAATGCTAGTCATTTTTCTGGCTTCTGATTTAAATCTAATTTTTGTGCTATGATTGATTGTTTCAAGTATTTTATTTATTTATTCTGTTATCCTGTTGTGTGTGTTTGTAAGTCTTAACATTATGTGCGTGTGCATGTGTATGTCTCATTTGAGCATGCACGTGTGGGCATATTCTGTGTCTCTTCTCTAGCACTCCTGATTAGCAATATCTTCTTTCTTTTAGTCTGTTCTATTGGTTTGTATAGTGGAAGTGGCTGATGGTAGTAAAGAGAGGTTAGCTGACAAATTTGTTGTGAATATGCAGAAAGAGAGCAGTAGGCTTTTTCAAATGAAGTAATTAGAACAAAGACAATAAGTATTTATTAAAAATAGCACTTAGAAAGTAATTTGCATAGATAAGGATGTAAACATATATAGGATCAATTTCGACTATAAAAGCATAATTTATTTCAGTAATGTTGATTTTGGTGTCATGGATTTACAAGTGCAAAACTAACCCTTGGGGCAGGGGGGCAAGTAGCTATTTTATTTTCTTTCTTTTCTCTTTCGCTTTCTCTTTCTTTCTATAATTATCATGATTTTAAATCAGATTAGCAAAATTATAGTGATATCTCTTTAGTTTATTACAACATTTTAAAATGTTCATAGTCAAATTTATACTAATTTTTAAAATGGAGTGAATATAAAATAACATGTTCAGTTTCATAAAAAAAAGTAAATGACAAAAAGGCACAATTATATTTTTAACAGCACAACACAAATTTTAATTTTATGATATTCTGTTTCATTTTATTACAAATTGTAACATTGTGCTGTTGGATTTTGCAGATATTAACAAAATTGGAGGCTTTTTAAATCATCATTGTTTGAATTAATTTTTTGCAACATTTTTTTTTTCTAGGCAGTAAAACTTTTTTTTAAAAGACTACAATAATTTTACAGTGTTTTCTTTTTATATGCAAATAAAAAAAAATAATAAAAATTGAAGTTATGAATGGTTAATTCGAAAGATTCTCAAAATAGTTGACACTCATGTGTGATCAAAGTCAAATTACAACATTCTCCCACCTCATACGAGAACATTGTTTACCTGGTGTCTCTAAAAAGTGTGTCCCCCCATCATTGTGTAATCTGAAGAAGAAAAGAGTTGGGGGAGAATTTTGAGAAATTTATACTGGTTTTTTTTTTTTTGAAACTTAAAAAGATTCTCGATCAAGAGAAGATAGAATGACACTCAGTATTAAAAAAAATTGTGGGTGTTGCTTAAAACGAGCGTTCAAAAATCAAATGGAGGTTATATGGGTGAGAGATAAGTAATGATATTGCATAGAGTTTAAAAAGGTTGGATAGTTTTTCTAGAGGTGTGGTCTAGAATTTCTCTGAAAAGAGACAAAATAAGCAATGTCCCATGTGTGAGAAAAGCATTCCACAACTAGTCTTAACAAAAGGCATAGAGATAAAAGAAGAAAAAGTAGACTCGATGCCTTTTTATAACTGTTTATTTTTTTATTTATTTTTTGCTTATCGAAAATTAGAAAAAGGTTTCAATTCCGTATACCTCTGTCGTGGAATTTGAAAGACTGACGACCACTACTGAGTGGAAAAGGCTTCGCTTCTTGTTCTTTTTAGTTTTCTTGTGTAAAATCAGTTTTCTTTACTTTATGAAGATAAAAAAAAACTGATTTTATGCTGAGCCTTTATTCAAAAAAAGATAAAAGTTCATTTATGTTGTTTTTTTGTTATTGTTAACTTTTGCCCCCAAATTATATTTAATTATTAACTTTAATTTATAATTTTTTTAAATAATTTACCACTGGAGCTATGTATGCAGATTTTTTTTATTTATTGAAGTATTTCAGTGATTTTTAGAACAAATATGACTGTGAAATGAGGGAGACTTTTTTTAGCATATGAACTACTTTTTTTTTCTATTATTTTTTTCTACATATATCGTAAAAATTTCTTTTTCAATATCTGAAGAATTTGAAAAATATTGATTAATTTTTACAAGGAGATTAAATTTAAAAAGTGTACCGGAAAGAAAGATGCTTAACTTAAAATCAAAATTTAAAATTCAATATTCATTATATTTTGATTTGATTTTAACACCCATATTTACAAATCTGATTTTATTTTAGTTTTTAAACTTGCAGAGAAAAAAATGAAAATATTTTGTCTGCATCAACAGTCAACACTCACAACACCTAGGCTAAGTCAGTGTAAAAAAAATGTTCTTAATTGCATTTATAACAAAAAACAACAAAAAAAAGCTTAGTTTTTTTTTTTTTTTTTAGTTTTTAACTTTTAACAACAACCAGTATGGACACAGGTGTTTTTTATTAACTTAAAAAATGTGAAGTATTTTATTTTTATTGTAGTTTTTAAAAAAATAAGAATGACTTAAATGCTAACATGTGGAATTGTGTTGCTAAGTTTTTTGTCAACTCTCTTTAAACCTCAACAAATAACACGATATTTGACTCAAATATCATGTTTTTTTACAAATAATTTATAGAATTTCATTGATTATTATTATTATAATTAAACACGTTACAATTAATTTAAGAGCAATACCATTTAAAATTACCAATTTGTTATTTTGTAACATTGTTACAAATAAGTACAAATAATTGTACTTATTGCAAATATTGTAAGGATTGCACACGAAGAGTAAAAAAGGAACTTGGTTCACGCAACTTATGTAAAAATTTATTATCATAATTTAAGAAATCTTTATAAACGTTTTGTTCAAATACCATTTTAAATTAAAAAAAATATTTGGTACTTTTCTTGATTGACAAATGAGAATAATACTTATTTCCCGAAAACTAAGTTTAAAAAGTGTTTAATTTTTATTAATTATAAATATTTTAGAGGGCTATCAGAGTTTTTTTGTTTTTTTTTTGTTTTGTATGTAACGTTAAATATTTTTTAAAAAGTTTTCAACATACAATTGCTGTTTTTTTAGTTTAAGTTCTTAATTGTCCAATTTATGGTTTCGTTTGTGTGTGTGTGTTTTTTTTTTCGTATAATTAATTTTTTAGGAATTTAGTTTTGGTTTTGGTCTAGTAGGCGCATTTCTAGAAATATTTTTCTTGCTTTATCATTTTCAAATTCATTAAATTTTGGCATCAGTTTATTTGGATATTGTTTTAAAATTTCTATTTTTAACACCTTCAATTCAGATACGGAAAAAAATAAACATGTAGTAGCGCTTTTATTCCACAATTTATGTTTCTATGCATTTTTATCGTATTTCAAGACAAAAAGGGGATCTCAGAACTAAAATTGTATGACATTTGATTTCTTGTCTTCCTGAAATCACAGATATTGTCACATTGTGTGTGTCAATATTGGCTTTGTTTTTAATTTCATAGTTCATGAATCATGATGTGTAGACGTTCCAGTGTGTTACACACAATTAAAAAAGTATCTTGCATATTTATTTTTAAAATTTTTTCCTCTTCTTTATATTCAGATACAATATCGTTTTTAAGTTTAAATTTAAACTTAATTTTAAAGTTAAAAATGTAAAGAAACGATATTGCATTGATTTGAGTTTTTAACATTTTTTTTAGAAGTAACTAAAATTTAAAAACAAGGGACAAGGGTTGTTCGAATTAACAGGTAAGTCCTGGTTGATTGTGTTCCTTACTTGGTATGTTTTTGTTTGAAATTAAAACGGAGCAATGCAAAACTGAAAGAGAAGGCATTAGGTTGATAACTGTAAATAACTGAACCTAATTCTCAAATTACTTTTTCGAATACTACATATCTCTACTTGGTCGCTATAGCAACGTTTGCTTCGTAGGAGAAATGGGGGGGGGTTCTCATTTCACTGTGTCTCCTCTTACTTCAGCTTTAAACTCAAGGTGACTTCTAACAACTTGTTTGTTATATTGTCCTTTCCACAATTTCGTGAATATATGGGTGCTTTAAGGGTCAGTCTATGTTAGTGGCGAAGAAAGATATTTTCCATTTTATTATGTTGATTACTTACTTGCCACTAAATTCATCCTTTCTACCTTTTCTTGTCTCTCAGTCTTTTACGAAGGGATTCTCATTAGAATCTCATCTCATGTTAGTTTTTAATGTATTGAATTTTTTATTTTATTTTTGAAAATAAATATGTATTTTGTTTGACAGTACAACCTTAAATTAACCTAATTTGTGTAAAATTGAGCTGGAAGGAAGTATTTTTTAATTGCATAAATTGATAATGCTCTCTCTCTTGTTATTGGAAGAACAAACAAGACATGGCCCACTCTTTAAAAAAAGTGCTTGTTTTTGTACACAATATTAGGAAAACTTAAAACCAATAAATTAAAAGCTTGTTGCTTTTAAAATTAACTTCAAAAATACTTTCATAACTTTATTTAATTTTAACGATTTTAAATCATTACTAGTTTTTTGTTTTTGTTTTTACAGCTGTATAAATGCAGTGCTGAAAAATTGATGACAAAAGCAAAAAGTTTATAGACAGGAGTATTAATTAATTAGTTTTACCTAAAAAGTCAAATTTAGCATTGAACTTATTGAATTTTAAACAAACAATTAATACAAGCATAAAAATCTTATTCAGTTTCAATATCTTGTTTTAAAATATTTCAGGCTATTTCATTGATTAATTTGTATTTTGTTTCCTAAATATTTTAGTTATTTTTTTAATACATCAGGAAATTAAAACATATCTGGTTGTCACTTATAAATCGTATATTTTAAATTATTTCATGCACAAACTATGCAAGTTATGAGAGGTTTTTGTTTTGTCTCTCTCTCACACAACTTTTGGAGACTAAGTTAAGCCTGGTACAAGGCCATATCAGGAGTGTTAGTCATTTTTACTGATTTTGTAAAGATAGTCCTTGCCCTGTCCTGAATACTCATTTTGACTTTTGATTCTGGCGAATCAATAGTTGTGCATTTTTTGTTCTTGCAATTGAGACGGATTCAACTTTAAAATAAAAAAAATAAAAAACTTGAAAAATTGTTAATATGCTTTTTAGTTATTTTTATTCAAAGTTGAATTGTATATTTTATGAAATGAAACTCTTAAAGGTCTTAAAAGTCTTTTTTTATATAGTGATGACTTTAATACAAAAAATTATTTTTTTACCCACAAATTTTGACAAATAGTAAACAATATTTGATGTCCTCTTCTTGTTCAGTCAAGTAGAAGAGAAGAAAGTGCTGCAGCATTTATTACTCAGTACTTACTGCTGCTTCTACAACTACTTACAACAGAAATTAAATGTTAGCGTTTCACTCTTTTTGTTGGCCTTGGCTGCTGCAAGTTTTGCACTGTTTGCCATAATAGTGGCAGCACAGTCTGAATTTTACTTCTGTCTTTATAGCAATGGTGTGGGGTTACATTCTGGTGTACTTGTGTGGGGTTACATTTTGTCTGCTGGACATACTTCAGGCTGCTATTTGAGACAGGGATATGGAGAAAACACCCCTTTTTAAAGTACTGATGGATTTTTAAAAATCTGAATTACTTCCCTTGTCTCTTTACGATTAGAAAAAAATTTTATTCTTTGCATATTTTTTTAAGTAACCCCCCCAAAAAAAGGATTTCTTGATTCCAACTAACTTTTTTTTAAATCTTTCACAATATAAAGATAAAGTACTTTAATCATTTGTTTAATTTACCTATTTTTCAATAGGTGTTTCATTTTTAATGAAACACCTTTAAACTGCTTTACTAGGAGTTGAAATAATTGTGGAAATTTTTTAAAGAAATGAATTAAAATTTAAAACTAAGTTTTAAAAAATTGGCTTTGTTATGGCCTGTCGGAATTTGGTAGTAATATCTTATGTAATTCAGCCGTGGAAAATCGTGTGTGCAATGTGCAAGAGTTAAAGTTTAAAACTTTTTACGAAGTTTTATTTGAAAATGTGAAAATAGAAAATAGGGCTCTAAATGAGCAAGCAAAAATAAAATGCTCTTTGTTTATTTATTCCATTTTTGACTCAATTAAATAAAACTCAATGGTAATCAGTGCTCCTAAAAAAAAAAAAAAGAAAAAAACTAAAATTCCTCCTTTCAAGTAAACTGTTCAGTTTCAGAATTTATGAATTCTGGTTGTACTTTTTTTTTTTTTTTTTTTTTTAATTGAAACAGCAAATAACTTAAAATTTTAAAGTTATTTCCTTATGACACTTATACTTGTAGAAATGGAAACAGTAGTCATAAGTTTTAACAGTTTATTCATAAAGATATTTCATTCATCATAATTCATACAAAAATTAAATTTTCTAATTAAAAAAATTATAAGATTCATGATGGTCACTGAAAAATTTATTTTTATTTGAATTTGCAAACTCAGCTGAACAACAATCGAATTTGGTAATAAGACATAGAAAAAATACAAAAAGTTATGGCCAAAAATCAATTTTTAATAACTTCTGTCCTCTTGAGAGTAGGAAAAGCTCTCTCATTCTAATAATGATTTTCACATTGTTTCAGTGGATCATATTTGATATTTAGTTGAATATTTAAACTGGGATTATAAGTTGATTTACTTAAACTTGATGGAATTGTAGCTACCTCCAAAGATTTTCTAAAAAAAGAGTATAAGATGAAAAACAAAACAAAAAAAAGTTTTATCATCAAAATGTTTGTTAAGAAGAAAGATCAAAATATTCTTTGATTATTTTGTTCAATTTCTTTCTTTTTTTTCTTTTTTTTTTTTAAATCTTTTCTAGCATGTTCAACACGTTTTTCATGTGTCAGTGGGTGGGTCAAAAATTATGGATAATTTTAGCATCTGTTTTGTCGTTAAAAGTACATTGCAAATTCTTGCAAAAATCGAGTGATTGTCAGATTTTAATACATTTTCAGGACTTATTCAGAAATGAATATATTTTTTTTTCTTTAAAAGTCTTGGTATTTATTATTATTATTTTTTTTCATCGGTTACCCCCACTTAATTTTATGAAATTTTGAGAAATTAAAATTTCAGCCTCTTCGTATTTATATTTGTTAAAAGTAAAACTTTGTGGAGAATTTAAATCATCAGTTTTCTTTTTTGTTTTTTTTTATTACACAAATGCTATTTACTGAAAATCTACTCTGAATTGTAAAATAAAATATGCAGTAAAATTATCTAATTATTTAACTAGAAAGATTTTAATTGCTTTTATGAATAAGATATGTTAAGGACAGTATTATCTTAAGAAAAAATCTTTTTTAATAAATTTGTACAAGAATTGTTTGTATTTTTAAAATTTGAATTAGAAAAATTTTAAATCTTTTAAACTTCTATATTTCAGCTTTTAGATTATATTATTAAGTGTTAACTATATTTGCTAATTATAAATGGAAAAGATTAATACTGACTCAGAACGAGACATTGGAGATTCCAGTTGAATTTGATGCATTCACTTACACACAAATACCCTTGAGAAAGGTATTAATTTGTCTCTTCCCACCAGCTATGGGTCAAATAAGAGGACAGATTGGATTCTATAACCTTGATTGGCAGCCAGTCTACCACAGAAGACATGATCGCCCAAGCGTGTATTATGTATGGCACTGAATTTTGAATAGACATGCTGAATTTTGTGAGTATGGGTGACCATACATGACATTATCAGAAAATAAGAGTAATAACTATAGTAAATGTAATGCCAATGTTTCTAAAATTCTATGAACATTATATTACAAAGAATATTTTCCTAAAATTTTTAATTTACTGATCACTTTTTTTTTATGCTTTTGTCATTTTCTTCAATTATGTTTTAAAGATAAACATTAGACCTGTCAACAATACTACTGTTGGGTAAAAAATGAATTTCTGTGGTATTTTAAACAAATTTTGTTTCAAATCAGAATAATTATACTTTAAATTCCTCAAATAAAGTTTCAGAAAAGTATATTTTCTCTTTGGAAGATTTCTTTTAAAGAGAATTACATTGTGATGAAAGACAACTAAAAAAGGGGTTCTAATCAGCTATTTTAGCAACAAAAATAACTCCTTCCGGTTAATCTAAATTATTTTTTTGAAATACAGCAAAGTATTATGCCTATTGGAAATATTAAATTTAATCTATTAGCTTGGAATTTAAACTAAAAAAAAGCTTCAAGAAAAATTTTTTATTTTTTAAAATTCATTTTAAACCTTAGGTATCTCATTTTTTGTGGAGGTCTCTAATTGTTTGTGAATGAAGCCATGGAAATTTAAAGTTCTGTTGTATGATTTCACTTAGAGTTTCTGATTATTGTTCTTCACACCAAATATACTTGCCAAAACTGGCAGGTCTCTATTTTATTTAAGCTAATTTCATTTTTTACTTTTAGATTTCACCTATGAAGACATTAATATTATCCCATTAATTGAATTAATTTATTATTCTTAGGCAGTTTTTTGAAGATATTTAAATGAAGGAACAAGAAAATATATATAGTGTGTATGAAAGAGAGGAATGTGGTGCTGAAAGGTTTTTGGCATTATCAACTAGGGATTCTCGAATAAATTCAGATTTTGTAAGATTTCATGCAGAGAGTTTTTATACTCTTGCTCACACACACACACACACACTAAAACATTATTTGCAGCATTTGCTTTTCATACATTTTGTCATAGGAATTTTTTCATATTTAAAAAAAAAAAGAAGCTTAATTTGGTATCAGGACATTTTCGTTTTAGCTATTAGAATCTAATCAACTAGTGTGGTTGATTAGTATTACTATTAGAAGACAAAAAATACTTTTTACTAATAATATTAGTATGTGAGTGAACTTAATGTATTTGATCAATTTTTAACTTTTAATACAATAACTTAATTTTTTTTTGTTTTATTAAATATATGTACAGAAAATTTGAAATCTATGCAAGTCATGTTTCCATTTTTATGTCTTTATGATTTTAGGATATTCACTATTTGTTAATTAATATGATTTAATTTATTTTCAATTTGATGCATATATATAATTGTATGCTTCTTTCATTTAATTGATTAAAGTTTTTTTTCCAAAACTGTTTAATTTTTAATTGAAAATCCTTTATAGCCTGTAACTTTCTTTATCATTGCCTGAAATTCTATATTTAAAGGTAAACTTCAAGAATTTGTGGAGTTATAATTTGGTGATTTTCAAGTTGACACTAAGACCTTTGGACTTTTGAAAATTTAATTTTCCAGCCATATATATAATATGGTTGTAGTTTGTCACATTAGAACTTTAATGAATCAGGTAGTTTTTTTCTTCTTTTTAACAAATATAAGTTTATAATAATAATTACTGGCTACTTGTTTCTGAGTATGCTCATCTGCTTAGGGTGGCTAGATAATCTCTTTTGCTCAGGCACATTTATGTTTCTTCAGCACTTACAGAGCCTTCCTGTACTTTATACTGTAACTATGTTGAGTTGACCTCACAGTTTCCAGATAGTGCATAATCTGGTGTTGATTGATAGTTTGAGCAAAGCTAGTACTTTGAAGCTGTTGGTCAGGATGACTTGTGACTTATTGCTAGCACAACAATCAACAGCTTCCAAACAGTTTTGTTTATCCAATTTTATTCACAAATCTCGAGTCAACCCATTATATGCTTTACAGGCACTTCCCAATGGTGTTGCACATTGTGATCATTTCCCCCAGGCTGATATCAAGAAGCCAGCTCCTTGACAAATCAGTCATGGTGAGATTTGAATCCAGGTCTCATGGACAGAATGCTAATGTTCTAACTACTTGGCCATGTGAACATCAGATATGAATTTACATGATAGGTAACGTGCATGATATTGTACTTTGATTTTATAAGCTTAAAATTTTATTCCCCACTTAAAACTATTTTAAGAATATAAAAAATTGGTTATAATTATCAATTAAAAACAAATATATTTTAAAAATCACTGAATGTTATTCATACTTTTAGATATTGACCAACATATATTAAAATTGTATAGTTTCACAATTATTTTTGCTAGTTAGTATTGTTTTGATTTGTCTAGCCATACTGATAAGTTTGAATATTTCTTTGGCAGCATAAAAATGAGTTTACAGAGAATTTGAAATTATGAAACATTTTATTGTTAAAAATTGACTTAGAATTTGTACACAATGCAATATCTTGTAATGTTAAAGATTTAAGTAATTATTTAATAGCATTGTACACTAGTTGTTATTAGTTAGTTATTGAAATGATCTATTAGTGTTGTTCATTGGAATCTCTTATATAAGATATTTTTATAAGGTTGACAGTACCCATTATTTCATAAATATATAACATTATCATTGCTTATTTAAAAGTAGGCACTAGCTTCACGAGCTCTTTTATAATTTGATTTTCTTCTTTCTCACTTTTTGCTTCCAGTCAACTTTGATCTTCAAAAAATTCAAATGCAATGTCAATCGTTATCTTCTGTATTTTTATTTCCTGTTCTTTTATTGTTCTCTCTCCTTAATAGTGTTTTTTTTTCCTCATATTCTTTGCACTCAGTAACCCCTTTCGTCTTAGTGACATTATTGACTTGCTTGGGATGAAATGATTAAAAAATGAAAATATCTTATGAGGAATTAAATTTTGTATAAATTTTAATCTTGTATTCAATCTTCAATTAGGTTCTGCTTTTTGAAACCTTAGTATTTCTTAACTATGAATAATAAGTTAATAAAATATTGAGTAGTGGTGAACAGAGCCTTGCAGACCAATACTACTATCATTAGTAGATGGTACTTAATTGTGGCCTTGTACTAGACTGTCAATCTTAGTAAATACTTATAACTATGAATATGTGGAAAGTAATCTTATAGTAATAGTATTATTTAGACCATGATATTTGCTTGTTTTGTGAATGTAATGCATTTTAGTTTTATTTTTAATGATTTTGAATTTGGTATGTAATGTTTTGTGATTATAAACCATTGCATTAAGCAAGTATTGACAAGACTTGGTAAGATAGTCACTGCTTCAAACAAATCCTCTTTCTACTGTGTTTATGTCAAAGAAATTGCCAGCAAGTCTATTCTAATTATCTTTATCACATTATTTCTCTTTTCTATGTTAAAAGGTAATAAAATTTATCTATGAAAGCAAGTTTTAATTTAAAGAAAACCCTTTTTAACAAGAATTATTTCTCTCAATGAATACTGAATTGTACTTTGAAAGTGTGCTAAAATATGAGATAATTTTAATGGAAAATAGTTTTTAAGTTTTGAATTTTTTACCTATGCTTTTATTATAGATTCAGATACATTATCATCAATAATTGAATTTCATTTGAATAAATTTTAATATTATGAGAAGTTTATTTGGATGGTTATTTCCTGTTGCTTTGTGAATTAGCATTCCTTCTTAGTAATGAAACCATCTACAATTAAGCTGATTGTTCAGAGTTTTTTTTTTTTTCATATTTTTATTTTATATATTAACTAGCAGTATAGCCCGGCGTTGCTCGGGTGTAATGAAAGCTTTAAAACTAATCCATGGTCCTGGAGCTCAGACTCAGCCTAAAGAATATTTGTGTGAAGCTTGGTGAGAATCAGATAAAAATTGTGGATTTGTATTAAGGACATACAGATAAAAACACACACACACAAACATCTTGCCTTTTATATATATATGTTATTGATTTTCTGCACTATTGTAAGAACTACAACCTTGAAACTTCTGAATATCGTTTCTTATGTCTTTGTCTATGAGTGTATCAAATTTGATTAAAATCCAACCACTCCTTCTATAACCCGATTTTTTTCGATATTTATCGGGGGTACCTCAACACAAAACCCAGCTAAGAACACTTGCAGACGCTTATAGTACAACTGTAAATTTTCAAGAAAATCGGTTCATCCATTTCAGAGTCTATAGGTAATGGACACACACACACACACACAGACAAAGTTCCATTTATAAATAAGTTTAGATATCATTTTTGTATTAGTGACATTTCTCCTAAGAATGCTAGTGATTTTGCTGCTGTTAAACTGACCTTTTATTTAGGTTTGAAATCTGTTTTCCTTTTCCTTTTTTACTCAAAGCACTTCACAACAGATCATTGATAACATTTTTGCTTGTCTGTCATTTTTCTATGTTTGAAAAGCTATCAACCTTTTATTTGTAACATTTTGAGTCATGAAGGCTGAAATATAAACTCTTTAGTTCTACCTGTTGCAAATAGTTCAGTATTTAGATTTTAGAGAATTGATTGCAGATTGCTGAGTTAGTTCTTAATTGATAGTTGATCAACATTCTTTAATTTTTGTGTTGGCTAGTAAAAATATGCTTTCTTTACTTTTTTGTGAAAATGACATGCTAATACAAATTTTTGTTATGCTTAAACTTGCTTTTATAAAATATAGATAAGAATAATGTAAATATTTTATGGTATTTTAATTAAAAATATATTTTTAAATTCAATGCTACAAACATAAACTGGATTGTTTCTATCAATGCATTCAATCAAATTGGGAATTTCTTTGTTTTATGTAACATTCAATAATGCACATATGCTCCCATTAATTCTTATATCATTCCTTTTATTTTTAGAAGTAAATTTAAAAAAAAATATATATCTCCCAATCATTTTCTTAGACATTCAAAACCTTCCCTATATTTGTTAGAAATGGAGAATAATAAACAATACTTTGGTATACTGGCTCACAATATGTTGGCAGGGGTTTTAATTCAGAGTTGTCCTCCTACTAGACTGATTGCTCCTACCAAGCACAGTTGTTTTTTCTATTTTAAATAGCTGAAAAGATAGACATACTTTTCTTGAGGTGATTAGTGTGGAGTGCCACAGCTTTGCTGGAATTTGAACTTGATCAACTATTTCATTTTTCAAGCTAATACTACACATACATACACATATAATAGTCATAGCACCACACACACACGCACACAATAAAATTATGCCAAATGTCAAACAAACCAGAACAAATTTATTTTTCTGCTTAGTTTCACTACTATTATCCATAAAGTATATTGTGATCAAATTTGAAAAATGTTGCGTTTCTTAATTTCAATTTTAATTTGTCTCTGTGGTAAAAGAATCTTGCAGTTTACTGTTGACTATTTTAGCTGATATTTTTCAATTTTTAGCCCTGACAATATTTTGTTTATGTAGTAATATTTATACATTTACTGGATGAGTTTTTGTACTAATTATATAAAAGGAAGTTAAATCTGAAGATGCATTTTTAGCTCAAATACTTCTTTGTTTTTTGCATGAATTAAGATTTTAACATAAATATCAATTTGGAATTTGCAGAAAGAACTACTAACAAGTAAACAATCCAATTGTGGCTTCAGAAATTTCACTCCACAGATGCAAATATTTGGGATAAGTCTTATTGGAGTAGATAGATCTATCGCCCGGTTCACACTCCACCCACATCTCCAACAGGTGAAGAGGCTCATCCCTTGTTTCCTGTTTAGGATGTGGTTTCCGGCTTTCTCTTTTCCAATCTTTTCACTTTTACATAGCCCCCTTGCACATCAGTGGCGTTACCGCCTTGCTCAGGGTGATATGATTAAAAAAAAAATGAAGATTCAAGAATATCATTGATAGCATCTAATTGTGGAAAATAACTCTAAAACAATTTGAGCACTTCCAGTAAACTTTGAATTTTCTCTTTTTGCAATAGAAATTCAGAAATTACATCATTATCAGGCATGCTCAGCTTACAACGATAACCATTTTTTTAAAATGTTTTTACTTTTTATGAAAAATGGCTCCTTTATAATGCATATTTTGACTAAAAGAATTTTTGTTTTTGTTTTAAAATAATTTTTACTTGTCTAAATCAAACATTTCATGTGGTCCACTCTAATGTTTCAAATAATTATTCATTTTCTAGACTACAGCATCAAAGCAGGTGACTGATTTTGACTTTTATAAATTAATTTTGTTGCAAGAAAATCTATTTTTATTTCATGAATTATGTGGAGTAGTTTTTTTTTTTATTTTAAAAAAAAATGCTGGACACTTTTTTTGTCTACAGAAGAATAGTGCAAAAACTTGTTTTTAAAGCAAAAAGGTGAAAATAATTGCATAAATTATGAAATAATGACAGTACTTTAGCATTTGTTGATTCCACTGTCATAATAGACCTTATAAGGGAAACTTTTGTTGTATTCCAAGTTGTAAAATTAGGTAAGCTCTAGGTAAAATTTGAACTGTTGTTTTGCTTTCCTCTATTATCAAGCAGATTATAGCAGGTTAATCATTATCACAGTCAGAGCATCAGTAGAGCAAGCAAGCAAATTCAGTCCATTAATTCACACAATTCAAACCTTTGTTCATTCAGCCATTTTTGCTTGGTTTTTACTATTGTTCTATTCAACATGTGACAGCTTAGTGTGGAATAATCATGCACAAATCTTCACATTCCTTAGTATATACAGAGTGTGATGGATAAATTGTCTAAATTATGCAAAAATGAAAATATCACTGACATTTTATTTTAACAGATATATTTACCAAAAATGACACAAAAATATCTTGAAATACTAAAGAGTAAATTTAGTCAACAAAATCACCATTAGCTTCAACCACGGAATCTCCTACAACTCTCTGGATGATCTTCTTATTTTAAGTTGATGAATGCTGCCATAATCCTTGTCTTCAGTTTATCTTTAGTATTACAAAGAGTTTTGTTGGTCTCTTGCTCAACTCTGCCCCACACAATAATCAAGAAGTTTGCAGTCTGAAGAGTTAGGTGGCCAGATATAAGGGGTGATGTGATCACAGAAATTGTCTGAAAGTCATGACTGGGTTCTTCTGCTTGTGTGGCAAGGTGCAGAGTTACCAAACATGGGGTCTTCCAGCAGCCACACTCTTGACTCAGGACAGTACTACCTCCTCAACACACTTGATGTAGACCTTCATGTTGAATCTGTGAGGCCCTGTGAGAAGATGAATGTTGCTATCACTAGTGATCACTCCAAACACCTTCATAATCACCATTGAACTCATCCACCTTTTGTCGAATCCTCTGCACTGTTCTCAGGTTGGCACTCAAGTACTCTGAAATGTTTGTCTTAGAGTTTCTGGCACAAATGCCAAGCAGTACAGGATGTTGTTTCCAAATTTCTGGTGGAGTAAATTGTCATAGTGCTCTTTTTCTCACAGACCGCCTCCAACTAATCCTGCTATACTCTACTGTCAACAAAACCAAAAACAATGTGAATGCGCAAAATTAAAAATATAAAATAGTGACAATTTACCCATTGCACTCTGTAGTTAATTATTGATGTACCCACAATGTAGATGAATCATGCTTGAGGAATTTTAAAATCAAATACTGTTTTATGATGACAAAAATATAAATTAATAACATGAGGAAGAGTAACTAAGTGAGGCTTTAGTTTATAGTAACTTTTTCTTTTGCCAAGAAACAAATCATATAACATGTGTTTGACAGTCTACTTCTTTATTAAGTGCAAAAATAATATAGTTGCTGATATGTCACTTTTTTTGAAAGATAAAAGATTAAAGTTTGATTTTTATTTATTTTTAATAAGTTATTTGAATTACTGCTAAAATATAAAATAATAATATTGGTTAAAACAAACTAATTTTTTTCTGATCATTGATTTTATATAAATGGCTTGTTTAAAAAAAAAATTTAACTTTAAAAAGAAACCTTTCATGAAAGAAATAATAGAAGAAATGGAATCCTTATATCCAGTATAACTTGTTGAATTACCAACTGTTTTGGGAGTGACATATCTTAAAATAATGTAGAGAATAAATTCGAATATTGAGTGAGAATGCTTTTAAATGCCATGAGTCAGGAAAGACTTGAATATCATGCTAATATTCTTAGTCTAAAGTGCTGAGAAACAGGCTAATTCAGATATTGTTATAAGTTAGTATCATGAAAGTACATTATTTAATATTATGCAGTTAGATTATACAAATATAAAAGGCTATTAACACTTGTAACTCTGTTTTTAATGAGCATTTAGATATCATTAATTTTAAAGTATTAGTTTGTTGAGGGAAAGAACTTTATTCTTGTTTGGAATTTCTTTTTACCTTAATCAGTGAGCTTCTCACTAATCTATCTACCAATAGAACCTAAAACCTAGTGGCCTGCAGTTGTACATTCTATCTTTAAGCTAGTTAAAATGTGAGGTAATAAATGACAACAAAACAGCACACTGTTTAAGTTATTTATAATGTTGAAATGCATGAAAATCACTGTCTGATTCAATTCAGCAGAGCATTTCCATATTGAACTGTAAACCTCATATAATTATAAAATGGCATGCATATGATTTTAGCCAGACATTTTAAACATTTTCATGCTAACTTTAGGAATTAAAAAATTTAATGAAAAGTATGAGAATTACAAGCAAAAGTATATAAAATATTTTTTTAGATTTGTCAAAGTTCATAACATAAGAAAACTATATAAGTAAAACTTCATCAACTTTGGGGTTATGAATACTGAATGTTTGTGTACATCAGAATATTTATAAATATGGATTTTAATTTTTTCTAGACTTGTGGGTTGTTTGTGCCAAGGAGATTTAGTAAATAGTTTAATTCTGGGTAGTCTTTATTTACAAATAAGCACTTCCCACTGAGAATTAAAACTTTTAGAAATAGATGCAGTTAATATATGAAATGTTTAAAACTTGCTATATTTACATGGGAATGAGTGCTCAGTATCAGGCTTAGATGACTTTTAAATACAAACAGTATGACTATATAAATCAACACTGTATGGTGACTGGCAATTTCATACTATGGTCTGATGATTGCTTATGGGATTAAACTGACAGTCATCATGCAGTGTTAATTTCTATGTCCATAAATACACATGCATCTATAGTCCTGAATTTTCAATAAATTGTTAGTGTATGTTGTAAAATGGGTATATAGAAAGTGTGTATGAGAGATATTGCCAGTCATTAATGGTGTCATCAATTGTAGCAATACTGAACAATTTAGATACATCCACTCATTTTCGATATCTAAATTTTGAATTGAATTTTTAAAAATATAAAAGTTTTCTTGAAAGCTACATAATTAAATTTACTATTTCCAGTAAGCAAAATACTCTGGTGTATTTCAAACAGAAATTATATTGATTTCAATTTTTATTTTAATCTTTAAATTTTTTAACTATTTTTAAGCGATCGACACAGTTGTAAACAAAAATTAATTCTCAGTTTAAAAAATCTTTCGAAAATACATCTGTGACACATTATTTTTGGAAAATTAGCAAATTTAGTGTTAAATTAATCTGATTTATACAAGTATTACTTATTTAGGGCATGAAATTTAGAACAAAACTATTTCTTAAACAATATTCTAACCATTCCACCATGTGTTGGCAGATAGAAGTCACAAGTAATGTAATAGTACAAATGGCAGTCACAAGTAATGTAATAGTACAAATTTTTTTCGTGTAAGGGGAAGAAACCCTGAAACACATGATTTCTTAATTTACACATAGAAATTACCATACAAAAAAAAAACACTTCAAATACACAAAAAAAAATATTTTAAAAATAGGAAAGCATGACAATTTGTATTAAAATTTTTAGTTTTCGAATAGTAAATATAATCTACTTAATAAGTTTTTAAACTAACCCAAACAATTCTTTGAAGTATTTTAAAAATATTTTTGAGACTATATAAATTATTATAATTAAAAAGATAAAATGAAAATAATTCTTTTAAAATTTTATTATTAATCGAAAAAAAAAATTTTCAGACTGTCCTTAATTTGTTATTTATTCAAGAAATTAAAAGCTTATCAAATTAAATAATGTCAGTTATATTGCATTTTTTATTTTGTTATTAAGAGCAGATTTTCAGAAATAAAAGCAAAATTTAAAAAAAAAATAATAATACATGATTTACATTCCCCAATGAGTCCTGTGTTTAACTAATAAAACCAATTATAACAACAAAATTTAATTTTTTAAAATTTTATGAATTTATGTGGAGGTGGGGTAACATGTAAAAAAATATTTTTACCAAGATGTTTTTAAAAATGATAATTTCAAAATTAATTTAATTCATTTGTGAATTCCTGAAAGTTTCATTAAAATCTGACAATTATTTGATTTTTGCAAGAATTTCTAAATTAATGTTTGCCACCAGAAAAAACGGGGTTGTGTAATATTACATTTTCCATTGTAAACTCTTGTAATGATTTGGTTGCCGGCTAACTTGAATCAAAACAAGATTTTTTACCAAACTTTTGGACGTATTAAAAGGGCTTCAAAAATTCTAAAAAATAATTAAAAAATAATTTGATCTTTTCTCTTAATAATAATATAAACATTTTGATAGAAAAAGTTTGTTTTCATTAAGTTTGGGGCCTTTTTTTATTCCTACTATGCTGTTTGTTTTTTTTTGTTTTTTTTTTTTTTTTTTTAGCAATTTAGTGGAGCTACCTACTGAACATATCTTCAGCTGACAAAAATGAACATTCAAGAATAGATGATAAAATAAACCAAGTGATTTATGTGAGAATTTTAAAAATACTATAAATTTCTACTAGAAACAATTTCTTTTTTATTTGAAATAATAAATTCAGATATATTATTGTTTAATGTGTAAATTCCACTATTAGTGAATCTTTTCCTTTACTTTTTTGTATGTTAAGGGAAGTTTAAAAACTCAGTAAATGTGTTATCACATAAACATTTTACAGAAATGGTGATGGGGTAGATAAACATAACTTAGCCCTAAATTGTTACAGTCAGTAATTATAGTGATTTTGATGGGATTTTTTTTTATCTATTTGTTTTATAATAGACATATTTTACCTTATAATCTGTTGTCTGTTCTAAACATTAATTTCATGTAACTTTATAATATGGCATAATTTTTATTCGTTATAGAATTTATGGTTAATATTTTTGACATATTTTAATATTTGAAAATGATCATCACTGTGACTTAAAAAATTGATTTCTTCCATTGATAAAGATATACACAGAATATAAAGTTTTTTCCAAAAAAGTTATTAATAGGTTTGATAAACATGAAAATATATATTTGTTGACTAAAAGATTAATATGATATAATTTTCAGTTAAATTTTTTTAAATTTTATCTATTTTCTTTCTGAACTTTTAGTGATGAAAAATAAAATTTGTGTCCATTCATAATCTAATTCTCTAGATGATGATTTAATTCTCTTGTGTTTGTAGCTGAATGTTCAATTTTATGGCCTTTTTGAATGTGTGAGTTATCTTTAAGAGTGGTTTTCTGGGACCCACCCAAAGTTTTTTGGCAGTCATGCAGATAGCATTGATACCTTCATTTATGGAAGGCAGTGGAAGAATTTGTATGAACAATTTAGCCTTGAGGAGTGGAGTCAAGAGACCTTAGAAGGGAAGGGCACATGCTGATTTCATTGATACTCTTTATATGGGAGAGGGTGAGGCTTTCAGTTGTGATTGAAGAACAAACACATCTACAAAAATTTCAAATAGTATCACAAGCAAGTCTGTCTGCTGCTGCTCAGATTACAATGCCTTTCACAATTTATCATCTTGAATAATTTTATTTCATCATACCAGTTTTTAACTAAGTATGAATAGAATAGACATGTGTAACAAGGAAAATCATTTCAGAACCACAGAAAAGAATTTTCTGTGGTTCTGAAATGAAGTATTTGATTATTTTATATAATCTTTTAACTATTTATTTATTTATTTATTTTTTAACAGTTTAGGCTAATACATTCTTTTACTTCAAGTTTGATGCAATTTTCTTTTTTTTTTTTCTCTTCATTTAGACCATCAAAGCCTAACAGTTGACAAAACATTCACCTAAAAAATAAAAATAGGTGGAATAAATCTTATTTTTTGTTTTTTTTTAGCAATAAATTGTAATTTGATGTCTGCTAAGTTGACTTTTTCACTAAAATTAAAGCTTCTTAATGAAGTAAAGAATTTAACAAAAGAATTAGTTTTACAGGTATACAACCTATCTGTCAGCACATAACATATTTACTTTTTTTTTTTTTTTTTTTTTTTTAAACTATTTACGTTTTTTATTTTCATGTTTTGTTGCCAAATATTTTGAAAAGTAGGTTAGTGGAATTTTTACTAATGACCAGATTATTGCTATTACATTTTGTAGAAATCATTTTATTCTAACTTTTTAACTCCTTGTCTATGGTTGCTCATAGATTTAGCTGATCTGGATAGTGCTTCATCTACTAGGTGTGGTGAGAGAAAATTAAAAAAATGATTAATACCACTGTGGTTTAAGATTTTTGCATGGGGGTATCTTTATTTTTTGCATTTGCTTAACATATTTGTTAGTTATAATAATTATGCATATATGCTTTATATTAAAGCTTTGCTTGTATTTTTGTTTTATATTTGCTTCTAAGCCACTTGGATCAAACAATTTTTAGTTAAATAAAATTGCTTGTGCAGTCAAAAATCAAAATATGAAGGAGTGTAAATTTTTTAACCTGACCAAGAAGCCTTTTCATAAAAGAAAAAAGTAAATGAAATGAAATTCTGATGTTTGGTCATTTGTTTTGGAAAGTGGGTCAGACAACTTTTCAGCATTCCCTCATTCTCTACATGGACTTTATAAAGATAACTTTATATAATAATCATTTGTTTTGTTTTTTGTACAAAGTGATCATATAATTATTAACCTTTTATTGAGTCATAAGACCCCTTGAAAAATTAAAGGTAACAAATGGAAATGTAGATAATACTCTTGGGTATTGAAAATTTTTACATAGGTGCACTAGCATGGGATGAGTTTCCTATAGGATTAAACTAGAAATGATTATGCTTTTTAGAAACATACTTTGTTACACATTTCTTTCATAGAAATGTAAATAAGTAACCCAAACTATTATTCTTAAAAATATTTTCTCTTCCTTTAATTACGTGTAACATCTGTTCTGATTTCATTTTTCTGCTTATTTATTTTTAAAACTACTGTATATTTTGTGGCTAAATTGAGTTTTTAGAGGCAAAACATATACTATTTAATACCTTTTGATGTATATATAACTGTGCTAAAATATTATAGATGTATGGAATTTTATTTTCTTCTGTTTAAGATTTTCTTGCACAAGCAATCTTTTCAAAAAACCATACATAGGAAAAAATTTCTTAGTAGAATTATTTAGTCATAAATTTTTTCATGAATTAAATAAAAACAAAAATTTGGAGAAAAACTATTTTTTTTATATCAGGAAAAAATGTAATTGAAAATTCTGAAAAAGAATCTCTTTAAAAAGTTGATATATTTTCTTTACATACTTTCTTTATCAGATTCTACTTTTTTGTCTAAAGTGTTTTTATATAATAAAGTTTTCTTTTTAAAAACTGGTTTGGGAAAACGTAGTTCAAATGTTTAGAAAAGGAAGTTTTTACACACTAACGAAATTCACGAACAACTTAATTATGCTTTGATATTTTAAAATTCATTCAATCAGATTGGCCATAATGTTGACCTATTTCAAATGTCCACTATTTCTATCTTATAATTTTGTTTTTTGTAAACATTTGTTACATTAAAAAAAAGAAATGAACTAATAAACTGTTTTACCTCTCACTGTCTAGCGTTATCAGTTAAGGCATAGCTAGTTGCTTTGCAACATGAATAACCTCCTAGTTTGCTTTCAATTTAATAATTTATATGAAAAACATTCTTGTTTTTTATGGTCAAAATCAGTACATTATATCTATTCTTAGCAGTAAAAAGAACCTATAAATGTATGTAAATTTTCTATTTACTTTTTTGTTAGAAATGTTTACAAAACAATCTTATCAACTTAAATGAACTTGATAAAAAGGAGGCTAGTAAAGTTATTTAATATAATTAAATATTAATATGATTAAGTTTCGAGGGGTTTGTGTCATGTTTTAACATTGTTATTTGTGCAATAAGGCTATACATGAAAATAAACACTCATCCACCCAAACCGGCAAGTATTCTTTGAAAGATCTATAAATAGACTATTGTGTGAAGCAAATGGTGCATATAGGATTTATGAAAGGAGGGTATTTGTTTTAGTCAAAGTTTGAAGGCTATGTATTCTAGAGAGCAACTTTCATTATTTTTATGCAATAATTCAGTAATGTATCATATGTGCCATTCAAATATTTTAACCTAAATTAAAAACTTTCAACAAGTTATACCAAATTTTGTATAATTTGTATTGTTTGTATAGACTAAAAAAACAAAACTATATTTTCTTTAATATATTTAAACTAGGGTTTTTCTTTTACACCTCAGTATGTTGAAAGTAAAAATTCAATTGTGAAAAATCAGAATCCAAAATCTGAATAAATAATTTAAAAAATTGGCATAATGAACCTTCTCTACTTTATTCATGGTTAATTGAGAGTTAAAGGAAGTTTAAAAGAAAGTAATTGTTTTTACTATAACATAGCTAAAAAGCATATCATAGCACAATTTTTGTGGGTGAATTTTAACAGTATTGTACTAATTTGGGAAATAAAACAATTTCATGTCTAATTGGATCATCAGTTTCTTAGTAATTCTTAAGTAAGTATAGCTTTACCCTGCAGTTTACACCCAAGAAAAGGGTCTTTCTAAGAGTGATAACTGCAAATCTATTAACTGCTAATTACAGAGTTGTTCCTCTCATGAAATTTATAGGAATAAGCAGGGAGAAATTTGTATGTTTAGAGATTTTGCAAATAACTATATAAATTGTTATTTTTGTTTAGAGTACAACTACAAAACAAAATTCTTTTAGACTGGATGGTAGGACTAGCATCCAATGCCCACCAAAACCACAACTATTCACAGGGTGGAAATATGAAAACAGTGTTAGATTTTTGTTTCATCCATTTAACAAGTAAATGTTACACATGCACACACACTGGGGATAAAATATTTTCTTGTAACCAAAAAGACTCTGAAATGCTAAGATTAGTTAAACAAAAATTTACTTTTTAGTAGTGTTATGTTAGTGGATTTTGTTTACTTGAGTTAGCTTTACAATCATTATTTTAAAATTATCATTTTTTTCTCTTAAGTACTCTAGATATTTGTTTCTATGTTATAATTTATTTTCTAAGTACTTTGAGATCTCTTTAAACTGTTTCAAAATTCACAATTTTCTTAAGTTTACTTTTTATTGTGTTTAAACTGGTGCTACTGATTTCCCAGGTTGAAATTATTTAAATGTTTTTCAATTAGTATTTTTCTGTTGGTTAGAAGTCACATAAGGGGTCTCTAATAACTCATGACATTAAAAATATAATCCTCTTTTGTTTCACAAAAATATGCGTTCTTGCTATTTATTCAATCTGTTAATTTTAGTGTTATAAAGGAAGACGTGAAAGCTATAAATTGACATTTAAATATGATCATTAGAACATTGAGACTGAACCTCATTACAGGATTTTGCTTTGTTCCTCCACTTCTGAATATAAATGATGTGAGATTAAATTGATAAATATGAATAGATAATATAAATAAATGTATTAGAAACAGAAAGTATGAAAATATTTGTGGTCCTGCCAGAATTATGTTAAAAAATTCATTTTTACAATCAAATCGTTTAGAATTAAAAAAAAAATTCTCAGCAAAAGAAGTGAAAATTTGTAAATGAGATACTGTTTATATTATGTTCATCTCAATTGTTTACATTAAAGATGAACTAAATATGAAATATGTTTATTGCAGAGCAAATCTAATGAATAAAGAATCAGTTTTCTATATCTTAATGAGAATAGTAGGGTTTAATAGGAATAAAGGAAATTAATGACAGCATCATAATTTTGGCAAGTGATTGTTTTCAGTAAGCTCTTTTGATGTTAAAAATATAGTGTATTCTTTCATTCATGTAATCAACTGAAAGAAGAAAATATGAGAGAAAAAAAAACATTAAGGATTTATTACCTTTTGTCACAAGAAAATCAATTTAGATGCACACACACACACACTTGATTTATATTGTCTGAAACCATTTAGGTACCCATTAATGCTTTCATTGTAAGTGTAAAAAGAATAGATATTTAACCTGTTATTACTAAAAAAAAAAAATGATACACTCCTGATCAAAAATTTAAGACCACTTAAAAATCTTTAAAAAGAATTTTTTTTTTATAGATAGATTTTAAACTCCTCCCACTTATACTACAATCTAAAAGGTTATGGAAACAAAAAGCTACATTCCAAACATTTTATTTAGAAATTTACATTTTTATAAAATGAGGCGATTTACACATGATCAAAATTGTAAGACCAGGAGTATAAATTGTTAGATCTATAGCAATTCCAATGTTTTTAGTTCAGTTAGAGATTAGCAATCACAGCGTAAAGGTGTTACCATGCCTAAAGCAAGCAAACTTACCAAAGTTGAGCGTTCTCGAATTCTAGAATTCAATAAGCGAGGTTTGTCACAGCGGGCGATCGCAGCTAAGGTTAATTGCAGTAAAACTGTGATTTGCAACTTTCTAAAGAACAGTGAGAATTATGGAAAAGCAAAATACTCTGGTAGGCCTCAAAAAATTTCTCCTGCATTGAGTAGGAGAATAAGACGGGTTGTTATGAAAGACGGGGGACTTTCTTCTAGTCAAATTAAGGCAGTCACAGATGCTGATTGCAGTCCCGTAACCATCAGACGACACTTAAGACAAAAAGACATGGTAAATAAAAAGTGTAAACAAATTCCTCGGCTGCTTCCACGTCACAAGTTGGGCCGCTTAAAGTTTGGTCGTGAATACCAAACATGGGATGTTGAGAAGTGGAAGAAAGTCCTGTTTTCTGATGAGAAAAAATTCAATCTCGATGGTCCTGATGGCTTCCAACGATATTGGCATAACAAGAACATGCCTCCTGAAATTTTCTCCACACGTCATAGTGGTGGAGGGTCCCTTAATGGTATGGGGTGCCTTTTCTTACAGAGGGACAATGGAGCTCCAGGTGATGCAGGGTCATCAGAGAGTGGCTGGTTGTGTTAACATGATACAAAAAGCATCTTTGATGACGGCGGGCCATCGTTTGTGTGGGGGTGGATGGTTATTCCGACAGGATAATGCTGCAATCCATGTTGCAAGACGGACCTTGACCTTTCTACAAGAAAATGGGCCCATCTCTTGGGACATCCTGCATGCTCACTGGACTTGAACCCAATTGAAAATGTTTGGGGATGGATGACAAGAGATGTTTATCGAAATGGCAAACAATATTCAACAAAAAATGAACTTTGTGAAGCCATCTTCAGAAGCTGGAGCAACATCCCCCGCACCTTAATGGAAACACTTATTTCTAGCATGCCCAACAGAATTTTTGAAGTCATCAAAAGCAGTGGAGGTAGACTTCATTATTAAATTTGGTTGTTGAATATTTTCATACACTTTTTGTACAATTTCGTAGAATTTTTGTCTCTGGTCTTATAATTTTGCTCATGTGTAAATGGCCTCATTTTATAAAAATGTAAATTTCTAAATAAAATGTTTGGAATGTAGCTTTTTGTTTCCATAACCTTTTAGATTGTAGTATTGGTAACCTTAAGTGGGAGGAGTTTAAAATCTATCCATAAAAAAAAATTCTTTTTAAAGATTTTTAAGTGGTCTTAAATTTTTGATCGGGAGTGTACCTTAATTTTGTAGTATTGTTTTCTACTATGTATACAAATCAGTAATTGTATATTTTTTTTCTCAGATATACCAGGTCTGTCTGAATTTCTGGGATTAAGAATGATTGGCTCTGACAATTACCTTAATCTTTAATATTATTATCACAACGTTTTGGCCATTGTGCCCACTAGCCTTCATCATGTGCTTGTCAGTCCTGGCAGTCTTCAGTAAATTCAAACTGAACCCTTTGTATAATCTATAGAAGTAGATTGTTCTCATTCTGCTTACTTATTTAATCTACTTTTGTAGATTAAATAAAGGATTCAGTTTGAAATTCCCTGAAGGTTACCAGGATTGACAAAACCCTGATGAAGGCCAGAGAGCACGCTGGCTGAAACATAATAGCAATGACAAAGAGAACAATAGTCTGAATGTAAATAATACTAGAACCAATTTCAACTAACCTCTATATTTATCATAATGTTGTGGAATAAAGATTAAAAATATTAAGAAAGTGGAATGATGCCAACAAAATTTGAACTATTAATTCCTCAGCCAAATATTAAAAACAAGAAACTGATATTATGTATTTTTTTAATTTTTTATTTTAAGGCTTTATATAAATATTTCATCATCATTTGATTGTACTAAACAATAACCTTATTAATATAATCCGTTGTCTCTCAGAAAACATAAAAATTAATACACTAGATTATTACCTATGAATATTGGGATGGGAATAGTTTATTATTATAACCAAAATAAAACAATTAAAAAAAATATAACAATTTCTTTTGTAATAAATTGTATACTTAGCATGCAAAATGATTTTTTTTAACTTTGATGTATGTAGATGACTTTGCATAGGATTGCAAAAGCCTACTGCTATTTTTCATTACCCATCATCCCCATGTGTATCTGCTTGTGTGTATCCATGACACTTTTCATGGAGTGTGCAAGTAATGCTCTATAATCTTAAGCAGACTATTTAATCCCAAGCAGAATTGCTGATCTATGCGTAAATAATTCCTTTATTTTATATATGCTAGTAAGTTAAATATTTTGGATGGCATTCTCATTCACTGCCTAAAATTGCAAGTCTTACCCTTATGCATTTTTTTAAAAAATCTATAAGACAAAGTAAAAACAGAAATGCACCAGTTATCCCATGATGTTTCACTTGGGATTTTGAATGTGGCTATGACTTGAAATAACTGATTACTAATACTGATCGATTCTTGAAGATTTTTTTCAGTGATTTGTTTATGTCAGTCAATGAAAAGTATTTTTTCCTTTTTGTTATGTTGCACATAACCATTAAAAATTTAACATAGGAAATATCCAAATAAGTTGATTAAAATTATTAGTTTCTCTTTCAGAAGGTATAGTGATTTAATTCTAACACATTTAAGAACAAGATGCCAGTTAAAAGGCATTGTTTATTGATATAGATAAATTTACTAGTGTCTGAATGGGTTTTATTTCCTCTCCTTGTAATGAAGATTGACAATTTCCTTAATGTACTCATTTGAAAATACTTTTTACTTCATAAAAGTTTATATTTATTATTGGCCAATAAGTTTGTTTGCTTATTAAGTAGAAAAATGACTGGAACTGAACTGACTTTTTAGCTAACCACAATAGTATTAGAAATTCTAGAATTGAGTAGTCATCCTATGAACACAGTTGGGTTGTGTTATAAGGGAAATAACTCATATTAGGTAATACTTGGTTCTTAACAATTCATGATTTGGTGCTACCAGTGTAAATTTAAATAATTATATTGTATCAATTGGTATTGTATACCTGTATATTATACTGTTATACCTCATTTTTAAGATAGTCTGTTAATCATAATATTTTTGAGTGTTAAAAAAAAATTCTGTGGAGCAGACAAATACTCATTGTTCTATAAATCTCAGTATAACATGCAATTAAAACAGAACACTTATCTGAAGAAGGAACTGCTAATGAATGAACTGATACAATGGTGATTTCACTCTACAAATGAGAATATTCAGTATGAACTCATGAACATCATCAATGATCAAGAAAAATTATGGCAGATAAGCCTAGTATAACAGTTCCAGCTGTTTCAACTTCTTTGAAGTTTTTCATTTGATAGCAATAAAAAAGCTGAAGGAGTAGATAGTTGTTTTTTTTCATCTCAAGGAGAAGGAATCAGAGAGCAAATCTTATATTTTACATGAATTAACAAAAATCACATCATTCTGAGGTATGCCATCAGTAATAATGGCTCATATGTTTTTTTTTAAATGTATTGTTATTGATAATAGATAAATTATAAATGCATATTTTGATTTAAAGCATGTCTCTTCTTTATCAAAAACAATATTTCATGTAGTAAAACTTCATAATTTATTTCCAATACTCTTTAATGCAATAGAAAGCTTACTTCAAAGAAAGCATTTTAATATGTATTGTTTTTCTAACGTTTTAAGTAGTACAGTAGTGATACATTATTACTGTTTTTTTTTTTTTTATGAACTTGGAGACTCTAAATTTTATTTTCTTGTTTGAATTGAATATATTTTTTCTTCTTTTTTAAAAATTAAATAAGATTAAAACCTTACAATTTTTTTTTCTTGAAATAAATTTCTTATTACAGAAGTTCTTTTTTTTTTATTTATTTTTATTTTTTTATTTTTTATCTCGTTTCTCACCTATTGCCAAATTAATTTTTTTGAAATGACTTAATTTCTGAAAAGAAATATTTAATTTGAATTGTATATAACCAATTTTTCTTGCCTGTAATTAACAGCTTTTATATTAATTTCTTGTTTTGTAGCATCATTGTTTTTTTCACACACAGCCTTTCATTCAGGGTTCAATCCTGATACTAAAATTTCTGCAAGACTAAAATCTTAAGCAAGTATGACAATTTTATCATTTTTTTTTATAAGTTAAACTCAAGTTTCTCTCTCTCTCTCTTATATATATAAATTTATTGTATTTGTCATTCACTTTCATAACTGTAAAGTAAAAAAAAAAGATTTTATTTATAAATTTTTATATTATTTACAACAGGCTGATGAAATAAATGCTAGTGTAAATCTTGAAGAACCTGATGGTAATTCCACTCTGCATCATACTGCTGACATATCCATTGCTGCAACATCCACATCTCATTGGTCATCATCAGCACATCCAGGTAAGTCAGTCTTCAAATACACACTCTTCAAAACTGGAAAACATGTATCATGTCTTGGATAAACTCAAGTCTCTCATACTGAAATTGATCATCTGAATGAACATGATGATTGGGCTGATCTTTGCTAAACATATGCTTTATTTTCATCATTTATTTCTTCTAATCAATTTAAAATTGACAAAATAGTCTCCATCAACAAAGGGACATTAATATGCACTAATACTTTAGTTCATAATTCAATATATCTTACTGTTTTGGACAACAAGAGAGCTCTTCAAGAGTAGGTATTTATTAATGTTTTTAAGAGTAGGTATTTATCCATGTATGATTCTTAATTTTTTCTCTTCAAGTCATTACCGTGTTCAAGACAATTTGGACTGAATTGAACATTGGATCAAAGATAAAACTATTCCTATTAATAAGTCAGTCTGTGTTTATTTTTTTTCTTACATTAAGTATCAGATTACAATTTGGCTTGCTTCTTAGTTAGCATGTATGTTATGCTCTGTCAACACCTCATAATAAAAACTGGGCTATTCCATTTTAAACAAAAGGAAAGATGAAAATGACATATCAGAGGCACTGTTTGGTTTCAGTGAGAGAAAGATAGAGGAGGTGATAACAGCTGCCTCGGTGGAATTGAAAAACACCTCAAATCTTTTCATTTATACCCTTTTACTTCTTTAAATAATGACCTACATTCATAAGTGTTATTGCAATATTTGGTTAAAGTTGTTAAGCTCAAATATTTAATAAAGCAAGGGCAATTTGCATTGGTATTTCATAATTGTAAAGCTTGTAAGCAGCTTATCAAATCATTTACTTAAGAATTATGATTCATTAGAAAATTAAAATAGTAAAACTGGAAAATTTTCACGGGTACTGTAAATTAATATGAACTAGCAGTATAGCCCGGCGTTGCTCGGGTGTAATGAAAACTTTAAAACTAATCCATGGTCTTGGAGTTCAGACTCTGCCTAAAGAATATTTGTGTGAAGTTTGGTGAGAATCGGATAAAAATTGTGGATTTGTATAAAGGACATACAGACAAACAGACACACACAAACATCTTGCCTTTTATATTTATATATTATCGATTTTCTGCACTATAGGAAGAACTGCAACCTTGAAACTTCTGAATATCGTTTCTTATGTCTTTGCCTATGAGTGTATCAAATTTGATTAAAATCCGACCACTCCTTCTATAACCTGATTTTTTTTTATTATCGATTTTTGATATTTATTGGGAGTACCTCGACACAAAACCCAGCTAAGAACACTTGCAGATGCTTATAGTACAACTGTGTAAATTTTCAAGAAAATCGGTTCATCTGTTTCGGAGTCTATAGGTAACGGATACACACACACACACAAACACACACACAGAGACTAAGTTTCATTTATAAATAAGTTTAGATAAGACAGTTAACCATGTTCATGCTATTTGTGTCACATTATGTACACAATGATTACAATTTTCATTCAGTTGAGTATTTCAAGTATGAGACTCAGTTACTTTGATCTTTTTAAATGATTTCAATTCTTTTCACAATATATTCATTTTTACAATAATAAACTCAACATACTTTGAATGTATATGTGTGTGTAATATATATACATATATTTGTTATATAACCATGGTGCTAGGCAAGGCAGAAACGGTTTTCACAAAAATTTTTTTTAAAGTATTCATTCATTACAATTTAATGTGTTTTTGTTTTTATTTTTCACTTAACAGGTCACTTTTCAACACAAACAGAATATTGAAAGAAAATTAATATTTTCAGGGGTTTTTTTTTATTTATAGCTTTGTGGACATTTGATACCTTGTTTCTTTGTGGACATGTGATACCTTTTTTGGTTGTTTTTTGTTGTAGTGTACATAACTGATCTTGGAAATTAGTTTTTTAGTTGAATTTTTTTTATTTTTAGAGTTAATGAATACTTTGTAGAATTATCTATAAACTAAATAAATTATGAAACAAATGCTAACAACCTGTACCCATATATGAGAGGATGTTGAAAAGTTTGTGAGATGGCTCATTTCTCAAAATCTGACCAGACATCAGAAATTATTTTTGGATTCCTTCTTGGTTGGTCTGAGAACCTTTCAGTGTTCTTTGTAGAATATAGTTTCATATAATGGATAATTAGAAATGTAATTTTCTTCACAAATAGACTCCTAAATAAGAAAAGTGAACTGCTGTGTCAAGATGAAAACACAATCTGTATTTTAAATATTCAGTAATAATGATAAATTAATTTCATCTATTAAAAATCTATAGTAAAACTGTTTAATATTTAAATTTGAAAAAGTAATTTACTTGTAAATATCTTTACATTTTGTGTGACACTTAAGTTGTAAAATGTATGAGATAATTCTCATTTATGTTTTTTAGTATTCACTATATACAATAAACAAGACTATTATAATATAAAAATTGAGAAAAAAGTAATAGTAGTACATTTAGCTTTGATAATATTCTACTCAAAGCTGTTCATTTATGAGTGACAATATATTTAATTAGAACACAATCTCTTTATAAACATGTTAGGAATGTGACAGTAAGTTTTATCATAAAATTTGGGTGCCTCAAAATAGCAAACAAAAAACAATTTTTAAATGCTTTCAGATTTTAGCTAATCTCAAATGTAATTGGGTTTAATCATATATTTATAGGAATCTTTGTTTTAGTAAGTGAAAATGACTTTAAAAAATATAATTTTAGTAAAATTATTTTGAAATTTATTATTTTATTAGGAGTTTTAATCTGAATTAGTTGCTTTTTATCCTAACAAACTGTGTCAATATACTCTTTAACTACTACAGTAAACAATGCAAAATTGAAAATAAGTAGGTAGCTTTCAATGAGACTGGAACTCATATCTCACACCTTTTCAGTTTATATTTTATGGACTTAATGCTTCTAAACCAAAACAGATAAGTTGAACAAAATCTGTAGTTATTCTGCTTTCTTTTTGTTTTACTACCTAGCAACAGATCTATTTTTTTAACATTTTAGATGAATTCTTTTCCTTAAGATATGCAAGAGGGGATCTGGAGTTGTGAGGCCTGTCTTTAGTTTTAATTTCATGCTATTTTCAAAGAGTAAATGAACCTAGAGTATTAAGATCAAAAGTAATGGTAATGATAATAATATGGCCAATAATAAATTACTACTACTTAAAAAACATAATTTATCTATAATTTATAAAAATATTTTAAAGTCATATATAATTTTTTTTAAGGTATCATGTATTTTATGCATACAAAGTCCCTTGATATTTTGTTGCTAAAAAATAAATGTAGATATTGATTCCTCTTTCAAAATGCTAACTGAATAAAAAAAAGTTGTTTATATAAATTTAATCCTTTAAAAATTTTCTCAATTTTTATAGTATATAATTTATTCTTGTGCAAGACAAAACATAAGAAGCTCTTCATACATGAGAATTTTTTTTTATGCTTTCAATATAAGAATGTTTCTATTTGGTCATTTATGATTTCTTGATTACTATTAAGCCCTCTTTAAGTATTTAGACATCTTTTTTTACAGCTTTTGATAGTTCCAAGAACAGTTAATTACACTTCAACAAATTTATTTTAAAACTGCTCTAAATTGAAATTTTCTTTCAGAGTTTTTTTTTATGGCACTATATATATATATATATATATATATATAATGTGTATGTGTATGGTGCGATGGATAAATTATCGTCTAAAATATGGAAATAAAACTGGCATCTCATTTCAACAGATAGTTTTATGTAATTTTGGTTAATCTATCTTGGCATACTAAAGAGTAAATTTATTCAATAAAATTACCATTAGCTTTAACCATAGCCTCCAGATGACGTCAGAATCTCCTGCAACTTTTCTGGATGGTCTCTTTGTTTAAGTTGGTGAATGCTGCCATAATCCTTGCCTTCAGTTCATCTTTAGTATTACAAGGAATTTTATTGGTCTCTCTCTCTCAACTGTGCTTCATATATAATAATCAAGAGGGTTGCAGTCTGGGTGGCCAGATGTAAGGGGTGATGTGGTCACAGAAATTGTCTGACAGCTATGATTGGGTTCTCCTGCTCGTATGGTATGGTGCAGAGTCCTGTTGTCAGATATAGGGTCTTCCAGCAGCCACCCTCTTGACCCAGGGCAGCACTTCCTCCTCAAGGCACTTTATGTAAGCCTCTGTGTTGAGTCTGAGGCATTCATCAACAAATCCAGGAGTTCTTTTCTTATCTGAAGAATCAGTGAGTTTTCTGAGATGCTGTACCTTTATAATCACCATTAGACTATTCCAACTCTCTGAATCTTTTGCACGGTCCTCAAATTGACACCTAAATGCTTTGAAATGTTCGTATTGAAACTTTTAGTGCAAATGCCAAGCAGTACAGCATGCTGTTTCCAAATTTCTGGTGGAGTGAATTGCGTCATGATACTCTTTTTCTCACAAATTGTGAACAACTAACCAGACTATACAGTACAGTTGACAAATTCAAAAACAAAACAACGTATGTGCACAAAATTAAAAATATAAAATGCAACGAATTTACCCATCACATCCTCTGTGTGTGTGTGTGTATATATATATATATATATGGTAATGTCTTCTTCCTTATTTAAAGTGTACACTAAAAAGTATTAGTTGTTGCTTTCGTTTTTGCAAACTAAAAAGTAATTTTCCATTCTACATAATAGTAGTAAAGCTTTAGTTAAGTCTTTCCTCACAAGTATGAATTAAGCATGTGAGAAAAATATAGGCACTTATTTTTGCAACATCCAATAAATTTGCCAAGTGAATATAATAGCTTTCAAGTATTACTAATAAAATGTGAAAACTTATTTCTTAAATTATTAAAAAAAAAGAAATTATAAACATTCATACTGTATAAAATTTTTATAATGTATTTAGATTACAATTAGTTAGAATCAAGTTTATGCTTAAAATTTATTGCATCTTTAGCATGTTATTTCTGGGAGTATTAAATGTTTTTAATTTCATATTCTAGTTGCTAACTAAAGAAATTGTTTTTTTTTTTAAAAAAACAAAAAACAAACTCCATTCTAAAATATCAATTAATAGTATTTATTTGATATTAATTCACTAAAATTATTGAACTTGATATATATATATATATATATATATATATATATATATAATTCCAAGTGAAGAGGACTCAAGTTTTTTTGTTTTTTTTTTTGAGTCCTCTAGCATTTATTTTATTATAAACAGTGCTCAATATAATGAGTATTATAGAGCTTAATATAATTATATGGTTATATATCAATTTTACATTGCGACATAGGCATTTCTATGTTTTTGAGATAGGTTCTCATCATCAGGCAATGTTGGTGTGGTTGTGCAGATGATTTACATTTAAATGACAAATTCTTTAGGTTTGCTGTGAATGTATGTGGGTGTTTTTTTTTTGTGTGGCTAATCAGAATGGAGATTCACTTTGGGGTTTGACCCTGAAGAATACATGCTAACCAACTTTTTTCCTCTTTTTTTTCCTTTTTTTTCCTTGACCCTATTCTTCTCTTGTCTGTTTCACCTCCCATTAATCTGATCTTATCATTTTCCCTTCAGTTTTATTACATTTGATGTGATATTCCTTTTTTAGTACCAATCCCCTATTCTTTCCTTTCTTATTCTCATTAGTCTATTTGTTAAAGAAAAGATTTTTTTCCCAAAAACCCTAAACTGCGAATTTTTTTGTTTCTATCTCAAAAACATAGAAATTTCCATGTCGCAATGTAAAATTGATATATAACCATATAATTATATTATGTATATATATATATATATATATATATATATATATATATATGTGTGTGTGTGTATGTGTGTTTTACTGATTGCTAATAAAATATCCTAAAATTATTCTTTATTTTTTATTTGATATCAGTTCATTATTTTCTAAGTTCAATGGATATATTATAATAATAATTAAAAATTGAATCAGTTATATTAAATTGAAAAAAATCACTAAATAATTTACTTAAACTACAATTTAAGTGTAATTATTTTCCCGCCTTTTTATTTTACTAACATACTTTTTGATAGTGCATTCAACTTTTAATGAATTGTTGTAAGAGTTCTCTCCCTTACTCCAGTAAAAAACTAATTCGATTTTTTTTTTTTTTTTGCATTTTGTATTAGACATCAGCAGCAGTTTAAAGCACTTGAATAAATCAATTTTCTTGAAGCTTATTTTTATGGTATATCAGCAGCAACACACACACGTGTGTTTTTTGTGTATGTATGTATGTGTGTATGTATATGAGATGTCAACACTGGGTAGCAACTGTCTGTTTCAGTCTTGAATGCATTTCTTGAATGCATTTTTCAGAGGGCCTGTTTAGTATACTTTAACTTATAGTAAAATTATTTATCTTGAATATATTACTTTTTGTGACACACACACACACACACATACACATAATGCATTTGGTGTTTTCTGTTTTAAGACCTTAAAAAAGTGATGCTGTATCCAATTTCATGTTTGGCATTATATGTTCATTTAAATTTTGATGTGGCAAAAATGATTATGCTGTTTACAAAAATTAGAATAAAATAATCCTTTGCATGTAAACTTTTGTCAAATTATTTTACTGTAGTGTTCAAAGTCATTACTAATTTACATGAAAATCTATATCTGTTTTGTTATATTAAATGTTGTTTAAATAACATTAGTAGTTTTTTAAAGTTTATATTTTAAATGAAGGCATAACATAAATGGGAGTAATTGTTTCTATAGTAAGTTTAATTTTTCTTACAAGTTACACTTGTAAAAGAATAATTTTTCTCAGTTAACAAAACCCAGATCTTTATTAGTGGTTTGTCAATTTTCTCATGTGATGATCAATTTATTACTGAACAGTTAAGTTTATTATGTTACAATCTGTGGCAAATTTATGAAATAAAATTATTAAAATAATTAGTATTAAAACAATTATTTTTATTAAACATTTTTTTGTATGATCATTTAAGCTGGTTTAAATAAATTTGTTTATTTGTTGAACTCATTGATCAAGACTTAGAATCTAACTGCTTAAAGTACAAATAAGTATATATTTTAATATCCTAAATTTGTTAACCTTTGACAACTTGCAACCTGGCAAGAAGCGATTTTGATCATAAGAAATATATATATATATTTATATAGTTTCATTTAAATTAAAATATAAAATAACCCTTTATTATAGCATCAAATTGGAAGAATTTTATCTGGATTAAAAAAAATCAGCCAGAAAATATAATTTTATGTTTGTCATTTGAATTATAAATTCTGTTTGAAAATATTTGAATAGGAAAAACAAATGTAATGTTTTTTAATTTTTAATACATATGTAGATGTTTTGTTGTTTTTTTTATAAGTAGTTTACTTTACTGTTCTTTGATTAAAGAAATAAAAGACTTTGTACTACTTGTACATTTTTATTTATGTAACTGAAATATATGCATATTATTTTCCATATTGAAGATAGGACCTTTTTTTTTAATGTAATTATTTATATAGTTTTATAAATCTCTATATTTTATTTATTTTATTTTTTTTATAGATAACTGAAATAGTTGTCTGTTCAATAATTTCATTTTTATGTTATAAAATAAATTCTTTAATAAAGCAAAAGATATATTCCAAATATGAAATGATAAAAATAGATTTAGGAAAACTGACTTATACTTTTTGCTGAAAATCAAAAACAATATCTGCAAATGAGAAACTACAAAATCAACAAAGTCATGATAGCTGCATGCTCCTTTAAATGATTGAAAGTTTCCTGTTGGAGAAACTGAAACAGCAGCTTCATAATTATTGTTTCATTTATTCATCTTTGTATTAATTGACTTTAAATTATGTCCTCTTTTCTGAGTTGATGCAGAATTGTGCTGTTTCATACCATCATTTGATTAAAAAATATCCATATCGCAATTGTTAATTCATGATAATAATTTCAAACCAGTTTCTTGAAGTGTTTATTAGAGACATTGATTGATGAATAGGAAATGATGGTATATGCTGTGAGAATAAATTATTTAGCAATGATTCTTTTTTTGTTTCATTTTGTTTTTGTCAATGGTATTATGCAAATTGATATGCTTATTGTAAATGATTCTTAAATGTCATTCTCAATGGTCTTTTTTACATCACATCTAAAGATAGTATAATCATTAAATTTAATTATGTAAAATAAATTGTGAAAACTGGTTTACATTTAATTTTCTTTCTATATCTAGTAAATAAAGTAACCTTTGATTAATGAGTTTTTCTTTTTAATTAAAGCTAAAATATAGCATTAAAAACATTATATTGATTGTTGTTATTAGATGACCCATATAGATGGCCAGTCTTCTTATATCTGATCCTACATCTAACATAGTCACATTTATAAAAACAAAAATGTTAAGTTTTTTGTTTTTTAATTAAATTACTCTAATTAGATTACTTCAAGTAAATTATTGTATTTTTTTTATTAACACTTATTATACTTTCTTCAATATATACACATGCAAAAAACAACTTTATCAGTACTAAAAGAATTGCTAGATGAATGACATAGGTGTTGATGTATTAGAATATCTTTATATCCTGGTTTTATTTTTCTACCAAAATTAGTCTTTACTTGGTTTGTTTGTACTTTATCATATTTTTATTAAGATTTAGATATAAATAAAATCCTAATTAAAAAAAAAAACCTCTACAAATTCCATGTTCTAATGAATGCTTAAAAAACTTTCCATTTTTCTATTGTCACATTTTTAAAAATTGTTTTTTTAATTTAAAAAAAAAATCAAAACCTAATGTTTGACTCATTAATTATAGAGAATATTAGGAGCTGCTATAATTTTCTGGCTCACTGCTGCTGCTGATCATTGTCACTGTAGTTGGTGCTGTGGTTGTTCCCTCATCACTTGCTACTTACATTTATCTGAGGAGTGATGAGACAGGAATGATGACGCCAATGTTTCTGATGCTGCTACTGCACATGCCAGCCGTGTTGTCAAGCCACTTACAACCAACAATGACATCATTGCTGACTGCTGTGCATTTTAATTTTAAACAATTAACTTCTACCACTGCCACCATTTCCGGGATAAGATTTTTCCCATCCTAAAATCCTTGTCATTTTGATTACTTAAAAAAAAAAAAATTTTTTTTTGTTTTTGTCTGTGTATGTGTATATATATATACACATACATACACACAAACACAAAAAAATTTTATATATATATATATATGGAGAGATGTGCCTTTATATTTTTTTTAAAGTTTTGATTTAAATTTGAAATCTTAATCTGTTTTGAAACAAATTTACATTAATCTTTAAAGCAATAAAATCACTGTCCAGATGTGTATATTATGGCAGCAAACAAAAATTTGGGGCATGCATAAAATTTGTTCTGAGGGTCTTCTCTTTTCTTTAACAATGGAATTTATGAAATTGAATACACATTTTATCCATTATGTTGTGGCCAAATCTGCTTATTGTATCATTTTAGTATTAAAAGTATTGATATGAATCTTGATGACTCAAATTAAAATCTGATATTAAGAAGGAAGTTTTCTTGAGGTTTGTGGAGAAAAATTCAGCAGTCCTTAAAGGAATTTTGTTTGTCCAAAATCTGCTTTTGTATTGTATAAGTTTAATTTTAGTACTGATAACAAAAAAAAAAACTTACTCAGTGCCATGTTCTGAAAAAAAGTCCCCCAACCAGTTCACACACACACACACACACACACACACAAGGTTTCTGAAAAGTTCTCAAAATCAGTATATCAATAACTAAACATAAGAATACTGATTTGGGGATGTGGGTTAATTTTTTAGCACCAACTTTTGTGTGTGTGTGTATATATATATATATATATATATATATATATATATACACACACACACACATTTGCAGTAAGTACTCGGCGTTGTATGGGAGGGGAAGAGTAAGAAGTCCCATTTTTATACGATCATCATCTGCAGAGATTAAATATGGGAAATAACTCATGTATTTTTGAAAGAGTTTTTCTCCATGTAAAAATTACTGTGTTGAACTTATCTTTAACAAAAAAAAATACTTGAAAATAAGAAACTGAAACAAAGATTAAACTGAAGAGCCATGCGCAATTTCTTTTTCTTTGTTGTGCAGAATAATAAATTTGCACATGGTGTGTAAGTTTTGGGACAAATTGGATGAAAAATGTGGAAGTGTATGTTACTAGAAATCAGTGAGGATATACATTTTCAGTTTTATTTATATAGATTAGGACCTTTAATAAGTTCTCGCTGTTTTCTAACAGATGGTGTTCCTAGAACTGTGCATGTAGTTGCAGATGGTAATGCATCTATAACAAAGTACTATAAGCAAGCTTGAAATTCAGTGTATATCATTTCACTGAAATGTAAATAACATTGTTTTTCATAGCGTTAAACATGTCAGATTTCATGCCAAAGAAAGTGTATTTGCAGGGAATTTTATTTTCAAAAGAAATCTGTAGCTGAAGCACATAGAATTCTTGTTGAGACTTATGGTGAGCATGCACTCTCGAAAACATTATGCAGAAATTGGTTTAGGCTCTTCAAATATAATGATTTTGATGTTGAAGATAAAAAATGCTGTGGCACACTGAAAAAGTTTTCAGTCAAAGAATTGGAGGCATTAATTCATGAAGACTCATGTCAGGCACAAGCTGAACTTGCAGAATCATTGGGAGTTGATCACACAACTGTTTTGAAATGTTTGAAAGCATTAGGAATAATTCAAAAACAAGAAAATTTGGTGCCATATGAGTTAAAGCTGAGAGATGTTGAATGGCGTCTTTTCACGTGTGAACAACTGCTTCAAGGCAGAAAAGGAAAGTTTTTTTTGCATTGTATCATGACCAGCAATGAAAAGTAGGTACATTACTATAACCTTAAGCATAGAAGATTGTGTGGCAAGCCCAGACATGTATTAACATCAGCGGCAAAACCAAATATCCATGGTTTGAAGCTACTGCTCTGCATTTGGTGAGATCAGCTGGGCATATTTTATGAGCTGTTTAAACCAACTGAAACCATCATGAGAGATTGTTATCGACTACAATTGTTGCGTTTGAGCTGAGCATTGAAGAAAAATGGCCAATATATGAGCAGAGGCACAACTGTTTTTGCATATGACAATAGTAGATCTCATGTTGTGAAATGGTGGGGAAAACCTACTTGGAAACACTTACATGAGAAGTCCTACCCCACCTGGCATAATCACCAGACATTGCCTCGTCTGATTATCACTTGTTCTGATCAATGACACCTGGCCTGGCTGAGCAGCATTTCATGCTTATGATGATACAAAAAAAATGGGTCGACTCGTGGTTAGCCTCAAGAAACTTGTCATTCAAATGATGCCAGAAAGTTGTGAAAAAGTAGTGGCTAGGGATAGACAATACTTTTAGTGACATGTTTCTTACTAATTTTTGTAAATAAAACATTACTTTTCATGAAAAATCACTTAGAACTAATTTAAGCTCCTAATATCTATATATATATATATATATATATAAAATGCTAAAATATAGTTTTAATGTATGCTATATATTTATGAGTTAAAAATGCTCAATATCAAAGATAATGTATGTAAATATAAAAATAGACATTGAAATCACCACCCGGTCATGACTTGATTGAACCAAAATAATGTTTCTGTTGATATGATTACACGTGTCTGCAAAGGGAATGCTGAAATTTTAAACTAAATTTTTTTTTATATACATGTGTCTTGGTGTTAGTGTGCATGTGTAGTTACATCAGCAGAATCCTAACTTTAGTCTGATCAAGTCCTAAAGAACAAAACATGATTTTCTCATTCATATATATATATATATATATACACACACACATTTTCATTTGGAAACAAGTTATTTCCACAACCTAGGCTTCAGAAATAACTTGTTTCCAAATGAAAAATATCTGAAAGCTTTACAATATAAATGTATTGAGCACAACTAAGTACTGGTCTAATTTAACTATGAGCAAAAGCTATATATCACACATACATACATATACACTGCCATATTATTGGAAACATGTTGTTAAAGCCAAAATTAACTGAAGTAAAAAAAAATCCCTTTGAATTCATTGATACTGTAGGAATTAGCAATTTCTTTATTTGTTTTTGCTTATGTGAAGTCTTGGGTCTGTTTAATTTAATCCTGCATTAATGTATGAAAAATAGAAGAAAAATTTAACTTTTACTTTCTTATTCATTCTGCATTTCATGAAAAATGCCTTGCTTCTTTCTGTGCTTTTACTGTTACGAAAATGTTGTCAGTATTTAATAGATCATGGCAAGTATGAACTGATAAAGCTGTTTTCAAAATCCTGTTCAATCTCATATACTGTGCAGTTGGAGATTAATTAACATCATTTGTCTTTCTCATAACTGTAAATGTATGACTGTCACACATGGAAATTATACATAATATCCTACTTAATACATTTATGACAAATCCATTAAGAAATTATTAGATTGAATGGAGTATATTTTATTTAAGAATCAAAACAAAAAATATTGCTTAAAATGTATTTTGTGTTCCTATTCAATATTATTCAAAATTTTCTAATCCTATTGATAGCATAAATAAATTTCTTTTATTCAATCTGTATAAAATCTTTCTAAAATTATAATAAAAGAAAAGCAAAACTCAACTATATAGTTATTGAATTAACAGCAGGTGTTGTTTCAGGAAATTACAGATTTAATTTTTCTTTCGAACATAGAAATGGGATTTATTACTTAATGAAGAAAAAAGTAATTTATGTTCAGCCCAACTATTAAATTTATGAATGTGAGGAAACCAATTGTGACCTTGCCTTTATAACATAAATATTCAATTTGCAAAAAGTTGTCCTGTTATACAAGTATAATATACTTTTCTTTTCTGTTCAATTTATTTACATATGCACAACTGGTTTATGTAAATTAAATTAAGAAAGAAAAACCTATCTGCTTTATTTTATATTGAAAACTAATACAACTGCTGGGATGAGAAAAATCCTTTAGTTGGTCCTTTGTCTGTATGCACCTGCCTATTGAAGCGTTTATTACCAGTAGTTTTTTTTTTTTTTAAATCATTTTTTGTGTGTGCCCCCCACCCTTTGCTTTATTGAGGAAACAATATCAACCAATCACATAACTACTCAACAAGCTGTTGCAGTCAAAAAGCCATGTAGCTGCTTGGTCCTATTTTCTATTAAGATTTAAAATATTCTCTCTTTATACAATGTTTGAAAATTAGAGACAATTAAGGAAAACCTTTTAATTCATTATTTAACTCTTGGGTTAATTTAAAAACTAAATGATTATTTTTCAGATATGTCAGTTCTATGTATAACTATCTACATGAGTATGATAGCATCTTTTTAAACCTTAACTCTAAAATGATATGTATCTTGATATAGACTGACATACATCCTAGAAAAAAAATGTTATATATTTGTAGTAATGTTTATTTATTGATTATATATGTTTTTTTTTACTGTTAATTGAGATGATCTATTAACTAAAATTGTGCAATAAGTAACAACTATGTTAGTGTTTCTAATACATCCCACTTACAGAAATGAAAAATTACAAAATGGCGAGAACTATCAAGGGTTAAGATGGTTATTAACGGTTGTAGCAGGGATAATGATGAGGCTCCTCATTTTCTTAAAAAACTAATACAAAGAAAATTTTTATATCATGTTTTCATGATTTTCAAAAAATTGCAACTTAAACAGATTAAGTATAGAATTAATTCAATAATTATGTTTATGTAATATTTTACAATACAAGCATGGTGTTTAAGCAAGAGTATAACAACACAAGTGAAAAATACAAATCAAGCATTGAGTAAAATTCTCTTTGAAACCAATGCATGTGATTCCTATTGTTTTTGAAAATTTTGTTCTCTTTGATTAAGTTCTGACAAAAAGTGTAGCTGTTTTGCTGTTAATGTAGAAAAAATAGTCTTTCATAGTCAGCAAAAGTGGTTTCTTAAAACAGTTATCTTGAAGAAGTTGACTTATCACATTGATGAACGGAAGTGGTAAAGTAGGGTGATTAGGTATCTGATCATTTTAGTATCTATCGTGCAGACCTAGTAGCATACTTTTTTCAATTGTTTCCTTTAACATCTTCTATAGGCTTTGTAAATAAATCATACAATTTGACAAGAATTGGTCTTATTTATTTTATGAAAGTCATTGTTCTCTGAGTTAAGTCTGCAGGAAACTCATAATCTAGAAGTGCAAATGATTCTATTGGGATTTTAAAATGTCTAAAAGACTAATAAATCTCAGAATAAAGGTTTTTAAAATCTCATCATAAGGATTTGGGCATATAGTTCACAAATTTCCTGTAACTTAAACTCCAAGAGAGCTGGAAAATGACTTTCATAATTATATATATCCATAAAGTAAAATTAATTACTGGTTCAAGAAAAGTTATTTACTTAGCTTTAACACATTTTTCCTTTATTTCTATTGCAATTCTTTTTCAAAACATAAAATGTGAAAACCATACAAGGTAGTGCTATATTGAAAATATATTTACTTACCCATAATGCAAATTAAATTAAATAATTAGCCTACTCGAGGATAATTAACAGCTGGTTATAGATTAAGTGATAAAAAGTAATTGGAAGCACAAAAATGCTTTCTTACTTTCTTTTTTTATATAAAAAAGCAGCAGTGTAAAATTGTTTATTTTAATAAGGATTAAAATATTTTAGTTCTAGATCCTTTTTATCCTTGGAGATAACTCCTCCCTGATTGACCATATCTTCAAGGATGAAGCTGTATTCACAATGCTTGGTTAATTGCAGGTTGGTGAGACTTTGACCCATAGTCGAGGGTTTTAAATTCAGAGTTGTCCTTCTTTTGTCCTGATATTTACCCATAGCTACTTTGGAGAAGTGATGGATTTATATCTTTCCTATTGGTATTTTCACATAAGTAAATATAACAAACTTGACAAAAATTTGAACTCAGCTCTCTAATTCCCTGGTCTAAGCTGCTATTCATTACTCCATGCCTCCTAATTCAGCTAGATAATAGAAAGCAAATAATCATGTTTTTAGTAAAATTCTTTAAGATTCTCTATAAGTTTGAGAAAAATAATTATGAGTGCTATAAATTCAGTTAATTTCATGTTATTGATAGATAAATGATTTTTCTTTTGTTAAAGCAGAAAAATTTTAATCCTAAATATTGGTCAGCTACTTGTATCATGGCTGCTTGATTCTATACTTTTACAGAAGATTGTTATGAGAAAGTTATTTGAGCTTATGTCTAGCAGCATAGATATTAATCCAGACATTATTGTTAGTGTTTGTTCAGAGTTGATCTCTTGTTATTATCATTAGAATAGGACAATGTCCATTAAAGGAATAAGTATTGATTGACCAGAAATGCTAAAGGTCAGGACCCTGATGTCTCCTAGTGTCCCCCTCAACAGTGTAATAAAGTATATTAATGTTACTGCATTGGCCATATAACATGGTATTGATCTCTGGCAATGGTGCAGCTGTCACAGATGTTTACTGAGGCCATCTTTGCTGGTTAACTGCGAGCTTGCGAACATTTTCTCTCTTGCTAGATGTCCATTCACTTTTCATTCTACTTATTTGCATCACTCTCTCTCTCTCTCTGTTGCTTTCTCTTTTTCTTTTTCTAACCAAAAACATTTCAAATGCTCATAATTCCAGACTGCTTAGTTATTGAGAAAATCGGTGTCTTCAAAAAATAATACTGTGTTAACTTTTATTGCAGTCAACATGTCACAGTGGAAATTTTAATTTAAAAAGAAAATGTAAAAATTATTTAATTTTATTTATTTTAACAATAAAAGTTAAGGTTGAAGACTAAATCGTGAGAAAGAGCCCAAACTGATAAAACCTTGTTTCAAAGTTCTTTTTAGATTTTGTTTTTAATTTGGCTCTTACTTATAATTGAATTATTATTATCTGTAAAATTTCACACAATATGTTGAAGCGAAATCCATTCTACTCCAGCTGTTAAACATCAATTTATTGATTTTTTTTGTTCATTGTTTAAATCTATTTACTTATCTTTTTATTTATAAAAGGTTACCTGGCATTGGCAAGTTAAAATAACTCCTGTGTTGTTATTAACCTTATATTTTATATGGTGGGGAGGTGTATGTTAAAAAATGTATGAGATTTTTTTTTTCCAGCCTAACAGTACAGTTCAAAATCAGTATTCAATTGTTTAATCATATTAGCCAGGGAATGTTTCATATGAAAGGCTTCATTTTGAATATGATCTTTTGATCAAAATATACTCCATTTAATTGTATAAGCTATTGCCAATGGGTTTCTAATGAAATTATTCTGATTTTATTGCTTGATAATTCCAGACCCAATACTTTTAACTGAAGCTCTCAGCTTAGGATATGAATTTTTTAGCTTCCTTCATATTCATATATTTCAAGCCAACTAACATCTTTTTAAGTGTTTTTATTTGTTCATGAAGTAAGTGCTGAAACACCCAGTGACTATTTTCTAGCCTTTAAAAGTAAAAAATTTTGTGTTAAAAGTAAATTAAAAGTAATAAATTTTTAAATAGAGAATAGAGAAATATTTTAATTCCAAGCACTTTAGGAACAGATCATAAATGACTTAGATATTAAATAATATAACATTATGTCCAAAAAGGTTGTATTATTTTTTTTTAATGGTCATTTGAAATAAAGATCATCTGAGACTTTCATGAAGTAGCATGCTTGTGTGATTTTCAAGACAGATATATTCAATTAGGCAGACAGTCCATCTAGTAGGAGGTGCTGAAAAGTTTTCTTCTTGACCCACTTTCCAAAGTCTGACTAAATGATCAAACTTTTCTGTGTAGTGTTGGGGTAGGGTTTCTGGGTCAGCTTGAGAAATTTTCAGCAATTTTATTTATATAATTAGAATCTAATAGGTCTATTATGTCTAAATGCTAAATTTTAATAAGGATCTAAAGATTTTTTTTTTCAACTTTATTCTCTTACATGTACTTATATAAACTGTCATTTATACAGTAGATATCTCTCGTATTCAAACTGTTACTGACCTCATTAATGATAATTAGAAACTCTTAAATTTGTATATATTTTATTATATAGTGTGCTTGTCTTTTCAGTAGAAAAATACATTTAAAGCTGATATTTTCTTCTACAAAAAGGCAAGATCTTAATTTAAACAATGACAGATTATATTTTAAAGATAAACATAAAATAAATATTTTGCTTCTGAGAAAAACGCAATTATGTATTTCTTGTAAATTAATACATTTCTATATCTTTGTACTTTTTTTTGTCATATGTCATATTTTTCGTCAACAACTTGTGCTTTTGTTATTTGTTTGCATAAGTCATGAAAAACAACTTTTAAGTTCTCAGAGTTAATAAAATTAATACAGACAGCTATAACTAATTATTTGTGGAGAAAACAAAAAAATGTTTATTTTGGCAATCATTATACAAAGAAAATATATTTCCCATGTATTAAAAAATAAAAACTAAGTACAATAAAATTTTTATACAGATTTTTCTTTATATATTACATCCCAGATATTTACGTCTTTAAAAGCCACATGTAACTTTTTATAATTTTAATGTAAATATAATATAGTTAAAAATAATGTCAGATGTAACTTGCTTCTCTTTTTTCTTTTTTTTTCTTTTTTTAATATTTAATTTAAGTTACTGAGAATGTTGTACACTTTTTTGGCTGATTTTAAAACCCTAGTTAACTTTTTACGTTGTGTGATTGTTGGCTTGTATGAATGGTTTTAATTAGTAACCATCTGCCTATCATTGACCATCTTGTCATGATTAAAATAAATCCACTATTACTACTCGTAAGTTTTTTTTTTTAGTGCAGTTAGTACCATCTGTTCAAGTCAGAATTAGCTTTCGTTAAAAGGTCTACTACTGCAGATGGGTTTAGCAATGCTAATTGGGTTTCTTTCTTCCCTTCGCTTTTTTCTAGTAATTAACTTTTTATAAAACATCATTTCATTAGAACTTAACTAGTCTTTCTTTTTATTACTTTTTTTTAAACAAAAATTCTAAAACGTGATTGGTTTTCAATTTTCATGCATATGTGAACTAGAGTAGGAAAAGTAACTTTTAAAAACTTTTTTTTTCTTTAACGTTTTACGGTTTTACTTTTACTAGTGACTTATAGTTCATAAAATTAATAAGTAATAATACCAGTCAAGTCTTTGAGGACGTAGACAATAAAAAAAGTAAAGTGTAATAAAGTAAAAAAAAAAAACAAAACATTTTTACTTCCATATCGACTTTTTTTTATCTTGACTGGGCGATTTACGATTATTTATTTTTATTTTTTTAGTCACATGACTGAGTACACTACTTTCTCGCTGTGTGTTGTGAAAATAATATTTGCAAAGAGATTGTGTGAAAATCACTTCAAAAGATTGTCGCTTTTGATTAGTGAGTGTTTTAACAAGACTAACGAAAAAATAATTAATTCGCAGCTTCAAGATCAAATATAGCATTTTAAGATGGAAAGTTTTTTTTTACACAAAGAAAAAAAAATCAGATATTCAAGAAAAATACGAGAAAACATCGAAAAGATCCGATGAAAGCAAACTCATTTTTGCCTCTTGCTCAGTGAAAAATTACCCAAGGGGGGTAAAAAAAAGAAACCGATGTTCAATTGTTCATAATATGTACCAAGCTGGATACACTCGTTGCTGCACGCACCTAGAAAAAAGAAAGATTTTTTATTTCAATCTTTGCCAAAAAAACACAAAACACCTGTCATGCTTTTTTATACAGTTTTCACTCATAAAATCCGTGACAGTGATACACTAACCTTAGTCGCTAAGTGAAAGTTTGATACCCGTAAGGAAAGCGCTTGATTTCAAGCAAAAACTGATCTGCTTTCATCGCGGTCAGTTTTACTTTTTTTTCTTAAGTACTTGTGAAATCTGTTAGAGAAACTATTTTGACTGCTGCCACTGACGGCACAATCCGCATCTGCTAGATTTCTCGTGATTGCTGTCAACTGGTCTGTATGAATGGTGATAGCCTCGCTGACCCCTGTTGACTCTGTTTCGTAGTAAACAAAGAAAAACACTTACACAATTGTACTATCATTTTTACTACAATAATACATACAGTACTACTAGCATCCGACTTGACTTAACAAATTACATTTTTTTTCTATATACAATGTAACAATGTTGTATCGGTATGGGTTGTAAGAGAAAAAGGAAAAAGTCAGTCGGCTTTATGATATGACTTGTGGGTTGCCAGAGTTGGCCCGTTCGGTCATCCATAATGACTTGAAGGCAAAGATGAGATGGTGGTAAGATGCCAGTTGATAAGACATACGTACCTAAACCTACGAAGTAGTCATCTTTTCTTTTTACTCCTCGCTCTTTAAATGTTGTAGTTACTCCTACCACTATCACCAATAGCATTTAACAAAGTAATAAGAATACACATACATACATACATCGCCATTACCACTATCATCAGTAATAATAATTCTAGCGGTGGTAGCAGTAATAGTAGAATCAGTAACGGCAGTGGAGATGGAAGTACTATTGTAGAATCAGCAGTAAAAGTAGTTGTTGGTTAGGAGCAAGAGTTAATGGTGCTTCTCTTATTTGTTCCACCCCCTCCCTTGCGAAATCAACAAGCAGCAGTCTGCGTGTCTTGTTCTGAATAGAGTGCTAATTACTGGCAAAACTAGGAATTTGTGTAGGAGAGGTTGTTTTCTGCATTGTTGTTGTCAAGTACTGCTTGGCTAGCTAGCATGTGTTATATATATATATATATATATATATACACACACACATGTGTAGGGGGAGGGAAAGACAGCCACTGGTTGTTTTGTCTTTTCTCTTCCACCCACTGTTTCCTGTGTTGTGTGCAACTGCTTTTAACTGCCACGCCACAAAACTACTTCTTCTTTCTCTCTTTTTTATTTCTTCTAAGTCTTTTTAGGCTTTCCTTTTCTGAATATAGAACTATTCAATCTCTTATTGATAATAATGAATACTATCAGCATCGCACACAAACCACTAATAGGTTTACTTCAGTGCTTGCCTATCGACATCTGCTTTTAGAGATAAGTGTGGATATAAAAACTGTTGTGTACTGTACTGTATCCACTTGCTTACGCGAGTGAATTGTAGAAGATTACACAGTATTGTGTGATAACAAAACGATTTGTTGAGTGTGTGTATGTGAAAGTAGTTTGCTGAGACTATGAAAATGTGATCTTTATGAGAATATTCATTGTGTCTGTATATATAACTGTTTAGTGTAGTTTGTCATGAGAGTGTACTAAAGCGTATGTGAGAGTGATGTTGGTCCTTCACATTCATTTGTTTGTGTGTATTATTGTAACATTGTAGCTACACGTTAAGTAAGTTTGCGTAACTAGAGATCTACTGTGTAAGGTGATGAATGTTTAAGGCAGTTACTAGCTTAGTTATTTGACTTCAGTGTTCATCACTTTTTTCAAAACTTTTCTGTAATGTTTGATTGCTGTGTAAATTTAAAGAAATGTAGGTATTAAAACAAAAAATAAACTGTAAATTTGCGAATAATAACTAGTCGAGCATTGTTACTCCTTGTTCGTAACATAAAAATATTATATCAACGATGTATGTAACGTGCCAATTTGGCTCCATTATCCTCTGAGACCACACATCTGCTCCAAATGGTAGCAGGGTTCTCTTTCCAAGAACTCGGACGGCTCCAAATGCGACAATTAAAAAAAGAGATGTAAGGCTGGCAATGTGGCAAGTGATCAACACTGAATTAGAACAGACTATATAGCCAAGACTGTGGCATACTGTCGCCTGTTTCCTTATTTATTTTTAATTTACTACACAGTATTTAATAATAATCACCACCACCACCCTCAACGTCAAAGGAATCTCTCTTTAGTCCGCTTATTGGGGTCACTTCCTCAACAAAAGCCACAACCGACCGAGTGTGTGTGTGTGTGTGTGTGTGTAAAATTATGTTGTGTATGTGTCCTCCCTCGGGGCCTATGAAAGACAGCTCGTGAGTCAGCCAGCACCGCCTCCACTGCCTTTTTTAAACTGCAGCAGTGGAGGCTGCATCAGTAGTGGTAGTAGTAGCTGCCATAGTATTAATTCTGGTAGTATTAATGATAGTTGTAGTCGTAGTCAATAAATGACTCCCCCTCCTAGTCCATTAGAGCACATTACACATGATCTGCTGCTGCTGCAGTTGTCGTCTTTCCTTGAATAGTCGCAATAATAATAATAGTAACTTGTGATAATAGTAGTAGTAGTGGCAGTAGCAGTAATAGTAGTAGATGCTGTTATAGTAGTAGCAGCAGCAGTAATAGTAGTTGTAGTAGTAGTAGTACCAAGTCCTAGCCAAGCACTGGGTGTGTGTGTGTCAGGACTGTCTCAATGCGTTGGCCTGGCCAGATATCATGTCATTTAATAATATTTATACTAGCACTTCTGAGGGTTACCTGTTTCCAGCTTACTCAAGCATGCATGCTTTCTACCCCTTCCCAGGTAAGTGACACCACTTTGGATAGCCGATCGGTCGGTAGGTAGGCTGACTCACAAGGAATTCACGTTCATTTTTCTCCATTTTTCTTACTTTGATTTTTGCCGTTCGTAGTAGGAAAGAAGAAAAAAAAAGTTTTGAATCTCTAGTTTATTGGCTGGTCTTTGTGTATTTGTATATGTGTGTGTACGTATTATAATACGTACACATACACTCTAAATGTGTGTTTGTGTAAACTGAAGACGAGTTATGTCTTCTGTTGTGATGGTGTTGATAGAGGGTATATATGGCGCCTGTCTCTTTCTTTCTCTCTCTCTCTCTCTCTTTGGATATTCCACTCAACAGCGATGGTTAGATTTCTAATTGATTCTTCTATTTGCCTCCATTGGCTGTGAGTGAGTGAAAAAAAAATGTTGCTGTTTGGCTAGTTGTGTGGTTTTTGGTTATATTGTATTATATCTGTGTGTGTGTGTGTGTGTGTGTGTGTGTCCAGCTGGTGATCCTATGCTCTGAGGTCAAACTTCCACCATTCCTCTTTTTCTTTCTCTGTTTATTCTACACACACACACACACACACACACACACACACACACACACACACACACACGCGCGCGCGCGAGAGCCTTCTTTCTGTTATTTCAACTCCCACATAACAACAAGCACTATTCAGGTGGATATCAACAAAGAAGACTCTCCTTTTCATTTTATTTTATTTTTCTTTAATTATTATTATTCAGTTCTTTCCCTTTCCTCCGTTTTCAGGAACTCCATTTTGTTATCAATCCTCTTTTTATTGTTGTCTTTCTATTTCGACCATCTTTCTTTTCTGTATCTTTCCCATCTTTACTTTCAGTGGAGTATCTCTTTCCCTCCTACTCCTCCTCATCTTCTTTCCCGGCTGTCACCTGTGGTCACTGGCGGCTGCTCAGCTGTTGTTTGGAGGGGAGCGGTCAGTGTACCAGACGACCTACCACCGCATATCCAATAAATAACTACCTTTTCTGTTCCCCTCCCTATGTCGTCGTCTTCTCTTTTTCATTCACTTTTCCATACGATTCAATTTTGCGGAGATATTCCACTTTACGGAAACTGTCGGTCAATTCATTTAGCATCTTCCGTTCTTTCCTGATTATGTCCATTCACAACACCACTGGACATTAAAAAACACATGTTCTCTCTTGGCCGGCCGGTCTGACCCAAGACATTTATTTTTATACGCTGCACCTTAGATCATGTAAACAGTAGTTTGAGTTACGTATACCATTCATTTTACAATTACAATTTTTTATACAGTGGGCTTTTTTCTTTTTTTTTTTTTATTAAACTGATTTTGAAATTTTTATTGAATTTTTTGTAGCTTAAACAAAAATATACTTCTGCATACACTTTGTTCTTTATTTGTGTGTGTGTGTATTTTTCTTTCACTTGCATTCCTCTTCTTTAGCCACCAGCAAACCGGACACTATTTTCGACCTCATCTTGTTCATTACTTAACTATTCTCCTGCCCTACCGTAGCAACACAGGTACATTCATGTCACAACTCAGTGCCAGCCTTCAAGAAATATCAACTGCTACTGATTTTCCAATTCTTCTCTAGCCACCTGCAGAGTCACACAATGCTGCTACCAACTCTGCTCATTGCTTTGCTGCCATCGAGTGAGGAAAATAAGAGGGTGAGAAAGAGATTTTGTGTGAGTGTGTGTATGTATGTATGTATGTATGTATGTATGGCAAAAACAACACACTCTCCCATCCCCAGGCTCCCTGTTGCTTCTCATCGTTCCCATAGCAATAGGGAGTTAATTCAATAATATGTCTATATATATATATATATATATATATATATATATATATATATATGTTTGTGTGTGCTCTACTTGCATTTACTTTCTTTGAAGGACTTGTATTTTTAAGAGATGAAACCAGATTTAATTTCTTCATCAATACATTTTCATTTGATCTGTTCAATGGATACATTTTGTTCCTCCACTATTTCATATCTTCCATAGTACATTTTTGTTGAAAAATCATTATCAATTATAGTTTGTAAATTAGGTGCATTGCTAATCATTTTTTTTTTTTTTAAGTCAATAGGACCTGTTAAGCTTTTTATTTTGTATGGGTTTGTTTATTAATTTTAGGATAACTTTATTTTGCTTGACCATTACAAATTGGTGGTTTCCCTCCCAGAACTATTATTTGAAATTTATGATGTTTTTTAAATGTTTGTCTTCTGTAAGAAATTTAAAAGGTAGTGATGAGTTTACAAAATGTTATTTTCTTAATTATCTTAGTGGGTACATAATTGTTTGTTCTTTATATAAAAATGTTATTTTATTATTTTAGCATATACTAATATCTTCATTTTTTTAAAAGTATTATTACACATAAGTAACCCCTTTGAAAACATGATTTAAGTTTGATAAGAAAAATTATATTTTTTTTACATTTTAATATATTTAATGATAAAAAAAATTATATATTTACTTTGCTTTTATACCTGAAAAGTTTGTGAAGTTTCGTCTTGGTACAAAAAATATTAAACATTAAAAGTTGTACTTTTTTGTTTAGCTGAAATCTAAAATCTAATGTCCTGAACTAATCTTGAATTTTTATAGGTTTGCCTCTTATCTGGTTCACACTTCTCTCCAGTCTTTTGAACAGAAGTAATGGTTTATCTTTTGTTTCCTATTTAGGATTGTGTTTCCAGTTCCTTCTAAAGTCTTCTCATTCTTTTTCCCTCTCAGTAGCCACTTTTGTCTTAGTGGTATTATCACCTTGCTTGGAGTGAATTGATTAAAAGAAAGAAAAAAATAACAGTACACTTCTCTTGTCCATTTTTAAAGTAAAGGCTTTTCAAATTTATCTTTGTTTGAATCAAATTAAGTTGATAGGTCATATCTGATAATTTTAAATAAACACAACATGCTTTTTATCCTCCACTTTTTTTTTGTTTTTAAGATTTTATATTTTACTAATCAAGACAGATTTTACCTAAAATTATTTTTAATAAAAATTTAAGTAAACTCTTAAAATCTGGTATTTAAACTTATGGGAAACATTCTTACTTAGAGATTGGAAACTTGCCAATTGAATAGTGAATTTCTTGGATACATAACAGGGGTACATTGCCCAAGATATTTTTTGGGGTCTATTACATTGCATTTTGCCCATCTTTTAGACTTTTAGTTTTATTTATTGTCATAATTGTTTTATATGATGAAAATTGTACATAATTTAAATAAAAATAATTTTTTTTTCATGTCAACCAGTATCTGTTTCCTTGTCCATCATTACTCTTTTTTTTTTTCTTTTTTTTTTTCACTTTTATTTATTTGTAGCTGATTTCAGCTTAATGATAAGTAAACTGGTTGTTCTATTTGGTAGAAGTTGAAACACTGTCGACATATGGTTGTTGCTATTTCCATTGTATATAGATGATAGCTTACCACACCTGTCCTTCCTTTAGTTAAGGCCAGGTGTTTTTAGTCATGTTCCTTTTAATGCTTGTAAGACTACAAGCAATCCATCTTGAGCAGTTTTAGAGTGCATTTTTTTAGAAAGTGATAGTGAGAAAGGGGATTGGAAAAGCTTCACTAATTGCTTATTAAGTAAATATTTATCAGTTTTCTGTCTGTTTAACTACTGCTGAGGTGATTATCTAGATGAATAGGATCATTTTAATCATGTAACTTGTTTCACTTTAGTTGTTCAAAAGAATTGTCAAAATAATTCCCAGAATTATCTACTTGTTAATCCCTTATAATAGGCTAAATTAGTTCATAGTTATTAATTAAATTTATTGCATGCATATATTTGTCAATAACGAAATATAGGCTATGTGACTATCAAGGCTTACATTTCAGGTTTGTTCTACCTACATGATTCAATACTTAGCTTTTTCTCTTGGTATTTTCATATAAAGAGATGCTGCTTCATTGTTGTTACATGTGTATTATTCAGTATTACATATATTTTATAAGTACTTGTTTGCATGTAATTGTCAAATATGAAAGAGTTACCTAAATCAGCTGTTTACTTTGGATCAGAAGTGACTCTGTTTACATCAGCATATTGAAAAAAAAAAACAACAAAAACTCTACCCTCCACTTTTAATATTGTTTTAACATGTTTCTTTATTATGAAAGACTTAATTCTTTAAGTAAGCGCTAATAGTAAATCAGTCAGGTGTTGGGTGGCGTTTATGTATTATTGATAATCAGGGACAGCTTTAAGCAAAAATATTTTTCTAATAAAAGAAGATTAGAGAAATTCTTTTCAGCTGCATGCATTTTTAATCATGTTATAAAGAATCTCATCTTTTGTAGCTCACTAATTCTTTGTATCAGTTTTATGCAAGTAGATTTTAATTTGTACTTTCAGAGACTAGAATTTAGAACTGATGATCATAGTGATTATTGTTCAGTTTGTTTCTTTAATTTGTTAAGAAAACAAAGCTTTATTGAATAATCTCTCATAAATGATAGCAATAAAAGTATTTTAAGTTAAAATAAAACTATAAAATAATAATGGCATAGCGTCTCTTCAGTTACATCCATTAGGATGGTTTTTTTTTAAATTTTTACTCTAAAAAATGAGAAAAACTGGTCTCTCTCTAAATTTAGAAATAGGAAACTAAATGTTGGTGACTTGTAAAATTCATAAAAATCCAATGTATTACTTTTTTTTTTTCTAAAGGAGATGTCTTGGAAACTTTGACTCCAGTATACTTACTAGTGACTATGATATACAATTATTTAAATCATTTCATTTTGTATGATGTGATGCTGTAAATTTCTTAGTATAACCATGTGTTTGATCATATTTTGGGAAGTGAGTTGAGCTAAGTACTTCTTAACACCCTCTCATAGATGTATATTACAATTATAATAAAAAAAATTACTTATATTTTCATAAATACCAATTGTTTCATTGAACAGTTTTTTCTTTCTGAATCAATTATTTTTATTCATAAAGTACATTTGAAAGTAGTTTTGATTAAAAGGTACTAGCTTATCATGTGACTAAAAGTAATCATAAAGCAATAATTACAAACAATTAGAAAAAGCAAAATAAGCAAGATTTGATTCTGCATTTTTTTAAAAAAGATTGATAGTTATTTTATATACATAATGAAGTTAAGGAGAAAAATTTGTATCTTGAAGTAGATTCAGATTGCTACTCAATTTACAAAGTAGTTGGTCTAGCATAATGATTAAATTCCAAGAAGAGATGCTAAATGTTGCAGTTGCTATTCTCATTATATACCAATGTAATGATGATGATAATGAAAGGAAGTACTGGCAAGTGATACCATATGACTTGGAAAAGTGTTCTTTTTCTTTATTATGATGGGCAGGTGATTAGTTTGTGGTAGTCACTGAGTCAGAAATTAGATTGCAAAAATAAGTAAATAAATAGAAATTAGGAATAACCAATTCTGTATCATGAGGAAGGGATCTGCTGGAAAATTATTGATTTCTAAAGAAATTGGTCATAAAAATAAATGAAGCTTTTTATTAAAAAAAATGAAAGAAAAAAAGTTAATGATCTGTAGAATAAACATATTCAGATATTTAAGAGCTACCAAAGGAAAGTAAAATATAAATATTTTATCATAAAATATTTTTAACAGCATTTTTCATATTCTTGTTAGATATTTTAGAGGGCAATTAAAATTTACTGTTATTTGGTTCTATAAATCAGAGAATATGCTAGAAATGACCATTCTCAGAAAACTCAAGGATCTTAAATCTGATATTGAATAAATTTACAACTTTATACCATACTAAAAGATAATGAGATGCAGAGGATACTTGGTAGTAAGTAACCTTCTGATCAGTTATTTGATTTTGAAGTGTTTATATCAGTTTAAAATTACCTAAGAAAATAATTATTCTAGTTTACTTGCTATAAGAATATTTGTTAAGGAGTTATAAAAAGTTTTGCTACTATTGCAGTTTATCATTGTTTTTAATAGTAAAATCAGAAAGATTATTTTTCATGTGATTTTATAACATGTTAGTAGAAGATTAATTTTGTATTCAAATTTCAAAGCTTTTTGAATTTATGATTGAATCTAAGGAAAATATAATTCACTTTAATTATAACTGAATAAAGTAGAAGGAAGATTTTGAATTTATAAAAATAGTAAAAAATATTTTAATTAATATTCTGTTAACATTCTCTTAACATGAACTGCATTTAATGATAATTGAACTGAATGAAGTTTAACATTATTAATTTGCCACTAAATGCTTTATTAGTTATTTTATATTTTTACTCTTATGTAAGAAACATTTAATTTGTCTTTTACATTTTAAAATTCATGATTTAAATTTATTTGTAACTCTGAGGGGAACATTTTCAAAATGTAGAACTGTAAAAAAAACTGAAATAATTTTACTAATGCTAGATTTGTTTTTTTGTTTTTTTTTGCTGTTAAGTTTATACAATAACATATTTGATTTGTGTTTTTTAAATTTATAGTTGAATCTTTTGAAGTAGGAAGGGCTCAAAATTCATTTTGATCATACATTCAGAATAGTATCAGGATTAAAAGAATGCACTCATGTTATTTTGTATCTTTTGCAATGAATCTATTATAGGGAAATGTCAATCTGATGATTATGTACATGTTTGTGAACAACTTACCCTGGATAATGCATGGAAGACTACATACTTCTGTAATGCCTACAAAAACCAAAAGGTCAATTTTCAATAAAAGCATTGTTTACTCACTATTCATACAATATTATAGAACATAATTCTTAGTCCTGCATTTTCTTTATAAGTATCAATTTGTCAGAAATTTATGTTGATATTCATAAATTAACATGGCATTGATAAAAATTAAGTTTTGTTTATTTTTAATTTATTAAAAAAAAGTTAATTTAAGGAACTTGTAATATAAATCAGTTTCAAGGACAAAAAATTGTCTTAGTAAACAGACATTTTTTTCATTATAACATAGATTTGGGGAAAAAATTTATGCATATATATATATTAATATACATTATCCTACATCTATGGCATGACTTGGAATTTTATGCATTATGCAATCATCAGGTGCATATTTCAAACTGACAGTTTAATAAATTTAAGTTTATATATATATATATATATATATATACTAGCATAATACCTGTGAAAAATTGCAAGAATATTTATGTATAGATTTGTATTTCTGCTTATGATTGACATATCTGTGTGCTCTGTCTAGAATCAGTGTTGCACCCTGGCCCTCTGCTTAGGATATCAATATAGTACCTTTGTGCTTTTAAAAAAGTGTGTTACATACATACACACACATTCTGAAACATTGTTTTTTCTATTTGTGGATATTTGTATACTTATAAAAAGTTTTTTGTTTTTTTTTTGGATACTATGCTCATAAACACCCCAAGTAAAAATTAAATATTTGTAAAGAATTTTCATCAGTTCTCATTGGAAATTTTGGTTATATGGCTAATCTAAAATTTTTATCTTGATGATTATCTTTATTGTCTTGTTATTTTATAGTCTAAAAGAATTCTACCTTTTAACTCAAAAATACAATATCCAAAGAAAGGTATCACAAGAATATCTCATTACTAAGTAGGTGAGATCAGATTGTGTGGCATTAACAGATTCTTACTGATAAATCTCTTCTGGAAAAACAAAAACTTAATTTTTAACTAAGATTATATTGGTTGCTGATTAAGTAGAACAGATGTGTGATGAAAACTCTTATCCTTCAAATATTTGTTATTACTGATGAGAGAATTTTATGAAGATTAAAATAAGAACAGAGAAAAAAACCTTGAAACTGATGTGATTGGTACTTTAAACTAAAAGTGTACCTGAGTGTAAAGAAGGTTATAAATGCAGTAAATCTAAAATAGATCTAGATCAGTTTATCTTTATTCTTCTTTTGTCTTTGAAGTAAAGTGTTTTTATCCACCCCAACTTATTCATTACTGCTACTGTTATATGAAACACTTTTTCTTTTCTTTTTTTAAATAATGAAATGTTTATTTTATTGATATTTTCAAGCATTTCTTCCAAAAGAAAGCTGTTTTATTTTTATTGAAAAGTGAGTGTTGTGGTATATATCAAACTCTACAAATGTTTAACTAGTTGATTTAGTTTAAAAATGGTTATATATTTTGGGGTATGAACATTTAGCTTTTGTGTTTGTGTTTTCTTTTACTTTTTATACTCTGCAAATACTTGTTTTTATTCAAGTCTTGTAAGATAATTTTCTTGCATACTTTTTGTTCTAATGTTCTAAATCAAATATTGTGTTGATTGTATGCAAAGCCAATTATAGCTGGCATTTTAATGATGAAAATTATACTTGTGGATGTTTATAGATACATAAATTATCCAATTACAGTTCCTTTCTATGCTTTAAATGTGAAATTGATCATTATCTTGTTGACATGATTTCAGTATAATAGTGATGAAAAGCAGAAATGATGTTTTACTTACCTAAATTGACCATTCTTTCATTGATTTATGGTTAGACTGTTTGAGATAACATATTTTCTTTGTTTTTCTCCTCAAATTAACTCTTTAATCTGACCAGGGAACCATAAGTAATTAATAAATGAAAATTTTAGTTCAAACCAATTGTACTGGCAGTGAAAAAAGCTTTTGTGTATATGTTTTTGGACACACATTTTAATCTTAATGCAAAACATTGCATAATGGTTGTTTTTTATTTATTTTTAGTTTGTTCTAGACTCAGTTCCTTAAAACAATTAACTATGTGGTCATTTTCTTCACAACTTGTTTGTACTTATGCCTATATATTGTTTGCATTAAGTGGAATTAGCAAATTTAGTTGAACTTAGAGTTTAAAGCCATGTCTTAAAATATACAGAACTGTGCAAGTTTTGGGATTTTTGCTGTAATCACATAAAATAGATAAATTATAATTTTCTATAATGTAGGAATTGTTTTTGCTTTAGGTATGTGTCTGTAAATGGCTATAAAAAGTCATGTTTGCAATACACATTTTTCTTTCTTTTTCTCATTTAAGTTACTCTTAGATTTGCTTGAGGTGGGTGCAGGACAGAATAAAAAACTTTATCTTGTTTATAATAGCTTTATAGAGTATGATTTAAAAGTAATTCTGTTTGTTGTATATTTAGAAACATGAGATGTTTACATCTTGATGTTCCATATTAGTGTCCCTATAGCAAAAAACCATATTCAAATGAAAAGAATCCTCTTTTGGGATATAAATTACTTTGAAATAAAATTACAAATTTGTTAGTGGAATGTTAAACTGTGTTGTATCATTTTCACCAAAATGCAAAGAAGGTTTGTACCAAATTATACTAAACAATCTAAGAAATGGGCACTTTTTCCAATATCATTTATTTTCTGTATTTGGTTATATTTCTTAGCTTCAAAATGACTATTAACAATAAAAGAATTAACCTGTTTATTGCTAATCTAAGATCATTTTTAAAGTTACTATTAACAATAAAAGAATTAACCTATTTATTGCTAATCTAAGATCATTTTTAAAGTAAACAATTTTGAATAAGATATAATGTTGGAAAACAGTCTCAATAATTCTTGTCTACTTTGAACTAAAAAATAATAAGCTGTTATGAGTGATAGTACTAAAAACAGACAGATACATGATAAATTAAAAAATCCTTTGCAAGGGTAATCTTTGTCTTTTGTAGTCTAGAATAAAGTAGGCATACAGCTTATATTGAATTAAATATTGTATAATTTTATAAACGATAAAATGAGCAAAAATTGAAATTTTGAAATTATTTGCAATCTCAGAAGTGGAATTTGTATTTGAAAAATACTCTAGAAAATCTTTATTTTACTTGTATGTTATATTTAGAATTCATTAGTTTAAATTAAAAAAATAAAAAGCATCGTAACTTTCATGCCAAACTCTTTTGTATTATTTTTAAAATGCAATTATTTGCATTGTTATTCAAAGTTGTGCTATTTGAATATGCCAATATACTTAATGTATTCAATAAAAAATGTAAAATGTTAAGGGAAATATAATTATTTAAATTTCAGTAATAATTTAAAAAATTCTCTCATGCAAAAAATCTATGTATGAGTGAGTGCCTAAAAAGATTTTGGCAAGTAGATAAGTTCTCAATGCAAGTGTTGCATTGAGAACTTTTCAACATCTTCACTCAGAAATGACATTCAGAAAACTGACTTGATATTTGTTACATTTATAGCTTGTACTTGCTTAATGAATAACAATCTGTATATTAATATTGATTGAAGAAATTCAAGAATTGAAATTGTGGAGATCATTTTAAAAAAAATGAATAGAAGCTGAAATGCTTTCCAGAAGGCTTAAACAAAATGAAGAATTTTCATAAGTTCCTTACATCTGCAATTTTAAGATGTCATGATACAAATGTTTATTTTTTACATTAGTATTTCTTTTTTCTTTGTTGCTGTCCCTGGTTAAATGTTTCACTTGATTTCTCTCATCAGAAGCAACATTTTGAAATAAAAAATTCCAGCTGTTTTTAAAATAACAAAAATATTGGCTTTTAAAAACATTCTCTTAACCTGAAGTTATAGATTGACCAACCAACACATAAGTTTTCTTTTAACATTGTTACAAAAGTTTATATTCAAATTAAAATTTTCTTTCAAATGTGAATTTAAAGGGATTACAATGAATTGCAAGTACAAGACATGAAATGTAAAGTTTGTTTTTCTTTTGATGCGGTTTCTGTGAAACATGTGAATTTATTAAGCAATTATACCCAAGCCAAATGTGAGTGAGTGAGATTTTCACATATGATGTTATAGTAAGGATGAACTTAAAATATCTTATTATACATAAATACTATTTTCAAAAAATGTCATATGGGCGACAAAACTTTCATTTGCTCTATTGATATTTTACTTAAAGATTACATTTAAAATAGAATACTTTTAACATTTTTGTTGCATTAAATGTTAAAGAAACTAGTAAAATCTAATAAAGTATAAAATAAACTTAAAAGGGAATAAAGACATTTAGAATGATAAATTAAAATGTTAAGATAAATTTGTCAAAAAGCAATGCACATCTTAGGTGAAAAATAAAAACTTGGTAATATTCAGAAAATTATTGAAATAATAAAGAATTGGTGATCAGTGTTTCAATAAAGTTAAGCTGTATTGTTATTAATGAAAAACTTCATATCATTTTATGTTGAAAAATATTCTACTTTAGTGAATTGTTAGACACATAGCATAGCACAGGACATGTCTCAGTGGATTCTAACTCAGAAAAATATTACATGTTACTTTTAACTTGAATGAATTAAATGTTTAACTTCAGTGAAAAGAAAACACTATCTTCACTGTAAAATATATATATATATATATATATATATATATATATATATATATATATATAGGACTGTACTATATTTAAAAGTTATTAGTTTTAATTTTCTGTCTTAACTATTTTATTACAATGAATTATTAGTTTATATTTCTTTTTTAATGGAAAAATTTCTGATCATAGTGTATGATTACAACACTTGTGAATATTTATTAATTATAAGTGCAGCTTTTTTTAAATATTAAAGTGACTTGAATTGAGAATGGGAGAGAAAAAAGAAAACATTGATTTCCATTTGTCATATCAATCATAATAGCTGCTTTTGCTCTTCTATGGGCCACTTATTGTGTATACATATTTAAAGCTAAATGAATAAAGTTGATAAGCTGGATCTATTTTATCATTCTGGTTGATCGTCTGGTTGAATGTGGGGACTGTATACTGACACATGAATAGTCACTTTTGAATGGAAAATGACATTGCAATTTAACTAAGCAAACAGTATTCCAGTGTGAATTAATAATGTAACAAAAGATATTGAATGCACATCAAAAGTCAACTCTTTGTGTTTGGCATATTGATAAATTTTACTTTGCTTTATCTGACACAAGGCCATAAGTATGGCGTACTCATTGTGGATAGAATTTATTTGAAAACGGCTTGCTAAGTGAGATGTTCAATTTTTAAAATTATATATATATATATATATACACACAATTTATTTTCTCAAATTAGATTACATACAGTAAACAAAGATGATTTTAGAGCTAATGAGTAGGGGTGTGTATTATATGGAACAGGTATTCATAAACAATAAAAGTATTTTAATCATAATAAATGAAAATCTGTTCAAAACAAGCAAAGAAAGTATTTTGTGTTGCAGACATTAATTTAAAATAATTAATTTCTCCACTATTTACATTATTTGGACTTTTGTCCTCATCTTTGTTGACAAAAGTCTGAATAATATAAATTGTGTAAATACTACCTCATCTCAGAAGTATAGACAAATTCATTTCTTAGTGAAAAATTTGAAGTTTAAAGATTAACATTACAAAAATATAAACAGTATAGAAGGAGGTTTAAAGTTAGATAGAATAAACAAAATGATATTGAATGCAGCAGTAGTGTATAGTAATTGAATATGAAATAGGCTTAAATTTGTACACAGATCTACTTAGAATTGTTGGTATTTTAAAATAAATATAGTTATATTGAATGTCAAAAGACAAAAAACATGGCCCAGCATTTATTGGATATTGGCTCGGAACGAGAAATCAGGAAGCCGAGTTCGAATTCCAGCTGAATTCATTGCCTTCACTTACGCGCAATTACCCTTGGAAAAGGTATTAATCCGTCTATTCCTTCCAGTTATGGATTAAATAACAGGACAGATTGGGTTCTATAGCCTTGGTTGGCAACCAGTCTACCGCAGAAAGCAATGGCAACCTACTGCGAGATAATCTTCTGCCTAGTCAGTCATGTCTCTTTCGAGACATGATCGCCCAAGCGTGTATCACATATGGCACTTAACTGACTGACTATAATAATAGTCAAGAACAGTATATATAGTCCTATGACACCTTACTAAAATATGCACAAAAGAATGCATTTCCTTTTTCAAAATCATTTTCTATTTCTATTAAAATCTATCAATTTGCATATGATATACAAACATAAATGCAATGTGTTTTTTTTTTCTGTGTGAAGTAATGCTGGGGCTATCTGAAAAATAATTTTACCTACAAACATGTTCTTATCTGATGAAAAGACTTTGTAAAAATTGTTTTATTATAGACTTGTAGATTTTGTAGTGATTATTAATAAACTGTTTTTGGAATATACAATTGATGTTCAAAGGTATAAAAAGTAAAACATTAAACTGTAAAAAATCTTGAATTGTTTCCCTGTTTTTCAAAAATATACACTACCTTTTATCACTCATTAATTTTCACTATTTACAGATGAAAATACTGAATTGACTTGTTTATTTAGAAATTACTGCTTCAATTATCTCAGCAGTGAGATTAACAATAGGTTTTCATATTTAAAAGGTGTTTTAAATGATTGTGTAGAAATGTTTTTGTGACTTCATTAAATAATGAAAAATGTATCTCTCAAGGAACCCTGCATAAAATTGCGTTTTAAAACTGTCCCTCCAATATTTTTTAGAATCATACTAATATTCCTGTTTGAAATTGGATCTGTTTATTACAATAACACATTGAAATAATCAAGTTGTAACAGAAATTCAATTTCACTTCTCTATTATCTTAATTGAAAGTCACATGAAATAAAGTATATCTCAGAGCAGAAAGTAAATTTGTTGTATCTGATACTGTCATGACATTAAGTGAAGGTATTTATCTGTGAAATAAGTATTTTCTAATGTTGAAAATATTTAAAAATATAATCACATATTTTACTGCATTTTAAATTTTATTTTATATAAATAAATTAGACAATTTAAAAAATAAATTGGTACTTTCTGACAGATAAAGAAACTAAAGTAATAGGTGTTCAGAAGATCATATCTTTATTTGGATAGTAATTTGTGACTTATTAATTTTATACATGCAGATTTTTTCTTTCAAAATGTCTTCTGATTTCTCAAGATGAAACTTGCATTATTTTAACTTTATTTCAGTATTCAATTTGTGGCACTTGTAGGGAAACAGAAAAGAACTTCTATCTCACTATCTACTTTATTTGTTCATAAAACATCAAAATAGAACAGTTTCATTTATAACTCGATCATTCTCCTTAAATGATTAAGATAAGAGGGTTTTTTTTATCATTGTGAAAAGAAGTTCTATTAGATTTTTTTAATGGTCTCTGTAGTTTTTGATAGGTTAGAAAATATATATTCTTCATTTATTTTGTTTCATTAAAAACTGATGCTTAAGGAAGAATTTTGGTAAATAACAATAAACAATGAACTAGTATAATAACTCTCTAACAGTGATTTTATTTATACAGTAAAGGTTTTCTATTGTTTGGGTTCAGGATTTTAGAATTTTACTCTTAAAGCCCTTTTATAATTAATGTGGCAGAAAAAATGGAATATAAGTTAGCCCCTTCTCTTACTCTAGCTATATTATACCTGGAGAAATGAAAAATAGCCTTGTATTTTGTGATGAGGCTATTAATTCCCATGTGATATGGTTTATCCACTTTGTCTTTCACTAATCATAAATATCTAATAGCTATTTGATCCATAACTATAGAAACTACTGTTTTCCTGTTTCTGACACTTCAACAGATGTTTTATATATTGAAGGATAAATTATTGTAATTATACTGAGTAACATTTTTTTTTTTTTTAACAGAAAATAAATTTTAGTTCATATGTTGCTAATTAGAATTTTGTGTAAAGCAAATTGACTTTAAAGTGACTTGGATTTGAATGCTGAATGTAATATTTGAAAAAAATTAATGGAGTAATGAAAATATACTAAGTATTAAATGTAAATTTTTCGCAAACTTACTATCATTTTATTGCAGTTGATATATTAAGCTAATTGCAAATATCCCAATAATGTTATTTATCAAGTGTTCCAATATTGAAATACTCCTTCATGCTAGTACATAAAATGTTTATATGATAAGATCCTTTGTTAATATAGGCAGTGATGTAATTTATAGATAAAAATATATTTATATTTCGGTCTTTGTTTTAGTTTTCTCTTTTTAATATAAAAGATCTAAGTACAGTAATAGATAACTTAGCAGTGAAAACATTATAGCCTATAAACTTTGCATAAAAAAGGTTATCTAAAATACTGCACTTCGCATTTTAATATAACCATTAAATTTTTAAAAATATTGATGCTTTCAATATTGTATAAATTTAAGAGTTGTTGCCAAGCAAAACAGTTGCAGTATTGGTTGGGAGCTTTCTCAATGTATAAAAAGAAACATATTTCTAAGGATTAAGAATCTTTTAGTATAATCAATAGTGAGCATAAAATATGTATAGATAGGCAAGTTGGGGATTCTTTTGGCAGCATTTACATAAAGCTATTTCACAATTCATAAAATCATGCTTTGTATTTTACTAAATGATCTGTTTCCCTTTCTCTCTCTCTCTCATATACACACGCATACATAAATACATACATATTGAAACAGTCACTTCCTCTAAATCTGACCAAAAGAGCAAACATTTTTTCCAGGACTTCTTAGGTTGTGAACTTTATCAGCATCTTAGCTGAGATTAAATTCCAGATAAATTTGTTGCATTCACTTGTGCACAAATACCCTTGGGAAAGGTATTAATCTGTCTCTTCCCTCCAGTTATGGGTTAAATAACAGGACAGATTGGGTTCTATAGCCTTAGCTGGCAATTAGTCTACTGCGGAAAGTAATGGCAACCTACTGCGAGATAATGTCTTTCGAGACATGATCGCCCAAGCGTGTATCAGGTGTGGCACTTTACTGACTGACTGACTGATCCATCCATGTGTATACTCTCTCTCTCTCTATATATATATATATATATATATATATATATATATATGAATGACGTGATTGTTTTTCCTTTTTATCTTTTAGGCCCAAATCTTAACATTAAATTTAGTGTCCTGCTGTGCTTAGTTCATTAGCATTGTAAACTTGATGTGAGAAAGATAAATACTTTGAGTTTTATTATTCTGAGATCATTAAAAACCTTTTTTTTGTTAAAATGATGATTTACCCTATGAAATTGTTTGCATTTGTATGTCATAAAATATAACTGACATACAGAAGAGTTTGAATCTTTTTTTTTAAGTTAATACTTAAATGTAATTTTTATTCTATTTGGAAAGTAAGTTTCTGAGAAAGGTAAAAAAAAATTATGTGTGCATCGGAAATGTTATCTTATTAGTTAAAAAAACATATTGGATTTTTTCATTTAATACTAGCAACATTTTATTTGTTCAAATGTTTTATTGTATATTCATACACACGGGAACACTGAAAAGTTCTCAACATGGCCAGATTCTAAAATTTTGATTAAATAGGTCAAGAACTTTTCAATACCTCTTTTTATATACATATATATATTAATGTATATTTGGACAGCAATATCTCATTTAAACATGTTTTGTTAAAAACTGCCAATAAGGAAGATTTTATTCATTTTTTATTTAATTTTTCCAGTATTCTTACATGTTTCCTTTTAGCTGGAGATAAGGAATATAAAAATGTTTCATAATTCTCAACTTTCCAAGTGCTTTCAGCCTCTTCACAGGCCACTTTCAAGAATATTATTTTTCCAGTGTTGTTATGTTCTCATGTTTGACTGTAATGTAATTTTTTTTTGTTTTTTGAAAAAGAGAGTACTTTAAAGCTGTCATGTGATGTGCATGGCAGGCATTGTGTGAGTGCCTGTTTAATTTTTTTTTTTTAACTTTCAAAACTCCATTTCCACTGTTAAATAATGTAAGGTTAATGGTAGGAAAAAATTGTTTCATATATAGTGCCTCTCATAGGGAGGTGCCTTTTGATATTATGATTTAAATAGTATTTTTGTATTTTCAGCCAAAGTTTTCTTAAGGGTTTCTGTAAGTTATGGGTTAATAAATATTTTTTTTATTGCACTATTATTACTAGATAGGTGGCATGTAAGGCGTCTACTCAGGAAAGTGATAGTATGGCCAATATAGGTAATTGATTTATGACGAGAAACACAATCTTGTACAGGACATTAAAATTCATACACTATATTAGTTTAGATTTGATAAGGTTATTATTATTAGAAACAAGGTTTGCTGCCTTCCATTTTGCATAATATATTATAAATTTCACATGTTTTTGAGGAATTTGTCCTGTTTATAATTAATGTACATTTGGCTGCAATAAAATATGTTGTTTTCTTGTGTGTTATTTTTAATGCTAGTGTCATGTATTTTTTGTAAGAATAATTTTATGTATAATGATTGAGATGTGGTTGTATGTATATGTGGTTGTAATCAAATTTATACTTAGTGCTGAGTTTATGAAATGATTTGTGGACTAAACTGAATTATTCAGTGTTGAAGTTTGAAGTGCAAGCATTTGTAAGACTCTACACCTGTTATCATTTTGTGTGATGTAGTTTGGAAATTTATTGTTGACTAATGTTTGTTTTATGTGTTTTAATTCACTCAAAAATATTCTTTGGGAGGAGGAATTTTGATGTTCTCTATTTAAGCTTGTTATTACTGCTATTTTATATCTTTCTGGGCATTGGCTATTTTAATTAAGAGTTCTTACTGGAGGGGTTTTATACAAATAACTGATAAATTTCTTGGTTTTTATCTCTACATTGACATCAAGAAACAAGTTTTTGTTTTTGTCTATGAGTTCATAAGTAAATTTCAGCGAGAAGTTATATTCAAAATTTAATTTTAGATATACGATTTTGTCCATATATTTATTAAAACAAAAATGTGATCAATGTACCTTGTGTAAATCTCTGGTTTGTCAGTTGTTCTAAAAAGTTTTCGATATGCAACATGTAAAGATTCAAGGAAGTAGGATCTAATAGGTCTCTTATACTGACACAGTTTGTATGTAGATGTTACCACCATTATGGTCTGAAAACACAAACTCTGTTTTCGCTATGAAAGAGGCACTATATATCAAACAATTTTCTCCTACCATCAACCTTACACTATTTAATGGTAGAAATGGAGTTTTGAAAGTTTAAAAAAAAAAAGAAAAGATGCTTACACAATGCCCATCATGCGCATCACATGACAGCTTTAAAAAACTCTCCTTTTCAAAAAAATAAAAACAGAAAAGAATTACATTACAGTCAAACATGAGGATATAACAACACCGGAAAATAACATCCTTGAAAATACCCTATGGAGAGGCTGAAAGTGCTTGGAAAGTCAAAAATTATGGAACATTTTTACATTCCTTATCTCCAGCAAAAAAGAAACATGTAAGAATAATGGAAAAATTAAATAAATTAATAAAACCTTCCTTGTCAATTGTTTTTAATGAAGCATTTATATATATATATATATATATATATATATATATATATATTGTGTGCAGAAATAAATGTAAATGTACAAGTGAGATGAAAAGTTCTCAACTCAACAAAATAGCCTTCTTAAAAACATTCTGGTTTTTGGCCAGGCTGAGAATTCTAATGCCCAGTTGTACATGTTTTTTTTTTCTTCCCTGTTCAAGAATCATAGGATATCATCCTTTCAAACTCTTGAAAGAGAGTAAAAAATCAAAATTGGAAATTACTATAATTTTGCAAAAGATATTTCAAGTGCAGAAAATGACATTTCAAGATTTTAAAATTTCTGAACTTGAAATTGCATATTTTAGAAGTACATATGCACTCAGTTATTATATAAATTATCATTTTTGTAATAGCTTAGTATATTTTTTCTTTTTAATGGTAGACTTTTTAATTTATAGTTTCAAAACTTTTATTGCCTAAGCATTTTGTTTTATATTTGTAAAACTGGTTCAGTTATTGCCCAGTTAGTATTTTAGATGAAACTGTTTCTGGAATATTATGAAATGGAAATTATTTTGCTTTTCTTCACAATATACTTTCCACGTTTGTTTCGAAGATCAGCAAATAAGAATAAAAGAGGAATTCGTTGTTCATACAACTTAAAAATATTAAACAGTATTCCTTTAGTATATATCAGCAATATTCTTTTATTTTTAAAATTCAATGTCCCTTCAAGACATAAGCAATCATGGGTTGTGAATTGCTATAACTTCTTGGTAAAGATTATGGAGTGGTTTCCTGTTATTTTCTTCACAATTTTGAATTCAGAGTAGTATTTTTCTTTGATTGGCTGCTATCCAAGGCTAAAGTGCTCAGTCTGTTCTGCTATGTAATCCAGTACTTTCTTAATATTGATTCCTATTAGTAAAACCTAAATATTTAACCTAACAAACATTTGTAGACCTGTTTTAAAAATAGAAGTCTTTTAAATTTATCAAATTTACAAGGTTAATTTAAATCTTTATAATTTGCAATGTCTCTTAATGTACATTTACTTTTTGAAGTAAAACTTTTAAATAATTTTCAAAAATATTTACTTTTTCAAAATTCTTTTGTTATCATGCCAACACCTTCTGTATTTGTGTTGGTGGTTAGGGTCAATGACTATCAAAATGCTAGTCATTATAGAAAATTATCCTTCTTGTTAAGTGTGCTTGGGTGACAGGATTTGATTTATTTTATGTTTGTATTTTTTTTTTCTCTACTGAAGTCATTCTTTTTGGCAAGGTTTATTTCCTTTTGTTATGTCCAGCATTGTCACTCTACTGACCATATACTTTTCGTTGCTTTTTTTCTTTGTCTGACTCTCACAATTTTAGAGAAAGGTGCCAAATTGTTTTGAGGAAGAAAAAGTCTGAGACAAAGTGTGTATCTATCCAATTAGTTCTTGATTATTCTGGATATATATGGAATTGTTTTTTTCCCAATTAAATAAGAAAATTAACACATTGATTAAATTCAATAGATCATCTTATTTTTAGTAGATGTGATTCATGTATAACTTTGTGTCATGAAGAATAAATTTACACCACAAGCCCGATTCCAACATGTGTTAATTGTAGTTTATAGCAGAGAACATGCACAAATTATGTTTTTATTTTAATTTGATTTTCTCTTATAAATCTGTTATTTTTTTTAAACATATGTTTACTTATATACATGTTATGCATTCAGCATATATTTACTGAAAATATTCTAGAAATGCTTACATTTTATTTTATTTTTTTTTAAATATCTGTACTTTATATCAATAATGATTGAGATGTGGTTGTATGTATATGGTTGTAATCAAATTTATACTTAATACTTAGTACTGAGTTTATGAAATGATTTGTGGAATAAACTGAATTATTCAGTGTTGTTGAGGTTTGAAGTGCAAGCATTGATAAGACTCTACACCTGTTATCATTTTGTTAAGGTTTGTAAAGACTAAGATACTAAAATTATTCCCTCCCCACACTGTACATTACAATATAATTTTATTTAATAAAATTTCTACAATGAATTCTCTGCCACTTTAGATTTTAAATCACAAATATAGTGGAGCTAAAAGAAAGTCCATAATGCACTTCCTGATAGTAATTTAACCTTGTTAGCAGGCCATTAGGTTTTTATTTTAATTTTATTTCACTTCTCTTTTGTGCATTTAGGTGTTTTGCCAAAGCATAGCAGTTAAAGATTTGTAGAAAAACAGAGTTTCATTATAAACATAAGTTTTTAATAAATTTCAATGTTTTTATTTTTTCCACTTAAATATTTTTATAACAATATCTTTAATTTTTAGCCCATTATAAATAATATTTTCAGTTTTCTATTTGGGATGCAAAATACAATTTTGGTCAGTATATACAGTTTAAGAATAAGCTTTTATTATCTTAAAAACATAAATATTTTTCATTAAGAAAAAAAAATTCTTATTGTATATGCTAAAGACAAATAATTTATTCTTTTTGACATTTTCCTTTATTTTTATATTTGAAAACATTTGTGCATACAAATTTTTAAAAAGTTGCAGTATAGAATTCAGAATTGATTTTATAAGATTAATTTATTTCTAGGATGAGAAAATTTTAGAACTTGAAAGTTATTTGCATTGTGTACTCACCATAATGTGAAAATGTGACTCACAATGTTTTGATTAGCAGATAACTTGAAGATGATTGGAGATACAGTGAATGTACATAATGTGAATAATTCCTTCATTTACATTTTTTGTTCTGTGAAGGAAAGGAAAACTATCAATACCAGTGGTTTGATTATTCAGAAAATGAAGCCTCAGTCTTTACATTAATAATTCTCATTTTTGTTTTTATTTTCACACTTTCATTGGTAATTATCTGATGTATTTGATATAGATAACTTATTTAGTTTTGATGATATCATAGATTTTATAAGCACATAAATGATCTGTCTTGATGTTTATTGCATTGTCTATTTATTTCTATATTTGTAAAAGAAACAAATTACCAGAAGTTATTATGTTTATGCAATTGAAAAAATAATTTAACTCACATTCAGTCACCATCTAGCAGCTGATATATATATATATATATATATATATAGTCATCTGCAGACAGATCTGTTTCGCTGTATCACAGCTCATCAGTACAGTTAGACACCCGATTGCTTTTAACCCAGGATTGAAACCCGACCGAATTGGCGTCAGTTGGCAATTCTACCTCTGAGCTATGGGTGCTCGGTAGAAGGAGGCAGACTTTTTTTGCGTATATATTATGATACACGCCCAATAGCTGAGAGTGTTCTAATTCATATATATATATATATATATGTAAGTTAGGTCCATTTTGTACAAGACCCGGGGGCCACTTCAGGTAGAGGGTTACATCAAGTAGTAGTTTATATGAATTGGAGAGGAAGATAACAATTAACTCTAGACTTGAACAGGCTAAGATTGTAGTGATTGGGGAGTTTGTTTCACATGGCAGTGGTCTGTGGGAATACGCTGTTTGAGAAGAACTTACTTCTCGATGAGAGAATACAAAGGGAATGTGGGGGATTTACATTCATAATTCTCATTTTTGTTTTTATTTTCACACTTTCATGTAAGTCACATGGCAGATCCTAGCCGTGAAGGTTAGACCTGCTGAAACCAAGGAATGCAGTACATCTGAGCACCTTATTGGGGTGTTAGCCAAGGTAAAAGCCAGAGTTTTGAATGCTGAGCTTCAAAGTATGTTTTTTCTGGTTTTGAAAAGCAACAGTCTTTCTTTCCTTATTTACCTCCTCATCTGGCCATATGCTAACTAGCTTAATAACTAATATCTCTCACTCTCACCTTTTATATATAATAACTGAGTGTGGATCAATAAGTCCAAAGCCTAACATAATTCTTTTTTATCTAAAATTTTCAGTTATAAACGATTGAAAAAATGTTGTGTAAAATAAGTACATTTTTTCATCGTTAAACTACTGATTTGCACACACATAGTTGCATAAAGGTATTTTCAACTGAGAAGAAATAAAATTGATTTTTTTTTGTTTTATTATATATGCTTGTTTTGTAAGGAAAAATACTTTTAGTGACATTTTATATTTGAAAATTTTAAGCATTTAAGATAATGAGAGATTAAATTTTACTATCTGTAAGTGTAAGAGTAAGATGTTCTTTTGACATCAGGATTGATACTGATTAAATTTCATTAAAAAATTTCATTGTTTATTTATACTTTCTCTATTTGATAAATTAAAAACAAATGTTTAGTGCGCTTACACAAGCTCTTCTTACTAATAGATAAACAAGTCCCTTGTCTATAGTTCTGTGACTAACTTTTTTTTTTTTTTTTTATCTCTGTGATGTTATCAGTGTGCACTATCAAAAAGTCTTTCTCAAGGAGATCAGCCAGGTGTGTTGGTAGAGATAGTAAAGATAACTGGGGTCAGTCTCAACTCAGGAAACAGCTGTCATTAGGAGCTGGTCATCTGGTCTCTACCCTCTCTCATCCGATATCATTGCTGGAGCAGTGGTCACTGACATTATTGATAATCAATACATTTTACATTGGCCTAGCAATTGACTAGAGTCAGTGCTCAAACTATGAATGTTTCATGTCCACTCACCTCTCTCTGTCAGCGGAAACCCCCACCAGAGGCACACAATGGTCAGTATGTGGCTGGAGGCAGTTTCACTGTGCATACACTGTGTATTGTTCAGACATTGCCATAATTTCCTTGTTGGATTGGCCACCATAGACATGGCCAACTTGCTCAGTTTGGAACAATAAAGGCCTTTAAATCCAGTTTACAGTACACAGGGCCAGGTCAAAGGCTTGATACTATCATTGCCTTTTAACCTGTCCTACTTCTTGTAGCACTTTAAATGCCTATCAGAATTTTGATAATGTTGCTGCTTAACATCCCTGCTTTAAATAACAATTTTTTTTTCTTTTTGTTTCTTCGTTTTCATCTGTAATTATGTACACTTTGTTTTTCTGTATCAATATACATTTCTCTGTTTACCTTGCATGCTGGTATAGCAAAATTAAGGTACTGTAATTGCTTTGAAAATGCCTAGAAAATTGCCCATGAGCAATTTGGTGAAGTGGGTGGTGTAAAGTTCTCAGACCACCCAAGAAGCTCTTTTAAAAGGAAAAAAAAATTGATGTTTGGTCATTTTGTCAAATTTTTGGAAGTGGGTCTGGAAGAGAACTTTTTAGAACCACTCTTAGTTGATAAAACTTGGAGAATATATCTCTAGTATGAGTTACTACACTATCTAACTATTGTAGATTATACTGATTTTAGAGTAATTTTGACTTTTTTTTTTGTTATTGATGAAAATACAAAGTGAAAGTTTTACAAAAATTATGAAAAGATTCAGTTTTTGTTCATATGTGTGTGTGTGTGTTTAATTGTCTGGGTACTGATTTTATTTTAATCTAACTTTTTAGTTCTGTCTTTAAAAGTTACTTTAATACTTTTTTTTCAGTTTCTATGATTAATGAAAAGCTACTTTTCATTTTTAGTATCTAATATTGGGGCTAGAGGCTATTGTATTTATGAATTATATAATGTCATGTATTGATGTCAAAGTAATTTGTTTACAAGCAACACTTGCTGTAGTAAAATGATTGTGAAAGAAAATTGTTGTAAAAATCCAAAAGATACTACTTGATATGTTATCCAGATTGCTGCTTAACAAAAAAAAAAAAAAAAAAGTAAATACTTATATGGTGCTCTTCTGGGCTGAAAATTTTTGGGAGCCTGACCCATTTACCAAAATCTGATCAAATGATTAAATATCAGATCTTTTTTTTTTTTAAATCCTTTCTTGGTTAGACCAAGAACTTTTTAGTACTTCTTGTATTTATGTAAAATGATTTTCAATCCCTAAAGGATCATGTTAATATAAGGCTTAAAAGAAATGTTAACTTATAGTATTAAATCTCATTTCAGTTCTATGTTAAAGATCTAATGTCAAGTTATTTTTTTTTTTTTACAAAAGTTTTATTTAATATTCTTGTTTTATTAAAATATTGTGTAAGATTTTAGTAATCTCATCAACTTGCCTAAAATCCTTTTAAATGTAAAGTCTAACATGTGATTTAGAATAATTCTAATTTTCATTATTGTAGTTTGTATATTTTCTTGTAATCTTTACCTAACTTTTTAAAAAAGTCTTTTTCAATATTTGGTTTTTAGAAGTTATTAAAGTTAAATTATTTACCTGCATATCAAAGATTTTATAGATACTACTGGTATACCCATATTAGGTTTTCAAATATGAATCTTTTTTATTACTGCACTTTTTCTCTTTCTCAGCCAGTAGTCATTTCACCTTTGTTTGTAAAACATCAACCAGTTGATCATTTTTAAAACAAAGTTGCTGGCTATCTACCATTACTAGTGCAAGTGGATATATCTAATATCTCAATGTTATAAACAAGAATACATATATATGTGGTATATTATTGCTATTTTATATATATATATGCGTGCAGGAAAGAACCCTCTTTGACCAGGGTTTAAAACTATACCTGTACTTCTATTATAGGTATTTAGAGTCTATCACTTATAGAATGTCAGCTTTTTTAGTATTTATTTTAGTTAGTAATGCAGGCCTATAAGTGCATGTAAATATTTAATGCTTGAGCTATTTATAGACTTTAAATTCATAGGTTTCTACATAATTCACCACAATGAGAAATTTGGTTGCTGAAAGATTTTAAAAAGTTCTGATCAGTTTAGCCACAGTGGGTCTGAGTAAGAGCTCTTCAGCACCCTCTTTATATCTTTAACCTAAAGGCCAAACAGATCAACTGTTTTGGTTTACATTTGGTTTTGTGCTGTGTGTGTGTGTGTGTGTGTGTGTGTGTGTGTGTGTGTGTGTGTGTGTGTGTATATATATATATATAAAGTGTGTGTCTGCAAATCTTGTAGAAATACCTTTCTCTGTCAAAACTAATAAAGATCTTCTCATGGGCTGTTTCCTGCTTATTAAATTAAACATAACTTACTTTATTTCTCTGTGGCTTATACTGATATAAATTCTGTAGGTTTTTTTTTTTAATCATATCAGCCCGAGCAAGGCGGTAACGCCACTGATGTGCAGAGGGCTACGTAGGAGTGAAAAGATTTAGAAAAGAGAAAACCGGAAACCACATACTAAACAGGGAACAAGGGATTAGCCTCTACACCTGTACAATAGATGTGGGTGGAGTGTGAACCGGGTGATAGTTTATTCTATCTACTCCAATTGAAAAAAAAATATTTCATAGAAGTCTTTAAATCTGTTTGAAACTGGTTTTACTTTTTGGAAGATGAAAGATTTTGTTAAAGTCAAAAATAGAATTTTAGATTTGCTGACATTTAATTTTCTGATTTGATCACTGAATCTTATTGTTAATATCTTACGTTTCTCTTTATAGTCAATGTCTTTCATTTTTTTTTGTTTTGTTTTACATGAAGTAGATATATCACTCCCCTTAGTTTGCAGATTCAGAAAATGTAACAAAAACTCTTGTAAATAAAATTATTAAATCAAACTTATCACTAGAAGTGGTAAGGTTTGCTGCTTCATCATTTGTATAAGTGTTGATATGCCAAAATCTTATGGTCATATTATTCCTGTTTGTCTTAAACACTTTCTATATTAACTACTTTCATTTTAATTTTATTTGATGAAGCATTTTCAACTATTAATTGACTTAGATTTAATTTGACATTTGTTAACAAAATCTGTTGTTCCTACTCATTTTGTTTCACTTACAAAATACAGTACATTCACAATACTTTACCCAGCCTCTGAAACAGTCTTTTGCTTAGCCTTTTGATTTCTATAAGACTTTTAATAATTACTGAATGTTTCCCACAACCATTGAACTGGTTTTTTTTTTATGGAGAAAATTCATCATATACTGTTGGTCTCTCTAGGAACTTATATTTCTTTGCTACAAAGAAAAAGAAGTATTCAATGAAAAAGAAATGATCAATATGGAAAGATATTCTGCCTTTTTTGAATTTGTTAATTCAACACATGGCAGATGAGTAATAATTATCAAAACATCATTTAATTTTTTCTCTATTCATATATGCATCGTAACAGTATTTTAATTCATAAGCCAATTTCCCCAATTATCTCGTTGCCTTACAACAATAATGCATCATATTATACATGCATTTCTTTTGTAATTTTTTCTTCACACAATTAGCAAGATGTTAAATGCATATTCAATAATTCTCTTACCTGTATAGTCATTATGTGTTCAGTCAATCTATGAAAAGCATTAATGGATTGATTTTGTGATTTACATATGTTTTCAGTTTAAATTTGTTGATTTGTAAGTATAGTATACATTGTTAAATATATTATCTGATTAATAGTGTGTGTGTATATATATATATATATATATATATATATATATCCAAGTGAATAAAGAACGAAGAAAGTATTAACAATGTTCAAAACATTAATTTAAAGCAGTGCTCAATATAGAAATAGAGCAATTCTCATGTCTTCCCCTTTCCTTTTTTTTTTCACTTTTTATTTTTTAATTTTTATTTATTTTTTATTTTCTTTATATTTTCTCTGTGTTCTTTTTATTTTCTGTATCATGCTTTTTATTTCCTATATAACTCTTTCCTTTTTGTTTTTACCCCCTTTCTTTTCTATCCTCTTTTCAATTTTCCAATAATAAAGGGGAGGTGAGATTTTTTAATTTTCTTTTTCAAAAATAACTTTTAGTACCATCATTATTAACTACCTGATGAGACATTGTTTTTTTTATATTGAAACAAAATGTGCACTTTTGTAGTAAATTATAATTTGTACATGTTCTAAGCTATAACTTATATAGTGCTGTTTTTTTTCTGTTCTAGAATTATTAGAAATTGTAAATAGAAAAGACAATATTTAGTAATCTAAACTAGGTCTTTATGTGGCTTTCTTTGGGATCTTGTTACAAGGTTCATAATTTACATTTTCAGAGTTAGAAGCTTAAATTTGAAATATCTTTTTTAAATGGCATGTTCTTTCAGGATATAGCTGATCATACTTCTCTACAGTTTCAATTTCTTTATTACTATTTTTTAAATGCCCTGACTTCTTGGGAAAGATATTGAAGTAGTTTCCTGTTGCATTCTCCACAGTGAATTCAGAGTTTTCCTTTTCTTAGACTGGTTGTGTCCTTAGGCTAGAGAACCCAATCTGCCTGGTTATTTAACCCATAGCTGGTAAAAAAAAAAAGGAATGGATTCTTGCTTTTCCAAGAGTAATGTGAATGCAGCAGACTAGGTTGGAATTTGAAATTGGCTAACTGAAGTTACACTATCTGCGCATCCAGAAATGGATTTACTATATATTAAAACATATTTTTTAAATCATAGTAGAATGCTAAATAATTATGAATTCTTTTAATACAGGAGAATGCTGAAAATTTATTGAGCTGACCCACTTATCAAAATCTGACTAAATGATTTTTTATCCTCTCCTTCAAGAGATTCTTGAGGTGAAAACTTTTCAATAAACCTTTGTTTATAGTTGCAGCAATATAGATTATATTGATTAATTTTAAATATCAATATAGCCTAATAATGAAAAAAGAAAAAGCATTTCTGTACTACATACCCTTATTTTTAATGTAATTTTTTAACGCAATGTTTTTATATTAAAAAGGTAGATCAAATCTAATACACTGAAAATTTCAGATCAAAATTCAGTTACTCTGCCAGGCTTCAGACTTCCTGATCTATCTTTGGCTGAATTTGCAAACATATTTATATAATAACAAATACTTGTAAGCTTCTATACCATCCACTCAGATTTCTTACTATTTTCACTTTTTTATTATTATTTCAATAAATGATGATTTTGATGTTCTTATTTTGGTCAACAAAAGTTTTATCAACTAGTAAAGGGAAAAGATATTTAAGCTGTGGAAACGTCAACTCAATATTTACCAAGCTTCAGTTTGGATAGCACAAGACCAAATGATATAAGGAAAGTTTTATTGCATTAATCATTCAAGTGGGGAGGGTGTGCTTACCTTGAAAAACATTTGAAATACTGACTTTTCCTTTGTATTGAGCACCAATTTCTGGCACTGGTAAATTGTATTCACTACAAACCTTATGACTGCAGTATTTCATAAATGGTAAAGATTGTGAGGATGGTGGGGAGTTCTTTTTACAGAGTGGTTTACTACTTTTGCCCATAAATATTAATTCCACTACTGTATAAATGTATGAAAACTTGCCTATAAAATCACTGAAATAATGGGATATTCATGTCATTAAAAATTACTTAAGATTTATATTAACTATTTAAATATAAATTAAAAAGCTTACATATATATATATATATATATATATATATATATATATATATATAGTTTTAACTAACTGTAACATTTTAATTTAAATTAGTTTCACTTATTTAATTTTTCTTCTAATATCAATTATGATTTTCCATATCAACTTTTATTATTAGTGTTAAAGCCAGTTACAGATACTATCAATTTTAATGGTCATTTGCTGTCTTACAAGTGTTTCCATTTAATCACTTTTGCAGAGCCATGAGATCTCTTTACATTCTTGACAAGTCTTTGACAAGCTGCATATTTTATAATGTTGCTGTAATGGTTTATAGGGTGAAGAGGGAATCAATTGTTTGTATTTTTTTGTTTTTTGTTTTTTTTAATTAAAATCTTAAGATAACCACAAAGATGAGGACAATAGTCTGTATGTAAATAGTGTAAAACATAAAATCTTAAACTTAAAAAAATTGTCAAGAAGATTATGTGTGTGTTAGTATATAAATGTTTATAGAAACTTTTAGTAATTTTACTATGTTTTAATTGATTTAAAACTGAAATGATAAAATGGTATACTAGGAATAATTAGGTAACTTTCTATTATATAATCAGAAACCAGAGTATTTAAAAAAAATAAACCCATTAGATTAGAAAACTGTACTATTGACTAATTTAAATTCTTTTTCATTTTTATAAAATATTTGCAAGAAAACAAGTAAGTTTATTCCTCCCATTCCAAACATTGGGTAGTAGGGTGGCTAATTGAATAGTGTTATGGCCGTATTTTGCAGTAGTTTGTTCTTGAGTGTGCACAATTTGCCACAATTTCAATTTCATCCTGAAACTGCAAAAAAGCAAAGACAATTATTTTCTTGAATATATATCTAGGTTTCCTTATATGTAATTTTTTTTTTTTTTTTTTTTTGCACCACTGAGTGTCATCCAAGAAAATTGTTGTTTGAGTTTCATTTCTCTTTTAATGTCACTAAAACATTAAAATTCATTTGGTATGACACATCACAAGAAATAACTTTCTACTTTCAATATCAAATAGCCCTCTCTCTCTTAAAGTATTTTGAAAGCAAGTAACAACTTATTCAAGTTGCTTCTGCACATTATAACTCCACTCATTTTTGCCTAAAGCTTAAATAATTTTTTTTTCTTATGGCTGATTGAATTATTTCTAGGTATGCAATAATAATCCTGTTACCCATTTTTTTTGTGGGTGGTGGCAGTGATAGAAAACGAAAGATCTTTTTCAATATTATTGTAATAAATAAAATGTGCATACAACATTTGTAGACGAGAGAGAGAGAGAGGCATTTTTGATCAAGGAAATGTCTTAAATTTTACTTTATAAGAAAAGCAGCAGCAGCAAGCCAATGCCTGTAAGGGAGGGTGGATGAAAAACTGTTTCTTTGTTTAATAGATTTGAATTGAACCTCTTTCCTAGGGAATCTCCCCCCCCTCCTAATAACTATAAGTGATTTTTGAAATTCTTTCTCAGCTGCCTCCTCCTTTACCTCAAACCCCGACCCTAACAAGCCATGTTGGTTAGCTGTTTTCCTATTCTCTCTCTCACTGGTTCCTTCTTTCCTTTCTATTCTCTTTTTCCCTTATCTCCCCTCTCTCCTTCCATTTCATGTTTTATGACCAGTCAACCATACATTCTTTTCACACTTCAAATATTTCTTTCAATGATAACTGGTGAGGTTCCCTTGTTGCTAACAATCCTCTACCCTCTTCTAATATTCCTTCTTTTTCTGTTTTTCTCTCTCGTCATCATCTTTTTTTTTTTTTTTTTTTTGGAGCCACCCCTACGTCACCATTTCCCTTTTACCCTCCCCGTCTCCTTGTTATGTTGTGAATTTGATAAGATGGCAGTTGGCTGCTGTCTAGGTCTCCTCCTCCTCCTTCATATTCACCATCTCTTTATTCCAATTTCTGGAAATTGGTGTCATTGTGTGTACACTTACTACTTCTGTGTGTGTGTGTGTGTGTGTGTGTGTGTGTCCACGCGCGCCTTTCTTTATCTTTGTATATTTATATGCTGCACCACCAAGGGAAGACGACGACGACGACGACGACACAGCCTGTGTAGTACTATTTTTGTGAAGAGGTGGTACCAGGCAGAAAGTGTTTGTTTGTAACATTTCTATGAAACCATGAATATCTTCTGTAAACCCCTCTCTTATCTATCGTCATCATTCACATAACTAACCTGTATGCTTCACGTGTTATACCTGTCTCCAATATTTAGTCATTATTGAGAGAGAGAGAAAGATATATTATTCTTGAAAATGAGAACTCTACTAGCTTCTCTATTGAATTAATTTAATATAGAAGATAGTTCTATTCCAATTGTCCTGTTTACAACCTCGATCTATATTGATTTCTCCTGGCCTTCACTCCAGGGACCTTCAGTCAAGTGCCATCTACGTGATACACGCTTGGGCGATCATGTCTCTTTCGAGACATGACTGACTCGACAGATTATCCCGCAGTAGGTTGCCGTTACTTTCTGCAGTAGACTGGTTGCCAGTCAAGGCTATAGAACTTAATGTTCTGTTATTTAACCCATTAACCCATAGAATTTGAATTCAGCTCCCCGATTTCTCGTTCCGAGCCGATATCCACTGTACCTTAGGGTCCTTATCAAAAGTATTTAATGGCCTTATTATCAGGCTATTGAAGACACATTTTCTGCCTTTTTCGCAAGTCGAAGCTTGTCTTTTTCTGTGTGGCGTGGCTTATCAAGTAAGGTTTCGTTCTTTAACCATGTTCAATTCATGGTTCGAGCTATACCACGGCTCTTGCTGACTGCTTCAAGTTCACTCATGTAGTTACTAAATCTGCGATAGTCGAAGTATTCATTTGCGAATATCTTTTTTGTTTGACATTAGTTAGCAAATTGGCATAAATAAGCAAACAAAGTGTGTTCTTTAAGATGTGTGCAGTACACATACACACACGCCTTTCCTTCTCTTGAGAAAACCCATTATTTTATCGTGGACATTTTTGTACTTTTTTCAATCCACACTTCATCTGTTCGAGTAAAAAATATTTCTGGTAGTAGGTGTGAAAACTGGATTTATGTTAATTTATATGTCGTCCTTTCCTTTTTGTTTTTCTTGGCTTGATCATGTGATATGTGTCAGGCTTCTTCCCCTCTTCCTTCCATCTTTGTCAATAAATAAGATCTGTGTTTGGACTATCGGCATCATCTGTGTATGCATTCCCTCCCTTTCTCTCTCTTCACTGGTTTTGAATAAGTAAATTACCTCCCTTCCCATGCATTCCTCTGCTCAATCTATCTATCACATCGCATCGTATCGTGTATATTTGTTGTCACATCGAATTGACAGCAGCTAGTAGTGGTGGTGGTAGTGGTTGTAGTTGTTATATGACGGGGTAGGAGGGAGCACATGTGTAAAATGGAAAGACAATGATAATGAAGCTGCTTTTTGTTGATTTCCCACGAGGACCCTCTCCTACTGCTATCACCATCAACCTCTAACAATCAGCAGGCCACTGATGCCAGCAGTAGTAACAGTAGTTTAGTAGTAGTAATCACCACAACGCAATCTTTGGTAGTAGCAGTAATCATCATTTGAACACTTGCTTTTGATTTGATTCTGGCAACACTAACACTAACAGTAGTAGTCATGATTATCAATCATTATTTCTTAGTTTTGGTAAGGATATAGTCATTTATAGATCTGCTAGCTAGTGACTAAATGTTTAATAAGTATTTTTTTTATCAGTCGCTTAGTCATTGTAAGTATCAAGTCGTAGTAGCAGTGTCTTTAAAACTCATTTAAACTTTAAAGTAATCATTATTATTATTAACAGAATTAGTAATATCCATTATTAACTTTTTTTACAGTGTTGGTACTAGTTGGGGAAATTTTCATGAAGCCGATATTGAAACTAGTACAAAAATGCATTTCCGTTACAATTGAATCCTTGTATTTCCTCATGTAATTCTCCGGAAAAAAAAATTCTTGGTGTTTTGTTTTGTTTTTTTTTTTTTGCTTTTTGTTTTTTTTTTTTCTGTAGCTTTTAACTCCGTCATTTTTTTCCCTTACCACCCCTCTTCTTCTTCCTCTCTTCTTTCACCTTCGCTTCCTTCCTTTTTCTCTCCTGAAAGAAAGGTTTGTGTTGGCTGCACATGACTACTGCGCCAGCCAGCTATTGAAACATGTGTAGGAAATACTGGCTAATGTTGCCAATGTCTGCTATCATGTTGGGTTAACGAGATTACTGCTGCTGCTGTTCTCTGAGCTGCTATCACACTTGATAGTAGCAGCACTCTGTGGAGTCAGTCACTTTGGGAAAGGGAAGGTAGCGTGTGCGTTAAAGTCGAAAGGGCCCTACCCTTGAATGCCTATTTAGTTCTCTCGCCCCCCCCCCCCCCACTCTCTTTTATTGGATGTCTGAACTATATATGTAATATATAACTTATTATTTTGCCTGGGTTGCCGTACTGCTACCACCGACTTCCCCATTACTTTAACTATTGCCACTGCTTAGAGTGGTTATTACTGACTGTTCTATACATGTGTGTTCATGACAATAGCAATCCTGTGTTGATGCTTTTGCAGTAAAGGCTGCTACTACTAATATTCTGTGAATTGATGACAGTTATTGAAGAATGAGCTGTTGAGAAATTATTATTGCTTCTATTTTTGTATGTGCCACTGCTCAACTCGCAGAAATGGATATTACATGCACATTACACAACACTCAAAAATGCTTTTGGCTTTTTTGGTGTATTCTTTAACTTGGTATGATGTTATTTTCGATAGAAATATTAACAAATCAAATCATTATTTGTTAAATCAGTTACAGGAATTGGTTGTTTTTTTTGTTTTTATGATTAAGCTTTATAAAGCTGATGTACCGAAAATAATATATTGAAAATGAAATTAAAAAGAAACTTATTGTTGGAGACAATAAACCTGTTTCTGTGTATAAAAGAAATAAAATACTAACAAATGTGATAAGTCATAGCTTTTTCTCCTTAGTAGTTTGGTCTGTTAAAGATTTTAAAACAATTACTTATTTAAATGATTGTTTGATGATAATATTCCTTACCAAAGTAACTGTACTGATAGAATTACACTTACAGGCATTGCATTTCATTATTAATGTTCAACATCTGTTTGATGATGATTACATTTATTATTACTGAAAATTTGTAAAATAACAAAAACAAAAAAAAACAAATACATTTCTACTTTTTAATTATTTTTTATAAGTATTCTTTTGCTTTCTTTTTACCTGTAACTATAATTGGAATAATTGTTGATAATTTTTTAAAATATAATTTTTGATACTTATTTTAAGAAAAGTTATATAACATATAGATTTTTTATGGACTTTATTAGAATTTTAAGATTCACTCCAGTGAATAATGGCTAAATTAATATAGCATTGAACTAGAAATCAAAGTCAATGGTTTATTTCAGTTGGTAACTCATCAAATTCCAATTTTGTTTCAATTTGTAATGAAACACATTTAAAACTACTGCAATTTTATATTACTTTCATATCATGTACTGTACAAATCTTAGACTTAGTGTTGTAAGAAGGATCATTTTGTCCTTGTTAAAATTAGGTTTTCTTTCTGTAATGAAATGTACTTTGTGATTTTATGACACTTAAGTAACTTTAAGTTTCATGCTCTTTCCTAAGTTCTCTGTTAGCAAGCATTGCTGCTATAAGCTTAATAAGAACTCCCTTATTTTAATGTGGAGATCTATTCCATTGTGGCCATTCATGTTTTAAAATCCAAAGAACTCATTTGGTCAATATGAATAACCATTACATGTATATGAAATTTCCAATAATTACTTTTTTTTTTAACTTACAAAGACAATTTTTATTGGTCTGAATATTTCCTAAGAGTAGAAAGAGCTTTTGATGAATGTCTAAAATGTGAAAGATTCCAGTATTGTGAGGTTGTAACATTGCTATTGGTAGGAGGTGGATTTGTTCTCTTACTCCCTCCTGAATCCGTGTCAGGTGTTTGTGGACGGGATAGAGAAGGAAGAGGCACATTATCAGGTTAGCTAATGTTTATGGTGCAAAGTGGCTGGGAGAGGAAGGAGGCATTGATTTTTGTATTGGAAATTGTTGCCATGGTTATCTTATGATTTTCTCAGTAATACAAGGTGATAGTTTAACTTTTCTAATATAATATACAGTGTGCGATGAATATATATTGTTGTCTAAATTAATGAAAATAACATTGACATCTTATTTTAATAGATATCTTTATCAAAATTACACAAAAATATCTTGAAATAAAATTTGTTCAATAAAATCACCATTGGCTTCAATCATATCATCCAAATGACTTCAGAATCTTCTGCAACTCTACTGGGCAGTCTGTTTGTTTAAGTTGGTGAGTACTCCCATAAGCCTTGCCTTCAGTTCATCTTTGGTGTTACAAGGAATTTTGTTGATTACTAGCTCAACTGCACCCCGTGCGTAATAATCAAGGAGGCTGTAGTATGGGCAGTTAGGTGGCCAGATTTAAGGGCTGATGTGGTCACAGAAATTGTTTGACAGCCAAGACTGGGCTCTCCTGCTTGTGTGGCATGCTTCAGAGTCCTTTTGTCAGACATGTGGTCTTCCAATAGCCACTCTCTAGACCCATGACAGCATGACCTCCTCAAGGCACTTGATGTAGGTCTCTGTGTTGAATCTGAAGCCCTGTAGAAAGATGAATGGAGGCATATCATCACCATCACTAGTGATCATTCCAAACTCTTTCTGAATCCTCTGCATTATCCTCACGATTGACACCCAAATACTCTGAAATGTTCATATTCTGGCACAAATGGCAAGCAATACAGCATACTGTTTCCAAATGTTTAGTGGAGTGAATTATGTCATGACCCTACTATACTGTGCAGTCATCTAAATCAAAGATAGTACTTTTGAGAAATTTTTTTGAGAGTAATATGTATTAATAAAAAGGCAGAAAAAGTAGCAAACTCTGGTGAAATGAAATTAGAAACATCGTGTTTATAATAATTATGTCAATTTTCTTGTAAATTGATCTACAAAATTTTAATTTTTTTAAAAAATTATTTATATAAATATATTCAAATACACTAAAGTTTTAAAATAAATTTGTTTGAAGAAACTTTTAGTTTTTGCCATGCCTGTATTGTTGTTATTTGTTTTTTGTTTTTTTTTAATCATACCACCCAGCTAGGCGGTTAACGCCACTGATGTGCAGGGGGCTACGTAAGAGTGAAAAGATTAGAAGAGAGAAAGCCGGAAACCACATCCTAAACAGGGAACAAGGGATGAGCCTCTACACCTGTTCAATAGATGTGGGTGGAGTGTGAACCAGGCGATAGTTTAGTCTATCTACTCCAATTGTTATGAAAAAAAATTTTTTTATTTAAGTTCTAATTTGATCAATAAATTATAAACTCTACTTATGCTTTCTTTGTCTTGCAAAAGTAAAATAAGTACAATATTCACTTTTACAATTATTCACCAATCATTGTTATGGATTTGTCTTCTGAGTGTTAACTCATAATGAAGTGATTGTTATGTGCTAAATTGGCTATACATCTGTTTAAAAATATGACTTTTGTTGCTTTCTCAAATTAACTCTAATATTTAGGCATTATTAATCTATTTTCACCTGTTTGCATAATCTTACTTGTAGCTGTGTAAATAATGTAAAAGAAAATTTAATTCATCAAGCCTGATATTTTTTTGTAGAGATTGCTTTATTCACAGTGTGTCATTTGAGGATAGCCAAAACATTTTGATAAAAATATTATGGCAATATAACAAATGGAAGATGATAAAACTCTATTATTTCATGATAGTCTTTATTCTCTACATGTCAGCCTTTATATGCCTAACAATCATTGAACTTAAAGTTGTGACAATCATCATTATAAAGTCAAAAATAGGACACAATATAATTTGGCATCACCACAAAATTATCTCTACAATGATAAATGATATTTAAAAAGAAATGATTCTGCAATTATACCTTAGCTTAAAAAATGACACTAGGTACAATATGTGTTCATATATATATATAGGGTGTGCTACAAATTCTTGGTTCAATCAAGTAAGAAGTCTCTCCAAAATTATGATGTCAGATTTTGGGAAGCAGATTAAGCCAAGAACTTTTCAGTGTCCATTCATACTCATGATCATATGTATGTACATACATTCATTTTTACTCTAAACTTAAGCTTTGAGGAAGCGTCTAAAGTGTTTGTACTTAGAGCTTCCTTTAGACATTTGTGCATTTAGTACACTTGCTCTTATTCATTTGAAAATATCACAGCTGAAGTTGATATTTATTGTTGGCCAGATTTATTTATGGTGTAACATTCTGTGATTTAACAAGTTTTTTTAAATTTTACATTTTTTATTCATCAGTACAAATTGTGTAATACAAACCTAAATGATTTCATTGTCAACAATATTATTTCCATAGAACAATGATAGATTTATGTGTTAAAGCATTAGATAGTTGAGCAGTTATAAATCATTGTCATGATTAAGTAGTTGAATGTACAAGACAATAACTTCTGCTTGTCACTTTTGGATAATTGCACTGTTTTTAACCTTAAAAACATAATTTTAATGAAAAAATAATTGTTGTAAATGGGAAAGCTTGATGCATAATAATAAACTTTGGCAGCATGTTTATTTTTGTCGGTTCTTCTCAATGGAATTAATCTATAACATTTTCAGTCATAAAATTAAGTCTTAAAACATGTTAACTACATCACATTCTGTCTTTCTTGAAATAATTTGGTCATCTCTTCATCAACTGTCCATTGGTTGCTAAGTACATTGATGAAGATTACATACACATCTTTTTCTTTCTTTTTTTTTTTTAAATGTGATTTTAGAGGGTGTTATTGAACAACAGCAATTTGTCAAACTATTTTGAAAATTAATCAAATATATCGTGATATGCTTGAAGATATTTCTTAGAAATTACATGAATATATTTCAATTTGATGATGCTGCAATGTAATATGGATATGTTTAACTTATCATAAGGTTAAAATTGAGATTAGCAAAGTCTTTTAAATGGAAAGTACCTGCCTGGAAAATTTCTGGCTTTTATACTTACTCTAGTGGAAAGTATATGACTACCTTGGCTACCAAAAAAATCCATGATGTAACTTTGGTGTCTCAATTCCCACTCCTATTTTATTTTTTTTTTAATCTCAGAGTGGTGGATTTTGTACTTTAATAAATATTAATAAATACTCCTTATACATAAGGAGACACTAGCAATTTTTGACACCTTATTACTATTTTGCATCAAATACAAGTGTTGTCTAGAACAATCAGGCCAGTGGGGATTAATAAACCTGTTCAACTAATTGGAATTTTTATAGAAGTTTAACATGGAACAAAATAATTGTGCTGCAATGAAAATTATTTGAAAAATAATGTTCTGTTACAAATAATCACTGTACAAGTGGAGAGGGCTTGAAGGAACTAACCAATATTTGTACTTGTTACATTAGAGTGATTTGTAGAGATAAATAAATTTAATTTTTTCATATCAGTGTAGTTTTTGTGGTTTGCAAACTTGTTATGGTTTTCTTTCAACTCTCAAATTTAAGATTTCTTTTTTAAAAGAAATTGAAGGTTGTTTCATTTTCATAAAAATAAAATTAACATGGAAACTTAGAAGTGGATAGATTTAATCATTTTTATTTGTACGTTTTTAATAGTTTCAAATTACTGTTCTAAGTTATAATAATAGATTAATTATACTGAAATTGAGCTATTGTCATTCTCCTTCATACATAATGCATTTTTGTTTCCTTATTATCAATCTTTATATTAAAAGAGAATATATAATGTAAATTTTGGTAATTTCAAAAGCTAATTAATATTGGATGTCTACACCTTTTTTGGTGTCTGCTTTATGATAATATGGTTTTAGCTCATAATCTTTTATTTTTTAAAATTTATTTTTATTTTATTAACATTTTATTTTTGTTAACTCTTTTTTTCTTCTCTGGGTGAATAGAAATTTATTAATTCTAAGACTAAATTGATGCTATTAAAAATTCATATTTTCATTTTATAAAATATTCCTCTTTAAAATTTATAGATGATAATCCTCGATATCACGTGACATCATCCCTACCCTTATTAGTCATTTAGGTGACTAATGACAATGTATTTGGAAATATTTTGATGCTTAGAGACTTTTCATTTACTTATTTTTTATTCACACATTGTTAAAAAATCTCTTTATGTCTGTTTATGATTGCCATTTTAACAAAACCTCAAGAGATTGATTTTGTGGTGGATTCCAGGTACCTAAAAATAATACCAACCTTTTTAATGTTCTCCATTCCTAACTATTGAAGTTAAAAAAAATTTATTTGATAGTCAGATTATATATTTTGATGTTTCTGGAGATATCTAAAGAATTGTTAACTTTCAGATATGTTACTGAATTCCACGATAAATAAAGGTGTTTATTGTAGAACACTTAAGAAAAATTCGTTTCTATTTTTTTAATCAGGTAGCCTCGGTCCAGCATAGACTCTCACTTATTAATTGTTGCTATTTTTTTAGTAACTTGTAATCCCAAATCTGATCTGCCCAAAAGATGACCAATTTTATTCTTATCCAGATTATTTTTGTCTCAACTCCTACAGATGACATCTACTGAGTATTCTAGTTTTCACCGCAACTGACAAGAAGATCGTACAAAAAATATTTTTGAGTTGACATTCTTCTCATTTGAATGCATAACTAAGAAGAGTATCTTCTTTGTTTGTTGTAACTTAACTTGAGAGTTGAACTTTTAAAGTAAACAGTAAAACACTAAAGTAAGACGTTTTATTTTTGTTTGACAATTACTGTGTGCTGTGATTGCATTCCCAAACTTCTATTTTTTTCTTGGGAAAGTTAACAAAGTTCTCATTCAATAAGAAAGAAGTTGTGTAAAACTGCGAGTTTAAAGTAACCTATAAAAAGCTATAACTAAAAAAAAAAGCAAAAAAAAAAAAAAAACTTCTGTAGTATTTCGGAAGCCAGTGCAAGATTCATGCAACCCTCATCAATATTTTTAAAAATAAGTAAATTCGTTCATTTTTTTTTTATCTATGTTTTTGTTTTTCTTTTTTGAGTGCTAATCAGGTAGTTAACTTGAAAATGAATAGTACTCAAGTACAAATGAGTGGCTTTCCAGAGTTATGGCCGCTATTCTCTTTCTTTTCTGTTTTTCTTCCCCTTTTCCCTGAATTGCTGTTAATGACACCGTGTATTTATCATGGTAGTTATAATGGGCAGTAGTTCATTGAACTTGGACCACTGTTAGTAGCTGATCTTCCTCCTACCATTCAGCGTTCTCAGTATTAAGTTTGTATTTCCTGTTAAGTGATGACCTCTATCACTGGGGGTCAGCCAGGCAGGTCAGAGGTCAGACTGATTGTTACTTCACCCAGTCAAAACAAAGGCTGAAAGAGGAGGAGGAGGAGGAGTTTGGTGATTAGAAACACCACATCAGCTCGTGAGTGAGAAATAGTTTGTTCGCGGCTCCCACCAGCTGTGTTGATCTTTTATTTGCTCTGAAACTATATGGAACCTATAGACAGCAGATTAAATGGCCTAATTGCAGCACACGAGACTACATAATCTCCTGACTGGCTGTTGAGAAGCACCCTACCGCTACATTTTTTAGTGTTGTATTTGTTTCTAAATTTACATAATAGATTAGATTGCACAAGAGCTCGCTTTTTGACGCCATAAAATTATTTGACACAATATAGGCGCGCTCTTTGCTATTTTTCTCCTTTCGCTATTCTTCTAGTTAATAATTTAGAATTAGTGACATTTGGATTATGAAACCGTATTAGAGGAAATTATAGCTAGTAGACTAACCTTAGTTCATAATGCAGCCAACAACCAAGAATCGACTTGGGAGTGGTCAAAGTTGACTTGGTTTCCAAATTCAAATTTTATTCTCTGACAACTGCTTCTTTCCGTTCACTTTTTGCAGAAGTGAAACTCACATTCACACATTTTTTTTTTTTTAGAGAGTTCATATCCTTTCAGTTTTATTCATTTTAGTTTTTAACACTGCTTCCACCCAGCTCTGGAAAATTATTTTATTTGTTCTTATAAAAAAGTAACTAGCTGAAGCGCCTACCTTTATCGTATATTTTAATTAAAGAAAGAGTTTTCTTTTTTTTTGTGTGTCTTTTTTTCTCTCTCCCCCGCTATTCCCCCCAAATTAATGTTCATAAAGGACAGAACCCAAGTGAATTGGCGACTAGAAACTCAATTCATGATGTTATTGTTAGTTTTTTGTTTTGAGTCAAATTCTATCAGTGATTTTTTTTGAAATCTTGGATAAATTTTAACCTATCTACTCCTGTATGCCTAATAATGTGAGTGCGTATTTTAAGCATATCTTCAGAGAGGTTATAAGGACGGTAACCTCTCTGAAGATGGCTCATGTGAGCCGAAAGCTTAGAACCAACTTAATAAAAATTTATCTAAATGTTGGAGAATTTTTGTCTTTATTTTCAACTGAAATTAAAGCCAAAATACGATGTTTAGAACGGCTCATGATTTAAACATAGACAATAGACATTCATTGTCTCTTATATTTATGTTTAGAAAATTATTTGCTGCCTCGATTATATAACTTTTTTTAAAATCGAAAACGAGGATAATTCTATTAAAAGTTTGAAAGAGAAAAAAAAAAATAGCAATAGGGTGCAACAAGGTTTTTTTTTTTCCTCGTTCAATCAAAAATCTTTGTAGCCAGTGACAGAATTGACATGTTTATTTAGTTTATTAAATTTTATTTCCCCTCAATCACAGGTGTTTCTTTTTGGTGGTGGAAACTGATGAATTTTTTTTTCTTTTAAGCATTGTTTTTAGTGTGTAAAGACATACGAAAGACCATTAAATTTTAATTTGTCATAGATTTTTTTTAACAACATGTGTATAATTTCTATTGTTGGAAAAATTAATTAAACCAAGAAAAACTATTTTGCTAGCCTATACGAACGTGGTCACGTGAAAAAAATTTTTTTTCATTCATACCTTATTAGTTTTCTTGCCTATATCAAGTGACAATATACTTCCTTATTGTTTTTATCTTTTGCTATAATAAATTATTTAAATTAATGTTGTTAAATATTCACAATAAATGTCATTTTTTTGCAAACTCAGAAGCGTACAGTAATATTTTTATGTGCATATTTTACATCGTGTTGGATGGAAAACTTTGCTTACCAGCCTAATTTTTTAATTCCGTAAATCTGCTCCCAATACTAAAATAAAAAATGCAATCTAAAACTATGACATTATTTAATTTGATATGCTTTTTAATTGCTTTAATACATATTAAGGACATTAAAGTCTGAAAAAAAAATTGTTTCAATTAATAATGAAATTTTAAAAGAATTGTTTTCATTTTTTAAAATTATATATAGTTTCAGAAATATTTCAGAGATCTGTTGTAATTAGTTTATTAACTTATTAAGTGAAGATTTTATTTACTAATCAAAAATTGAAAAGTTTAATACAAATTCGTATTTTTAAAATAATTTTATTTATTTTTTTGTATTTGAAGTTATTTTTTATTTTTTTTTGTATGGTAATTTCTATGTGTACATTAAAAAGTCGTGTGTTTCACGGTTTCCCTTTACAGGAAAAAAATTTGAACAGTTACATCATTTGTGATTGCCATACACTTATCTTGCATCTGTCAACCTATCATCACATTTCAAATACAGTGGAAAGGTTAGAAAGTTCAACTCTGTGTTTAACAAATAGTTTAATTCTAAATTTCATGCTATAAACAAGTACTTGTGTAAATCAGATTAATTAAACATTAAATTTGCTAATTTTCCTAAAATATGTCACAGATGTATATTTTATTTTTGCAAGATTTTTAAAACTGAGAATTAACTTTTATTTACAAACGTGTTGTTTGCTCAAAAATGGTTGAAAAACTGAAAGATTTTAGATTCCAATCAATATAATTTTTGTTTGAAATACACCAGAGTATTTTGCTTACTGGAAATAGTAAATTTAACCATTTAGATTTCAATTAAATCTAAAATAAAAGTTTCAAGAAATCTTTTTTTAATTCAATTTAAAAGTTATTGAAAATGAGTAGAGGTACCTAATTAAAATATTAAATATTGTAAATTAAAAATTTTGGGGCATTAGTACCTAGCAATACCAAAGATTTAAAATGTATGTTTAAAAATAAAGATCTTTCTTGAAAATAGTTTTAATTTCAAGTTAATAGATTAAATTTCATATTTAGAATAAGCAAAATAAGTACTTTACCGTATCTCAAACTGATTTTATTTTAAATTGAGTGGAATTAATTTTTTTTTCTTTATTAGTAAAAAATGCTAAAATTGTCCCTATTGACAAATCAATGTAATTGTCTTTATTAAAAAATCTTTAAAAAATAAAATCATTTTTCTGAAACTTTATTTGAAGAAGATTAGTTGATTGAAAGTTTAATTAATCTAATTTGAAAAAATATTTTAGTTTAAAATATTGCAGAGAAGCATTTTTTAACATGAAGGTGGGTGTTTTTATGAAGTGTTGACAACATATAACGTGAACACCTTTTTTTATGTATATATATATTTTTTAACTACCTTAATTTAAAATATCCTAATATTTTAGTGAATTTTAGATATTTTGGCTTTATAAGTCTAACTTACAAAAACACATTGAAGAAATGTTAAAAAATTGTCAATGAATTTTAACTTTACAGCTCTTATTTTCTGATAATCTGTTTTGTATTTCCAAAAATCAGTTCACATAAAATTTAAAATTCTTTTAAAACTAATGCAGTTCATTGAATTGTAGTGGATTTCTCCATTTATGATTAGTAAATACAGTCTTAATTTAATAATATCACTTGAATGCTACAAATTATTCTATAAGTTTGTTGTAAATTATACCAATTAGAATAAAAAAAATGAAAATAGTTTTTGTAAAAATTAATTAATCCTTGAAATAAATTTTTGCTTAAGACAATAGTGTCCATAATACATTTTATACACAGAGGAAATGAAAAAGTTTCCCCGATTAAAAAAAAAATTTCTTAGTTATATTGTATTTTTTATTTTATCAATAAGAGCAGATATTCTATAACAGGGTGTTTAGTTTGACCAAAATCAGTTTTACATGGCAAAAAGATGCTAAAATTTCCCATACTTATTGTACAATGTTGACACCAGCCAAATAAAATTTTTAATCAAAATTTCGAAGGTTCTAAAAGAAATTTTTTAAAAATGTAACATCAATAACAGATCTTTTTTTACAAAAGCTCAGCAAGTTACTTTTTTTTCTTTAAAAAAATGTAGATGAAAAGTGATATGAACTGAAAAAAAAAATTACATCGTTAGAATAGCATTATCTTGAAAAAACTTCAGTTAACATCTCAAGAATATCATATGACCTTTCAACTTTAATAAACATTTGTAGATTATTAAATGATTTGGTTAAATAATACTTAGTTTCAACTATGAAGAATTACTAGAGAAAAATTCAAACATTGGTGATATTTGATGTTTTGATCAGTTAGTTTCCTTAATGCCAAATGACGTGGGTGAATTTCACAGATTTTGATCAATTGATTTTCTACAAAATTATAGCATGACAGATTAACACTGATATGGACTATTTCCGATCATGGATACTTTTCCCTGTTGAAAAATTGATAAAGTTGTTGCTTGTGCATTAAAAAAAGAATGAGTGTTCATTATTACATTAATGGTTTTTAATGAGTGAAAGATAATTGATGGTTAGATGACATTACATGAAACAATTATTTTTTTTTATGATTTAAAAAAAAAATCTTTTTTATGCTTATTATAGATTTGTATATATAATAGTACCTGATATTTTTAATGATGTCATAAGTATTAATTTTGTTTAAATAGATTTAGAAACATGCTAAACTAGATGTGTTTAGAGTCTGTCTCTAAAACCATTGCTAAGTACATGACAATTTTATTTATTCCGCTCTTATCAATTATAACTGCATATCTAAACTGATTGTTATTCATTTGAGTGTATAGCTGCTAATGTGTTGTGTAATATATTTTATTTAATTGTTAGAGTTTGGGAGTATGAAGGGTTCAAATCAGCACAAAACTAAATTTTTAAATATGAACTTATTGTAAACACTGGACAACATTGGGACCATTTGAAGTACACTCTAAGTGAAAAATGATAAAAAATTATTTGAATTTGAAACTATTTCTCTCTTTTGTTCTATGCACACAAGCTTTAAATAAGATTCGACTCTATAGCAATACATGTATAAGCATTTAATAGTTGTTTATCTTGAAAAATCTTTTTTCTTTATCCCTCAGCCTATATGCTGATTTCAAAATATCATTCAGTTACAAATAGATTAGTTTTTTTGTTTTTTTTTTAAATTATTGTATTTTAGCCAATGGACAAATTTAATTCAATTGCATTGTTTCAGATATTTAGATACAGGTAAACAAAATCAGACTTTTGGTATAGATTGTATGTAGATAATATAAAGTTTGCACACACACACACACACACACAAACAAATTGTACATTTCTAAACGACATCAATGTAATTTAAAACTCACAATTAAATCCATTGCTTTCAGTGCAGAATAATAAAAATTTTCTAGTTTAACGTGTAACCTCCCTTGGTAAATTCAACTTCCTTAAAATAACTTTATTACTTGTGAAGAGACCCCCATCTGAGGTTTTTTGTTCTATTCTGATATTGCATAATATAAGACAGCTGGGAGAAAGAGAGTTTTGGGTGTTGAAAATATTTTTATATAGTGACTGAAGCATCAACTTGACATAATCCTCTTATATAACTTTGAAAGCTTACAATCCTTTAAAGTCAGAACTCATAAGCAAAAGAGAAAAAGTAAGGTAATTAGCAAGTAAAAATAAAGCAAGTAAGTTCTTCTATTGATATCATACAGTAAGGCACAATTTAACTTGGTTGCCACTCAGTGTTCAAGGGGATTTAATTGAAAGTTATCCTCAAGTCAATTACTACTTCAGGTTGAGTGAATATGTATGACAAAATTTGCTGAAAGTAAGTCCTGACTTGAAGAATAATGGAAATAAAACATTAGCTGGGACTCTTTAGCTAAATATAGCACACACCTGGCTGTAAGTAGGCAATGACAAACTATAATTCATCCATGAACAGCAAATATTAAATTGTTGGAGATGAGGTGGGTGCCACCAGACTCACTCATCTTAGTTGATCCAATATGATAAAAAGTTATTGGAATTTGTCTAATGACCCTGGAATAGTTAAAATTTTAATACAAAACTACAAAACCAGTAGTGAGGGGAAAAAAAAATCTAGTAATTTGATCAGTTCAGATGTTTGTTTTCTTCTCTGTGCTTCTGGTCAACTGTGCCTTCTTTTACTTCTACCTACAGCAGAAAAGGAATCATATCACCAACCCTTTTTTCCCCTTCCCTGATGCCCTTTTTGCTTGCTACTGCTGCTTTTAACAAGCAGGTCTCTGTAATAGGTTAGATGTGGAGGGTCACAGGTTGCTATGCCCTGATGCCTGCCAGGCTTGTGCCCATACTGATTAGGTCATAGGTAAAATACATTTAGCAGCCTAGCAGCTACTTAAGCAGGGTCATCTTGGCTGTTAGCCACAGTAGCTGTAGTGGCAAAGCAGAGTTGTAGTGGGGATTATAGCTAACAACTGCCTGTAAATGTACCAAAGGAACATTCGCAACCTCCTCTCCTTTCTCATTTTCTAAGCACTCTCTGCTATAAGCTATCTATTTACTACAGTGTTGCTATAGTATTTATTTTGCTGCCATACACCTGCTTTTTTCAATCTTTGTTTAGGCATTTATTTGATGCTGTTCCTCTTCAGTGTTGACTCTTTCTAATCATTGTTTGATCATTTTTTTTTTTTTTTTTTTTTTTTAAGGCCGTTTTTCATTTTTTATTCCATTGGAAACATTTTATAAAATGTAAAAGTTGTAAGATGCATTTTATCATTCACTAGATAATTTAAACTTAAAATGTGTACAGCAAATTCAGCAAGAAAACATTTTTTTTTTTTGTGAAGAAACATATTTTGTGATGGTAAAAGCAGTGTTATGTTTTTTTTTTTTCTTTATTTGTTGTTTTTTGTCATAAATTTAATCACATTTAAAAGTCAAACTTGTGAAAACAATTTGCTATTTAATAGATATATTTGACTTAGTAATTTTAAGGACAAAACTCAATACTATGTGGAAAAGTTTCCAGCAAAGAAAAAACAATGATTTTCAAATGTATTCAGTCTTTTCTTTGCAAAAAGTGACTAATAATAGTAAAAAAATTAGCATCAACATCATTAGCACGCACTTTGAATCCGTTTGTATCTCTTAATTTTCAAAGATTTTTATCAAGTTGGTGTTTGTTCAAAGACATTGTTCATACAGTCTTATTTACTTAAAAAAAAAAAAGAAACAAAACTTAAAATATTATGTAATAAAGACTTTCTTATGGAAATTTTAGGTTAATTTGCATAAAATTTACCATGATGACTTGCATGTTACAAATAAGTCTCTCTATATATGTAGACACAAAAGCTTGATTTAGTCTTACACTAATACTAAAAATGAGTACATAATTTTCATGTCTTTGTAGATTAAACTACACCAGTTTGAACCATCTTATTAGAAATGGGCATCTCTTTTACTGAATATATCAAAATTGTATTTGAAAGCTACTATGCATTTAAGCAGATACTACAATTTACTCTTTGTTAGAAAGCATATATAATTCTAAACTGTAATGAGCTTTTCTTCATTTTCTGTTTATTTACCTTTTTATCTTGTGACAAAATTAACCAGTAAACATTTATAATTGTGAAAGCTAATTTATTGACGCAACACCAAGCAACCTTGCTAGTACATGTAACCACTTATCCTTTTGTTTTTCATCCTTTACAGCAATACTTAAATATTACACCCACACATTTTGTTTATCTATACATCAGCACACACACACATGTATATATGCACATTTATTTCTATGTCATATATTCAATACTAAGCAGAGATAAAAGAATAATAATCATAAATCTTCAATATATCTTGAATCTTTATTTTCTCTCAACTAAACTGTATTTGTGTGCCTTGTCTAAATCACTCACTGAGATCGGCTGTCATGCTAATCACTCAACAAAGAACTGTACAGACGTCAGGTTGCTATTAGGGGGGGAAAAAAAAGAACAACAAATTCAGTTTCTTTAAAAATAATCCCACAGGAAAATCAATATGGAATTTATTGTAAATAATTAGCCATTGTAGCTCTGAGCCAGGCCATTCAGGCAGATGTGTGTGTAATTATGTGTGAGAGGAGAGGGAGCATTATGTGTGCAAACATATTTGCATTTGCACTATTTTCTGTGTGTATATATATATATATATATATATATATATATATATATATACGCAAACACATATGCACACACATCGGCATCATACATTATATAGTTCTGTAGCAAATCACGATATATCCATGTTAGCTTTTTTAAGAAAAGGGTATTTTCAATTGAGCATGTATTCTGTTGAGCAAAGAAAGTCAATTGTCATGGTAATAATGAGTTTTTCTTTTTAAAATGGATTTCAGTTTGAATGTTCTCCAATATCATGGAGCATTGGTTTGAGTAATTTAAAAATGCCTCTTATCAAATTTGTACTGTATGTACAATTAGTTTACTTAAAGTGTGTGTAGAATATACAATTAGGCTAAAAAAAAGAAGACATTATTTCTTTATTAAATTTTCTGTTTCAATTTGACATTTTATAAACTTTTCTTTCATTCATCACTAGATTCTCTTTTCTCAAGATTCAGTAGACAAAAATACTGCAAGTGAATTATTGCAGTTTTTACTACAGGCATTTTATCTTGGTAGGAAATTTCATATATTCTCACAATATTTAGACATGTAAATTTTAGCAGTTAGAATTGTCAGTTTAAATAACTGAAAATAGTATTTATAAATAAATCGATGGTAAGTGGTGTTCTCTTATGCTAATGATATTTTCATATTTTAAGTGTTTCTTTCATTTTAGTAATTAGAAAATTGAATCTTTTTTTCATAATAGTGGAATGATTATATATCTAGTTTATTAGCTTATATTTTTTCATATTGATAGCATTTTATGCTTTTAAAACAATATTTTGTTGTAATAGAACTAGAACTGTAATGAGGTTAGCATTTTATTCATAAAGCAATAATGATATACCATGAAACCAGGACTCAGACAAAAGAGAATTTTAAATATTATAAAAAGCATAGATTATTTTTCTTCCCACTAAAGATTTGCATAAATTCACAAGATATAATACTTCAAATTACATTTTCTCAAGTTTTAATAAGCCTGCTTTGCTTTTCTAAATATTTCATGAGATATAATTGAGCTACAATACAAAATATTAGGACTGAAAGTCAAATTAAGATAATTTCTATTTTAATTTCTTATCAGTATATGTGATTATACATTGTTTCTTCTATAAAAATGGTTCTAAATCAATATATTTATCTCCAGTTACAAGTAGCACAGCCAAACTATTTTTATAAATATAAGTAAAAGCCAATGCATATTTATTAATAACTAAATATGTCCATATTCTGTAGAATTTCCTAAATGTTATGAAAATTATTTAAATAAAATAGATTAAACAATAATATATTAATTTACTTGATCACAACAAGGTACATAAATGTTCTTAAAAGAAATACATTTTGTTATTTATATTAGCATTTCCAGTAATTACACAGTATATATTTAAAGAGATTATTCCATCTTTTAACTACTTAAAATTATTCTTGTTGAAATGCTAGAAAACTAGTCTGAAAATGGAATTTTTTAGTAGTCAGTGGCAACTAAAGAAAAAAATTCTTCTTTTAATTTTATTGCCACGAGACCAGTGTGAAATGAAGGATACAAGATAAACTGTTGATTTGTTCATTTTAAAGCCTTAAATGCTGAATTAGAATTATCAAATAAAGTGTCCAAATATTATCATATAAGTATAATCAAATTGTTTATATTTTTAGTCTGCTGCTTTACTAGTTGGCAAAAGAAGAAAATTGCAGCCACATTGGTTGATTGCTGCTTAATTAAAAGTCAAGGATTGGAATAGATTGATTTCAGTTCTAAAATCAATTTATCTTGGAACACTATTAGTAAAATATCTATATAAATATATTTTACTAATTCCGACCTATTACATGTCTAGAAGTTCATAATTATATAGATTTTATTTTTTATCATCATATGTATATTTAAAAGAATATTTTTGTGTTTCAACTTTTAATTGTGAACTTTTTGTGTATTTTAGTTTGTTGTCTTTGGAGTTTGGCTGAGACAAAGAATTAATTGCACTTACCAAAAACCATATTCCAAAGAAGAGACACACTATGAAGATTGCTATTCTTTGTAGCCTTTGGGAGGAAAGTATGAAATGTAATTCTAGATAAATTTGTACAGTTGTAATGTTTGGCACGAATGACTGGTGGTGTTAATGTTGAAAAGAAAATGCCTAAAGCAAAAATGGAAATGTAAAAAATAAAAAAGTTAAAGCTAAGAACCTCAAGCAAAGAAATAGAATTACATGAATTATAAGTGGAGGTTAGCATATCTTGGACTCTTTATTGGAAATTAAAGCTTGTCTATTACCAGATGAATATTGCAAAGAGTTTAGTTGTAAAAATATTTAAAAAATTTGTATAACTGAAGACAAATATTTCTTCAGTTTGAAAAGCTTTTCAATCTTTGTACATATAATTGTAGTTCAATTCCTTTTCAATATCAGTAACATCAATTAACCACATGGTTACTTATAAGAATATATATATATATATATATATATATATATATATATATATGGTGATTGAAAAGTAATACCTCATCTTAAAATATTTATAATTTATTTGTTAGCTATGATTTTTACAAGAAATGGATATTTAAGGAAAGCGTTTAGCATGAGATTCTATTTAAAATTCAGAGTAGGCACCAGATTCAGCCACCCAGGAATTGCATCACCTGATTTCACCAGAAACTCTTTTGGTATGGAAAACATAACTTCTTGTATTCACCCTTCAAGTTCTTCCAAAGTCTTGGTTTGTTTGGAATAGTAGACTTGCTTCTTTAACCAACCCCAAAGAAATACGTTACAGGGTATTAATTCAGGATTTCTAGCTGGCTACTCATACATAAAATTGGGAGTTACTTTTCAATCAACCTGTATATATAGGATGTATTTTCATTTTGTACCTGTAAATGTGGATTATTATCTGAACAAGAAGGCCAAGTTGTGTATTGTTCTGATAATTCTTTCGGATAACAATCATAAAAATGGAAGTCATAACCCCCATATATACACACACACACACACAGAAAATAGTGCAAAAAAAAAATATTAAAATATTTGTTTTCATTCAGTCAATAAAATAAAGACACAGGATATTGATTAAAATTTGTGATATTTCATTTTATAAATAAAAATCACATTATCTGTTGTTTAAATAACAAAAACATAAACTGAAAATTCAAGTTATGATAATGTTATAAAAATACATTTACATATGTTCACATGAAATGCATTAAGTTCATGAAACACTCTAAATTCTTCTAAATAAAATTGAGGTTGTGATTGAGTGTTTTGTGAGAAAAATATCCATATATCTACTCAAAACAGTCATAGACTTGAAGACACCACTATAGATTTTGTCATGCTTTTAAATCTTTCATCTCAATTTTTTTGTTTAGTTTTTTTCTTTTTTTAATTTACCTATCTATTAAAATTATTTCAACACTATTTAAAGGGACTAAATGTCATAATGCATTCTGCTTTCTTTTCAAGTGTAGGAACAATAATAAACCAGCATCACTTGTATTTAGACAAAGTTGGAAAATTAAATATTCATGGGACCTTTAAATTTTGTTCAGATAATATTGGTCTGCATCATTTTTCCTGTCAAGATCTTTCTTTTTTTGACTATATATATATATATAATTAAAATCGCGCTTAGGTTAAGTTTTTCAGATTGCTTTTATATTTAGATAAAAATTGGTAGAGATTTGAAGGTAAAAAATTTTTTTTTTTTCACTTGCATGATTAATAGGTAATAATTAAAGAAATTTAAATTAGATATTTAAAAGAAATCAATTTTTTATCAGGCTGTGTTCGTAATAGTGGTTTGCAAGGTTACAAAAAACATCTCTATTTTCTTTGAAATATAGCTGAGCAGATAAAAATACTATGGGTAGTATGAATGGATAATTCAGAAAGACTTTCAACCTGCTACAGAGATCAACTAATGGTTTAGCAACCTCATTATGAGGTTGCTAAACCATTAGTTGATCTCTGTCAAATTTTATATCTGTTCATCTCAAATTTGGGTTGATGAAGGATTTTATCAACACATTTCCATTCATCAGTTATTATGCTAAATTAAATGCTGGTATTTTTTTATGACTCTTAAATTTGATGGTGGCTAATGAAGGATGCTCAATTTGAAAGGTTTAGAAGTGGGAGCAAGAATAATATATGGGGACCCTTCAAGTCAGCAATGAATAATTTTCTGAGCAACCAACAGAGTGTAAAAATATGAGTGCAATGAAATGCAAAGTTTTAAGAAGAATTTTGGAGCACATATATTGGTAATGGTCATTTTTTTTTATACTAAGAATTATGGAGATTACAATTACGAATAGGGAAAGCTTCCATCATGACTTTCATATTACAGAAGAAAAATATTTGGGGACAATGAGGACTCACATTGATGTTTTAAAAGAGACTTGTCTAATGAAAAACCTAGCCAAGTATCACCAAAAAGATCTTTTTTTCCCCCCACATTGATGTATATTTCTATTGATTTTTCAGTGTTTATTAGTATAATTTTATTTTATTCAACATTAGAATATCATCACTTTACTCTTGATAAATGGAGAATTTAAACCAGAAAATAGATGCTAAGACTTGATTAAGCAAAATGTTCTCTTAATTCAACCTGACTAAATTGTATACATATTCAGTTTAAAAACTTCTGCAGACTAGAGTAATCATCAGTGTTCGCAGTAACTGACATTCTGCTGTAAAACTAAACTGAATTTTTAAGATATTGAAAGATGTTTGTATTTTAACATTGAGAATTTCTGTGGTTTGGCAACAACATCCATTGAGTTCACTCAGATTATTGGAATTTTGAACATAGTTTTTGCCTTATTTGTAACATTATTTACTTTATATATTTATTGTTTACTTTATTTATGTACAAAATATATCATCATACACAGTTGACAATATGTCTTGTATTTATATATTAGAGTGTAATCCAAATAAAAACTGTTATAAACTCATTAACAAAAAATTAACAAATATTTGTCTTAAATTATTTTAAGATCATGTGTAATCTTTCTACATGTGTATCTTTCTACACAATAGTCAAAATTCTGTAAAACAGTGACTTTGATCATTCATTGAATATAACATTGCATTTTAATGCAACACTATAATACCATATATTTCATTAAAAATTAAGTTCAGCTACAGAAGCTTGTTTAATAGAATATTGAGATCATTGATAGGTTTATAAATAAAAGACAATGTATATCTGTTAATACTATAACCAAAATATTCACTAGAAACATGAAATTTAATGTAAGCCATTGAACCATAATGAGTTTCAGATTGCCCAGAGAACATGGTTGATCAAAAACATTTTTGGTTTCCCTCTCACTCATCAGCTGTTAAATAATTTATTATTAATAAAAATGCAAATCATCAGATTTAACTGACTGTATTTGATTCTACTTCCTTCAAAAGACAAGACATAATTCTGTTTACAATTAGCATGTTGAGTTCTCAAATAGTGTTTTTTATATAGGCATAATTGAAGTATAATATATAAAATAAGTGATCATGGAAGCTATTTTACATTAACAAATACTGTTTCATATTTTGAAATACCTAATCCACTATTAGTATTAAAAAACTATGAAGAAAGTTTAATTTTAATTTTGCAATGAATTTAGGATGTTTAGATAATTTTTTTATTCAACTCTACATTTTCTGAATTTGTTTAAAATATGTTTGATTCTGTCAAATGTGTTATTTCATAAAACATCTATCAATTCAGGTGTTGTTTGTTTTTAAATTTGATTTTATTAACAACTAATTATTTTAAACAGCTATTTACTTGAAAGTATATCATAGTGTTTTAGAGTATGATTATTTTTTAGTTAAACAAATGCCTTTATTTATAATTGTAAAAAATAGAATACTGTTTGCATTTTAAAGTTAAAAGAATTTAAGATTGGAAACTATAAGCAGTTTAGTACTTAAATGTTGAAACTATTTATATTTGATAAATCAATTTATAAAGTTAAGAAAAGTGAATTGAATTTCTCTATTAATTTTGATGTGTTGTTGATAGTTTAGCCTAACCCTAATATATCTTAAGGCAAAAATTGTCTTTTTTGAGAGCAAAATTCAACTTTCAACTCAATATTGAACAAAACTCAACTTTGACTTATGGAGAAGAGAGGTTGAATAAAATGTATCAGTTGATATTATTAACTTTTTCTCTACTTCAAAGCCTGAGATGATAACTTAACATTGTATGGTTAAGGCAAAGGCCTAAAGCTTGGGCTATGAAATGTTTGAGGACTTAGATAAACAGCTGCTCAAGACTTTTCTAAAGAGTGTAAAGATGGACTCAAAGTAAAAATGGTAGTGGAATTGATTTTTGGATAAAATTCCTATGTACAGGATCATAAGCTTCTTAGAATATTGGTACTCATTTGTTTGTAGCTGGCCTCTTCGGATGGAACAAGATTTACTTATCATTTGCATCCGTGGGTGAGTATTGAGTACAACTCTGTGTGCATGACTGCGTCTGCCACTTGAGATTGCTGGTAAATTTCCTTCAAGCTTTGTCTGCTGGAAGCAAACATCTTCTGCGCTTATCTCCTTTTTCCCCTAACTACATCTTTACCTTGGATCAGATCAACGACTGTGCTTATAGACAAGTCCACACGCACACCTTCCTGTCAATTCCATGGCATGTATCCGAGTTAATGGCAGGAGGATTTTCTGATTATAACAAACTGCTAAGAAGATGCTATAAGCAACCATCTTTGAAAGTAGATTGTTATGGTCTGCCTTGTTGACTAAGTTTTTTTTGCTTTTATTATTATGAATATTTTTCATTTTATGGTGGTTGAGTTGAGTAGGGAGAAAAATTGTTATGACATCAGAAAAAGGCATAAGACTAATTAAATAAAGGTTAAAAAACAAAAAAAGGATCTGAAATTTATACCAGCTTGTAAGAAAAGAGTAACTGTTTTAAAAAATTAGATCTTGCAAATTAAAAAAAATATTTAAAACTAAGATTGATTATTATTTAAAACTAACATTGATGGTCTGTTTTGAATTTTCAAACTTTGAAACACTTATAATTCATTTGTAATCCAAATCTAAATAAATAAGTCAGGAGAAATTAGGATAAATTAATTAAAATTTTTAAACTGAATTTTTTAGTCTAGATTATATTTAAAATTAAAATAGCATAAAACTGCATTTCTATTTACAGTTTTGACATAAAATGTTATAAAATACAAGGGGATGTTTAAAAGTTCTTAGTCCAATCCATTTCTCAAAATCTGACCAAATATCATCATTTTAAAGGGAAATCTTTCTTTGTTGGACCAAGAATTCTTCTATATCTTCTCACACATAACATAAAAGTGAATTAATTCATGTTAAGTCATTTTTTGTTGTATATAACGAGTTTAATAAAATTCAATTCGATTAATCTGTTTTTTTCCAGTTATCAACCTTTTGCAGGTAATTTAAAGCCAGGAAATATTTTTAGATTGTAAGAGCTTTTTGGAGATATTGATCTAGTGATACAAGTCTTACGAATTAACCCATATCTGGGAGGAGAAGAGGTAGATTTATTTGCATATAAGTGAATATAAGCAACCTGACTGGAATTGAAACTTGGCTCTCTGATTAACAATTCCAAGTTGTTATCCATTATATCACCCGCACATCCAAGCTTACAGCACCTGACCAGGCTCGACATTGCTTAACTTCAGTGATTTTACAGGAACCAGTGTTTCAATGTTAAATGGATGGAAGCCAAGTTTAATACAGATAAACTGAATATGGTTAAGATATATGATAGCAAATTATTGTCTGGTTAATTTTTAAAATAGAGAATGCAAATGTTTTTTTTTAGTGTCAGATTAAAGCAGTTTATCAAATAGAGATTAGTTTACATATCTGTATACATATTTAAAAAATTGCTGAAATTTCACTTTAATAAACTTTCATGAGTAAAATAGATTAAAGCTTTGAATACACCAAATATTGATGAAAACACATTTTTCCTGCACTTGTGGTCATTGTAGAAGTTTTGCAATCTATAAAAAAACCACTGACTGCAAATACTATTTTGAAACAAGTGAGATTAAATATTTTAGTTTTTATTGTTCCTTTCTCTTTTATAATAAATTTTAGTAACTAATAAAGTCGTTATATTGATAAATTGAAAGTATAAGCATAAGTAATAACTTCTCTTAAGTATGTGCCATGAATCTTCACTAAGTTGGCATGAGACCTAATTTTGATCAAAACCTTTTCTCTATTTAAATTTATATCTGTAATATATCTAATTTATCAGTAATACATATTTTTTGTTTGAAATTTCAACAAAAGGTCACTTATTAGCTAGAGAAATGCTGAAGACATTTGGAGCTATGGAAATAATATAAAATAAAAATGAAATTTAGATTATTTTAGGGTCTAAACAAAACTTAAAACATTTGAAATACAAAAAAATCCTCATAGCATTCTATTTTAAAATTAAAACATGTCATTTATCTGTGTGTGCTGAGTGGATGGTTGTATTTTTTTTCACTGCATTTAGAAAAAAGAGGAGTTGGAAAATAAGAATGAAAAATAAGTTGTATTTTAAAAATTCATTTGGTTAGGATCATTAGAATTAGAGATATTTCCTTGTTTTTCAAAATTATTTAAATTTTATAATTTCAGTGTTCCAATGATAAATAATTTCAAATAATTTAAATATCTGTGGATTATTTATTTTATATTTTTTATTAATTTATGCACTTACTTTTATTTTGTGATAAGAATTTATAACAGTCTTGTAATTGTCATTTTTAAAACTCTTCTCAAAATTGAAACCGCCACATGACTTCATTTCCAATGTGTGGAAAATTTTCTGTATTATAAAATTACTTCAGCACTTGATTGATTTGTTACCTCTAAAATCATCTCATCTTTGGATAATTTTGTGGTCTCTATACTGCCTTGAAAGTAAATTTCAGTCTTGTACACTTATTTACTTATATAATTATGATAGGATATATTTTAAAAAAATTTAAAGAGAAATCTAAACTACAAAATATTTTAAATACATTTTTTGTTTAACATATTTGTTATGTTTTGATGATTATAGATATATTTTTAACAAAATTCTAGAAAAAAGAAAGGGATAAACTATTTAAAAATAATGTACAATTAAATGCAAAATACTAAAATGCAGTTTCCTGTTCCAAAAGAAGAATTAATTTCCTTTAAAAACTTAGCCACACTCATGGTGATCTTTATTTAAATAAAGATTGTTATTGTCACATTGTAAATTTACAACATTTTGAATGAATATTTTATGGGAATATAATGACATTACATTTTAGGTTCATAATTTCTTTCTCTTTTTATAACTTGGACTTTAACCTGCTTTTCTTCTAGCGATTACCTGTAACATTTAGTTGAACTTAGTCTAATAGATCCATTAAATCTTTTACACATTAAAACTCCTAACCTTGGAATTTTTTTTTTATTACTTCACATTTTCAGGGGGTGCATTTAAGTATTTTTATTTTGTGTTTTTTGTGTGTTGAGGGTGGGCGGGCAATCAGTAATTGTTTGAAAAAGTGGTCTTGCCTAAAATATACCGATAAGGCATGTGTCGACATACTTATAATGGTTCTTTAGTTATATACAGACTTTTCAAGTTTGGTCCAAATGGATGTTCATTGTGGTGTACTGGATATTGATTTGGAATGACAAATCAGGAAGCCGAGTTCAAATTGCTGTTGAATTCCTTGCATTCACTTTCGCACAAATACCCTTGATAAAGGTATTAATTCGACTTTCACCCTCCAGTTATGGGTTAAATAATAGGACAGATTGGGTTCTATAGCCATGACTGGCAATCAGTCTACCGCAGAAATCTATGGCAACCTACTGCGAGATAATCATCTGCCCAGTCAGTCATGTCTCTATCAAGACATGATCACCCAAGCGTGTATCCTGTATGGCACTTGACTGACACAGTTGTATTAAAAAGTGCTCAGTATATATATATTACAGAGCTTTTGAATATTTTTCATTTGGAAACTAGTTATTTCTGTTAACTTAGGTTTCATTCTCTTGGTATCTTCACATGATTTAGAATAACCGATTTTCCAATGGTTTCAAACATACAACAGGAATTTTTATACAACCAAAATTTTCAAAATAGCAAGGAGTTACTTAAGGATTTTAAACACTTTCATTCAGGTTTGTATGATCTTAAGATGTATTTTTTGGTGTGATTATATCAGGACATTAATTCTGATCTTTCATTTAATAATTTTTTTTTTTTTTTTGTAATCTTGTGTGTGCGTGTGAATAAAAACAAAAGGCAAACTCATCTTAGTTAATGCATTTTATCCTCTGAAGGACCTTAATAAAGTAGAAGGTGGATAAATAGGTTAAATTCTTTTAGTCGAAGAAAAAATTACGACTACAATAAATAAATTCTTCTTTTCTCATTTACGTGTCCTAAAATATAGAATGTTATTTTGGTTTAAAATTAACACGTCTCTAGAAATATAATTAATAAATTTATATAAATTAGATTTATTTCAATTAAAAAAAAATTCAAATTAAGATTTATTCATTTTTGTTGAATTGTAAATTCATTTGTTTCTTATCAATTTTCTTTATCTGTTAATCTGCGATAAACATTGGTTTAATATACTCAGAATATTGACCCAGACTATTTACTCAGTCTATAGTGGAATAAGGAGGAGATTTGTAGAGTTAGGTTGTTTTTTAAGTGTATTTCTTACTGCATGTCTGAATCTTCTACTGAACTAGAATACTGAAATCACCAACACAGGCATTGCATTCACAAATGTCTAGGAACCAGAAATATTTTATCCAGCACTTTAATCCACTCAGAAAATCCAATGTATTAAGGTGGTGAAATTTGTTTTAATATTCTTTCTTTCTTAATCAGAGGCTCCCAGCTCTATGCTAGGTCTACTGAAGAGGTTGTCATATATGCTGATTCCTTTAATTTTTTATTCTCTGTGATTATCTGGACTTAATTCCACAGGAGTTGATAACTACTCTTTTTCTTCCATATAGCAACATATGATGATGATAATAATAATAATAATAATTCCTCATCTAAAAAATTCCGACATAAATTGGTACCATGTTTACCATCTTGATAAAAATGTAAAAATGTGTGCAAATGAGAAAGTAGGTTTTCTTTTCTTTTTCTTATTTCTTTTTCTTTTCCTTTCTTTCATTCAAGAGCTGAGTACTATTTCAGCAAAGTTTTACAAATAGTTACTAGGGTTTGGTGAAAAGTTCTTGTTCTAATCAAGGTGGTAATGACCTACAGCCATGAAACATTGATATTCCTCATATTCACCCTATAGTTCAACACATCATTCTCAAGAAAGAAAAAAATGTTTGTTCATTGAAATAATGTTCTGCTTCTATCCCTTATGAATCCAAAAAATTTAATTAAAAAATTTCCTCCTTTTAAGCACTTTTAGAGATCTGGAAACTGGAAATAATCAGAGCAAGATCAGGTGACTCAGGTGTGATAGTCTATGCACTCAAACACCAAATTGTTCAAAACATTGTTTCATCCATAGATCAAGGGTATTGTCTTGCCAAAAGGGAATACTTTTCTTTAGCGTCCCCCTAACCATTTTTCTTTCAATGTCTCCTTTAATCAGCACAGCAAGTTATAGTATTCTGCATTAACTGTGTGACCCTTCTTAAAATAGCCATCAAAATGCCTTTCTTACCTCAAAGGACTATGGCTTTGACTTTTTCTGCTTATTTTGAGGTCTTGAATTTTTTTCACCTGTGTAGAATCTGAATGCTGTCTCTATATGACTGTTGTTTGATTTCCAGATAATAATTGTGTGTGTTTCATCAAGAGTGACAAATCATTCCAAAAAATTTAACTGAAAATACTACAAAATCAATTTGGAGGTGTCCACTCAATATTGTTTGTGGTCAACCTTCAAACACTTTGGCATCCACTTGGCTGATGGCTTCTGCATAGACAACTGCTAATGAATTAAAAACCCAATGCATTTCCTGGATATCTCCAATGTCTCAGCAATTCTCTTAAGATTCATCAATCGGACAAAATTAGGTCATGAACAGGATCAATAATTTCTTTTGACACAGTTGATGAAGGCCTTCCAGACTGTGCTTCAACTTCATTCTCAAAATCTCTCTACTGAAAATTGGCACACCATTTCTTCACAGTTGAGTATGATGAGCACGTATCATCCAAAGTTTCCATCATACATTTATGGATTTCCTTTAAAGTTTCTTTTGCAGTAACAGACTGCATGGTAGTCTAGATTCCATGCTTTCTGTTAATATGGTTCAATCAATGAACTAGAATAAATCTTGAAATTAGCTACAATATAAAAGTATGCTCTAATGACAAACTGATGTTCAAATTTTTAATGGTGGATTAAACTTTTCAGCATGTCCTAAAAAATGGTCTCATAAGTTATTTCCTTTTTATACAATGTGATTGAAATATGTTATCAATTATTAATCACTCTTGTATACTTCATGTCTATTTCTCTGTTACTATCTAGGGAGAGTTAAAACAATTTTTTTTATATACCTAATTATTAATAGTGTAAAGTTTTAAGATTTTGTTTTATTTATTTATATTTTTAATTTAAAGTGGAAAGAATTCATTCTTACAAATTAACAAAATGCAATGAATCATTGTTAAAGGTAACTTGCTGATTTTTAACCGTATTTCCCAACGAATTATGCTTTCGTTTTCATCTTTTTTAAATAACTAGCATGGTAACTTGGATCATGTTGTATTGATCACATGCTTGTTTTTTTTTTTTTGTTTTTTTTTTAATTTACAAGTTCCCTTACTACAATGTTGGTTGCTATTTCAATATAGTTACAATTAGCGTTCCTGTATTTATTAGATAATTTCATGGTTATGTCCCCTGTTCATTTAGAGAGTCAAATCAAAAATTTTTTTCCTACTCACTTCAGTTCCGTTCCACTTCAGTTTGTATAAAACAGTTGTGTTCAACAGGTTCTGTTATGATTACAATAGTGACGTCTGACTCTAGACAACTATGAGTATTATATCTCTTATGCAATGTCGTGTTATTGCAACATGCCTACTACTGATGAAAAAATTTGTCACATACTATGGTAAATTAGTATTTGCAGGTTGATAAAAAGGTCTTTTTCAAGTATCACTGTATCACAAACGCCATTTAAATCACTGATATGCTGTTACATTGCATGCATTCATCGCCCTACTTTCAGCCTTAAGTTAAAAATATGTACTACAGCCTTTTTGTACTTAATTCAGGCTTTTAAGATGCTGACTTTGTTTTGTTGAAAGGCTGTTGTAATTAATAGCTGTGTGTGTGATGCCCCACATGCCACCTATCCCATGTCTGGAGCTAGGGTGGAGTGTTCACTGCTGCTGCTGCGGCCTGACACACATTACTTGATGATGATGAGGGGCAGCACCGACTCCCAAGAAAAAGTGAGATGCTTTCAGGGTCAGAGGTGAGCTGAGTTGCTTACTCTCTCAGTGACATTTCTTTCAGAGTAGCCCCTCCTTTACTGTGCCTGTTACAACTGTCTCTGAACCATCTGCTGTGGGTGGATGGATGGCAGTTTGGGTGGGGGCAAATTGTGATGGGTTTTGTCCCAGTCCCCTCTCAGTTTAATTTTTATTTCTATCCCCATTTACTCCCTTATGAGAGACCTTCCCACCATTTGCCCCCCATCTTTCTTTCACTGGCTGTGATTCCTATACACTAAAGCAGGAAGGAGCCCCTTACCTCGAACGAAGCAGTAGCAGCAGGCACACACAGTAAGGCTCTCGATTAGGTTTGATACTCTTACTGGGGAAGAAAGGGAGGAGGCGGAGGAGAAGACCAACAACCAGCTACCGGTTTAGTTTTATTTACATTTTTTTAAAAACATACACAGCTTTCACTTGGAATTTACTTTGTTTCTTAATCGTGCTGTTGTCTTTGCCTAGATTAAGTTAAGGTATGTGTTAACTTCTTGTTGTCCAAAGAAGTGTCTTCGATTCCACAAGTGTTGAGTCTGAAATGCAGATGTAGCTGTTCGGACCTGAAATTTTCTTTGTTTAAAAACCTAATTTCAATGCCGAGAGATTGTTTATTGTTTCTACGATGAAGCTCTTTAATTTCTCAACTTTATGTAAATTTATTTTATTGCATATTTTAATCGGAAAAGGGCTAAGTTTGTTATTCTGCTTGTTTAACAAACATAAAAACAAAAAGCTATATTTCTCTTCTGCAAGTGTCCCGCTATTTGCTCTTTCTTTGTTGATCGACCATTGTGTACTCGGATCACCAATCGAACCGCCACCTTTTGATGTTGGGTTTTTTGCGCACGATAGTTTTTAAAATGCAGTATCATTTTTTAAAATTAAATTTTGGAGTGGGTGAGGAATAAAACAAAATTGTCTCTCTTTTAACTAGAGAATACTTATAAGTTTCTTTGTGTGTATATTTTCCTACATTTTTTATGAATGTGTGTACTATTCAGCTCATGTTGCACAGTAGCACACTATCAAAAACATTGTCACTTCTGTCTTCTCCCTCCAAATGTTCTGACGTCTGACAGACACAGTTGGATCTCATTGTGCAAATTTTATACACACACTTGTGTAAAAAAAAAAACAAAAAAAAACCCCTAGCTTTATTGCTTGTATCCCACACTTTAGTGATCGTGCTAGCACGACAAAAACTGCTATCCAACCAGCAGAGTAACTTCGTTGGCGTTTCTGAAAACTCAGCTGTTAGTAATTAGGACCAAGGTTGTCTGCTTTTTTTATCCACTTAGTTTTTCATCAACTCAACAGTATGAAAATATTGAGTGTTGTCCGTGTTAATACGACTTCCGTCATCATTTTACAACATTTATGCTATTTTGTCAGATCCACTTTTAGACTCTAGAGTAAGGAAAACATTTGCTACTTGCAAAGTTTTTTTTTTTTTTTATGTAAAAACGAGGCAGTAATTTTTTTTTTTTAGCTTAGTTTTACGGCAAAGCCAAACGAAAAGAAACAGGAAGGTGTTACACAAGTCTTCTGGTTGGAGGAGGGGGCTGTCTGCTTTGTAAATCGACATTTAATAGCAGGCTAGACTCGGACACTGACCTGGTACAGGTTGGAAATATCTTATTAGGCAGATTACTGCGGTTCAAGGGTCATGAAATGATGGCCTCGTTTGATTCAAGTCAGATAGCCTTTTAAAACATTTTTAAAAAGTCTTTGAATTTTTATAAATTACATTGTGTTTAATAACATTTTTAATAAAATGTCCCCCGCCCGCCTACTTGAAAAAAAAAAAAATGTTGAAAATGAAAAATTTAATGAAGAAAAAATCTATCCTAGGAGAGGGCAGGAAATGCCATACAAAACAATCTGTTTCTTTAAATCATTAGTTTATAAAATACTATTGTTATTGTTAAGTTGTACCATACATACTTAATGAACTTGTATTCATTTAGTTTCTAAAAATATGCTAATAATACTATATTTTAAATGTGTCACATACCTAACTTTTAGTAACTAGTTTTACTTATAAGTTATACTAATTTTGGAAACAATATTGCTGAAACAAATTTAATCAACAAGAATTTTTGTACTACTCTATGTGGATAAATTCACATGGCAATATTACATTGACTCCTTTTCCTTTTTTTTTTTAGCCTCAGTAAATTTCAGTCACCCCTTTTTACACATGACATCATGTACCAATTTCTATCTCATTATTGTAATTATTTAATTTCTCTTAAAACATTTCTGTTCTTTTATAATTTGGAAGTATTTAATTTTTTTTTTTGTGTATATATATATATATATATATAGATTAGGTACACATGCAAAAAGATAAGAAGCCTTATCAGAATTTGTGATTTTAAATTAGGAAGAAAGATTATCACTCTAATGATTAAGAAAAATTGAAAAATAGTAATTTGATATTTATTTTTATCCAATTACCATTTCACAATCCCTAAAAATTGCTCCTTCAAATTTCTATCTTGGATGGCACAGATTATCCTGTGTGTTGGATTAAATTTATAATGGATATATTTTATATCTTATTTTTTAGTAATAATCATTCATCCTCACTACTAATAATTTTAGTTTAGTAATTTCTTCTCTAACTTCACAAACTTCAGTTCTGGGTGGCTTTCCTTGTCTTTAAAAATGATATCTTGATTACTTCTAAATGATCAATTTATTAACACAATGCAATGACTTTAGACAAGATGTAAATTTCCCTGTAATACGTTAGAAGATTTTTTTTTTTTAAAATTCAATGGGTGATGAATATGCGTTTGTGGTACAGTGGATCTTGGCTCAGAATGAGAAATCAGAGAGCTGAGTTCAAATTCCAATTTGAATTTGTTGCATTCACTTACATGTAAATACTCTTGGGAAAGGTATTAATCCACCTCTTCCCTCCAGCTATGAGTCAAATAACAGAACAGATTGGGTTCTTTAACCTTGGTTGGCAACCAGTCTACTGCAGAAAGTAATGGCAACTTACTTTGGGAAAACCTTCTGATCAGTCAGTCATGTCTCTTTTGTGACATGATTGCCCAAGTGTGTATCACATATGGCACTTAACTGACTGACTCACATGGAGTGATGCCTAAAATCAATTAGGCTGCCAAAGCTGTCATGGTTAAACATGTCTGTTATCAATTTCTGTGTTTTTGTAATTTAACAGCTGCAAAAGGGATCTGTTAAAATTTTAACTGCCAAAATATTTTCTTAGACTTTTATAACAACAAGTACTATAAAAAGTAATCACAATTTGGAGGTTTTCATTATAAACTTTGTAATTAGGTATTTCATATTTAATCTTATGAAAATTATCAATTAAATAATGAATATAATGAAATTTCATGGCGTCTAATGATGGACTATTTTGAGTTCCATTGATGATTGCAACTTTCACTTTTGGTTTGTCGAAGTTTATGTAGCTCAACAAATTAACTAACTTTAAACAGGCTTAAAGTATCCTGGACCGTGTTGGTCCATTTTGGTATGGATCATGCTTATTTGACGAAAATAAAAATTGTAAGGCAATATATGTTACTTTATAGTAAATTTTTATTTAACATTGGTATAAATGTATTTAATATACATATATTCCTGAAAAGTGACTTACTTAAATAACACTAAAATATTTATTAGACTAATTTATGATAAGTACTTTCATTTTTCTGATTAGTCAAAATATATGTAAACCAATTAATGCAACAAAAGAAGATATAAAAAAAGCATTGCTAATAATATTAAAAATTGGTACTTTTATTAATGTTTAACTTACTGTAAAGAATCTGAAATCCTGTTGCTCCAATTTCATTAGAATTTTCAGAAAGACAAAATAAGTAATGATTTAAAAACTACTTGATTTTTTTAAACAGTAAACTTGGAACACTTTTTATTGTTTGACTGTATAATAAATTTATTGGGAATATAGTTTTACATGAAGCTAAGAAATTTAAAAAAAAATAATTTTAAAGAATATTTTAGAATACTTGTGCGATTTAACCTTTTCCAAATCTGGTTGGCCAAACACCATGTGGATATAATTTTGGCATATATTTCCAGATATTTATGACTAAAAATGCCTCTACATATAACCTGTGTATAAATCTGCCATAATATTTATGGCATAGAAGGATTAATTAATGTGTGCAGATAGCTCACAAATTGAATTTAAATTTTGATTTGCTTTCAAATAGGTAAAATCTAGAAAGGGTTAAAATCTTTCAAATATTTATGCTGTGCACTCATGTTATTATCAGGCATTGATGATAGAAGTACATTTTATATAGCAACAAAATTTACTCAAGTTAAATCTAGTCATATTTTTATATAATAAATCATATAAAATCTGGTTATTTCTCATATTTAAATTTGATTTTTAATTAACATTAATTAACATGAGTTGTGATAATCTACAAAATTAAATGCTATCTTTATAATATTGGATCTTTTAAACACTTAAGAGAGATATGCATGTTTGGTTGTCTATAAAATGTTTTATATTTTGTTTGGGCATAGAAAGTAAAAGTAATGGGTAAAGAAATGTGTAAGTAGATACCTAATTTTTAAAAATGAAAAATATTTCTTGAAACTTTTATTTTAGTTTTAATTTCAAGCTGTTTGATTAAATTTAATATTCCCAATAAGCGAAATACTTTGCTCTATTTCAAAACAAATTTAAATTGACTGGAAGTAGTTTTTGTTTTGAAATTGTTGAATTTTTTATTTTAGTGCCAATTTTTGTAACCTGTCATCTGAATGAAATTCTTTTTATTAAAAAATCTTCCAAAAATAAATATTTGCTTTTTAAAATTTTATATGAGGAATATTAACTGATTTAAAGTATAATTAATCTGATTTAAAACAAATATTTTTTTTTACTTTAAGTTTAAAATATCACAGAAATTCATTTTTTAACAAGTCAGTAGCTGTTTATTTAATCTCATGTGTTGACAGCATGATGAGAGATTGATGTTCTATAAAAAAATAATTGAAGAATATGACATTAAGCACCTTTTATATACAATTTTTAAGTACTCAGTAATCTCAAAAATTTAAGAAAATATTCTCTTTAATCTAATGTTTAATTGAATTTTAGATACTTTGGCTTTAAATTTACTATAGTTTTTGTTATTTTCTGATGTTGTGTATGAAAATCTTTATTTACAAAAATTGGCATGTTTATTCACACAAAAAATTCAAAATTCTTTTTAAAATGCACAAGTTTCCTAAATTGCAATAAGCTTTATCACTTAGAATTAGTAAATATAGTTTTACTTAATAACAATATTCCCTAACCTTTATACCATTGAAACTGAATTTAACAAAATTGAAAAACTTTATAAATTGTTCCAAAAATAAAATATTCTAGTTAAAAAAAAATTACAAAATTTTGTAGAACAAAAAAAAAAGAAATCTAAAATAATTCATTTGTGAATAAGTATTGAAAGTTTCATTAAAATCTAACAATTATCTGATTATTGCAAGAATTTTCAAATCAACGTGTTTTCACTGCAAAAAAAGATGCTAAAATTTACTATGCTAATTTATAGTCTATCCACTAATTCAATAAAAATGAGTTTTTTAATTAAAATGTCAAAAGTTCTAAAAAGGATTAAGAAATATAATTAAATAATAAAAAATACTTTGGTCTTTCCTTTCCTCTGAATAATAACAAAGATTTTGATAATAAAACTTAGTTTTTATCAAGTTTGGAGTTTTTTCTTTTATCATAGCATGCTTTTTTTTTTTTTTTTTTTTTTTTCCAAGCAAACTAGTGTAGGTAACTAGTATAAGCTAGAGGCAGCAATAGGTAAAGCTAAATTCTTGTTTATGTATATCAAGCTCAAATGCAATTAGAACTAAAATACAGTTGTGGTTATTTTTCTCCAGTTACTGACAAAAGTAAACATGAAAGTGAACAAAAGTTTTGGCATATTTATTCAGTAAATTCTACCCATGTTATGTAAACAGCTAGTCTGAAATAATAGGTTGTTTGATACATCTAAAACAGAATGTAGCTTGAAGTAGTAATTCCAATATATTTATTATACAACCTTATGAAAGTTATTAAACAAGAACATTATATCTTATGTTCAATTTTTATATTAGCATAATTTTCTTTATGACCACCCGAAACAAACTCAACAAAAGTAGTGCAACCTACTTTGTCTGTATAGAAGTTTGTTTGAAATTACATTATTTCTATTTTAAGTTTTTATTTTCATTTTCTGTTCTTTTAATTCTCAGGAAGTTTTCTCAATAGCTAAATAGGTACATAATTTTAGTGTCTGTATGGAGTTTATTTTGTAAATAAGACTAAACTACTTTCTACAGGGTAAGTGTTTATTATATGAATTCAAAATAAAGTTTTATTGCTCTTTCATGACTTTATAGTTATAAGGCTAGCTGGAATTTCAAACCTCATTCACTATTCTTTTTCTCTAACATCAGAGCCAAACCCAGTGCAGGTGGGGATCATAAATGTAGTTGAATTGACTAAAAGCATGTGACAAAATGAACAAACAAACAAAAAAAAAAAAAAATAGGAAAGGGAAAGCAGCAATTCTTGCAAAGATAATAAAAGACCCCATACAATGACTGGTAGGGCTGGAATAGATTTTGAACTGAGTCTTTGTCTACACAAATTTTATGAAAGATATCTGAGAAAAATAAACATTATGAACATGGGTAGAAAGTTGATAAGAGGAAAATAGGAAAGACTGAAATAAAATCAGGCATTGTGAAAATGTTTGGTTTGGTGAGTAAACTCATAAATGTCAAATTTTTATAAAGATAAATGCAGTTAAATTGTACAGCATTAAAACTTGAAATGAATTTTAAACCAATATGGCTGACAATCACAATCTATTGAGAGAAAATTCAACAAATTGGATTTTTGCTTTTTTATTTTTTATTTTTTCAAATTTTGATTTTGGCATCAGTTCACTTAACTGATGCCAAAATCAAAATTTGAAAAAATACAATTTATGAACTTCTAAATAATTTGATTAATATTGAAAATTAAAACTTAAACTGATATATTTTAGATTCAGAGTAATGTAAAATCAAATAAGTTCAATGGTGTATTGAACTCTCAATTGACTCAGATAAAAAAACTTGTAAAATAACCCTCTTTCTAAGTAGTCCTCAATGTTATAAGAGCTGTGTGAAATTTTAATGTAGTTTATAACTAGAAAGACTGATTTGTATTAATTGGTTATCCAAATATAGATTCCACAAGAATTTACGAATGTCAAAGTGTTTGTATTTTTTTAAACATGCAAATTTATTAATTGTTCTTAATAGTTTTTATTAAATTGCAACTGATTTTTAAATTTATGTTACATCTAGGAATAAAGTAAGAATTTAAAGAAATACCAAATTGTTTTTTAATTTTTTATACAGTGCTGTAAATTTCATTCAAGCAAAGAATTAATAATAGTCATGACTCATAACTATTTTACTACTTTTTTTATGAATAGGATATCTAGTCATTTATCTTTATGCTTATTGTATGATTACACTGCTTTTAAGAGAAAAAAGTATTTTTAGTGCTAAATAAAATCAAACTAGCAGTTTTGAAAAAACACTAAAATTATCTATATATTTTTAGTTTGTTTTCAAAACTGTATTTATAGAATAAAGTATTTTCTGTTTATGAAATGCATTAATATTTCTCTAAATTTCTCCAAAACAAGTACAATGCATTTACTTTTATTTAATATCATTATTCATATGGCATTATATAATTGAATATAATTTGAAATTTTATATAATTTCGAAAAATTAATTTTTTTTTCTCTCAACAGTACCAGACTCTTCACCTTTTAAAACAACATTTTGCTGAAATAGAAGCAATAAAGATAAGGGTTTTGAACTTTTCATGTTAAACCCCAACTTCATTTAAACTATTGAAGCATTTGAAGTAAGGTATTTTAAATATCTTATTTATCACTAAAAAAGTGACCTTGGGATATTTTAACAAAACCTTCATTTAGTGACAATGTTAAAATGTACATAGCTATATAAATATATGTATAACTCCAATGAAGAAATTACTTTAATGAAATTACTGAAATTTAATTTCAGTAATTAGAAATTGAAGAAAATACTTGTATGTAACATGTTATTCAGATCATTCTTATAAATGAAGAAAACTATTCAAAACAACATTTTTGAAGCCATTTTATTCTGATTAGATATCATTATTAATGTTCATTTAATTGTGTAAGTGCATACACAGATTAAACAATGTGTTTTTAGAAAAGATTGAAGTCAGATTGAAATACTAGAATCTATTTTTATCATTTTTACTAAAATTTTAAAATGTAATTTTGACAAATTTGAACTTGTCATTTTTGTATATAATTCTGGAAGTCACATTAATATTATTGCTTTTTCAATAAGTAATTAAAAGGTTTTGTATGTTTAATGAAATTGGTTTATTTTTTTTACAAATAACTCACAGTATACATGATTTTCATAGGCAAAAAATAGGTTTTCTGTGTCATTTGTTTGCCCTCTTATTTGTTTGTATAGAATACTTACTTGTGAGGATTGATCTTCACTAATTTCCTCATACTTGTGTTATACCAAAAGTAAGCTACACTCAGTAAATAACTAGTATATGCTTTTTTAATTATATTTATTTTGTGAAGAAAATTCTCTTGGTCAAGCCATGTGAGAGGGTGCTGAAAAGTTCTTGGCCTGATTCACTTTCCAAAATGTAAACAAATGACCAGAAAACGGTCCTCTTTTTTTAACAGCTTCTTAGTCATGTTGAGAATATTTCAGCACCCTTTGTATGAGATAAATAAGGATATCTCAATTGGGGAAATTGGAGGGGAAAATAGCAACAAAACACTTCAGCTTTGTAAAACAGGGTTTGTTTGACTTTTGACCTTACATGCACAACTGTGTTCTTTTTGAAATAACATGAATTGAGAACATTGAATTCTTAAATAAAAATTTATATAATATTCTTTTTTTTTTTAATTGTGAATAATTTTTACAATTAATATGAATTGATACAAATTAGCTTATTAATAATTTTGTGTGTGTCTCCCAGATATAATTCCCATTTGCCTATTTTATTATTTAAATTTTGGCATAAGTTATTGAAATTCAAGATTAATCAGAAAACAATTTCACTTGTGTCCCTGGAATCTTAATGTTTTATTATCTCTCTCAAAAGTGTGTGTATCTCAGTCTGCAGATTAATAATAAAAAATGCATTTTATACAACAATAAAAATTTTTCATCATTCTCCAGCCTTATCAATGCTATTAATTCAGTGATTAATAATAATTTTATAGATTAATGTGTTTGACTACAAATTCGTTGATTTGCCCATTTGATTTTACAACAAATGGAACATCTAAAATTGAACTGTATAACTTTAAATTTTTTTATTAAAAACTTGGAATATATTTTAGTAATCATATATTTCAGTCACTTGAGTGCTATTTTGGGTGATCATGTTTCTTTTGATCCATGACTGACTAAGCAGAAGATTTTCCCACAGTAGGTTGTCATTTCTTTTTGCAGTAGACAAATTTTCAACCAAGTCTTGAAAACTAATATCTTGCTGAATAGCTGGCAACTGGAATTCAAACTCAACTTTTTGATTTCTCATTCTGAGCTGAAATCCATTGCACCACAACACAATCCTTTATATACTTCACTTAAATTTTACCAAAATAGTTCAAATTTTCATATCTTTAAACTTTACATGTTGCTGTTCTATTGTTGAAAGTCTTTGTCACTGATTGAAATATCTTACTAGTCATTAAAATATTAAGTCATTGTGATGTCAACTTGTCATAACTTATTTCAGTTTTAAATATTTCAAATTTTATTCTTTGTTTAATTTAAATTAGCAAAATGTCTAATTTCATAGCAAAAAAATAACTTGGTTCAAAATAAATCTCATGGCACTTTAAAGAGACAATTTTTATTCTGAAATATTTTGCTTAACAGCAGTAATTTTTTTTTTCTGTTTGCATATCTTTCTGAGCTTTGTTTGAAAGTTTCATTCTAATGTTTTTGGGGACTTTTATGAGGGCATTAGTCTATATGTAAACAATGTGAATGATAATCCCTTGTTCCAGAAATTCAAATAGAAATGTTCATCATTATATTTGGTATTGATTATTTGGCAAATTGGCAATGACTTGAATAGATTTCTGTTAAGTATATTTTTCTTAGTTTAACAGTAACAGCAGCATAATCAGAACTATGGCTCCAATTTCCACCAAAGAATGCTTTCAAACATTGCCAGGATTTTATTCATTTTAGTTTTTATCAAAATGGTTTTTCATTTGATTCTGATTTAGCAAAATTAAATATTTTGCTAAATCAGAATTGACCAACTTTGATTGGCCAAAAACTGCTTCCTGTTTGCATTTGATTATTTTATTTATACAACAAATAGTTTGAATTTTCAATCACATAATTTCAAAATTTATGTATAGGTGTGTTATGTTTTATAATTTACTGATGTTTTTTTAATAGGACAAGTAGGATATTCTTATAATTTCATTCATTGCTAATGTGTTCAAATGTGATCTTGACAGATGATTGTTAATGTTATAAAATACACTTTTCATTTATTTTTTTTAATACTAGGCTTTCTTAAAACTTTGCTGTCCTTTTTTTTGTTTAAATTTAAATGCTCATATTGTTTTTACTGTTAATCTGAATTAATCAGAAATAAAGAATTGATATTTCAATTCACCCCACCCTCTACTCTTGCTTTGTAACATTACTTAATTCAATTTGTTTTTTTAAATAACTTTTAAGATGTTGGCAAATTATTTCAGATTTTATAAAATAATAGTTTTTCATTTGGCAATAATTTAAATCAGAATATGTTCTTGATAATGACACTTAATAGTTGCTGTAACTTTTACTGTTTTTTTTTATTTAATGTGAAAATTATTTCTCTACTTTTCATAAACATTAATTCATTTCTATTATAAAACTTAGTACAATTTTCTTTATTGGTTAATTATTTGCAAAAATAATTGTAAATTTTTACAAAATTATTTATCCTTTTTAAAGATATACTCATTTTTTTTTCTTTAGTTCTTTATACATTGTTTTAATCAACCATTTCCCATTGTTTGAGATACCAACTTTATATTTTTAATGATTGAAGTAATAATGGATTTGTGCTGTGGTGCAGTGGATATCGGGAAAAGGTATTAATTCGTTGCTTCTCCCTCCAGCTATGGGTTAAATAGCAGACTAGATTGGGTTCTATAGCCTTGGTTGGCAACCAGTTTACTGCAGAAAGCAATGGCGACCTACTGCAGGAAAATTTTCTGCCCAGTCAGTCATATCTCTTTCAAGACATGATTGCCCAAGTGTGTATGGCCCTTAACTGACTAAAATAGTAAATATTAGATAACTTCTAGTATCTTTATATTTTTTTTTTTTTTTGCATAGTAGATGAAAGATTTTCAAAATTCAATATTATAACTCAATATTAAAGTGTTCTTGCATTTTTGGTATTTTAAGCCATTTTTTCCACAACAGAAATATATTTTTTTGTAGAATATTAATAAATGGCAACTCTGTCCTTTCAATTTTGTTAATATCTTTATCTGATATTCAGCAGCCGTCTCTTTATTCCAGATTCTCAAATACCACTTTATTTTATTTATCTCATCTTCTGTCTTTACTTGAATACATCAATGTTAAGTCTAACTTTAGCTTTCCTCTTAATTAGTTCAATTAGTGATAGATATTTTTCAATCAATAATTTTCCTTTTGATTATTCTGAGTTCAGGTTCTGTGTTTGTTTTTCAATGCATCTAAAAATCCCATCCAATCACTTGTTGCCTGTTGGCCAGTTATTTTTATTGTGAGTCATCTTGGCTTCATGGCCATGGTTAATGAAAATTTTATTCAATTACTGATTAATTATTGCCAAGACTATGAGACAGTTTAGATTTTATATATCTAATATTGTTGATTAGTATCCAGGGTCTGTCTAATGAATTCATTGTAAAAAACAAAACATTTGCTTAAAATTAGTAGTAATACTATAGGAAAGTCTAGCTTCATAAGAGAAGAAAGATGTTAAGATAAAGTGAAAAGGATGAAACAAATGCTTATATTGCAGTTGATCTAAGTTTTCATTAAGTTGCTGATTAAAGAGAGGAAATTTTGAAACACAACTGAAGATTCTTCAATCATCCAATTTATTGAAATTGAATTTCATTGCTGGACTTTAATTGTACTTTTTACTTAGATAGAAACATATATAAAAGCTAAAGAACTTGTGTTATAAATGCTGGAATAATGTCTTTCAAAGAAGAAATTGCATTTCTCATTGTATGAAAATGATTCACACTCATCCTACTCTTTTTTTTTTTTTTTTTTTTTTTAAAGCAATATTGTGAATTCTAAATCTAGGTTGATTGCTTTTGATTCTTAAAACTACCTATTTGAAACTGAGAATTTTTGGTTTTATATTGTTTTGTGCATCTCTTTAGTCATTCTGTAATTTTTTTCTTCTCCCTCCAAACAATGCTAAAATCCCAAGAAAGAATAGTAATGTTAGTGCCTCTATTAGTATTGTCAGTTTCTTTTTCTAAAATGGTATGTGAAAGAAAAGTGTACCAGAAAAGTGTTAATAAATAAGCAGGGTTTAATAGCAAGATATTGGTATTTCTTTTTTGTTTTAAAAAAGGTTCCTTGGAATAACAACAGCTTTCGTTTAAATTAATTTTGCTTTGTTAGAGTTATTTGTTTAAAGAGTGAGAATTTGGAATTCTAAGATGCTAGTAAACAAAGTAAAACATTCTCAAACCCTGCCACCACCACCACCCCACCTACCCCAGAGAGAGAGAGACAGGCAGACAGACAGACACATGGGCATTATTCTACCATTTATTATCAGATGAACTGCATATCAAATTGTAGCTTTATATTCATTTGAATAAATAACAAACCTTTAACTAACACCAAAGAGTCAACAAAAGTAACTGATATCTTGATGAAGACCAGAGGGCACAATGGCTGAAACATTATGATAACAACAAAGATGGGGACAATAGTCCACATGTAAATAATAACTCCTCATTCCAGAAATTCAGACTAAAAGTAACTGATATTAGTATTGTCTATATAATTAATACAATGATAAGTACAGATTTGTATCTGACCTTTAGCTCATAATTTTCATGTTCAATTCTGATCTTTCAGTTTTGAGGGAAATTTTACAAAATTGTGGCAATAATTTGATGTTCTTTCCATAAATATTTTCTTTCAAACATTTCTTTTGCCCCATTAGTATCTTTCTCTTTTTATGCATGAATGTGTGTGTGCTTGTAGGGATGTAGGTGAATGTGTGACATAAAAAATGTGATTTCTTTTTGGATTCTAGTAAGTGTTTGAAGTATTCAAGTGTAAATTTTGATTGTGGTTTGTTTTGGCAGTTGATATTTTCTCTATGTTTGGGTAATGAGTCTGACAAGCAAAAAGCAGGATGGACAGTTTACCAAACCTCATTAACTATAATGTTTCAACATTCTTGTACCATATTTCATAGCATATTCTTGTTATCAGTATCTTGTTTAGTACAAATGCATACATGCATTTAAGAGTATAAATTATTGTATTGCATGTCTTAATAATGCATATAACTCTATACTTATTTTAAATTATTTGTGTCTACTAACTGAACTAAAAATTTGTTGAATTTTTATATATTATTTTACTAATATGTACTTGTAGAATCAAGTTTTTTTTAATTAACTAATATAACATATTTTTTCAAAGGAACTAATATTAGAGCAATAACTGTTTTACAGGGTACAATTTCAAACACGGCATAGGTTACAGGGTTATAAATTCCTGTTTTACTCTATTTATTTTATGGATAGATCATCAATTAAATTCTAAAGAATGCATTCTTTTTCTATAAATTTTTTTTATTGAAAAAACACAAAAATCTAAAAGTTAATGTACTGTTGATATCAAACATTTAAAAAATACAATGAAATTTTAGTGCATCAACAACTAAATCTATTATATTACAAATTGTGAAATTATCATTTGCAAACATTCTTGTTAACTTTAAATTTTGATTATTTTCATGGCTCCCATTCCAAAAATATTGAACAGGATTAATTTGAGAGAAAGAAAGAAAGAAAAAAAAAGCCATGTTTATAATTATAATATTCCTTGGGAATAGAATTGATTCCATATATATATATATATGCTTTCACTTAAGACTGCCCAAACTAGTTTCAGCTATTTTGTATGACATGCATGTTATCCAAGTTTTTGAATTTAGAAACTTCAGAAAGTTTTAACATGAAACTTTGTTCAGTGAAAGACAAAACTAAAGTGTAATAACTTTGGAAAACAGCATGTCACTATGTCTATATTTTTGCCAGTGATTTGCACTTCATCTATTATTGCTAAATATTGTTTTGGGGTCTTTGGTTTGAATTCACTGAAATAAAGGTTATTCAGGTTTTCATTATACTAAGTGTGTTGATCATTGTTTTGTTGAAATCAATACATATATTGTTCTATATTAGAACAATCTCAACAAATGCCTTTAAACATAGCATGGCTTATAAAAAAATTATATATTTATAAAGATACAAAGTACATTAATGTTTGCTTAAGTCCTTAATTTTGGTTGGCATAAAACTGAGTATTCCAGAAATATAAGCACATGTATCCTTATCCTAAAGCTGCTCTCTTTTATTTGTCTAGTTCCTTTGTATCTACTACCATCCTCAAAAGTTTTCATTTAAATTCTTTATTGGAAATATGATGGTATTTTGTATATCATATGCTTATTGTATTCTTTTATGTTTCTTGATTCTGATTGTTTTAAGTGATTTTTTTTCTCATTCTTTATTTTCTGGTCCACCTGAGGTTTTTTTTTTTTAGTTTTTAATATCAGAAATTCTTGACTCAGATTAATTGTATCGTATATTTCTTGGGTCAGTCAACTCTTACATTCAACTAGTTACCCTAGTTGTTATTGTTTCTTCATTATATTTGTTTTCATTTTCCTTGTAATCATATACTTGGATGTAATTTTTTTCAATTATTCAAAAATAAAATTACTGGCAATTTTTCTCTTTTTTTTTTTGCTTTTTTATTTTTATCTGTCATTAATTAAAAAATATGAATTAATTTTTTTTATATAAATGAGAGAACTAGAAAGCCACACACCATTTTCTTTTCTTTTTTTTCTTTTTTCTTTACTTATTACAGAAATTGTATAAACTAACTTAGGTTTTTCACAATGAAATTAATATTTTCCATTTTAATCATATTCTAAAATATATTTTTAATTTACGTTTAGGAAGAATTTGTAAATAAACAGGGATGTAAGCTTAAATGTGTACTCAAATACCGTTTCTAGTAATAAGCAAAAGGGTTTTACATAATCAGATTTCTTTTCTGATATAAAATCATATAAGCGATATTTGTGTGAACCCATCCTATAACTTTTAATAATTTATTTTTTCATGAAGCAAACTTATTGCAATTCATGAGAATTTAATAACATATAAAAGTAACACAATTCAAAAGAGTCTCATTACAATTCATATTGACAATAAATCAACCCTAAACTTTCATTATTCACTTTAGTTATATTTCAATTTTCAATGTGTCTGTAACATGACAAATCATGCCAATCAAGACACTTTACCTCATCTAAATGTCTTACCTGATGAAACATTAGTAATTGTTACACTTTCAGTTACTTAGAATTTTCACCTGCTGAACATTGGAGAATTGCTGTTAGTAACTTTTAAGTCTTGCCAACATGGCTTACTTGGTGCAATTATTGGTTTCACTTCATGATTATGTGAGGGTGCTGAAAAGTTAATGTCCCAATCCTTTTTCCATAATCAGTATTCTAATGATAAAAAATCAAAATACTGTTTTTTTGAAAATGGGTTGGGATAAGAACTTGTCATGATCTTCTTGTATTCCTTTTCTTAGATGAAATTTTGAAATTCATGGTGTGTGGCTTTTAATGTGTGAAAAAATAGTTATATCTTGAAATTTGTAAGAGATGATCTTAATTTGCACTACTTAATATGTGGTAGATATCTTTTATAAAATCTGTCAGTAATCAAAAAATAAAATAGCAATAAGAAAGCACACCAATGCTTCTAAAAAAATAAAAGAACAGTCAATCATACTGACCATTGCAAACATTTGCAACTTTGGAACCTTGTTCTATCCCATCGAATATTGTTTATTATGAAATTTGGCTTGACTTGTTGCAAGCAGCTGTCCTCTCAGTCCATCACTATCTTCTTAAGAGGCCAGAGGTCTGCTGCTGCCATGTTCATGCCACCAAGGCTGTCCTATGATTGTGACTGATTTCTTTTCAGGACTCCCCCAGGGTGCCAAACCCCCACCCCTCACCATGGTCAACTCAGGGGCATCCAAGGTGACCCGTAACACGGCGACAGTGCAGCCCCTCAGCCAGGTGTCATCGCCTAGCAACAGTGTGACCGCTATGAGTGGCAATGCGGCATTGAATGCCACACGCACATCTAGCTTTGCAGCTGCACTCAGGAAACTGGCCAATCAGGCCAAAGAGCCAGGTAATTGCTCTCCTCCTCCTCCTGTTTGTCCTCCTCCACCTCCTGTTCTTACTCTCTGTGCATGTCCTCAGCCCATGCTGTTCTTGTTATTGCCATGTGTTCCTGCCTGCCTGCCAGCCAGCACCACAGTTCTACATCCAGCACCAAAAAACACCATTTTCAACAATTGTCACTTAATCACCTGAAATTCTATTTTTTCACTTGTCCTCTTGTTTCACTGTTATCATTGCCATCATCATCATCATCATTATTATTATTACAGCTTGCACAATTTCAACTGCTACTAACATTTTTCTTTTTCATGGTATCACTACTGCAATAATAGTCACTATTTCATTTCATAATTGTTTTTTCCATTGTGATTATTTCTACAAAAGAAAAAAAAGAAGAAACTTAAGTTTTTATTCCAGAGATATTCTTGTTTTACAAAGAATTCAATTTGATGTCATTATTGAATAATGAAGCAAAATAGTTCAGAAGAGACATTTGTGTCCAGTTATCTCATTATTGCTAAGCATTAAACTTTAGGAATCCATTCTTCAAGAAAAACATTTTTTAATGACTTCAATGTTTGCACCATTTATATTTTCTCTATAATGCATACTGTTCAGTTGACAAAAAAATTATCCAAGGTATTTGCATCTTGTTAATGTGCAGCCAAACGGCAGCACATTTCAGTTCTGCATCCATATTCAATCATTATTTTGTTCGAAGAAAAGGTATCCATGTCCACTTCTTGGATGTTGTATGAAAAGCATGCCATTAACAAAGTGTTCTGTTATTTTATTTATTTAATTTATATATTTCAGGCAAAAAAAAAACAACTTGTCAAGATTCTTTTATTATAATTGATTCTTTTCCAGGTTTTGAATCTTGGGATTCCTCACTCTTCTTGATTTATTTTATTTTCACTGTTATGTATTTTTATTATAATATGTATAAACTGTCATTTAATTTTAAATGAACTCCAAAACATACCAGGAAATATTTAGGTCATTTTAAATTTGTCTTCAAAACTCACTGCACTCAATAATGACCATTCTGCTGTAACTAAATTGTATTGTTTCGAATAATCACATGCATCATTTATCGAATTAGAAAACCAGTTTAAGTTTATCCATTGCTTATTGAAATTAATCATTTCCCATTTTAGAAATGTGTGCACTGCTATACTAGCATATTTAAAATTACATAATTGCTCAAATGCAAAAAAAGAAATATTGAATGCAAATTTAATTTATGATGCCATATTTAGAAGTCAGTTTTATTTAGATTGGATGGTCACCATGTGAAAAAAAAAAAAAAAAAAAACTTGATAAAATAAAATTTGTTTAGTTTAAGTCCTGCTTTCTTATGATTTATGCAGTTTGCTTTATTTAAAAAGATTGCCACATTAGCAATAGTCTCTTTTATTTACCCTAGCAGTCTTGATATATGAAAAAATAGTTTTGTTTTTTAATAATTAAAGAATAATTTTGTCTCATGCATAAATAATGCTCATGTATTAAGACAAAAAAAATCTATCTTTTAAAAATAATTTTTTTTATTTAATTGCTAAAAGTTTAAGAAATTGTGATTCTGTTCTTTTACTGAATTGCAATATAAACAAATGTTAGTTTCTATTTAATCATTAAATTAGCCTCTTTAAAATTGTTATAAATAAAATATCTACTTTTCTTCAGATTACAATGATTTGCAAGCATTTCTTGCCAAGAATTATTGGAAATGTTGCTTTGCATTATGTCTCGTGTCATTGTTAAATGTTTATTTTAGAAATTTATACTTTAAAGGTTGGCCTCTTTCACTAGGTATAAAAAATGATTCTATTTAGAAAACAAAATTAAAATATTGAAATAAATTTTATAAATTGAAGACCTCTGCATTTATATTTTTGATATAATCTTTATTACAATTAATTTATTAAGACTTATTGTGTTTTTAATAATGCAAATTGATTAAAATAAGGGAATCACTGTTATTTAAATATCATTTTTAACATTAATAATAAAGAAAATTAAAAAAAAAAAGAATCTAATATTAAATGCCTATTATACAAAATATTTTTCATTTTTTTATTGAAATTTCTCAATAAATTTAAAATATCTGTAAATATTTTATTTTGCCATTTGCTTATCCAAGATTTCAAAGTTATTTTTTGGGGGAAAAATTGAAATGTTCTCAATATAAGTTGTCTTTGTTTATTTTTATTGCAAATATCATTTTATCTTAATAATGCATTTGATAATATTAGGGGATTAAGTTTTTTAACTACAAAAAGTCCATTATTCATTTGTTACATTAATCTCTGAATATATAAATTAATACAATTTATAATTACTGATATTAAACCATTATTGATATTCACCAAGTGAATACAGTGAATGTGTTTCTTTTCGATATTTTTCAAGTGAATGCCTTTGTGGGATTGATTGATTGTTATTTATAATACATGTTTTATTAGAAATTTCATTGTCTTGCCAAATTCTATTGTTGTTTGAGTTGAGGCTATAAATTTTTGCCTATTTAAAATTCTTTGATTTGATCAGCTAATCAAGATTACACAAAATACAAAATAGATTAAAGTTTTAATTTTTTTTTCTTTTTAATATACTTTTAACAGTTTAAACAATTATCTTACTATTAGATAAATAAACTAAAAAGGCATTGTATTAGATGTCGTTATAGGATATTGTTGATTTATTGATTTTTTAATTGTATTTTAGCAAGAAATGTTGCTGTTTCACAAATTAATTTTGTGCGTATATATATATATATATATATATATAATAATTTCAGAAAAGCAGAGAGGTGCTATATATATATATATATATATATATATATAAATATGATATAGCACCTCTCTGCTTTTCTGAAATTATTCCTGACATGTGACAGCAAAGATTTTCTATAAAATGTCATCTGAGGCAAATGTCATCCTAAAAATGATAGATTGGATAGCAAAAATAATTTCTTAGTTTATTGAACATATTTGTAGTATTTATTTTAGTTTGATATTGTTGTCACACTCGTCTATATTTTGTTAATATGTTGCAGGTATTAAAAATGGCAGGTGTTTTTAGTTCTGATACATTTATATCTTATATCTGCAATTCTTAATAAAAACAAGCAGGCAAATTAAAATACTTCAATTATAAGATTTTGTGTACAGTAGATTTTGTAAATAAAAATTTCAAAATAAATTTTGAATCAATAGTGATCAAAAAGTAATTCACTTTTCTTTTTTTTTTCTTTTTTTCTTGTTATTGTAAAGACTGTTTTAGATGCAAATGGATACAAGTGGTGTGCCCTTTCATATCAGTTTGCCCGAAACAGTAAAAACAAAATTTATCAGATTTAGTTAGTGGTTTAAGTTCCACCTAATTATTTTATTTCTCTCATTGTTTACTTGTCTTGTGTGTGTATATATATATATATATATATATATATAAACACACATTGAAACTGTAACAGACAGCATAAAATATTTGGAATCTTTGAATTAACTGGGGGGGGGGATGAAAAATAAAATTCCAACTTATATAGGAAAATATATGCAAATTGAAATTGCCATTTTTCTAAATACAATGATTGGTATATAAAAGCTGTGATGTCATTGTGTGTTGGTTGCAAGCACAGTGCTGCTTTTCATATTGCTATTAATTCAAATGCAAGCTATTTCATGCACAACCAATTATTTTTAAAAACTGAATACAATTTTGTATTGTTGTAAAACTTTTCTTAATGCATTAATGATGTACTTCAAATTTTGTTAGCATAATTGTTATGGAATATTTTTATTACTGTTATGGAATATTTAATTAAAATTACACATATCCTTGGCTAATGAAAAACATGTCCTTTTTGCAGAAGATGGACCTAATGTGAAAGCTGTTCCCCCCTCTACTACAAGTGTAAGTCCACGAGCATCCACCCCAAAGCGTGGTCCTCCTCCATTGGTCTACTCAAGCCAGTCATCATCATCATCATATCTGACTTCTCCTCCTGTAGTGACCATAGCCCCCACCCAAGCACATCCTACACACTTACATTCAGAGGCACATTCTCAGGTGAGTTAAAATAAATAATAAATACACACATATATTGTGTGTGTGTTCATAAATTACTGAAGTGTTTGATATAATTTTTATGAATTGAGTTAATGAGGCATATAAGCATTTCTATTGGCTTGTTTAGAATCACTGAAGTATTTAGACATCTGCAGGTTTCTGGTTGTTAGTTGAAAAACTAAAACAAATTTGATGATAATTAGTACATATTTTGTATTCTTTTTTTAGTTTTTAAGAGATAACATTTTATTTACTTTTTATTAGCTCTCAAATTATTCTCTTGTTGGTGAATTAATTTTTTTCCAGACAAATCTTTCAAGAAAAACTAATCAGCTAAAATTTTTTTGACTTTGATAAGATAAATAGAAAATACATAAATCTTATTTCACTAAAGAAATTCTAAAAACATCAATTGAAAAATGGTAAAGATTTCATATACAAACATTAGCTTATCAGTTAATGTTTAAAGCTTTAACAAAAGCTGTGATCCTGCAAATTGAATGCCCCTGTAAGGTATATTACATAATCTATGTATAATCTAATCTATGGTAATCTTTTTGAAGTTTAATGCTTGATTTACTGAGTATTAAACAAAAAAAAATATTGACTTGTTTACAAGAATAAGTTGCTTTACTTTGGCTTATAAGATTTTTGCTTAATGCTGTCAAAAACGTTTTTTCAGAATTTGTTTTAATATTTTTTTTTTTTTGTTACTGGGAAATCATTAAATTGAAACTTTTGCATATATAAGGATTCTTTTTTTGTAAATTTGATTCTGAAAAATCTATTTTTGTATCTTGTTTATAGAATTCTATAAAAAAAGTTTTGCAATAATGCACAATCTGCTATTTTTTTTTTTTGTTTTTTGTTAATAATTTCTTTCCAAGAAAGAAAATGAATCCACTAAGACACAAGGGGTTACTAAGTGTTAGAGAATATGAAAAGAAAAAAAAATTATTAAGAAGAGAGAACAATAAAAAAAACAGAAATTAAGAAAACAGAAGATAACAATTGACATTACAGACCTGATGAGGCTTGCAAATTTTGTTTCATTGCTAAACTGTTAGTAAATGCTCAAAATAAGAATTTACTACTACAGGCTGAAATATCCTTTTATTTAAAAATTTGTAAAATCAGAAATTAGAACACATTAAAATGTAAGAAGATTTTATTAGTATAAAAGGAATAGGAAGATATATTTATTTTCAAAATAAGAGGTGGAGTGTTGACTTGAACATTTTATTTATAATTCATTGTCTCTGCCCTTATCTAAAGCAAAGTTTTTTTTTTTTCCAGCCACAGTAGCATACATCAAAAATAGTTTGAAACAATAGACAAAAGTGTTCAAAGGACTATCAGATTACTTTTTGATAATTCAGTTCAGAATATATTTTTCTTTTTAGTTTACCACTCTGTCAAAGGTAACAAATCATTTTTATTTGCTCTCAGGTTGTCATTAATAACTAGGAAGTTTAGAGAAATAGTTTCATTTTTAAATCTAAACCATCTAGCATGGCTACTAAAGCAGTTATTTGGTCTATAACAAAAAGCTTTGGATATGCTATTTTAATCTCACTGTTTTTATGTTTAGAATTGCTTGTACAGCAAAATTACTATTTTGGCCTATTAACTAGGGAAACTATTGCAACTCAGTTTATGACTACTGATTTTATATTTTCTTTACTACCAGCTGTGACTTCACAAGTGTAAAGCTTTTTGTCACTAGATAGTAGGCCAACTGACATAATGTGGTCAGATATAGATTTAAGTTCACTGGGCTGTAACACCTTTAGGACCCCACCTTCCAACAGATGGTCTCTAGTTACAATATAATCTATTCTATTTATTGTCACTTGTTAGACTAGAACTTATCTATTCCAACCAAGTCTTTTTATTCATACAAAAGATATTCCAGCTTTAGAAACATACATACACACCAGCTGTTGGCCTTTAAAACTAATTCTGAGTTTGAAACCAAATCTACTGGATTCCAAATTGAAACATGGTAATAGTAGTTGTTTCCTTATAAGGAAACATTTAGCATTCATTAACTGAGCATGCAGTACTTCTTTGAGTTGAAAGTTATAAAAGCCTTTTTTGTAAAACAATTTTTTATGAAAATAGGTTTCTAAAGACCACTGTTATAACTCTTTCCAGTATTGATGGGGACTTTCTTCATAATCTTTTGTTTGAATTAGTGTGAAACATCAACATCTTCATTGTGTCATTATTTTCTCTTTGAGCAACATGCTATCCATTTTAGTTGTTACCATTGTTGAAAGTCCTCAAGTGATGTAGATCCTGTTATTTGGCACAGTTCTAATAATCATGACCAGCATTTTAGTTACAACTGAAGTTATTTTGATTTTTTTATGTTCTCAAATCTATCAACTTTTATCTTAATAAACTGAGATTTTTAAAAAAGTTTTGCCATTCTATAAAAGAATTTGGTTGGTGTGCATCAATATTTCTGAGAATAAGTATATACCTATTCTATTTTTTTATGTAACAGAATCTCTTTTAAAATGTTTAGAATCTAATTAATGGTCTTTTTAGAAAATTAATAAGTCTTCACTTTGGCTGTAGGTTTTTGATTTCTGTCTTAAATTATCAAACTTATCTGTTTTTATTAATAGTCATTTTATTATAAGTGACAATACAGGCTTTTCTAATCCTGTTTATCGACTTGCCATGAAACCTGAGATATTCTTCTGTTACCTACTTTCTACATATTTCAATAAGCTGTTGGGTGCTCTCTCATATTAGATAGACACTTTCAATTATTGGATGATCTAAGGTATTGTAGACCCAGTCAATATGATTGTTGTGCCTGTATCTCTTTATGAAATATCTAATGGCAGAGACAACTCTTTTTACAGGTTATTTCATTTGCTGACTTCTAAGAAGAAAATATATTACTTGAACATATTTTGACTTAAAATTAAGCATATGACTGTACTTAAAAATAAGTTACATCAGTCAATTTCTTACTAGCCATGTTCACTATTTCTTTTTTGTTATGTAGTAAAAATTATTTTTTTATCTGCATATAATACAATATTGTAGTGGGACAATTATGGAATCTAATTGCAATATTTATATGTGGCTCAATTACACTCAAATAATATAACAGGCTATCCCAAATGATGGGTATTTTGCTAAATCATTACTCTTATTTGGTTTTCACGTGTTTTAAAATATATATAAATATACCTAGTACCTGTCAAAAATGACAGCTACATTAAATGTAGATCAGCACTCCTCTTAGTATCGGTGTAAATCTTTTCAAGTAGAAAAAGTATGCATAGTGCATATATCACTTGGCTGATTACCTCCAGGTTGGACATTAGAATCTGGCAGGATTCCCTTATATCATAGAAAGTTAGAGATAAAAAATACACAAGTACTATTTATATAGATGTGTAATATGTGTATGCACATGCAGGTTGAGCTTCATTGAAATACATTTAACAGCACTATATTACCTGATATTCAATACATAATATGCTTTTTCTCAACCAGTTATTTTCAACATACTCTGAGAAATAGCATGCATTCTTAACTTGCTTGTGTATACTAATGATTATCATTATTGTATGTCTTTCTATTTGGGCTAATATGCTCATGTTGTTATACTTAAAACATTTCAGCTGTTGTACCCACTGGTCTTCAAGTGTCTTGTTCTCAATTGACTTGAAATGAGTGAATTGTATCATGAAAATTTAAATTTTTAGTACAGTTATTTCTGTGTTGAAAATTATTACTTATTGGATACTGAACCTGAAATTTATAATAACAAATTGGAGAATTTGTGAGATACAGATGGTCGACTTGTCTTCAACTTAAGAAAATGTGACAAAAGTACTACTTGTCAATATGAAATAGAATACAGTAACCACTAAAGATGGCTGTATCTAAAATCTTATTTTTCACCAAGTGCTATTCTCAGGTGATGATATATTACTAACACAATTTAGTATTAGTATTTCTTGATGCAAATCAAAGATTGGTAATTGACACTGTAATGTTATGAAACTCTATTGAAAAAATAAGGCTTTTGTGTGTTGAGAATAAGAATGCACTGTTAGATTTTATTATGACAGTCAATATTTTTGTTGGTATTAACCAACTAATGTTGATAAAAGTTTCTAGATATATTCATATGAACAATATGTTTTATGAGTTTCAGCTTATAATAGCTATCCTTATTAAAATATTAATAACTTGTTTTTGTGGTGTCTTGTTTTGTAAACAAGTAATGCAAAATTAAATTTTTGTTCATAAATAAATCCAGAACACATAGGTCTTAGAAATACATATTTGATTAATATAATATTCCTTATGGCTGAATAAATTATTACGTTACGTGTTAATATGGGCTCCTTGATATTCTGTACCTGTTACCAGTTTTTTTTATCCATTGATTTTACTAACCTTTCAACTGTTTTCACTTTAGCATTAGTTGTAATTTTTATTGCTTCCTAGAGATCATTTTTGTTTGAATATTGTTTTACATTTTCATATACATCTTAATGATCATACATTTTCTATTAAATTAATATCTTAAAATGCTGGGGACTTGTTCCATTAATTTAATTTTTAAGAAACCTTTTTTTGGCAAAGTGGACAATAGTCAGCTTTGCAAAATTAAAGAATCATAGTCTTGCATAAATATACAATTTAAAGCTTCTTGGTTGTGACACATACCACTCAAAAAATATATTGTTCAAGAGCCTAAAATGATTCCCTGAATTTATTTTGGCACCATCATCAACTTTGAAAATGACCTATAATATTACTGCCTATACAACCAGCCAGACATAGGATCCTTTCATCTCTAATATTTTGGCTCACTGTTTCGATGAAAGGTCTTATTCCTAATCCCATCATTAGGTCTTGCAATATTCATTTTAAAAAATTACTGCTGAGAAATCAGTTATCATGTACTAGTTTTCCCAACTTTCATGTCCTTAGCCAAAGTTCTTGATGTTCCCTTTTCTCTGTTTAAATTAACAGAATCAGATTCTTCAAATATTTTCTTGGCTTATTATTTTTTTATTTTTCTTAAATGTTTTTGACATTCTTGCTTTTGGTTTTTGCCAATGTTTTCAATTTCTTCTTTCATTGTTCTGTGATCTCTGTTCAACTTTTTGAAATTTCCAGTTTTGTGTTCTCATCACTTAATAACTTCATGTTTCTCTTTTAAATTTACATTTTTCTTACGTCAATCTTTATATCTGAAGTTAAAAGAAAATGACTGTCATTTACTATATGATTATATATTTACAATATGAATAACTATTGAGTTTCATAAGATCTCACACCACCATCTGTTGTTATAAATATTTTAATAAAAATGGATATATTTAACTGAAATTAATATAGTGTTAATATATATATCATGATATATATTAATATATATATCATGCAAATATAAGTATATCCTGAAAACATTACCAACATTGGTTAGTTAATACCAATTTTACTATGAAAACATTGACTTTTACATGGTGCAGCAGAAATACCTCCCGTATAATGGTAAGACATTATCTATATGAAGACATTTTTGCTGCTAATGTTTTATCATGTGGGTAGTATTTCTGCCACACCCTGTATAATAAAATCCAACACAGTGTTAAGTTTCAATCTAAAACATTAATATTTTCTAATTAATAAAAAATGTACACACACAATGGGCCAGGTGTTTGTGAACATCTTCAATGAGCTATAGGTAGAAGATAATGTAATGTTAAACAGTATATGCCTAATTTTAACATTCTCATTTCTTTTTTTAGACATATCAAGGACATTAACATGGTAGTTTCCAATATACAAAGGGAAATACTTTGCTTGTGGCACTAACTGCCAACCACCATGACTCAGTGATAATCAGCTTCTTGAAAGGAGGAATGACAGATGGCTGTGTTGAGCCTAAAGAAGTATCCATGGTGATGCACACCAGGTTCATGTTATCTGTGAGATGGTATTAGGGGGCTCAAGAGCAACAAGATTTGTCATGTCATTTTAACTACTTCTTGCTGTAGGCCTCAAAGTCAATGTCACTGTCCAATGCTCAATCTTTGGATTGACAGTATTGCCATGTGTGTCCCAACAGGATACAGTTTCCTCCCACATTGCCTACATGACCCAGAAGTAACTGGCCACCATTGGCTATACACTTTTGTCAGTGATAAAGCATTTGCTTTCATGCATTGCTTAGAATGTGTCTTGTCACACATGACTGTTGCCATTGCTAGAACAAATTACCCACTTCCTGACTGTGCTCACATCCATTGGCTGGGTCTGTGAATGTTCAGCAAGCATTGATGCAAGTTTTTCTGCAATAACATACTGCAACCTTGTTTGTACTTTCATGTCAGACTCCATTTTGCCAAACTGTCTCTTGACTAATATTTTTAACAAGGCAAAGAAAAACTAGAGGTTGTCTCTGATATTAAGCCAACATGATAAAAGATTGACTATTTATATAACTAAAACTCCTGATAGTAATTGAGGAATTTTATTCACTTTATAACAGCCATAAATACTCCACATTTAGTTCTGAAATATCTAAAATTTAATCGCTTGTTCTTGGTGTTGCCAATTATAAAACTTGTTCTTACTCAAAAATGTCAGTAATCATCTAAATATTATTGATTCAATTTTAAACATGAAAGTTATTTTTTATATAAATAAGTTAACTTGTGAAGTTTTGAACAGAATAAAATGTAAGGGAAAAAACTATTGGATAATTCATTAATGGTAACATTATTGTTAAATTGTGTTGTTCTAGCAAGTTATAAGGATTTTTATTAACTTGGACTTATTTTAAGTAATAAAACCCTCAGAGACTTGCTATACAGCCTGTATTAATCAATCATAAAAAATACCAAAGTAGATAAGAAATATATATTCATACATTTTGACTCTGTTATGACAATATTGTTTTTATCGACATGTAAAAAACAAAATTAAAATTGTTGTCTGTTTCTTGAAAATATAAATATATTGGTAAATCATTTACGTACCAAATGAAAAATTATGCTTTTTAGCTGAATAAAGATTTATGTTTTGGTATTTGCAAATTTTAAAATTAAATGCTTCATAAGTCATAACTGTTCTCATTCCAACATTTTCCCTAACAAATTTTTCTAAATATAACAAAATATTCTCTTGCTAACAATAAATCTGTTACTGGACATTAAGGAATTTTTATCAGTGTTTCCAACTCTTTCAGCTCCCTCATCTCATTCACAAACACTTAACCTCTATCTTTGAACTTTAATGCTTTTTTTATGGTATTGTTGCTTCTGACTTTTTTTTTTCTTTTTTTTCTTTTCTGAAATTGGTGAATCACTGAGAAATCCTAGGTAATCCTTTAACTTGTGAAAGCTTTTTACTTGAGTGAAGACCTTCACAATTTTGTCCAAACTTTGTAATTTACAAATCAGACAAAAGACTTATTACATATTTATTTTTACATGCAATTTATTGAAAAGGAATTTTTTTTAATGTAATTTCCTCCTAAGGTTACATAATCATTTCATAAATTAATGATAATTGTTGAGAGTTGATAAATAATTCTAAATATTACTTCCAGATTTATCTGATTGAATTAATGCCTCAAAACTTTTATTCAAGAAACACTAGAATAATATTGGATTATTTTAACATTTTGTAATTAAAAACATGTCTCAGTTTCATAAATTGTTTGATTTCTCATTTAATGAGTACAAATGTTATGCATAAACCAGTTTATTTGCTTTATATTAACTGAAATATTTGGCAATAAAACAATGAATAGCAGAAATTATTAAGTTGTTTTATGATTCTTTAGAATTTAATTAATACAGATAATTATTTCATTTGATGAACATTTTGCTTGAATAATAGTGTATGTTTGATAACCCAAACATAAAAGCAACTCTGTTTAATCATAGCCATTTAATTTTTGTGGCATCAAAAATATTTTTTAAAACCTGACTATGCTTCTTCTAGTTCAGATTTATTTTCAACCTTTCAATATTATTGTATTGATAAAATGTTTTTAAATCATTTATAAAATTTTAATTTCTCAGCCTGACAGAAGTTTGTAATTATAAGACTGCATTGCTGATTTTCAAGTGGCAATAAAAGGTTAATGCTAATATCATAAATAAATGTAAAAAAAATTCTGCTTACCTCTCTAAAATTTGATGTGCCAAAAAAAAAAAAACTCAGTTCATATCTTTGATTAATATTTTCAATGTGATCATGTAATCCTTAATGTTTTTAATTTAATTTCTGCTTAATTTTTTTTCTTTAATTTTATTTAAATTACAAAAATTTTAATTTTGAAGTAGCTAATAATAATAATATACATGAAAGTTATGGCTATACATTGTATCAGTAAGTTTTTCAAATATTTATTTTACTTTTTATATTATTTTTTACAAAATGTTTCCATTATTTTTACTGCTGTGGCTGGTTTTAGTGTTAAATATCAATTTTATTTTATAGTTTTTATTTCTTCTAAGCTTAAAAAGAAAAAGTGTTGTCTACCATAATATTATGTTTTTTTTTATCAATGTTTGTTGCTTGCTATATAATTAAATTTCTATGCAGCATATGAATATGTTTCTAAATTAACAAATTTGCTTTTTAGAACTTGGAGCGCACACACTCTGTCCAGAGCTCCTCATCCTCTTTGTATGACCCGTTGAGTATTAAACAGGAGAGAGATCATCGTCCTTTATCGTCACAGTCAAGAGATGGCGACAACAGTAAAGAGTGTATTATACAGCCATCTCACAGGTGAGTATTTTATGTCATCTCTATCTTTCTATTCTATTTTTCTCTTGTCCTACCTGATTTTTAAAAATTTATTAAACAGTCGCTTGTGACACCATTACCACAGATTTTTGCGGCCTCACCCTATTATAGCGCTCAAGTTTTGACATATTTTTAACAGTGTTACGATACACTTTATTAGAAAAAAATTTTTTTTAACTTTTCAACACCACATTTCTGTGGAGCATAAAATACTTATGCCGTCTTTAAAAAAATTTTTTTTTCTAGTTGCTAGGTTAAAAGAATATTTTGTATTTTATGAAGATGTTACTTTCCTTATAAATCATTGAGTTCACACCTTGCCAATGACTAAAATTACAAAAAAATAAGACTTTAAATTTCAAACATTTTAATACAACAATTTACTGATTAAAAAAATATATATTTCGTTAGTTTTTTGTTTTTTGTGTGGGATGGACGAATAGTTGAATATTATTTTGAAGAATTTTTATCTTAAATTTTCACAGAAAGAAGAAAAGAAATGAACACCCTGTTTTTGTCTGTTGCCAACTTTGCAAATTATACTTAGTGCCGCGTATTTGTGTTTCAGAACAGCTTCTTCGGCATTGTCATCTTCCTCCACTCATGGCCGAGATGACTTGCCACCACGAGGGTTCCAGCCTTACAGGCCAGAAGAAGACATCCGGCCGATGCTGCCATCTCCTTTTGGACTGGATGCTGCCTACTCTTATCCAGCATTGTTCCCTCACCAACCTTATCCCCATCCCGCATTCAGGTATTCATGTTGCAAAATTAACACATCAATGCACAGCGCACTTATATCTGCACTTTATATAGTTTGTCTGTAATGGAAAAATAACAAAATAAGGCATGGTGTAGTTTACTTCAGATCCCCAGAAATGATCTGCGATAGATTTTGACACAGGATTGAGGCGATATTAAGTGTAGGTGTAGATATTTTACTGCTTATTTGGCAAAAGGTGTGTAGAGATGTAATTATATCAATATTTAACCATATGTTTATATTGCAGAGTTACGAATGTGAGATTCTAGGTATGGCTTTGAAGGAGAAATATAAGGTGATTTCAACAATCTTATTTTGTTTTCAGTGCACTGGCTCAAGCAGGTTCTTTCATTAAAGCTGTGTACAAGCCAATATTTTCTCTCTTGGATTCATCCAAATTTTTGGCTTTCAACCTGTTGTATATCAGTGTGAATGTGTGTGTGTCTATTTTTTCTTCATCAGACTTTTTGCTGATGATTTTTTTTAAGAGAGTAAAAGTGTACCAATTTCCATGTGTGTATGATGAGAAATAATTTATGGAGTGAGGTCTGACAAAATATTAGTTGAACCTGACTATTTCAATTATCCTTTTCTTTAAAAAAAAAAAAAATCAAATGGATTTTCCCATTGTGTTTTAAGGTGGGTAAATCAGTTATATATCAATTATTCAGTTTATGCATGTATGTATGCAAAATGTGTTATCTCTTTGATTTTTTTCCTTATAGTTATTTGAGTTGAAATATGTAATATATATATATATATATATATATATATATATATATATGGAATACAACAAAACTATATTGATGTATACAGATATCATTTTAATAAAATCTCGTCTTTTTTTGATCACGTGACTTAAGAATCACCATTGCATGAAGCAACTTAAATATATTTAAATCATTTGAAGTAAGATTTAACAAAAACTTAAGTTAATGAGTATTAAATTTTACAAAATACCTAACAATAATATAGCATGTTTTTACTAACAATTTAGAATTATTGCTTTATGCTTTCATTTAACAAATTTTGAATTATGTGTTTTTTTTGGTTTTTTTTCCCCTTTTAAATTTTATTTATGACTCATTATTGTAAGTAAATTAAAATAATTTGTTGATATTAAATCTGCTTATTGAAAAATAAATCTACTTTGTTAATGCCAATTAATTTTATTATAAACTAGCAGTCACAGATTACAGCAACAGTTTGTTTTTAATGTGATATTATTTTTTTTCATTATAAAAATTTTGTTAGTTATTTAATCAGACATTATCTGTATAGTGGTCATTAAGTAATGTACTTAGGTGAATATAAAATATAAAGATTATAAGAAATAAAATCTGTTTAAATGTTTTAGAATATAAATTTACTCCAAGAGAAAGTAAGTTTTAATTTTAATGTCAATGTTATGCAAAATACTTGTAGCATTTTCTGAAAATATTGACTTGTAGAGCTTTTTGTGTTATATACCAATAGATATTTTTTATTCTATACATAGGTAACCTACATTAATATATTATATATATTATTAGATATGTTCTACTTTGAAATTATGCACACACACACACACACACATTATGTATAATAGCTTCGGAGATACTTTGAAATAAAGATCAAATTTGCTTCATGTGCATAGTGATTATTTAGCTTTTGTATCTTTTATTATCATTATTCAAAAGTAATTTAAAATAAATAAAATCCTTGATTTTTCTGTTTCAGCCGTATCGATGATCCTCTTGTGTTAGAACGTTGTCGACTGATGCACCCTCCATTCATACCATTCAGCCATCCTGGCATCATTCCCACCCCAGGGGTGCATCCCTTTTTAACATCTGGCCGATACCAAACTGACGTGCTCCACCAGCAATACCCCTATTTGCCCAATAGCTCTCGATTAGCTGGTTACAGGTCTCCAGGTCCCAATGATAGGTAAGTTTTTTATTTGTATCATTATTATCACCATCATCAAACATAAGCTAAAAGAATAAATGTAACTATAATTGTCAAGAAAAAATAAAATTATATTTACTAAGATTTGATTATAATATTTCATATTTACCAAGAACGGATGCAAAAAGAAAAAATCTGATGTTTGGGTCATTTTAGGAAGTGAACTGATCCAAGAACTTTTTATATCTTCTTTATTTTTTTGATTAAGTGGGTAGTAATATTTTAAAATAAAATTTTATTTTAATTTTAGATTAGATTTGATATATCTTTTATTTTGCACAAGATAGCTAAAAATTATTTTTTTATTTTTTTATTTTATTCACATTTTATTGCAATGCAATTTTAGCTGCTGGAGACATGGGAAAATTTAGGTAATTAATAATATAAAATATTCATTTTTATGTTTTTAATTTCCTATCTCTAACATTCTGGAAAACTTTTTAATGAAGAAGTAATAAATAAGTCATATGAGGAATTGATGATTTGTACTAAATAACTGATAATGGTGTTAATAATACCCAAATATTCTTATCTTTGAATTGTCTTGATTTTAAGAGCAGCTTCAATTGTAAATTTTCACCATACATCTTTGTACATAAAATTTCAATGGGCTACCATAATATCACTACAGCTCGTAAGTGCCTTGTTTTTTCAATATTTTATTTTATTTTTCTAAAAACTTCAGTGTTTCTCTGATCTTTGTTGCAGACCTAGACAAGAAGATGAGAAACTAAAGCGAATTGATAATGATCGGGAAATTGAGCGTGAAAAAGAACGAGAACGTGAGAAAGAAAGAGAAATTGAACGTCAAAAAGAAATAGAACAGCGTGAGCAGCAAGAGAAGGAGCGTCTGCGGGAGTTGGATCGGCAGCAGTTGGAGCGACAGCACGAGGCAGAACGTCGCAAAGTAGAAGTAAATTATCTACGAGAAGATGAACGCAGACATTCCTTGCATCAACAATCAGATTCATCATATTCAGGTGACATTCTCTTTAGATTTTATATTACTGTTAAAGAGATCTTGTTGATAATAAAGTTCTTCATTCAACAAAATGTTGTCCTCTCCAGCATAGCACCTATAACAATATGGCTACTCTAAAAATGGCTACCTCTCTTGGACAAAGTCCAAAAATCTATTGCTTTATATAGGCTGTCCAGTCACGACATAATCTCGCCAGATGACATATTATCTGATTGGATAATAAAATTGTAATTTTCAGTGAACACATTCAGGAGATTTGATATTCCAAAATGTTCTCTTTTATAATAAAAATGTATTGTGCATATAATTGTGTCTGTGTGTTCATCTGCAGCAGGGTAAGTCAATTTTGGAAGCACGGTATTGCACACAGTTTGAAAGTTGGGATTTGGCAAGATAAATAATGACACAAAATTTTTTTTTTCAAGTTTAAAAAATTGAGTTTAGATTAAAAATTCTAGCATTGGAATTTCATTCCGGTGATCAGTGAAAGCATTATAGCATGGACTTATAAAATTTATAATTTACTGAATCTTTCCAAATTAGTTATGGACAAGATGCTAAATTATTACTAAATTATTGTGTCATCAAATAAGACCAGCATTTCCTTCAAAGTGAAATTATACTGTACAATTTAGCTATATTATTATGTAATATGTTATACAGTGCAGTAATTTTAGTGTGATTTGCATATGGTGTTACATACACTTTTATTTTTTGTTTTTATTAATTATGATCTATCTAATCTTATTCATTGTTCATATTCTTATTATGCCTTTTTTGTAATCTTTCACAATTTATTTTACAGTTTTTACTTATCGAATACAAAAAAAAAAATGGAATGTTTTGCTTGTGGTGATTCATAATTAGAATTCTGGTTTGAATATATTTTCCAAACAATCTATCTAATACAAAAGACAACTTTATTTGGATTTATTCTTGAAATAGTAAAATTTTGAAGTGATTTTATAAGCAAAAACCTGCAGAAATTAGGTATGTCTATATATTTTTCATATATTTAAAACTAAATGCTGAAAAATTGGTAAAAAATATGAATCTAATTTTTTGTGTCAGTCCTTATCTCATCAAACTCCAGTTTTCACATTGAGTCAACGTTGAACCTGTTTAATCTGCAGCAGTGTACATTTCATGGATACTTTAGCTAAATTTGCATTCTTGATAGTTATGCCAATATTGTTCAAGTTCTGCATCCTTCTAGTGTCAGTTGGCATAGCTGTATTCTAATGTCTTCATCCAACTGATTGCGATTGCAACATGGTATTGCTTGATTATTCTTACATGTATTTCTTGCAGTATATGGATCAGAAAATGTAAGTCTAGAGTTTAAATCCTGTTAAAATTTCTCATCAAATTTCTCTGGCCACATAAAAGTAAATTGAATCACTTTTTTCTACGGTTGGATCTCTTAAAGATGCTTTTTTGTTATTGCACATGAATAGCATCTGCAATTCATTGTCTGTTGAATATAGACGTCAGTTTGTCGGAATATTTTAACAAAATAAATGCTTTGAGAGTGTTTAGGGAGGATGTAATTTGTTAATCTTTTTTGCTCTGTAATTTCAAATTTTCACACAAGTAGTGAAAGGTGTTTTGAAAAAGTTGGAGAGTTTTCTTGAACAAGTAATCATTACAAAACCTACATTTTTACAAAATCTCAACATTTCTCGATACTGCTTTTTAAATATCAATATCAAATATAAGTCTGTTTATCCTGGCTCTAACTGCTTAAAAATATGGTGAGAGTAACTCTAAAAATATTTAAGTAATTAGTATTTGATTAAATAGGATTCTGAGGTTGATATAAGTAAATTCAAGTGTTGATTATTTAAATGTTAATTTGAATTACTTTTATTCTTTTGTTTTAAAATAGTTTGAAGGACAGGTTTTTTCTGCCAATATATTTTCGTTTATGCATTATTATCTACTTATTTCTAACCATAAAAGTTTATAGTTTGTTATTATTAAAAATTATAAAATGTTTTTATTTTTTGGTAATTTATACTATTTTTTTGATCATCTAAACTTATTTACAAATGGAACTTTGTGTGTGTCTGTGTGTCTGTTACCTATAGACTCTGAAATGGCTTGAAAATTTACACAGTTGTACTATAAGCATCTGTGAGTGTTCTTAGCTAGGTTTTGTGTCAAGGTACCCCCAATAAATATCGAAATTCGATAATCGAAAAAATCGGGTTATAGAAGGAGTGGTCCCATTTTAATCAAATTTGATACACACTTAGACAAAGACATAAGAAACAATATTCAGAAGTTTCAAGGTTGCAGTTCTTACAATAATGCAAAAAATCGATTATATATATATATATATATATATATATATAAGGCAAGATGTTTGTGTGTGTGTCTGTTTATCTGCCTGTATGTCTGTATTTTTTTCAGCCCTTTTATTTTAGTTTTTGCTTTGGGTTTGGCTCTAAGTAGGTACAATTGTAGTTCTTAGTCTCAGCCATGATACCATTTACTCAGAGGACTTCTTTAGCCTTCAAAATTCAGTTTACAATGAAAAAAACTTATTTGATATCGATACCAGGAAATCAAAATTTTTCTTTCAGTCTGCGGTTTCGTTTTAACTGGAAACAACCATTGCTTTGTAGTCTTCTGTGCCAACGTCCAAAGAGTCTGAGCTTCGGGACCGTGGATTAGTTTTAAAGCTTTCATTACACCCAAGCAATGCTGGGCTATACTGCTAGTATACATAGAAATCCAAGTTTAATAAATTAAAACTGCTTCATTTATACATAATCAGTTATTGAAACTGTTTTTCATGAAATTTATTCACTTCAACAGAAAATCTAACCAGTGTTGTTAATTTGTTTTTTATCTTTTAAGAAAAGTACAATTAACTGACTGATATGACTTGACTCGTCAGTCATGTCATGAAAGAGATATGATTACTGAAGTGTGTATCATGTACAGCAATTAACTGACAACTAATGAGCATCTTGGATCAAAATTTATCTTATTGCTTTATGTTGATATATTGAAGTATTTTGATGTAGATTCATTAGAAAAAACAAAAGGACTTCTCTATTATAAATTTGATACCAGAAAAAAATGCTAAAGAATCTATAATAGTTATTAATGTAGTAAAAAAGTAAATCTTATTTTGACATGATATTTCTATTATATTGTAGGGAAAATTATAGAAAAACAAGTATTTAAGATTTCGAAGTTATCCACAAGTATTCAAAATCTGTTTTTGTCCATGTTTTAATTTGCTTAGTGTAATATAAGATTGTAAAACAAATGGAAATTTCATGAATTAAATAAAATATGCAATGGTTTACTTAAATTTTTCCTCTCTCTTATCAGGTTCTATTACTCAGGGAACTCCTCGTGATGTGTTGTATGGGGATCGGCTGGCACCCCCCTCATCAAATTCATCCAATGGGGTCCCTGACCATAGTCATCACCCCCACCGAGGGAGCCGAACAAGTTATGACCATGGCGATCATGGTAACAGTGGACATATGACCACATCATCATCTGGGCATCAAATGAAACAGGAACAAGAGGCTCATACCTCAAGCAACAACAGACACAGCAGCAGTCCAGCTGTCCATATTGATGTGGACCGCAGGAAACACCACTCCAGCTATTTGTCTAAGGTAAAGGCATGTGAACAACCCACTTCTTCATTGATCCCCATATAACCAAATAGTTACCAGCTTGACTTATTTACCATGATAAGTATAACAATAGATAAGTAACTTTGTCAGAGTTTTGTACAAGTGGGTCTTTCAAAAGTTACATATTATTTTTTGACAATGGATAGAATTTTTCAATGGTAGTGATAAGCCAGAAATTATGAAATTGGTTCCTTTCAAATGGATAAACACTAGATTGGAAAATATGTGCTTTTGAAAAGTTCATAATGAATCAAATATGAAAACAATCATTTCAAAGACATTATTTAGTATTAGTCAATTTTTGTTGTTAAAAGAAATCCTAGAAAACCTTTCTTTGTAATGTTTTAAATGTTGTTTTAATATTTCAGTTGCTGAATCTTCAATTTCATTAAATGATAAGATGCTCCTATCACCACAAGTTTATGTACATTAATTGAGCACTTTAATGTTTGAAATGTTCTAAACGTATTCTAGCTGAAATAATTTCTATGAATCTCTACCAAAAGATTAAATAAAAAATAACTCCAAATTATTAAAATACTTACTATTATCATACATATGTTCTCAATTTAATACCAACGAAATTCTTTTGGCCTAAATTTCAAGTAAAATAAAGCCCTTATATAAAGGTTAAAACTGATGATTAAATCATTTAAGAAACTTCCTTGACATTTCTTCCATTAAGCAAAAAACATTAATTGCTTTAGTCTGAAACCTGTCACTATTTGTGTAAGCCATAACTATAAATGTTAGTCTTGTATTTTAATTTACAATTTATTGTGCTTGGTTGCTTCCAAATTTTTCAGTACAGGATTTATGTGACATTTTTGTGTGTCAAAAAAAAAATTTATAAATTAATGTTTTACTTGAGTCATTTTTATATAATTGAGATACAATGAACAAAAGAGGTGAAAATTTTATGGCAGTCCAAGTGTGGCATACTGAGCTTGCCATTGTTTGGAGAACCCTGTTTATATCCAAGTTAGAAATTTAAATTTAGTTAATAAGATAGATGAATCCTTAAAGTTATCTGCTTCATTAATTTACCATATATTACAGTAAAATGCACCTACTAACTCACTTTCCCTCTCTCTCTCTCTCTCTCTATATATATATATATATATATATATATATATATATTCCCCATATTACTAGATTGGCTTATTTGCATATTCTTAATTTTTCAGAATGATTTCACCATATCTCGTATTGCAAAAGAGCAGCATAACAACAACAGCATCATCATCAATAATAATAGCAACAACAACAACAACAACAGTAATAATAATAATAATAGCAACAACTCCCATTTGAACACCCAACCAAGGTCAGTGGACACTAAGGGACATGACCAGCGGGATGAACACCGATCTTCTAGACCACCGCCTCTAATTCCCCCAAACCGGTCATCACACAATGACCTTGACTGTACAGAGAAAACATCAGAGGCTGGTTTATTCCGGCCTTATGATGTTCTCTTACCATATCGCTATTCCAATCACCAATACCCGGAACAGGCTAAAACTGAAAGGGTAAATTCTTATGACAATGCAAACAGCCGCAGCAATCGAAATAGTGAGCATTCGGTTTTGAAACCTGACATTTCCAATGATTCTTCATCAAGACATCGAAGCTCACATGAAGAACCACAGTTTGATGTCAACTCTAGTATATGTTCTCAGGTAGTGAGTAAGAACCAGCCATACCACCATGAACTGTCCAACCACTACAGCTACTTTCGTAGTGGCCTGTATGACCATTCATTGTCTGGTCACATCAATTCTGTGGTGGATGCATCCTTCCATGTCTTTTCAGACCAAAATGTGGTGAGCAAATTGGATGTGGAAGAGCGCAAAATGAGAGATGCTCGCGTTAATGGCACGTATTGTAGTGACAGTGAAGAAGATGAAGAGATGGTGGCAGCTATGGAAATGGAACGAAAACAACAATTGACTATCATCATCACTGGACCACCAATTCCTCTTGACACCTCACGTAATAAGCTACGCTATCTCAAATCTATGGGACTTACAACTCATTCACGCAGACGAGGTGAGATGTTTAGCATTTTATTTTCTCTTGATTTTCAGTTGATTAAATACAAATACTTACTGTCATTTTTTTTTTTAATTAAAAGAAAATGTATTTCCTTTGTATTTTTGAAATTTATGGATTTCAGAGATGAGATGGTGTTGTACCTTGATATATTTTTTAAAAATCTGTTTTCTCATTTTTCTTGTCTTTATCAAAGCATTTGGCCACTGCTCTCATGTAAGACTACTATGATAAACATGATTAAGATGAGAAAACTGGTTTGAAGGAATCAATGTATTATTTTAACATTTAGTTATTTCTTTTATAAATTTTATTAATCTGCAAATTTATAAAAAGAAATGCTCATGTTATAATTTGCTTTGCATCTCAGGTGGGATTGTAATATGGATCTGCAGTACAATCATGTATTCTGAATCAGATAGTTATAATGAATTGGTGATAGTGAACTGTTCACAACATATTTGCCTAAGCACAGCTATTTTAACTTTCTGTCTCATTCACAGCAATCCACTGGGAGACGATTTTATTTTTATATTTGATATAGGGTGAGCATAAGACAACTTTAAATTCCTAAATTTAGCCCAATTATAAAAATTCACATCTCTAAAACACATTTACTTATCTATATACTTTTCTTCTATATGTCGTGTTCTTTCATGGCAGAAGCAATTATAGCTCTCCACAATATCCTCTCCTTTGTAACTTTTAATAAATTTTGTCTTGTCTCTCCTAAACCTTGCTTCACTGTCAATTTACTCAAACTCTCTAGGTAGGGTACATGTTGTTTGCCTCTGACCCTTCCTGTTATTAAGTATTTTGTTTCCAGTTTCTCTAAAACTCCATCATATTCTCAGCAACATCTTTGTTGCCTCAAATCTTTTTTTCGTGTGAGGATATTATCCAGAATTTACTGTCATATAGGAGGGTTGATATTACGTAATAGTTCAATACTCTTTGCTTTGTTTCTAACAAAATTTTTGTTTCTTAATACTTTGCTTAGTTTTTGGAAGGCAACTTTCGCTATCCCAACATGCTTTTAGATTTCATTGTTGCACTTTCTGTCCTCTGTTAAAACATTTCCCAGATATTTAAATTGTTGTACTTGTTTAATTTTGGTATCTCCAATTTTTAATTTGCATGTTGGGCTCTTCATTTTGCTAGCAAGTTCTATATTATTCTACTATCCTTCCCAAATATGTCAAGGTTACCTAGTGGTTCTAAAAGCTCTTTGTAATATACTGATGTGCGTTGTGGTCCAGTGAATATCGACTCTGAACGAGAAGTCGGAGAGCCAAGTTCAAATTCCAGTTGAATTCGTTGCAATCATATACATGCAAATACCCTTGGGAAAGGTATTAATCTGTTTCTTCCCTCCAGCTATGGGTCAAATAACAGGACAGATTGGGTTCTATAGCCTTGGTTGGCAACCAGTCTACAGCAGAAAGCAATGGCAACCTACTGTGGGATAATCTTCTGCCCAGTCAGTCTTTCGAGACATGAGCGCCCAAGCGTGTATCACGTATGGCACTTAACTGACTGATTGAATATACTTTATCAAACACTTTACACAATATTCAAAAGATAAGTACACATTCTTCTACATTTCTCTTTCCAATATCATTCTGAATATCAATATCAGATTCCTTGTCTCACTGTTCTTGTTCTATTTCTAATCTGATTCTACTGCACACTTTATTCATCAGAATTTGAATGATACGTTTTGTTATATTGCTCATTAGGCTGATTGCTCAATGAAGTTTATATTCATTTACACCTACCTTCTTAAGCAGTGCTATGAAAATAAATCTACTTATGTCTTCTGGTATATGACCACAGTATATATTTCATTTCTATATTATAAACAAATAAAAACTTTTAAATTTAATTTTATTTGTTGATTATGAATGTGCTATTTCTTACTAGGGAGCACTTTACTTACAAGAAATTCTTGAGTATTATCTTCCATTAAGACATTGATCAACATTTTTTTAAAAAAAAAAACTTAGTTATCTCTATCTCATATACAATGTGTGTTTGTATGTCATATTTAAAATTCCAGATATACTGACTGCACTGATCCCAGGCAGAAACCTATTAATATACTGATTCCAGTATCAGTTCATACATAAATATTTCCGTCGTTTTTTTTTGTTTTTGTTTTTTTTTGTTTATTTTTTTTTATATACTATCCATGTATTATTTAGATACAAATTTTCATATCAAACCTCTCATAGAAAAATGGCTACTGGCTTAAGGGGAGATAATAACGGATTTTGATTTAACCAAATGGAAATTTCAGGATCTATTTTAGAAGAGTTGGAAGCTCCAAGCAAAGTATTTTTATGATTCTCTTGTTAAATGTATAACCGAATTATTATAAAACAAACAAATTTAATTATTAGTTTTTAATTATGATTAAAAGTTACTTTCTGATTCTATTTTAGCCATTCAAATTTTTGAGGAAATATATTTTTATTAGGCTTATATTTCGTGTAGAAATTTTGAAAAATAATCAAAATATTTACCCCCCCCCCACCTCCAGTAATTTTTGTATCCCTACTTTATTTTGTAAACATAGATGTTATAATTCATATCATTATATATATTGATTTGTGTTATATATCCTTTCCAGGTCAATTTATACAGTAAATATTGACCTGCGGCTTACTAAGCTTTCATCCAAAAACAATTTGATACACACAAAATTGCTTAATGTTTAAAATTCGGATGAAAAAAAAAATTACTCATTATTATAGTAAGTTTCATCTTGTAGGAATGAATTTTAATCAAAATGTATTTCTCAGAATATCTATATTTTGAATACATATTTAAAATCAACATTTACATGTTATATTTATAAGTATTGTCTTTAGTTTTTTTTTTTTTTAGAATATTGAAATATTATTTTAGCATTTTCTTTATTACACTGTCATAAGTGCATACATGTTTAATGATAGTTTTACAAAATAAATTAAAAAGATAATAATTATAGTATACTAAAAGATAAAATAAAAACTTTGAAATAATGTCTTTTTTGTGAAAGTATGCATAAAAAGAAACTTTAGTTTCAAACTACAATATGATGTGCTAGCACTTGTGTTAAAACATTAGATTCATAAAATGAAATGGTTATTGTTGATATGTCAACCATTTTGCATATATTTAATAAAGCAAAGGGAAATGTGGGAAATGCAAATAAAATGTTATTCAGGTGAAATATATTTTATAATCTCTAGTCAATGCAAGTATTTTAAAGATTGAATTTCTGAATTGTACTTAACAGATAATTAATACACATAAAAGCTTACATGAAACTTGGATTTTTTTAATGCATTGTCTTTTCCATGTTACAAATATTTTCATTTGCATATTACATCAATTTTGTGAATCTTTGTTTAAAATCTTTTAAGTTATTGAGCACTCACTTGAAAGACAATTCAATTTTTGACCAATCATTCTGCAGCTGTATAAAAATTTAAATGATCTTATTTTTTTAGTGAATTTTTTTTATTTTCAGATTTGGAGCTTGAGCGTCATCGCAAACGCCGTCACATGTTACGCGAAGGTAGCTTGAGTCCCTTGCCTGTAGAAACTGAGAAGGAGGAGCCACCCACTTCTAGTGGCTTACCAGTTCCCTCACCTTATTTGTCAGAACAGTTGTGCATGCAACCAGACTACAGAAACAAATGTCGCTTCCTTCATAGCCTCAACCTCACAGCATTAACAGGAGAAAAGAAAAGAGGCAAGAAATTTTACTGTAACATTTTTTCTCTTGCTTATTCTTAATCTATAAATGAACAAATTAAATAAACCAGAAAATACGTAATCATTCTGTGTTAAAGTGGAGGTTTTTAAAAGAAAGAAAATGTCTGAAATAGGTGGATAAACTTTTAAAAGTTAATTTTTTTTATTTTTGCTGACTATAATTTTCTTTTCTTTTATTACATTATTTCTGCAGAATTTACAGCTGTGAGAATTAGATTTATGTGAATGTTCTCTTGGATGATTGTTGAAAAAAAATTGAATCAGTTCAGTATTTTGAAATGTTTTACAACTACTCAGTGTGTTTTTTTTGTTTTTTTTTTTTTTTTTTTTTTTTATTAAAATGTTTGTCAGGTCAAAATCTGTTTCTCTTTGAGTATCTTATATGCTCATGTTTAAGCCAACTTTATGTATAGTGCGATCCCTGAAATCTTTGTATAAATTTTTAACTCCTCTAGAAAAAATTTGTGTATAGTGCAACCAGTCACCAAAAGTGCATGATTTTTAACTTCTGCAGAAAAATGACTTGTATATAGTGTGGCACCCTATTTTTTGTGTTAAAAAAAAATGATCATAAAAACTTGCACTATACTCAAGTATACATGGTATATAATGCTATGATGTTGATAGCTTTCTTCATTTTTTTTTTCTAATGTTTTATTTTTTTGATATAGTATAAGTTTTCAGTTGTCATGTTAGAAGAAAATAGTTTTCAAAAGTTGTAAAATGCTAAAAAAAGAAAAGTATTTGAATCCCTTCTACATTTTATTTTGGTCAGAGTGGCATGTAAAGATATTCATAGTGGGGGAAAGATTGTATATGTGTAATGTTATTGCTCTCAAGACTAATAAGAATACAAGATTAACTCTTTCATATATAAAATTATTTATTCACTTTTGGACTTTGTCAAAAAATGTTAGCATGAGTATGTGTGACTTTGGAAACTTTCTTCAAATATGGATCTTCTTCTCACAAAGATGTGAGAGATTGGCATTTATGTAACTTCTTGTCATTTGGTTGTCCCAAACGTGAATATCATAAGCTCAGCTGTGTCGATCTTATGTTTACATATCAAGGCATCCAATGATGTCCTTTGAAACCCAATTCTGCACCTGATGGCTATGGATCATCTTTCAATATGTCAATAGAACAATAAGTACATAACCTACTGTTGTATCTTGTATCTACTTGGTAAGCCCAATACATATTGGTATCTTAAATGTTTCCATATATGTTTTGTGTATTCACAATGAGTTTTATTAATATTCTTAGTGACATACATTATTTTTATTGTTTTCTTTAGAATTGGAGGCAATACTACAGGCATGTCAAGAAGAGCGAGCACGAAGGCTTGGGCTTGTATTAGACAATAACACATCAGGGCAGCACCAACATACAGATGGAGATCGACACATTCAAGAAGCTCAGAAACGATCTAAACCTGGTACAATTAATATTTAAGGATTTTTTTTAATTGTTAAATAATTGAATTATTTTCATATTTGATGTTTTTACCACAAACTTACAATATCATAATCAAATTCTCATGAAATTTATTTTTGTCATTTCTAACATCATGTGATTAGAATTTAAGAAACATTTTTGTCACTTTTTACATGCACCAATTTCATAAACCTTTGCACATTTTTTTTTATATATAAAGAGAGGACTAAAAAAGATTTCTTTTCTATTATGATAAAAAATGTCTTAACTGTCCAAAAAGAAAAATTAAATTTGACATTACTTCAATTCTCAAAGAAATAAAAAATTTGATGTGCAGTCATATATTTTATGATTTTAACTAAATTTGTTAATGAAGAGGGAAGGGAAGATATTTAGGATGCAATTTATGTGATCTTTATTATTGTGTAAAATTTTAAATATATTTGGTATTGATAGTATAGGATCTGTATTAGTTCCTAAATTCGTAATGTTGAAAAGTTGTGACAAAAAAAAAGTCTGTGATATATTTTATAAACCTAAAACTTCACTTTATATATTCCCTGTGCAGAGAATATTTTTTAGATAGCAGGCACAAATGATTTTAATTCGCTTTTATATGTAAGGGAGATAATTCAATTTTTAATTTTGTGAAAGCAATTGTGAAACAGATGCAATTCTTTTAAACATGACAATTTGATAAAATACTAATGCTTTCAGACATGAAACTTTTAGTCTTCATGCTCAGTGATAGTCATTCCATTATTTGAACCATTGTCATCTGTTTTCTTTGATCCACAACTTTCTGGTCAATGTATCTTTAGAATTTAGTTACTACTTCCTCCTCCTCATTTTCATCTCTTCAACTACACTTTATTAGCAGTGAAAACAAAAGAAGTTGAAAAGATGCAAAAGAGAAAAGAAAAATCCTTTCTCAGGTAAAATATGTTTAAAATTGGAAAGATTAAGAAAATATTATTGAAAATATATGGAATAATAAAAACACTCAGAAAAATCTTACAGCTTTGGAAAACAATATCTTAAATGGGGGAAAATGTTTTCATTGACACAAAACTGCAAAGAAAAAAAATTGTTTTTGATATCTTTTTAAAAATGATTCCTTCTCCAAATAAAATCTAAAAGAAAGGAAGGTTAGCAAAGTAAACCATTTATCAATTAGTCTGTATTTAGGATAAAGAGATTATCAGTTTTCACTTGACTGAATTCTTATTTTTATTATTCCCATGAAATATCTCTCAAATGGTTGAATTTTTCCAGAATTACCTGCAGTTACTAGCAAAAATAAAAAGGGAAAACAGTTCCTGTACATATGTTTCTTTGAAAACATCAGCTGATGTCCATAGAGTCAGGCATAATTTTGTCATTAAAGCATCATTGCCACTAATCCAGGTTGCTGCCCCAGCACTAGATTACAATCTCTGTAGACCTTGTTGATTTTCTCTCACAATATATGGGATTTTAGATGAAAATGCAGACTCATTTTACTTTATAAACATTCTCATCAATATTCATGAGCCCAGAAATAAAACATCAATTTAATGAGGTATTCTCAAGTTTTGAATAGAAAGGTAGGCTGGAAAAGTGATTCAGAATTAATTTGTTTTTCAGAATAAAAAGGAGAGAGGATGTTGGGGGGGAGACAGGAAAAATGGGGAAAATAGATGAATCTGGAATAACACTTGGGGAGCATATGGAAGAAGAATCAAAATTTAAATAGCTGGCTGAGCCTGTTTATTGTGTGTGTGTGTGTGTGTGTGTGTGTGAAAGAGAAAGATGATGAAAAATTCTGTCTAGTGTACTCCCTTAAATCTGACCAAATACATATTTGGATTATTTTTTGAAATCTCTTCTTAGTCAGGCTGAGAACTTTATTAATTATATATGTATATAATCTCTATATGTTGTGTTTCTCTTTTTGTAGCGTTACTTGACAGTCTGCCTCAGCGGACAAAAAGGAAACACAGTGAAATTGAAGGCACATCTCAGGTACCAAACAAGCTTGAACAGCAGCAGCAGCCAACTCGCCCGAAGATATCACTGAATCAATTACAAGAGCGTCATTTGGCAGCAGCAGCAGCATTGGCAGTAGCTTCATCATCTCAGCAACATTACCACAAAGCCAGCATATCAACTCCACCCCCAGCTACAAGTCAGCCTGGGGTCAACTCAAGCAGACCCAATCAGGACACTTCTCGTACTCTCATATTCCCTGAAAGCCGAGGAGATAGCCGTGACCATCGACGTCTCAGTGAAAAGTTTGCTCAAGAGTTCCATGAATCAGTTCTGGCTTCTACATTCTCAAATAAATCTGCCAATGGGCGAACAGGTAGGGGAAAAAAAACCATCTCCTTTTGTTGGTAAATCTTCTAAATGTATGATATATCAGTGTTCAATCCCCTAGGCCAGGTAATATACACTCAGACTCCATGGAAACGCAGCAAGCAATAACAATACTAAATAAGAACAAAACAAAATGTTCCTCGACATGGACAGCAGAATAAGAACAGTCTACTTCTGTACATGAAATAAAAGCTTAAGATGAACAGACACTGAAGATGTCCCGAGAAAACAATGATCAAAATTTTGCAATAATAACAACAAAGATAAAGACATTGGTTTGAATACAAATAAGTAATTTGTAATTATAGATTTATTGTATGCATTATTTGTTGGGTATGCCCAGTTCTCATTCTATTTTTGTAGTATTTTGATAGTTTTCATTACAAATATATTAAAAAATATAAATACAAATTTAAAAATATTTTTCACTAAAAAGATTCAAATTATTTGTATTCAATATAAAATTCTAACGCAGAGTGTTTTTACGGAGATCAGGCAACCATAGGGGAAAAGTAAAATAAAAAGCTGAAACATGCCCTGCAGTTGTGGTAGAGAATCTAATCCCATTCTGTATATTAGGTTGAAGAACATCAGAAAGCTATTATTCAAAGCAAGAATGAAATCAAGTATGGCAGACCATGTCTAAAAAGATCAGAATAATAGATAAAGAAACATGTTGGATGAAAAAGAAAGTCTGTAATAAAAAATTTTTGAAAAAATATCTATGTATAATAAGTAAAACGAAGTATAGATTTTAACATCAACTGGAAAGTGTGTTCAGGAAAGCTAATTTTAGCAGTTAAAACTTTCTGCATTAGGAATCAATATGAATGTTTTTTAATTTCATCTGTTAACACAAGTGATTGACACTCACTGTTGTGACTGTTGGTGTTTTTGTTGATAGCAGAGGATACTAAATGCAGTAGACTTCTGATGAAGATCTAAGATTATATTTGTTGAAACATTAAAAACAGTAAATATAAAGTTAATAGCTTAAAAAAAATGTTTAAGAACTTAGAAAAAAATAGTTAAAAATATACTTTGAAGTTTTCGTGACTCATGACATTTGGCTTTGGTTCTAGCATTCTTTGAATATTGTTTAAATCGATGCTGCTAATATTTCCACTTGATATTCATTTTCATTTGTTTATTGCAACTGATGCAACACAATGAATTATTAATCAGTTGAACTATATAATAACTATAAAGGCCTGGTATGAACCAAAAAATGGGTTTATGCTTTGGAACAGCAGCCCATCTTAAACATTTTAGATTCTTTCAGATATAGCTGAGGTTGTGGCTAGATTTCAGTTTTGTTTTTTTTGTTGTTGTTTTTTGTTAATTGTAATATTAAAAGTTGTCTGCTATTCAATATGCATTGTCTAAAAGTGTATTAACAACTTGAAATGACATTTGAATAAACAATAATTGTGTTGGAATCTTGTTCAATAAAGAATTGATATTAGTGTAATATTACATATTCAAAAAGTGAATTTGTTCCTATTATAAATCAGTATCACATTCTTTAACATATTTGATTTTGCAGGGATGAAGATAATGGATGTTGGTAGCAGCAGCAGTATAAAGTCAGTGCCAACTACAGATCTGCCTATTTCATCACACACACAGAAAGTTTCTTTGTCAACGTCTCATGACCATACTGCACTGTGTTCTCGGTCAGATGATAACCGTATGGAGTGTACAGAATCTACGGGCAGCCCTGTCTCATTTAAATGGCCTGGTGTAGAGACAATCTTAGAGGCATATCAACGCCATTTAGATGGTAAGAACATTTCTCTTCTAACCATTTAATCCTAAATAATTGATTTTGGTTTTCTTGTTTCAAAAAATTCTGATATGTAATCATGTTGTCATAAAATGTGTTAGCAAATGTTTACTATTCAGCTTTAAAAAAATCGACACCCTTAAAAACCTGGTTTTCCTGCAATGTACTTCATTATAACAACTGTTTGTCTCCTCACTGTACTTAATGCCAATGTTGGAAGCAACTAATAGACTTTGTGCTTCTATTTTAATTAGCTTTTATGTACTTGAGAATTTCTTTTAATTTTGACATTTTTGGTGCTGACAACATACACATCTATATTGATGAGAAAAAATGATTGTTGTGTATGTTGGAAGAATAGTCACAAAATGAAGAAGTCCTCTCTTGTTATTTAACATTAAAAGTTGGAGATTTTCGGCACCTCTAGTTGATTATATGATGGTTGTTAACTTGTGTATTAAAATAACAGCTGCTCTCAGATAGTCAGTCAGTTAAGTACCATACATGAAACATGCTTGGGCGATCATGTCTCGAAAGGGACATGACTGACTGGGCAGAAGATTATCCCGCAGTAGGTTGCCATTGCTTTCTGCGGTAGACTGGTTGCCGACCAAGGCTATAGAACCCAATCTATCCTGTTATTTAACCCATAACTGAAAGGAAGAGACGGATTAATACCTTTCCCAAGGGTATTTGCGCGTAAGTGAATGCAATGAATTCAACTGGAATTCGAACTTGGCTCCCCACTTTCTCGTTCCGAGCCGATATCCACTGCACCACAATGCACATCTCAGATAGTAAGTATGTAAAATTTGAAGTAGAGTCCAGCTATAAAAGGTTTATACTAGTGATTTAGCAAAAATAATGCTTAGCTTATATATTTGTATTAGGCCAGAAATTATATTTATTACATTTAGATGTATTGCTTAGTTCAAAATTTATCTAATACAGTATAACCCGGATATAAAAGAGATTTTCTCTGGTCCCAAATTAGAGCCTGTGGTAATGTATATAAAATAGACCAACCCCAGATATAAGAGCTTTTATCTGGTCCCGACAACTCTCTTATATCAGGGTTACATTGTAATTGATGAATAAGAAAATTGTAATTTATTCTATTTTTAAAATCTGTGTGATTTGTTAATTCTCAAAATATTAACAAAATAGTTTTTAGATATTTTTTTTTGTTAATGTTTACTTTGATTCTTGATTTTATTCTTTGCAAATTTTTTTTGCAGAACAAAAATTAGAACGACTTATTCTGCATGAAAGATGCCAGAAATTAAAAACAGATAATTTTGATTTGAAGAAAACAGCGGAGAAATTAAGTCGACGAGTTTCAGTAAGCAATTCTCAATAATAACAGCTTTTAGTTGCATTTCTTATGAATTGTAACATTTTTTGAGTCAAATTACAAATGCTTTTTTGTTAGCCTGGCAACACATTTGAAAATATTTAATCAATCTTTTTTCTTTCTTATTTTTAGACTTTACTTGACAGCAAAACTCAAGACGACGAAGAATATCGAAGATGTCGTAGTAGTGTGGACACTTTGCAGCATTATTATCTTCAGTTACCAAGATGACAGTAAAGTAAATCTCCACCCTAAGTGGATAAAACTACCAAGCCTAGTGATGAAAAAAAAAAAGCGCAAAAGGCATCAGTACAACAACAGCAGCTGTAGCAGCTGCAGCAGCAACTAGTCTTTTTGCAACAAAACAAAAACAAAAAAATGACATGGCTCCCTTTACAAAATTCTGGGTGGCTTTGTGAATTTCTCTGCATAATCTCCACCCTGAAGCATTCTAGATGCTTTCAAAGGTAGCAATGGATGAACATCTGACTTGCACTTGACGTGATTCCTATTGACCTGGTGCTCTAAGGGTTAAAGATTAAACTTTCTCATAATCCTCCTCCCATTTAAAACTCCCTTCTACAAAAATAAATAAATAAAAAAAATTAAAAATATATAAAATTCAATCTCTTTCTCCAAAAATAATAAAAAAAAAATATATATATATATATATATCCAGGTCAACCTTCCTTCCACCATTATTTTTTTTTTTTTTTTGTGTTTAATTCTGACTAATGGATCCTTTTCAGATATCAGCTGCAGAACTCCAAACTTCTTTGATTATTAGGCACATTATGTACACATTAAGAAAATCATCATAATTCTCTGGCCCCTTGTGCTTCTAGTCAGTATTTTACTGTCTCTCACAAATCACTTGCAATTCGATTTCTCTACTGCTGTATCTTCCTTCTAATAATGGCTGTCCTATCAAAAAAAACAAAACGAACGAAAAATAGGCCATCTGTCATATTACACACCAAATTAGGATGTTCATTTTTCTTCTTTTCAACTGCTAAAAATTTTCAGGTAACACTCACCTCAAAAAATTGTCACTTATTGATGCTTCTCTTTGCTCTCCTTACTCCTTTTCTAATTACATACACACAAGGCCAGTCTTGATTGACATTCACGATGCATATCATCATCATCATCATCATCATCATCTCTTGATGGAAGCAAGAAGCAGGTCACCAACTGCTGTTAATGAGAAGCATCTCTGGTGGTGGCTTTGCTTCCTGAAGCCTGTCCTTGAATAGGAACACAACAATCACAGACTGAATTTTACTGCTGAATATCGCCAAGAGCAGTTTTTATTCTCTCCAATCTTAAAATTGAAGACTTTAAAAACAAAAAAAAAAACAAAAAAAAGAAAGAAAAAAGCCATCTTGTGTCAATGGTGAGAAATGAGATCAGGTCAATACAAGCATAATAGCTTTTAATCAAAGTGTGTGTGGGTTTATTCTTTACATATCCTATCACTTTTTTTTTTTTAAATCCTTCATTTTCAAATCCTGTCTGTCAGTTGGTGTGTGAGCATTCAAATCTAACCTATGTCCCATCTTAGGTTATATTTTATTTTTAATATTTTAAAAACTTGTCCCTATACTAAGTCATTTAGTTCAACTATGCCAACACAGGCATGAGGCTACATTTGTGGAATATATCCCATGAGAATCAAATCTGCACTACCATAAATGAAATGCATTGAGTGTGTTCAGAGACATTGCAAAACTTATAGACATCTATTTTGAAATGAGTCTTCATTCAATGAATGAAACAATTCAAGAATATTATGCAAATTAAAATTAGTGGTTCTATTACTAGCAGATTTTTTTTTTAATTTTAGACATTGAATTTTTTAGTTTTATTTTTGTGGGATATTCAACCAGTCTACTCTCAAAACAGAGAAGCTTTATAGAAGCTTTTCTGAGCATTTAAAAAGAAATTATCTGAATTTCTGGGATAGTTATCATAACATTTGCAGTTGAACATCATCTTTGTTGCTATTATTGCAATGCTTTGGCCATTGTGCTCTCCAGCCTTCTTCAAGTACCTAACACTCTGGGTAAACTCCAGGTAAATTCAGACTGAAATCTTTATTTAATCTATTTGGTGGCATAGTAATTGTTAATTCAGTCCTTGAGTCTGGTAGTACAAACTCAAACTAGTAACTGAGCAGTGCTAAGAATAGAACAAGATGATATCTCTAGACAAAGACTGTGGAACAATGAACAATTTTTCTCTGTATATTAAATAAAAGATTCAGTTCAAAATTCCCTTAAATGTACCTGGATCAACACACTTGAAGAAAGCAATGTCCAAAATATTGTGATAACAAAGATATGGATAGTAGTCCAACTGTAAATAATGTATTTAATAAGATTCATATCGGGACTTTTAGTTTGTTTTTTTTTTTTTTGCTATATAGCATAACACTTCATTCTCCACAAAAGGTGCTTCTCCCACCCCACCCCCCAAATAACAATCAATGAATATTGGGGGGAGTCTCTCTAGCAGAATGGATATGTATTTTTCTGAATTGATATTCCCTTCTCACATTCTAGAAGCTTGTAAACAAACCAGAATGAAAATCTGTTACATTTGATAAGTGGTTCAAACAAAATTCTTGGCTCAGCTATTTTTAGGTCCATACTAAAGACTCATCTAGGGGAAAAAAAATTGCCAACATCTCACTTGGGCACTGTTTTCTCTGCTGAATGTTGACCAATTTAAGTGGCTTTCATCTGGCTACTCTCTCATAATATAATCCTATGTGATGAACATACCATACTAATGTTTTTTGGATGGTTTGAACATATATCTGCTGCCTTTCAATGGGGATTGTATTTTTCTGTTTCATTGTACAGATACTTTTTTGATGGCCCAGGCCAACATGAATGAAATGCAGTAGTTTTCTTTTCTTCAGTTGGACTAATGTGTTTTATCTTTATTATCACAATGCTTTAACCATTGTGCTCTCCAGCCTTCTTCAAGTATCTGTTGATCAAACAGTTCAGTTGAAAATAAAATTATTAATTTTGATATTGAGACTGGTTCATCTCACTACCAGATTGAACAACTACACTTTTTCTTTTAAATATAACAATTCCCATGATCTTAGAGTATTGGAACATTGTGAAGTGGTTACACATTTCTCTTCATTTTTTATAATAAATTGCACAAATGACAATGACTAATGTGTATTTTAGAGAAGTATCTATTTTACTTCTGTTTCTTCTAACACAAATCAGAAATTAGGAAAAATACCAATTAAATATAAGTTTAGTTTTCAAATATAAATTCATATGATTAAGGAAAAAGTTTAAAAATTCTTTACATTGTTCCATCCTCATGGAACGTAAGTTAAAAAAATGATAAAGCATTTCTATTTAATATTTTGCTGTTAGGATAGTAAGACTTTTATAAATATTTCTGAATAATGTCAACCTCTCAAACTAAACAGTTTCATTTTATTTTAATTTTGATTACTAACAAGGTTCATTTTATATAATGTGAGTGTGCATATTGAAAAAAAAAATGTTGCTACTGTAACATTTGACAAGGTGTTAAAAGGACCATTTTGATTATTTTTCTAGATTGTGTGAATCTTTTTGACCAGTGGTGATTGCTGTGGAAGTTTGACATTCAACTTGTCTTTTTTATTGGCCACTATAAGACTTCAATTTTGATCAAGAATTTAAAGCCATGCACTGTGACCATTTCAGCCGCAGATTGGAGGATGCGTCAGATTGAGAATGGAGATATCTAAAGTTGCATTAATGTATTTTTTTTTTTTTTGCTTGTACTCAGGGTGAGGTGATTTGTGTGTAGCCAACTAACAAAGAGCCTTGAACTTCAGTTGTACCTTTACTTTTCACAATTTTTTTTTAAAGTCTGCTCATTCATTTTCCCATTACTTATTGAAGGGAAGATTTTTTTAAGAAATTGCTACTGTTTTCTCATGAATTATTTCTTTTTATTTAAGTCAATCATTTTATGTGTATGTTTTCATTCCCATTAGAAAATGACTGAATCCTCTCTATAAATGTCAAGAAATTTCCACTTAGAGAAAAATTTAGACTGGCAACATTGAATATAAAACCACTTGATTGGTTGATAAATGCACTTAATATTTTATACAAGAGATACTATTCTGTGATCATACCCAAGAGGTTGAGAAATGTGTTCGTGCAACTGCACAAGCATATGCGTATCCCCTGAAAATGTTTGTCTCTGGATGACAGTAGTTGTACAATATTTTCTCCTCTTTAACTCCAGACAATTTGACATTTCTTTGTTCATTTGTCACATAGACCATATTTTGTGAGTATTGATGCCTGCTTGTATACGAGTGTGTGTGAAAGTGACTGTTAGTAAAATATTGTGGGGTGGTGGGGGCATTCTGAAATTCTACTCCTCTCGCTTCCCAAAGTCCCACCTCTGTCCCTACATCTCAGAATACTGTCATCAGAGACTTCACTACGTTGTTGCTGCTGCTGTTGTAGTAAATTCCATTTATCTTGCTCCCCACTTTAAAAAAATTATCAAAAACAAAATACAAACGTAACAAAACTTTTGTTTGTATTTTAAGAATGAGAAATTGTAAACTGTACAGTGAATATCATGTTGGTCTCTGGTCATTCTGAAAATCTTGTACAGAGAACATCATGTTGAGTTGTTAAAATATTTATGCACAAAAATGCTCATGTCACCCTGTATTTATAAGCCAATTTCTTTGGTCATGATTTTACACATATTTTGGAACAATTTACTGCGCATGTAGCTGTAGACACCTAGTCATTATCCAGAGTAGTGGGTTAACATTTTTAAAAAAGAAAAAAATAAATAATATATATATATATATATATATATATATATTATTTATATAATTATTCAAAAATAAAATGCCATGAATGTTATTGAATGTGTGTGTATGTTTTTTGTTCTTTATTTTTTTTAATTGTTTTCAATATATATTTTTTTATTATTTAGGCATTTTTCTCTGAGTTACCAAACAGTTTCTGTGAATTTCGTTATCAAACAAGGACAAACCTTTCATTTCTTTTAGAATATGTTGCTGTTATTAAAGCATAAGCTTTTCCTCTCATTCTGTTTTCACATCAATTTTTTTTCATTAGTTTTCAGAATGTGTGTGTAAAATTTTCTTAAAGAGCCCAAGATAAATATTGAGTTTTATTAAAGTTATGCAGAATGCATTGGAGTTAAAACTATTGGGATATTTTAGGCCAAAATTCGTTCATATGTGATATTACAAAGATTTTCAATTATTTTGCAAAATCATTGTTTATCTTACATAGCAAAACAAAAGCGAAATATCTGATTGAAAATGTTTAGAATTTTTATTCCCAAAGAGCAGGCAATGAAGCCAAATCAACCAATAGTAATATAAAAAAATAAAAATGGGAATGTCCATAAAGGAGTACATGGAATCTGGACATGTGGGAAGGAGGGTGCAGTAAGCCACAGCAGTGTAAAAACAGGAACCTTGTTCTGCTGTCCTGTGAATGTATTAGAAGAGCAGGTAGAGAGGGAAAAGGCATTTCTCTCAGATTTCTCTTAATGCTGAAAGCTTTTAAGAGGAAAGATAACCAAAAGGAAGGCATAATCCCTTTCCTCCGCCAATGGAGGAATTTTAAGCTTTTTATATTGAACCAATTTTCTAATCAAATATTGCCATGGTTACACATCCTCAGGTTGGCTGGGACAGAAGAAAGTAAGTATCAAAGCTTCACACCAAAAATTAGTAAATATTTTGGCACTTTCCCAGCCAAGGAAACATTAATATATATAATATATTATATGGTGTGTGTGTGTGTATATACACACACAAAGTATAAAAATGTTTGAGCACATTTAAAAGAAATGCCAATAGAAAGAAAAATAGTTAAGCCCATGACATAAGCAAGAACTTGTGTAGCCCATTTTCATAGCAGCAGGAAAATGGAAAAAAAAAATCAAGAGAATTTTTTTTTTTTTTTTAATAGTATTAAATTTGGGAAGGGACAAAAGGTTTAATGTCATGGCAGTGTGTAATAATGAATATTAAAAAAATTGTTGGTTGCAGAATTTTTTTCTTCTGTTACTGCAGCATGTATTGAAATAGATTTTATTTTAAAACTTGACAGCATTAAGTTTTGAAAATTTAATTTAAAAACAATAAAAAAAACAATTTTTTTTTTTAGTCAAATGCAAAAAGTAATTTTGAAAATTACCTGGCTCTGTTTCAGCCAATCAAAAATCTAAATAGATTTTCTCCAACTCATCAATTTTCCTTTAATGTAAATACAGGTAACATGTCAGGAATTTTTTTTTTTTAAATTTTCTATTAAAATCAATTGTAGATTTTATGCTTTTTTTTTTCTTTCTTATAATCTTGAAAAGATTAAGGCTTATTAACACTGAGGCCTGGTTAAAAAAAAAAAAAAAAAAAATTTCACAAAAAACAGATGAGGTTGAAATTCAAGAAACAGACAAGGGTAGGAAAATAGATTGAATTAATAGGAAGAATCTTAAATCTGAATAAAGATTCAAGAGTATAAAATTTGGAAAGTAGAGATTGTAGCTTCCCTCGCTGAATGCATGTGGATGTTGTGCATCTTTCTCTCCATTAGAGATGACATAGCAGCAGCAAAACAGGTCATGTGTAGCTGGTACCAAACCACTGGTTAATGGCCCCTAATGAGAGGGACAATTCCAGTCGTGTCACATAATTTCTACCATCTTCACACTAGAGAGAGAAAAAAAAAGGACTGCAAACAACTTGAAAAACTTACATTTGTGCAGAATTGGATTGACATTTAGCACTGATTTTAAAGGTTCTATGTAAGAGCTATAAATTGACTCCTCAAATCACAAGATCAATGCTGTCAGCTATAAAATTTCTTTACTGGTAAATATAAAACATTAGCTAATGTAATATTTGTGCAGTTATTTTTATGCAGAAAAAAATGTCCAGAATATTAAGAAGCAGAATTGGGTCTGTTATGAAGTGACTTTTTACTGCAAATTTAAGCCTATCCAATAATAAATGTTTGAATAAATAACTCTTAGAGCTGCTGAAAAATCAGGATTTGACCAAACTTAGAAATCAGCTTACATTTATATTTTTGACATTTCTTAGCTTAAATAGTCTATAAATGGATTAAAACATTATTTTGAAGTGATAAAAACCCTTAACATTGAAAGAATGAAATGTTTAAAGATGCTCAAAATAATTTAACCTCATTGATTTCCATATGTAACTGGCCTCGGTCATCTTTATAAGAAATATAACGTGTAGAGCTTGGCGTCATTTCAAATTGAACATCTGCAATAAACAAAACATAGGCTGTTAAGGTAAGTAAAATTAAATATTGATAAATGGTCAAAGACCCATCCATAAATAAAAATAACTTCATCAATGGAGAAAGTCATGAAATATTACCTCATAAGAAATACAAGAATGATTAACTAATCCTGGAGTGGGCAGCCTTTTTTTCTTTTCTTTTTTTTTAATTTGTTTTTTGTTTTGTTTTTTTTGTTTTTTTTGTTTGGTTTTTTTTTTCCCCCAGATGGTCACTTGTCTCATTTAATGGGCTAATTGGTGGACTACAGGTAACAAATACTTCAATAATGAACATATGAGAAACACTTAGCATTGGCAATTATAACCAACAACTGATATGTTTGAAGTGATGAAAACAATGATTCTTGTGTATCCTACAGTAAACTGAATACACTAGATACCATCACAAATAGATATCCCCCACCACCACCAAAATGAAGAAGAAAGAAAAAATCACTCCACTGTTTTTAAAAATTTGCAAACTGTCAAGGAATTATCTTTTGTGTACTGAATAGGTCATTTTAGAAAACTGCAAATAGTGGGGAGGGGGGATCTGATGCAAACCTGCCGCTGCTGCAATTTCTTATTTTTTTTTTTAAATAGTCAAAGAAAAATTCCTAAAGATGTTATTTCAGTAAAAACATTTATGCAGTAACAAGTGTGAACATGCAGAAAATTCATCATGAACCTTACCAAAAATAATTTAATAAAACTCAAAAACTATTTTTTTTGCATAATTTAATACAGCACATTTTCTTTCAGAATGGACAGAAAAAAATCTACACTGAATATTTATTTTTTAAAAATTTACTCATAATTTTTCTGTGTGATTCTGAAATTGATCTTGTTGCTGTTTTTTTTTTTAATTAAATAAAGCTATATTTGAAGAATCAAAAAATGTCAAGTTTAATGTAATTGGGAACCATTTTTTAAATAATTTTATTTTTTTCATTTTTGCAATTGTTAGATTATTTTTCATTCAGAAGGTTTAAAACAGGAAACAATTATAAGTTACCTCTTTTAACTTCCTTATTGGAAGTGGAATATGATAACACTTATGTTCAGAATAATTAAAAAAAAAAACAACAACAATCTTCAGGTGCAATTAAATATTTAATGACATCAAACAGGTAAGAAAATAATAAAAGCAATGACTTAAACTCAAAATTATCATTTAATTTCATTAGTTTTTAATGTTTTTTTTTATGTTTCTAATGTAAAAAAAATAAAATTTTATATTAAGTTTCATAAGAATATATAGAATTAAAAATTACATTTTTAAGCTATTGGTTAGAGATACCTTTAAACATAAATACCAATTTCTTAATTATTGCACTGCTGGTGTTCCCTGTTTAATTTGTTAAATTTTCACACGCTTTTGAAGTCAGGGATGACAGCAGAAAAATACTGCTGATGACCTATAGTATTAACAGCTTACAGGCTACTTACTGTATGTAATTAAAGTTTATTTTCATTGTTTTAAGCAAATAAGCATTACTTTTACAAAATCCAGTTAATTGATCCTTAAATTTATTAATTTACTCTGAAGCACATCTCTCAGACAAATATTCAATTGTTAAGAGATTTTTAATTTGTTTTTTATAAGGTATCTATGATTGTAGTTTAACAAGTAACTATATCAATGTTATAAAAATGTCTAAAATCTTTCTTTTTATACAGATTAGCTTTAGGCTGTTATCTTTCAAATAAAGTCCAAACTTTGCTTTAAAAAAATTTGAATTTAAAGTCCGTTTTTGTTTTTTTTGTTTTTTTCAAGAAGTCCGTGACATTACAGAAATTTAATTTAGTCTGTGATATAATGCAAATTTATTGCCAGCTTGTATGAAAGGACCTAGTAATCTAATTGTCTTTTCTTTACAAATTTGGTAATTTTTCATGAAGTTTTAATAAAATTAATAAATCGCCCTAGATTTGTCATTTTTATTCCCAATGAAGATTTAGCTAATAGAAAAAAAAAACAAAAAAAACTGGTTAGGCAAAAATTGAATAATGTACTAAAAGAATTTTTGTTTGAAATGTTTCCAGCCCATGATCTTTAGTTTGCTTGCCACTAAACTAAATATTGAACATAAAAATAACTGAAAAAGGAACCCTAATCATTTATTTCACATGACCTTTCTACCAAACATAGTAATTTATCTCTGTTCTATATAAAAGGTGATCTTTTTGGCCAGGCTTGATGCAACAATTTTCTCTTTTGTTTTTAAAGTTTTAAGTTTCAGTTTTTGAGTGCTTTACAACAAATCTACACTTACAATCAAACACCTAACAAGTTGCTCTGATTTGGAACAAAACCTCAACATCGTGTTCTTCAATGAATTAATATTTAGTTTTCTCTAACAAAGAATGACTGTTCAATTCTGAATCAAATGAAACCAACAAAAATATCCACTTACGATTGCAATTTTCTTTCACTTGAACTTTCACAGGAGAACTACAAAGAAAGTTAAAAAGTACAAAGATCTGAGCAAATCAAAAAAAATCATTTGGCATATGAATTATTAACCCAATCTGTTGCGGCTCCATAGAGTCCTCTCAGGTAGCTTAATTTGTTTATTTTTTTAAGTCTATGGAACTCATAAGACTTACAGAATTTCTTAAAGTTCTGATATAGATATTTATAGCACTTTTAAAAGGACTTCTACTTCAGTCCCCTTTCTCTTCAATAAGTTGTGCTAAAAGTCACTATTATCATGCTACTGTCAATTGTGCACAAAACATTTTTATCTTAAGTAATTTTGAGTCAATCTTTACAACTACAATGAGAATTTTTTATGCTTTTTATGTAGTTAATAGTTGTAGTGATTTGGAAATCTGTTATTTACATAATATTAACATAAATCTTCATCTCTTGTTATCTATGAACATAACACAACAAAAAGGTTTTGAAAAGTTTGTTTTCTTAAAATCTGCAACTAGGTTCTGTTTATTGAAAACCAAATTTATTTACAATGGTTTTAATATCAAGTCTGTTTTCTAATGTATTTTAAAGAGGATCTTACCTGACACTCCAAAAGATTTCATCTCTTTCTTCCAAGAGAGTTGCATGCAACAGACAAGCATTCTGCATAGGAAAAGAAAAAAAAAATGTTGCAAATTATTTTAAAAAACGTAGCATCAATACACTTTTTGTCCACAAGGTTTTTTTTAATTAAAAAATAGAGCACTTTACATTGTTGTCACTATTTTTTGTTGGAAGACTGTGGCTGGAAATCGATACAAATTTCCCAATATACTGGAAAAAATGGTTTCTGCACTTAAGTAAAAGTCGAGATAATCAAGAAAAAATGAAGAAAAAAAAGTCTCTTCATATTTTTGTAGTTCAAATATAGTGGGGGAGTAACTTATTCCAGATTCTCCTTTGCATGCACTGTTCATAAAGGAGAGTCTATAAAGTTTATTTTTTTTATGCCACTTCAAGATTTTTGTTAACTGTTGAATCATTGCTGAAAATTAAGTCCAAAATCTTAAGTTCAATGATTAAATCACAGGTTAGTAAGATTTAAAACTCATCTATTTACAGAACCTGAAAACTATTATAACTTAAAAAACTTGGCTGTTGGTGCTTTTTGTTTCCAAAGTTATATTACTTTCAGGGCAAATCACATCTGACTTTACCTGTATGACTCCTTTTAATGCTTCTGTTTTCCATCCCATGTTGAGTTTAGTAGAGAGTGGAGTGTAATCGTAAGTGTTCTCTTCTCTGATTACTGTGAAATGGGCATGTCCATCACCTACAGTCAAAATTAAAGTAAGAGTTAGTTTCCTCACCTAGCTGGAGATATATTTTTAAAAATACCATATAAAAGAAACACTAGAAATGATTGTATTTTTTACAGGCAACTTTTGAATATTTTTCTTTAGACTTGTCTTAATTAATCAGAGAATTTTTTCAGAATTCCTCATGACATGTTTTTCATCAGTAGATAAAATACTAATAAGTTGAAAAAACTTTGAATTTAAATTATCATAACACAGGTAAACCGATTCCTGTTTCTTTCATAACTGAATTGATTAATGGTCATAATTATTTCAACTTTGTTTCTATATGAAAGCTGCTTCACTTCTTACTTTTGTCTGCAAAAGTCTTCTCGCAAATTGACACTGCCAAAATGTTGAAACTTCAGTAAGAGATATTTTTTTTTACTTCCAGAATTATCTAGATCCTATTTTAAATCTCCACTGCTTCTTTTTCCCAACCCTGTTTTATCTCAGACAAAAGGGGAAACATGCAATTGGTCTATTTTTTCTTGATTCTACAAAGTATATGTCAATTTTTTTTTCAATCAATTGCCAGTAAAAGTTAAGCACCTGTATTAATTGTTGTTATGAATTGAAAATAGCAAAACTGAACTATTCTTCAGAGATTCTTTACTATATAAGCACTGATATTCCTTTTGCATTCACAAATATATTACCAAAGTCTATTCTTATGAAAGGAATGTATTCCAAGCCCCTGCCAAAAAAAGTATAATATATAATTTCTATATAGAATGAGTTTTCTGTGGAAGTTAATGTTTTATTTTATTAAGACTTTAGCATTTTATAAAGTAGTTGCAATACAAAATAGCATAAAACCTGCATGAGAATTATTTCCCTTTTTGATTATCATTTACTTACTGATGTTGCCAAGCTGACACTGTAATCCATTAAAATGTTCAAGGTAATATGAAGTTTGCATTCCAGAAAGCTCCACAGTTAGTTGGTAATGATGAAGACCTGAAACAAAGTTTTAAGAAATTTTGAAAACTAAAGATTATTTCTATTTAATGTCTTCAACTTTGTTATTATTACATTTTAGTTGAATATTTTATTTAATGGACAAGCGTAGATTGTTCTTGTTTCACCATCCATGTTCCAAGATTTTATTTTTTAACCTGAGAACACTAACCATGGGTATATAGTACCCAGCGCAAATGATGCCATTTTAATTACAATTTTCAGTACCTGATTTTCTTACCTAAATAATGTTTTTCAGTTCCTATTAATGTTAACTCAAAGTACAAAGTTTGAAGTACCTGCATGTAAAATATTTCAAATAAAGATTTATATTTAATATTGTTTTAATATTCTTAATATCAGGTATGATATCCCCATGATTAGTAGTGGTATAACTTTAATTAATGGTTAGTGTTCCAGGGTTAAGTACAGCTCAATTCTTCTTGTGTTTCCATTGAGTACTACTCAACATTTTAATCCACAAAGTTACAATAATTTAGTAGATTAAAGTATTGGTTTGTGAATTTAGTTACATAATAATGGTGACTTCAATCCCTGGACCGAGTAGTACAAACTTAGACTGAGTGAAAACAGTGTGAGCAGTAAATGAGGAATACAAAAAAAAAAAAAGACAACCTAAATATGGACAGCATGACAAAAACAATCTACTGTTTTAAATTAAATAAAGTTTGAAGTTTCTTGAAAGTTACTCAGATTGACAAACACAAGAAAGAGGCTGGAGTGTGTAATGATTGCCACCAAAATGAGTCCAAATGTAAATAATAGCTTCTCATCCCAGAAATTAAAGAAAAGCTATTTGACAAAATCAGTTTCATACATTTTACTTGGTGGTTGAAACAATGAATTTCAGGTTTACCATCCCTAGAAGCAGTATTAATCTTTGATAGCAGCCAATCTTTCAATCTTAGTTTAAAAAAAGAAAAAAAAAGGCATTTAAAAAGTAAGATGATTAATTAGAAAAACTGTTTATATAAAGCAACATTGTAGATTTGTTTTATTTTTTTCTCTTCAAATATTAGTAAAAAGCAATTCTATTAAAGCACAATGCAATTTGTTTATGAAACATTTATGAAATGCACAGAATTCTGTAAATATAGCATAAAGCTCACATTTACAAAAAAACAAAAAAAAACAAATCCAAATTTATGGTTCATGAAATTTGAATACTCATCAGCAATAAGGATGATGATGATAATGATGAAGCATACTTCTTATAGTGAAAATTCAAAACATTGATTCAAAATTTGTTGTAAAATTCCAAGTAGAAAGTCTTAAAAAGATACTATATTCTGAAAGTAGGTTTCTTACCAAATAATGGATCAATATCATCTTCTATCACATTAGGGTATGATGGAATGTAGGGTCTGAAAGCAGAACACATTTCATGAGAGAAAATATTTCCCTGATAATTGAAACTTTACAAAATGTATGATTTTTATGCCATTACATATAAAATGCACAATACTTATATATTGTAGTAATCATAATCGTTCTTGCACAGTCAGCATGCATTAGTGTTATATGCTAATTAATAGATAAAATCAGATAAACTTAAATAGAAAAGAAGCTAAGTTCTAACTTGCTTTACTAATTTTCTGTCCAAAGTAAAGTTTAATTGTAAAAAGATTTCACATACCGGGAAGTGGTGCCAAGCAGACATCTCTGGACAAGTTTATGAAAGTGAAAACATGCAACAATGAATGACAACTCGCCATCATCCTGAAAGAGAGTAAAACCACTGGTAAATATTTTATATATAAAAGAAAAATAGGGATCAATAGAGTTAAGAAACAGTAAAAAAAAAACCTGAAGCACTAAATGATTGTAGTCAAAGATACTTGATCAACATAAATAGTAACTTGTGACCTCCACCCACAGCAATACTAAGTATTTAAAGAATTGTAAATTGTGCATTTAAGAATATTGAAGGTGTTTTGAGAATATTACAATGTGAAAGACAACTTTACTTGCAATAGTTTAATATATAGTAAGAAATCTTTACTAGTTAATTGGTTGTGAGTTGAATTTGTAAACATACTTTTCATTGACAATTACAATGTGTGGCTGATGGAAGCAATAAACAAGTTGCAAATATGAGTAATATTATAAGTGAGCTATTATATATCCTTTGTTAATTGTAAATCAGTTTCATGAAAATCAATCTTGGAGACATCACATGAATCAGGAAATTATAAATATTTTTTTTTAACCATTTCACTTCAAGCAAAATGATAATGCTACTAGGAGTTACAGGGAGTAAAGAGAATGAGACGACATTGACGAAAAGGGCAATAAAGAAACAGGATTCGGGAAGACAGAAAATGGTAATTAACATTGTATTTAAATTTTTGAAGATTGTAGGTGACAGGGAAGCAAACAATTGGAAGGGAGTTTCACAGGCAAGATGTGCAAGAAAAACTATTAAAATAGAACAAATGGTTGTATCTAGCTAGCAAAATAGTAAAATGGTGAGACCTAGAAGCCAATCCATCAACATGTTTGAATTCATGCTGTTGAGGCACTAAGAAGAACAGCTCAGAACAATTACCATGAAAATATTTATAGAAAAAACAGAGGGAAGCCATGTCACATCAGTGATAAAGTGACTGAAGTAGAGATGCCAGGTCAGGATCAATTAGATTGTAGACACAATGAATTTTGTCAAGAATCACAAGATATATATATATATATATATATATATATATATATATAAGGAACACTAGACCAGATGTGGCAATGCACAGACAAATGGTAGATTTGTAAATGTGCAAGAAGCATTTTGATGAGAATAATTGTCTGGTACAGCACAGTGAATCCACTTTCCTAGCAGTAGACTTAGGAATTGATTCAATATAATCACTCCATTTCATGTCAGTGGAAAACATGAGCCCAAGAAGGTGTAAAGTATTACTTTACTGAAGTTCTGCTATCCTGGTGGCAAGCAGAAAAGGTTCTTTGTGGGGATTAAATGAAAGCAGTTTTGTTTCAAAGACATTTAAATTTACAAGCCATTCCTTGTCCCAATTAACCACTGATTAGCAGTTCTTTTCAAGAGCAATTATCAATTTTACTCTGTTGGATTTGCAGAAGTAAATAGTTGTGTTATCTGCATAAATACCTACTTGGGAACTGATGACATCAGGAAAGTTGTTGATGAAGATCATAAACAGTGTTGATTTAAGTACAGAGCCCTTAGGACACCTGCATTAATATAAAATGAACTAAAAATGTTCCCATTCAACATGACCTTCATTATATAACTTGTTACAAATGATTGGATTAACCCAAATATTCATTCATAGTCCTTAATCTGTAGAAAAAGTCAGCATGCTAAACCACAACCATCGAAAAGTTAAGGCCTAGTTGATATGACATCATCATCTTGGGTCCTTTAACTTTCAAGAAGGAGTTGTCATTTGTGTATTAAATAATTTAAAAACACCGTGAAAAATCTATCTTTTTTTTCTTTTAAATATTGCATCAACTTATAAACAAAAACAATGCCTTACAGATGTCAAATTGCAAAGGAAATTATAAAAACCGCCCAAAAGTTCATGTATTTTCTATTCCGAAAGATAAAGAATTATCTGATGTTTGGATTCGTACTATAAAAAGAGACAATTTTTTACCTACTAAATTCAGTAGAGTGAGTATATTTTTTGTATGAAAAAAATAAGTAAATTTAACTGAAACTTTTATGATTAAATCAATTTAATATCTTTGTAATTCAGAACACAAAGTCATGACATAAATCTAGCGAGAAAGTTATATTCAACATGACTCAACTTTATTGCTCGTGTTGTTTTTAAAAGCTAAAACCTCATTTTTTAAAAATAAACATTAAAGAAATTTTCCATATAAATTCATAAAGGAGTATTTTTATAGACATAAAATATAATTTTAATAATTCTAACATTTCTTTAGAATTATTTTAAAAGAAACTTTAAGGATCAAATTAATTTCATATTTGTAATTCACAACATATTAAAAACAAAACTGCAAAAGTTTTAAAGAGCTAGAAACCTCATTAAAAAAAACTTGAAAGAAATTGTTGATATAAATTTATAAAGGAATATTTTTATAGGCATATAATTCTAATAGTCTAACAATGTTTTAGAATTGTTTTATTCATACAAAAATGTTTTTTATTTGTTATTTTGATTTAAAAATGTATAAATGTTAAAGATTCTCTCTTTATTTGTACTTAGCTTCATCACTGATAATCATTTTGTTGAATTAATTAAATTAAATCATATTCCTTAAAAATATCAGAACACTTCATTTTTTCCTAGAATTTTAAGAAAAATGCTCCATACTTAAAATTTTTGCTGAATGATTTTTTTCTTAGATTTTCACAAGAATTTAAAATAGGTTTCATTTTTAAAATTTTTGTAGGTATGTGAACTATATTTTCGACCAGAGTACATAAGGAGAGAATTGTTAGTGTTTGACAAAAAAAAACAAAAAAAAAACAGGTGTCAAAATTGCAGTTAGGTTTCCAAAAACATATCTTCAGAATGGTGCTATCTCTAGAATTTTCCCAAACTGTCCCTCATATTTATCTTTATTGAGCACCTCTAGAGAGTCACCAGATTTTAGGAGAATTTGACTGGAGAATTCTGCCCTTAGAAGTGCTTTAAATAAAAGTATTACCGATGACTTAGCATATAAAAAGCAGAAGAAATTCCATAATATTGATGATGTAGAAGGGAAATTAAATTTTCTTGAGAGAAATTACTGGAATGTTGTTAGGCAGCAAGAAACACTTATATGCAGCATCATCAAATCCCCATATCCAAAAATCAATCTGTCTCTTGTAATTGAATCTGATTTTACTGTACATGTGTTTTGCAGAGATGTGGAAATGAATACAATAGGGGACTATAACATTTCTAAAAGTGTAACTGACCAAAAATACTCTTGAATTCTGATAGAAAACATGAAGAAAATCGACACAGAACAACAGCAAACCAAACCTTCAAATATGATTTTTATATTAAAATTGGTAATGTCATTTCTATTATTGGTGCAAGAAGAATCAAACAAATATTTTAGTTCCATCAAATTTATATATGAGCAGCTAAACTTAATGACACTGAATAAGCTTGGTTAATTCAACAGAAATGTTATTTTCTTCATTGTTATATAACTGCTCCCCTAAAGGGTACAGATTATCAAGAGACAGCAAAAATATAATTTTACCAAGCTATTCAACCATTAAAAGACTTACCTTATTAATATATATGAACCCTCTAATTGAGCAACATAATTTTATATTAAAAATAAATTTAAGTTACTAGTGCAGAAGGACACCACAGTGTCTTTACTTGTTGATGAAATTCATCTAAAACCTCATTTTGGTTATAAGGGTGGCACTATTGTTGGCATATCTGACAACAGCAATGAAGCTGCAACAAGTGCTTTTGCCTTTATGGTTAGCAGTGTATTCTCACACTAAATGGATGTTGTGCTTGTTATGCCAACTAAATGTCTGAAAGCTGAGAATTCATTTGACATAGTTAAACATATAATAATTGGTTTAGAGGAGATAGGCTTTCAAGTATTATCAATCATAACAGATAATAATGCAATAAATAAAAAAGCTATATCTTTTTTTTGCAGTCCTCCAAAACTTTCCATTGTATATCCTCACCCACTTATGAAGTCTTGACCTCTTTCTTTCCTATTTGACTCAGTCCATATATTAAAATACATTAGAAACAATTGGCTTGGTCAAAAAGATGCAAGTAAATGTATGCTGTTCCCAAAATTTTGTCACAATGGAAATCATGAATTAGATAGTATTCAAAGTGCCCCATTTTGTACCTTACAGAAGCTTCATGACCTTGAAGTTTGAAATATTGTTATAAATTGACCTCAAAGGCACTTTCTGCTACTAATCTTGAAAGGCAAAATGTTAATTTAGTTCTGCAGATTTTTAATGAGTACACTATTCAGGGATTATTGACCTTAGGAAAACAAAAATGTTTGCCTAATTTTGCAGAAGTTGCAGACTATATAAGCATATCTTATATTTGGTGGACAATAATGAACGTAAAAACACTGTAAAAGTTATCAGCTTAGAAATAAGTGCTGTAATCCAGTTAGAGTAAATGAAGAAAATTTAAATTAAATTTTGTGACTGATTAGAATCTTGGAATAGCATTTCTGGAAGAAATGGCAAATTAACAAAAGAAACTTTCACTGCTTTGCATCATACAACTTATGCATTTCTAGAACTGACCAAGTGTTGTAAAGAAGAATTGAAAATGCTATACATATTACCAGGAAAATTTCAAACTGATCACCTTGGGGCAAGGTTTGGTTAGTACTGGCAACTTAGCGGGGATCAGTATAATATCTCAATGCGGCAAGTGTTTGAGTGTGAAAAAAAAATAGAATACTATCAGTTTTAAAACTGAGCTTACTATTCAATCAGCAATGCATTAAAATTGATTTAAAGAATTTATAAGACCCAAAATGGGATGAAGTGACAGAGGAACAAAAGTTAGATGTGTATGAATTCAGAATTGATGTTAAAGAGAATGATGTTAATAAATGTAGAGAAGTTCTTCCTGTAATACTATACTTAACAGATTATTGCTGTCATGTAGTTTTTTTAAAAAAATTAAATGTAATAGTTGCAAAGATTTAATATCTGGAATATCTGCTATTTTCAAGGGATTGATAGAGGTTCTCTCTTATATCCGATTAATAATAATATTAATAGAGGTTCTCTCTTATATCCTAATCATACAACTACAAATTTTGTTCTATATAATTATGCAATCATTGGTAAGCTGATAAAAAATCCTTCTTTTCTTCATTTGGTAAATCAAAGGAAATTAGCCATGCATATAACATTGAATGTTTTGGCAAATAATGAGCTTCTTTTTAATGTTGACACTTGTGATAAGGGTCACAATGTAGAAAAAATACAAAGAATGTTTGTTTGAAGCTCTATAAATGCTCTTTTAAATAATTTTTGCTCTAGGGAAAATAATATTACAAGTAACAAGTTAAGCAAAAAAAGAAAATTTCAAACATTCAGCTAAATTTTGCTATAAGTATTATTTGATTTTTAAATCTATTGTTTGCATCTAATTTATTTGTTTCTTACTTATATTCAATTGTTTTATTTATTCATCATTTGCATGTAATGTGTTTATCTGTTTATTCCATTATTGTTTGCTCCCTAATTCGTAATTCAATTGTTGCCATATTTGAGTAGCAATTACATAATTACAATATTGCAACATTACAGAATAATTGTTAAAATGTAAATTAAAACAATGTTGATCATAATTTATAAAAAAATTGTTTTCAAATTTGAAACAACATTATGAAAGAATTTATTTCAGTCTTTAAATTTTGTATCTGTAACCTATTTTTCCATAAGTATTATTTGTTTTTTGAATCTATATTGTTTGTATCTAATTTGCTTCTTATCTATATTCAGTTGTTTTATTTTTTAATCGTTTACTTGTAATTTGTTTGTTCCCCAATAATTCAGTTGTTGCTTTAAGTGTATAAGAGTAATAATCACTTATGATATTGTAACTTTATACAATAATTGTTAAAATCGAAATAAAAACATGCAAATTAAAACAATGCTGATTAAAATTCTAAAAAAAATATATATTTTCAAAGTTGAAACAATTAAAATAATGAACGAATTTCAGTTTTTAAATTTTAATGAAATGTAATGTGATGTTTTGTTTATTTACTTTAACACCGCTTTCAGCAACAATTTATTGTTATTATTAATCATTTAGAAAAGAATATTATTAAATAAAGTTCAGTAGTATACAATCTTACCCTGTTTCTTTTTTAAACGTAATTTTAAAAAGTTTTCTAAGACTTTTGCTTTGGTTTACAATCATTCATTATTGCCAGTCTTGCTAACCGAAGGCCTATGTAGGACTACTTTTGTGATGTCATGTCATGATCGAGCTAGCTTTCACTTTTTGATGGTCGTGGCCAAACCCTGTTGAACACTCCGAAGATATCTAGAGATACAGCCCCTAAGCTTCATTATTCTTATCTAAAGATTGTTAGACAAATTCCATGAGGGCTATTAACACATTATCAGTAGACCTGGAGAAATGAAAGTTATATTGTTTATCCAAAAGGTTGCGTGAAGTAAGAAGCTTAACCAATTCAGCATTGATTAGAGCCTCTAGTACTTTGCCGAAAAGAAGGAAGAAACTAATAGATAATTTGAGGGGTCAGATGGTTACCCAGAATTCTTAAAGACAGGAAATACAGAGGAGGACTTCCAACAAGTTGGAAAGTAAAAAGTAGCAAGGCATTTATTGTTTGGAGAGAACAGGAGACATTAAATATATTTTTTAACATATAATATATGCAGTTATTCATTTGATATTTGCTAACAAATCTGTGGACAAATCAAGGGAATACAAACATATCTACATCTTCATAATTCAGTTTGATCAATAATTCAAATTTATATAAAATAGCATCTGTTATTTTGTCCAGAAAAGGTAGCCCTGGTTTTGCTACTTTATTCAAAGCAGGTCCAAATATAACCTAAGCTTGGTTAAAATTTATTGTAAAGTTGAAAATATTTTGTAAATTACTTACTTTCCATGTAGCAAAAAGTAGTCCGTGGAGAGGTGTATGATGGAGGCTGACAAGAGCATCTTCTCCAACTAGGGAATCTGGTGATATAAATGATGACCATCCAGCATTTGGGCAAGAAGCCTCGAGTAATAATGATTTCTGATGAGGCCTGAACAAGAAAAGTAAATTAAAGTGTAAAAATAATGAATTACTAGGAGGCAGGGTTGCTAAAAACCAAGAAAACATTAAATAAACAAAAAAAAGTTCATTTGGTCAGATTTTGAGGAGTGAGTCTGACCAACAACTTTTCAGCATCCCCTCATGCAGTTAGACAAGAAAATTGCAACAGGATTCAGTGAAATATGATACCCTTTATGTACGCTTACACAATCTACATTTTCATAATTAATAACAAAGGATTGTCATGAAACTTTGTGGTCGAGTCTTTCTAAACAGGCACTTGATCAACTCCACAAAAGTCTCAGTGTACAACATTGTATGCTTATCCATCCTTCCATATGGCTATGAATCCTGAATCATATAAAGCTCACAGACAAGCTCTTGAACTCTTCCACATCTACAATCTTCAACACATTCTTGGATTGTAATGGCAAGATTAAATACTGCATTGAGGCTCTTATCATCCGACAACTCATGTGGATTGATCATGTTATCAGGATGCCCAAAGACTGTCTCTCAAAGAGGATCCTATATGGGGAATAGGTCAGCGCTATGTTGCAGGATAGAAAAAAACATTTCAAAGACTACCTAAAAGTAATGCTAAAACAGTGCAGTATTGATCCTACAAAACTGGAAGCTCAAGCAGCCAATTGAAACTGTTGAAGGACACTATGCTGTCAGATCATTGAAAGATTTGAAACTAGCTGAACTAAAGACCATTGAATTTTGCCAACAACGATGTCATGATCACCTGGTGCATGGTCAACTGCCACTAAGGGTCAACATTTAGTGTCCAACTTATAGATGACAATGTGATCTTCAGTTTGATCTTTGCAGCTTTCAATGTCAACATAAATTTTTTTCTTCAATTCATATTCTCATTTGGTGGAGCAGATATTATAATAATAGACAGACTTTATTATTATTATGACAAAAGAATTTGAAGGAACCTATAGCTCATCTCTGCTTTGTAATTCATGTAAACTTATATGGTAGGAAATATTGTAGTAATTACATAGAATAAAATGGTGTGTTAGATATGTTATTCCAGTAATGTAATAGATTTTACAGATACTCAAATTATGGTAACTAAACTACTTAAATTGTATTATCAGAAATTTAAATTGTTTATGGCCTACATTTTTAGGTGGTCAAAAGCAACAACCTGCAATGTTTATAGTTGAAATATCAAGTCAGAGTATTTTAATACAAATAATTAAAAGAAAAAATAGAAAGGATAATTCAAAAATATAAAATCAATTTTTTTTAAGTCAGCAACATCAATGACTTGAATGAAAACTTCATATAAAAACAGAAAACTAAACTTTTGAACAAAATTAAAACTGAAGGTGATCAGCAGAGAAACTATTAAGTTTGTAATTATTACTACAACTTACAAAACTTAAAAATAGTTTCAAAGACTCTTGAAAATAATGATTAAAATATCTCTATCTTGTTTCTGTGTTGTATGCATATTCTAATATTAAATTAAGATATTGTATTTCAACTATCCATCATGGCAACAGAATGAAGTGTCTTGCTACCTATGTTCATTTAACAATTATCTTTATCTGATATTTTATCAGTAAGAGTATAGAACAGATGTCAGATGCATGCGCAAAAAATTATAAATATTTGTACATTTCATTTATGATTTTTTTTTTTCACAAATGTATTTCCAGTGGTGGTGGTAGTAGGGAGGGGGTAACTGAATGTTCCTTTTTCTCATAGGAAGAAATCTTTTGAATTTTCAAAAGAATGATTCTGATTCTTATAATAGTTTTTTTTCTCCTCATTCTGTGGCTACACACTTTCATGTATATCCATTAGATTCTTCATCTTCATGTACTGTGTCTCTTCAGGATGTAGGCAATCATGAACTTCCACTTGGCTGTCTCTTGTCGCTCAATATTTTTTCTCTTGGTATCTCTTCTAAACCCTGCTCCGCCATCCATTTGCTCAGACCTAACAAGTACGTCTTGCACTGCTTTCCCTTGTCTCTTCTTCTTTTTATCTGACCTGTGAGTATTAAGTTCTCCAGGCTCTCCTTCCTCATTACGTGTCCCAGGAACTTCATTTGTCTCTCCCTGATATTAAGTATGAGCTTTCTTCTCATTTGCATTCTTTCCAACACCTCATTGTTGCACATGTGCTCCGTCCATAGTATCCTCAACTTCCTTCTGTAAAACCACATTTCTCCTGCCTCAAGCCTCTTCAGCTTTCAGATCATCCAACATTCACTGCCATACAGAAGGACAGATATCACATAGCAACCTAGCACTCTTTTCTTTGGCCATACCAATGTGTCTTTGGATCTCCATATAGCCCTTTCCATCCTGTGTCAAAAGTTCCCAGGCATTTAAATTTTTTTACTTGTTTTATTTTAGTTTCTCCGACTTGTAGTTGGCACATTAGGCTCCTCTTTTTGCTGATGACCATTCATTCAGTTTTCTTAAAATTTATGCTCGGTCCTTTCTTCTCACTTTCTTTTGTTACCTTCTGTAGAAAGGCCTTGCATTTTTCTTTTTTGTGATCAGCACCGTAACTAGGGTCATCAACATCTCTATTACAATCCCGTTTGGTTCCATTGCTTTGTTTCTCTTCAATTTGGCCATTGTCAATTCTACTCCGGTTTTTAACATTTCTTGTCCATCCGTAATTTTGTGCATTGTTAGTTGCTCATATACTTGTCCTATCTCTGAAGTATTTTTTATTTTTCTAATATTAATGTGCCATTCTTTACTTTTATACATCTTGTTGCTGAGAATGTCCTTTGCCCTGTTAGTTCCTGTATATTTTTTATGCATGTCTCCATTATATGTTGTGCTCTCTGTATATATATCCTGTAGGTTTGGGTCATTCATAAATCTATTGTACTGCAGTCATAGGGCCGTGTTAGGTTTCTTTAATCTCCTTAGTTTTATCCTTAGTTTGCATACAAATGATAGGTGGTCGCTTCCACAGTTCACACTTTGCAGTGAAGGACTGCATTTCTGAATCTCTTGTTGATAGTAATGTAATCAATTTGGTTCTTAATTTCTCCTCCTGGACTTCTCCATGTCCATAGTCATCTTGGGTGCTCTTGGAACCAGGTGTTGGTTATTATCTGATCATTCGCTGTGCACCATTGGACTCATTTCTCATCACGGTTATTGTGGTATCCTAGTCCAAAATTGCCAATCGTTTTCTCTCTCTTTTCTCTCTTGGCCAACTTTGGCATTCAGATCTCCCATGATAATCCTGATTTCTTGTGATTTGCACTGTGACTTGGCATTGTCTAGCATGGAGTAGAAGAATTCAATTTCTTTTTCTGTACTTTGCGTTGTCAGTGTATATACCACTATAACTGATTAATTGAGAGACCTTCCTTTTAGTTTAACAGAATTCTTTCAAATATCTGGCAATATCACATAACGCATTTCCTTATGTCTTTATCTAGTATAAAGCCGACTTCTCTTTCATTATTTTCATCTCCTGCATATATAATTCTGTGGTCATCACTGATGAAGTCTCTGTTGTTTGGCTATCTTGTTTCACATATGCCTAAAATGTTTATGTTCAATCTAGTCATCTCCTGCTTCATGTTTTCCAGCTGTCCACAGTTGTTCATGTTTCTAGCGTTCCAGGATCCAAAAGTTATTTTTCGTTATCAGCTTCATGTTTTCATTGCAATATGCCATACAAAATGCTCTTAACTTTTTTATTTTCCAAAATGAAAAAATTCTCATCACTGACAAGTAAAAAAAGTTCTTCATTTTCCATACACACACACACACACATCTAACATATAGATTCTTACTATATTATCATGTATTATGAATATTATCTATGAATGTTGAAATATTACATTTTTCTCCCCTATTCCAATTGTTCTTGTCTAACTAGGATATTAAATATATATTTACTACCCAAAATCAAGAGTGCAATTGAAATGTAAAAATGCCTTTTTATGCAACTCACCCATCAAGGAGTGGACGTCCATCTTTGTGGAAGAAGATAGGGTTAATGGAAAACACTTGACAAGTCTTGATAGATTTGAGTGCTGGTGCATTCTGGCAATAAAAGGGTACCACAACAGCCATTGAATGAAAGAACATGTCTTGGCATCGCATTTCAATGAACTGGCTTCGACTGCTGCTGTGAGATGTGCCACCTTGATTTCTACCAATCAAGCACAGCATCCATGTAATACCAGCTTTCCTAGACACAAAAAACAAGCAATAGAAAAATATATGTAGTTATTGAATAAAGTGAGAGAAAAAATTACATAAGTATAATTACATTTAGTCTAAATAATACATTTTTATACAAGAAATTCAAGAAACTTTTTAAAGAAGCAAAATCTTTGCTTAAAAGACAGGCAAACTGATTTACAAAATAAGATATGAGTCAATTAGATTTGTTTAACCGAAAAAAGTTTAGATTATTATTTACATTCAGACTTCTGTCCTTATGTTTGTTGTTATCACAACATTTCAACCATTATTTTTCTGGCCTTCTTCAGGTGATTGTCAATCTGGGTAACCTGACAAGGGTAGATGGTTCTCCTTCCTCTGTTCAAGCCTAGGGATATCACATCTTTTTCTTATTTAGTAGTGCTCAAGTTATTGCTCATCCTGTTTCTACTGATTCTGCTTTAAGTTTTGATTGATACTTAATATTCTGTTTATATTTAGTCTACATGGATCAGAACATATTTTTTTGATTTTATAGCTGAAATAAGTGTGATTCTGATAATCATATACAAGGATGGATAAATAAATCTATAACCTGACAGTTATTTGTCAAAATTTTCACTGTATAATATTCATTATAAATAGAGTTTAATTGATTTGACAAGAAGGAATATTATACTGATAAATATTTCTTGTGCAATATAAAAATAAATGCTTTTTTTCTCTTGTATACCTATCTATCTATATTTATAGGATGCTTGAATTTAATGAGAACAATATTTAATGTAATAAAATTAAAAAGAAACTAATTCAAATAAGCTTATCCAAATGTCATTAAGAATAAATGTTGATATGTATTTTGTAATAGAAAGTATATAATTGAAATAAAGTTCATATAGGAGTCAATCAAAAATTGTGTATGATTTCATTAATCCAGATAAACAGAATTTAGTTTTAAAGCAAATCATAAAAGATTTTTTTAAATCTATTTAAAATTTTATTTAACAGGTTAATCATAATTAAATTTGATGTAAGAATTAAATCAAGAATGTTTTATTCATAGTTGTGCATGCATCAAGCAATCTATATTGAAAGCAAATTTCTTTGAATGACTTTGAAATGATTGAAGTCTCAAGGACTCTCATCTAAATATTTTTTAACTGAATCCTTTATTCAATGCATGGGAATATATTGTTCTAATCCCACATTCCATGATTAGGGGAGATAACTGGTGACAATTAATACTCTTCAATCTATTCAGCTTTGTACTGTTTGTCAGAGGATGTGCGTTGTGGTCCAGTGGATATCGACTCGGAACGAGAAATCGGGGAACCGAGTTCGAATTCCAGTTGATATTCCTTGCATTTACTTACACGCAAATACCCTTGGGAAAGGTATTAATCCGTCTCTTCCCTCCAGTTATGGGTTAAATAATAGGACAGATTGGGTTCTATAGCCTTGGTCAGCAACCAGTCTACCGCAGAAAGCAATGGCAACCTACTGTGGGATAATCTTCTGCCCAGTCAGTCATGTCTCTTTCGAGACATGATCGCCCAAGCGTGTATCACGCATGGCACTTAACTGACTGACTGTTTGTCAATTTCCTCCATTAAACCAGTGTATATGACTTTGCAGCATTACAAGAGTCAAGGACTGAACTCACAACTGCTAGAAAGCAGTTTTTAACCAACACTTTAATCCACTAGGCCATTTTTCTGATGAAGAATATACATACAAATTCAAAGCAAGTTTCATAGTTTATTTTTAAAAAGTGCTGAATTAATACCTATAGAGAAGTTGATATGAAGATAAATTTTTACTTACCTGATAGCAGCTTCAGTATTTTTCACTAAGCCTGTGTAGAGATGTACTTTTCTCAACAGAGATAGAACCTTGCGATTTCTCAGCTCAACAGTTCTATGAAATAGACAAAAAAATTTCTTATTTAAAGTTTACTCAGCTGTAAAATATTTAATTTTTGTGGAAAGCTGGGAAAATTTTATTACAGTTTCTTAATTTGTATTATAAATTGTAATGAGGATCATTTAGTACTTTCTGTAATGAGTTTCCATAAAAGGTTTAAAAAAAAAATAGCAAAAAAGACTGCCATACAAAACAGTAGCTGCTTTTTTTTTAAACAATAACTGATCTTACTTTAAGTGGAAAGTATTATTTTGACTCAATTGTTAGGTCTGCTGCTAGGAAAGTTGGTTCAATGTGTCATGCTAGACATTTCTTTTGGCAGAATCTATATTATATGTCTACTATTTGGCCATGCTTTGAATATTGATGCCACATCTGGTCTGGTGCTTCTGCTATATATCTAGAGATTCTTGATAAAATACAAATAAGAATCTGCAATGTTATTCATCCTGACCTGGCATCTTGGTTTCAGTCACTTTCCCACTACCATAACAGTTTTTGTGTGTCTTTTCTATAAATATTTTGATGAACCTTCCTCTGTGGACTTTATAAATTTAAGCACAGTACTAGATTGGCAGCAAAGTCTCATTATTTTACAATTGAAATATTTAAATGTAACCATAAGTCCTATGCTAACAGTTTACTTTTTTGCACTGCTTGCTTGTGAAACTCTCTTCTGACTTCTTGCTTTCCAGTCAATTTTAATTTTCAAAAATGCAAATTCTGTGTTAATCACTATCTTCTGTTTTCTTAATTCCTGCTCTTTTCTTGTTCTCACTCTCCTGTATTTTTTTTCATCTTCTCTCACAATCAGTTAGCCCTTGTGTCTTCTTAGTGGCTTTATTGCCTTGCTTAGAGTAAAATGATTGCAAAAAAAAATACTATTAAATCTATTACTTGTCTACAGAATAAACAGAATATGATACAATGTTTCATACATGACACAAAAGGATCATGGATGCTAAACTACAAAACTAAACTACTGTGTCATTCAACACAGAATAGTATTTTACAAAATTATCTGCAAAGTTTCAATGCATTTTTGTACAACTTAAATGCATTGTTAGTTTTTTTAATAAATAAACTGGAAATATCAAATAACCACCCACTGACCAAAAGTCAAGTTTACAATGAAATTTATGACTGAATAATTCAGATGTAAAAAAGCCTCTAATTTTTTTTGTTGTACTTACATCCTACTGCATTTCAACAATCAGACAATTTGTTGAGCTGTGACAATCAACTGATCAAATTTATACACTTTTTATTATCAATCAAATTATTAAAATGAAATTTCAATTACTTTAAGCTATTGTGAATATCATCTCTTTTATACATTAAAAAGAGTGATACAGTCCTTTTGTAGTGTGAAATTATTTACAACCAATTCAAATCTTTACAAAAACAAAGTTAACTCATGCCCAAATTTTACATTAATTATACAATTTTCTCTGTTGCAGAGAAAGATGTTATATAAAAAATAAAAATCACTCACTTGTTGATGCAGAGTTTCTTCCAGTAACCATGTCCCTGATGTAATCCAGTTTCTTTCTTATCACATGTGCTCACATAACGACAATAGATGTCTTGCCAAATCAAACTAGGAGAATGAAAAAAGAAAAAAAAGAAAATGGCCACATCTCTTCTATACAGAAAGATTAAAATGAGTAAGCAGGAATTTTTAAAAAGAAAACAGAAACAAGTTATAAAATCTGTTTATTGATTCTAAACAGATTGAGAAAAAAAACAACAAAAAAACTACAATACCCTGGGTGTGTGTTTCATTTTACTCAAATACAAACATACAGGTAACAGAGCTGGATTACAATAAATAATGGCATAAACAAATCAATACCTACACATGTAGTAAACTAAGGAGTATTTCAACAACATAAAGACCCCTGTATTAATACACTGTATATTCCACATGGATTACTGTTGGACTAGCTAAATGCAACAGTAAGTTCTTTTCTAATAGTTTTTCTTGCACTTCTCATCTGTGGAATTCCCAATTTTTGGCTTCTCCGCACAATCTTCAAAAATTTAGATGCAATGCCTATTACAATCTTCTGTATCCCTGAATTCTGTTCTTTTATCATCTTTTCTCCTCACTTACTGTCAATAAAGTCTTCTCATTCTTTTTCACTCCCTTGAGTCCTAGTGGCATTATTGTCTTGAAAGTGAAATGATTAAAAAAAAATGTTAAGACAGGCTTGGGCTCTTACATGCATACAATTCTACAGATGACAAATACCATTATTCCATGCCTCTTACACCCGGTGACCTAATGCAGCAAGAGATGTAGATGGGCTAACTGATCACTTTTGGCATCTTCCTATAGTGCATGTTCCATGTGGGGACAAGCCTGGTGATTATGATGGCCACAGAAGAAGCTGTTGGAAATCTGGCTGAACATTTTGAGTAGCATGGGCATCACTTTCTCTTTGTAGAAATGGCAGCCAAATGCATTGAACAATATACACAGTGCACTTCAATATTCCCTTCACAAACATTAACAGTACATAAGTGTCATAACTTATGGCAGTTGTGGGTGAGGAAGAAGTCACTTCCCAGGTCTACACTGCACATTAAGACTATGAATACCACAACATTTATCTAGTAATCTATGTGTTGTGATACCACTGGAGATGAACATAATATGGCATAAGTAGAAGTTTCTTTCCATAGACACAAGTGCTCACAGTGCTGCTGCTAGTAAACAATACCCAACAGTTCAGGTTAACACTATAGGATCCTGTGGGCACTACACTTGTTCTGTTGTAGATACTATGGGATCTCTCACTGCTTCCCTCACAAAGCATTGATCTTGGCGAATATTTTTACTATATAACCACCAAGAACCTGGTATAGGGATACAGAGATTTTTATATGATCCCTACTGTCATATCCAGCATATAGATTAATTCTCCAAAACAACCACCAAATTCTTGAAAGTCCACAATTGAAAAAAGTAGCATATTTGCACCTCTGCCTGACACGTGCCTGAACTGAATTCTTTCACCACATACAATATCAGCTAATGATCAAAGAATGTGCTCAGGTGTGTGTTTTACTATATCAAAGGAGGATTTGGAAAATTTTATCAGAATATCTACTGCTCTATATTCAGATCAAAATCAGCATCATCTTTTTAGCTGTTGCAATTTTATATTTTGTCAGTATATTATGTAACATTTAATTTTCATCAAGACAAAGGGAAATATCAAAATTTTTAAAATTTTCTGAAGAATTGATGCATAAGAACATTAAAATGTTTTTTTTAAATTGTAAAGTGGTATCTATATTTAAAAGAGTATCAAGTATCAACCTTATTCAACCTATTCTATACAAATCTCATTTAAAATGAATATTGCAATCATTTCTGAAGGTGCTTCAAGTTTTAATCATAAATAGATAGGAATCTACATACTGACCTAACTGTTCAGTTTTAAATGCAGGGAGTTGATTTAAAAAGATTACAATTATTAAAGGCCTCCAAATCTTATAACAAAAGTCATTTGGAATTTTTTGCTGTGGTTTGGGAAATTTTTACTTTTTATTATTCTGCCTATTAAGCCAGAGGATGACAAAAAGAGCAACGAAAGAAATATCTCTCAAGGAAATTTGTTAAATTATGGTTAATTTCTCAAATCAAAAAGCTCCAAAGCTGTTAAAATCTTATTTTCCAAATAAACCCAAACACACTTTATACTGTTATACAGTGGTATTTTTGTGTATGTTATATGATTTGTTTAATAGAACTAACCGATATTTTATCATTTCAGACCTCAGATTTGGAAATGGCTAAAAATTTAACTAAATGAACTGACATTTTAGAAATGTACAAGGTAAAGAACTCTCTGAAGGATATTGCTAAATGTTAGTTTAGAGGGCCATCAAAAGATTCAATGAGCACTGAGGATGTAAAGAAAGGGCAATGAAAAGGTCATTCTTAAACTGTGTTGAACCCCAGAGCTTGTCAAACCTACTCAGAGAAACTGAGAAGAAATCTGAAGAGGTCTCAAAAATCATGTAAACCATTCTCTATAAAGACCTTAAAATGTTTCTTTACAAACACTAAAAGAAACTGCTGCTATCTACAAGCTCTGTGGAAAAACAAAGAGCCAGATGCCAAGTCCTTATTGAAGGCATTCAGGCAGGCACACTCTCATGTTTAGTGATGAGAAGAAATATAAAATTTAATATTTTAACAGCCAGAATGATCAGATTTGATCTCAAACTGGAGACAGTGAGCCTCAGACAGTTACACAAAGACAAGAAGTGACCTTTATAAGAGTGTGGGTTGCTATGCCTGTAACAAAAAAGAGTCTTCTGGTTTTTGTAGAATTGGAACTGAGAAAATTACATGGCGGACATTATTGAGTCATTGCTATTGCCTTTAGCTAAAACACACTTCAAAAACCAACATTGGTCATTCCAACAAAATTCAGCATCTTTTTGTGGAACCAAAGCAATTCAAGAGTGGCTAGCAAATCATGTTTTTCATAGAAGGAAGAATGGTTTTCATCATCCCCAGATCTGAATCCTCTTGGCAACAGCATCTGGGGTAACTTAGAAAACAACGTTTCTGCTATGTACCACCACAATTTAGAGTCTCTTAAAGGAATGGGACAAAATCTTCCAAAGTGTCATCCATGCTTCATGTGAATCATTCACCAAGTGTCTTCAGTATGCAGAAGTGGGGGTGGGCATATTGAACAGATAGTGTATCAAATAAGTTATGGACACTGAATTTTTGTTTCCTTTTTCTAAAAATCTTTACAAATTGTTTTGTTTCATAAAAATAAGCAAAAAAAACAAAAAAACTTTGTAGTGCTAATTATTGAACACCCTGTATAGTCCTTATTTAAACTTCTATAATGCTAACATCTCAGTTGCAGCTAAGAGAGCAGTTTTTTATTTAAAGATAAATAAATTCATTAACTTACTTGTCTCTGGCAAGTGCACACCAATGTTTATTAACAACAGAACAAGTCAGCAGATCAAGGATAGGCAAAGTTTTGAAAATTTTGAGCAGAATTTCATCAGGCAAACTGCAAAATGAAACTAGCAAGTTAATTTACTCAGTGTACATATTACAATATAATGGTTAAAACAAAGAAAAATTAGAATGCATGTAGACAATAGACAAGCACTTAGCCATTAACATGGTGAAAGAATTTATATAAAATAAGTTATTTTTACTATTGTTGTATATGTTGGTGTGGAATTTTGCCAAGAAGTGTATTTTGCCCTGGGCAATGCTGGAAGATGTCACTGAGTATGAAAATACAAGTGTCAAGCTAGAATTTTGTTTTGATGAACCAGGGTCAAGAGCCAGCGCCCATGGCGGGACAGAGTTCACCGAAAGCTCCAGGTGTCAGTGAGGTTACTATTTAAGGGAAATCAACTGTTGGAGAGTTGAGTTAGCAGTTGCAGAGAGTAGCTCAGAGAAGGGCCAGGTAAGGCTGGGCAGGCAGCCAGTGGCCACTGACCCCTATGCGTGTGTGCTCCGACCAGACCAACTCCACTCCAAATCACTAAAGAAGAGCAAATAAAATATAATTGTATATTTTATATATATGCATTGATATCTGTCATTTTGTGGTGTGAAAAGATAATTAAAATTCAGTTCAAACATATTTTCACCAAATTAATTCAAGTTTTATACTCTCACTAAATGGATAGCAGTTTATGTGCTGTCATTTATGAGAGAAAAACAGTGTCATTTTGTATTGAATATTGAATAACCATTGAAGTGGGTATATAACAGTATGATATACAGAAAACAAATCCATCCCAGAAACAATCCAGTAATATCACCTGATGTGAATGGAAAAATACCTATCCATACCTGGTAAGTTTCCTCATAATTTAGTTTGTTAGTTTCTCTTCTGAGTTCAATAATCATATATATTTTTATTTAAAAAAAAATCACCTTAAAAAGTTTTGATCTTGATATTTCATGCAATTATCCAAACATTTTCATATCTGCATGAATTATTCAACATCTGTCTTGGTTATTATTTGGTAAGATTTAACTTCCACAAAGACATCAAATTGTGTAAATGCATTAATGCTTTATCAAGTTTTGTTTGCAATTTTCCATTTAGTATCTAAGATTAAGAATGCAAAGGCAAAAAGGAAAAACGTCTCTTTTGCATTAAAGATGAAGAAATTACAGAAAACAGAAATGGCAAGTACAGTTGAAAGAATGAGTAATTTTTGACTTAGTCAAGTGAAACAAGCAGAAATGACTCACAAGTTATCACAAAAAATTTTTTTTAATATCTTCATGGAAACATAATAAATGCAATAGATGAAAACAAAACAGAAAACTGAATATTAAATTTTTACTAACATTCAATGTATTTAATTATGGTGCATTTGGTCTGTTTATTTGATGTTTCATACAATGCCAAAATGTTTATATAATTAAGATTAACTTGAAAAATATTTTTTTGGAAATATATCAAGTAATGTTTCTGTAAAACATTTGTAAAAAGAAATTTAGTTATTTTAAAACAAGCAGTAATATGGATTTTAAATTTATGGGCAGGATGTCAGATTTGGGGTTCTGTCTGAAGTGCTTAGATAATAGAGATTTACCATAAACAAAAAAAAAAAAAAAAAATAGAAACAGCCAAAATGCCAGCCCTGCCTTTTTTCTCTTAACAACAAATAAGATTCATTCATAGTTTGTTTATTTTTACAGCTGTCTGAAAAGGAATCTGAAAATTGAATATTTAATTAGTTTTAAATACACAACATCAAATGCCGCTTTTATTATAAAATGTCACATTTGAGAGAGTTTAACATGCTACACACTTTTTGCCTTGATTAAATTCTTTGTAAAATTATTGCAAGAATTATAAAGAATTTGTCAGTAATTTAGGCATGAGCTAGATAATTTTATTAATTTACAGTTTGTTTACACTTCAGATATTGCAAAAAATAAACTATAAATCTTAATTTTAAGCAAATGTAACAAAAATCTCAATATTTATCTATATTTCTGAGATGAGGTATTGTAATTATTTACACTATTTACATTGTTCAGAATATTGTCCTAATCTTTGTTGACATTGTACACTTCTACCTACTTCAAATGATTTCAAACTAAACCCTTTATCAAGTCATGCCTCTTTCAGGTATCTCAGTATCAGTTATCTCCCTTTAACTCAACTCAGTTTTTCTTAGTTCACCTCTGCTGTATCTGAGTATTGAACTCACAACTCTTTGGGTCAAGTCCTCTGCATTCAATCAACACTTTTATCTGCTGGGCCATGGCAGAGATACAAAGATGACACCTTCATACTCTGGTCACAACAGCTACTCCTGGACCATATCCATAAGATCCAGAGTACTTGACCCAATAAGTTGTTAGTTCAGTACCTAACTAAAAAAAACTTTTAGAGTTGGGTTAAAGGGAGATAACTTATACTGAAACATCTGGAAGAGTCATGACTCATGGAACTAGAATAATCTACTGTGAATGAAATAAAGAGTTCAGTTTGAAATTCCATTCACCTGAAGAAGGTTGAAGTATACAACAAACAAAATGGTGTGAATATGGCAACAAGCTGAGGACAACAGTCTGAAAAATGTAAATAGAGTAAATACAAAATCTCAATTAAAAATTTTTAAAAGATAAAAAAAATCGGCAGATAGTTATAGAGTTGTAAAACTTCCAACAAAAGTTTCATCATACTTCATATGGTAACAATTGATTTTTAAAAAAGTATTGCTGTCAATATAAACATGGTTGTTCAATAGAGTAAGACTCTTACTTCGATACCATGATAAGGAGGCTGATATCTAAGTGGTAAGAGGTGTTTTGCCAGAATAATTAGAAAAAGGATATGAGATTGTTGAACCTATAGAAATTAATCAAACATAACTTACTTATTGATGGATGTCTGTCGATATCTATGCTTGTTTTTGGCTTTGGCAGGGCAGACTGGTTCCAAGGAGAGGCAGCAATTTGCAGCAGGGTCAGCTAAATGACTGTCCTTCTCTGCATTATGTACCTTGGGTCTTTAAAAGAAAAATTAAATATGAGATGTTTGATTTTTTAATTCTTGATATCTTGGAAGAAAGAACAAAAAAAATAATTTAACAATAATCAGGGATAGACAAAACAATAATGTAGTTGCATGTCCTTTAGTAAGGAAAGATTATATACCAACTGCAAAGCAATGCAAAATGGTTTTCTGGTTTTAAAATGTTGGGATTTTATTTTCCTATAGATTTATTTTAATTAAAAAATAAAGAAAGATTTTGATTATAGGACCAAGTAAAAATTATCAAGATTACTAACAATGATTGATTATAAATCAACAATCAATCTCACCCTCCAATGAAAGGAAACACACCCACAATATTGAAAACTTGAAAATGACATATTTCATAAACGTTTATATATAGATTTATTGGAAGAATTTAAAATATTTTTAAATTACAGAATAAAACATATTTAAAACTTCAAGTTTAGCCAAAATGTAGGTTAGTAAGATTTTACATATCACTATTTCTGCTAAAGGTGTCTTTAAGGCATTCAAGTTAATGGGGAAAATTGTTATATAAACACTGAGTTTCTCTGATTCAGTAAGTACATAAAATAGCATTTATATATAAACTTCTAAAATATAATACCAAGTCAATTCCTTCTTTCAACTTAGGATATTGTTTTCAATGAAGAGTGTGATAGATATGAAAATAAACATTAATACAAATTACAAATATTATCTTCAATTAGATGACAATTAAGCCACTTTTGCTGACATTGTCCACATTCTTTATACTCATTTTGGACATTACAATATTTTTAATCTAAGGTTTAAATAATTTAAGCTATAGATTTAAAAATATTTTTAAATATTTAAGTTAAATTTCATAACGTTGTCACCTAATTGAGAAAAAAATAATTCACACAATTGTAAGCAATATTCATAATCTGCAAAATGACAACTATTGAAATTATTTTTTGGTAATATAGTAAAAGTATTTAAATTCAATTATTAAATAAGTTATGAAATTTTATTGCTTTTATAGTGCTGAAACGACAATGGAAATGGAAAGAAATCTAAAAATATTCCTTTTAAAAATGTGAAATTATTCTGAAGCTTTTTTTCTTTATTGTCTCGTGCTGCAAAAATCTTAGTAATTTTTTAGATTTTTATTTTGGGGATAAATCATTCTGATAAATATTTCAAATAAAAAATTAAGCTAAATAGAAATTAAAAACTAAGCAAGCAAAATCAGGAATGATTAGAGGAGGCAAGTATTTTCTTTGCTTTCCGATTTTAATAACTGAAAAATATATTTTTTTATTTTTTTGCGTAGATTTGGACAATTTTATTTAAATTTCTGAGACCGGGCGTGTTTACAATATGAGGCTCGGTGAATAAATTTCAACTCGATGACATTAACGTAATTTTGCTTCTTGATATAGGCAAGTAAGAGATTTTTGGGAAAAAGAGTTAGGTTGTTGAGAACCGTCAACCTGTTGCTTGTTGTTTAAGATTCTGAATATTAACAAGTATAGTGACTTTAAAACAATTTTTAAAAAAATAAACTAGACAACACATTGTTGAAATAAAGCTTTTTTGAATTGGAAATGAAATCTGGGGCAGCAATGAAAACATTAAACAAAAACGCAGTCATTTTATTTACAAGTTACGTATAACGACAGAAGGGTTTTTTTTTTGGTATATACAAAAAACAAAACAAAATTTAGTTTTTTGTAGCTATAGTGTGTATTTTTTAAATGTGTAGCATTTAAAGTTGAGTTTTATTTATTTATTGAATGAGGAATAAATTTTTAACAGAAATTAAAGAATAAATTAAGTTGTAGTTTTGAAAATAAAAATAGAATAAATAAAATATGCTTGAACTTTTAAAATTAAAAGCAAACAGGACAGTAGATGCTTTTTTTAAAATAATGAACGGATTTTAAGAAAGAAACTGCTAAAATCAATAAAAAATAAAAATTAAAATATTGCTGGATAATTTGTAAGTAAGAAAATAAAATCAGAAAAATCGGAACACAAATGAAACTTTAATTTACGTGAGACTGAAAATTATTTCTTTTTTAATTTAAAAAAAAAATCAAGAAAAGCAAAACAAGGTTCTTTTTTTTTTCAATGCTCTGAGAGAATTTAAAGATCTGATTGATTAACAACATAAACAAGTTAAAATTACAGGAAAGTGAAAATAAAAAAATAGTGTGCTCGCTAAACAGTTATGAAGGGAAAAAACGATTTACTTTGTTTAAAAATAGTCGTGGGGGGAAAAAAAGAAAAGAAAAATACAAGAATCTAAATTTTAATTACTGAACAACTTAAATAGCGACTTTTAATTTTGAAAACAAAAATTAAATGCAAAAACTAAACAAATGCAGAAATATTTTACTAATAAGTAAATAAAAATATTTAATTGGTTTGGTTAAGTTGGTATTATATTTTTATTTATTCTTAAAGAGTTTACTTTATTTTTTTTTAATCCGTTTTAATGAAGTTTCAATGGTAATTTTTAAGATTAAAGCAGTAAAAAAAATAAAAATTTAATTAGCCATTTTTGTTTCGTTTAATTAAAAGTAATTTTATTTGAGATAAAGCAATTTAAAAAAATATTTAATATCGAAATCTGTTAACTTTTTTGCAGGAAGAGGTTAAGCAAAATAATAATTTACAAAAAAAAAAAAAAAACATTTAAAAAAAGATAAAATTTTTAAAAAAAGTAAGACTTGAAAAACATTTCGGAATCCAACAAAAAAAGTAAAACAATAAACCAAGCATCGGGAGATTTATTTGCAATTAAAAATGGCTTCAAAGTATTGTCCTACAACCAGAATTTAGAATAAAAAATAAATAAATAAGAGAATGGATATTTATTATAAATATATCCACGGTGTTATGTGTACACGTCTCGTCTGTCCCTGACCTTGCTAACAACCCGACAGTGGGGATGATGTTGTATTGAGGTCCTTTCTTCTTCTTATCCCTTCCGTCCAGCTGCTCCATGCCGGGTTCAACCACCCGGAGTAGCACCTCAGGTGTTACCCGGCACCCCAGCTGCACCTTCTCTGCGTCACCAATATGAATGCAAATTTACAAACATATAAGAAAGGCCCTTTTTTGGAAAAAAAAAACTCCGGGCGTTGTCTTCTTCTTCACTTCACCATTTTTGAAAGGAGAAGAAAGAGAAGACAGCGTCGCGACAGACGCCACTTGCCACAAACCAGACCATCCGACATATTTAACGGCATACGTAATGCTGAGTAAAATAATAAATTTAAAATAAATACAACATAGAATAATATTTTAATTTATGTATTTATGGGAAACATAAGGTAGAGATACTTAATTTCATCGGCGTTATAGTATTTACGACAGTTACAATAGATGCTCTGACTGAATCCATAACCGCTTTATGTCAGGTATGATGTTTTTCTTACGTTAACGGTTATTGTTATTATCATTAAAAAAATCACATGACAACTTGTTGTATGGTGTCATTTTATTATATTAATATGACGAATTGTTTTGTTATTTTGGCAAATAAAGAATTAAACATTGAAGAATATTTTTTTTTAATCTTGATTTGAACCACAAAACCAAAATTAAAAAAAAAATCCTTTTTTCTTAGTGTGTCTCAACAAGTTTCTTAAAAACATAAAGTGCCATGATTAAATAAATTTATTCAGTTCTTACAAGCAATTTAATGATGTCATAAAAATAGTAATAAATAGTGTACTGTACTGTTATCATATGCAATGTCCCTTCGCACCTAAATTCTCAAATGCCGATAGCTTGGAATAAAGTGACAGCAAGTCCCCTAAAGTTTCTAACATTTACCGTTTCTAACATTTATACCGTTTCTGCATTATTATTATTATTATTATTATTATTATTATTGTGATGGTGTTAGAGTTGCTGTAAGGAAAATGTGTGTCTATGTAGCATAGTTACATACATTTCTGTGGATTTTCATTAGATTTTTTTAAAGATTTCAGCAACATTGGGTAATTTTTTATCTGGAATCTTATATAGTCAATACATTTTTTGGGGGTATATGCAATTATTACTCTAAAACATTTACTTGACCTTATTGCAAAAAAATATACTACCAGTAATAGTAAAAATCTAACTTCATAATACTGTATTTACATGTAAATAGGAGGGAGATCATCAATAACAATTTAACAGTATTTTTATTGTTTTGAAAATAGTATTTTTAATTGATATTTTAATTTTATACAATATATTATTTACTGTCTCTTCAAATAAAATTTTTTTATTTCATTCAATTTTTACTATATTTTCGCATAAACAAAAGAAAGCTTTTTAACTTAATATTTTTACATTGTATATTTGTATGATATCAGACTGGCTCGAAATAAAACAAAAGTGAGAAATATAAATTCTTTATTTTGGGATGGTGTAAGAATCATTATATGGAAATTTTATATGAAAATTCTACAGACTGTCTGGAAATTTTACCAGTCATTTTAAATGTCTCAATTGTCTAATTGATTTTTAATTCAAAACATTGCTTTACTCAGGTCTGTCATTTCCTACAACTTATACACACACTTCCCACATCAAATTTTGATACCCTACAGCAACTGTTCTTTTTCAAAGTTAAAATGGCTGTTGAATTTGAGTAGATTTCAGATCATGAACAAGATTAAGGAAAATGTGACAAAACTGCTGTTGTTAATTCCAAATGAGGACTTTCTTTGCAGACTGTTGAAAGGGACAGTGAGTTAAGTGTGCAATATCCCAAGCTGAGTACTTTGAAAAGGGCTAAAGTTCCATTTTCCTAGGTAGCCTGCTAGATGTGAATACCAAAGTGGGCAAAGAACGAGAAAGCAAAATAGTTGGCAAGTTTGACTTATGATCCCAAAATGAGCACAGCAAAACAAAGATGTTAGATAACCTTTTCACAATGCAAGGGTGATACATACAATGCTTGAAAATATGGAAAGGCCAGAAATATTAAAATCTGATCAGCACTGGAGAAGATGAACAGAAACAAAGCAACAGAGTCAGATATGATTGTAACAGAAAAGCTCTCAGCTTTAGATGATTTCACCATCGACAAGATCAAAGTAGTAGAAAACAAAATATACAAATGGCAACATACTGAAGGACTTCATTAAATGCAGTTTTGTAACATTACTTAAGTAACCAAGTGCAAATGAATGCAAGCTTCATCAGCTTAATGAGCCATATAACTAAGCTAATGATGTAAATCCTGATAAATAGAGGGAAAAATTAATTACACCAAAAAGACAAGAACAGTGTAACTTTGTCAAGAACACTGGGATAAAAATGTGATAGTCATGATTAGAAGGATATTAGAGAAAACAATAAAAATGCAGAAGTATGTGCACTTATGTTTTATAGATTATACAAAAGTATTTGATAAGGTATGGCACAAGGATCTGTTTGAACTGTTAGGAAAACTAAATCTATTTGGAAAGAATGTTAAACTGCCTGTATAGGGATGGAAAACAAATTGAATAACTACACAAAACTAGAAATAGGTATAAAACAAAGATGTGTCTTCTCACCAAATTTATTCAACTTCTACAGTGAGGCTGTCCTAAGGGAGCTAGAAATCTTACCAGGGTTTATTATCAGTGGGTATAATCTTAATATATGATACACAGACAACACTATGTTGATGGCTGACATGGAAAGAAAACTACAGGACCTCCTAGAAACATAGTAAAAAAGTGGGAAAAAAAGACTAATCTTCAACTGCAAGAAGGCAGAAAGTAAGATCATCAGCAAGGAAAAAAGCAAAGATGTGAGTTAAATATTAGAGATGCCAACATCAAACAAGTACAAATATCTAAAGTGTTTTATACTAAACTATCGCCCGATTCACACTCCACCCACGTCTATTGAACAGGTGAAGAGGCTCATCCCTTGTTCCCAGGTTAGGATGTGGTTTCTGGCTTTCTCTTTTCCAATCTTTTTACTTTTTTTTTTACAATTGGAGTAGATAGACTAAACTATCGCCCGGTTCACACTCCACCCATATCTATTGAACAGGTGAAGAGGCTCTTCCCTTGTTCCCAGGTTAGGATGTGGTTTCTGGCTTTTTCTTTTCCAATCTTTTTACTTTTTTTTTTTTTCAATTGGAGTAGATAGACTAAACCATTGCCCGGTTCACACTCCACCCACGTCTATTGAACAGGTGAAGAGGCTCATCCCTTGTTCCCAGGTTAGGATGTGGTTTCCGGCTTTTTCTTTTCTAATCTTTTTACTCTTACATAGCCCCCTGCGTACCAGTGGCTTTACCGCCTTGCTTGGGGTGATATGATTAAAAAAAAAAATAAAAATAAAAGAGGATGGAAAGTGAGACACCAAAATCCAGACATATGTTGAACTAAAGAAAGAGATATTCCAAAAGCTATGAAAAATACTGAGACACAAGAAAATTTTGTTAGAAACAAAGAAAATAGTGCTGGTTTTCCAGGCAATATCCATCATTTTATATGGCATTGCATGCTTCACAATATCCCCATGAGGAGAATTGGAGGCAACAAAAATGTGGTTCTATAGAAGGATACTGAAAATTCCATAGAAGGGACAAATAAGCAGCAAATAAGTCTTAAAGAAAATGGCAACAAAAAGAACATCTATGCTCAGAAAAAAAAAAGCTGATGTTTGCAAGGTAGTTGTTATTCTAAAGGGTACATTTGATGCTTTTTTTTAATCGTTTCACCCCAAGCAAGGCGGTACCGCCACTGATGCGTAGGGAGCTACATAAGAGCAAAAGTTTAGACAAGGGGAGTCACATGGACTGAAAATAATAACTTTTAGTTGTAAGAATCCACTTCATTTTTTATTTCAATTGGAAACAGTTAAACTATTTTTTTTATTGCAGAGAATATGATATGCAAATTTATATATCAGATTAATATAGGTGTATGTGACTTTTCTTCAGTGAGTTTAGCTTCACTCAAAGTAGCCATATTGATGTCAAAACAGGCCAGCTCATGACACACAAGTGTTGTTCTTCTCTCTGGGCATTCTGTGTCATTCAATGCTCCGAGAGTCGAAGAGTTAAAAGCAACAGAGTTTTTGTCAATGCAAGATCTTAAGTTTTAACTGCAATAACAGATCACCTGCTGAATGTTGTTAGCCAATGAGACATATTCGTGATGACCAATGATTACCTCACCTTTTCTAGGAACTTCCTTACTTTGCATGGGTTCTGGGAATCCTGAATAGGCCAGCCTAATTATGAGTTCAGCTGCTGCATCCTTGCATCATTGCAGGTCATGAGGCAGGTGGCCATCACAGATCTGCCTCCAGCTAACCAAGCCTGCTTTTATTACCCATGGAATTTGAGAGAGCTTTACTCTTGGGATTCTTGGGACACTTCAGCTCTCCACTACAGATAACGACCATCATAGGATTTAATAGTGGGTAATCAAATGACAAAATGGAAAAAAATACTCATAAGTAACACATTTCATTCTGAGAAGGTACTTCTTCAGATTAATAATGGTTTTATTGAGGGAGTCACTCTTTTATATATAAGGTGGAACAAGAAACACAACAAATGTTGATTATATCTACACATTAAAAATACTAGAGATACAGGAATTTAAATTTTTCAATTTTTGGCATATAGTGTATCTAGATGAATAGCCTAGCCTACCTCATTCGGTTTTCTATCATTTTTGTATTCATTTTTATTTTTATCACTATTGTTTATGAATATCCCATATTGTATCAGTATTAGTTCTATTTTTATGTCCCTTTTTATTTACATTTTGTAATGATCAAATTTTGTCTTAATGAGGACTGTCAAGAGTATGTGTTCCTTCAACTTTATGTTTGAAATCTTTAGAACAGTTATGAATGAGTGAACAAAATGAATTAGACATTGTGTCACAATTTGAATGAAAGAAATGCTGAGAAAATCACATACTCTGGTTCAATGGAAGAGATGGAAAAGCAACACAAAGGAAAATAAAATTGGTCAGTATTAACTGATAAAATATAAACTCTTGACATGGAAAATGACAATGATCTACTCAACATTGCTTGATGAAATTGGGTGGTTCAAAATTCCAAAATGGCTACAGAAAACAAAGAGACACTTGAAGAAAGTCAGAGGATCCAACAGCTGGAACATGAGTAGAACAACCAAGATATTGATCTGAATCTTCTTTATATGCTATGTCCCTTCAGGATGTAGGCAATCATGGACTGCTACTTGCCCCTATCTCTTGTCACTCTCAATACTTGTCCTTTTGTTATCTCTCCCAAACCCTGCTCCACCATCCACTCACTGAAGCTTATCAAGTATATCTTCGACTGCCTTCTCCTGTCTCTCTTTCCCTCTGTCTTGTGAGTATCAGATTCTCCAAACCCTCTTTCCTCATTATGTGTCACAGAAATTTCAGCTCTCTTCCTGATGTTAAGTATAAATTTCATTTTTGTTTTCATCCTCACTAACACCTTGCCGTTACTCACATACTTGGTCCATGGTGTCTTCAGCATCCTTCTGTAGAGCCACATTTCTGTTGAGTCTCTACTTCATCTTTAAAGAGATCATCCAGCATTTTCTGTCATATAGAAGGACATATATCACATAACAGTCTAGTACTCTTTTCTTTGTTTCCAACAAAATCTTCCTGTCTCTCAATATGCTGCTTAGTGTTTGAAATGCATCTTTGTCCGTGCCAATGCATCTTCGGATCTCAGTATTGCACTTTCTATTCTCTGTTAGAACACTTCGCAGGTATTTAAAATTCTGCACCTGTTTGATTTTAGTCTCCTTGACCTGTAGTTGGCATTTTGGGGTCCTCTTTTTGCTGATGACCATGCATTCAGTTTTCTTGAAGTTTATGTTTTGTCCTTTCTTCTTGCTCTCCCTTGCTATCTTCTGTAGGAGGTTCTGTATTTTCCTTTCTGTCTCTGCTGTCAGTACTATGTTGTCTGTGTATCTTATATTGTTGAGAATGTGGTCACCAATGACAAATCCTGGCAGGACTTCTAGCTCTCTCAGAATTGTTTCACTGTACAGGTTGAATAGATCTTGTGAGAAAACACATCCTTGTCTTACACCTCTTTCTATTTTTGTATATCTACTGAATTCATTTCCTGTTCAAAGACAAGCAGTTTGTTGCCAGTACAGGTTTTTGATTATTCTAATATCTTTTCAAAATATGTTGAGGTTGTTGAGCATCTCTAACAAGTCTTTATTGAATGCTTTTAGTCTATAAAACAGGTACATGTCCTTCTGCATTTGTATTGCACTTTCTGATAACATTCTGAGCATAAATATTGTGTTCCTTGTTCCAGTGTTTTTGATAAACACACGCTGTTCTTGTCCTATTTCTGGCCTGATTCTAATAGGTGCTCTGTTTATCAAAATTCAGATGATGAGTTTTGTTCTGTATCTTTTTAAGCTGATTGTCTGGTTCATATTTCTTTGTATCTGGCTTCTTAAAAAGTGCTATGACAATTGATCTGCTTAGGGCTTCCAGTATATTGCCACTGTTGTAGATTTCATTTGTTATTTCTGTGATCCTGTCTACACCGAAATATTCTAAGGCTGTCAGCATCTCTATTACAATACCATCTGGTCCCACTGATTTGTTCTTATTCAATTTGGCCAGTGCAGCTTCCACTTCAGTTTTTAAAATTTCTGATTGGTCTGTATTTCTGGATATTGCCATTTGCTCTCTCTAGTCTTGGAAGAGATCTTAAATATATTTGTCCCATTGATTAAGTATTTTTTCTCTAATATGAGCGTTCCATCCTTGGATTTTATGCATCCTGATGCTGATCATATCTTTTGTCTCTTCCTTTATTTTTTTATACATATCTCCTTCATTTGTCATACTCACTCTCTCTATTATTTCTGCCTATTTGTCATTGAACTATTCTTCTTTAGCCTGTCTGCATTTGCTCCTTATTTCCTTGTGTAGTTTTCTATATTCTGTTTCATGTCTTGGCATTGTTTTCTGTCTCCTTTGCATCCTATCAGGAATCTCCTCAGGGATCCACTCATTTTTTTCTCCTATGATCATTTTCTTTGAGATAATGTTGTTTGCTAATGTCACTAAAAGTTCTCTTAGAGCATCTTATTTTGAGTTTCCATTTCCAATTTGTCCTTCATATTTTCTTTTTATGCTGTCCGTATATTTTTCCTGCAGGTTAGGGTTGTTCATGAGTCTTTTATATTGCTTTCTGGATGCTACATTAGGCTTCTTCTCTAAAGTTTCCTCCTTAATTTGCATATAACTGGGAAGTGATAGTTTATGCAGTCAGTACTTAAATAGGTTTTGCGGTGAAGAACTGCATCCCTGAATCTTTTGTTGATAGTGATGTTGTTGATTTGGTTTTTCATTTCTTCTCTTGGGCTTCTTCATGTCTATAATTGTCTTGGATGTTTTTAGAACTATGTGTTGGTTATTACCTGGTCATTTGCTGTACACAATTGAACCCATTTCTCTCTGCAGTAACTGCTGTTTCATCTTCCTTTTCCTTACCAACTTTGGTATTCAAGTCTCCTATGATAATTCTAATTTCTTGTGACTTGCATTGAGCCTTGGTGTTGTCCAGCATAGAGCAGAAAGATTTGATTTCTTCTTCTGTACTTTGTATTGTTGATACATATACCACCATAAGCGATATATTGAAGAGCCTCCCTTTCAGTTTAACCCCAATAATTCTTTCAGATAACTGGCAGTATCTCAACACATTTCTTCATGTTTTGATCCAGTATCAAGCCGACTCCTTTTTCATTACGTATATATTTCTGTGGTGGTTACTGATAAAGTCTACGTTGTTCACCACTTCATTTGACACATATCTAGAATGTTGATATGTAATTTAATCATCTCCTGCTTTACATTTTGTAAGCTGTCCACAGTTGTTCTGACATTCCATGTCCGAGAGTTATATTTTGTTTGGTGCAAACAGTCACAGGATAACAGTCTGGTGACACCTGTCACTCATGTCATTTTATTCCAGGCAAGGTATCTATTCTGAGGAATTTTGTCCCCTTTGCACCATATGAATTCTGTGGGAATTTGGTAGTACTGGTGATAGTGAAATGGTTAAATGACTGATAAATTGAAGTAAAAGTTGTTAGATTGTCAAAGTTGATGATAACAAAGAGTTTTGTGCTATGAGGCTAAGGTTGACTTAATTAGAATATTGATTAAAAAAACTACTTTTAGTTCAAATATAGCAAGAAATCATAGAGCTGAGTTCAAATTCCAGTTGAATTTGTTGCATTCACTTATGTACAAATACCATTGGGAAAGATATTAATCCATCACTTCTCCCTGCAGATATGGGGTAAATAGCAGGACAAATTGAGTTCTATAGCCTTGGTTGGCAACAAGTCTATCACAGAAAGTAATGGCAACCTACTGTGGGAAAATCTTCTGCCAAGTCACTCATGTCTCTTTCAAGACATGATCACCTAAGCATGTATCGTGTATAGTACTTGACGGACTGATAAATTGAAAAGACAATATCAGCTTACAAAAATTTGAAATTTGCCATTCATCTTTGCTTACCAATAAGAAGCTATATAAATTCTAATACTATCTTTAGCCAAAATAAATTCTGTGCAAAAAGAGGATATCACTGCTTATAAGAATTTAAATTTTGTCATTCATCTTTTGTAACTTATCAAAAAAGAGAAATATCAATGTCCAATCAAAATCTATTTTGAATCTGTTTTTTTCTTCTTTTTCAATTGCTTCTTGACTTACACTGTAAGTAGAATTCAGTACTAGTGATTGCGACTAATAGTAGCAACCAAAGTATTTAGCTGACAACAATTGGTTAATCCAGTTGTCATATTTGACTGTACTGTTTATCATCCACCATTGATTACTGCATATCGATTCAATGTATTGGCTTGTTGAATCTTGAATCTATTTAACCAGAAAGAACTTGCCTACTTCAACTTTTCTGTCATTGAGGGTTGCTCCTTAGGGGACTAAAGTTTTGTCTGGCCTCTACCAATTGACCTATGTTGCTGGTCCACATTCATAAATAGTCAGAATTAAGTTTAATTTATCAGTAGTTGATTCACTTTCTTTCAAAATAATGATATGAATATTTTAATGAATTTACATATTTAACATAAATCTTTACTAAATTTTTCTAAATCTTTACTAAAATGAATATATAATTCAACACCATTAATCAGTCTTGGAAATATTTACCAGCAGCTGAGCACATGATTAGATTTTTAATGACTAACTGCTGTTAGCCAAACTGTCTCTTTCACTCAAGGTGAGTTTTTACTGCTGGTTTATTTTACTCACAGGCCAAAGCAAATCCAAAGAAAGGTCTAGAAAGTATACACGCCTTTCTTTTGATTGGGGGTAAGTCAGTCGTGAAAATTCATGGAATAGGTTTAAGTAATTTAATTTTTTTTTATTTTTGTAAAGTTCATTACTTAAAACACTGAAGTAACTATGAGGTTCATTTATTTTATTTTATTTGAATTTGTAGTATTTTAAAGTTAAACTTTATCATGAAAAAAAAGTGAATAAACTTTTTCAATGTGAAATCTCTCCCCAAAATATCAGCAAGGATTTTATCTCAAAGTTAATTTAATATTTTTCTTTTGATATTGTTCTTCATAACAATGAACATATCTAAACTTATTTATAAATGGAACTTTGTGTGTGTGTGTCTCTGTGTGTGTGTGTATCCGTTAACTATAGACTCCAAAACAGCTGAACTGATTTTCTTGAAAATTTACACAGTTGTACTATAAGCATCTGTGAATATTCTTAGCTAGGTTTTGTGTCAAGGCACCCTTGATAAATATCAAAAATCGATAATCGAAAAAATCGGGTTATAGAAAGAGTGGTCCGATTTTAATCAAATTTGATACACTCATAGACAAAGACATAAGAAACGATATTCAGAAGTTTCAAGGTTGCAGTTCTTACAGTAGTGCAGAAAATTTGATATCGATACAAGGAAATCAAAATTTGACTTACATCCATTCATTTTTCTTTCAGTCTACGGTTTCACTTTAACTGGAAACAACTATTGCTTTTTAGTCTTTCGTGCCAATGTCCAAAGAGTCTGAGCTCCAGGACCATAGATTAGTTTTAAAGCTTTCATTACACCTGAGCAACGCCGGGCTATACTGCTAGTTGATTATAAAATTATTTATAACATTTATTTTTATGAATAAATTGTCTTTTTTTTCTAATAATCATCACCTTGCAACAAGCACACATTTATTGAAGTGGGGATGTTTTGTTATGAAGAAACAAACACTTACCATGTGGTGATACCGAGCAAAAGCGAGGGACCAGATGTTTGCTCTATGCCAACCAAAAAGCAAATGAACAAAAGTCATCTTTGTGCAGATGTATTCGCGCAGATGTTCCAGCTGAAAAATAAAAATTAATCAAATATCAAATTTCCTTTTTGCGAGCCTATGCAAATTTTATTTACCAGCCAATGGGAAGCCCAGAATCAAATACAAGTGTGAAATCCCAAAACGAGCTGTTTTGAGCTAAAAAGCAGATATAAAAAGTGGATACACAAGACCCCAGCAGACAGGCAGAGACTGAGGAGAAGAGTGTAAGCAATCCCCTTGACTTAAGTCAAGTGGCTACTACATTCGCCTCCCTTCACCTCTCGTCACTTCTTCACTGTCTCAAATGTACTTACTGACCTAAGGAGCGACTACTTCAAAGACATTCCTCACATACTTATGCTCCCCACATTCCTAAACACTAATTATCTTTTTCAGCATTATATTTGTTATGAACATTTAACCTCTATTGGACCTATATTCAATTTGGTTGCTTTTTTTTTTTTTTTTTGGTAAAATGTAAGCTATTTTTTCTTTTAACTTTTGCTTAAATTTAAAAGTGTTCATGCTTAATTGAAGGATTGATTTTGTTTTTCTAGTCAAAATTTTACTGCCTAGTGGAATTTGTCTTTAATTTTTCTCCATACGACATCAGTCTCTTTCTTTCTTTCTTTCTTTCTTTTGACTTGTATAATTAGATGCAGAAAGTAAATGGAACACTCAATTTTTGCTAGCAATTTATATTATTTAATTAATTGCAGTCATATCATATTTAAGTACCAGTTCTCATATAAATACAAAAGTTAAGCAATGTTGAGCCTTGTCAATACCTACATTGGTGACTGCTTGGGAATACCAACTGCTGTAAGCTTGGATGTACAGGCAGTGTAATGATTCATTATACCACCTGCACAATGGATTGGAATTAGAGTTTTGATTTACAAATAGACATTAAACTGAGATGTTGGTACTTTGGGTTGATTTTTATTAGACAGCTATGTGTCATGTGTATTAAAGCAATACATAATTATTTTTAAATGTATGCGTGTGGAATATTCTGCATGTGAGTATAGAAACACTTATCTGTTTACATGTACGTGTGCATATCAATACGTGTATCAAGTGTATTAAAATGATGGACAATTTTTTAAATATATGTGTAAGAAACCTTTTGAATGGTAAAGTGTATGAATGTGTGTGTTTGTTGTTAGTCAGTAGCAACAGTTAATTTAAGTGTATATGTTTATGTGTGTGAATGGGATGTCTGTAGACATTTCTAATTGAATCATTAAAAATGTAGCAGACATATATACATCCTGTCACATTTTTTGTGGGTCAACGCAAACATAGCTTTATAGTAAAAAAAATTTTGCAGCCAGAATCAATTCCATTGTTAATTTTTAATTCGATCTTAAAGAAGCTTTAATAAACGTGAAACATGTTAGATTAAGATACATTTCCTACTTTCTTCCTTACTTTATCAGCTTGTCAGATCCCAATCCATATATTTAACTCATATAGATAACAGAGATTGTAGTTTTTAGGGGAAAAAAATTTACTAGTGTATTACTGGAGGATAATGATTTTATGGCAAGCAGTCTTTGTAAGTAAAGTCCTGAATATTACAAAATAGAGAATTAATAGAAAACCAAATAAAAAGTTCAAAGTTTCACAGAAAATAATCTCTTCATTAAGTGTTAGATAAATCAGTAAACCAGTTTCTCTACTAACCCCTGATGAGCAGAACAAATTCTACAAAACTTGAACTTAAGGGTTAGATTTTTGAAAATTTTATTTTAATTTGTTTAACTATATATATAAGAGAAAGCACAGTAACTTACTTAGAAGGAAAATCTTTAAGTGTGTTGCTATCAAATCTCATCAAAATATAAATCTGTTCCCTCAATTTTTTTCCAATATCCCTATACCTGAAAAAAAAACCCAAAAAACAACTACTTTCCCAAGCCAAGATATATGACTACAAAAATGTTATAAAATAAAAGTGGCTAAACCTATGACCTCATGTTAATAAAAACAAATAACAATTAATCCTAAATTAGATTAATTTAAAAACCAATTTGAACAAAATTTTTCAAAAAGTAAAAGAAAATTTTTAAAAAATCACTTACTCACTTTCATTTCTTATACTTGAATTGTATCACTTCACATCTTCCATCTCTTGCCTGATGTTTTAGAGCTAACCTGGTCAATATTTATGAGCACTCCTAACTCAAGAATTTAGAAAAACCATTAACATTTTTGCTCTTATATCATGATGTTCTATATTAGATGACCAATTCATAATGTAGAGAAGTACATAGAAGTTGAGAAGTGAGGGCCCTTTTTAAATGTTCCTTGATCCAATGAAAGCAGTGGGGCATTTTAGTTTCAGGTTGAGTTTGAGCAGCTATTCCAGTGTTGTTGGCTTAAAAAATTCACAGAAATATATATAACATAGTACGCCACGTCTTGTATATAAGTACTTGTTACATTACACAACAAAATCTTTACATTTGTCTTGATAAAGTCCCACAGAAATCAAAACGTACCAGCCAAGATAAGTTTTCCTTTTGTCTTTATCATATATATATATATATATATATATAAAGGATTTTTGATTATTACTATGGATAATACATATTTCGCCGCTTTGATGTTATTATCGTGGCTTGTCAGACGTTGGGTCTGACAAGCCACGATAATAACATCAAAGTGGTGAAATATGTATTATCTATAGTGATAATTGAAAATCCTTTATAAATTATATTACTCTGTTAAATTAAATAAATGAATTTAACATTGAGTTCTCTTGAGTTCGTCTCTTTTGGAATTTACCTGGATTACATACCAAGTGTACTATGTTATATATATATATATATATATATATATATATATATATATATATATAATCATAGTCCCAGGCTACACACCTTAAAAGCTCTGGTTTTTTCATTATGTAACCATGACTCAGCAAAACAAGAACAATGCTCATAACGACTGTGACATACACAGAGGTGTGTAAAAGGAGCAATTTAAAGGCAAACAAGTCAGTAGTTGGCCTGTGCAGGTAAAGGAAGAACACTGTATCATTCTAGGATCTTGATGCTGCCTAAAGCCTCTGAGTTGCTACCATGCTGCCTGATGCCTTTGATCTGCTGTCATGCCTGTTGATGCCTCCTACCACTTCTACTGCAACTGTCCTTTTCAGGACAATCAACAGGTCTTTTCTTCTATTTACTACAACTGCCCTTTTCAGAACAGGAAAGTCTATCTCCATGGGATATTCACCAACCTAATGCAGTGACTTCTAGCGACCAGTCCACATAGACGCAACAGCGACCTTCAGCATAACAAACTTACTGTATCAACTGCTGACTGATAACATAGTCTATACGTCAGTCAAATGGATTGAACTGCACTTTGACAGTGCAGCCTATACCACCCAACTACAGCAAATATGCAACAGACCAATCCTATCCACCCAGTACAGCAACAACAAGCAACTCAGGTTTCATTTCCTAACTGATGTATTGTTAGCCACACGCACTGACGGCTCAAGCCTACGAGCAGTGGATATCACTCAATCAAGAACAGTCCTATGGCAACCCAAGAAATCATTTTGAACAGTAAAAGCATAAATAAAAGTTGTCAAACTAAGGCAACTTTGTCACCTTACATCTTGTTTTTGTCATCCTTGCCTTTCCGGTGTCATTTCCCCTATTTCTTAAAAGTCTGCAGAATCAATTATAATAATCAGCCCCATGACAATATATATATATATATATATATATATATATATATATATATCATCTAAAGCAGTTATAAACTATACTTTATTTTGATAAGTAAGTTATTGTTACCCATCTCTTCAGTCTGAAGAATACATTTGGTTTAATTTAATCAAAGTATTCAAAAAAGGGAATCTAAGTGGCATGACCCAGAAATTAATATTTTAGTGTTATCCTGTTAGGGCCCTCAAAGGTAGAGGGGTGAGAGTTGAACTATTCATTGGTTAAATATTTATCTTTTTAAATGCCATCATAAAAATAAATTTAAATTATATATTAAATAAGATTTTAAGTTACCCAATCTATTTCACTTGCAAGTTCACTTTCATTTCGTGTTGATTATTTTTTAATTACTTTTTGCAAATTGAGGGAATTGAGGTTGAATTTAGTATATGTATTTGATATATATGCCTGTGTAAGTGTATAATTACTTTATTTTATGTATGTAAATAAATGTAGATTTTTTGTGTGTATATGTGAAGTTTGTATGTATTAGTTTGTGCATGCATGCATGTGTATCTATGGGTTGTGTGTGAGTATGAGTGTGACCATAGTCATAAGCTATGTGCCATATATCTATGTATATATGTATATATGCATATATGTATGCATATGTGTGTATACATACATGTGTGCACATGGTTGTGTGTGCGTGTGTGTATGTGTGTATCTTGTTTTTGTGGTGACATGTCCTGTCCAATTGCCACACTTAACCAATGAACAGTTTACCTTTCACCCTTCTACTGTTGATGGACCTAACATGATACCACTAAAAAATTAATTTCTGGGTCATGTCGCTTGGATTCCCTTTTTCGAATGTTCTGATTAAATTAAACCAATTGTACTCTTCAGTTTAAAGAGATGGGTAACAATAACTTACTTGTCAAAATAAAGTATAGTTTATAACTGCTTTAGATGATGTGTTGAGTTTTTCTTTATGTATATCATATTGCTCTGGATAATATCCATTGAGCTTACTATATTGATCTCTCTCTCTTTAATATGTTATATTAAATAGATCTATTTGGATTATCCTCTCTGTTTACAGACTTGGCATTATTACCACCCACACACACACACACACATGTATATAGGGAAAGAGAGAGAAATTAGTTGAAAATTCTTGAAAAAGATTAATAGATTTAAGAAGTAACACTTAGATCTCAATTCTGTGCAGAAGTAGGATCGCAAGAATGACAAATTCAAATTCTCAATTTAGCATTTATTGACCAATTCTCGCAATTCAAGCCTTGAAAAAGCAGACAATCATTTCTTGTCATATGCTAAACAAATAATGGCTCATATCCATCTTTTTCTCCTAAAAATCAATATTAAAAATTGAGAAAACATATTAATTTACTAATAAAACTTCTGAGATTAATGAATCTTACCTTTATACTTCCTGTGATCCAATGTTTTTATATAAATAGCATAACATAGACTAGTTTTTCAGTATATATTCCATTGGAATATAGATAATATTGATTACTTAAATTTCCAACTACTCAATTTAAGATTAATACATTGTGTACTAAAATTCCTATTTGTAAATTATTTCTTGCTTTTAAACTATTTTCATAAGCCAGTTTGCACAGTTTACATTATGAAAATACTCAACTGATACATAAATAAAGCATAGTCATCAAAACTGTATTTTCACTAATACTTAGCTGACACCCTAATTTTATGCTATACACACAATAAATTGTAAAGTAAATTGTGGATATTCCAGTGATATTTTCATATATTCTTTTTACCTTATACTAACACAATTAATTTCTTTTGGGTGTGAAAAAGAAAATTTTTCATATGCACTTTGTTTATGAAGAACTTTATAACTTTTTCTTTCAGTGTTAAAAGAAAACAAAGATTATTTTTATACTCACCGATTGTCCGAATCCTGATGAATAGAGTGAGAAGCAGACTCAGGTCAGAGATAGGACAAGAACAAGGAATGCCATATTTATGATTAGGATGCTCTCTGAAAGAAGGACTTGTACCTATGTTTTATTCATTATGCCAAGGCGTTTGACAAAATATGCCACAAAGAATTGATGGAGATGCTTGGCAGCCTCGACATATTTGGGAAAGACCTATGAGTAATCAAGAATCTCTACTGGCAGCAAACTGCCTGCATACGAACAGGTAACGAATTCAGCAGTTATACTAAGATTGAAAAAGGACGTAAGACAAGGATGTGTCTTTTCATTGGATCTATTCAACTTGTACAGCAAGACTATTCTGAGAACCCTAGAAGTTATGCTACCATTTGTCATCGGAGGCCACATTTTAAACAATATAAGGTATGCAGATAATATGGTGCTGATAGCAGACATGGAAAAGAAACTACAAGACCTCCTGCAGAAGGTAACTGAAGAGAGTGACAAAAAAGGACTACAAATTAACTGCAAGAAAACCAAATACATGGTCATCAGCAAAAAGGGCAGCCCAAAATGCCAAATACAGGTGAGGGACACTAAAATCAAGCAGGTACAAAAATCTAAATACCAGGGACGTGTTCTAACAGAAGATGGAAAGTGCGACACTGAAATCTGAAGGCAAATTGGCATGGTGAAGGAAGCATTCCAGAAGTTGAGTAAAGTATTAAGAAACAGGACAATTTTGCTAGAAACAAAGAGGAGAGTACTAGATTGCTGTGTGATGTCAGTTCTTCAATATGGCACTGAATGTTGGACAATATCTTTGAAGATGAAGGAAAAACTTGAAGCAGCTGAAATGTGGTTCTACAGAAGGATGCTGCGGATATCATGGACCGAGCATGTGAGCAATAATGAGGTTTTGGAAAGCATGGAAATGAAAAGGAAATTAATACTGAGCATCAGGAAGAGACAACTAAAGTTCCTGAGATGTGCAATAAGGAAGAAGGGCTTGGAGAACCTGATACCAACAGGCCAGATAGAGGGAAAAGGAGGCAGGGGAAAGCAGCAGATAACATATTTAAAGGACCTGATCAGGTGGATGATGGAACGTGGGTTGCATGGTGCAACAGGAGAAAGCGTGCTAAGAGCCACCAGGGATGGAGAGATGTGGAAAGCCATGATCTCCTACATCCTGAAAGGACATGGCACAAAAAAGAAGAAGAAAATTATTTAAATTTGTAGATCTGTGTGTAAAGATTAATTCTTTATTTCCCTTTTACACACTTTTTGCTATACACCCCCCACACACACACACACATACATGTACATACACTAAAAGCCAAAAGTTTGGGGTAACTTTTTATATTTCAATGAATCACTTAAAAGTTGACATTTGTGGACCTTTAATTTAACAACTCATTTTGAGCCAGTGTGTCTTTCTCTTTCTGAAGTTTTTTTTATCATGTATTCTTCTTCTTCTACTACTACAACAACAACAAAAATTAATTAGTCTATTGAGTTTCTTTAAAATTTTAACTCTTTTTGCATATACTTGAGTATAGTGCAAAATTTTATGATCAGTGTTTTATACAAAAATAAATTGTCGCACTATACACAAGTAAATTTTTTCTGGAGGGTTTAAAATTTATGCAAAAATATTCAGGCATTGATTTATAAACTTATACATGCATATATATGGCAATCAACCAAAATTTTGGCCTATAGTTTATGTATATATATATATATATATATATATATATATATATGCACAAGTATGCACACACAAACACACACACACACACATACACAATTACACACATACAATAAAGAAAAAGTCAACATTACACCAATAGAAAATGCATAATTATTTTTCAAATTAATATAAAAATAATAAAAATGTGAAAATAAGCAGTCAATTGCTGATATCTCCTGAAAAGTGGACAGAGCGATTACTTTTCTGAAAGGTCTGTCTGAAAAACTCTGGAGTTGGAGTACTGAATATAGCATCAATCATCTAAATGACAAATCATGCATTTGCATTAAACTTTAAAATTTTTTTGTTTGGAATAAATTTTATTTTTATTTCACTATATTTTTATTTTTTAATTTATTTAATCAGAATAACAAGTCTATAGAAACTAAGAGTGTGTCATTGATTTCATTTCATGTGCACTCATCTGACTAGTTGAAGGAAGAGTTATATTGGCTTTTTTTATTGACTTGTTCATGCTTATCAATTTTGAACTTGCACTCATAAATGAGTATTGAAGTTTGTGTTAGATATACTCCTTTATTATTACTGCGCTCTATGTGAGATATTCATGGTCCAGGAAACTCATTTTTATCATTTTTGGCCTCTGTCCAAATTGGAAAACTGATGATTTTATTTTATTACTTTCAGATGGAAAACCAGAATATCAACTGACAGGTTTGTGTGCTAAACAATAAAACAAGTCAGCTTTTATTCTTTATTCTTTTTCATATGGCCTATACACATGAAAGTTAATATTAGTTTTATTTATTTGCAGAAACACTTCCTCCTGGGCTGAGCTATTGATTACAGCAGGATGTTAGTTTTTCTTACTTTATATATATATTTATATATATATGTGTGTGTGTGTGTGTGTGTGTGTGTGTGTGTGTGGCTGGCCTCTCATATTCAAAGATGCCTGTCTACAAGGGTGCCTAGCTAATCCTAACTATAGATGCTTGCTCAGTCACACTTGTGTTTGTTCAACACCCACAGACTCCACCTGTGGTTTATACTACAACTATGCCGAGCAGACCTTAGTTACAGTTTCTGGCCGAGAGTGCATTATCCAGCAGGAACAACAATCTGAACTTGGCCAGGATGCTCAAACCCTCGGTCATGATGACTTGTGACTCCAAGCTAGCACAACTATTGACAGCTCCTCAGAGTGTGCTGTCTGCCCAATTTTCCTCACAAGGCTTGTGTCAACCCATGGTATGGTTTTCAGGAACTTTCCAAAGGTTCCACACACTGGGATTGCCCCCTCTAGACCAATAACATCAAGAAGTCACCTTCCTGACAAATCAACCATGGTGAGATTAGAACCCAGGCTTCATGATCAGAAAGTGAATATTCTAACCACTCGGCCACATGCATATATATATAGAGATATATATATTTAAATTGCGTGTATTTTGGCAGCATTTTTTCATTGATGCATGTTTCATTAAATAATATAGACAAGTTTTGTCTATTTATTTTATGTAAATTCTTTTCATATCATCTGATAAGCTTAAGAGCATTATTGTTGAAAGAAGAAAGAAAATCACAATATTGATACATGTTTTTTTAATCCATTCTGAGGTTTTGGCTTACATCAGCCATTATCAAAGATGACAATTATATTAAGTGTATTAAACAGTTTGCGGACGAACAATAGTAGTAGTCTATTTTGTTTGCATGGAAGATTTTCAAAGCAGTGACGAACATATGTGTGACACTGGAAGTGAAATTCGCACTACAGCTTACAAGGTCACACATGACCATGCAAGAGTGGAGGCGAGAAGTATTAAGTATGGAAAGCCATTGGGATAACCAATCACTTCTGTTACCTATTATAAGCATTTAAGAATGTTTGTGGAGATTTTGTATGTTATTTTGTTCAGGTTAAGTTTCAACTGTTTTAAGTATATGGCTTCAAGAATTTTTAGTTTTTGTTTATTGTTTTTATGTTTAAGTATGGCTGCATTTTTGATGAGGATTTCGTGGAATTATGTATGTGGCCAGGCATGTTGTTTTAAATGCCTAAAGATGTTAGAATTATTGTTTAAATGTAGTGTCAAATGTCGTGAGAGTGAGTTTGTGGTGTGACCAACATAAATGTTATTTAATCTCCCAAAGGGCACTTGAATTTGTAAACTATGTTGGTTTTTTTCAAATCGCTAACCAGGGAGAAGAGTCATTGCGAATAAATGTTGGAGATTTAAAGTAGTATATGATTAACTTAATTTTTTTGCTAGGATCTGTTGTATTAGTATTTACTAATTTTTTTAGTATATTTTCATCTTGTTTATAGTTTGTATGCATTTGATTATGATATAGGAGATTAATATTTTTGAGATTAGTTGAGGTAGCACTGTGCTCCACTTGCTTAGTATTGAGACTTCTAAGAAAGCATCTTATTTGTTTGTCAACTATATAGTTTGGGAAGCTATTATTAATAAGTGTTTGTTTTATATTCTTCAGTTCACTGTAAAAAATCTGTTTTGTGGATGAATTAGTATTTGCATGATGTATTAGATTTTTTATAATTGCTATTTTGTAGTAATGTAGTCATGTGGGCATTCACTCTTGTAGTTAAGCATACATGGACTTATGCTGGTAGGTTTTTTGCATGGTGAAATAGTAAATTTATTATTATTTGTGTTTATCACTATGTCGAGGAAGGGAATTTTGTTATTAGTATTAAGTTCATATGCGAATTTAAGGACAGAATTATTTTGGAAACGTTTTTGAAGTTGAAATATTTCATCTGTATTTTTAACTAACATATCTTAGGTAAATGGATGATTTTTTAAACTCTGTAAATATATATTCTTCTTGAGGTTTGACATGTAGAAATTGCTAAATGTTGGATTTAGTACTGAACCCATTGAAACACCATCACATTATATATATATATATATTTTATTATGATCTAAGAAAGGGACTTCAATAGTACAAGCTAATAGTAGTTTCTGTAATATATTAGGATTAATTTTAAGTGGAGGTAAAGATGAGTTACTGTATATATTCTTTATAATTATGTCAATAGCTTCACTAACCGGGATGTTGGTAAATAAGTTTTCCACATCGAGTAAAGCTATAATTTCATTGTTGGGTTTTTCACTGAAAAGAATTTACATAAAATAAATAGACAAAACTTGTCTATATTATTTAATGAAATATGTATCTATATATATATATATTTGGAGGTGTGTCTATGAATGAAACCCATAGTGTTTATAAAGAGGGAAAATAAAGTAATCAATGAAGGCAAGTGGAAGTAAGAGTTCACTCATGAAAAGGGAAAAGAGACAAAATAAAAGCAGTTGTGGTATTTTGTTGTCCAGAAAATAATGGTTACTTTATTGTACTGCATGTAAGTTACATTGCAGCATAACATATTTTCAATATGTCCCTAGTCTTCATGGGATGTTCACATTGCATAGTAATTATTGACATGAAGAGTGGGATCTGAATGCAGAGTTCAAATTCCAGCTGTTTGCTTTTGCACAAATACCCTTAAAAAATTATGAATCCATCTCTTTGTTTGCTGCTAACTATTGGCATAATAGTAAGGTAGACTGGGCTTCTAGTTGTGGTTGGCAAGGCCAACTGTAAATGCAAAACCTGTTGAGTGTGTAGCTAGCTACTACCCCCACCCAGTAAACATGTACCTGCTACAGAAACCACAGCAACAGTGTTTAGCAATGCGAGGTCATGGCTCTATACTCCACAGGGGATTTTACAGGACTGGCAGATATACAAGACAATAGTAGTCTATATATCGGGTCGGGTGCTCCTGCTATTCATCTCAAGGTTTTTGAAAAAATTCAAAGAAGAATCTGCAATGTAACTGATCCTGATTTGGCATCTCAACTTCAGTCACTTTTTTGCTGATGTGATGTGGCTTCCCACTGTATGTTCTGCAAATATTTTCATGACAACTGCTCTGATGAGCTTTTTTGCCTTGTGCCCCAACCACATGAATCAAAGTGTGCTACTAGATAGACACGTAGGTCCCATCCTTTTACCATCAAAATAGTTAAATGTAACAGCCTGTTCTACTCAAACAGTTTCTTTCCTTGCACTTCTCATCTGTGGAAGTCCCTTTCATTTACTTGCAATCTCCAAAAATTTAAATGCAGTGTCAATTGCCATCTTCTATTTCTTTGAATTCCATCCACCTTTTATCCTTTTTTCAATACCCTCTGTACCCAGTCCTTTCTCTTACTGTAACCCCCTGTAACTAGTGGCGGTCCTGCCTTGCTTGTGGTGATATGATTAAAAAACTGTACATCTTGTTAGCTTGACTGTTGTTTTATAGGTTTCTGATATTTATGATGTTTTTTTTTCATTCACAGAAAATAATTTGCATGTTTAATGTTCCCAGAATTAAGACGAAGTGTTATACATGACAATACTGTTTGGAAACTATCAATGGTTGTGCAAGTATGAAGTTGGAAATTATTGTGATTGCGGATTTGAGTGCACTATCCTTATTTAACTACTGATCATGCCTGATTATATGCACTCTGCCAGAAACTTTTCTATAGTTTGCTCAGCAAAGTTGTAGTATAAACTGCAGGTTGGCTCTGTTCATGTTGAAGAAACACAAATGTGACTGAGCAGGCATCTGCAACAGGGATTAGCTAGCCATATTAGTGGATTGGTGTACTTGGAAATTAGCAACCAGCTATTAAATATTGTTTAGCAGGTGTTCAAACATGATGACATCTTTTGGTATTGAAATGAATGTTCATTGGACAAACAAGAAATAAATCCATGAGTATCCCATAAATAAAGGTCTTTTTGAATTCAGTAAAGAGGAATGGACAGAACATGTGAACAATTAAGAAGTTCTGAAGTTCTAAAGAAAAAGAGATCTAAAAAAGACACATATTTAAAATAATAAAGAGACAGTTGAAATTTCTAGGACATATTATAAAGAAAGAAGGCTCAAAAAGGATATATTGAAAGAAGAAGGGGTAATTTTTTGACACTATTGTTCACTTAATACAAGACCCAAGAACCACTCAAGTTAGAGTTTTACTGAATTAAGTTGTTTTATGGACATAAGAGAGAGGTAACAATAACAGATGTGTAATATCATTAAGGACTGACTTTGGACTTGAAGTGGCCAAAATTGCAGTGATTGGGGAGCATCTTGGAGGTATGTAAACAGTGAGCAACCTACTTTGGGTTAATGGATGACATAGTAGGAAGAAAGGGATAGTAAAGAGTCAAATGTTGATTAGAGCTACAGGAGATAGGAAGTTGTGGAGAGCTATAATCATCCACTTACTGACAGGAAATAGTATAGGAAAGAAAAAGTATGAATTTTCTGTCTCTCAGTTGCTGGTGATATGATAACACAGTATTTTGAATATTTTACCCTGCTTGCAGTGGCATTGGCAGCATGCCAAGTGGATTCTGTGCACTTTGGCAAAATGTGTGGGTGGCATAATGAATAGTGGCTTAGAATGAGAAATCGGAGAGCTCAGTTCAAATTCCAGTCAAGCTACTTACATTCACTTGTATGCAAATACCCTTGGGAAAAGTATGAATCTGTCTTTTCTCTCCCAGCTGTGGGTTAAATAGTAAAATATGGTATCTGAGAAAATCATTGTTATCTCTCAAAAATTGTTTATACAATATTCACTTGCAAAAAGAAAAAGAATTTCTTTTACAATCCAAGATATATTTTGGCTTTAAATAACCCACAAAAAGTTGATAAACTGTAAAAAAAATGACTTAATCAAATGAATCAATCCTGTGAGTTCTTATATTTCATATTAAAGAACAAAAACATAAAATGTATTCATTATCTGTAATAATAAAAAGTTCTGACTAAATTGCTGAGACAATACATTGCAATTGACAATGAAATCAGCACTCTTTTGATCTACTCTTTGGCAATGGAACACTTCTTAAATAGACTGGTTCACTCATAAAATTAGGGAAGATTTTTGGGGAAATAATTTTGAACTTTCCTTAGGCTGCAAAATTTGTCATTACTGAAAAATATTGATGTTTTTTTAACAATTTAGAAGAGGGCCCTGTTTATAATATTGATACACTGTCAAATCAATCCCTGACTTTTACAGAGTTATTGGACTTAATCATATAACTGTTATTTACACATATCAAGTTTGAAAGTGTGTTAATATTGATATCAGCATGCTTTGTTAGTTCTTCAAATCTTTTTGACCTTTGAAAACTTAAAAATAAATTTTTTAAAAAATTTTTGTAAAGGATTTTTTGGGAAGCACATGCACAAGCATTTGATGTTAATGATTATTTATCTTAAAGAATAAATGAATACATAATTCTATTAATTTATGTAATTTTTTGTTCTTTAATTAAAATGTATATATTTAGAAATAATCTTCCCAAATGAAGTCTGTTTTCATACACAAAACAGCTGTTCAATAACTCTGTAAAAATCAGTGATTGATTTGATGCTGCATCCATGTTATAAACAAGATCTTTTTTCTAAAGTGATAAAAACAATCAATATTTTCTTATCAGTAGACCAGTCAATTTAAGTAGGTTGTGACAGAGAGAGAGTCAAACACAAACACATGTTTAAAGGGTTCAAAATTCCTGGCACCTGAAGAAGGCCAGAACGTACAAAGGCTGAAATATCATGTCATTCGTTTTTTTCTTTTTAATTTTTATTAAGAATTTTTAAACAAATTTTTTTTACTTCCAGTAAATGTGGCAATATTAATTTTTTTTTATTAAAGTTAGAGTAAATTGAACAGTGAAACTAAATCAGCACGTTTTGCTTACTGGTGGTGAAATCTGATCTAGGCATAAGATGTGCCTGTTGAATTTGGGTCATTAAAAGACAATGGAAATGAACGAAATAATTTTTTTGATAAAAAAATTGGAGTAAATTAGAACAGTGAAATAAAATCAGCATATTTTGTTTACCTGTAGCGAAATCTGACCTGGAGCATAAGTTATGCTATTGAATCTGGGTCATCAGAAGACAATGGAAATAAATGAAATAATTTTTATCAACTAAATATTTGAAATAGGGCTGAGTAAGCCAGAGACTCATGATAATCGCATGCATGGCCAAGGGTTGGTTATAACCCTCCGGGTTTCCTATATAAATGTGTAGTCATACTGAAGAGTCAGCCCAGAACCATGTGAGTGTACAGTTGAGTAAGATCGAGTCCCCCCCTCGCTGGAATAAGGTTGCTGACAATTAAGACCAAACAACCGCCTAACCGAAGATGTCTTTGTATGAAAAAGGAGAGTAAAATATATCTTATCTTTTACTTGCATTTGGGCCTATTGTTTCAGATGGAGGCTTTTGTTATGGATTGTATTTGTTGTGGCTGACAGTGATGACAAAAGGACAAGGAAGAAGGAGAAGAGGATTATGAAAAGATTATGTGAAAGTGATTTTTGGTGAAGAAGTTGGATTGAGTGGTTCCCGACAAGGAGATTTATGATTTGAAAAGTTTAATCGTCACCCTGAATTTGTTGTGAATTTTTGAAATTTGATAGTCACCCAAGGATTTGAGAAGTATTGTTGTCATAGCAGTCACATTGAAAAACCACCGAGTATATGAAACTTAATGTCATCACCAGTCCGACAGCAATCAGAATTGCATCATTCATCATTTGTACCAGCATCTTTGAAAGGCACCATGGTTCCAGCGTTTTATTTGAGAAAAATTGTCTTTGTCAAAAGAGTCTGGAGAACATTTTTGAAAAGAGTTATATATATTCTGGGATGATTTAACAACAAGTTAACCATACATACTTGCTCTGTGTCTAGAATCCAATGTGTGAGTTGTTATGCTAAAAACTTTTACTCTCTGTAACCCCTTATTTTTCTATTATTCTTTTCTTATATATAAAAACATTAACAGTGCAACCATTGAACAGTTGTTTGTCTGGTTTTCTGTGGATATTCTTTTTTTCATTTTATTTCTTTTTGTTGTATTCTAAATTCTTTAACACCAGCTCCCCAGTCATGTCTACATCTTCAAACGGCTGTGAATGAACAACACTTCTGCTTTCTGGATCAAATAATCATGACGTGGGCAGGAAGCAGGCGTAAACCAGCAGACCAATCAAATAATCTAGGATGCCCAGGGGATCTATGGCCAACCCCTTAAGTTCAGTTAGAACTGAATAGACACCTCAACCCAAAGAAGAAGATGCCGGAGGGTGACGGGCCAGAGTGGAAGAGTTACATCTAGTGCACATTGACCAGAATAGGCCCATGGGAGAGGAAGTATTAAATATATGGTCCTGTGACCAGGATAACCCAAATGTTAAAGTTCTTCCAATAGAATTGGGGCTAATTCTTTTAGTGTAGCTCTAATAAAAAAAAATTGTATTAAGAGACAGGACATTCCTGTTCTATTTCTTTTATGTGCTGCATTCCTTCAGAATATGGATGTTCATGGCTCTTCACAACTTCTTGTTCCTTACAACTCTAAACAATTTTTGACTGTTTACCATCCCTCTTTGTTCCTGGTCTGTCATACATTTACTCAAACTCATTAAGTAGGTTACTTCCTGCTCCCTTTTGCTCCTCTTTCCTACAGTATATCCTGTGAGTATTAAATTCTCTAAGCCCTTTTTCCTCATAATCGTACAAAAAAAAAAAATAGAAGATCTTGTTCATTTTTTAAGTTATGCTTGTAGCAAATGCATTTGGCAATTGTAATGGCAAGGGTTGAAAAGTTTCAAAATAATTCAATATGCAGAGGATTTTTAAAAAAGAAGAGAAAAAAACTTGTGTGTATGGATATATGAAAAAGAAAAAGAACACTTTCATGGGATTAACATTGTGTTTGTATGTGTGAGTGTGTCGCATAGTTTGATGAAATCAAGCAGTCAACCTGTCTGTAGAGTATCTTCCCAGAGGAGAATAGTCTTGTTATTGTTACTAAATCTATAAGAAATTCGGTCATTTGAGTTTTTTATATTAAAAATCTGAACATTCTAATTCCAAACAACAATAAAATAAAATAAAGAAAATATGGGTATGTCTGTTAAATGAATCATTTGTATTTGCAAACATATACATGAGTTCAAAAAAGAGTTAAAAATATTAAAAAATAGTCTTTCGTTGAGTAAAATTCTTTGTGTAGTTGGTTCACAGAAAAATATGTGGTTTAGACAAGATATTTAAATAGTTGGTCCACAGAAAAAATCTGTGGTTCAAAAGAAACTTTTATCATTTTATTCTCAGATTGTCTTTGTTGTTATTATTGGAGATGGTTCATTTGAAGATGCCAACTGGCCATTCAGGCTGTTTTTCTGTGTTTGAAGTCACTAACAAATGTTTCAGCATGCACTGTGAGGAAAGAAAAGCTATGTAGTTACATTGGCTTGGAGACAACCACATATCTGATCCTTGAAAGTTGAAATCTGTGGGTTTTTATAAGAAATTTTTCCTGAAAGTAGGCTTCAGAAAAATAGTGTTTTAGTTTTTTCTGATTAGTCAAATATTTCACATGGTGATGTTAATTTCTAAACAATAGACACAAAACAGTGTGTGTTGCATTATGGAATATTTTTGGCATGTGTTATAGCAACATCAATGATGACAATGATGATCGTAAGGACTTCTGGTTCCACTAGGGAATGCTGGGATCAAGATGGATCTAGTGGGTAGTTTTAAATAAATGAGTTGTTAAGTTTACCATATGTAGTGTTATCTTTGTTTTGCTTTGACATTTTATTAGCCAGTCTCATATAATATATCTTTCCATCCTAAGCCCAGTGGAACATGGTGTTAGAGAGGGATTCTTTCTAAAAAAAGAGAATTATTTTCTTGAAGAACAGGACCCAAATTTGAAAAGACATTTTATTCAAAAAGAAGAAATGTTCAAATTAACTACACTTGATTTATAAACCCAGGAAAATAGCAGAAAAGGTCACAGAGATTTCAATGCTTTTGAGAACCATTGAAACTCTGTGAAGAAGATAATAAAACTCAAGTAGGTATATTTATTGTATGGGAAGCAGAGCCAAAAATATATTCTGGACATTTTCTTTCTCATGAAAAAAAGACACAAATGTATACAACTCAGTTTTAAAGAAATTCAATGCCTACTTCATGCCTAAAATAAATATAATTCATGAAAAAGCTAAATTTTATCTGAGTTCAATTACCAGGAGAACCAGTGGAAACCTTTATTTGAGTATTGTATGAATTAGCAGAATCATGTGAGTTTCTTGAGAAAAATTACCAAATCAGAGACTGTCTTATGATAGAACTACAAAATAAAGACCTGTTCAAAAAATGACAATTAATTCCTGATTTGAAACTCAAGAAAGCTATGGAGATGGCTAGGAGCAGTGAGTTGATTAGTTTACCATAGGTAGTATCGTATTTGTGTTTTTTTAACTTTCCAGCAGCCAGGCTCATATAAAATATATTTTCACCTCAAGCCCAATGGAACGGCATATTAGTAATATTGTCTGTTATTGGGTAGAAAATAAAGTTTGGGTGTGTTTAATATGGTATCTATGTGGGTATGTAATTGTGTTGGAAATAGGGTTTATTTCACTTAAGTGGACTTTTAACAGTAGGTATTAAAAATCCTGTAATAAAAGTTAAGTTTACTCTTTTTAGTGACCTCTGTCAAAATGATGGAATTCTTGTAATTTATTTATACAAGAATACTACAATTGCTATGACTTTAAAATAATAAAAAATAGTTATGATTCTTACATTGTGTCTGTACTGATGGCATAATGTCTAACATAGAAAATGGGATCAACAAGCTAAATTCAAATTCCAGTTGACACAATTTGTATTCCCTTTATGATAATTCTTTAAGGATATACATATATCCATATCTTCCCTCAGTTTTAGATAAAACAGCTGAGCAACTTTGATTGACAACCAATGTAGGAGAAGGAAAATTTTGAATTAAAAACTAATGAGTTAGATGTACAGCTAGCAACCTTGATCTGTAAAAAACAAAAACTACAAAAACATAATTGTTTTCAGTCACAGTCACTATAAGCAAGGCAGTAAAATCACTAAGATGCAACGGGTTACTGGGTAGGGATGTATTAGAAAGCATTACTAAGGAACAAGAAGAAAAGAATAGTAATCAGGAGGACAGTAGGTAGCAATTGACATTGAATTTAAATTTTTGAAGATTAAAGTTGACTGGGAAATATGGTGCTGGAAGAAAGTTCCAAAAGTGAGACGTGCAAGAAAAGAAACTGTTAGCATAGAAATTATTTGCGGTTACATCTAGCCAAGTCAACTATAAATTGATGAGACCTATGTATCTTTCATATCTTTTCCAATCTGTTGTGGGGGAGGAGTATTGTGCTGTTTCTTATTTTATTTTCCACACATACACACACAATAAAAATTAATTCACACCACGTGTATCTCGAAAAAATACAATCGCGCGGGAATTCACCCTGTGGGGTCAAAAACAAGGACGGTGCACCCAAAAGCTTGGACATAGTGGAAAGCACACCACGTGGTCAAAAATATGATTTTTTGACCAATCAGGGCTCGACATAAGAAATACATTTTTTGATCTCCCCGGAGCCTCACCATCCAGATAAAAGGAGGGTAAAAACTCTCAACAGAGCAGAGGGACGAGCAGCCAGCTCAAGCCACAAAGGTCAAGCGACAGCTTGGAGCACACACACAGAAAGAATCCAGCAGTTCACACAACAGGCAGTATCATGGATCAGCGAACATTCTTTCACACTCTCTTTCTCTCATCTTGCTCGCTACACATCGTCCTACCTTTCCCTCTCACATTCCCAGTTCCTTTCTTTCTTCCTTCTTTACAGCTTTACTGACAACTTAATTTTTGTACAAAAAAATAATTCTTTTATTTTTTTTATGAAAATAAACAAAAGTTTATTTTACTTTATTTCCAACTTTATTTAATGAACCAAGTTACGCCGAGTCGACTCGTAAATATAATTCTCTTCTACAGACCTCATTTCAAGTCTAGTACTGCACTTAAATTCATAAAGTCTAGGTACCATAGTGAAGAGCTAATCTGAACAGTTGTCATGAAAGTATAGAAAAGGCACAGGGAAGCAATATTATCGCAGTGGGGAAGAGATTGAAGCTGGGAATCAGGATTAATAATATTGCTGATTCTTCTTTGGATTTTATCAAGGATCTCTAGATATATACCAGGAGCAATGGACTATAAATGATAGCAGTGTTCTAAGTTTGCTACTGAAATCACAGAGATATTAATATAGTTGAATCCCTATGCTTCTCAAGGAGTGTACAAAAATAAAGAAACAAAACATTTTTATATTATATAAGATCTAATATTACATATTGAAGCTAAGATTTGTAAAATATATTTTCATTAATTAAAACTGCATTTTTGTGGCAAATTTTGCGATAAATTTGAACATGAAGTTCTGTTATTCAGTGATTTAAAAAAATTGTTTCTCACAATAAATGAGTAGATAGTAACTGAAAATATCCTTGTAAAGATAAAGATAAAAGTCTGGTTGATAGACACATTAGTTTCAGATGTCAGTTTGTTTCAGTCTCTGGAGTTTTTAGTTCAGTCTCATATATAAGCAGATTGTTATTAGTTTAGTTTATTGGTACATGAGTCCTAAAGGAAAAAGTGACCATGGAAGGTTGAGGAGATGAAAATTTGCCCTATAAAAATAGTAAACTCATCCATGTAATATTTCCATAGGGGGTGTTTCGGTATGAAAGACAAGAAGCTTTACTTGACACTTGTCTATTCCCAGTTCACATGTTCAAAATGTATGTACCATGTCTGCATCTTGTGGTGAGCTCTTGTCTTTTTATTTCATGCCACATCAGAATCTCATTCAGGAAAGTCCTGTATCAAGGGGCGTAACTCGTGGTTACTAATTCCTGTGCACATGTTACAATCCACAAAAAAAAAAGGGGCAGACCTGAAGGAGACTACCACCACCTTTAAATTTGTTGTTTTTTTTTTTATTACACTCTATATTTTCCAATTGACAAAAGAAATTTTGAAAAATTTCAATATTAAAACCAGTTTAAGGGGGAGGCTCAGTTTTTCATACAACGTTATAGTAAATCGATCCTCTATTTTGAAATCACTTGCCAGTACGACATTACTATGACCTGTAAATTTGTTGATTATCAATTTTTTAAAACTTTTTTCAGTGTAATGTTATCGATTAAACCCTAAACTTTCCAATTGACAAAAAAAAATTGTAAAAGTTTCAACATTTAAACAATTTTGGTGGGGGCTCAGTTTTTCATACAACCTTATAGTAATTCAATCCTGTGCAATTAACTTTTTTGCTTGCACATATTCAACAACTGAATTCTTTGTGAAATTTTTGAATAAAGTCATTTCTGGACTTTCCGAGGAAGATGCCATCATAAGAACTGAAGAAAACTTGAAAAAGACAAGAACAAGAACAACAACTTGTCCAAAAAAACAAAACAAAACAAATCAACCCCAATGTGAATGGTTCCAAAATGGAGGATTGATTTACTATAACATTGTATGAGAAATTGAGCCCCCCAAAATTGTTTAAATATTTAAATTTTTTCAAATTTTTTTTGATAATCAGAAACTTTATGTAATAATCGATAAGACTGTGCTGAAAAAAGTAAAAAAAATGAAAAACAACAAATTTAAAGGTGGTGGTAGTCTCCTTCAGGTCCACCAAAAAAGGAAAAAAAAAGAAGAATGTAAATAATGTGAAAATACTAAATTTTTATATGTTCCATAAATTATTGAAGTACTTTTACAAACATTGTTTCTCTTGTTAAATATTCGTTAGACGATATTTTTGAGAATCATGAAATTTTTGAGGATGAAAACTTGCGCTTGGTGACAGGTATTTTGAGATTGGAATGAAATGTATTTTGTTGAAAAAGGTCAGCCTGGTGCTCAAAAAGGGAAAACATTTTGCATTTGGATTTTTATTTTGTCTTGCAAGGTCAGAGGTTCATGTCCCACATTTAAGTTTGTACCTGTCAATGGTGCAGGAGTGACATCAAGTGACAGAAAATCTTTAGTAGTAATTTTGATTTTGATTTTGAAGAGTATGAACACAAACGTTGAAGCATATGGGTGAGTAAAATCAGGGTCTCCCCAATGAGTGGGTGCTGGCAACTCTGACCAAATAACTTCCTAACCCATGGCATGTCACTGAAGATGTCTTTGTATGAAAATTTTATTTTACATATAGGTCTGATTCTATTGTTTTCGACAGAGGTGTTTGTTGCAGATTGTATTTATTGTTGCTGATGATGAAAGGAAACAAAGAAGATGAAGAAGAAGATGATGAAATGATTATGTGAAACTGATTTTTGTGACAAAGTCGAGTTGAGTGGTCCCCAACAAAAAGCATTTATGAATTAAGTTGAAAGTTTCAATTGTCACCCTTGAAGTTTTGAGAAGTAGCATCGTTATAGTAGTTGCAGTGAAAACCATAGAGTATATAAAGTTTAATGTTTGTCATCACCCCAACACCAGTTTGTCCAGTTGTCATTGATTGATCCAGACAACGTGGAGCCCAAACAAACAGAATATATAATTCCCAGAAGAATTATATACCTGTGACACGGGTATATAACATGTTTTTTTAATTCAGTTTCTTCTTATGAAGGGAATTGTCATATGTATCAAATTACACAGCACTTATTTTGATTGACTGCGTTACTTAGAACAATTACTTTGCTATTTATGCAAAATGTACAACAGTCTTAGTTGGCAATAATATAAGTGACAGATGGCTATTAAAAAGGCACTGTTAATTACTTACAGGGACTATTTTTTGTGTCATGTGACAATAATTGTAAGTAAAATGATGCATTAAAACAAGTCACAGCGTTCTCTTAACATCAGTACTGATTTCATGACAGGAAATAGACTAAACTCAAGAAGATTTCTTAATGACTCCTTTTACTACTTTAACTCAGTCTTTTTCTTAGACTGACTATATGATACATTGTCCTTTTATTTATATCTGGTACTAGCAGTATAGCCTGGTGTTGCTCGGGTGTAATGAAAGCTTTAAAACTAATCCATGGTCCTGGAGCTCAGACTCTTTGGACGTTAGTACAAAAGACTAAAAGCAATATCTGTTTCCAGTTAAAGCAAAACTGTAGACTTATAGAAAAATGAATGGATGTAAGTCAAATTTTGATTTCTTGGTATCGATATCAAATAAGTTTTTTTTGTCGTAAACTGAATTTTGAAGGCTAACTAAGTCCTCTGAGTAAATGGTATCATGGCTGAGACTAAGAACTACAATTATACCTACTTAGAGCCAAACCCGAAGCAAAAACTAAAATAAAAAGGGCTGAAAAAATACAGACATACACACACAAACATCTTGCCTTATATATATATATATATATATATATATATATATATATATATATTATTGATTTTCTGCACTATTGTAAGAACTGCAACCTTGAAACTTCTGAATATCGTTTCTTCTGTCTTTGTCTATGAGTGTATCAAATTTGATTAAAATTGGACCACTCCTTCTATAACCTGATTTTTTTGATTATCGATTTTTGATATTTATTGGGGGTACCTCGACACAAAACCTAGCTAAGAACACTCGCAGATGCTTATAGTACAACTATATAAATTTTCAAGAAAATCGGTTCAGCTGTTTCGGAGTCTATAGGTAACAGACACACACACACAGACACATACACACAGAGACAAAGTTTTATTTATAAATAAGTTTAGATACAAACTTATAATTGAGTAGATAGTAGCTAAAAATATCCTTGTAAAGATAAAGATAAAAGTCTAGTTGATAGACACATTAGTTTCAGATGTCAGTTTGTTTCAGTCCCTGGAGTTTTTAGTTCAGTCTCATATATAAGCAGATTATTACTTTAGTTTATTGGTACATGAGTCCTAAAGGAAAAAGTGACCATGGAAGATTGAGGGGAGGAAACATGAAATGGTTCAATTTGCATGTGTGTTATTTGAATGCTATAACATTTAACAGAAAAATACTTGGCTCAATTTGTTATTTGAAAGTTTATCCTTGACGATGATGTTATGTTTGCTCAGTAGTTATTCTGAAGAATATACTGTACTGTGCTGTACCGTGACCTTGTTGTTTATAGCAATGGTCGTGGCTGTACTGAGGCGACATTTACCCTGGGCAGGTTGAGCCAGCTTCTTCCCCAAAAGAAGTTTAATGGGACTTGTGTGTGTTATTTGAATGTTATAACATTTCTAATAACTTAAAATAAGCAATTAAAAACTGAAAAATTGCAGATTAATAATTTGACATATTTTAAATGTTGTGTAATGTTTATCTTTCTCAATAAATTATAAATTAATGAAATTTCATTTTAAGTTAGTATCCACTCAATAGAAATATTGTGTCTTATTAGTAATTGTCAATAAAAAGTGTTGTTAATGTTTAGCCTTCATGCCTGCAAAGTTTAACCTTGACGATGATGTTATGTTTGCTGGGTAGTTATCCTGAAGAGTATACTGTACTGTGCTGTACTGAGGCAACATTTACCCTGGGCAGGTTGAGCCAGCTTCTTCCCCAAAAGAAGTAAGAAGTTTAATGGAACTTGTGTGTGTGTGTGGGGGGGGGGGCTTCACAAGCAGTTCCAAACAGCATGTAGTGTAGAGATTTTCCACACAGTAGGTTGCCAATTCTTCCTGTGGTAAACTGGTTATCAACCAAGTCTATAGAACCCAGTCTGTCCTGCTATTTTTTCAAAGATACCCTTTTCAGAACATATGCAAATACGAAAAGCAAATAGAAAATGTAAAAACTGTTTAAACTTCCTCCTCTGAAGAAGAAGCTGAAATATTTACAACGAGTACACAAAAAAGAGGTGGAGTAAAAATAAAGATAAATGGCCAAGTATTTAACTTGCAAGTTGACACAGGCAGTGAAGTTACATTGATATCAAAAAATTTCTGGATAAAATTAGGACAACCTAAAGTTAAAAAAGCAGCATATGACTAAAGCAATTTGATGGAATGACCATAAAACTGGGTACATTTCAAGGCAATTTTTAAATTGACAAGCATTTTGAAATAAGTTCCATTACAGAGATCATGGATTATTAGGGATTAATATATTAAAGTAGATACAGTGAGACTAATCAATTCCATGGAAGCAGAAGGAAATGAAATAGGATTATTGAAAGCCTATAAAGCAAGCATTTGAGTAAAGGAAAACTATTACCTAAAGTCTGTAGGGTCAAGAAATTTCCAATTCATATACTACATGATAAGTACCCCTATAGGCTTATTAAGATAGATTCATTTACTGTTTGGGATAAAACCTTCTTGCCATATTATTAAAAAAGCAATTGAAAAAGTTTTATTAGGAAAAATAAAAAAAATATCATAATATACTCGGACAATATAGGTGTAGGGATAAGAACTAAAGAAGAATTAAAATATGAAACAGCACATTTTAGTGAGATTAAAAAAGGCAGGCTTGACCATAAACAAAGATGAATGCAATTTTGACTGTAAAAAAATATCAAATATCAAAAGAAGATATATCACCTGGTGATAGACTAACAAAGAAAATAACAGCTCCAACGAATAAAAAATAATTAGAATCCTTTTGCGGGCTGATAAATTTTTATAGTAAATATATACCAAGATACAGTGACATAATAGAGCCATTTGCAAAATTACACACAAAAAAAAAAATCTAACTGGACACAAACACAAACTAACACTTTTGAAACATTAAAAAATATTCAAAGGAACAAACCAATAATTACAAGTTTGTAATCCACAAAAAGAAATAACATTAACCACTGACACAAGTGAAAAGGTGATTACTGCTGTTTTATCACAAGAAGAACACTTAATCATGTACATTTCAAAAAGGTTAACATCAGTGGAATCTAACTACATGAATATTAAAAAAGAATAGCTAGCAATTGTATCGAGCATGGAAAGGGTACAAAACATTTTCATAGGAAAAAATTCTTATTAAAATTGGACCACAAACCATTAGAATTCATAATTACCCCAAGAAAAGAATTGCCAAAAGTTACATTGTGAAGGATTTTAAGATGGGCAATAAAAACATAGCATTTGATTTTGACATAGTGTACATAAAAGGGAACACTATTCCTTATGTAGATGCCTTATCAAGGTTACAGTTCAAGGACACAGAAGAAAAACAAGAAAACCCTGAAGATAAAATAATACATTGGGTGGAAACGGACAGAAGAAAATATTAAGAGATGCCCAGAATGTGTGGAAATAAAAAAAAATTCAAGCAAGCAAAAATTCATTCATGGCTCAAGAAAGTAGAGCCATAGGTTAGAGTCCACATGGATCACACACATGTTAGAGATAGGAGATTATTCTAAGTATTACTGAACTCATAGTCAGGATGGCCAGAAGTTGTCAGAGTAAAAGACAGAGAAGCCACCACAATAAAGCAAATACTAATAATTCTCAAGAAATTAAGTACCTCAGACAATAGTCATTGACAATGCACCCGAATTTGGAGATGAGAACTTATGTGAGTGGTTAAAACAAATTGAATGCATCCCATACAAGACATCACCATATCACCTAGAATCTAATGGCATTGTGGAAAGAATAGTACAAATGGTAAAAATTGTATTGAGCGTATTCTCACTACTTAATGAAAACATAGAAGCATATTTACCAAAAATGCTCTTCAGTTACAGATCCATTCCATGTGCAGGAAGGAAACTGAGCTCTTCGGCATTAATGGGAAGACAAATCAGAGCCCTCATAACTATGTCCTTCGCAATGAAAGAAAAGATATTGGATAGAAAAAATAATGAGGCGGATTCAGAAGAAGCAAATTTTCTGATACAAAAAGGGACAGCATATACTGGCACATGCGGATCAGTTCAAAAGCAGAAATGAGTTGGATGATGTGGAAATAGAAGGGGAGGAACAGAAAGAGACAGAAAATTACAAAAGTGAAACAGAGCATGAAATGGAAGAAAGTGAGAATGAAAAGACAGACAAATATGAAGAAGAAAATAAAGAGAGACTTTAATGGTGATCTTGCACCATTAAAGAGAAAGCAAGAAAGACAAGAAGAAGTATAATGCAATACAAAAATCATCAGAGGTAGTAAAATAAAAAAAATAAGGGTGTATGACCTCTCCGGTTCAGGGAGGTGCAGTATTGTATGCAAATTAATAGGCAAGTATAAATTGAGAATAACTGGAGAGGTAAGAAAGAGAAAACCTTATCACCACAAAGGAAATGTAAAGCTGTGCTACAACTACCACTATGCACAAAGGAATGTGAAACATAACAGACTCAAAGGAAGAAATGTGTTTCTATAGATGGATACTGACGGGACAACTCCCTGCGCTTCTGGCATTGACCCTACCTCCCAGCAGTCGATTTGGTCATCAAAGTCGCAATACCCACTTCTGGCATTGATCCTGCTTCCCAGCAGTTGATCGGCCATTGAAGCCGCAACACCAGCTTCTGATATTGATCCTGCGTCAGCAGTCGAATTGGCCACTCGGGGTCACATCCGTGACGATCCTATCTCGACTCAGCCCTGTTTAGGGATTCCACCTCTGTAACCTCTCAGTACGGTCCCACATCCGTGATAATCCTATCTTGACTTGGCCCTGTTTAGGGATTCCATTGCCATAACACTATCTCTCGGTATGGTCTTATACCCGCGATGACCTTATCTCGACTCGGCCCTGTTTAGGGATTCCGCCTCTCGGCATGTGCCATCCATGCTCGCCATATCAACCTGAACCAGCTACCAGCTACCGCCACAAACAACCTTTTGGACTCAACACTGGACGAAACCCAACACTCGCCACACTAACTCCATAGATGCAGCTACCCTCCGGACCAAAAGTCTATCCAAACGAAACCTGTACCAAACCTTATAAAAATAAACACCAAAGTTGTTATTGTTCATACCTCTGCCCTTGTCTCCTCATTTTCTTGGCTGTTGACATTTTTCTAAATTTAACCTTGTGGGGTTGACTTCCTTCAACGTCCCCTGCAACAAGTGGTGACCCCGATGTGATTCAGCTAAGCAATGATGGAGCAGGTCAAGAGTGACTCTCCAGACATGACAACCGCTACCTCTCGCGCTGTTCAGCAAATACTTCAATGACTCCCTCGACGCACAGTCAAAACCAGCTACTCCTTTTGTAGAGAAACTCTGCCACAAGATGGCTCGACTCAAATACGTACCCCCGCAACACATGAATGTTAATTATCACATTCAACATTCACCTTTCACATCTGTATATCTTTTGATATAAATTGTTATTTATCTGTTAAATGATCAAGTGTCTTTTCAGTCAATCTTCCATCTTCATTCATTCTTTTTCATGCAAAATGCAAATTGTTTGTACAAGAATATTCTTTCATGCAGCCCAACTCAAAATATAGCCTTATGATAATTTAAACAAAAAAAACAAAATCCTGACATCTCTACAACAATATTACTATCAGAAAGAGGCAGTTGAATATTTTAGGACACATTATGAAGAAAGAGGGCTTGAAGAATTTAACTCTCACTAGACAATGAAGGCAAGAGTGGCAGAGGGAAAAGTGAAACCTATTTAACAAGTTTTTGAATGAATGAGAGAGCAGGGGTAAGAGGGATGGTAATAAGTCAAACGTTGCTCAGCTCTACAAAGGACAGGCAGTTGTGGAGAGCCATGATCGCCTACGTCCTGGAAGAACAGGGCACATAGAAGAAGATAGCGCATAAAAATGATTTCATTATTCTGTTAATTAATTAATTTTCTTTTTTGCTTTAGTGTTTCTTTTTTATCATTTTAAAATCGTTTTTCTTTCTTGCTCTAATCAAAAAATATTTTATCAATTTATATGTATGCCGATATAATTTTATATCGTTTGGCCGTATTGGTTTGCTTTTTTAATTCGCTCACAACAAGGAAAATTTATCAATTACAGTTAATTTGATTGGTTGATATTTATACCTTATGGTTACCGTGGATTTTACAACAAACCTGGGAGCTTGGGGTTAGATTCTCTTGTCACTAGGAGAAACGTCAGTATTGGTTATCTGCCCTTGTGTATCCTTTGCTCTGTTAGTCGAACTCTTCATCGTCGTTGTCAAAGAGGCAGGTAACTAAGTAGGGAAGCCTTTATTATTCTTATTCATTTATCATTTTTTCCAATCAACAACAAATTTCTTTCGAAGGAGGAGAACTAGAGAATGGCCGATGTTAGCAGTGAACAACAACAACAGTATATGGCTTCAAACACTACGTCAGCCAGCCCTGGTCCTTCTCCTACAACGACTTCAGCGGCCGCCGCTTCGGCTTCTCCCGATCCCAAAAACGTTCAGGATCTCACAAACTATGTAAGTATATATTTGCATTGACAAGAATGGGAGGATAAATAAGTAAATAATAACCAGCCTTTAGGTGTATTCCGAAAAAAAAAAAAAAAATCAGAAAAGTAATGTACTCAGTACTGTATTAAATTAAAAAATAAAATTATTCTAATTTAAGAAAAATCATATTTTTGTTGTTTGAAAGCCTTACTCTTCTTCACATTGTTCAAGTATATTTTTTTTAAAAATTCACTTAAAAAAAAAAGCAAAATAAAATAATCCTGTGAAATATTATTAATAATTGTACAATACATACTATGAACAAAAAAAAAATAAATCATGTAAAGCATACCGAACAGAATCGTATCGTATTCGTACGTTTTATTTTAAAATTTTTGTGTATTTTAATTTTTTTTATCTTAAGCTTTAGATTCAATTAAAAGCCAACTAATTAAATCAAGATTTTTTTCGTTCAGTCAATTCTGTGTATTTCTATTTTTCACATTATTAACTTCTTACTCTCTCTCTCTCTAAGTGAGTCTCTAGATCTTAATAAAAAGAATGCATGTATGAACATGATTTTTTTTTTGTCGAGGTAATAATTCTCTAGTGAGAATTCTACAGCATCTTTGCACATATCATAATAATAGTGCATTTTTGTGCGATATAGCGAAATTCTTTTAGTGTTTAACTAGCAAAAATGACCAAGTATATAATTCCATCCACTACTGAAAAAAAAAGTAGTGTACAGTACACTAGGTTTCTTAAAGAACTAATTGTTGGGATGTAATTAGCTAAAAACTAAAAAGAGACTAAATTTCCAAATGTAACAAACTGTTTTTATTTTAAATTACAGATCCAGAAAAACTCACTTTCTTTTTGTTAATAAATTAAAGCGAAAATGACACTTCTTAGCAATAGTATTATTCAGTGGGGATCTCTAAAAAGTACTTAACTTCTCAGTTTGTTTTACTTTGTATCAAACAATAAAAATATAAATTTTCCTCTTTTTATTTTTGTATATACCATTTTCTTTTTTTTCTTTCTTTTTAATTATTTTCTTCCTGTTGAATATAGGACTGAAAAATAGAATTTTTATCCAGTGAGGATTAAATGAGGCTCTAAACTAGAATAAATAACTAAGTGCTTCCATTTTTGTCATTATTAACAATAAATAAAAGCCAAAAGTATTATTGGGTACTTGCTCTCTCTCTCTCTCTCTCCTGATAGCCAAATGGGGGGAAAATGACACTCAGGTTCAGGGATAATGAGATTCATGCCTTAGACATGAGAATTAAATTAATTGTAATGGAAAATTGAACTTTTGTTTAATGCTTCTATTTTGAGTTGTCACCATTTGGTTTGATATATGATCATTAGCTTATAGATTCTATGTATATAAAATGCCAGTGTCCATTGTTTTACTTTTTTTTATACACAAAATATAGCACACTATGTTTTTAGTTTTCCTTACTCCTACGTGATGAAAACCTGCTTAAATTTCTGTTGCTAATGGCTAACCAAAAATGATAAAATCTGTTATAACTGACAAAAGTATATTCCTAAAATTTAAACAGCTTCATATTGCAACACTTGAGTATTTTAAAAATACAGGGTGAGAGTTATTATTTTATAATTTTCAAGAACTCGAAGACAATATTTCTAGAAGATAATATTCACTTTCTGCTTTTTCATTCTCTGTTTAATTTTATTACTTTCTTTTGCAATAGCATGCCTGCAGAGAAAGTGGTGTAAGGTTGCCCTCAGCTAAAATACAAGATAGAGAACTAGTGAAAATTTGGTCTTGATTTCAAAAATAATCACAGTGGAATATAATAAAATATGTACATTTTATTTTAATTTTCTTTGAAGAAAATTATTCTGTAAACATACTGAAATTGTTATGCGTATGATCAGAAGTAAAGAATTATTTAGTAGATCCTCAACTTAGTAATTCTTAAAAATAAGCCAAGAATCACAATTCAGTTTCTGGCTTTTTTTTTCTCATATTTTTGTTCTGATTTATTTTTGTGAGTATTTTTGTTGACTTTTACCTTTTAGATATTAAGTAACTTTAGCTTATCCTTGGTACCCAAGTAGTAATGTTTTTCTAAACTAGCTCATTATCTCTTACCTTAAGAAAATTTTGTGCAAGCTGTTTTATCTGTGTGTATGTATGTATGTGTGTGTGTGTATATATATATATATATATATATATATATTTTCATTTGTAAACAAGTTATTATTACGTGACCACGGTTTCTACCTTCCATTGTCTTCAGGTGATATACAATAGCTGATTTTCTTTTTTTTTTTTTATATGAATGCTCACCTAACAGGGATTTTTTATGAATGTGCAATTTTCAAAATTTGTAGAGGTTATAAAAATCGTTTAAAAATAAAAATAAAAAATATTCAAAAGTTCTACAATATAATTGTGTTGAACACTTTTTAATACAACTGTGTACTGGTCTAATTAAATTATGACCAATAATTTTATATATATATATATATATATATATATAGGCAGTAATCCTTTTATACAAGCCAATAAAGCAAGTAAAACAGTACCTTGTCAGTCATCTTTAACAAAACTTACATATATATTTATAAAATAAAGGCCAAACTTTTCTTTATCCCCTCTTCAGGAAGGACTCCAATGTCCATATGCATGGGCTTGGTATTTATGTCAGCGAACACCTCCCACTAGCTAGGGTGACATCTCTTGAATCCCTGGATCATTCTTTCATGTGCTTCTGTCTCTCACTTCTAAGCTTGGTTAGCTATCTCTTCTTTCTCTACCACTCCCCCTCCTCCTCCTCTGACTATTCAGTACTTGACAGCATCTCTGACAATATCGACAAGGCCATTTCTTCTCATCCATCTGCCCATATATTTGTGTTTGGTCACCAAGTGGCTGGAGAACTCTGTCACCAGCCTTGCCGGTATTCACAGCATGACTTTTTCAATCACCCAATCCCTTACACAAGTGGTGGACTTCCTCACGTGTTTCTCCAATAACCCCAATGGAAGGGACTCACTACTAGACCTCTGCTTCACTTCCATCCCAGACTCTCGCACTACCAAACAGCTCTGTCCTCTTGGAACTCTGACCACGCTGTAGTTTTCGTCAACATCTCATTCCACTCCCACCCTACCCAAGAAACCCAGACTAGCAGAATATCCTACTGCTACCAAAGAGCAGACTGGGATTTGTTCTGTAACTTTCTCTGTGATGTCCCTTGGAACAATGTTTTTAATCTTGCCGTCGAAGACTGTGCATCCGAGGTCTCCTCCTGGGTTAAGGCTGGCATCAATGCTTTCATCCCTGCCAGGAAATTTCAGCTTAAATCTCGTCTCCCTGGTTCTTGCCCACTTGCTTGGCCGCCATTGCCCACCGGAATCATTTCTTCTGGCTCTATTGTAGCTACGCATCGAACCAAAATAGGCGCCTTTTGCCTTGGCTCGTAATAAGTGTAAAAAAATACTTAACAAAGCTAAGATGTTTTTTGCTGCCAGAATGAAGCAACGCATAGCATCCTGTAATTTCGGCACCAAAGACTACTGGCGACTCTGTAAAAGCTTGCTTAACAAGAGTAAGTCCTCGATACCCCCACTAATCAATGAATTTGAGGTCCTCACCTTCTCAGCGGACAAGGCTGAATGCTTTGCTCGCAGATTCTCAACCAATTTGAGACTTGATTCGTCTGGAGTTTCTACACCCAACTTCCCACCTAGAACTGAAGCTCAACTGAATGACGTCCACATTACACCCTCGCTGGTTTCTAACAATCTCAAAACTTGACCCTCACAAAGCGAGTGGAGGGGATGGAATCCCAATCATAGTCTTGAAGAAATGTGCCCCTGAACTCTCCTCTGCCCTTTCTAAGCTCTACAACTTCTGCCTATCTACTTCCTGCTTTCCTGCCTGTTGGAAGTCTTCCTCTGTAGTTCCTATATTTAAGAACACTGGAGAACCCTTGGACCCCGTAAACTACTGCCCTATCAGCCTTCTTCCAATCTTTGGCAAAGTGTTCGAAGCCATTATCAATGCCAAGATGGTTCAGCATCTCACAGCCCACAGGCTCTTCTCGGACAAACAGTATGGTTTCCGCTTCACCAGGTCTACTGCTGATATGCTAACGACCATCACCAAGTACATATACCAGGCACTCGACAGGAATGGCGAAGCCCAAACCGTTGTCTTGGATATCTCTAAAGCATTCGACAGAGTCTGGCATGCTGGCCTTCTACGCAAGCTGCGGAGCTATGGTATTACTGGACATTTATTTGACCTAATCCAGTCATTCCTCTCTAACTGCACATTGAAGGTGGTATTAAACGGACATGCCTCCCAGAACTACCATACGAACACGGGTGTCCCTCGAGGCTCTATCCTAGGTTCTACGCACTTTCTGATCTACATTAATGATCTCCCCAATGCCATAAGATCCCAAGTAATCATGTACACCAATGACACCACAGTTTACTCTCACCTCGATCAAAAATCTGGTGTGGGCAACAAAGCGAACCTTGCTGCCGAGCTTGAAAAGGACCTCCAATCCATAGTGGACTGGGGTAAGAAATGGCTCATAAATTTTAATGCTTCCAAAACAAAGCTGCTATCAATTAGCCATCATAGACAATCGCACATACCTCCCATTAGCATGGAACAGGCTTGCCTCCCAGAGAGTAAAACACTATGCCTCCTTGGCCTCACACTCTCAGCGGACCTCAAGTGGAATGACTATATTGAATCCATTGCTAAATCTGCTGCTCTGAAAGTCGGTTTTCTGTGCTGGGCCCGGAAGTTTTTCCCGTCTGAATCTATCCTGCACATATATAAATCTACCATCCGCCCATGTATTGAATACTACTGCCACATCTGGTCGGGTGCCCTGCTATTCTCCTTGGGGTTCTTGACAAAATCCAATGGAGAATCTGTAATGTGCTTGATACCGACTTGGCAGACTGGCTGCAGTCACTCCCTCACTGGCGTGACATGGCTTCCTTGTGCCTCTTCTATAAATACTTTCATGGCTTCTACTCTGATGAACTTAGATCACTGGTATCCCCAGTCACTAATTTGCACGAGATACTAGATTAGCAACTGGGTCCTACCCTTTTACAGTGAACCGATAAAATGTAACCACAACTTCTACTTCAACAGTTTCTTTTCTCACACTTCCCGCCTGTGGAATTCCCTTCCACATACTTGCTTCCTCGACAGCTACAATCTCCAGGAGTTTAAATGTAAGGTCAATAGACACCTCCTAACACACTAACTCGCATCCATTCTCTCAAACACTCCTATCTGCATCCTTACCTGTCTATCACCCTCCTTCTGACATTTCCTATATCTAACCACTCTTTCTCATCACCTTTCCCTATGTAACCCCCTGCACGATAGTGACAGTGGAATGCCTTGCTTGGGGTGAAATGATAAAAAAAAAAAAAAAAAAACCAAGGTGCTTTGTCCTTTCAGGGAAATTATCAAGTAAATATAGAGATTTTATATTGCAATGTGTATTTCTAAACAGAAGTAAAGGAAAAAATCCTATTGTCTTTACAAAGATATTTTATTGATATCTAAATTTTTACATGTGTCTTGTGGTGGTGCAAGAAGCACCTCAACAAAGAAAAATAAATTGATAAATCTGAAAGTTTGTCCTATCCTGAAAAGTGTATCAGAATGGAAACACACATGATGCTAAAAAGCATCTTCTGTGTTAAATTTTAGTTTCAGATGTACTGTGCTGTCATGTGGTAGTCTGTGGGTGCACTTTTTTTTTTCTTTTTTTTTCCAACATGTTACTTGCTAAATTGAATGATTTTTTTTTGTTTTTTTTTTAATTCAAAATTTTAATGATGTATTTTTAATGGGTATTTGTTGGATTTGTGTTATTTGTATGTGTCTATATGGAGTACTGAAATATTTTTTGCTTATCCCATTTAAAATAAGTATTCTAAAGAGAAGTATGTGAACTGTACCATGAGCAGAATAATTTTTAATTTCTTCCTTTTGTAACTTCTGATAAATTTCCCACCCTTTTTTTTTTTCGTGTAAACACACACATACCATTTAAAAAAAAAATATCAACAAGTTAACCATTATTGAGATTAAGCCAATGCCACCAACTATAGTAAAAATCCTTGGGATTCTATAGAAACTAATTCCCTATCTTTTGCATTCTGCAATAATTGAAATAAATTATAAGATTGACTTTACTCTGAGGTCATTTCACCCAAGTTGTTCATTAGGAGAAAACTTGAAGAGATCATATATTTACCTTGGGTGTATGTTGCATAGTATTCCTAGAGTACTACCTACTAATTGTCTCACTTTTATTTACATCTCTCTTATCGATTCCCCCCTCATTTGTGTGTGTGTGTGTGTGTGTTCATAGTTTAACACTTATCAGCTAAAAATTTTCTACAGTTTTCTGTCCAATCAAGAGGTATTGGGTTAAATATATGGAAAAATATTTGATGTGCAAAATATACATTTTTTTCTTCATCATTAGGTTAAAAGCTGATAAAATATGTTTATTTTTTAAAAATTCCTGATAGATTACCAAATAGGTTTTGCAAATGGCATGTTTCTCATTACTCTTATTACTATACTAGTAAATATAATTTTTATTCATATGTGATGTCTGTCTTCTTTCTTTGAAAGACAAAGATTAAATTATCACTTGCTAGAAAATGAAGCCACAATATATATATATATAAATTTTCAACATTTTTGAATATTGAAAATTTATTTTATTTTATATTAGCTCTGTAATTTTAATTACATTGAGCTCTCCTGTATCATTTTTTAATATTAAAAATTTTTTAATATTAATTAGGATCAGGTTCTTGGGATTTACCTTCCTACTTTTCCGTTTTGGATTAAAGTATTCTGATAAAATATATATATATAGCAAGTAATGTTTTAAATACACTCACAGACTTAGCATTTTTGTGATGTTTTAATGGTGATATTAGCTGTCTTGTATTCATACCACATATAAGTATTATGTATAATTAGTTTCATGAACTGATGATTTAATTACTCTCAATAAAGATTGAAAAAAGAAATAAAGGAAAAACTATGGGAATATTACATAAATTAATTCCATGTCTAAGATAATTGATAATTCTTAATCCAGTGATGAATGTTTTTGTCTTGTAATAAACAAGAATGACTGAGTATATAGAAAATAATTCACTGTAAAAGGGTAGGATCTAGTTGCTAATCTAGTATCTCATGCAAATTAGTGCCTGGGGACACCAGTGATCTAAGTTCATCGGAGTAGAAACCATGAAAGTATTTATAGAAGAGGCACAGGGAAGCCATGTCACACCGGTGAGAGAGTGACTGCAGCCGGTCTGCCAAGTCAGTATTGAGCACATTACAGATTCTCCATTGGATTTTGTCAAGAAGCCCAAGGAGAATAGCAGGGGCACCCGACCAGATGTGGCAGCAGTATTCAATACATGGGTGGATGGTAGATTTATATATGTGCAGGATAGATTCAGACGGGAAAAACTTCCGGGCCCAGCACAGAAAACCGACTTTCATAGCAGCAGATTTAGCAATGGATTCAATATAGTCATTCCACTTGAGGTCTGCTGTGAGTGTGAGGCCAAGGAAGCGTAGTGTTTTACTCTCTGGATTAATTGATGCAACCTTACATATGCAAGTACTAGACTGGCTGCTTGATGTTAAGTCCATTGGTTTGAAATTATTTTTCTTTCAAACAAGGTAGAAGTATTTAAGACAAAATATAAGACCTCTCAATTATTGCTCTTACCCTTAAACCAAATATGCAAGTCCTAATCTGAACAGTTTATGTATTTAGAGCATTTTTCTAATCTATCAGTGACCCTCTTCTTTCCAAATTTTTTTACAATCTGTAAGCTTTTGTTTAGTGATCAGATTTATTGGGTCTTAATTAGCAGCTGTGTTGATTGTTCATAATGAAGTATTCCAAGGGCATTTTACAAACAGACTTGTCTGTTTCTTTTTCAGTATTTTTCCATTTACTACAATGCAGGTTCTATCCTCAGCTAAAGAACACCATTCTAAGAGGCATTTTACTCAGTACTGAGCTATAACATATTTAATTGCTGTTGAATTTGTTGTAAATTATTTTCTATTCATGTATTTATTACAATAATTCTTTTCTTTTTTATTTCATGTCTGTCATTTAAGGATCAGGAGGTAATTTTTGTCTTGTTAAAAAATCAATTTATTTTTCCATCTGAATATTTACATTTTCTGTTAGAGATATGTTCATATTAAATGTAAATTCTATTTCGAAGTAGAAAAAATTCCTATAGTTATTGGTAGTGGCATGTGTTAGATAAAAATGTCAAAAATAGGATATTAGCCTATAGTTTTGTAATTTTTAAATTAAAACATTTTAAGAATATGTAACTGTTTGTGCAATACTACTAATCTAAGAAGTGAAAACTAACTAAAGAACAAATATACAATACTGTTTGTTCTTTCATGATTTTAAGATTTTGTTTTTACTTACTTTGCTCTTAAGAAAAATAAAACTGAAAAAGAGACAAAAGGCTTGCTTATGTTCATATCTTTTTTTCCCTTTTATAAGCAAAATTTACAATATTTGAAAAGTTTTTCTTCATATATTAAAGTTTTACATAATTCTAAGTTTATTTTTCACAATTTCTGCTTATATCCATGTTAATTTTATTTTTCTTGAAAAAGAAGAAAAAAATGGGAAATCAGTGGAGATTCTATAAAATTAGGAAATGGTGCATCCAATCTGGCCTAGAAAGAAGGATAAGTTTAGGATTGTATTTATAAAAAGCTATAGAATTATTCTAATTCGTAATCAATGCTGTTTAGAAAGAGGTTTCTATATCTCAATAATATAGTATGTACTTGCATTCCTATGTATATGCTCCAAACTGAGGCAGGGGTTGAGCTGTAACTTCACTTTCTTTAAAACTATTAAGGGAGTAATAAAACTTAAGGAAGCAATCCTCTTTTGTTTGGTTTTCACTTATCTATGTCCCTCTTTTCTTTTTCCTTACATCCACTTTTCAGTTATGTTATTTGGAAAAGATAGGCAGTTCATATACACACACACACACACACACACACACACACACATACATATCTGGAGGAGTCCCCTCATTTTCAACATATGGGGGTGGGGTCCAGTAGCTCAGTTCTTAGAACAGCTGGACTACCTGTACATGTGATTTGATTATAGTGGTGAAGGCTTGTATAGAACTGGCCACACGTTTTGGAAGAGCCAAATACAAAAATCTGGTACACAGCATGCCAAAAAGTGCCCAAATGACCCTCCTTCAGTTTTGAAATCAGCAATGTCCCTTTGCTAGACTGGTTGCTACCCAAGATTATAAGACTCGATCTCTTGCTATTTACCTAAATGGGAGAAGAGTTGGATTTATATCTTTTACCGAGGTTATTTGCACATAAGTGACTGTAGCAATCTTGACTGGAATTTAAATCTCAGATACATCAATCTGAGCTTCTATCTGTTACTACACCGTGCATTCATATATATATATATATATATATATATATTCTAGCAGTATAGCCCAGCATTGCTCGGGTGTAATGAAAGCTTTAAAATTAATCCATGGTCCTGGAGCTCAGACTCAGCCTAAAGAATATATGTGTGAAGTTTGGTGAGAATCGGATAAAAATTGTGGATTTGTATAAAGGACATACAGACAGATAAACAGACACACACACAAACATCTTGCCTTTTATATATATATAATCAATCTTCTGCACTATTGTAAGAACTGAAACCTTGAAACTTCTGAATATCGTTTCTTATGTCTTTGTCTATGAGTGTATCAAATTTGATTAAAATTGGACCACTCCTTCTATAACCTGATTTTTTTCGATTATCGATTTTCCATATTTATCGATGGTACCGCGACACAAAACCTAGCTAAGAACACTCGCAGATGCTTACAGTACAACTGTGTCAATTTTTCAGAAAATCGGTTCAGCTGTTTTGGAGTCTATAGGTAACACACACACAAAGTTCCATTTATAAATAAGTTTATATATATATATATATATATATATATATATATATATATATAAATAAAATGTAAATTAATGTTTAAATATTTGTGGATCAGGTACACTGTTGATTTAAATGTTAAATATTGTCAAACTTTGAGGTAAGGTTTGGACGGCTCAGTTCAAAGTTTTCCTAAAAACTTTTTTTTCTTTTTTGAAGAATCAAGTTTGTTTAAACTATTAGCTACTGGATTGTTCATTTTGATTAATTATTAAATTCTGTACTTTTAATATATATATTTTGTGTGTGTGTGTGTGTGTGTGTGTGTGTGTAACACCTTTTTGTAGAGTGAACAGATACTACATGAATTATAGGCAAAAAAAAAAAATTCCCTATCATTTTTGGTCAGTACTAGACTTGTTTTAATAACTATATTTGGAAAACTTACCTTTCAAACTAGAATGCAAATGATACTCCATTTAGAATAAAATCTATTTCCAAGATTAGGTACTGTAACTATTTACACTATTTGAGCTGTTGTCATCTTTATTGCCATATTCACGTTTTGACTGTTGTATGCTCCAGTACATCATTTGATGAATACAATGGCCAAAACATAGTGAATATGGCAATAAAGATGAGGACAACAGTTCAAATGATGTAAATAGTTCAAATTGCTCCAAAAGATGATCATAGTATTTTGATTTATATAAATGATTGGAAGAGACATAGATATGTGCGTAAATGTGTGCACACTAAACAAATGCCAACCAAACAAAAGTGAGTGGAAAAAAATGTGTGAATAAATTTTAAATTTATGTATTTTTAAAAAAATTTTTTTTAATTCTTAAAAAAAAATGAAAAAATATAACTTTTATCTGCACAGGATTAAATAGTTACAAAAAACTTTCAAGTAAATAGTCTATTATAAAGCCACAAATATGGAACACTTGGTAAATGAAGCTGACTTTATTTAATTTTAGAGAGAATAATATTTGGTTTTAAACAGTTGAACTTTCTGGAGAAGAGGATAATATTAGTAGCATTTCAGTTTTTTTTATTATGTTTTACACATATATTTATATCCCTTTCAATCATTCTGTCCTACTAATTTTGATCCATTATATTCTATTTTGACCCATTCTATATTCAGGTATATAATAGTCTGTGTCAAATCAGCAAGTGTCTGACCATTGATGACCTGTTGTGTTTTTTTTTTTTTTACCAAATTTGGTACACTTAGAGCTTCATAATAGAAATTAAATAGTACCTGTTTTATATCTCTAGGCCAAAGTTTTCATCCATAAAGCTAAATTATATACCATTTTAAAATGCTTGGACAGTTTTAAAAAGTGATTTATTTTTATTTTTTATTTATTTATTTTGTTTAAAGGGCAAATAAGATGATTTGACCTTGGCCTTTGACCTTTCATTTCTCAAAAAGCATATCTTTATTTTTTTATTTGGCAAAAGATTTGTCTTATGGCAAGATATGTACAGCATTTTGTGGTGGACATTTGACTGAGTTGGGCCAAATTCAAGATAGTGGATTTTGTGATTTGCCACTATATGCTAACATTTTCATGTCTTGTTGTATATCTTAAAATCAGAATTTGTGTTAATTGTGGTTAAAATGGCATATAATTTAGCTTTGTGGGTGAAAAAACAATTGACATATTAATATTTAAATTTGGTGAGAGTTTTCTAAAATTCCCTTTTTTGGCAAGGATCATATCTTGGGAACTCTTTGACCTAGAGATGTAAAATAGGTTTCTATCATGAAGCTCTCTCTGTAAGTGTACTAAAATAAAACAAAAAAACCCTGTGTCTGTGATGGTCAGACTGTTGTTGATTTGACACAGAATGACTCAATATCTTATCTAAAAATCCTTGAGATTAAACCCTTTATGGAATTCAGAATTTAAGAATAAAATATGGAATGATAGTAGAGATATTGTAAATATGAATATATAATTCTGGGGAATTGGTAATGTTCTTGAAGTGAAGCTTCACATTCAGTGTGGTAAATTATAATAAATAACACCTTTTTTTTTTTTTTTTTTTTTTTTTTTTTTGTACAGTGGCAAATGAGATAATTATAGGCCATAAAATGTTTGGTAGATGTTTTTTGTAGTTTGAAAAGAAAGATGAAAAGAACTAAACATTTTTTTTTTTTTTTCATAGAAAAAAATGTTTTGCTTTTAGAGCTTTGTAGTTTTTCAAAATTTTGTAGGAGACATTTAGCACTTTGACCTGTTAGAAGCATGTTTTACAAGTATAATATTTTTTTTTTTTTTTTTTAAACATATTTTGAAGTATCAGCTGTTGCAATTATCTCTGATTTTCTAACTGTACAGCTTAAACTTTTGATGCTTGGCCTTCTAGCTTTAATATCAGTGTATTGGTTGCACTATAAGATATAAATGCTTTTTTTCTTTTGTGTGTGTGTTTCTTTTGTTTAAGAAGTGTGATCTTTTTTATTTTAAGCAGGTTAATATAGCTTATTTGTATATACCTATTTGCATCTATATATATATATATATATTCGTTTTTTTCTTTGATCACTCCAACGGTTCTCTCCTGATATGTTGTTGAGATATATATATCAACAACATATCAGGAGAGAACCATTGGAGTGATCAAAGAAAAAACGAAAAAAATATTCATGTAAATAAGTGGGTGGGGGAACAGGGGCGTATAAACAATTAGCGAGGGGGATAAAATTGAGGGAAAATGATTAAATTATACAATTAGATAAAATATGTACAAAAATAAAGAGGTGGGGATGAGTGTTGAAAAATGTCCCTGAACAAGTCTGACTTAATGAACTCTTTCTCTCGACAGAGAGAGGGTTTACGTCAAAGAATCGAGACCGACTCCAGAATCCTTAAATGGTTAATGGAGTCTGCTCTGTGTAACACCCTGAACCCTATCACTGTATAGGTCTTGGCACAAGCTGGATTATTTTTCGTTTTGTCTTTGATCACTATCAACAATTCTCTCCTGACGTGTTGTTGGCGAAAGGGATCCCTTAAGAGATGTTTCTGTTTGTGAGATATATATATATATATATTGTGTGTGTATCAAAAATTACTTTTGCAAACTTTGCAGGCAGGTTCCTCATACCAAAGCAAAGACAAAAGTTCATATAAACATGTCTGTACATATATATTAATATCCTGCCAATGTTAAACAATACTTCTCAGTTAACTGACTACTACATGTGTTAAATCCATTAAACATGTACACAAATGACAAATGTAACCTAGTCTACATGGCAACACAGCACCATCTATTGTAATCATTTATATGGACCTTTGTCCTTATTTTGGTGTGAGGAACCCACCCTTAAAGTTTGTTAAATCAAGTGTTTGCATATGTTTGATTTGTTAATTTTAATAAGATCCTTGAGCAATAAACTACTTTAAAAATTTATTAGTTTAATGTAATTTCCTTTTTTTAATAAATTGAATTTAATTTTAAATGATTTTTTTTTTTTTGATAATAATGTTGATGTATTTTCTTGATTCACATTGAGGAGTGAAAACAATAGTTTTCTTTAACAGTATAAATTTTCTTTTTTATAATCATTTCACCCCAAGCAAGACAGAAATGCTATTGTTGCACAGGGGACAGAAAAAGGGTACAGTGGCTGTTGAAAAAAGAAAAAAAAATGGATGGGAATCAATTACATAAAAGGTGGCAATTGACTTGCTTTTAAACTTCTGGAGGATGTAGCTATCAGGAAAGCAAGTGAGTGGAAGTGAATTCCACAAACAGGAAGTGCAAGAAAAGAAACTGTTAGAGTAGAAGAGACAGTTACATTTAACTATTTTTATGGTAAAAGGGGTGGGACCTTTATGCTAATCTAGTAGTATGAGTAAATGCATGTGGTTGGGGTACCAGGGAAAGAAGCTTACCAGAACAGTTTCCATGAATACTTGTAGAAAAGACAGAGGGAATCCACTTAGTTGGTGAGAAAGCGACTGAAGGCTAGCTGCTAAGTCAGGATCAGTTATATTGCAGATCCTTCTTCAGAATTTGTCAAGAACCTCAAGATGAATAGCAAGGTTAGGACCCGATCAGATATGGCAACAATATGCAATGCATGGACAAAGTAGATTTGTAAATGTGCAAAATGGATTTTAACAAGAAAAACTTTCTGGCCTGACACAGTGAACCAACCTTCCTAACAGTAGATGCAGCTATGGATTTAATGTAGTCATTTCATTTGAGAGAGTTAAGCCAAGGAGGCACTGTGTGTTGTTCTCTTGGAGACTAGTATCATCCATTCTAATGGTAGGCAGGAATGATTCTCTATGGTGGTTAAAGGAAAGCACCTGTGATTTGAAGGCATTAAAATTTACTAGCTATTTCCTACCCCATTCAATCACAAATTGGAGGACCTTTTGAAGTGTATCAGCCTGATTTACTTTGTCAGCCTTGGCAGATTTATTATTGGTGGTGTCATCTGCATAGATGCCAACTTTGGAATTGATTACATCATGAAAATCATTAATGAAGATCAGAGAAAGTGTAGGAGCATTTAGGGATGTCTTCATTTGTATGAAAGGATCTAGAAGTTTGCCCATTAAAAATAACCTTCATTTCACAATTTGATAGGAACAGTTGGATTAAATCAAATATTCATCCAAAAATACCATAGCTCTGGAGCTTGCACATGAGGCCAGTATACAAAACCCTATCAAATCCTTTCAGGATATTAACAGCTTTGTGTGTGTGTAATATATATATATATATATATATATATATATATATATATTCAGTGATGGCTGTTAACACATCAGTGATAGACCTGGTGAGATGGAAGCCATCTTGTTTGTCAGAGAGAAGGTTATGAGATGCTTAACTATTTCAGCAGTGATAATAGCCTTGAATACCTTGTCAAAAAAAGGTGAGAGGCTAACAGGGCGATAATTACAGGGGTCAGAGGACTTCTTAGACTTCTTAAAAACAGGAACTACAGAGGAGGACTTCCAACAAGCAGAAAGAAGTCAAGCAATAGTTATAGTTTGGAGAGGACTGGAGCCAACTCAGGGGCACATTTCTTTAGGATGATGACTGGAATTCTATCACCTCCACTTGCCTTGTGAGAGTTAAGGTTAAAAATTATGTTAGAGACCAGAAATGGGGTTATATATGTATTACTCAATTGAGCCTCAGTTCTCGGTGGGAAATTGGGTGTGGGTACTCCAGAAATGTTAAGTGTGAAGTTGGATGAGAATTTATGAGCAAAGCAGTCTACCTTGTCTGCTGTGAATGTGAGGACTTCAAATTGATTGAATAGAGGAAAGATTAAGGGTTTTCTGTTGTTCAGTAACTCTTGCAGAACCAAACTTGTGAGATACTATACACAGCTTCATCTATCATCAAACAATACCATAACATCATTTAGGATATACTTATATTTATTACAAGCAAAGAGCGGCCTATCAGATGTGTCGTTCCAGTAAAGCCAGAAGAAGTGATTCCTGTGAGTGATGGCAGCTGAGCAAGCAGGAGAGATCTAAGGAACTAAGTTTAAGTAGAAATTTTCTAGCTGGGATGAAAGCATCAGTGCTAGCTTTCACCCAGGAGGAAACTTCAGAGGTACAGTCTTGAACAGGGAGACTAGAACCTTTGTTCCAAGGGACATTGCAAAGGAAATCACGGAACAAGTCCCAGTCTGCTTGTTGATGGCAGTAAGATATTATGTTGGTAGGAGGTTCCTGGATGATATGGGAGTAGCAAGGGATATTTACTGACAGCACAGCATGATCAGAGTTGCCAAGAGGACAGAGCTGTATAATATGGAATCTGGGATAGAAGTAAGAGATTTAGAAGAGAAGTCCATTGTGATTACTGGGGAAATCAACCACTTGCATGAGAGACAGTGATTGAGAAATTCAGTATTTGAATGCTAGCAAGATCAATGACAATTTTCCAGCCACTTGGAATGATGGGCATTGAAGTCACTGAACACGAATACATTAGCAAATGGATGACGGGAAATAGCCTTGTCTACATTGTCAGAAATACTATTTAAAATGCAGCAGTCAGGAGAGGAAGAGGAGTCGTAAAGAAAGAAGAGATAGCTTACTGAGTTTAGCAGAGACAGACACACATGTAGGATTGGACAGGAGATTCAAGAGAGGTTTCCCTAGCCAGAGGGAGATGTTTGCTGACATGAACACCCAGGCCATGCATGTGAACATTAGTCCTTCCTAAAGAGAAGAAGGTATTGAGAAATTAGAGAAGGAAATTGTAGGGTTGAGGCTAGTTTCGCAGAGAGCTAGAATGTCAGGGGACCTTTTATAGCGGAAAGATTCCATGCTGCAAAAGTTGATATAAATACCATGGATGTTAGAGAAAGAAATATTAAGAGATTTATTTATTTCTTTTTTTGTTTAGCTGATTTAGTTTTATATCTTTTATGTGTTGTCATAATTTAAAATTATATCAGTAAAGAGAGGCCTAGAGTATCAGTAGCATTTGGTCGTCAAATTTAACATGTAGGAAGGGAACTGGTGCAGACTGCAGCATAATGTGGCCTCAGGGTTGCCTACTGAAGGCACTTACAGGAACACCCATCTATGTGCAATATGGCACTACAAGAACCTCGATATTATTCAACTGTTGATCAGAGCAGCCTCTCGAGACACTATGCAAGAGTTTGGGCTCCTAATTAGCGCTCAGAAGCAGCAACCAGAAAGCTGCCAACCTGGTATCCTCAGTATGAAGAGTATATCTCGAAAGCGTTTGACAGTCTGGCATGCTGGCCTTCTACGCAAACTGTGGAGCTACGGTATAATTGAACATTTGTTTGACCTAATCCAATCATTTCTAACTCTCTAACCGCACATTGAGAGTGGTATTAGACAGACATGCCTCTCAGGACTACTGTATGAATGCGGGTGTCCCACAAGGCTTTATCCTAGGTCCTACACTCTTACTGATCTACATTAATGATCTTCCTGATGCTGTGAGATCCCAAGTAGACATGTACGCCGATGACACCACAGTTTACTCTCACCTCAATCAAAAATCTGGTGAGGGCGATAAAGTGAACCTTGCTGCTGAGCTTGAAAAGGACCTCCAATCCGTAGTGGACTGGGGTAAGAAATGGCTCATAAATTTTAATGCTTCCAAAACAAAGCTGCTATCAATTAACCATCATAGACAATTGCACCTACCTCCCATTAGCATGGAACAGGCTTGCCTCCCAGAGAGTAAAACACTACGCCTCCTTGGCCTCGCACTCTCAGCAGACCTCAAGTGGAATGACTATATCAAATCCATTGCTAAATCCGTTATGAAGTTGGTTCTCTGTGCAGAGCCCAGAAGTTTTTCCTGTCTGAATCTATCCTGCACATATATAAATCTATCATCCGTCCGTGTATTGAATACTGCTGCCACATCTGGTCGGGTGCCCCTGCTATTCTCCTTGGGCTTCTTGACAAAATACAACGGAGAATCTGTAATGTGATCGATACCGACTTGGCAGACTGGCTGCAGTCATTCTCTCACCAGCATGACGTGGCTTCCCTGTGCCTCTTCTATAATACTTTCACAGCTTCTGCTCCAATGAACTTAGATCACTGGTGCCCCCTAGGTACGAATTTGCACGAGATACTAGATTAGCAACTACGTCCCATCCTTTTACAGTGAAACCGATAAAATGTAACTGCAATTTCTACTCCAACAGCTTCTTTTCTCGCACTTCCTGCCTGTGGAATTCCCTTCAGCTACAATCTTCAGGAGTTTAAATGTAAGGTCAATAGACACCTCCTAACACACTAACTTGCATCCATTCTCTCAAACACTCTTCCTATCTACCTAACCCTCATCCTCGGTATCCTTACCTGTCTATCACCCTCCTTCTGACATTTCCTATATCTAACCAGTCTTTCTCATCACTTTCCCCGATGTAACCCCCTGCGCAATAGTGGCAGTGGAATGCCTTGCTTGGGATGGAATGATAAAAAAGTTTCAAGAAAACTTTTTATTTTTAAAAATTCAATTTAAAAGTTAGTTACCAAAAATGAGTGAAGGTACCTTTTATTTATTTATTTATTTATTTATATATATATATATATATATATATATAAATGTGTGTGTGTGTGATTAATGATTTTAAATAAAAATGGGCTTCAAACACTGGGACTGTTGTTGAGGCCTGTTAGAGCATGCTTAATTCAGATGCATGAATAGGCACATGTAAAACAAACACACACATAAGAGAGCGAGTTAGAATGCATTTAATGGTCTTTTTAAATACATATTAGTTTGTGTTCCAACTTGTTTTTTTGGTGAATCATTACTAATTGATTCTTGCTAAGCAACCCAAAGCTGAAAAATGTGTACCCTTTCTCCATTTTATCCTTCAAACAAGTTGAAACTTGTTTTCCCTATTATGGGGAATAAGCAGTGAATACCACTTTCTCTCTCTGGTTAGTGGTCAACATGTCCTGGCAAGATTTTAGAATGGAAACGATTTCTGATAAATGCTCCTATTGTTAGTCAGTGCTTCAAGGCACGATATTCTGCATTTATAGCAAGCTGAGATGTTTGATATTTCCATTCATGGCAAAATCAATCCACTTTGGGTATTTTCTGACTTAGGATTAATCGATTTCTTTTTTATCTTCCATGTTCTTCTGCTATGCATGACTTATTCCCTTCTATTTTTTTCATATTTTATTGGTGTATGAATAAATCTATTGATGACTATTTGTGTGTGTGTGTGTGTATTCTTATTTTATGTAATTCTTCTGAATTTTCATTATGGGATTTATTATGACTGGGAAGATTCAATAAAGTCTCTCTGAGGTAATCTATTCAAGATTTGAATGTGATGTCTATGGTCTTACTTGTGTATATTTCTAACAAAGATCTTATCCAGCAAAGGATTTTCAAAATTAAATAACTTTGAAAAATACTATTTAACTAATGTTTAATTAAATTACGTTTATTATTTGCATGTTTTTCAAAATTATATATAACACATCACTCAATAAATCCTAGGCCAAATAAAACAACTTTTAGACAAAATTTGACTTTATTCATCAACAGTCTCCTTCAACATAGTGTATCACCCTAGAAGGAGACTGATTCCAATGCTTCTCTAACAATTCAATGCCCCCCCCTTTTTTGTATAATGATTTGTCTTTGGCCTCAAAATATGTCTCAGTTTCCAATACCACTTCTTCATTGGAGCCAAATCTCTTTCCCTGGAACATTCTTTTGAGATCTGCAAACAGGCAGTAGTTGCTGGGAGCCAGATCTGGAAAATAGGGTGGATGTGGAAGCAATTCAAAGTGCAGTTAATGTAATTTTGCCATTGCTGCAATTGACTTGTGACACGTCTTGGTGAAAGAGCACTTTTTCCTCATTTGTGGCCATTTTTTTAGTGATTTCTTCCTTCAAACATACCAATAATGCTATCTAATATTCATTATTGATGGTTTTTCCTTTCTCAAGGTAATTGATGAGCAAAATACCTTGTGCATCCCAAAATATGTTGGCCAAAACCTTGCCTTCTGATTGCATCTTTGGTTGCTTTGGACGGCTTTCACTCAGCTGGTTACTGATTTGACTCTGGAGTGAAGTGGTGGATCCATGTTTCATCTATTGTCACATATTTATGAAAAAGCTCCTTGTTACATTGAAACAGTTGCAAACAATGCTCTGAATCGTTGAAACCTTGTTTTTGATCAACTGTGAGCAGCTTTAAACACAGCTTTCTCATTGATAAATGTTCATGTAAAATGGTTAATACACTGCTATCTCGCACAACTTCAATTTACAATCAGCCAAAACAAGTTTGTGGATATTTTTGGTGTTCTAAATCTGTAACAATAATTCATCAATATTTTCATTTAACTACCCACTTCTCCCACAGTGGTATTAAATGAATCTTACATGTTTTGGCATTCAACATTATTTGTGTCTGTTTGACCGCGTTTAAAGTCAGCATACCACCTCTTAACTGTTGTTTCCAATGGAGCAGAGTGTGAATAACTTATAAAGCCACTGCTTTGCTTGAACAGTACTCCCCCCTTCAATCAAGAAAATAATACTTTATCAACACACAAAATTCAGATTTTTCCATTGTTCTGAAAATTTGTAACAGTAACTTCACTTAACTGTAATTTGTAAACTAATGATCTGATTGGGCCCAAAATTTGTCATATACCATTTGAAGGTTAGTACTTCATAAAATTTATATGAATTTTTTTTATTGGTGGTGCCATCTATATGCCAGGCCTGGGACATATTGAGTGATGCGTTATTCCATGTCAAATCAACAAGGCTCTTCCCATCATCAACACAGCAGTTCGTTTTTCTTTTTACAAATTTGGTGCGCTTATAGAGCTTCATGATATGAATTGAATAGTACTGATTTTTATCTCTCTAGGCCAAAAAATTCCAGGGATATGACTTTCTTGGCCTTTGGTAAAAAAAAGGTGAATTTTGGAAAATAGTCACAAAGTTTAAATATCAATATCTTAGTGCCCCCCCCCCCCCCCACCTACAAAGCTAAATTATATATAATTTTAAAGTACTTGGATAGGTCTAAAATATATATGTATTTTTATTCTGCCTTTGAGCAGCCCTTCAAATTTCAACTTTCTGATTGTTATGTAGTTTGTTTATAATTTCAATTTTTTTAAAACTTCCTAGTTTTTTCACATGCTTTATGGTATTTTTAGCATTCATTGATAAAACTGTCACTTTTTATTTTTTTTAATCTCTTACATTTTAGCAAAAAATACCATATTCAGTTTCTATTCTTATGTGTCTCTAAATTTCAGCCTTCTGTTATTACTGTCCAGATAGGATTAATTCATAGTGGAAGTTACCTTAGTTCTCTTAGTAATAGATTTTTTTATTTATTTGGCAGTACTGGCAACAAATAGCCCCCTATATTCTAATTATTTTTTTTTCCTTTTACAGGTACAGCTTATACTTCAGCAAATGCAGGACAAGTTCCAAGAGATGTCAGACAAAATTACAGGGCGCAATATCCTTTTCATTGTTAAGCAGCATTTAATTTTAAAATTGATATCATTTATTCTGGGTTCATTCATTGACTGATGTCAAAATTTTAGAATGTTGTTGTTTTTTGTAACCATATATATATAGCTTTAAACTGCTCCTAAAGCAGGGCAGATTGGGCTCTCTGGCCATAGTTGACAACCAGTTTGTCTAGGAAAACCATGATTTTCAGTGCTTACCAACCCTCAGCAATAAGGATGAGTAAAAGTAAAAAACAAAATCATAAGCTAAGAAAAAAAAAAAATGTGTGTGTGTGGGGGGTACAGCTCAGTGCCTAGGACAATATTAAGTCACCTTGCTAGTTTATAAATAAAAAGCAGCCCATCAGGTCATTTGATTAATGTTTATTTTGTATTGATCAATTATTCGAACAAATATTGTTTGAATAGATTTTGTTTTTGATGTTATGTTCTAAATCTGCAAAAATAATTCATCAACATTTTCATTAAACTTCCCCTTCCCCTATAGTGGTATTAAATGAAACTTACAGTTTAGTCCTAGAGGAAGCTTGTCAGTTATCACGCACACACATTCATAATGGCTGCTTGAGAAACACATTTGAGATTATTTATATATAATGTAGAGCAAAAATAGCTGAATTGGCAGGTATCCATTTTGGTGTGGTACTCAATGTCATTTAAAAATGGAAATAATTGTAAAGGTATTCTCAATAACTGACTTTTTCTAAGGACAAAGAAAACATTAAAAAAATAAACAAATTTACAGTTTATGCTTATGTATGAGTTGCATAGCGTAGATTTGAATTTATATTTAACCTTTATTTGTTAAGGTATTTCTTCTGCAAATAAAGCTGCACCAAACTGTCAGGTACAGAGATATTAATTTTTCTTTTTATGCTTAAAAGTGGCTAACTGATATGGCATCATATATAGTATTAATCTCTACCTACCAGTTTAATCACCTGAAAATGGAAACTTTAAAAACAAAATTATTAACTGCATAAAGATAACATAAATTAAATGTGTTTTAATGACAAACCCATCTAGTTATATTTGATTGATTTCTATTTGTGACACAAACATTGAAATTGTTCTTTGAGATTTCAGCTTCCCAATTCTGAAGTACATCAGCTTAAATGTAAGACCAGATTTATGAATGACTATAATCAAGTTTAGGCAGTGAATTAATTGCTATAGCTTTGACTTTGTATCAGCATATTGCTTAATATAAGGTTATGAACTTAATAATTCTTAGTCTCTTTAATTAAAATTTGACTCTTAATAGATAAATCCATTGTGTGACATTTCTAAATGTATAAAGCTTAGGAATCCTGAGACATTAATAATTAAACATTATATTTAACAGATATAAATTTGAGTAGACAACCTCTTTGTTGTTTTTAATGATGTAGATCTAAATACACAGGTTAGTGCATATATATTTGTACTGTTTCAAGGTGGGAGTTTGTTGGTTATTATTATTTAAGGCTGTTGAGGATTTTTTTTTTTTAACACATGAATACTTGGTTTTATTATATTACCTAGTGTGCCACATGTTAGTATTTAATGGAATGTTTTGTTAATCCAATTTTCCTTAACTGGTTTCACTGGATGAAATGGCCAAACGTATTGATGAATTGGAGAAGAATATAGCAACTATAATGACAGATGCTGGCTTGGATGGTAGCGTGGATTAATTGTTGACTTAAGAGTGTGTGTGCGTGCATGCGTGTGTGTATGTGTCCCCTTCCCATCAATTTCTTTTTCCATGTGTTCATTTGTATCAGCCAAGGCCAACAGTTCACCCCATGGGGAGTGGAAAAAAAGTTATCTGCTGTTCTACATAACTGTAGTTTGACTGTATACAAGAGCTTATAATAAATTTTGAAAGATGTCTTTTCACATTTTCATTCCATTGTATATTTTTGCATTACAAAGTAGAAGTTAACTGAAACCTTTCTCACTGAACTTGGAAAAGTAATTAATCTTATTTGTATTTATCACAATAAAAATGAGCACAAGAAGACTTATCTTACTTTATATCAATAGCTACATAAATTTTCTTCCAATAGCTAGTCACAAATTACTTCTGCAAGCACAAACTTCAGAAACACTTATCGGCAAAAGAATGTGTGGGGAATTTGTCAAAACAATGCAGATTTTTTTTTCTTTACATATTTTTAACTCAATCATTTTTGGTACTCTTGCAATTTCTGGTGATTTATAAAAATTATACTTTTAAGCAAAAATTAAAAAAAAAAAAAAAAGGAACATTTTATTTTGGCAAATAAAAAGAGCTGGGGAAGTTTTGACTCCTTAATTCTTAAACCATTTATTTTGAAATAATTGGGGGAATACAACTATTCTGTAACTAAGCTTGTTCAATTTATATGACAAAATGCAGTGGTGATAATGAAATTATGAAAATGATATTTCAGGGTTGATCACTGAAAACAAACCTGTTTGCCTACCTTCAGAAAAACAATTTTGGTGTAATTTGCCTAAATTATTAACCATTTGGGGTAAATAGTTAATATATAGCTGAGATAGAGAGGATATACTTTCACTGATAAGTAAAGTGATTGACCATTTAATTAGGAAGCCAAACATATTCAACTTCTCCATTGTATTTTATGCTGTATTTATTGACAACATTTTATTTGTTTCTGTTGTGGGATTGTCTTTTTATCAAGTAAAGCCAACAAAATGTCTTTTGGTGTTTACTACAAGTAATATAGCCATGAAATGATCTGTTTCAATAAATCAAAATAGAATGAATTTTTTTTCATAATTTTTAAAAATTTATTTTTTTTTCTCTTGTTCCTAACAAGAGAAAAAAGTTTGAGTCAAAGAGCCAAGTGTTAAAGTCACATTTCTGCTATATTGATTAGATGCAGAAAATTTCTTGCTGGAAATTTATAAACACACTTGGTCCAAAATTGGAGATTACTAAAGTGTGAGTGTGTGGGTAGAGTGTATGCTTGTGTACAAGTGTGTGTACAAAGGCCTGAGTCAGTCATCACTTTAAAAAAACCGGGGCAGTTAAACAAATGGGATAACTTATTTCACATAAAAGAAATAAAACCAATAAATAAATGAAAGACAATGTGGCCAATGTTATGTACAAAAATGAATAGAATTTGAGACATAATTTCAGAAATGAACTGGAGGCAATCTTGTACACATTCCATTGGCCAATTTACACCTCCTATTCCATCTAGTTAGGCCAACTACAACTATTTCTTTTTAAACTACGAAAAGAAGAAGAAAAAAAAGGTAATGAAATCTTGAAGGATGTAAGAAACAGAGCAAATTGTTCCCAGAAATGTGACTGGCAGCAGATCACAAACTTTTGACATGAAAAAATAATGTACAAAAGAGGCAGAAGTGGAAACGCCCATCATTATTAGATAAAAAGGGGAGACATTTGGTGAAAATTAAGGACAAAACAATTTCTTTTTCATATGAAAAGAAATAGCTTTTCAGCTTGGTAATATAGCTGCATGATGGGAGTAAGTCCAAAAAAGATTAAATAAATCCAACAAAGAAACAAACAAAACATAAGTTATTATCTACACTGTAGAATTTAAGTTTAGCCCCCCCGCCCTCCTCCAAAAAAAAAAAAAAAAAAAAATTCTAAGACATATGTAAGAAAAAGAGTAAAGCTCAATTGCTGTAAGTACATCAACAACAACAAAAAAAAAAAAAATTACCCTTATATATATATCTCTGAAGAGAGAAAATTAGTATTGATATGGTATTCAGTTTTAGTTCAGAAAGAGTTCAAAATTCCTTTCGATGGATATGGGATGATTTAAAGCTGACAGTACCTACTAACTTCATGGCAAGGAGGGTGGGGAGAGAAACAAATAACTTAATAATAGAAGTCAGGAAAGCAACAGAATCTGACATCGTAAATACAAACTAATTTTAAAAAGTGCTAAGATTTGTGATTGAAGCTGTAAGTCAAGTCCCTGCCTCTTGTAAACAGACACAGGTGTAAAAAGGGAAGGAAGGATCAGAGATAGGAAAATATCACTGATGGCATGATTAGTCTTGCCATTGGCTGGACGGAAGTCATCATGGTCAGTTTCTAATGCTGACCCTTACTGACCAACCACAACAAAAATATAAATATTTATATAGAAAATAACAATACTTGTGCTTATGAGAATGGGATAAGAAAAAAGATACGAAAAACTTAGACAAAATTACTCAATGTGTAGCAAACTTTGATGACAGTGGTTGGGCGTTTTTTTTATTTTGGTATTGAGTGTATCACAGAGACAAAAATGTTGGTCGGTGGATGACAGTGGCCAGCCAAAGAGTAAAGTTTGCCATCCTCAGAGAAATGTCTGATGCTGGCTAGAGGAGGAGGATACAGAGAAGAACAAGGAGATAAGAAAAACAGGTGACCTCACAACAAGACTGACAGATACACACACAGGCACACATGCACAGATGATGAATGCACATGGACACACTTGCTCACACATAATGTCCTTGTCAGGTTTGCCATTGTGAGTTCTGTAGGACATTGCTCAGCTGTGAAACCAAGCTTCCCAACTAGCCGAGACATCTAAAGTTGAATAGAAGTAGCCAGCAAGGATGGCACTTAGCGCGACCACAGTAACTTTCAAAGCCAACTTCCTATTTTGTCTTCTGATGACCAAAGCTTCTCGTGCTTTCTTCTCGGCAGCAAACTTGAGGGCTCTGGAAGACAAACAAACAATGCATGAGTAAAGCCTTTCTGACTGAAGAAAGTGTCTGTAGGGGGGACTAATCAGGGAGAAGGGGTAGGTGCTGGATGTTGCAGGACAGACGGGACAAGAGAATCCAACGTACGCTTGTGTGGCATCCCGGACAGCCGCGGCGGTGGCTGCAGCACTGTCAGAGATCAGTTCCGTTGGGGGATATTGCAGAAAAAGATCCCCAGCTTTGCTAATCAACTGCTCAAATGGGAGGTCATCAGGGATACGAGACAGAAGTTGATGGACATTAGCCATCTCACACTGGCAGGAAAGAATCTCCTTTTCTCGGTGAAGGACAATCTGAAATTAGGGAAAAATATATATATATTCTTACATTAACATCACTTGGATATTCATTTATAGGTGCAACTTATGTAGCTTAGTTTTGGAACTAAGAATTCATTGGAATTAGTGTTATTTTCTTTTTATCATTCTTCTGATAAGTTTGTGGTGAAAAATAAAAACCCATCACTGAAGACAACTTTAAAGCTATACCAGTAAGTATCATTTATGGATTTAAGTCATTGTTTTAACAAAGTAATAAAGACTTTCTTTTAGGTATGTAATAAGTTGAACAGATTTCATATCAGAAATGAGTCTTAAATCTCATTGTTTTCATTTCAATATCAGATCATTGCAAAAGCTTTTGCCCAATTTTCATTGTTAATATAAAATGACCATAATTTAATACTGTTTTGGTGTCGATTTGTTATGTTCTAGATTGAAACCTTTTATCATTTAGTTGGGTCAGATTGTTGAATGTTCACATTTTATCCACAAATGAATGCCTTAAACATGGAGAATGAAGAGTTGCACTTTCACCATATTATGCTCTATGAATCTTGGAAGGGGGGTAAGTATCGGAACTGCACCAAAAACATTCAGAAGGTTTATTTGGATTGTGCTCTAGCTCTTTGGACGGTCAAAAATTGTTTTGACAGATTTTGTCAGAGTGAATTTTTAACTAAATAACCATACTCTGGATGACTTTCAGACGTCAAAGACGCTCTGTCTGCCAAGAAAGAGAACTAAGAGAAGATTTCAATGAAACTCTTAGTCTCTTGATTGTTAAGAGTTTGAAGAATTGATATCTAAACTGCCTTTTGCAGATTTGTTGTTTTTTTTTTGTTTAGCAGCATAACAATCCCTAATTTTAATATCAAAATCTAAATATTTTGTACATAATTTTATTTTTGGAGATAATTAGTGAGACTTGTATCACTAAACCATTAACTCATAGCAAAGTGTAGAAAAGAGGTAGATTCATACCTTTCTCAAGGGTATTTTGCATGTAAGGGAATATAACAAAATTAAGTGGCCATTATCCATTACACCACCTACAAATTCAAGCTTACTCCACCTGATATTCCTAAGCACTAACCCATCTAGGTACTGACCTGGCTTGATGTTGCTTAACTTTGGTGATTGTCTAGGAACTGATGTTTCAACATGATGTGGCTGTGTCCCCATTTGAAGAGACTTGGGTTCAGGAAAAATGTCCAATTTTGTGTCATTTTCCACCTGACAACGCAAGATCGCAGGTCATAAAACAGAAGTTACAGAACTTAAAAAGTTGAAATGAGAAAACCCCCAGTACCCATTGTAGTCTGATTTTCATTTGTTCTGGTCTCTACGAATTAATTTAAATGAAATTTAAATTTGTACAGTCAGTCAAAAACAACCTCATAACCTTCATTAAAAAAAAAAAAAAAAAAAAAAAAAAAAAATCTACAAAAATAGCCTCAAGAAGTTGGTAGAACAATGGAATACAGTCGTTAAAATTAATGGAAACTTTATTTGACTAATAAATGTTTTTTGTGAGTATAAAATTTTATTTTTAATTATCTAATTGGGCACAAACTTTTGCAATATTAAGTATTGTAGAATTTACTGATTTTAGTTACATTAAGGCTGATTGCAACAGAAGCATTAAGTGAAAAAGTTAGCAAAAAGGTGTTGTATAAAAATTCCAATTAATTTTGAATTGTTATTTCAGTGCTTGCATATCTTGGTCCAATGCAATTGATGAGTCTTTCGTAAATAAATGATCCAGCATTGATGTATTTTTCCAAGATAATTTTCAACATTTTCAACCACATTCCTATCTGAAAGCCTCTTTATTTTTTCTTCTGAAACCAAGTCTTACTTTTGCATTTGAGAATTTTCCTTTCTCTGACCCATTGTGCAACATCTATAGGACATGCATACAATTTCTGTCTGGATAGTATTTTTATCTTGGTAAATGTGAGGAAAGACAGTCTTCTCTAAGTGAAAGACAGTCAATAAACAGTAACAAATGATGATTTTATTAATCTATATCTTTGTGTCAGTTTAAACAAACAACCCCCTTATTTTTTTCATCATATATTATGACCAATTTGCTTAAAACTTGTACACCACTACAAACAGCAACTGGACAAAGTTCTGTGCATTTTTTGAGTTGGTTTATTTGGTGACTGTATCCATTTCTTTGCATGTTTTTCTCATTTTATTGAATGTCTTTTTTGTGGCAAAAATTAAATTTTGTAACCATGAAAAAAATTGTACATGTGGTATTGATTTTCATAAATGAATAAATGTAGCCTATAAAGTCACAAGATAAATACGAAGACACAGAAATATATAGTTGACATAATTTGCATACATATAACTATTATATAAGATAAATGCATTAAAAGATAACTAAGCTAAGACAACACGAGGTAACTGAGTAAACACACATACTGGTGATGAGGAATCTATAATAAACACTGGTAAAGATTTAAATTTACAAAGACAAAAGAGTTGAAGCTTGTTCCACATTAACAAACTGGATTTATACAATTGATGTTATGTCAGTAAGAACAAGTGAAAACTAGACATCATAAAAGATAAGACTACAAATGAATTCGAAACTCAGAATTTTTGGTAAAGAATTATTTCTGTTTCACATAAGTTATAAATATTTACAGTTTGTTAAGAGATGGCTGCCACTTACACAAGTGTTGTAAACTGTGATCATTTCAAATTAAGAGACTCAATGTAGGATTAGGTTAAACTGCCTTATTTTCATTGTGGGTCTGATGAAAAAAAACCAGGATAATGAAATGATTAGTTGGGAATTATCTTGGAAAATTAATTTGCGCATCAAGGCTGGGTCATTTATTTACAAAAGGCACATTAATTGAACTAGATCAAGATATACATTTATTGAAATAACAATTCAAAATTAAAATTATTTGCATTTTTTTATAATAGCAAAGTAAATCAAAGATTTTCAAAGTGAACAAAGAAAGGCATATTTATTGAAAGGAATGATAATGGATTGCCAGGTCACATCATTTACTGATGAGAGTTATTCCCCAGAGACAAGATATAAACATAGGAACTAACAACACATAAGTGGCAACATTATTGTTGACTGTTATTCTTGATTTAATCAACACAATACTATGATAGTTAAGCATTGTTTGCTGCTGAGATGTGTGCCCTTGTGTGATCAACAATGTTGGGGTTAGCTGATCAAGATAGTATGATGACCTGAAACTATCAAGCAACCCAATATTAACATCATTAATGACACACCCCAGTAAATCTTTGTGATATTTATTGATGTAGCTATTATGTTAAAATGGAAAATATTGTGCCTTTTTGCATATGCTGGAGAGAGAAAAAAAGAAACGTATATATGAAAAATATTGTGCTAAGTGAGATTAAATACAGTTATTATTTGCAAAACATACAAAATTTGTAATGGAAACATTCAATGACACTTTTATAAAAAAAATGTATAATTTTATTTTAAGTTCCATGTTTTTCTTTCAGTATAAATTTCAGTGTAAATACACACACGTGTGTGTGTGTGTGCATGGATACTGTAGAATATTCTTTTTAAGGAAAACTGGAAAGAATACTCACTGCAGCAGCCAAATAAATTGGCATAAGCGGGTGGCAAGCAATGAAAAAGTCATATAATCTGACAATGTGACGATATTCATTGAGAACGTGTCCATACCATGTGATTAACCAGCTGAGACAGAACATGGTTCCTACCTCAGACCTGTAACAAACATATATCACATTATGTTGAACTACACAAAGAACAATAATAAAGAATCATTAAAAAACAAATAAAATAACTTCCTAGATGTGAATATTCTTAAGATTCTATATATTTCTAGTTTTTTTGTTATTTGAAATAATTCAGAACTGATAAGGTGATTTTCTAATTTCTACAATATTCTCTTCAGAAAATAACTGATTTATACCTTAAATTCTAAAATAATTCTTCTGAATAATAAATTCTTCATGAAGTTTCTTTTAGACAAATAGTAATTAGAATTTTTTAAAACAAGAATTTTTCTTTCATGTTCCATAATCCACTCATAATATGAGCGATCCACAACTTCCTATCTTGAATCTTTACCATCCCTTTTTGTCCCTGTTCTACCATTCATTACACACTGCTTCCCCATTTTCCTCTTCTTTTCAAGATATCGCTAAGTGTTAAATTCTCCCTCTATCCTCATTGTCTCAAAAATTTCAACTGTTTCTTTCTGATTGTGTTTCCTTGTAATTTCTATTTTCTTTAAGACTTCCTTATTGTTCACATGTTCTGTCCATGGTATTCTTAACATCCTTCTGTAGAAATGCATATATTGTTTCATCTTTTTCCTCTAAGGAACATTCACTAACATACAGATTAAAATATTTATTTTGGAGTAAATAACACACCCTTAGGTGCATAAAGAACTCTAGTGTGTGCGTGCGTGTGTGTAAAAAAAAATAAAAAAAATCCAGTTTTCAGAGTATTTATTAAAGACTAGCAGTATAGCCCGGCGTTGCTCGGGTGTAATGAAAGCTTTAAAATTAATCCATGGTCCTGGAGCTCAGACTCTTTGGACATTGGCACGAAAGACTAAAAAGCAATAGTTGTTTCCAGTTAAAGCGAAACCGTAGACTGAAAGAAAAATGAATGGATGTAAGTCAAATTTTGATTTCCTGGTATCGATAGCAAATAAGTTTTTCTTGTTGTAAACTGAATTTTGAAGGTTAAATAAGTCCTTTGAGTAAATGGTATCATGGTTGAGACTAAGAACTACAATTATACCTACTTAGAGCCAAACCCGAAGCAAAAACTAAAATAAAAGGGCTGAAAAAAATACAGACATACAAGCAGATAAACAGACACACACACACAAACATCTTGCCTTTTATATATATATATATATATATATATATATATACATACATATACATACACACAAAATTGATTTTTGGTTGCAGTTCTTAAGAAACTTCTGGATATCGTTTCTTGTGTCTTTGTCTATGAGTGTATCAAATTTGATTAAAATCGGACCACTCCTTCTATAACCCAATTTTTTCGATTATCGATATTTATCGGGAGTACCTTGACACAAAACCTAGCTAAGAACACTCGCAGACGCTTATAGTACAACTGTGTAAATTTTCAAGAAAATCGGTTCAGTCGTTTTGGAATCTATAGGTAACTGATACACACAGACAAAGTTCCATTTATAAATAAGTTTAGATATCACAGCAAGTGCCTAAGCAAGACTTTATATTATAATCGTAGAAAACAAGCTTTAAGTGTCAACAAGGATTGAAACTCATATGAGTCATAACTGGAGTTATGAAGATATTGAAACTCATATCGAGTTATAACAAGTAGGGAAAAAAAAAGAGACTGGTTGCTTTGGCACACAGGATACCATTGACGACGGGAATTTGAACCATGTTAGTTTAAATTTTTTTCTATGTGTAGAGAAAAGAAAGGAAAAAAAATAATTCTTCAAATATGGACGAAATATTGGCTTCTATGATAAAAATTCAACACCAACAGTTGTAGGAACAGCAGAAACAAAAGTTAATGGAAATAATTCTGAAAGAAATGAAACTTGAACAAAAACTGACATAACAGGAAATATCAGACGAATGTCAGAGAATTGTAAATCTGAGATGTGATGCCAAAGAAATTCAGGAAAAAGAAAGTGTAGGACATAAAATCACACTGTAAAACTGAACCAAGAAAAAATTATCACAGGAAAATATCTGTACACAGATGTGCGTTGTGGAGCATTAGATATCAGCTTGGGACGAGAAATCGGAGGGCCGAGTTCGAATTCCAGCCGAATTCATTGCATTTCACTTACGCGCAAATAGCCTTGGGAAAGGTATTAATCTGTCTATTCCTTCCAGTTATGGGTTAAATAACAGGACAGATTGGGTTCTATAGCCTTGGTTGGCAACTAGTCTACCGCAAAAAGCAATGGCAACCTACTGTGGGATAATCTGCCCAGTCAGTCATGTCTCTTTCGAGACGTGATCGCCCAAGTGTGTATCATGTATGGCACTTAACTGACTGATTGTGAGGTGGGGATCACAGAAAAATCAAAAGAAAATTTGTGAATGTGAAGAGAAATAATATGGATGTGAAAATGCTACTAGACACTGGGAGTGATATCACAGTAATTAATGAAACGACATGAAAAGAAAATGGAAAAACTATATTAAAAAGAACTTCCAAAATTGAAAGTAATATCTCAAGGGAAAAATTATTTTTTTTATTGCCGAAATGACTTGTAATGTATCATTCTGTAATAAGTCTGTAGAAGCTAAAGCTTACGGGTAAAAAAAAAACAAAAAAAAAAAACACTACAAACTTATTTGGTACTTGAAATTATTTGAGCTTTGGGATTTACCTATAAACATTTATTGCAAAAATGTAAGTAGACAAGCAGCCAATTAAAAAAATAAATAGAGTGAAGATTTAAGGAAGAATTGAAAAAATGTTTTTTTTTTATGTTCTGTTGAATGAGTTAGGTTGGTGTTCCAAATTTAAAGTGGAATTTCAAGTAAAAAAAAAAGAAAAAAAAGTTCAACGCCAATATTTAAAGCTGAAATGGAGTATCAGTTGTAGCATTGTAGCAAGTCAAAAAAAGAATAAGAATAGCTAACAAAAAGGCACTAAATTTTTCAAGATTGGTGAAAGAGTTTTTCAGAGCATATGAAGATGGAAAAGAAAAGTTGGAAGATGGCATAGTAATGTTACATTTTGGAAAAATGATATACATGGTAAAAGGAAAAAAATGGGAACATAAAAAGATATTACAATCAGATAAAGAAAATGTTTATCGAAGAAAGGCCCAAAAGAATGAAAAAAACTTAATCAAGTACTGTATGATGTTCCTACACCCCTAAAATTTGCTGAGTGTACAAAGACGATTTCTAGAAAAAGAAAACAGAAAAACTGGAGGTTGATCCTAGGTTTGGTTTGATATGGAATATCAACCTCAACGGGTTATTTAATGCCGACAAGATTTTTATGATAGATTTGTATGAGCAGAATATGTATTCTTTGTAAAAAAATCAGTTTGTGGATCTGATTTCATTGATGTATTTTTGTAAAGAGGAAATTTTGCCAAAGGTTAAGTTTCATTGGTGTATTCTTTTCAGATATACAGTTTGTAAAGAAATTGGTTTTATTAGCATTCTCATTCGGTTCATATTTTTTGGTAGAGGCCCATTGTTTTAAGAAATATTATGTCATCCATTTTTTGCTTCCTTGAATATATCATATAACATGGTTTATATTGTAGCATTTTTGTCTTGAGAATATGCTTAATAGTGTTATGCTGTTTCACATGCTTGGCATACTGGTTGATTGTCATTGTTTAGCAAGTACAAGTGGGTTATTCTTGTGTGGCCAATGTGTAAACAGGCCAGTATTACTATTTCCTCTTAAGATTTCTGAAAGCCGACTTTCTTTCTCCTAGTTTGGGCTGAATTGTGAAGAGTTTATTGTGTTGGTTTTTTTTGAAGCACTGTTGCCATTCCTTTTGAATATTTTTTAATGACCTGTTTAAAGTTAATGTATGGGATTTTGGTCCATGAGTCCACATGTATATCTAAAACTGATTTGGCTGCTAAGCCTGCTTTAGTGTTATCTTACTCCAAAGTGGTGAGGAATCTAATATAGTTTGATGTGCTCAATTTGCAGAATAATTTGATAATGAGTGGATTGTTGGGGTTTTTTTTTTCTTCTTCAAAGCTATCAGAATGGATAGTGAGTCTGAAAAAAAAAAAAAAGAAGAAATTTTTTGTGCTCTCTGTGAAAATACTGAGGGATAGCTCTATTGCATAAGTTTCCACAGTGAAAATAGTGCTTCCCTTTGGTAGGCATTTTTTATTTTTTGGTAATGTTTTTGACTCACTGCTGCACATCTTGTCCTCACACTTTGACCTGTTTCTGTTTGTATAGATGGGTGTATGGTTAAAGCAGTTTTCCAATATACCTTGAAACTTGTCTTGGAATATGAGTGGATACATTTTTTGTTTAGGGAGTTTATTTAATTCTAGAAAAACTTCAGATTATTTGATTGTTCATGTTGGAATACTAGCTGCAGTCATTGTATGTTTGAGAGTGTGGTCCCTAACTATTCAGCAATGGATTTCATCCCGAGTCCATAGGGTTGTATGGTATTTTCTTTCTGTTAAAACAGATCACAGTAATTAGGTTTAAAGATAATGCTGTAAGCTGTGTTAGGTATGATTTTATTTTGTAGTAGTACTGTAATGCTAGTTTAGAATGCCTTAAATGTGGAAGTGTTTCATTAGCTTCTGTGTACAAGCTCTCCACTGGGGACGTTCTAAAAGAACCAAATACTAGTCTGAGGCGTTGATGATGGGTTATGTTGAGTAGGGTTAGATATGATTTTCTGGCTGCCCATACTTATATATATCTGTATAATTTGATTAAAGTTTGTTGATCTACTCTCTATTCAGTATGGGCTACTACATGCAGAAGTTTCAGGACTTTACTATATCTTATTTTCAAATATTTTAGATGGGGGATGAATGTTTATTTTGTCAAATATGATGCCTAGTAACTTGTGTTGTTTCATTACTAGGATTTCTGGTTCATCCAATTTTAAACATGGATCATGCAATTTGTAGGTATTTGGTTTTCCTTTTGGAAAAGGTAAAACCATTCTCAGTGGAACATTTGTGTATTTTATTGAAGCATTGTTGGAGTTGTCTTTCTAGGATATACATATATTGAAATCTATACATTAGAAAGTTGTCAACATATAGGGAGCATTTCACACCTGTGCTTAGGGTTTTAACTATGGAGTTGATTTTTATGCAGAATAGGGTCATTGAAAGAATGCTTCCTTGTGTAACCCCTTCTTGATTTTGCAGTTCTGATACTGTATTTTCTATACAGACTTGAAATCTTTCATTTTCCAGGAAATTCTCTATGAAATGAGTTAGCCTTCTTTTTAGGCCCAGTTCATGCAGGTCTTTCAGGATACCAAAAACCATGCCGTAGGATGTTGCTTCTTAATGGAAGCTTTCCTTACAAAACATTTCTAGGCGTATATGGTCTATTGTGCTTCTTTTTTTTCCTAAAAGAACATTAGAAGTTGCAGACTAAGCCTAAGTAAAGCCAGTCTTCAAAGTATTTCTTACAGATGTCACGGCAAGTGTCTAAGCAAGACTTTATAACTGTAGAAAACGAGTTATAACAGTATTACATAGCAGTTCAGCAGTCTTATTTTTGTCCTAAATTTTTTCCTATCTCTTAATACTTTGCTTAGTTTTTAGAAGACTACTTACACTATTCTTGTACATTTTCAGATTTGTGTGTCACATTTTCTATTGTCTGTTACTACTCTGCTTAGATAAATTTCTCTACTTGCTTGATGTCACTGACCCCCAATACACACGTTGGGCGACTATTTTATGCCAACTATTGTCTTACAGTTAACACTAGTCCATTCTTCTCACTTTCTTTTACTACCTTAGTTTTTGTAGTTTTCTTAGCATTAAGAAAAAAAAAAAACAAAGTAAAAAATGGTAATTTCTGTCAACATTAACTGATCAGAAAATGAGGAGAACCATTCAGCTTACCAATGTATTAAATCTGAGTAACCAAATTCTTGCATAGTCATTTTTATAAGATCAAACTTTAGTTTGTAACATGAAGTTAACAAAACTGATGCAAAAGAAGTTAAATCTGTGTGTCTTTTGAAGGAAAACTATTCAGACTAGATTTAGTCAAGGCCAATATATAAGACTATGGGAAATCATTTTTTTTTTTTTTTTACTTTCTAGTAATTTTATAGTATTTTATATTTTAAAACTTTACAGATGAAAAAAAAATTGACTAGTTTTGTAGCTAATATTTATTTACATACTGAAATTTAATTGGTATTATCCAAAGATATAATATAAAAAACAAAAAATTATTGGTTGTTCTTGATACAACTGAAAAATTCAGACTTATTTAGCAAAGCACAGACCTACAAACTCAATATCCAAGTCTAACTGACATATTTCAACAATTTACATAGAGAAGTTAGTTGGTAAGGTTTCCTGGTGTTTAAATAATTTCAAGTTATGCCATTAACTATTTTCAGCAATTGTTAATAATTAGTTATTAACATTGATTTCAAAGTAATAGATACAAATACTTCTGCATATAAGATGTTCTTTGTAAACTACTTGTACAGCAATTATGTCCTAATTGGATAATGTAGAAAAAGAGAATTTATACCGTTGGAGAAATCTCTCCAGCTCTGGATTAGCTTTGGCAACAATTGGATTTAAGTAATTCATCACCACTTTCGTCCTTTCCATTGTGGCATCCATATATGCTCTGAAAATAGGTAAGAGAATGAAACTTCCTTTAATAAACATCAGAAAAACAAGTGATTTTCAATTGAATCATAATAGATAAAAATAAAATCAAGGGTGAAACATTAGTTATTCATTAGTAATTTTAAGAGATTAAATATTTTATGAGGAAAATATGAAGCAATATCAAATTAGCAATTGTAAAGACAATAAAGTGTAAGCCATTAGAACTAGATTAGCTTTGTGATAATATTTTAGGTAATTATTTTGTATTGCTACAATAAGGCAGAAAATAATGACAACAGTGCATTTTATAGTAAGACTGATGATTTCTTTTAACATATTGGTTTGTCTGGAAAGTTTGTGCCAATTTTCTAGGAAAATTAAAACCAAACAAAATTATGCCATTAAATATTCAACTAAATATGAACCATTTTGTTGCACAACCCTTTTCCATTTTTTCTTCAATTTAAAGAATCCATTTGCCCAGAATTTCGGATGATTTCTTGGCAAAGAACTTATAAAGGTGTTTATTTTATGTCATCACAAAAATTAAAATTTTTACCACCAAAGATTGTTTTTCAAGGACCTGAATAAATGAAAATCCAAAGGAGCAATGTCTGGTGAATATAGTAGGTGGAGTAACATATCCTAGCCAAGCTGCAACAATTTTTGCTGGTTCACCAAAGAAACATGAGGTCTGACATTATCCTGACAGAAAAACAATACCTTTCCCATTTGCCAATTCCAGGCATTTTTCTTGAATTGCTGCCTTTAATTCATCCAGTTGCAAGCAGTACTTTTCAGAATCAGTTGATTGGTTACTTAGCAGGAGCTTATTGTTCAGGATTCCTTTCTAATCCCACCAGAACACACAAAATGACTTTCTTAGAATGAAGACCTGCTTTCTTGGTGGATAAAATTGGCTTCTGTTGCTTAGATCAGAATCTTTTTTGCTGAACATTGTTGCAAACAATCCATTTCTCATCACCTGTCACAATTTGCTTAAAAAAAAATCTCCTTACCCAAAAATCCCTAATTATGACATCACACAAAATAAGAATTAGAACTAAACCAGCTAAACAAAAATTACCCAAGCCTGTTAATGTCTCTTTCTCCAACATCCATGGTATCCATACCAACTTTTGCAACATTGAATCCTTTCTCCATGTAAACTCATCTGACATCTCTCTGTGAAACTAACCATGACCCTTCTATTCCTTCTTGTAAGAGCACCCCGACGTGGTGTAATGGTTAGCAAGCTTGTCTGGCTAGAACCTATTACAACTGAGTAGTGAGTTCGATCCTCACTGGGTACTCCATACCTTCAGCCTTGTGTTACATCTAAGTGGCGCTTAGTAAATCAACTATTCCTACTTGTGATTTCTATATCCCAGGTTACCTTTCCCTCTTTAGGAAGGACTCCAATGTCCATATGCATGGAATTGGCATTTATGTCAGCAATCATTTCCCTCTGGCTAGGGTGATTTCTCTTGAATCTCCAGATCATTCCTACATGTGCCTCAGTCTCTCTCTACTAAGCTCGGTTAGCTCTATTTTCTTTCTCTATCACTTCCCTTTATCTCCTGTTTCGTACTTGACAGGATCTCAAACAATATAGATAAGGCCATTTCCTCTCATCCGTTTGTTCATATATTTGTGTCTGGAGACTTTAATGCTCACCACACCAAGTGGCTGGAAAACTATCACAGATCTTGCTGGTGTCCATACCATGAACTTTTCAATCACTCAATCCCTTACACAACTGGTGGATTTCCCCACGTGTTTCTCTAATAACCCTAATGGACCTGACTCACTGCTAGATCAGTTTCACTTTTATCCCTGACTCTTGCCATGTCATGCAGCTTTGGCAACTCTGATCATGCTGTGGTTTCTGTTAATATCTCCTTCCACTTCGCTTTCCCCCGGGAACCTTCAACCAGCAGAATATCTTACTGCTACCAAATGAGCAGACTGGGAGTCATTCTGCAATTTCCAATGTGACATCCCTTGGAACAAAGTTTTTAGTCTTCCCGTTGAAGACTCTGCATCCAAGGTCTCCTTTTGGGTTAAAGCTAGCATCAATATTTTTGTCCCAGCCAGGAAGTAACGACTTAAACCCCCATTTGTCCCCCTATATGTATCCATTAAAAATAATGTTTAAAGTGATAAAAATCTGTCGGATTAATAAATAAAAAAAATCTATTAGTTTTTTACAAATATATCTGGAAAACATCAGTTCTCACTATTAAACTTTAAAAGATCAAAATAGTTTTAATGTTACCTTAAATGTGTAGTGGACAGTTTATCCACTAAGGCAAATGCAATGTCTTCACCAACAGCAAGAAGAAAAGTGACACAAATATCATGATAACCCTGAAAGATTAACATTTAGATACAGAAATGGGTTCATAGAAAATAAAATATGAACAAATTTACTCAGAAATATAAAAAGGAAAATTGCATGTTTGTGTAGAGGTGGTTTAATTCTGTGGTAAATGTATACATGTATTTTAGTGCCTTGTTTCTTAGTATTTAACAGCATGCTGTTGTATTAATGGTTGTTGCTAGAATTTTTTTTTCTTTTTTTTAATAAAAGTGATAAATTATGAACAAATACTGAAGATATAGTTATAGCATGGAAATATATATTTGTACACTGAACAGATATTGTAAAGTTGTGACCTAACACTTGTAGTTTAAGGTAGAAATATTTTATATATATTATGGTCTGAGCATAATTAGTCTAATGTTTTTATGTTAATCATTTGAAAAATATCTCTGCAATGTTTTCTTACACATGGTGACACACACATATCTATATATATATATATATATATACACACTTCCTAAGAAAAGTGATACCCAAGGTTTAAAATGAATTTTTAAAAACAGAATATCTTTCTTGAAGCTTGTTTTAATTTTAATTTCCACCTAATAGATTAAATTTAATGTTTCCAATAAGCTAATACTTTATACTTTGTTGTATTTCAAAACAAATTTAAATTGGAAAAAAAAACAAAACAAAAAACACCTAATTTTAACCATTTTACAATTTTCTCAGCATAACAATTCTCTTTAATAATATATTTTTGAACCTTTATTTTTTTTTTTTTATTTTTTTTTTTTTCATATCACCCCAAGCAAGGCGATAACGCCACTGATGCGCAGGGGGCTACGTAAGGGTAAAAAGAATGGAAAAGAGAAAGCCGGAAACCGCATCCTAAACAGGAAACAAGGGATGAGCCTCTTCACCTGTTCAATAGATGTGGGTGGAGTGTGAACCGGGCGATAGTTTAGTCTATCTACTCCAATTGGAAAAAAAAAATAAATAAATAAAAGAGTGAAAAGACTTGAAAAGGGAGAACCGGAAACCGCATCCTAAACAGGAAACAAGGTATGAGCCTCTTCACCTGTTCAATAGATGTGGGTGGAGTGTGAACCGGGCAATAGTTTAGTCTATCTACTCCAATTGGAAAAAAAAAATAAATAAATAAATAAAAGAGTGAAAAGACTTGAAAAGGGAGAACCGGAAACCGCATCCTAAACAGGAAACAAGGTATGAGCCTCTTCACCTGTTCAATAGATGTGGGTGGAGTGTGAACCGGGCGATAGTTTAGTCTATCTACTCCAATTGGAAAAATAAATAAATAAATAAAAGAGTGAAAAGACTTGAAAAGGGAGAACCGGAAACCGCATCCTAAACAGGAAACAAGGTATGAGCCTCTTCACCTGTTCAATAGATGTGGGTGAAGTGTGAACCGGGCGATAGTTTAGTCTATCCACTCCAATATTTGAGAAGATTAGCTTATTTAAAAGTTAATCAATGATTTGAAAAAATATTACTTTTAGCTTAAAATACTGCAGAAAAGCATTGTTTTAATACAGAGTTGAGTGATTTTATGAGGTATTGACAGCTTTGTTGATGTTTGGTAAATTTAATTTTTTCTGTAAGAGATAAATTTATAAAAATTACTAAAATATAATGTAAGCATCTTTTTTTATATAATTTTTTCAATTACACAGTAATCTTAAAAAATTTGGAAAATATTCTTTTTTTGCCTTTAAATTTACTATAATTATAGTTCTTTTTTTCTACTAATTATTAGCAGAAAACACAAAATTCAAAATTCTTTTAAAATTACCAGGGATCACTAAATTGTAGTAAGCTCTTTCATTTATGATTAGTAAATATAGTTTTTAATTAATATCATCTAACTGGTATAAATTAATACAGAGTTTTAAAAAAATAAAAATTTTATAAATTATTCTAATTCAAATTTGTAAAAAAAAAAAATTCTTGAAAAAAATTGTTCTTAAGACAATAGTGTCCATATTTCATTCATAAAATTAAAAGATTTTCTAATTAAATAATGTCTTAGTTTTATTACATTTTTTTTTATTATTCAGAGTAGATTTTCAGTAATGGGTCCAGTTTTACAAAGTGTTGTAAATTCCGGGTGAGAAACTGCACAAAATGAACAACAAAAACAGACATTGAGATAGAAAAGTTATATTGAATGTAATATACAAACTTGAACGCAGGTTAGTAAATCCAGGAATACTATTAGTAAGCGATAAATATATACAAGTCTTGAAGTGAAGTCATTGGAAATAGTATATCCGTGTATATTATTCTAGCTGAGTGGAGCTTAGAGGTAGTCTGACTTCTGATGCAGTAGTCTCTGCGTAAGTTCGGTTTTTCTCGGTAACTTACGTATCAGTTCCGGTACTCTCGGATAACTCGCACATATCTCTACAATTACTCTCAACTCTATGGCAGGAGTATATTTATATTCAGTTGAGTCTATTATCATATACAAAAAAAAGAGAGATTCCACAACACCCCACTCTTGATTACCTACCCAATTAATTTGAGCAATCATTTTACAGCAAAGAATACTTTCTTTTTTGTTCAAATCAGTTTTTGTTATTGAATGGGATGTATTAAATGGAATACTTTACATCATCAACATCACAATTTTTGATCAAAAACAATGTTATTATGATGTTGAATTCTGAAGCCTGTTTATGTGAATATATTGTATGTCATTTAGCCAATTTTGAAAATTGCTTGAAGTTTTTCAATCGTTTTTCTAAGTAATTTTGTCCTGGCCCACATGCAGTCATCAGCACATTTCTTCAGGATTTTTTTTTGTCTCATTTAGCAAGTTTAACCATAGAAGCAGCTGGTTTACAGTTTTTAGAAATTAAAGCAATAAAAACAGACAAATAATAAGTAGGGATGGACTTGTATCTTCAATTTAATCCTCGTTATTATTAATAACTTAAATGTTCTATGTTTACTGTGTGTTAATATTTATTCTTTGATAATGGCTTATGTGAGCTGAAAGCTTAGACCCAATAAAAAAAAAAAAAAAAAAAAAAAATCAACAATTACTGTGATTTTTGTTGTCTTTCAACGTTATCACCAAGTATATCAGACGGTACAAACAGATCCTACACAAAATTAATAGACAAATTGTCTATATTATTCAATGAAACCTGCATTTATATATATATATATATATATTCCATTTGTAAACGAGTTATTACGCGACCTAGGTTTCTACCATGAGTGGTGTCTTCAGGCGATTTTCAATAACTGATTTTACTGTTTACCGTTTTTTATAAATGCTCACGTAACGATGTTTTTTTTTTTAAACGCTCGGGTGGCAGGTAATTTTTGAACCCGAATTTTTTAAATTACAAGAAATTATAACGTTTTCATCCATGGTTGCATGAACCTAAGAAGTCATAATTTCCGTTTTTTCATTCAATAGTTCGTTTTTGTTTGGTAATAGCATAATCTGTAAATTTTCTTCCTTGCACGGTCTACATATTTTGCTACTGTTGTGAGGCTTGGCTGTTTTTACTATACTTCACGTTATGTCTGGGTCTTTTCCATATTTTGATTTTAATTTCCACATGTGGTTAGCCAATTTTGTACAGTTTTTTTAAGTTTTCTATTTTGAATGTAGACTTGTAAAACACTGCTGTTTTCCAGAAATTACTAAGTAGATAATAATAGGTAAAGAATTCAATATTATGAATCAGTTTTCACCCCTAAACTAAATTTCTCATACTTACTATTTTTATAAATGATGAACTTTGTTTTTGGTAATGAATTCATCTTAACCTGAATATTTAATGGACCAATCGCTGTTGGGATTTAGAAGAGAGTCAAAAGTCTTTGAATTTGAACACGTGTCCGGGGCTGCGGTTCGGGTCTTTGAATTTGAACATGTGTCTAAATTCGAAGACTTGAACCGTAGCCCCGGACACGTTTTCAAATTCGAAGACTTGAACTGTGGCCCCCGGATACGTGTTCATCTGAAGGCCAGAGCTAAAAAGCTGTAAAAGGGTTTAGGGAGAGAAATGCATGCCTTTTTATAGGCTTAACGAGCGACCCCCCCCCCTCCAACTTCCACGACAATTTTTCATCAAGCATTCCACTTACACACACATATTCATGCATACATACATAATTATAGTTTTAAGATAGATGTGGGAATATAAACAGTGACAGTTTGTTTCATTCTTAAACTGAAACTTCAGAACTATAATATATTTGTTGCAGTTAAATCCCTTACTGACAATTTATTACACTTCCTTAATATCAGCCGGGATTGGAAATTAATATTAACTCAAGACCCAGGTTCAGGAAGCATCTCCACCATGAGGCTCTTCTACATCAGGAGAGGGGCTGGAGCCATTTGAGAAGGCTTGAGAAGATTTTTTTAAAGATATTCCGAAATCCCACATTCAACCCCGCATTGTGTGTGTCACATTCTTTTTCGACGTGGGCGTGCCGATAAATGCCTACCGACAATTTATTCCACCGTGACTTTATGGTAGATAAACAGTTGAATCTACTTTTGGTATTTCAGACGAGGTTAATGGAACGCATTACTCCACAGTATCAATTGTGTTTGTTAATTAAATTTTCATTTCCGGAAGTATTTATCTTGGTCAGCGATCAATAATTAACGAACAACAAAAGAAAACAAAAACCAAAGATAAGAACAGGTATATTAAACGAACCAGTGGAAAACTCATCGATAGTAACGCAAGAATGACGTTGAGCTTGACCCGTTAATGCCTATCGGTCTAAAAATGGGACTATTAATACTGCTTCTCTCAGTTGGAGTAGATAGACTAAACTATTGCCCGGTTCACACTCCACCCATGTCTATTGAACAGGTGAAGAGGCTCATCCCTTGTTCCCTGTTTAGGATGTGGTCTCCGGTTTTCTCTTTTCCAATCTTTTCACTCTTATGTAGCCCCCTGCACATCAGTGGCGTTATCGCTTTGCTCGGGGGTGATATGATTAAAAAATAAAAATAAAACTTCTACTGCTGTAGTTGAAATTTTCCTCATCCCTTTTAATTATGTCAGTTTTTATTGCTTTAATTTTGTAACTCTAATGACATTGTTTTTTTTAATTATTTTTCTTTATGTAATACCACTGATCTGCATTTCAAAGTAGATGGCTTTTAAGGTAGATCTGTGAAATTTCTCAGTAAGAATGATCTCAAGCGTGAGTTCAGGGGAATCTCCAAAATTTGAGTGATTTAATGTTTTTTTTTCAACAGAAATGAAATGCAATAAGATTGATGTGAACTTCTGCAAGAAGATGACCTTAAATTATTCTAAATGTCTGACAGCCATTATGTTCAATAATAGATACATTAGATAATGAATGTTATTCATTTATATGGATCCGAATCTTTTGCATATTACTTTGTTGTATCTGTCAAATTTATATGTACCTAAACAATTTTTGTTGGCCATAAGATATCCTAAGTATTTACCGTATTCAGCTCGAGTTTTATGTTAGTAGCAAAAATTCCATATACGTTCAATAATTTTGCATGCTACTGTGTGCACGTGTGTACATATTTTACATAAACACACCAAAATCTTATATAAAGGGAAGCAACTAATGGTTCCTTATACCTTTACAACTCAAACGTAGGGACTTACCTGATAGTAATGTAGCTCTGGATGTCTGACTAGAACACGCAAAATGAGATCTATTAGTTTGTCCTGTAGAGCTAATCGTTTGTCATCTTCCATTCCTGTACGAAAGACAGTAAAATTACATTTAATTAGCATTAATTAAAAATAACATGAAGTTTAAAAATCCTTTTAAAATATAGAATGGCTAAAAGAAGATTTCTCTTTGATACAAGTGTTTTAAAAGAACTATTTAATAATAGATAAAAATATGAAGAGATAATTGCAAGTTTCTGTGTGTCATTCTAACAGGTTAAGGTAAAATCTTTTCCTAACCTTTGATCTTGATCATTCACATGTCAAAGCATATTAGTTCTTTTTCTTTTGTAAAGAAGAGAGACAGACTTTAATCTTATTTTTACTCAACTTTCTGCTTTGACATGAAGAAAGAGAAATAAGAATTCTCTTTAAATAAATGCTTGGATTTGTCTATATGTAAAAATTACATAGAATTTCCTTAGTAATTTGAATTTTGAAGAGATGTCTTGCTTAATTTTAATCAAATTATCTCATCATCCAAATTACTTAAAAAAAAAAAAAAATTCAAGTGCTTGGATGATCTGGGAAAGAAAAAAAATCTTTAAACAAATTGATTGAAACCAAGACTTGAAGTACAAAGAATCTAAGGAATCTACAAAGGCAAGTCAAAAATTATCCACACTATTGCCATAACATATCTTTAGGTTTATCACAATGCCTTGGTACTATTGTGGTCACATAATCAAAATTTTAGCTTTAATATGCCAGTTTTCATGTTGCTATTACAGTGTACTGCTCTGCTAGCAGTGTTCACCAAAGACAGGAAAAAAAAAAAAAAAAAAAAAAGCTGAATACATTACAAAAAACCATGAGTTCTCCAAGAGTGACTACAGATTTTCTATGAAATGGATTCATTGATCTAAAAATATTCAATATTCTCCAGGATTGTTTAACAGGTAGAGCAATGGATTTTGAGGGAAAGGAAAAAGAAAAATATGCCATATAAACATAAAGATAAGGTTCCAAAAATCCCTCCTTAAAATAAATAAAAATAAGAAAAGTAAATGAATTCAAGCCAAAATAAAAGTACATAATGATTCTTGATCTTAAATTTGTAAAATTTTTCAGTTTCATATTAGCCATAAAGCATTTAATTTGTGTAGCATGAAATCATTAGAGGAAGCCAACTTTGGCGCAAGATATATAATACATCTAGTGAAGCATAAATGGAGCCTGTAGAATGACTAAAATGTCACTGTAGTAAGAAGAGGAATGAGATGGCCCACAAATCAGTTTTCCATGTATAATCTATTTTTTATAGATAAAATGTCATCTTTTTCTGCAATTAACTTGTTATAACACAGGACAGAACTTTTACATCTGGAACAATTCAGCTCTATTATAAGAGATTAATAAACCAATATATAACAAAAAACATTAAGATCACAAATGATCAGGAGAGAATAGTCAGTATCAAGAGGATTTCAAATCCTAAATACTTGTATTACAAAGTATTTAAAAAAAAAAATTTGGTCAATACCTTTCGCTTCATCCGAGTGTTTCAGAAAGCACATGGCAAATAACTAATTAAACTGATAGTTACAAACAAAAATTACAGAAATCATTTTTAGCTAATTGGGGAAAAAAGCATCAATATTAAACTGAGCAACTATTTATCCATGTTAAATGGAAATGTCAATAGACTGTTCAGATGTTTTTCTATTTTGATAAGTTTATAGGTACAATTTCATAAATATTGTTTATAAGTTTCAGTTGGCTTTAAGTTTAAAATAATTCTTTTATAAAAGTCTACAAAATTTCTTAAAGTAAACATTGTCAACCATTATTAATTTTCAATATCCTTTGTTTCATCTTATTTTGATTGCTTTTTATCACAACTCTCAAATTATTTTAAAATTGCTAAAGAAGCCTCTGACAAGATTTGAACTTGATTTTCCCTTACTCTTGGAAGCTCATGTATTTCTATGACAGCGACTTTATGAGTATGTCACTCAAATAAGTGATAATGCTAAATTTCCTTACCTATTTCTTTTATCTTCAGCTGACATTGTTTTATAAACAATGTCAGCAACAAAAAAAACTATATTTCAACTTAAAGGGGTACATATAATTTACATTTTGAATACATTTTATTTTAGATGATGAAGAAGAGGACTAAGATAAACAGTCATTATCTGAGAAAAATTTATTATCAAAAGCATACCTGGTGGAAACCGCTTGAGGGATCTCTCTACATCCAAGACTACTTGCGTGTAGTCACGATGTTCCTTCAACAGCTGAGCATCTGAAATAATAATCAAGTACAAATCAGTTGGATGTGTTGTAGTGAGCCCTGATAAAAATAAAATAAAATATACAAATAATATATATATATATATATATATATATATATATATATATAAAATTAAAATAAGGCAATTTGCACTTTCCTTTAAAATCTTTATCTTGTTCTTTCTCTCGATATATATACCTCTCCCAACTAACAAAAAGGCAGCACTCAAAAATAAGGAGAAAAAAACTGAACTTGGCTAAAAAAACAGTGGAAATTTGTGGCTAAATCTAAATGACTAAATCTACCAAAATAAAACAGGATCCATACACAGTTACAAAAAAAAAAAAAAAAAAAAATGAACACTAAGAGACACTTGATGTTAGAACCAAACTTTGTGCCAGTAAGTATGGATCCCTGTCAAAAGGGATATAAACCGACAACCTTGTGCAGACAATAAGAGACAGCAAGAGAAACCTTGGAACAAGAAATGTGACTGTTAGAGAACCCAGATATGCGTGACGTGTGAAGAAACTAGGAGGTCATTTGCTAATAATGTTTTTTTGCCCGCTTTAAATGCAGTAAATTGATGCTGACCTACTATCAAGTTTTAACTTCTCAGCTGTCGAAACTACTCACTACTGGTCTGAAACGGACTTTCTCTGGACTGCTAAGATTCATCTTATAAAAAAACATTTTTTTAACCTGAATATCAAAGAAGTCACTCTAACCTAAATCTAATAAATGTTATTTATTTTATACCCTTCAGTTCCTTTTTTCTAAGTTCCAATATCACACAATGAAAGTAGTATTGAACGGACATGCCTCCCAATATTATCATACGAATGCAGGTGTCCCTAAAAGGCTCTCTTCTAGGTCTTACACTTTGCCTGATCTTCATTAACAATCTCCCTGATGTAATAAAATCCCAAGTAGGCATATATGCTGATGACACTACGGTTTACTCTCACTTCGATGAAAAATCTGCTGAGGCTGACAAAGCAAACCTCGCTGCTGAGCTTGAAAAGGACCCCCAATCCGTGGTGGACTGGGGTAAGAAATGGTTTGAGAATTTTAATGCTTCCAAAACGAAGCTGTTATCTCTTAACCATTACAGACAATCGCTTCTATCCCACATTAGCATGAATCAGGCTAGTCTCCATGAACGCAAAACACTGCGCCTCCTCAGATTAACTCTCACAACAGACCTCAAGTGGAATGACTATATTGAATCCATAGCTAAATCTGCTGCAAAGAAGGTTAGTTCTCTGTGTAGGGCCAGGAAGTTTTTCCCTATCTTAAACCATCCTGCACATATATAAATCTACTGTCCGCCCGTGCATTGAATACAGCTGACATATTGGTTGGGTGTCCCTGCTATCCACCTAGGGGCCTTTGACAAAATCCAATAGAGAATCTGTAATGTGATGTAATCAATCCTGACTTGACAGCTCAGATACAGTCACTTTCTCACCGGCACAATGTAGCTTTCCTGTGTCTCTTCTACAAATACTTTCATGGCTTTTGCTCTGATTAACTTAGCTCTCTGGTACCCCCATGTATAAATTTATTCGAGCCACAAGATTAGCAATTAGGTCCCACCCTTTTACTGTGAAACCAATAAAATGTAAACACAATTCTACTCCAGCAGCTTCTTTTCTCGCACTTCCTGCCTGTGGAATTCCCTTCCATTTACTTGCTTCTCCATCAGCTACAATCGCCAAGAATTTAAATGTTAAGTCAATAGTCATCTATCTCACTGACTTGCATCCTCTCTCATACTCCTTTATCCATTCACACAACTCATCATTATTCTCATCCTTCTCTTACCCACTTCCTGACACCCCCTATAACTTATCACTCTTTCTCATAACTTTCCTACTATGTAACCTCCTGTGCACCAGTGGCAGTAAACTGCCTTACTTGGGGTGACATGATTATTATTAAAAAAAAATCCTGGCAAATCTTTATGATGCAAATAAATTCAAATACAGATTAACTATTTGAAATTATTAAAATACATTGTTAATCTCTAAATATTTGCAGTAAAAATAGAATTATATAAATATCTTGACCACTGCACACAAAATGATGAAATGATAGAGAATAACGACATAAATAAAGCTAGAAAATATTTTTTATTTTTTTTTTTAGAAAACTGAAGATGTCTTGTAGTTTTGTATTCAAAAATGTATTGCTGGTAATCCCCCCCCCCCCCCCGCCCTTCAAAAATATCTTGTTGGTAATAGTTTTCTTCAAAAAAATTTTTTTTATGTATATCTATATATATAAAAGGCAAGATGTGTGTGTGTGTGTGTGTGTGTGTGTGTGTGTGTGTGTGTGTGTGTGTGTCTATCTGTATGTCCTTTATACAAATCCACAATTGTTATCCGATTCTCACCAAACTTCAAACAAATATTCTTTAGGCATCCGGTCAGGTCATGGACTACTTATTCTTTTTCTTCATATGCTGAATTTGAAGTTTTTCTGGTTGGTTTTTCTGTAGTTGTTGCTTCTGAAGAGTTTAAATTTTAGGGCTGTGTTTGGGGTTTTGGAGTAGCTGAGTTTTTATTTTTGAATGTTTGTGGGTTGGTTTCAGGTTTTGTTTTATTTATGTTTTTTAATTCTTTCATCAGTTCCCTCATATCTTTAAGTAGTTTGTGATGTCTTCCATTTTAATGTTATTTTTTAGGGTATTATTTTTTGTTACTTCTGCATATTTTGTGGTTTCTACCATTTGTCCTGCCTCCAGGTAGGTTACATTTTTTGTGTATTTCAAACAAATTGTTTCTTTTTCTTTCTTTCATGTTTCAGTTTCTAGAATTGGCATGACGGTTTCCCTGGTAATTGATGCATTTATAGTTTTTTTTTTTTTTGGCAGTCTATATGCATGTTTTGTTCTTCATATCACCTGCAAAGCAGTAGACATGTACAACAGTCCTGTTTGTGTGAGATGTTATAAATAACATCTCAAGGGTTTCGGGATGTACTGCTCTATTTTTTCTATATTATATCCAATTTTTAGCTCCTTTGGTGTGGTGGGTGTGTTGAAGGTCATGATATAAGTATTTGTTTCTTTTATTTTTTCCTTCAATTTTTATTGTGATTCTTTTCACTTCTGTTATTCCCTGGCTTTTCAATTTATTTTATTTCTTCTGTTGAGCATAGAGTTAATTCTCTACTGTGTATCACATCTTTAGAAAAATTTAGCCTTTCATGAGTGTAGGCTTTAACCTTCAAGTTATGAAACTGATTCATTTTTAGTAGGGAATTTGCATATTTTTGGTTTTCTATTTCAACAAGTAATGTTCCATTTCTCAGTTTTTTTAACCGTTTTGGCAGTGATGTTTTGGGTTATTACTTTTTTGAATAAGGAAAGGTGACAGTGTACCTAGGGGAGTTTTTATATAAGACAAAAGGAAAACTTTTCTTTATCAATACATTTTGTCCCTTGTTTGTGGAATCAAGGTACATGTGTAGATATTATTTTATAACTTGTATTTGTACACAGAAATAGAGGAAAAATATTAAGCTTGAAAATTTTAAAATTTGAGAATGCTCTGAAATACTCTTAAAGTTAGCTGTATAAGGAAAGGTAAACTATAAAGGACACTAAGTTATGTAATTTATTGCTTAATAAAGTGAGGAGTAAATTATGTTAAATTTTAATGCAATTATTGTTTTTTGCTTACTTATTTAACATATTTAAAAAGGTTTTGATTTAACAGTTTTCTTTTAGTTTTTAAAAAGATTTATGGTCACGTATGTTGACTTGAGAAAAGAAGTATTTCCCTTAAGGCAGGAAATATTTAAAAGTCCATTGTGTAAGTTAACATTTTGGCAAAAATCAATAATTGCATGCTCAAAATATACGAAGATAAATATGTTGAATATATAAAGATATATAAATAAGTACATTAAAAATTTATTAAATAAATTTTCTGAAAAGTGTATTTTTGAAAGATTTTTTGATAAAGAGAATTACATTGTGTTGACAGATTTGTCAATATGGATGAGCTTAGCATTTCTACTGATAACTTATTCTAATCGATTTAAATTTATTTTGAAATACAATAAATTATTTAGTAGTTATAAAAACAAAATTTTAAATGGAAAAATGGTTTATCATTAGTAAAAAATTGTTACTAAAATATGGCTTTACATAACTCATTCAAATCCTGTCAGGTCTACTGTGGCACATGGAGCCACAATGAACACTTTAAACATTGCTGCTGTGATTTCTGTAGCTTTTAGGAAATTGAGCTGCTAGCACCAAGCCAAACAAATTTTGAATTCAGAACTATCTTTCTGAATCTGAAGAGCCTAGCTTGCTCTACTATTTAACCCATAGTGGAAGGGGAGAAGAGATGAATTCATACCTTTCTCTAGGATAATTGCGTGAAAGTGAATGCAATGAACTTGACAGAAATTTTAACTCAGCTCATCTGATTTCGCATTTCCAGCCACTAAACCTTACACCACCTGCACATCCACAACTTTACATAAACTTATCTGTATAACAAAATGATAGTGTTATTTCATACATATTTTATAGCAATAATGCACGAACACTAAATGACAGAACATCTACCTACTTCATAGCATGTTCCTCATATTTTCTCTAAGGTGATGCTAGCCAACATTCATTTTTCTCAAATAGTAAAAGAAAGGAATAGTTGAAAAAAGATATATCTCATCTATAATGCTGATTCAAGTGTTATGGCATAAATTATAGAAAGAAAAAAAATTTATTTTAAATGCAAGTAAATGTCTTTTCTTATAATGGCTAATTCGAGACATTCTGTGATTTATTTACCTTTATTTTCTTCACATTCAAAGTTAGGAATAATTTTCTCCTTCACAAATTCTCTTTGAAGTGTTGAGAGAAAGAATTTAAAGTTTTGCAAAATTCTTATCAGATAATAGTACATATAAGATTAAATTTCTAAGAGAGGCATTTACTTACCAGGCTTAGGAGGGATGTTTTCTAAATCAAGGTCAACCAACAAGGGCCAAGCTTTCTTCCGTAAGTGGTCATTGACCAGTCCTCCTGTGCTGATGGCCAGCTGTCGAATGGCAGAAACCTGAATGAGTTCTGAATTCAAAGCAGACTTGACCCGAATATATTTACCCTTCTTTGAGGGAGACACTGAAAAAAAAAAAAAAAAAAATCAACATCCAACCAGAGTTGATTATAATGGACCAATAAAAATAAAAGTGATGTCAGTTTTTTTTTTTTTGTAGATTTAATTATTATCAATATGACTGGGAAAAAAAAATCCATCAGAATATTATTTCAATTAATTCTAAGAAACTGGGGATGAAATTTCTGTGATGCAATAAAGATTATCAAATATGAAAGCTATTAATCAGAAGGAAAATTAAGAAAATAAACAAGAAGCAAAAGCCAATGAACCACATTGTCAATTAATTAGTGCAACTCATATATATATATATTTAAGAATAAGTCAGTCAATCAGTCAAGTGCCATACATGATACACGCTTGGGCGATTATGTCTCTTTTGATCCACGACTGACTAGACAAAATATTTTCCCGCAGTAAGTTGCCATTTCTTTCTGCAGTAGATTGGCTGCTAACCACCACTATAGAACCCAATTTGTCCTGCTATTTAACTCATAGCTGGAGGAGAAAAAATGGATTAATATCCTTCCCCAAAGGTATTTGGGTGCAAGTAAATGCAACAAATTCAACTAGAATTTAAATTCAGAGCTGATATCCATTGCACCACAACACACATGTCAACATAATAGAACAATATAGAACTTTTTGAGGAGGAACCTAAAGAATAAAGAATATTATAAGGTTTTTATTCATAAATTCATTTCCATTGTTTTGAAAATGTGCTAAAGAAATAACTAATTATTGGTAAATACTCAGAAAAAAGAAACATACATATAAATTTCATGTTTTCAAGAAGCTAGCATTTTAGTTTAAAATTATTTTTCAAGTCATTTGAAAATCTTTGCATAATAATAATTATATGCAACTCTAAGCCTACAAGATAATTTGTTTCTTACAAATCTCCTTAGGAGACAAACTAGTTGGCATAACAACAAATTATTCAAGTTATATAATAATGGATTAATCCAAATCAATATTTCAACATGAAGAGGGAAAGTTTATAGTCTCAAGGGGGAGGGGGTAAAACAGCTCTGAACTCCAATAAACTGAGCATTACAGAAGTATATAATAACACATGCAATAAAAATCAATATAATTTTTAAAGAATAAGAAATGAAGATACAGCAAAAAGAGAAATTTGAATATTAACTGATCTCCCAAGAAAACCATATAACAATATACTAGTGATGATGGATGGAGAGAAATAAAAATAGATTATTATATCTTAATGCAGATTAAAATATGATTAAAATAGATCTTAAGTGAAATGAGTTGGATTTTATTCAGTATTGCCAATCTCTACCTGATATTATTGTACAATATCTCAAACAGTAAGAAATAAAATGAATTTATTAGAACAGATGATCTACATTAATGCCAATAATCAGGAATATGAATTGTACGAAGAAATGAATTTGTCTCAATCACATTTGCATTTTTGTATTTAAAAGAAAAATTTAAATCAACTTTCAGTTTCAATTAACTTAAATTCAAGTGTATATTTTTGCAAATATCTGTAATGAATGCTTAAAATGGCTCTGATTCTATTTTAGTTTCTATTATTACTGATTATCTCACAGATCAATTATGATGAATAAATGTTTTGACTTGTAAACACAAAAAAAGAAAAAGAACATTTCCAGAAGCCCAAAACACTCATCATGGGATTAAATTCAGCAGCAATAGATTTCCTTTCATTCTGATAAATGTACAATGAAAATTCATCAATATAAGAGCATAGTAGCTTTTTAGTAAGGGCAAATTATATAGACAGTTTGTATTAAACTATTATTGCATATTTGCAGAAAAATATGAAGATATGGAAGGTGTTTAGATTTTTCTAATTAGGATTATTTGTAACAAGATTTTGAATAAGGAACAAATAAACATCCTTATGCTACTCAGATGGTATTTAATAACTTTTTAACATCAGCACATTACATATATTATACTTCCTGTTTGAAATTTTTTTTTAATCTACAACTAAAATTGTTTATTTAAATAAACATAGCTATTAAATACATCAGCAACAGTAAACAAGAATTATCTTCAATTTGTTTTTACCTCCATAGTACAAAATAGCTGTATTAACAGTTTATGAAAGGCAGATTCATTTTAGATTTATTTATGAATTCAGTGTATACACAGATGAAAAGTTAATATTTTAGTTAATACTGAGATGTCTATTAATGTTAGATTGTAAATCATTTACATAATTTGGTTGACTGCAAAATGGTCAAAGATAAAGAAAACATACAAGACAGATTTTCAAGCAATATATCAAAGTTTAAAGTAACATTTTTAAACTTCTAATTAATCCAAATGGTAAAAAAAATATTGACATCAATATATCTAAAATTGATTCAGTAATGAACAAGTTTAATAAGCTTTACACTGAACTGAAATTTAACTGCTTATAAAACAACAAATAAAGTTTAGATTTCAAGTAGAATTGAAGTAGTGAGTTTATTTTAGTCTAACTCTAACCATTAAATATAATAAATGCAAACTTCAATGTTGATAAAAAAATGCAAAAGCATTTTTAAAAGCTTTTGTTAATTTAAAACTATCATAAGCACATTTTTAATAAGAGGTATAGTTTTAGTTAAATGGGAATGAGGAGTTAGAAAAACACTTTATACTTCTATGAACAACTTTTAAATTTCATAGTTTTCTCTGTGATTTACTCTTAAAAAGAAAAAAAAAGAAGATTGATTGAACTAATAGTAATATTACAAATTGTATCATTATGCAATGTGTTAAAATGAATAAGTCAGTATTGACAATAATATACTGATGTCAGTCTCCTGGCAAATTGTGTATATATATATATATATATATATATATATATATATATATATATGGGATTAAAATCAAAACAGGAAATATATGGCCATTACCTTAAAAATAAATTAAATGTTGAAATCATTTTTTTTTTTTTTTTATAAATACTCTCTCCACAAAAATCATTTAACAAGATGTTTCTAATAAACTTTAGGTGATGTATTTGACTTTGTATTAAAGAATTTAAGAACTGATATAACTGAAGTTTTTAAATTACCATTAGTCTCCAGGATATGAAAATTTGTCAGTAGTTAAAATTATTATCTCTCTAGAACTATAGATTGCCACAGTAACTGGTCATGAAAATTTTAACATTTTAAGACATTTTTAAATAGAATAAACAAAAATTCAATAAAATATTAAACTGATTAGAATATTTTCTTACGTTTTAAGATTAGTGGGAAGTTAAAAAAAAAAATTATAAAAATATGTTCACATTTATTGTTACAGTTAGGTCTCTCTCAGAAAAAAAATAAAATAAAACAATCCCAAAACATAAGTCTACTACTCTAAAACACTCACGTCCATGTTAAAAGGAAACAAAAACAAACTTTACGGCGAATTGTTTCAAATCAGATTAAATTAAACTTTAAATCAGCTAATCTTCACGAAATCAATTTTATTTTTCTGAAAAGTATATTTTTAAAAGACCTTTTTTTTAATAAAGAGAATTATGTTGCGTTGACAGTGACACAGTTGTCAATATGGACGAGATTAGCATTTTTATATTTTAATGATAAATCATTCCAATCAATAAATTAATTTAAAATACAAACTTAAAAAATGATTTTTCAATTTTTATCGCTTTTCTTGGGAGATAGAAAAAACTCGTCACCGATCAAAGAGTAAATTTTTAAGTAATTTTAGCCGAGGTGACAAGACAAAAAATAAACTTCGAAAAAGATTTAAATTTTCGCAAGCCGTGAAATTATCAAAATTTAATTCCAATTTAAAGTGATCTCTAATCTACAATTCTACATTTTTATTATTTAATTTATTTTAAAAGCATTCGATAGCAGGCCATGTGATATTGTGAATTACTTTAGATATATTTTTCAGTTTAGCGTATTTAAAGTTTGATTTTTTTTTTATAGTAAAGAAGATTAATGTATTGTAAATGTTAAGACTTACAAAGCGAATGCTAATTAGAGACCAATTTGCATAAATAACATTAAAAAGAAGAGATGGATGAACAGAACGCTGAACTTAAATTGTGATTTGGATTAATAATGTGAATATTTAAACAAATACTAAAATAAAAAAAAGATCAGTAATTTCACTTTCGTTTCAACAATGCAAAGCAAAATATTGAATTCAAAACTATTCATTTTGTGAACGGGGGCATTAGAATTTTTTTGTTCAATGACTTTGCTATTTAATTTATTTTAATGAGTCTTTTTCCCCATTTAAAAAAAAATGCCGGTGATCTGTTTTTTATTTTGTTTACAAAATAGACAGAAACAATATTTGAAAATTTTAGCGTTTAATTAACTTTTCATCATTCTTTCAGTTGAGGGAGAATTGTTTACTTTAGTAACTACCTTTATTTTTTAGTTTTTTTAACAAATAGTTCTTTCATCCAAAAAGCTAATAAAAAGTAAAAAGATTCAATCAGAAAACTAAAATAAAAGTAATAAAACTCATATTGAAAAAAAAAAAGCACAAATTATGCAACCCTGTAGAAATTGAAGCAATTAAGTGTTTCTTCTCAATACAGCAGCAACAACAGTAAAGGATGTTTAGTGTTAATAAAGGTAAAAAATATGACGTCAATTACTGTCAGTAAGGTAGGTCATGTTACCTGTGCAGGGAGTCGAATAGAACAGGCGTACTAAATTAAACCGAAATGTAAGCTACTAACGAGGGCCATAAAAAGGTACAGAGGATGAGGTAATATTTTTGAAAATGGACGACACACAAGTGTAAATATCTGAAAGAGAAAAATAGAGAGAAAGACATTTTTGGTTCTAGGAGAGATATTAAGTTGAAGATTAATGAATTAAACGATGATGATTAACTGAAAATATTACACAGAAAGTATCAGCATACTTTTAAAAAAGCGTTAGTGAATATAGTGGTGCTGGTATTATTGTCGAATATGTGGATTTTTAGCACTTGTTGTGAAATGATTTTTTACGTGTGCGACTTAAAGCAGATGTAATCTACAAACAAAGCAATAATCATGCCTGTGAAAATATATAGTTGGCAATTTGATTTTAACCAGTGATAGTGTTTTTTTAAATATTTAAGGTCTTTCAACAATAGTAAGAAGAAAAAAACGAGATCGCTAACGTTTCGAGTTAAGATTAAGAATCAATGGAGAGGGGAGAGTAACAACCGAATCTCTTAGTTTAAAACACGCGGCATATGATTTTTTTAGCAGAAAAAGAAAAAATGAAATTAGACAAACAAAAAAAACCCCCAAAAAGACCCAACGTTGACAATAAAGAAAGCCGATGTTGAAAAAATACCATTGACTCTTCTTCGTCTCCTTCTGGGAGTTTGTGGAGATGGCATTGCTGTGTTGGCATCTGGGGGTTCCGTACATTCGTTCGTCGTCTGTCCAGCTGTAGTTGACCTCCGGCGAAGACTACCATGGTCCCTGTGTTTCTGAGCAATAGGACCTTTAGCTTTGCCCTTTCTTGTACTCATATCAACATGTCAAACCGTTGGTCAGGGAGGCATTGGTCCTGCGGCCAGTGTCAGCCGTGCTCCACCCGCTGTGCATCGTTGCCACCTCCATGAGGCTGAGCCGCTTACGCTATTCATGATTCAAAATGCAAACTATGCCCTTACATCAAAATAATAATTTAAGGCGAAATCAAGTTATTTATTACAAAATATTTTAAATGGCATCAAGTTATAAAAACAAGTTAATTTAAGAAGATGGACATTTATTTTTTTTTAGATTTAAATCCTTAAAAACATAACAATGAAATCATTTTAAGGCCGCTTACGTAATAGACAAATCTGATTTTTTACTCTTAGAAATTCTTTTTAGGTGTAATTGCCAAATATAAATGCTTACAAAACACACTTCTGAAATTTAAATTCAGGTGATTGTTTGTTTACATCTAGAAACATAAATTAAGATATGATAATATTATTTCAGAAGACAAAATTATATACTGAAGTATTATGAGAAATCATTTGCATAGAGGATCCTGTATTTTTCTACACAGTTGGCAACTAATAATTCTGTTCTTATTTTCTTTTAAGGAATTTATCTTTTTTTTTATTTTTAGAATCAATGTGCAAAACATTTCTGTATTTAATAATAAGATATGAAAAGTAAGTCAATGTCTTTACATTGAAGAGAATATTTGTAATAAAAAAAAACTGAAATAGGAAATTAATGCCTTCTAGTCATCAAAAACATATTCTAATTCTATTGTGTGGTTAAATTGTGATTTGGATTAACGTGAATATTAAACAAATACTAAAATAAAAGATAGATATAAATTTTAAATCATATTTGTTTATCTCACTTTTGCATAAATATGTAAGGTATATATGAGAGTGTATTTATGTATGCATTTGGTATTTTTTAGAACATTTTTTGTAACTAAAAAAAAAAGGTCTAAAAATATTGCAAAATCAATTTGTAATACACATTGTGGCATATTAACATATCCAAACATACTTCCTACTAATGATTTAATAATGATCACTTTTCCAGTTATAGTTTATTAATATATTAAATAAAAAGGATTCTGAAAGTAACTGAATAAAAAATTCTCTGGACTTCATAGAAAACTTGTTTGAGAATATTTTATGTTTGCAATGATTTTGAAAAAAATTAAGTCTGTATTTTTAAAAATATATATATATATATTTTTTTTCTTTTTAATCGTATCGCCCCGAGCAAGGTGGTAACGCTACTGATGTGCAGGGGGCTACGTAATAGTGAAAAGATTGGAAAAGAGAAAGCCAGAAACCACATCCTAAACAGGGAACAAGGGATGAGCCTCTTAACCTGTTCAATAGACGTGGGTGGAGTGTGAACTGGGCAATAGATAGATCTATCTACTCCAATTATATTCAAATAATGGGAAAATGTGATATATAAATTTCTATAAATCAGCATAATGTTAAGCAAATTAATTTTTTCCACTTCATTAATTTGTTTAATATTTAACTCACTAAATCAGGTCACAAATACATCCAAGGCACTAAAGGGGGATTCAGCCACTTATCCACATTTTCTTAGAACTGAGAACTGAACAGAAGACTAAATTTGTTTTCTTGGCCTCAATCTATGATAATACTATTGAGCTTTTAGGAATTAAATCCTATTCAACATTTGATTTAGCGCTCCACTTTTTATTTTATGAGGCCAAGCTTGAAATAGTTTTTTTTAAATATATATAATATTAACTTTTTTTTTATATTTTAAACAAAAAATTCTTAAGAAGTGATTCCATTTCCCAGAAACACAAACTGCCTTTGTATTATTGTAGGGAGCATTGGCTATGCTTGCAAAATGGCCTTGTGCCAAACATAACCGAGCACACCACATCTGAAACAATCAGAAAGTTGAACAAAAGCGAAAAAAGTCTCATGTGTATTAATAAGTGTAAATTTATTTAATGAGAAGAATGACATCAATTTTGTTGTTTTGAAATAAGATTTATGTTTGAAAGTTCTGTATAAAGTTTTTTTTAAATGTGTGTTTAAGAGTTCAGTTTTGTTAAAGTTAAACAAAATAGATTTGTGAAGAAAAGACAAGTCTTGTGTTGCTGATGTGTGGACAATTATAGTAGGTGAAAGCTCATCCTGAGTGTGCATGAAAGCAGAAAATGATGTCTTTGTTTCTCTTTCTTTTCTGTTGCAAACAAGTAAATGAGGAAAGGGGAATCAAAGCAGAAAGTGAGAAAGTGAAAAATGCTGGTCATTTAGGCTTGGCATCAGTCAGATGACTAGTAGCTCTTTCTTTGTTATTTGAGTGTATATGAGGAAGAAGGAGGTCAATAAATGCAGTATGAAAAAAGGTGACAGTGTAAGAAAATGCAGGTCACCTGGACTTGGCATTTGGTAGATGACTCGTGGCTCACTGAAGCGAAAAGGCAAAAATCATGTGTATTTATACATTTGTGGAAAATAGAAATAGGTCAGCTTTTAAAACCTTTTTCCTTGCTCCGGATTGGCCAATAAATAAGAGGTTGTATCAATTTTCTTTTTGCGGATGTCAGTATGCAATAAAATTTAGTGAGCCAACTGTCTTATGAAAAGAACTTTTTTATTGGTGAATGAATAAGTGTATATACTTTTTTTTATTGTTGAATGAAATGGTATAGATGTGTGTAAGCTCGGATTTTTTGTGCAATTAAATCTTACTCAATCCGACATTATAAATGCTGTAATTGTTTGAAAACAAATTTGTTTTAGCTTTTTGCTTCATCAAACATGACATATAAAAACAGAACTTTGCAAACAATGAAATCCCTATTTTTGAAACAGACATTTTTTTTAATGTTTTAACATTCAGAACAAAGTAAACAACTATTACAGTTATTTTAAAGATTATACCGTATTCATAATATTCTTTATTTTCTTCCTGATATTGCTTGAATTTATTTATATGTGTACACACACACATGTAAAAAATAGTGCCCCTTCCATCACACACACACACGCGCACACACACACACACACACACACACACACACACACACAAATATGCACACAAACACTAGTCACCCTAAATAAAGAAAAATGTGACATGTAAATTTTAAACTTGATTGTAATATCAAAAGCATGTGTGTTGTAGTGCAGTGGATATCAGCTTGGAACAAGAAATCGGAGAACTAAGTTCAAATTCTAGTTGAATTTGTTACATTCACTTATGCACAAGGACCTTTGGGAATGGTATTAATCCATCTCTTTTCTCTCCAGCTATAGGTTAAATAGCAGGAAAGATTAGGTTCTATAATCTTGGTTTGCAGAAAAAAATGGCAACCTACTGTGTGGAAATCTTCTGCCTAGTCAGTCATGGATTGAAAGAGACATGATCACCCAAGCATGTATCATGTATGGCACTTAACTGACTGTTATCTCGCCGGGAAGATAAAAGGGTATGTGTAGGGTCAACACCTCTACCTGTAAAAAAGACAAGTTACAGAAGCATTGACAACCCTTGTCGATGGCCTATGCTCCACTGAGAGCGATGAGTTTTTTGGGGGTAATATCAAAATTGATTTTATCTACTCTATCTAATTATTTTTTTCTTTATTTCTTTCCTTTTTGTAGGTTTCCCTTTCTTTGAAGATTATCAACCTGACTATATCCTATTAGTGTATTGAAGATACAAATACTGACTGGGAATCTTGTGTCAATGAAAGAAGAAAATCAGCCAATCTGAGGAGCAGACTTGTTAATTTATCTCTTTTTTCAGTGCATTTAGCTTTGGTAATTTGGCATCTTTGCTGTTTTTCTTATTTATGAAATAATGAATATTAATAAGAAAAGGGGAGCTTGTTGCTGATTTATAGGAGTTAAATGCACTAAAAAGAGTTAAATCTAGCTTCAAAAACACCTAAGGAGTTTTGCTTTCTCTTGAATAAGGTGGATAGCAAGGTATACTGTTATTCTGGGGAAGCAATGGTACCAGAATTTCCTGTGGGAAACAACAAACCAATGAATGCAGTGTGATGGTTTGGGAACATTCTGCTGATAAAACCTTTTTTGTTTCTTTTTACTAATTTTTTTATCTAATACAAAGCTCAAAATCCACTCAATGTAGAGGGTTACTGAATGAGGTTGTATGAATGTAAGAGAAGAAGGTAAGTGCAGTTTATGAGGATATATAGAATAGATAACAGTTGAACCTAGACTTGAAGAGATTAAGATTGTAGTGATCTGAGAAGCATCTACTTGGGAGTCTGTTCTTAAAATGTTCTTGGGAAGAAGTTGTCCAAATAAAATTTCCTTCTTACTAATAGAATGTAAAGGGAATGGAGATGATTTCTCGTAGTGTATGCATCATAGTGGTTCTTAGCTATGAAGATTAGAACAGGTGGAACAAAGGACTCTAACTTGTCAAAAGATTGGCTATGCAAATAGCAATAAAATAGAAAGAGGTTTGCAATATTTTATCTGTAGGATAAGGGTTGTCAAATAAAAAATAATGCATTACTCAAAAGGCCATGTAGAGTTTTTTAAACTCCAAGACAAAAATTGATCTGGCTCTTGTAAAGATAAAGCATAGTAGGAGGAGTTAGGTACTTACTGGTTTGGTACAAGAAACTGACCATTATTTCCAGCATCTTTAGTGATGGATCATGCATATGAGTTTTATTTGAGGTCTAGAGTGAAGTTGACTCCCAATAGGCATTTAAGACAAGGAGCCTCATGGAGAGGTGAACATTTAGTCATTCATGTGGCAGGTACTTTGTTGTGTACCAGCTACCTCAACATCATTGAAATCCAGGTATACCTTTATGGCAATAGCCTTTTGTGGTGGCATATTTCAGCAGGTCAAGGCAACTTACTACAGTGTACAGTTTGTATGTGAATGGTTTCAAGAATATAAAGAAGACTTTACTTTGCTGCCCTAGTAACCAAACTCCCCAGATCTCAATCCTACACATATCAGATGTATTGAACCAATAAATTTATTCTCCAGAAGTCTCCACAATGTAACTAGCAACAGTTAAAAAGCCTTCTGTCAACATAATGGCACCAGATCCCAGAAGAAACCTTCAGATGTTTTGTAGAATCCTGCCTAATCAGGTAAGAATTGTTTTACAGGCACATGGAAAACTATCATTTTGGCTCATCCATGTATGCAGATAACTTTCTCTTACAGAAAATCAAAATTGTACAAAAATGACTGATTGATTTCTGAGGACTTGGTCTTGTATTCTGATGTGAGATTTTGAGGGGGTGAAAATTTGGCCTTGTCAGAATATTCAGTGTGTCCACAAAGAAAAAGGTAAAGAAGAAAGCAGATCAAGTGTAAATACAAAATTTTATAATCAAGACATTGTTAAGGTAATTTTACAAGCTTTATTTTTCTTTTTATTAGTCAAGTTTCTTCTTTTGAAGAGTTTTCATACAATCAAAAAGAGGCTAGACACAGAAGGATTTTTTATGATTCCTGTACATACTTGATTCATTGTCTTTTATTTATACATGACACATGAATGAAGTATTAAACAAAAGAATACACAAAAATATTTAAATGAAAAATGCTTGGCCCTATTTTATTGGTTTGGATTGGTTTCTTTTATGGCATATCAACCTCAATGGGTTATTTAATACTGACAAAATTTTTACAATAGATTTTGTATGAATAGAATATATATTCTTTGTAAGAAATAAGTTAGTAGATCAGCTTTCTTTGATGTATTTTGTAAAGTAGTTTTTGTTGAGAGTTAGGTGTATTGCTAGTATGTATTTTTTTCCGAAAATTTATTGCTGGTAATATTTTTTTTCCTTTAAAAATGTATTGCTGGTAATATCTTTTTCCTTCAAAAATTTATTGCTTGTAATATTTTTTCTTCAAAAATGTATTCTTGGAATTTTTTCTATAAAAGTTTATTTTCATACTTTCATAGTGTTTTGACCCCAGTTTGGGGATAAACTATTTGCTCACAGCTGGGACCCTAACAAGTGCTATTACCCCAGGTTTAGGTGGACCTGGGAATAACAGCAATTAAGAGGTAGTTCCATGCTTCTCACAACCTCCCCATCAGAAGCCTTGCTGCTGGATGCAGTTCATTGTCATACCAAGAACCTGGCCCTATTTGAAAGAGTGTTAATTAAGAGTATAACATTTTTAATAACCTAATAACTATAAACATTGCAGATTAATAATTTGATATGTTTTAAATGCTATGTAAATATTACCTTTCTTCATAAATTATAAGTTTATTAAAATATATTTTAAGTTGGTATTCACTCAATTGGGATATTGTATTTTATTAATAATTTTTAATAAAAAGAGTTTTTTATTTTGTCTGAAACTAAATAATCGAACATGTTCAAATAATGTGTCTATCTTAATTTGAATCTAATTTGTTTGTTTTACCAAATCTTAATCCATATAGAATTTGTAAGTTTTTCTTCACAAACACTACACTGTAAGACCCAACTAGACTAAAAGAATGTTTATTGTATATAATTTACATTATAAACTAATGCTAGCAATAAACTCTTGCAGTAAATATAAACTAAATCTTCACATGGATCTGCACTACTGGTAGTATATTCAGTCCAGAGTGATGACCTGGTATCACTGGGATTCCTAGACTGAAGAGTGTAGGTGTCCCCTGATGGAATTGATGGCTATGTGTCAGCAAAACCCTGTGACCACATCTGATCATGATGGAACTGATCGTAATGATGACAATGACAATGATTATGATGATGATTAAACACTCAGTTTTACATATAATTCTACCATTTGATATACATTTAATTATATTCATGCATACGAGGTGTGGACAATAAAATCAAATTTGGACACAAAAGATGCTCTGTTAATTTTATCTCTTCCTCCCCCCAAAAAACAGATTATTTTGAATCCCTAAAAAATCAGGTTTTATTGAACTTTTAAACATTATTTGGTTAAAGATTTTTTTAAAAAAGTATAATTATTTTTAGGTTTGTCGTTGAAATAAAATATACACATGCAGTAAATTTAAGTAATTTTGAAATGGACATCTGTAACTCAATGGCTAATTTATTTCCCTTTGTCTTTGTAAAAAATCTATAAGTAACAGGAAAAAAGTATAAGCCAGCCTTCTAAAATCATTTGTATTGTTCCTTCTGTTAAACTGAATATATGTATTTTCTATTAAATATAGTTGTTGTGATGTGTAAATCTCGTAGGAAGCTACATGATTTCTCCTTTCTTTGGTGCCTGATGTTTGCTCTATTTATCTCATTTGCATACCATGCTACACCTTCCTGAATCTTAGAGGTTTGATGCCCTTAGTCACTTTATTGCTTCTTTTGAATATTCTTTTCTGTTTGTTTTTCTTGTGTTCTCTTTAATGGAGATCTTGGTCTAAATTCATCTTCCTCTTCTAAGTCTGTTAACCCATTTCCACTTTCCTCCAAGTTTTATTCTGTTTTGGTTTCTCCATCCTCTGTCTCCTCTTGTTCCTTGTTTCACTTCCAACAGGCAGGAAAGCAGGAGGGCACATTTCTTCAAGACTATGATTGGGATTCCGTCCACACTACTCGCTTTGTGAGGGTCCAGTTTTGAGATTATGCTAGAAATCAGCGAGGGTGTGATGTGGACATCATTCAATTGGGCCTCAGTTCTAGATGGGAAATCGGGTGTATGGGTTCCAGATGAATCCAGACTCGAATTGGTCGAGATTCTACGGGCAAAGCATTCAGCCTTGTCCGCTGAGGAGGTGAGGACCTCAAACTTGTTGATTAGTGGGGGTATTGAGGACTTACTCTTGTTAAGCATGCTTTTACAGAGGCACGAGTAGTCTTTGGTACTGAACTTAGAGGATGCTATGTGCTGCTTCATTCTGGCAGCAAACAGCATCTTAGCTTTCGTTAAGTATCTTTTTACACTTATTCCGAGCTGAGGCAAAAAGGCGCCTGTTTTGGTCCGACGTGTGGCTATGATAAAGCTGGAAGAAGTGATTCCGGTGGGTAATGGCGGTTGAGCAAGCAGGCAAGAACCAGGAAGACTAGATTGGCAACTAGGTCCCACCCTTTTACAGTGAAACCGATGAAATGTAACCGCAATTTCTACTCCAACAGCTTCTTTCCTTGCACTTCCCGCCTGTGGAATTCCCTTCCGCATGCTTGCTTCCCTGACGGCTACAACCTCCAGGAGTTTAAATGTAGGGTCAATAGACACCTCCTAACACACCAACTCACACCCACTCTCTCCAACTCTCTCCCTATGTACATCCTAACTTGTCTATCACCCTCCTTCTGACATATCCTATACCCAATCGCTCTATGTAACCCCCTGTGCTATAGTGGCAGTGGAATGCCTTGCTTGGGGTGACACAATTAAACAAAAAAAAAATATTTCTACATTTTCAGGCTTGAATCTGATTCTAAATTGATCAGCATGAGCACGATTGGTTGTGCCTTTTTTTTTTTCTAGTATAGCTGTGTTCTGTCCTTTTTGTAAGATGAACCTTGCTCTTTCTGGCTCAACTTGCTCGTTTTTTTTGTATCAGACTTTCTCCTCTGTGGCAAACAACATGGTTATTGGGGCTCTAATTTACCTGCCCATTAAAGCTGATGGGCTTTGCTTTCTATCCACATGGGGAACTGTTTGGTAGTTTAAAATAAATTAGGGAAATATGCCTCTATATCTAAACTTATTTATAAATGGAACTTTGTGTGTGTGTGTGTCTGTGTGTGTGTGTCTGTTACCTATAGACTCCGAAATGGCTGAGCCGATTTTCTTGAAAACTTACACAGTTGTACTATAAGTGTCTATGAGTGTTCTTAGCTAGGTTTTGTGTTGAGGTACTCCCGATAAATATCGATAATCGATAATTGAAAAAATCAAGTTATAGAAGGAGTGGTTCGATTTTAATCAAATTTGATACACTCATAGACAAAGACATAAGAAATGATATTCAGAAGTTTCAAGGTTGCAGTTCTTACAATAGTGCAGAAAATCGATAATATATATATATAGAAGGCAAGATGTTTGTGTGTGTGTGCCTGTTTATCTGCCTGTATGTCTGTATTTTTTTCAGCCCTTTTATTTTAGTTTTTGCTTCGGGTTTGGCTGTAAGTAGATATAATTGTAGTTCTTAGTCTCAGCCATGATACCATTTACTCAGAGGACTTATTTAGCCTTCAAAACTCAGTTTACGACAAAAAAAACTTATTTGACATCGATACCAGGAAATCAAAATTTGACTTACATCCATTCATTTTTCTTTCAGTCTACGTTTTCACTTTAACTGGAAACAACTATTGCTTTTTAGTCTTTCATGCCAACATCCAAAGAGTCTGAGCTCCAGGACCATGGATTAGTTTTAAAGCTTTCATTACACCCAAGCAACGCCGGGCTATACTGCTAGTTCTCATTAAAAGGTGAAAACATTTTTACTGTTTGGATCATCCTTTCCACTATGTTATTCAATTTGAGTGATATGGTGGCATTTTATATGGTATTCATCCTTTTTTTTCACCAAGACACTAAATTTTCATTGCAGAATTCCAGTGTATTGTTGGTGACAATGGTCTTAGGTACACCGTTTCTTGCAAATATTGTTCTCAATATTTGTTTCACGATGGCAGCTTTCCTATCTCTAACCTTTATTACTTCTTACTAGCCCAAGAATGAGTCTACTAAGATTAAAAATAAACCAATTCCTCTAATGTGAGTGTGGTCCATGTGAACCCTTGTCCATGGTTTCTCCTTTTTAGGCCATTTGTATAATTTAGCTTGTTTAAATATTTTAATTTCCATACATTTGGGGCATCTTCTTATGTGTTCTTCAATATCTTAAGAATATCCTGACCACCAAGCTTGCAGTCTCAACCTACTTTATGTCACTGTGACATCACAATGTATATCATTGTACACAATTTTTATTATTTCCTTCCTTAAAATATGGTGAGACACTATTGCATCTGCATTACATGTAATGCCTTTCTCTACTGTTAACCTATGTTTTGCTTCCTTAAAAGGTCTTTCCACTATATTGCAGTCACTCCACACTTTCTTTCTTATTCACTCTAGTATTTTGCTTAGTATCTGGTTTTGTTGGTTTTCTATACTGAGTGTTTTGTGGGATAATATGTTCGTTTCTACTCATTGTATGGCTGTAATATCCAAATTTTCACGTTCCTCTCCATTTTCATTCTGAAATCTTATTCTTGATAATGCATCCACATGAGGAATGGTGTTTCCTTTAACATACATAATATCAAAATCAAACACCATGATTTTAATGGCCCACCTTAAAATTCTTAATGTTACTATTGGTAACTTCTTTTGCAGATTGAATAAGAATTCCAAGGGCTTGTGATCTGATTTTAACAGGAACTTTTTACCCAATGAGAAATTCTGTGCTCTTTCCATACTCCAGACTATAGCCAATGTTTCCTTTTCTATGTTAGAATAATTACATTCTACCAACAACATTTTTCTGGAAAGATTCATGATTGGGTGACCCTCTTGTGATACAATGGTCACTATGGCATGTTCACTTGTGTCAGTTGTTAACATAACCTCTTTTTCTCGGGTCAAAGATTTTTATTATTGGCTTACATTTTTAATGTTTCGAAAGCATTACTTTGCTTCTGTGTCCATGTACATTCTGTTTTTTTTTTACACATTTTTGCAAATGGTTCAGTGAGTTCGCTATATCAAGAAGAATATCTGCTGTAGAAATTAATTAATCCTAAGAAAGATTTCAATTCTTTCTTGTTTGTGGGATTCTGTACTTTAGTAATTTTGTTTGTTAACCTCTCGTCAGGAGATATTCCTTCTTTAGATATTTGATATCCTAAATAGGATATTTTTTAAAGTCTAGCAACCATGAAATTAAAACTCTCTCGAATAACATCCTTAAATGCATTGAAGACTACAAATATCTAGGATCACACATCAAGAATTCTGAAAAAGACTTTGATATCAGAAAAGGCATAGCATGGACTGCTTGTAACAAAATGGATAAGATCTGGAAATCCAGTCTTGATTGTAATATCAAAATCCAAGTTTTTTGCGCACTTCTTGAACTAATCTTTCTCTATGGATCTGAAACTTGGACTCTTTCAGCAAAACAACAGTGCCGCTTAGATGGATGTTATACTCATCTTCTCAGAAGAGTACTTGATCTTTCATGGTGAAACCACCCAACTCTAGAAATGATATATGGAGACCTACCAAGAGTATCAACCTTAGTTCAAAAGAGACATGTCCAGTTTGCTGGGCATTGTGCATGTGCCACAGATGAACTTGTTTCATTGTTTGTATTATGGAGGCACCCATCATCTCACAATCGATCTCATAAGTTAATCTTTTCAGACAGGATATATAGAGGTACATCTATCGGCAAGGAAGACCTTACAGGAGCTATGACAAATAAGGAATACTGGAAGGGTGTAGTGAGTTCTATCTCGGCCGAGGCTGCAGAATGATGATGATGATGAAAGTCTAGCTTGCATTTGTCTCTGTTTATTGTCATGCTTGCCTGATTTAATTGCCATAAGACTTGTTCTGTTTTATGCTTTAATTCATCCTTGGTGCAAGCTCCCACATATATATCATCTTGATATATTATTATGTTCCCCACTTTTCCTAATAAGATCTTGATAACTCTCTGAAAAATATGATTCCCTACAACTTCTGAATAATCCCAACAGTGAATTTATTGTAGTCACCTTCTTAAATTTGTAATCTATTTCAATTTGGTTATATTCTGATTTTAAGTCAATCTTTGCAAAATGCTTCATGTTTGATAATTCATGACTCATAGTTTTGATACTTGGTAGAGGAAATGAATCCAAACATATCTGTTGGTTAACTCTAATTTTGTAATGGCTGCATATTCTAATATTTCCGTCAGCCTTTTTAATAGCAACTATTGTTGAAGCCAATTGCTCCCACTGGAGATTGCTGACCTTTTTTGAAATGCCTTGCTGAATCATTTTTTTTAACTTTGCCACCACTATAGTTAAAATATGTATCGGCAATTTCCTTGATTGATTTATTTTGGATGATAATTCTCCTTCAAGTGAATGTTTGCTTTATAATTCTTTTGTAATCCTTTTTTTTATTCTTCATATTCCATCAAATTAACCAATTTTGATGTATTGACTCTTAATATGTCTATTCCTAGCAATCTGTGATCTTTCATGCATGTTACCACTGGTATGAGTATGATTTTGAAACAATGCTTTGTTTAAAATGTTCCTTTGAACATGTCCAATGCTTTAATTATGGTTCCAATGAATTGCATTAATTGTAAAGTAGATTTTTTAGCCTAGGCTTTCCCATGTCCTGCCAAATATTCATTGGAATTTGTGTATATACCTGCATCTGGAAATATTTTCCATTTATTTTTACTCTTTCCCTGGTTTTTGTCAGTGTATTGACTGCGAATATTTCCACCTATTTTGTAGCAATTCACATGTCTTCTATTTCTTAAATTTTCTTTTTGTATTTACATCCACTGAAAGTGAATTTTTTATTTTCAGATTAGGTATGTTTTACCAAAAGCTGAACATTTATTTTTTTCTCTTACATGCTGTTTACTTGCATTGAACTTTATATTTCTTTGTGCTTTCCGTTCTCTCTCTTGTTCTGCTGTTGGTTGAACTGCTTTATCAATTTTAGCTGCTACACGAATTCTTTACTGGTTTCTAAGTTCAAATTAACACCTTGCAGCCTTTCCAATATACTATGTTTAAATGAGGAGTCATGCATGTCTTTTATCATGTGTAACTGGATCAGTTCATTTTCTGCGATCATTTCACCACTGAACTGCGATCATTTCACCACTGAATTGCTTTAATTGCACAATAATATAACTTTGTTTTCATTCTGACACAGAATGTTAGTCTTTATTTTGTATCAGTTGAAATGATGAAACATTAAATGGTGCTGTTGGAAAGCATTTTTCTTGTTGGTAAAAGATTTAAACATTTTATAGGGAATGAAAAAGAATGAAAAAGAAAGGTTGAAAATTTACAAGTTTTTTAAAAGGTAATATTTGTTTGTCCTTTTTCTTTTAAACAATGAATATTTTTTTTTATATATAAAGGTATTTTTTATGTGGATTACTTGACCTTGTCTGACAGGACACCCACTAAGTATCATTCTATTCAGGACTATAAAAGAAAATGATACAAATCCTCACACTCTTCTCTTTCTGCTTCATGATGTAGTCATGACAACACAAAACTTGTCTCCATCTGACAACCTGACTATTTAATTTCAAACAACCATTCTTTCGCTCTCTCTCTCTCTCTCTCTGACACACATACACACACATACACATACACACAGTATACAGCTAAGCACATAAATGTTTTCTTTCTTTTCTTTTGAACTACTTGTATACATGTAAATGTAATTTTTTCTTTCTCTTCTTTTGTGAGCTATGTTGTTATATATATATATATATTTGTAAAGTTTGAACAAAAAGCTGGTAGCTTAAGGTTTACAATATTTGGCAATTTTTTCTTATGGGAAACTAAATTAGGGGAAATTTTTTATTCATAAGGAATTTTTTGAAAGTCACTATTTCTTAGTGTGTTATTTTTTTAATTGTTCAAATTTTACTGTAAAATATACCAAATATATTTGTATATTTTTGTCTGTAATGTTTGCTAATTTTAATGGTACAAGTGTCTTTAGCTTTTAATTTCACTAGAGTTATCTCCCTTGCGTTAATGCTACCCAGTAACAATTTTTTTGTTATGTCAACTGAAAGAGAGTTGCAAGATGATTACAAAGCTGAAATAAGCAAATCTGTAAAAGAACAGAATGTAACAATAATAGATAAGAAAAAGCTCACACATATAACAGTAAGGATTTAACAAAATATGCTATCATTTTTGACAGTATAGATGAACAAGCATAACACAGATATCTGCAGAAATAAGTCAGTGTTTTATTGTTGATGACTGGTTAAAACTTAGAATAAACAATAATCATATTATCCTGAAAACTATTTACAGAAAAAAAGAATTTTAAGTCATTCCTGGGGTAAGAGTGATAATCTTTTGAAATAGTCTGATAATTCCAGTGCTTTTAGATGTATTGTGGAGTCGATATCAGTTGAACGAATTGACCCTGCAAACTTTTGTATGTCTGAAAAACAGCAAAGACAATAAGGAGATGGAGGCGAAGATGTTGAGTTTCAATGTCAATTTTATTGTGGTAAAATCGACGAGCAAACAGTATGAAGAATTGGAATAAGGCTGGAAAGTCGGCAGCAATTGGCAGGATCAGCTTCGGCTGGAATGTTGTCGTCGGTCGGCAAAAATATCCGGTATGAAAGGCACAGGCTGGGAAGCCATCAGTGTCTGGCACGATTGACACAGGCCGGATGTCATTGTCAGTTGGCAGGAAACATTGTCAGTGTCTAGCATGAATGGCACAGACTGGAATGTCGACGGTGGAAACATTGTCAGCATCTGGTGTGAACGGCTTAGGCTGGAATGTCATCAGAGATTGTTATCATGTGTGTGACATGAATGGCACAGTAATGTTGTTTTCAGCTGGCAGGAAAAGCACAAGTGGGAAGTCATCACTGGTCAGCAGGAATGTCATCAGTGTCTGGTATGAAAGGCACAGACTGAAAAGTCATCATTAGCATCTGGCAGGATTGACAGAGGCTGGAAAGTTGTCGACTAGCAGAAATGGCGCAAAAGTCATTGCTTGTTGTAGGCTGGAATGTTGAGCTTGAGTCTCAGCTACAATTGAACATACTCTGAGGAGGGCATGTTTGGTTGTGGCCTAGCACGTGTACATATTCAGGCAGGTGGGCAAGTTGCGGCCATGGCTGGCTTGTGTTTTGCTTCCTTTGCAGGATCTCAACTGTGGTTAAACGATATCACTGCAAGCTAGCACGTGTGAAAGCCATGCAATTGGACTTGAACAGTAAGCTTACTCTAGTCTGGCACACTTGGGCATGAATCCACCTTTGTCAGTAGGTCAAGTAAGAAATTATACTCTGTTGCTGGTACAACAGAGTATAATCATGCTATATGGAGAAATGATAGTGACTGTTAAAGTAATCCAATTGCACCAAGAAATACCATGAAGAACCTTATGAGTTAGAAATTCATGTAATAGATCTTTTTTTTTAATCTAGCATTAGAGCACAATAGTGAGGCAGTAACTGAATTAATTAGGTTGCTACATACTAACATCAAATTCATTGATGAAGCATAGAAATATAATTCAGAAAGTATCAGGTTAAGCACATTTGTTCACTTCTGTGTCTACTACTATATCCACATATAAGGTATGAATAAAAGAACAAGTAGTCAGTTATAGTTTAATCAGTCTACATTATAATGTGAATAGCAACCTGATGCAACAGTTTGAGCTGAAGTCAGTAAGAAATCTTCCTGTGTCTACTCTACTCACCATCATTAAAAAAAAAATGGACTGAAAAAAAAAACACACACATTTTGTAAATCACTACAAGTATTTCTGGAATATAATAATTTTGGATTTACATTTTATCTGCTTTTTACTTTATCTTTTTTTTTTCTATTTTTTTCTTTGAGGACAAATTGAATATTTTTACACGGTGAAATATTTTCATCCTCTCAACCTTCCAAAAGTCAAATAATTCCAATCTTCAAAGTAATCTTTTAATAATTCACTTCTATAAGCTGGAAAAGAGTATTATGATTGCAAAAAATTTAAATAAGGCTTATTTGCAATATGATACATGGTAAAAATATTTGTTGTGATTTTTAGTTTGTTACTCAGTTGTAAAAAAAGTTCAATTAGTTTGCTTGGAAATTAAAAATATCAATAATTACCAATATTGTAATTACAGGCTTATATAACACCTAATTGATTTTGTTGGTCTGAAAATAGAACAAACTCAGTTCTGCTGTTTTTGCTTCTGTCTGCAGGGTTTTTGCTTCTGTCTCCTATTTTATTCTATCCATCCATCAGTTTGATTGAAGTCAGAATCAAAGTGTCAATGTGAACTTTATCATCATTTTATTGGCTGTATAGTACATACTTTACCAGGGTTATATAAGGTTTTGAATTCAGAATTCTTTCTCCTAGACTCATTGCCAGCCATGGATAGAGAGATCAGTTTGTTCTATTATTTAACTCATAGCTGGAGGAAGACAAGATGGAATCCTACCATTCCCAATAGTTTTTGTGTTAAAATGAATGTAATGAATTCAACTGAAATTTGAACTCATCTTGTCAATTTCTCATTTAAAGTTTAGAGTTTAAACAAGAATTTGCAATGTTATCAGTCCTGACCTGGCATCTTACTTTCAGTCACTTTCTCACTGCTGTAACATAACTTCACAGTGTTTTTTTTTCTATAAATATTTTTATGGTAATTGTTCTGATGAGCTTTTCTCTTTGGTACCACGACTTTCAAATTTAAGAGCAATACTTGATTGTTAGCTAGATTGCATCATTTTACAGTTGAAATTGCTAGATGTGTCTGTAGATTCTATGAGAGAAATTTCTTTTCTTGCACTTCCTGCTTGTGGAACTCTCTTTAGCTTCTTGCATTCTAGTCAACTCTAAAAAGTTAAAGGTGGTGTAAATCATTATCTCCTGTCTTCTTAATTCTTGTTCTTTTATTGTTCTGCCTCCTTAATGTTTTTTTATTTTACACTTTCATCTTAGTGGATTTATTGCCTTGATTCAGGTAAAATTATAAAGATAAAGAGTTGCTATTACACTGCCTGCACATTTATTGTTACTCCATATCAAATACAGTAACTCATACAAAAATACATAAATGATTTCTTCTAAATTAAGTGTCTGCCATACTAAAAAACTTTAAGAAATGTTGTTAATTAAGAACATCAAGAAAATAAGCAGAATAAATTTTAAATATGCTCTTCATCCAAGTTAGTGTATTAAACCTGGTTCTTGTAAAAATATCAGAGAAGGTAAATGGGTGCAGATATACCCAGAGATGACTGACAAAGTAACCTGTTTTTTTCAAATTTTATTTTGAAAATTTGAGTTCTTTTGTGTTTTTGATGAAGCTATCATAATATTTTGGCTGATACTTGCTTCAGTTTTTATCAGTCTTTATCCATTGGAGTAAAAAACAAAAAAAGGAAAATGTATTTATTCAGAAAATGAAAATAGGAAAATGGCTGCTAATATGCTATATCAGAGTGGTCCATTTGATCAGTGTGCAGTGGACAGTGTTAAGGATTGTAATGAATATGGTTAACATATGGAGGCAGGTAAGATCATTCAAAATGAATTACTACAACTAATACGTGAGTTTATATATATGTAAAAATTCAAAGAAAGAGAAAAAATATACTTGTGTGTCCATAGATAGAGCTCATAAAAAAGGAAAACCTTTATGGGATTAGAAAGTAGTGTGTGTGTGTTGGTACTTCTCTGGTGGATATAAGTTCCAACTAATTGCTTTTGAATCTTGGAGCAAAAAGAGAAAAAGTGAGTTCTTTCTTTGATGTTGCTGATTTTCAGGTTACATAGTGGCATTAAGTGAAGTCCATCAGCAAACAAAGTGGAGTAGGCACAATATATTAAAAAAAGAAGAAAAAAACGTATTCCTTTAGAAATGAGGTATTTTCTGTTTTTCTTATGAATCATACACATGATGAAGACTGAAGGATGGGTCACCTGAAATGTGGCAACAACATGAAGAACACAAAGAAAATCAATTTGGAATATGATGACCCTTTTAAAAGTTATAGACAAATAGATTTATTTTTCAATAAGAAAAAAGACGAAACCTTAATTAAAGATACTACAAATGCAATGAAATATAAAATGGATTGTTGTTTATATAATTTATAATAATTTATAATATTTATATAATCAAAAAATCTTTTTTTTTATGATCATTTGTTGCAAGCAAGGCAGGACCACCACTGGTACGTAAGGGGAACAAGGTACAAAGGATGATGAAGAAAGGATAAGATAGATGGCAATTGGGATTGCATTTAAACTTTTGGAGATTGTAGCTATCAGGGAAGCAAGCAAATGGAAAGAGTTCCACAAATAGGAAGTGTGAGAAAAGAAACTAGTAGAGTAGAAGAGGAGGTTACATTTAACTATTTTGACAGTAAAAATTGTCAATGTATTTGAAACAATCACAAAATTCTTTTGAAAAAAAGATTAGAACATTGATATCTAAATCAAAATAATGAAATAATATCATGAAATATATTAAATAATAAAAAATATAATTAATAAATGTTTTGATTAAATACTAATATATTTATTGGTTCATAAAACACATTTGGGACAAATAATTACACTGGGTTCAATGTAGATGTGTTATAATTAAGAAGATAAACACTAAAGGTTTGTGCTATACATCTAAGAAGGTGGAAGAAATTTTAATGCAAAAATTTCTACATTATTTGTCTTCAAAGAACAAAAATCATTAATAATATTAATTTTTTTCTCTCTTATTTTTCCCATTCCAAATAGAGGTGTTTTGATGTGTTTTCTTTTTGTTTGTTTCATAGTTTCTTTAGCTCAAAAACTTATGTTATATACTCATGTTATATAGCATGAAATGTAGCCTTATATAAAGAGAAAGATAAGAAAAATTCCTATTTGTTACAAAATCTATTCAGGCTATTAACCCATAAGCAGAATTGTGGTAAAATTAGATATAATCACTAAATAAAATAATAATAAGGAATAAAATGAATTAAAAAATACATTTTCCCATAATGCTAGTGTGGTGATACCGACCGAGCAAAAGCGAGGGAGTGGATGTTTGCACTTTCACAACCAAAAAGCAAATGACCAAAAGTCGTCGGTGTGCATTCGGGTTCACGCAGATGTTCCGGTTGAAAAATAAAAATTAATTCAAAATTAAATTTCCAGTTTGCGAGCCTACGCGAATTTTATTTATTGGCCAATGAGAAGCCCTGAATCAAATACAGATATGAATTCCCAAATGATCACCGGCGATCCAAAAAGTTGAAATAAAAAGCCGATACAGAAAGCATTGCCAGACAGACCAACGTAGGCTGACACACACGGACTGATTAGAGTGAGAGGAGTGTAATTAGTAGCCCCCTTGACCAAAGTCAAGTGGTTTACTATGTTTGCCTCCTTTACCTCTTTACCTTCTTCCCTGTCTCAAAACTACTTACTGACCTAAGGAGCAAATACATCAAAGACATTCCTTACTTACAACGATCCCACATTCCTAAGCATTAATTCTCTTTTCAGCATTTTATTGCCATGAACATTTTAATGTCCGTTGGATCTATACTTCAAGTATTACTTTAATTGTAAAAACCTTAATTGATATGTGTATATATAAAATGTTATTTTCAACTCAATTTGCTTTTCTTGACTTATAATCATTTTATGACTTATAGTGGGCTATCCACAACAAGGCCAAATTCCGTTAACCTGCAACAATATACAACTACCCTTCACTAGAACGGACTCTCCACTACTAACAGAAAAGAATAGATAACCAACCCACTATACTAGTAATAAAGGAACTTGAAATTTTATTATGCCACTTTGCCAAATGGTCATTACATGGTGCTGTTCAAGTTTTGTAAAGGCAAACATTTCCTTTCTCTTACTCTTCCTCTTGCTCCAAGATGTAGCAGAACATGGATGACAACATCTCTGCTGGAGAACATCTATTTTTCCCGGTTAAATGAGCTCTCATTTCTTTTTCTTACTCCAAGATGTAGCAACCTGCAGATGAAGATGTTCCTGCTGGGAAATGTCTCTTTTCCTCAGTCAACTTACAACTAAACTCTTGATTTTCTAAAGCATGTTGTTTGGACTTGTTTTTGTCAAACATTCACTGATGAAGTATACAAGTTTTACTTTGGTCGTCCCAACTCAGTGCAACGCTGACTTGAGCTTGACCATTATAACTATTGATGAAGTAAATAAAAACTTTACTTTGGTCATTCCAACTCAGTTTAAAGCTGAATTAAGCTCGGCCATTATAACCATTTTCCTCCTTATTTACTCTAACTTACTTTTAGACTATAAAAAGAAAACAAAATTACCCAAGAGACTTTGAGGATTTTGTTTCCTTCAGTTACTATATAAAAAAGAATGGTCTGTAGTAGAAAGCCAAATTTGTGTTGCTTTTACATTAAATGTTTATATGTGAACTTCTTCAAACCTACAAGACACCGTTACACAACCTTCCATAGCATTATCTTTAAATTGTTCCATAAAAAATATAACCTTAAAATACTGCCATTATTCAAGTTTTTCCCAGTCAAAACAACAATAACATTATTTCACAAATTGTAGTTTCATAAGAAAATGACTCTGTGAAAAATATAAATGATATAAATAAAATTGATATGCATATGACTATCAGATAATTTTTAGAGAAACATACACACAAACAACAACATGCATTTTCATTTCTAGCAAATTTAAAAAAGTTTTGAAATTTAAAAAAATATTGAAATTTAAAAGCACGACAAAATAAGTTAATCATAATTTGTTTCTTATAGTTATATAAACTTTTAAACCATATACCGTCTTTAATTTTTTATCCGGAAAACAATCAATTTAAAGAAAAGAAATACCGGGACAATAAGAAAAAATTCGAAGGAAATGGCAAAAAAAGGGAGGTAACTTCGATTGGCGTTTCAACCAAAAGCAAAAATACGTCGTACACGGAAAAAGACGGATCTAAAAAATGCATTCCCTGGATTAAATGACGGATTGTATTTATCATATGTGCTTCTTTCACAGCACCTCCAGCTCCGGCTGGTAAAACCCACATTAGCAAAGGATAAGTGGAACACGTGACACTGAGTGACAACAATATCAGGCAAATAAAAACCACTATCACAGTTAAAGAAAGTTTGCTGCTGTCACTGGTTAAGCATTTGTTTTTATATACATGCGGGACCCGTTTTTATTTTACAGCTACCATCATCATAGTCTACCTCTTAAAAAAACAAATATACACACACATAAACCAAAAGCAACAAGTCCATTTCAACCACTGCCAGTCCACTATCGATAATTTTAACGGAGCTAGCAATGTCTAATAATAATTCTTCGCCGAAACTACGTCCACTTAATATGAGACGGAGTGCCAGTATGGCAAATTATGAAGACATCACAGGAGAAGAGAAGAAAGAAAGATTGAAGCAGCCAGATAAGCCGTAAGTAAATTACACGCACATTGATTTTAGTTACTATTTTCAGTAACGCAAATTTTACATGTTTGGTTTTTTAGTTTCTTACTGTTTTCTTGTCTACGAGTATGCCAACTTGGTAAAGAATGTATCCATGGATTATTGAACAAATCACTAGTCTTTTATTTAACCTAACCGATAAATTTAAACCAGCGTTCCTAGTACTTTGTTTAAACCCCATTCTTTCTTGTTCTTGTAAGAAGGGTCGTGGCGTAAAGGAAAAATGAGGAAACATTTATTGAATCTAATTAGAAAGACTCTATAAGCCGGTTCTCTCGTTCCTAATATTCTCGCTTAGCAAATAAAAATACTTACTAGATTTGAAAAATACAAATAAAATAATGATGAATGAATGGTCATCACTGATACACTAACGTTTTTTATTTAATTGAAATTAGAAACGTCCTCTTTTTTTAGATGGTTAATAAGACGAATATAAAAAAAATGTACTCTGGGATTCAAACCTGGAAACTTTTTTTTGGCTCGAAGTTCTCGTCCCATTCTTACCCTGTAGCAAGTCAAAATACAAGATTGCCAGTAAAAACTTCAGCAAATCGACAAAGTTGCCTCCCCACGCAATGCGAACCACCACACACGAAATAAAAATTAATTTAACTTTAATTAAAATTGAATCGTGTAACTTCACTTAAAAACCGCCAACACGCTCTTAAACAGAAACTTAGAGGTACATGAATTTTTTTTTTTTTTTTTTGTGGGTATAATAACCCCACCTTGTTTTTTTTTCCCTAACGTTCGGTGGTGTTCTCAAAATTGTTTGTATCGCGGATTTTTAGAAAAAAAAGTCCAGTTTTAAAAGACCAATTGTAATCTTTTATCATATTTTTTTATAAACTGAAAACTCACTCGTAAAAGTAAGATCTATTTCTATTCATTTTAATTTTTAATAATCAACTACTGGGGTAGATAAAAAAAAAAAAAAAAAAAAAAAAATTAAGATTGCTTCAGGTCTGAAACCGTATCAACTGCTTAAAAACGTACTTTATGCTCGTGTACTTATTGAATAATTATTAACTTCTTTTATGTAGGATAGGTTGGTCTCGCCAACAACTTGGATATAGTATTCTTAAGTAACAGCAACAAATACATTCCCCCCCCACAAAAAAAAATTCTAATAACTAATTTATTTTTACAGATTATAACTCTGCAATATAATATAAAAAAAGAGTGGGTTAAAGACAAAGTTAACTACTTGGCTATATTTTTCTCTTTGCGTGTATATAAAAAAAAAAAAAGTTTGCGTACTTTTCTTTATTTTCAAATGCAGTTTGATATTTTTTACTCCTGAACATAAGATCTGTTGATTTGAGCAAATAAACGTGTTTTAAGCTAGTTTTTGTTATATTTAATTTATTACTTTTTATTTACTTTCGAAACTTAAAAAAAGAACTGATTAGAATCATGTAAGTTTTTTTTTTTTTTAACTAAAATTATTAGTGATCAATTATAAAACAAAAACCGTTCATTTAAGCTTCAGAAAGGATGGTAACATTAAAAATGTTCTTTTGATTTTGATCACATTTTTTCTTTCCAGAAATTGGAATAGCTAGAGACCAACTTTCCTGTTGAAAGTATAGGTGGCACACTGGAGATAGATGCTCTTTCCATACTATTTTCTGAATTGTTTGTTTTCGGACAAAATAATGTTATAAAAAGTTTCTATTTGAATGGAAATATTTATTAGCTATCTTCATCTTAAAAAATATTTTTGATTTTACTTTTCCATTTTTCACTTAGATTTTTTTTTCTTTAAAAGCAACCCAAAAGTCTGAGGTTCATCATTCCAATCCAATTGAAAAATGCTTCAGTTATTTACTAGTCAACAAACTTAACTAAAATAACTAGTCGTTTATTTGTAGGGTTTTTCAATGTCTCACCAACGCACATGTTGGTCAGAAGTCAAAATCGGTTACTAGTGGCTAAAGAACCTATATATATAAAAAAAATAATGAATGCTATTATATTGCATTTGAGAAGGGCCATGCAATTTTGGTTGCATATATACTACACTTACAGTACAGTGTGGCAATGATCCATGGATCAATATGTCAATTGAAACAAAAAAACAAACTATTGCAAGTTAAACACGCTAAACTTTAAATGAATACACTCACTTACACTAAAGTGCGTCTCGAGATTATATGCAAGTTATAAAGAGTTGCGTCTTTAATGTTAAAAGGCCTATTATGTTGTTTAGATTCTACTTAATATTATTAACTTAATGATAGAGAAAAAAATTGTTTTTGGTTGGAAAGAATATTACTAAGTTAACAAAACAGACTAAATTGACTGTCAGTAGTTTATTTGCAACTATTTATTTTGATACTTTTACCTTGTAAAACTATTGTAAAAAAAAAAAATATTAAAAGATTTTAGAACAAATTTGACAATTTCTTAAAGAAAAAACATAAAAAGAACATTTTATTTTAAAAATAGGATACATAAACAAAAAATAAGAACCTCCTAAATTTATTTAAAATTTATTGCACAAATGCGCCTTTCTTTTTAATAACTCTTAGTTGCCTATTTCAACATCTGATGTTAGATTTGCAGTTTTAGCGGCTGGTAAGTTGTTTGCAGCAACTTGAACTGTTGAATTGCCTTCCATTAGAATAAGCATCTCTCTTGAGGATGCTCCATAGGTTCTCAATGGGATTCAAGTCACGGCTATTTGAAGGCCAGTCTGTAAGAGAATCTTCAACAAATCCCTTTTTCTTTCAACCAGGATTTAGTAAACTTCGATGCAACCTTGGTGCATTGTCTTGCATAAAGATCAGAGATCTAAGCTTGGCTAAAGACTCGTTATCAAGTCATTCAAAGAAATATTGCTCTAGAAAATCACAGTAACTTTTGGAATTCATTTTAACCCTGTCTTTCAATTTAAATGGACCACGAGCTCATTACCAATAATCCCAGCTCATATGATCCCACTGCCACCTTGTTGGGGGCTTAAAAAATTTTCTTGAGTCATGTTGCTTGCAAACACATCCTTGAGCCCATCCATCAGGACCATCGAGGGTGATCCTTGATTCGTTTGTAAAAAGCACTTTACTGAAATCAGTTTCCATGTATTTTTTTTTTTTTTTTGCCCACTGCAGTCTTCTTTCCTCATGTTTTTTTTTTTGTTAAAATGGGTTTCTTTGATTTTTTACATCAGCAAACTTCCTTAATGCTTTACATATTGTTTCCCTTGACACCATAGGAGCTCCAGTGGCCTCGAATATGAACACACTTGATGCGTTTGGGTTTCTTATTAATTCTCTTCAGATATGTGATCGATCCCGTTTTGTTAAATTCCTGAATTCTGCCTGAGTTGTTTTTTTTTTTTTTTTTTTTTTTCTTTGGTTGAATTCCCATTTGACATATTTTCTTGATTGTTCGATGATCCCTTTTCAAATTTGAAGTGAAAACTTTCCTTTGCTAATTTCTTTGATGATATAGTTCTTTTCATTCTTAGTTCTTTTTTACGAGCCATAATACTAAATTCTAGTTCTTGCAAATTACTATAATTACTGAAAAAATACTAAATGTCAATCTGAAATTGAAAATTGGGTCTTAATTACTTTCATGCTTACTCGCCATACATAATAGTACAAATTATTTCATTGGATAACACATATCTATGAATTTTACATAAAATATTTGACAATACTTCTTTTGCATATAATCTCTAGATGCAGTTTATAGTATGCTACAAACAGTGAGTAACACTGTTTGTTTACTGTACAGCTATGAAATATAGTTAATGAAATTTACAAGAAAATATATTTTTAGATTTTCATAAATAAATAAAAATGATGATCGTAATTCCTGGAAAGTTTAGCGAGAAGCAGAAAGGACTGCTGTTAGAGTTCAGTAAGAATATTCGTTTACAGAAGATTCATCATCTTATATTGCCTTTGGATGAACTTTCATTCCACAGACTGTCTTACAATTTTTAAAAAAAAACATTAAAGAAATTGATAGTTCTGTTTTGACTACATGAACAATAGCCACAAAGAGAACATATCTATTCTGTTTTAAAATCTCTCCTTAGAAAACGGTGAGAATATCACTTACCAGCAATCATGAATAAATTTAAAAAAAATCTCTAGCTTGTAGTTTTTAGGAATAAATTATGTTTAGGATCAAACTTTTTAAAAAATTTGATCTGATCAAATTTAGAAGCTTAACAGGGACATGTCCAGTTACTAACTGGACATGTCCTTGTTAAGCTTCTACAGCTCCAAGTTACTCCACTCTCCATTTTTATAATCTTAATTTAAATTAATTGAAAACTGTCAGTTATTATAGGTTAGAAAAATGAAAACCCTTTTAAAATTTTAACATGTACAGTAAATGTCTAATTATGTTAGTTAAAAGTAACGTGCTAGTAAGTAGTCAGTCTTGTTGAGTGTTTATTTGTACACTCACTCACACAGAATCTGACTAAAGTTTATAAAGTGGGATTTTGGCAGCTGTTCAAAAATTGCTTAAGCTTACTCCCTCTTTCAGCATTTTCTCATTAGGGATGCTGGGTAATGACACCAGCCACCTGACCTGAAGAAGCAGTAATACATGGGAGTATTTACTCGTATGTTTATGTCGTACAAAATGGGACACATGGTCAAGTTTAATGTTGGTCATGCAGAAATTACTGAAGCCCCCTCAGTCTTTCACCTTTTGGTTTCACTCCAGGCATTGAATAATGATGATGCTTATGGATATGCCCCCTTAGGGCATGAGCATAATATTAATAAAACCTGGCTGGATCAGTGATGCCTAGAGTGTATGCAAATCTTGAATTGGTTCAGTGGGTATCCAAGCGTATGCACATTGGGTAGATACTAGAACATATTCAATATAATGAAAATTATGCCTAAGAATTTTTAATTTTTATTACTGGAAAGCATAATTGAAGCTTTTGGTCTGATAACCAGAGACCTTGATTATGGTATCTAAGTATCTTGGATGACATCTTCCCATTGAAATAGAAAGGCTAGGGTCAAGGGTACAATCTGTGATGATTACTTAAGGAACTATATAATTTCAGGATAACTGACTATAAAATATGAGTTTGAGATGGGGAGTTCAACCAGTGTTGTGTATTTCTAAACTGAAAGGTATGCATTCAGTCAGTCAGTTAGTTAAGTGCCATACATGATACACGCTTTGGGCAATCATGTCTTGAAAGAGATATGACTGGGCAGAAGATTATCCTGCAGTAGGTTGCCATTGCTTTCTGCCATAGACTGGTTGCCAGCCAAGACTATAGAACCCAATCTGTCCTATTATTAACCCATAACTAGAGGGAAGAGATGAATTAATACTATTCCCAGGGGTATTTGAGCGTAAGTGAATGCAAGGAATTCAACTGGAATTTGAACTCGGCATGCCGATTTGTCGTTCCGAGTCGATATCCACTGCACCACAACGCACATACCCTATAAAATTCTCTCCAAAAATTTTAAGTATCTTTTAAATTTAATGTATTATTTATTCCAATTATTTCATACAACTGAAATAATGCATGAAACTTTAAATGATACCTTTTATATAATTGTGCCTATTTTAATGAATACTTGAAACTTGTAAGCAGACATCTTTGAAAATCTGTCTCTGATAGAAAAAATTAAATTTGCGGTCAAAAAAATAAAACACCATAATAAAATATGACACTTGCAAATGAAATGTAGAGTAAATTTTGAGAAAGAATAAAGTGTAACGTTTTTTTTTTTTTAAATTTTTATTTTTTTATTTTTTATCAAAGTGCTTAGCCCCAGAATATTTTTCAGGACATGCCACTGGTTTGGACTGATTTCTGTGTGCTAAAAATACCTTGTTACATTTTTGCCTTTTGTGAGTTGAGAAAGACATTTGATAAGAAATCTTTTTTCTTATCAAATTCTCTTAGCCTATAATAAAGTATTTCTTACATCTGCTATATAGTAACATCGAATTAATAACCACAATGAGCCTTATCAGGAATATGTTTCATGACCTGAACATTTTTCCTTTATTCAAATACTTTTTGGATATATGCACATTATATTCTAGGTCCGCTCTCCTTGGAAAATCTTTTTTGCAATTACTTACTGCACATTCATTAATCATGTATGTCTCAAGATATGATCGCCCAAAGTGTGTATCACGTATGGCACTTAACTGACTGATTTTAGGAAATGGAATGAAGTGATCAGTTTGAAACATTATCAACAGAATTCTTGCCCTTCTCTTTTGTAAAGGATGCACCCACTTGAGAAGTCACTGCAAAACAGTAGCAAAAACTGAACGATTAAACTTCTAGTAGCTTGTTAATAATATATGTTTTAAATTCACTCATAAACATCTTATGATTTGTGAGTTGAGTAATATCATTTGCTACTGTGTGTTTGTATCTTTTCAGTACATTGGTGATCATTGAATATAGGCTTAGGCAAAATTTTAACAATTTTTTTCTTTTTCTTTAGAGCTATTTCTAAATTTATCCATTTAAATTGTAGTTAAATTATGTGAATGTATTTTCTACTGTTGGAATCACTGGAAGAATACCTTTTAAAATGATTTACTTTTTTTCTCTTTTGGTTAAAAAGAAAAAAAAAAGCATTGGAAATGCTAGTACAAAATGAATTTTTGCTTGTTCAAGCAGTTCTGTGGCTTTAACAAAGTAAGTTTGGGATTCATTTTAAGTGTAGTATTTGTAGCCCCTTTTCTCTTCTTCAGGTTTCTTCTTCATGTGCCATGAATCTTCAGGATGTAGGTGATCATGGACTTTCACTTGGCCCTGTTTCTTGTTGCTCTCAATATTTTTTCTTTTGGTATCTCTCCCAAACCCTGTTCTGCCATCCATTTGCTCAAGCTTATCAATTGTCTCGCACTGCTTTCCCGTCTCTCTTTCCTTCTATCCATCCTGTGAGTATTAGATTCTCCAAGCCCTCCTTCCTTATGTGTCTCGGGAACCTCATCTGTCTCTTCCTGATGTTGACTATAAGTTTTTTTTCTCATTTGCATTCTCTCCAACACCTCATTGTTGCTCACATGTTCAGTCCATGGTATCCTCAGTATCCTTGTGGAGAATTACATTTCTGCTGCCTTGAGCCTCTCCTTCATTCTTTGAGATAGTCCAATATTGACTGCTATACAGAAGGACAGATGTCACATAGCAGTTCAGCACTCTTTTCTTTGTTTCCAATAACATTCTTGTCTCTCAGTATTCTGGTTAGCTTTTGGCGTCTTTGGATTTTAATGTTGCACTTTCCATCCTCTGTCAGAACACTTCCCAGGTATTTAAATTTCTTTACTTGTTTTATTTCAGTTTCTTTGACCTGTAGTTGGCATTTTGGGGACTTCTTTTTGTTGAACATGCATTCAGTTTTCTTGAAGTTTATGCTATGTCCTTTCATCTTGCTTTCTCTTACTACCTTCTGTAGGTCTTGCATTTTCTTTTCCATGTCTGCTATCAGCACTGTCATTCACATATCTTACATTATTGAGATTGTGACTGCCAATGATGAATCTTGACAAGGATTTTATTTCTCTCAGAATTGGTTTACTATATAAATTGAATAGGTCCAATGAGAAAACACGTCCTTGCCTTACACCTCTTTTTATTTTTGTATATCTGCTGAAGTAATTTTTTATCCATACGCTAGTGGTTTGCTGTCAATGTAGGTTCTTGGTTATCCTAATGTCTTTCCCAAAATGTTGAGGTTACTGAGCATCAAGTCTTTGTGGCATACTTTGTCAAATGCCTTTGTGTAGTCTTTAAAGCACAGATAAAGGTCCTTTTGCATTTGTATTGCTTTTTCAGATAGCATTCTGAGCATGAATATCACATTTCTTGTTCTGATATCTTTAACAAAGTCACACTGTTATTTTGTTATCTCTGAGCTAATTCTACTGTGTGCTTCGTTCATCAGAATCCAAATAATGAGTGTTGTTATGTGGCTCATTAAGTTGATTGTTTGATGGAGTTCACATTCCTTTGCATCTAGCTTCTTAGGTAGTGCTATAAAAATTGATTCTCTGGTATATTGCCACTGTTGTAGATTTTGTTTATAATTTTTATGATCCTGTCTATGCCAAAGCCGTCTAAGAGTGTCAGTATCTCTATTACAATACCATCAAGTCCTGCTGTTTTGTTTCTATTCAATTTTCAATATTTCTGCTCCATCTGTATTTTTGTGTATTGCTGGTTGCTCTCTCTTGTCGTGGAAGAAATCTCCGCTATACTCATCCCATTACTGAAGTATTTTTTTTTTCTAGTATGAGTGTTCCGTCTTTTGCTTTTATGCATCCTGTTGCTGAGCAGGTCTTTTGTCCTGTTAATTCCTTTATTTTTTATGCATATCTTTTTTTTGTTTGTTATGCTCAGTCTCTCTTTCAGCCCATTTGTCATTGAACCATCTTTCTTTAGCCTGTCTGCCTCTGCTCCTTATCTCCTTGTGTAGTTTCCTGTATTCCATTCCATATCTTGGCATTGTTTTCTGTCTCTTTTGCATCATGTCAAGAATCTCTTCAGTGATCCACTCATTTTTCTCCCAACAAGTTTTTTTCCTTTGGTTGTTCACTGATTTCACTACAGCTTTTCTTAGTGCATCCCATTTTGAGCTTCCGTTTTCAATTTGTCCTTTGTATTTCTTCTACACGCTGTGTACATTTCCTGTCGGGTTTGGGTCATCTGTTGTACTGCAGTCTTAAGGTTGCTTAAGCTTTCTTTAATCTCCTTGTTTTATCCTTAGTTTGTATATAACTGGTATCTGATCACTTCTGCAGTTAGTACTTGGATAGGTTTTACAGTGAAGGACTGTGTTTCTGAATCTCTTGTTGATAGTAATAGCATGTCACTCAATGTCCCAAGCCTGACATATAGCTGGTACTACTAATAAAAAATCCATATGATTTTTACCAAGTACTAATCTTCAAATGACACGTGACAAAATTTGGGCCCAATTAGCTTATTAGTTTACAAATTAGTTATTTAAGTGGAGCTACAGTTGTAAATTTTCAAAACAATGGAAAAATCTGAATTGTATGTGTTGATAAAATATTGCTTTCTGATGGGGGGGAAAACTACTGTTCTAGCAAAGCATTAGCTTGATAAGTGTTATTTGGACTCTGCTCTGTCAGAAACAACAGTTAATAGGTGGTATGCTGACTTTAAACATGGTCATACACACACAAATGATGCTGAACGCTCAGGTCACCCAAAATCGGAAGTCATCCTTGAAAACACAAAAAAAATACATAAACTTGTTTTGGATGATCATAAATTGAAGTTGCATAAGATAGTAGTGGAGTCGAACATATCAGAGGGCAGTGTATTCACCATTTTGCATGAATATTTGTCAATGAGAAAGCTCTGTTCAAAGTGGATGCCAGGTTTGCTCACAGTTGATCAAAAACAGTGTCGACGATTTAGAGCATTTTTTTGCAACTGTTTCAATGCAACAAGGAGTGACAATGAATGAAACCTGGATCCCCCAATTCACTCTAGAGTTAAATTGGCAGTTAGTTGAGTGGACAGCAGCAGGTGAATGGTGACCAGATACAAACATCAGCAAGTAAGGTTTTAGCCACCATATTTTAGGATGCACAAAGTATTTTGTTTATCGATTACCTTGAGAAAGGAAGAACCATCAATAGCAAATATTATATAACATTGTTGCATTTGAAGAAAGAAATTGCCAAAAAAACAGCCAAAATGAAGAAGAAAAAGTGATCTTTTACCAAGACAATGCATAGTGTCACAAGTCAATCACAATGATGGCAAAACTATATGAATTGCACTTAAATTGCTTCCACATTCACATTATTCTCCAGATTTGGCCTCTAGTGACTATTGGCTGTTTGCAGACCTCAAAAAATGCTCCAGGGAAAGATTTGGCTCCAATGAAGAAGTGATATCAGAAACTGAGTCATATTTTGAAGCCAAAGACAAATTGTTCTATAAAAAAGGCATTGAATTGTTAGAAAAGCATTGGAATCAGTGTATCACCTTAGGAGACTATGTTGATGAATAAAGTTGAATTTTGCCTTTTTGTTTTATTAGTTAGGCCCAGGATTCATTGAGTGATGTGTTATAAACAATTTGGTTCTTAGTTTCTCCTCCTGGACTTCTCCATGTCCATAGTCATCTTTGGTGCTCTTGGAACCAGGTGTTGGATATTATTTGGTCATTCACTGTGCGCCATTGGACCCATTTCTCACAGCAGCCATTGCGGTGGCCTAATCCTAAATTGCCAATCATTTCACCTTTTTTCTTTTGGCCAACTTTGGCATTCAAATTTCCCATGATAATTCTGATTTCTTGTGATTTGCATTGAGTCTTGGCATTGTCTAGCATGGAGTTGAAGAATTTGATTTCTTTTTTTGTACTTTGTGTTGTCAGTGCATATACCACTATAACTGATATATTGAAAGAGCTTCTTTTCAGTTGAACTACCAGAATTCTTTCAGATATTTGGCAATATCATGTAATGTATTTCCTTGTGTCTTTATCCAGTATAAAGCCGACTCCTTTTTCATTATTTTCATCTCCTGCATATATAATCCTGTGGCCATCATGGGGGAAGTCTTCATTGTTTGGCCACCTTGTTTGACATATACCTCATATACCTAAGATGTTTATTTTTTATCTAGTTGTCTCCTCTTTCATGTTTTCTAGCTGTCTACAGTTCATTAATCTGACGTTTCACCTCCCAAGAGTTATTTTTGTTTGGTGGGAGCAGTCACAGGATAGCAGTCTGGTGACACCTGTTGCTCATGTCCTTCCATTCTGGGCAAGAGATAAATTCTGAGGAAATTTGTCTACTTTATGCTGTTCATGCTAATAGTCGCTGGATGACAGCCCAGTGATACCAGTTGCACATGTTGCTCCTTACTGGGTGAGGAGGTGTCTTTAGGCTTAACCCCTTTCATGCCATTAGGGTTTATAATTTTATTGTGCATGTCCATGAATATTCTTGGGGGGAATAGTGGAGTGGTTTCCCGTTGCCTTCTCCATGGTGTTTTATCGAGACACCATCTCTAGTTATCTGGCTGTTGATTCGTCAAGAGTTCTTCCATCCTTTGTTGGTTTAATTTTGTTCTAGCAGGTTGCGCTAACATCCCGTCAGATGGACAAAGAAAAAAATACATAACTTGTGTGTGTGTTTTTTTTTTTTTTTTTTTTTTTTTGTTTGAGGAGTAGGAGCCAGAATAGGTCCAGTTTCTTAAGAAGTGAATTTGTAAGTGAATTAGGTAGGGTAGTATGAACAAAAGAGTGTAAATATTAAATAGATACTAAGTCTGAATAACCACTCTTATAGAGGAAGATAACAGATTTTCCAGATTAGTACTAGTTGACAGGAGAAAAAAGGATTATTTTTAATTCTAGCATTATTTTGAATTTTCACAAGTTTCAAAGAAGACATTACAATATTTACCTTTTGTCATTTAGGTAAATTGATTGGTAGACTCTTCTTGAATGAAGACTGTTTGCTCTATCTATTTATCATGAGAGAGTCAGCAACAGAGAGGTGGGTGGAAATACTTTGGAGAATTAAGCAAGTCAAAAAATTGAATTGTAAAATTTAAATGCAAGATTTGTCTATTTAAGCTAGAAACCATTGTGAAAAAAAAATACAACATTCTGTCTGAAAGGGAAAGATTAAACAAGATGAGAGGAGGAGAAGAAAAAAAGAATTATACCCATGGGTGAAGGAAAAAAAATTAAACTGGTGTCAACTAACAAAAAACAGGCAAAAATATGCAAAACCAAAGATTAGTACCAGTAGAAAAAAAAACTTATTTTTAATATGAACATTATTTTGAATTTTTCACAAAAGTTTCAAAGAAGACCTTACAATATTTACCTTTCATCATTTTGGAAATTGATTGGCGTCTCCAGGTTTGCCTAAGATAAAAAAAAAACCTTCCCCCTACTCACCCAATGACCTATCTTTATCTATCAACTGCCTTGCCCCATAATACTTCAGAATGAACTTTGTCCATTTCATCTAACAATCAAAAATTATCTTTATTAGATAATTTATAAAGCATTTTTTTGCTTTTATTCACTAAAATAATTTTTTCTTCACCTGTTGAAAATGTGAATTCTGATCAAAATTTAAAAATATTAGAATGAATATTACTTTTATTTCAAAATGTTCTTGGGTCAGATATTTAGATGAATGGTTCTATTTATTTTATTTTTTTAATATTTTTTATTTTTATTTTTTTTTTGGTCAAGAGTAGAAGATATCTTATAATTGACAAAGAACCCTCTAAACTGACACAGTATGTTGTGAGGAAAAAATAGCCAAATATAGGAGAGTCTGGTTGATTTTATTTCATTCTTAGCTTTTCTTAAATAAAACAAAACCTGACCTGTAAATGCTAATTTCCTCTTGGCTCCTTCCTATTCAAATGGCAGTTTGAAAAAAAAAAAAAAAGCTTGTTTACCACCATAATTCAGTATGTTAGTTCATGAAAGAGAAAAATATTCTATTTAGGCTATTTTACCATGATAGATTATATTTGACTGTCAAAATCCCTCAAGCTAAATATCTCAAATCAATAAATTTTTAAAAATAAAATTAAAATTTGCACATTAGAACAAATTATTTTAAATCATTCATGTGACACAGTCATAACCTCTCTAATAGCTGTAAACATTTGGTTATACTGTGAACAAAATATCTTTATTTTCCTAATTTTCATTTAATACAAGATCCGAGAGCCACTCAAAGAATACTTTGTAGTATTGTATGAGTGTAAGAAAAGGCAAGAGTGAAGTTCATGAGGTTATGAAGGAAAGATAATGGTTAGCCCTAGACTTGAAGTGTTCAGGATTATAGTGATTGGGAAAACTTTCTGCCTTGAGTTGGTTTCCCCAAAGTAGCAGTTCTTTGGGACAAGCTTCACTCAAGTGTATGTGGTATGGCAGATTCCATTTAGAAAGTTCAAGGGTGGTGGGACCAAAAATTAGTAAATGCTATGCTCCTCTCTTTAACTTCTAATGAATAATTAAAAACAAAAATTATCAATAAGCTGAAGGGCAAAATGGAATCTGCTCCTTTGATTGGCCCAAAAAACCAATAATCAAAAGAAAAATGAAACAAATCCTGATTGGTAAGAATTGAATAAAAGGATCTTGTTTGCAATTCTTGCAATGATTACTTTTGGCAGTGCCGATGGGAGAGAAAGTCTGATATCATGGAGGCATGAAACTTTCTGTGACTTCAAATACACATCACTGAGGAAGCATTCTGGGGTGCAATACCTGCATTTAAAACAAATATTTATTTAAATGTTTTAATAATTTTTCGACAGAAAATTTAGCTTGAAGCATAAAAGGACTTACAGAAAAATACACCTTTTTTAAAGAATTTTAAAGTCAATAAAACTAATGCTTTTAATAAGATTTTCATGTATAATACAACCTTTTAAAATTATTTAAAAAGAAACAAAAAAGAAGTTATTAGTTAAAATGTAGTTGATATAAAAATTTGACCTTTTTGGGAACATTAAAAAAATTGATTTGGATTTAATTACTGAACTTGAAAGAAAAATAAATCTCACAGGATTAATACAATTGATATATTGGGAAGTTCCTGGACTAGGATCACATTTCAGATTCCTTAACTAATTCCAGTCATGTGTGACAGTTTGGTCTTCATGGGTCGGCTCACAATCTCCATAACTTTATATTTTTTTTCCTAACATTTTGATTACCTTGAAAGCTTTTCATCTTGACTTGAAAATTAACTGGCTTTGAAAATGCATTGTCACACAAGAACTGTATTTGACCTGAATGAATTTTAATGAAATTTGTTCATTTCTTGTAACTTTATAAAACTTTGCTTTTATTCACTAAAATAATTTTTCTTCTTCACCTGATGAAAATGTGAATTCTGGTTGAAATTTAATATTAGAATGAATATCGACTGGTTCAAACTCCTCTCCAGTTTTTTGAACAGGAGTAAATTTTTATCCCTTGTTTCCTGTTTAAGATTGGGTTTCTGGTTCCTTCTAAAGTCTGTTTTAGCTCTTTACTCCTAATGTCTGCACCTGAACTCTGAAGGTTTATTCACTATTTCATTTTTTTCTTTCCTCTATTAATAGGAATAAATGGGTTCACACTCAACATCAGTCTTTTGTACAGGAGTAAAAGTTTATCCTTGTTTTAATTTACTTCTAAAGCCTATAAATCAGCTCTATACTTCTAATGCTTTTTTTAAATTTTTTTTTATACTAATATAACTCCACACCTACTGTGAACTTTAAAACATATTTTTTTTTCTTATTCCAAAATGCTATAGAGGTTACTTCTTAAAAAGTAATAAGCTAGTTCATATTTGAAAGTTTGCTAAAAGCCTGACAGGGTCTCACTAGCAGATTATTTTAGCTTTGATGCAGACATATGGCTTGACTTTATCAATTATTGTAAAGATTACAGAACCATTCCAAAATGTGTTACAAGAATAAATGAATAGGAATAAATAACCTCTTGGCAGATAGACTCTGTATAATGTGTACAAAGGAAGTATAAGCTGTATGTAAGATTTCATTAAATGGTACAATCACATCTTGTATAGCTTATAAACTTTCTTGTACCACATTATCTTCTATTTGTTAGGAAGTGCAACTGTTATGCATTTCTGGCTATGGTCAGTGTAGTAGCTGTCTGGTTCCTGGCCCATTTGAGCTTTTATACCAAGAAACCCATTACATGATGTTAAATGGAAGGGAATTGATTAAAAGTGAGTTAGTGTAGGAAAAAGAGTGAAATGCTAGAGAAAATACACACACACACACACACACAAAAAAAAGTAAAAGGTTTGTTGCTTAGCTAATTAATATTGGCTTCAGTATTCTGAATTGAGATTTCTAGAAATAGGGAAAGGTTGGAGATAAGAGACAGGCTTTGCTGGTTGTGTACTGAGTAATGATTAAAACATTTGAAAACCAGGTAGGGATAACAAGGTGTAAAAATTTTAATATATTAAAATGTATGGTGGCACATGTGAGTGGTTAGAATGTTTGTTTTCTAATTATGAAACTTTGGTTTGAATCTCACCATGTTTGATTTGTCAGGAAGTTGTTATTGGTCCTGACCTGGCATCTTGGCTTCAATCACTTTCTCACTGGCATAATGTTGCTTCCCCGTGGCTTTTCTATAAATACTTCTGATGAATTTTTGCTATGGTACCTAGACTTTACGAATTTAAGTGCAGTACTACATTGGCAGTAAGGTCTCATTATTTTACACTTGAAATGGCTAGATGTAACCATAAATTCTAAACTAATAGTTTCTTCTATCACACTTCTTGTTTGTGGAACTTTTGGCTTTTTGCTTTCCAGTCAACTTTGATTTTCAAAATTTAAGTGCAATGTTCATTGTTATCTTCTGTCTTAATTCTTTTTTTTTCTCTCCTTAATAGTAGTTTTTCTCATCTCCTCTAACCTTCAGTAACCCTTTTGCATTCTAATGACTTTATTGCCTTGCTTGGAGTAAAATGGTAAAAAAAGTTGACTTTGATGTTATTGGCCAGGAGAAGAGATTCCACTGTGTGACATCTTTGTAAAGTGCCTGGAAGAAGAAAAAAATACCACAGGCTGACCCAAGCCTTGTGAGTGAAATAGGGCAGATGGAATTGTTAGTTGATGATTGTGTTAGTATGAAATCCCTAGTCCTCACGAGTGAGGGTTTGAGGGTACTGGCCTCGTTTAACCAGATTATGTGCTCTCCCCCAGAAACTCTAATGAAGGTCAGCTCAGCATAGTTACAATATAAACCATTCATAAATGATCTCTGTGGGTGTTGAACATAAATGTGTTGAAGGCATCTACAACAAAAATTGATTAGCCATCATAGCAGACGTGCATACTCTGACATTAGCAGCCATTATTATTATCATTATTATTGAGAAATAGAACTAGGAGGGATGCAGTAGAAAATGCTTGCACATTTTTTCTTCTAATGAAACTAATACAAGTTTGTATAACTCTTGGATACATATAATGAACAGGAAACTAAGATAGGTAGGGATAAGGGCTCAAATAAGAAAATACAAGCTAAAAGGTGAGTGAAGAGCAAAGACATAAGATAATGGATAATAGTTGTAAACATTGGAATTGTTACAGGTTCAACCATCTAATATGGACTTTACTAAACTAAACAAAAATTCAATTCTTTGATTTCACTTCCATTAACTTTGAATAAATTTTTATTGGTGTATACATAAATAGAAATTTAGTCAAAATTATTAATGAATGTTTGACTGATCACAACTCTGACAAATAGTAGTATATAATTAGTCGTAGTAACTAAGAAAATCTATACTGTAAACAGTCCTAAAATCTCGGTTACTCAAGAACTTGGATTTTTCAGAAATGTTTAAACTTTTTTAAACCTGAACACCTATGTAATGCAATGTCTTCACAGATATGCATATGTATAGGGTGTCATGATCATTTGTTCTGTTCATCTATTTCCTTCTTTCACTTTACACATGCTCTCTAGCTTTTTTCTTACACACATGCAAAGATCTTGTTGCAAAGTAAAATCGTGAACACTTTTTTCTCATGTAGGAATTTAAGCAGCAGAAAAATATCTGTAATCAAAAACAGCTTTACCAGGTCTACTACTGATATGCTAGCGACCATCATGGAGTATATATACCAGGCTCTCGAAAAGAACAGCTAAGCTTGAGCTGTTGCCCTGGATATCTCCAAAGTGTTTGACAATCTGGCATGCTGGTTTTCTATGCAAGCTATGGGGTTATGGTATAACTGGATGATTATTTGATCTAATCTGGTCTTTCCTTTCAAATTGCATAATAAAGGTAGTATTGAACGAACATGCCTCCTGATACTATCATACGAACACGGGTGTCCCTCAAGAAAAATGGGTGATAAAAGAAAAAATATTGAAAGAAATGAAATAGGAAAAATGTTTTTTTTTTTTTTTTTTTTTTTTTTTTTTCAATTATTCATATTGTGAGAAACCATTTGACTAGAAAATAGGTCTATTTATTCAGTGACTTGTATAACTTCTCAAATAGCCTTCTCTGTTGAAATATGTCAATAATAATAATAATCTTGCTCTTTAGACTGTTCAAACTTTATCTAAAATTCTTCAAATGAAGTCACAGATAAAATTTAAGTGTATATAAATTTTAATTTTTATCTTGAAATTATTTTTTTTTTTTTTTGTCACCTTAACCTTCTGTTTAGCTCAGATTTTTAAATCTAATGATAATTTTTAAAAAATGCATAAACATTGATTTTTTTTTTTTTTTTCTTTTTTTTCTAGTATAGTTTTGTTTTCTTTGTTATCCATGACCACAGTACAAGTACTATATCATTTGTCAGCTGTCATGTAATGTTTGAATTATTATAAGCAGCTATTCATTTTCCGCTATCACACTTACAAAACTAGATTAGCTTTAGTGCTCATTTGGTTATGTACAAACCACTTGCCCACCTTCTTCTCAGCATTCTATATGCACCTGAGTTTTAAAACCAAAGACTAGGTTATCCTTTTAAAGAATTTAATGTAGAAATTGATATTAGCTTGGTAGCTGAGATACTTCTTGATTTCCCACCAAGTAGTCAACGTTTGAGTAAAATTCAGTTATTTAAAATGTTCACTTTTCAAACTTGGCAGGTTCCTAAGATGCCTAATAAAAGAGGGGGTTTTTATTTTTGAGAAAATTTTCTGATGTTTCCTCCAACCTCGATGTGTGTTTAAATGAGATCAGATGAAACTGTTGTGAGAAAGGTGCAAGGTCAATCTTCTTGTCAATTTTTTGGTGATATAGCCAATGTAACTGTTTACAGATTTGGATAGTTGAGGAACACAGTTCTTCAAAGGACATATAAATATGTCTTCTAGGATCTATCCATCCTGCCCTGTCGGTTGGGCATCAGAATATGCCAACTGCCCCTCTGCCTGTGGGTGGTGGCCTGTAATGTCTGGAGACGGGATCCTGGTGGTTGAGCAGGTCATGGCCCAGGTGTAAAGCAGTCATAACCCTGCAACATACCACTTTGGCCTTTACCAGGGCTAGATGGGTGGTCGGAGAGGCTTGATCTGATCAATCGGCTGCTCATGTCAAGCCCCATCATATATAATCCATGCCAAACCTATAACTTGTACTCCTCTTCCCAACTAAAACTAACATTTACCCCTAAATATATGATGGAAGACGGTAGCTGAGGATCAATCAATTTGGGAGAAAAAAGGATCTGACACACCTGTTAAACCCTGAGAGCTGCAAAACTTGGATAACGGAAATAAAGGAACGTGCGTGCTCAAAGACTCCTCTCAAAGCAAGTATACCTTTCACATAGCCCTGACATGGCAAGGCAAATGGGTTTCCCCCTTGTCATGTCTCAATCCTGGATTCCGTGGTGGATAGGGAGCGTGGATGGTGCCTAAAATATAAACAATCCATGGCACTTAAAAAAAATCTTTCAAAAGACTACATGTGGATACTGACTCTGAAATAGAATATGATAATGAAAACTTCCCACGGTTTATTGTTCTAGAAGCAATAAGCAACTAATCACTAACTTACGTCTCCATTTAAAATCCAAAAAGCCATATCAAATATAATCACACTAAAAAATGTAAAGAAACTACAAAATGGAACATTACTAGTGAAAGTAGAAAAAAATATGCAGATATATTAAGACAAAAAAATCCATTAATACAAAATCTCCTATACAAACTATATCTAATGACAAAAAGCAAAAATATTTTACTGCTGGATTCCAAGCCATGTTGGGATCCAAGGAGGAGACAAGGCAGATATTGCTGCTAAATCATCTTTAAAAATGATAATAGATGAAAGTTTTCAAATTCCATGTCCAGACTTAAAACTTAAAATAAATGAATATATAAAAGATAAATGGCAAGAATCATGGAAAAACCAAACCAGAAATAGTTTATTTCAAATCAAACCTAAAATGGGGAAAAAATCTTGGAAACACTCGGAAAAAACAAGTCATCATAACTAGAATGCATATAGGACACACATACTTAACTCTTTCTTATATATTAAAAAACAAATCCACCAAAATGCAGTTGCGGAAGCCTAATTACAATAAAACATATCCTGCTGGAATGTAAGACAACTAAAATAAGACAAAAATATTTCAGTGGAAAAAGCTGAAAAGAAATTTTTTAAATCACAGACACAAATGAAATATACAACTTTCTCAAAGAAATCAAGATTCTCAACAAGATATAATACTTTCAAATATTGTGTGTGTGTGTGTGTGTGTGGGGGGGGGGGTATGCAGATGTACAATCAGAAACAATCACAAGATAAAGCAATTTAAAAAACAAAACAGATAATGAACCCAACAACCTCTCAACCTTTTATACAGAATAACTACCTTGTATATATGAATAAGAATTTGGCATAAAATGGCCCAAATAGGAGTTGACATGCTATAAAATCCAACAACCAACTAACCTATCTGTGATGTCCTCACTGAGAATACATACATAACATCCACATGCGAAAGATTAAAAATAATGAAGGCATTACTAAAAAAAAAAATCCTACACTTAATAACATCAATTATGCACACAGTAATAATGCACTTACTGTGTTTGGAACTTAACATACACAACACTCTATATGTATAAACTTTACACATGTTTATTTTGCAAGTAAAACAAAATTAATTCTTAATAATTGCTAAAAGTATAACTGAAAGTGCTTGAAATTTGCTAAAAGTATAACTTGAAAGTGCTTTGGGAAATTCTTATAAGTTCTGAAAAAAATTATACGAACACATGAAAAATTATATAAGAAATTTAATAATACTTTGCCTGTCATTTTTTAATGAAACCTGTGTGTGTGTGTGTGTGTGTGTATATATATATATATATATATATATATATAATCACATGCACACTTAGTTTATTCTTAAATTTTATATTTGTAAGTTTAAGCTGGGCAGCCATAATTATACTGAATAGTGTAAGTTTCACAGTGAAGGACAATGCTGTTTGTTAATGAACATAATTTGATTTGAAGAAAAATAATCTACAATATAAAGTAGAACTTTCAACAAATGTCAACCATATATATGACTGACCTCTTAAATGTTTTGTGCATGGGTTACAATTGCGACAACTTCAAACAAAGATTGCATTAATTTTTTTTTTTTGTTTATCATAAAGGAACTGTTCAAGAGTTGGTTGCAGAGAAGCAAATTGGGTTTCAAGAATGGTGATTTTCTAAGTGCAGCTTAGATGTGACACAAAGCCAAAAGTATGGGGCATCTATTGAGGATTGAGCTTAATACTTAATTGTAATGATTCTAGCAAGACAAGCTTGCTAACCATTGCACCACATCAAGGTGCCTAAATTGGGTTTCAAGGATGATAATGCACAGTATATTTTGAAATAAATCTGGTTAAATTCCTCAGTTGTTAAAAAAAAAATGTATACTGATAGCTAATTTGAACTAGTGCATTCAGATTTTAGATATTTTTTTTATATGTCTGCTCTTATGTTGCCCAATTAAAGTTGATTTATTTGAAGATGGAAACTTCATAGTACTCTTTCTATTCTTCAGATCCCTCTCTTATTGATTACTAATTAGTCTTCTCCTCCCCAAATGTTTCTTTCTTACAGCCAGAGACTTCTGTAATCAGGATCAACATTGAATTTATTATCTCTTAGTGAGTTTCAATCAAAAACCTATGATAATCAATGTGTATTTATTTATATATTTCCTGTCCCATCTGTAATGGAAAGAGTAGTAAATCAACTTAAATCAGTAAATTTGAGTGATTACTTCTCTTAGTTATTTTAATCTATATAAATAAAATATTTATCTGCATTTAGTCAAAATTAGTTCCATTGCAAAATTAACCATTTAGTTAATTGGTTCCTTTACCATATTTCTGAGATAATCTTATTTGTTAAAGTCTTTCTTGAGAAGCACTTTATTAAGTGATTGTCTTGCTCCAACTTAGTCTTGGAATAGGTTTTTTTATTGTCACTATCTTTGTCATTCTGTTACTAATCTTTTTCTTTTAAGAGTTATTTTCCTTTCACTATTATATTAAACATGAAATTTTTAAAGTGAAAAGATATTGAGCAAAAGAAGGAATTTAAGTAATACCAGGAGTAATGAACGAATCATAGATACCATTGAATGTCTCAAAAAAAAAAAAATAATAAAGGGGACAGATTAATTAAGTGGTTCGTTAGTCTCTGTTTTAGTTGTGAATTTTTTTATCTCTGCTTTATTAAATCTTGATACATTGTTTCAAGACTTTTGTTTTATTGCATCTTGCTATTAAGACTTCCTAACAATTACAGTCATTTTCGATGGCATGGGTACACTAGCAAATGTATAAAAGTTGAGGTAGGGAATATTTTTGATAAATTATTCCCTCATTACTTACATTTGGATTAATGTCCTCTTTATCACAATGGTTTAGCAGTTGTGCCCTTTAACCTTCTTCAGCAGGTGTCAATTGATCCAGATAACTTCTTGGGAAATTTAAAACTGAGTGCATTATTTTATTTATGAAGATAAATTTTTCTCATTCTGTTGTTCCTATCTAGAGTTAAATTTTTTTTTTTTTTTATACATAATTCCTGTTTCTCGTGATTCTGAGTACTACCATGATCAGGAATTGAACTCACAAATTCACAAACCATTGCTTTAATGCACAGTTATTGTCCCATGAAAAAGGCTGACTGGTACAATAGACAAAATGTGATGAGAACATTAGTCTAAATGTAAATAATGATCCTTATCCCATAAGGTATGACACAACATTTCTTCATTGTTTTAAATTTATTTAAATAAATTGATAGTTACATGTTAAGCAAATTTATTTCAAAATTCAAAGTATTATGTGCTGATATTTAAGATTTGATTATGCAAATCTGCATTGTTAGTGCTATTTGAAAAGCTGCATAAGATTTTAAACTGTTTGTAGTTTATATAGTGACAATTTAAAGTCAAAATCTGTCATGTGTCTAACAAATAGGCCATGTTATGTATAAATGGTCGGTAGTGTGTGTGTGTGTGTATATATATATATATATATATATATATACACACACACACACACACACTATAGTCATCTGCAGACAGATCTGTTTCGCTGTATTACAGCTCATCAGTATGGCTTAGACTCCGGTTGCTTCCTAACCCAGGATTGAAACCCGACTGAATCAGCGTCAGTCGGTGATTCTACCCCTAGGCCACAAGCGTCCAGCTGAATTCATTGCATTCACTTATGTGCAAATACCCTTGGGAAAGGTATTAATTCGCCTATTCCTTCCAGTTATGGGTTAAATAACGGGACAGATTGGGTTCTATAGCCTTGGTCGGCAACCAGTCTACCACAGAAAGCAATGGCAACCTACTGTGGGATAATCTTCTGCCCAGTCAGTCATGTCTCTTTTGAGACATGATCGCCCAAGCGTGTATCACGTATGGCACTCAACTGACTATGTATAAATATGTAAAAATAAAGTACCATAATACAAAACTTATTGGCCAGTATTTGTTTCTATTTTTGAATAATTATAGGATTTATTTATTAGAGATATTTTCCTGCAACAATTGTTTTTTTTGTTTATAGGTAAGCAGACCAGGATGCTGGCCTGATTATATAGTATCTCTATTTCTATGCCTCTTGCCAAACTTTTTTTTTATTGTACTCTTAAATTGCCTTAGAGAGTTGAATTGCTCTAATAGCTTTGCTGTTTACCCATAACTAGGAGTAGAAATTGGTTTATATCTTTTCCAAGAGCATTAAATTGAAGTGAATATAAGCAGCCTTGGTTTCTTCATGCTCTGTCCTTCAGGACATGGTTGATAACTGTCCACAATTTCTGTTCTTTGTAGCTTTTAGTAAATTTTGTCTTTTGACTCTCACTCTTAATGACTGTTCTGTGAACCATTTACACCATCCTATTAGATATATGATGCTTTCCTCTTATCTTCTTGCCTTCAATATATCCTGTGGGTGTCAAATTTTCTGTGTCCCCTTTCCTCATTATGTGCCCTAGAAACTTTCTGATATGTATAAGTGTTGTTTTTGTTTCCATTTTCTCTACAGCTTCATCATGGCTTACATGTTTAGTCCATAATATTCTCAGCATCCTTCTGTAGAACCACATTTCAGCAATGAGATTGTCCGGCATTCAATATCATATAGGATTACAAATATAACAATTCAATGCTATTTTCTTTGTTTCCAATGAAATTTTCTTGTTTCCTAATGCATTGATGCATTTTTTTGATGATTACTTCTCCAGATAAACGTAGTGAAATACAGTTTTAGTCATTTGTTATAAATGATTTTTTGGTGCAGTGGATATTGGCTTGGAATGAGAAATCGGAGAACTGAGTTCGAATTCTAGTTGAATTCGTTGCATTCACATATGCACAAATACCTTTTGGGAAGGTACGAATCCGTCGCTACTCCCTCCAGTTATGGGTTAAATAACAGGACAGATTGGATTCTATATCCTTGGTTGGCAACTAGTCTACCACAGAAAGTAATGGCAACTTACTGTGGGAGAATCTTCTGCCCAGTCAGTCATGTCTCCTTGGAAACGAAACTGACTGATAATACAATATATTCTGTAGTATAGGTAATGGGTCATTTACCTGGAAACATTTGGACTGTAGGTGATCCCCATTTGTGAATTTTTCAGTTTTCTGAACTCTGTGTGTGTGTGTGTATATATGTATATATATATATATATATATATATATATATATATATATATATACATACAAGGTTGAGATAATGAGTAAAGGCCAGGTTTTTTTTTTTTTTTTTTTTTTTTTTAACTATGCCACCATTTTTATTTTTGACTCCATAAGGTTACATCTTTTATATGTGAATAATTATCATTTCTGTCCTTTTTGTATTTTATGTCTTTGGTATGTTTCTTCTATAAGTTATTGTAGTATTCATGTAAATATAGCATATTTGTTCGTGTGTGTGTCAAGTAGATGTTCATGTTATGTTCTGGGTATTTGAATATGTGAATTGTACTCATGAATTCATTCCTTGGTTTTCTGCATATTCTTTTCATAAAATTATTTAAACACATCTCTAGTTTGAACAGAGGTAGCCTTCTTTTGGTTGTTGGTGTGTTGAATGAATCTCCAACAGCTGCCACAAACTCCACATACCTGGTGGGTGAACTGGAACCAACTGCTATGCATGTGTTCACTGTTCTTTTTATATTTACTTATTGCCTAAACGTTTGATTTGATTTTGGCAAAAATCTTAGTCATTGGTTGACTTTTGCATGACATCAGTTGACCACATAAGCTATGTCCAGGTTAATATCTAGGTTACCAGAAATATAGAAGAATAGAAAGAGGGAAAGAGTGTACATGTTGAGGGAAAACAAGGGTTTCTCTGTCCTTCTATTAGTAAAGAGGAAAGAGTATATTTCAATATGCTTTAACTACTACCTATTTTCTTACCACATTTCTAAAGCATAGTTGTTTATATTATTTATTTATTTTTCTATAAAGTAACTTTTTGCTAAAAGGGAATAAATATGGAGTTTTTATTTAATTTCATAAATTAGTTGCATTTCAGATTTTCAAATGTGTATTTGATACTAATTTTTTTTTTTTTTTTGAAAAAGATAAAAATAAACAAATACCAAAAAAATTGGTTAAACTTTTGATTGAATAATTTTTTCTTTGTCAAGGACTATTGATTTTGTAAAAAGTCTAGTGATTCCTAGCAAGTTTCAAAAATAGCTGGTTTCTTGAAATCAGATAGTCTGATACTAATAACTGTATTTACATGCTTTTTTGAGCAGTATTGTCTGTATGCTACAATGTAATTTTATAACACTAGATATTTTCCTGTATATAAATAGTAACTGTAATGATTGAAGAATGTAGCACAGGCTAAGAGTATGCTAAATTTCATAGATATTTTTTTTTTAATATTAATATGTACTAATGTTTTAGTATGGCATAAAACAGTGGGATGCAACAGCCTCATCTTGTGTTGATCTTTCCTAAAAGTTGGCATTTGAGATTTAACATTTTGGGTTCTAACCTTGACCAATGGCATTGTTGCTAAATACTTTACACATCTTTAAGTAGACCCGATAATTCTATATTTAGTAATATTCCTTTCTGTAGTATTATACTCTCCTATCAATAGGGGTCTAGAATATATCAACTGAATTCCAGTGTAGAGAGACAAGATCCATTCACCATCAAAAGGGGAGCAAGCTACCAAGTGTAAACTGGGGCCAATATTTGTTTAAAGACTTGGATATGAACTGGGACAATCTTTGCATAGAGATTTGGGTGTAATAAAAACAAAACACTGATTTCAACACATTGATTACAAAGTTGGTTAGAGTGATCACTAGTGATGGTGACATTATGCGTCCATTCATCTTCTCACAGGGCCTCAGATTCAACAAGGCCTAAATCAAAAGGAGGTAGTGCTGCCTTGGGTCAAGAGGGTGGTTACTGGAATACCCTAGATGAACTGAGGGCAAGGATTATGGCAGCATTTACTAACTTAAGCAAGGAAACTGTTTAGAAGAGTTGGAGATTCCAAATTCGTCTGGAGGATATGGTTGAAGCCAATAGTGATTTTTATCCATAAGGTTTACTCTTTAGTATTTCAAGATATTCTTGTATAATTTTGGAAATATATCTGTTAAAATGAGGTCAGTGTTGTTTTCATTTTTGCATAATTTAGATGACCAATAGCCATTGCATCCTGTATATTATAAAATCCACTAACCCACCCTGTAGAATGTTCTCCCTTAATATAAAAGGCATAATATACTTAAAATGTTGCTTGTGTTTTTTTGTTTTTCATCTTGAATGTTACAACTGAACAATAATGTCAATTAAAAAAAGTATTTTTTTGTGTTTTTTGTTTAATGCAAGCTAACATTACAGCTCTATCCCTACAATCAAGGAATGTTTTCCTAACGAAATTATTTAAAACTAAATACTTCAAGTGTCAAGCAGAATTAACTTTTTAGCATCCCACTGAAAAGATTTATGAAACATTATGTGCCTTGAAATCTATCTTTTTTTTTTTTTTTTCTTCAGAGTGCATCGAACTGTTGATTCACTACTTAGTGCAACAAGCGGGTTTACAAACTACCGAGGACTTTTGAACCTCTGTGTCTTACTCTTGGTAAGCTCTCCATTTTGTTTTTGTAAGTGTGCACACACACACACACACACATATATATATATATATATATATATATATATATATATACATACACACACTGACTTTATATGCAATCAATGGATTCTTTAATCTGCGCCTCCTTTCTTTAGTTATATAAAGTATTTTTAGATTGTAGAACATTTGGCTTAAAACTTTACTGATAAGTTTGTTGACTTTTATTCATGACTGAATGATAAAAATGTATATTTTGGTTAAATATTTTTGTTTTTTTTTACAGTATCTCAAATACAGGCTATCCTAAATGTGATAATTTTTTTTTTTTTTTTTAAGCAAGCCACTAATGTGCAATGGGTTACCAACTGTGAGAAAATATGAGAGAAAAAAAACATTAAGGAGAGAAAACAAAAGAAAAGGAATTAAGAAAACAGAATATAATGATTAACATTAGATTTAAATTTTTGAAGATCAACTTGACTGGAAAGCAAGAAACCAGAAGAGTTTAACAAGAGAAGAAACTATTAGCATAGAACTTACAGTTACATCTATTTCAACTGCAAAATGAAATCTTGTCATTAATCTAGTACTACTTAAATTCACAGTCTAAGTATCATAGAGGAAAGTTCATGAGAACAATTAACATGGAAGCATCGAAAAGACATAGAGGAGCTACATTACAGTGTTTGGAAAATGAGATGAGCTGAGATGCCAGGTTAGGACAATAACATTGTAGAAGCACCAAACCAGATGTAGCAGCAATATTCAATGCATGGACAAATGGTCAACTTATAAATGTATAAGAATGTGATGTGAAAAATTATCTAGCACGACATTGTGAACCCACTTTCCTAGTAGCAGACCTAGCAATTGATTCAATATCTTTCCACTTCATGTCAGTGGAAAATGTTAACCAAAGAAGGTGCATTGAGTCGCTCTCTTGGCAGTTAGCAACAACCATACTGACGAAAGGCAAAAAGGGTTCTCTTGAACAATTTAAATGTGAGTAGTTTTGCTTTGGAGGTATTAAAATTACCAAGCCCCAGTTAGCATATAGGTCATTTTTGAGACCAATTTAACCTTATCAAACTGATTAATTATTATTAAGACATGAGTAAATAATTAACATAAATACTTAGTTGAGAACTGATGACATCAGGAAGGTTGTTAAAAATTAGGAACAATGTAGGTTCAAGGATAGTCCTTGGGAACATTTGCATTAATGTAAAAAGATCTAGAAGAGTTACCATTCAAGATAACTTTCATTTGATGATTTGATAAGAAAGGTTGAATCTGTTAAAAAATTTGTCCAGAAATACTATAATCTTTAAACTTGTTTCATTAAAATATATCGAGATAAAAAACATCTTTGGAGAAAAAAATATTTCTTATAATCAATTAGCTTATTGGTAAAGTTCATATTGTCTATATGTGGCATGGTAATGGTACAGAATTCTTGAATAATTTATTTTTCATTTTCCTTGTATTTTCAATAACTACAGCAATCAAAACAGTGCTAAAATAATTGCTATATACTTAATGGTTAAAAATATAACATTTGTTAACAAAAATTAAAAAAAGAAAAAGCCATAACTACAGTGATTGCTTATTGAAGGAATGTACCATTGATTAAACAAGGATTAAATTTCCATCAGATTTATCTTAACATGTTAGTACTATTTTAACTATTTCCTTTTAGAAGATTAAGTTGATAAGATGACACTTGACTTTTTTTAGTTTTATTTCTTTTTGTTTTAAACCTATTTTTTGTAGTGAATTTATCTTTGTTGCTATTTGATTTGTTACTGGTTAGCTCTAAATCTTTGTCCTTTGTTGTCACTTCAATATTTTCATGCTGAGTCATTTCTGTTTTCAGGGAAGCTCATGTATTGCACATTCTAACCTAGGAAGTAATGTGTTTTGTAATTTTATTATTATTATTATAATTATTATTATACTTTTTCACCATTTGTCCAATCTCTTGTAAATTTAGAATTATTATAAAGAGGATATAAATATTAAAATTGTAAGTGTTGATAAAGTCTGTAACTTTTTGATAATTGAATTTTGCAGTGGAAACTTGTTATAACAATTCTTCTAATCAGTAAATGATTTCCTTTTAATATCATTTCTGTTTTTAATAGAATTCTCATTTTTATTACCTACACTTGAACAATTATCTTTAGAAAATTATATTTAGTCTGTCACTGTTTCTTAACATGTTCCCTCGAACCTTAGGATTCCTCCAGAAACTGTGATAAATAGGCTCGTGCATTTTTGAGTAATTTTTGTTTAATTTTATATTCATAATTTTACAATAGATATACAGCATATCATTGGCAAATCCTTGGTTAATATAATAAAGGCTTCTATTTCTTACATTATTTTAAATTATAATCACCATATAATTGATGTCTATAACCTAGAGTTTCGCAAGAAACAATGATAAATAGGCTAATGCATTTTGGAGTAATTTTTGTTTAATTTTATATTCATAATTTTACTATACGCATATATTCTATTGGAGTAGATAGACTAAACTATCGCCCGGTTCACACTCCACCCACGTCTACTGAACAGGTGAAGAGGCTCATCCTTTGTTTCCTGTTTAGGATACGGTTTCCGGTTTTCTCTCTTTTCCAATCTCTTCAATCTTATGTAGCCCCCTGCACATCAGTGGCGTTACTGCCTTGCTCGGGGTGATATGATTTTAAAAAAAAATTGTTGGAAAATCCTTGGTTATTATAACTAATTATGATATTGGTTATTACGTTTAGATTTCTTTTGTGAATGAAAACCTCATAAATAAGTAATGGTATTCTTTTTGCATTGCTAATAAATTTGACAAAGGGAGTTCATTTTTGCTTTCTTTAAACCAGTTATTCCCCCCCCCCCCCCATTATCTTTATCATGTGAACTACAAAAAAAAAACATGAGATATTCATAATTTTATATAGGGGTTCCCTGAGCCATGAACCCTATTTCAAGGGTTCCACAAACGTAAAAAGATTGCAAAATGCTGATGTAGGTAGTAGTTGGGTAAAAGAATAATCTACAATTTTTCTAAAGTAATAGCAAACATTTGTTGTGATAGGTTCAAGGCAAACTGCTTAAACAGCAATGAGTGTATCTCTGCAAGGTTAACTAGAAAATAGTTTAATTAATATTTATTTTTAAATTGACTAAAAGGCTGTGAAATCATACAAGTGATGGTGTTTTAGGATTACGAACTTAATTTGTAATGGGTCATGTTCATTCTGGATGTGCAGCTACTGTAGTGGTTAACAATACAGAATGAGAAATCTTTGTTGTATTTGTTTTCACACAAATACCTTTTGGAAATACATGATTTGCTATGGATTAAATAGCAGGACTGACTGGGATATCTTGCCATGTAGTAATAACCAATCGAGAAGAAAAACTCTAAATTCAAAACCAGCCTAAAGAGAAGCAGGCTCTTGTCAAGCTACTAATATCTTGTTCTAGACGTACCACTGTTGCTATGGCCGCAATGCATGTGGTATCTCTATGACCTTAATGCATTACACACACACATTCGGAACAAGCAGGCTAAAATTGTTTACTTTAATAAACGAATGAATAGATAGAAATGAAAACCATTTCATGAATGCTGATTTTTGAATACAAACAATGAATGTCCTAATTTGTTACAAACTCTAGAAGTAAACAGGATGAATTGTCAAGCCTTTGTTTTCCTGTCTCTTGGAAAATGACAGTGAAAGTATTGAGTGCTGATACCAATTATCAGGATTTTTAAATTCTTTTCAGAAGGAAAGAATGTTAACTTGCTACTATCTTACTGAATGACATTTTTTTTTGTTTTTTGTTGTTACATTGGATATGTGTAAAACAAAAATTAACTTAAAAAAATTGTTATTTCTGTACATTATGAAAGTTGTGGTGCAGGTAAGAATCTAATATTAACAAATTACTCAAAGCTTGATATCCCCCTCCCTCCAACCAGAGTACATTAAAAATCTTAAGTAAATTTCTAAAATATATTACTGTAGAAAGGTAAAAAAATCACTGATTTATAAAAGTTTACAACTAATAGATAACTATTGAACATTTCTTTTTTTTTTGTTTTTAATAAAGAGAAATTCAGGTATGGGTTAAACTTTCATAAAAGTAAATTAAGGAAAGCTATAATAGTGGTGACTATTCAAAAATGGATTGTTTTTACTAATTTTATAATTTAAAGATGGCTGCCACCTTTGCTCAAAATGCATATACCTATGTATTAACCACATACTTCATTTGTGTACACATCTTTTTTTAATTTTTTTTGTTACCCATATCTTTTTAGTAGGATTAAATATCTTCTATAATGAACTTTTTAGTATTTTATTGGATTAGATCTGTACTTAACATAGTAGCTCATTAAATGAGAAAATGGACTGCCAAATATGACCTGTGTACATGCGCATGCTCACTATATATATATATATATATATAAAGTTGAGAACTTCCAGCACATCTTTGTGAGTCTGAGAAAGAATTTGATCTTATATTTTTTACTCATAACTTCTTAATAATCAATGTATAGGCTCGTTTTAAATTTGATTTCAATCTCTTAAAATGTTAAAAGGCTCACATTTGCCAAAAGTTCCAATAAATCTCCATATGAAAAGCTTTATTGTATAACAGTTCTGCTGTTAAAGCATATAATTAGAAAATTATATTAGTTTGTCTATTATTTAAAATGTCAAATTGAAATATCCCAAAATATGGTTTCATACTGTATCTGATTTGCCTTCAACTTTTCATCATTTTTATAAAAATAATTCAATGTATGTGTGTGAGAGTATGGTTCATTAAAAGACCAAAACCAATTATGTGTCAGTAAATTTGTAAATCTTAGATTTTAATTAATTTTTTTTTTTTTTTTTTTTTTTTTAACTATTTTCAATTCCATAGTCTGATTATCAGTGATAAAATTTTAACATCTATCATTGCTCAAATGTTTTCAGCCTGACTTGCCAAAATCTGTATTCTAATAACCAAATATCAGAATATTTAACATTAACAAGTGTTTATAACAAGATACCTGTTAGATTTATATCAGAATTTTTTTTATATGCATAAAACTTTTTTTTATTTTAAAATATTTAGTTTTTTTTTTATTTGCTTATAGGAATTATACAAATTAGTAAAGCCTAAAATGAAAAATATTTGAGTCAAAATTCTACTAGACAGAAAACTTTGAATCCTAACTTGAATCCCTTAAAATATCTTTTAAAAAAAAATTAATTGCATATTAAGTTTCAATCCCCACCCCCAGTTTACATGACTACTAAGTTATTAATGTGACTTATTTATAAATGTCTACTGGTTTTTGTGGCACACATTTTATTTAAGAAAAAAAATTAATGAAAAACATTCTTTCACTTAATCTTAACTAGCAATTTTTACGATACATCTATCATGTAGGTATATGCAAATGCTGCAAACTAATATTAAAACTATTTTATAAGAAAGTTCATATCCTATATAACTGTATTAATCAGAACATGCAATTGTTCTCCATAGAACATATACCTACTTTTTTTTTTTTTTTTACTAAGTGGATCTCTTATTTTGTGATCCAAAGATAGACCTATTTACATTCAGATTAAAACCAACCATATTAAGCACGTATGGTTAAGAAAAAAAACATTTTAAATATTCCTTATCCTGGAATAAAAGGGTAGGTTAGAAAATTAATTCAAAATTAATTTGTTTTCGAACAAAAACAGAAGTAGAGAAGGTTGGAATAAACATACAGCTAGAAAAAGTGAAAAATTAAATATACCAGGTGCTTAGAATAACATGAATAGGTTAAGAAAATTCACATAGTTGAGTATACACGTGTATATCTGTTTTGTATAAGTATATGTTGAAGTTGTAATGCTTAGACACCAGTACATATTCTTGCTACTTCATTTTCGCACACACACACACGTGTCCATAATTTAAGTAATTGAATGACCTACCAAAATTGTGACACCAAATTGAAGAAGGTACCATATTAAGGGTGCACATTAAAAGCTCTGTCAGTCGTTCCATCCTTCCTTCCTTCCTTCTCTGTATCCAAAATTTAAATCTCTTGCTACTATCTGAGGTGATCATCATCCAGTATCTGCCATTGTGCTCTAGACCTAGCTAGAAATTTTCACCTCCCTGTTGCTTTCAGCAATGAATTCCTCTACTGAGGTTAGGCAGACCATTCCGGATATCTTTGTTCTCACCGCAAGCAGCTACAAATAGACATTGGTCAGGTTCAATTGGTTTTAATTATAGACACTGGATTCCCAACTGACTGCTTTTTCTTTTATACTCTAGTAAGTATTAAATGCAGCAAGCTTTATTTATTTATTTATTTTTTTATTTTTTATTTTTTTTAGCACGTTTTATGTGTAAAATATTTAAGGCTTTGAAAAACAGATTTCTATGGACTTTAGGTACCTTTTTGACCACAGTAGAAAGTTTTTTTTTTTAAGTTGGTAAAATTTTAATTGTCTTTATTTTGGTGGGTGTGTAATTTTTAATTACTGTAAATGTTTAATATTTGTGCATAGAGGTTGAATAAATTTAAAAACAAATTATAAAGCATGAAATTAATGTCTCTAGACCTTGAAATTGAAAGTTTTATTGAAGAAAATGTTTCTTCTGACAAGAATCAAACCTGTATTCTCTTTATAACCTGGAAAATAAGCTATGGGGAAACCATAAGAGCAAAGCAAAATGAAAATGAAACAATTGATGTGTGTTTGTTAAATATGCTAATTAAACTTGGCTTTGTTGTGATGATTACTTGTGACTCAATGATAAAGCACACTTGGCTTGAAAGTGGCATTTGTGTGAGGGTGGGAGAAATACAGGTTCAATTCCTGTTGGGAACAAGTAGGAAAAAAGTCTTTAATCTCACATGTTTCACTTTAACAAGCTTCTTCAGAGATTCTTTAAAGACGAATGATTTAAAAATCTTTTTAAATATCCAAGAGACAGTAATGTTGATTGAGGTATGGTTTCATTGGTCAGATACATGTGTGATAAAGCAATGGATGAATATTAAATGGAGAAGAAAATCTTGTCTGTTCAAGTATATGTACCACGAGTAATAAAACCATTAGATGTTTATGAATGTAAGTATATGTAAGCAAAAATAAGTGTCAAGCATATTTAAACTATAGACAAATTAAGTGTGTGCATATGTTGTTAATGTTAGTATGTGTGAATGACAGTGATGAAATACATTTCCATTCAAAATATGTAGCAAGTATTGTATGCATGTGTCAAGTGATAAAACAAATTTCTATTCTAACTAATGTGAGAGAATCCTGTATGTGTATGAGAATTGTATATGAATGTGTGTGTTAATGAGTCTGGAATTGTAAAAATGAAATATATTTCTGTTTAAAATTCTAGCAAAAATAATGTATAAAAGTAATAAACAAACTTTTTAAAGTAAATAAATTTTGAAAAATGTTAACATTTAGAATCTTTTAATAAAATACTAAATATATATGTATTATTACATTAACATAATTAATAATATATAAATATAAATAAGAAAAATACATAAATTACCATACTAAATCATTACAATATTACACTTAAGCAATATAAATAATAAACAATAATAAATAATAAAAATAAAAGAATACTGATAAACTAATGGTAATAATAAACAACAACTATAAAAATATATAATAAGTGAGAAAAAATAGCTAACAATAGGAGAAATAGGAAAAAATAGGAAGAAAACAAAATTAAATTATGGAATCTACTTCATATAGAGAAAACAATATTACATTATTAATAATACAAGGAGCTATCTTTAATAATATCTATTGATATTTTGGATCCATGAATTATGTTTGTGAAAAAATGTTGAAATAATGTTTTAATTGTGTATTTATGATTAGTAGTAATTTTATTAATGTTTTCAAAGTACTTCCTCCTTAAAAGGTTATGTTCTTTAATTAAACTAGCTTTTTGAGAAATCAATTGTCCTACGTTATTTCAATGTAATACAAGAGAGTTGGAACATATGTCCAAATGTAAGTCTCTTTTATGTTTGTAGATCTGCTTTTTAGATTTTGTAATGTTTCCCCTATATATATTTGTTATTGCACTGTAGACACTGTATTTTGTAAATACTGGAATTTAAATTAGTGTTTGCTGTCTTTTTAATCTGACAATATCAGCAATATCTTGGAGGTGGTGGTAATGATTCTAGGGTTTGGGATAGTTAATTTGAGAGTTCATATGAAAAGTTGTTGAAAGGTAACATTATGAAATTTGTGGGATTGGGCAGGGTATTTGATTTTTTTTTTTTTTTTTTTTTTTTTGTTTTGTGTATTTTATTGGAATAGATAGACCCTACTATCACCCGGTTCATATGCCTCCCTCTTCTTTTGAACAGGAAAAGAGGCTCAAGCCTTGTTTCCTGTTTAGGAAGGAGTTTCTGGTTTCTTTCCTTTCCTTAGGTCTTAATAGTAGTGCTGTTGTAAGCTTTTTACAATGCATGCAGATGGTGGCAACATTACTTCAGAGTGTACAGGGTTGGCAGTTTCCTCCTGGTTGCTACTTCTGACTGGTAGTTAGGAGCCCAAACCCTTGCGTAGCATATTGAGAGGCTGCTCTGATCAACAGTTAAATAATATTGGGATATCTTATAGTGCCATGTTGCGCACAGATGGATGTCCCTGCAAGTGCTCCCCGTGGGCAACCCTGAGGCCACATTATGCTGCAGTCTGTGCCAGTTTCTTCCCTACACATTTTGCATTTGACGACCAACTGATACTACTATTCTAGGCCTCTCCTTACCAAAAAAAATCACTAATTATGATATCACACAAAGTAAGAACTACAACTAAACCAGCTAAACATAAATCACCTAAACCTATTAACATCTCTTTCTTAAATGCCCGTGGTATCCATACCAACTTTTGCAGTGTTGAATCCTTCATCAAAGTAAACTCGCCTGACAGCTTAGCCCTCTGTGAAACTAACCTTGAGCCCTCTATTCCTTCCTCTGGTTTCTATATCCCTGGTTACTTTCCCCTCTTTAGGAAGGACTCCAATCTCCATATGCATGGAATTGGTATTTATGTCAGTGAACAAGATGTTAGAGGGATTTCTCTTGAATCTCCTGATCATTCCTACATGTGTTTCTGTCTCTCTCTACTAAGCTTGGTTAGCTATCTTTTCTTTCTCTATCTCCTGACTGTCCATACTTGACAGCATCTAAAAATATAGATAAGTCCATTTCCTCTCAGCCATTCATGTATATATTTGTGTTTGGAGACTTCAATGCCCACTGTCAGGTAGCTGGAAAACTCTCACATATCTTGCTGGTGTCTTTACCATGAGCTTTTCAATCACTCAATCCCTTACACCAGTAGTTGATTTCCCCATGTGTTTTTCTAATAACACTAATGGAACGGACTCATTACTAGATCTCTGTTTCACTTCTATCCCTGACTCTTGCCATGTTATGCAGCTTTGCCCTTTGGAAACTCTGATCATGCTGTGGTTTCTGTAAATATACCTTTTCACAGCCTCTCATTCCAGGAACCCCAGATCAGCAGAATATGTTACTACTACCAAAGAGCAGACTGGGAGTCATTCTGCGATTTCCTGTGTGACGTTCATTGGAACAGTTTTTAGTCTTCCTGTTGAAGACTGTGTGTCTGTGGTCTCTTCATGGGTTAATGCTGGCATTGACGCTTTCATCCCAGCCAGGAAGTTCCAACTGGAACCCCATTTGTTTCCCTGGTTCTCCCCTGCTTGCTTGGCTGCTATTTTTGACAGAAATTCCTTCTTCCAGCTTTACTGGAGACGCTTGTCTGATAATAATGCGTGCCTTTTTTACCACTGCTCATAATCAGTGCAAGAGGATCCTAAATGATGCTAAGCTGTTGTTTGCTGAAAGAATGAATCAGCATATAGCATCTCACAAGTTTGGCTCCAACGCCTACTGGTGGCTCTATGAAAATGTGTTAAATAACAGCAAGCCCTCAATCCCCACTTTAATCAATGAATTTGAAGTCCTCGCATCTTCAGCGGACAAGGCTGAATGTTTTGCTCACAGATTCTCCACAAACTCAACATTTGATTCATCTGTGGTATCTGCAACAGACTTCCCACCTAGAACTGAGGCTCAACTAAGTGATGTTCACATTACTCCCTCACTGGTCTTTAACATAATTTCAAAGCTTGATCCTTATAAGGTGAGCGGAGGTGACGGAATCCCAATCATTGTTCTGAAGAAATGTGCCTCTGAACTCTCCTCCGTCCTCTAAGCTATACAAGTAATGCCTCTCTGCTTCTTGCTTCCCTGCCTGCTGAAAGTCCTCCTCTGTGGTTCCTGTGTTCAAGAATGCTGGAGAACCCTCAGACCCCTCCAATTATTGCCTTATCAGCCTCTAACTGATTTTTGGTAAAGTGCTCAAGGCTATTATTAATGCTGAAGTAGTTCAGCATCTCACAACCCATAGCCTCTTCTCTGATAAACAGTATGGTTTCCGCTTCACCAGGTCTACTGCTGATATGGTAATGACCATCGCAGAGTATATATACTAGGCTCTTGATGAGAACGCTGAAGCTTGAGCTATTGCACCAGATATTGTCAAAGCATTTGACACAGTCTGGCATACTGGCCTTCTATGCAAGCTACATGGCTATGGTATAACTGGACGATTGTTTGACCTAATCTAGTCTTTCCTCTCAAATCATGTAATGAAGGTTGTATTGAATGGGCATGCTTCCAGATACTATCATACAAACACGGGTGTTTCTCAAGGCTCTATTCTAGGTTCTACGCTCTTTTTGATCTTCAACAATCTCCTTGATGTAATCAGATCCCAAGTAGGCATTTATGCTGGCGACACAACAATGTACTCTCACCTTAAAAAAATCTGCCAAGACTGACAAAGCAAACTTTACTGCTGATTTTGAAAAGGATCTCTAATCTGTGGTGGAAATAGCTTGTAAATTTTAATGCTTCCAAAATGAAGCTGCTATCATTTAACCACCATAAACAACCACTTCTACCCCTCCAACATAATTGATCAAGCTAGTATATCTGAAAGCAAAACACTGCACCTCTTAGGCCTAAATTTGTCAGCCGACCTCAAGTGGAATGACTACATTGAATCTATAGCTAAATCTTCTCCTCAGAAGGTTGGTTCCCTTTGTAGGGCCAGGAAGTTTTTCTTGTCTAAATCTATTTTACACATATATAAATCTACCATCTGCCCATGCATTGAATACTGATGTCATATCTGGTTGGGTGCCCCTGCTATTCATCTTGAGCTTCTTGACAAAATCCAACGAAGATCTGTAATGTAATTGATTCCGACCGGGTAGCTCAACTCCAGTTGCTTTCTCACTGATGTAATGAAACTTCTCTCTGTCTCTTCAAATACTTTCATGGCTTCTGCTTTGATGAGCTTAGCTCCTTGGTGCCCATCTGCATGAATTTAGTTGAGCTACTAGAGTAGTGGCTAGGTTCAACCCTTTTACAGTGAAACCAATCAAATCTAGCTGCAACTTCTAGTAGCTTCTTTTCTTGCACTTCTCGCCAGTGGAATTCCCTTCTGTATACTTGCTTCTTTGAAAGCTGCTACCTCGAAGAATTTAAATGCAAAGTCAATTGCCATCTAACCACTTCATTTTAATGCAGCCCTCTTCACACCTGTATTTGCATTTTTTTCTTACTCATTCTCTGACTCCCCTGTAGCTTTTTCTTCTTTCTCATCACTCACCTCTGATGTAACCCCCTGTGCACCAGTAGCAGTTCTGCCTTGCTTGAGTTACAATGATTAAAAAGCAAAAACATTTTATAAGCATGTTTTTTGGTATTGAGGATGAAATAGTGTGGGGTAGTGAAGAAGTTTAAATGTTTGTTCAACATATCTTCTTCAGATAAATAATTAGGGGTGCATATTCTGAGGGCTCTAAGGTAGAAACCTATAATTAAACCAGATTGAATTTTTTGGTTGTGGTGGGAATAGAAATCAATAGGATCGTTTTTGTTGGTAGGTTTATAGTAAACTTTAAATTCTAATTTATCGTTATGACGTATTATCAAAGAAAGATAAAGAATTATTACTTTCAAGCTCATATGTGAATTTGATGGTAGATTCCACCTTATTGAGTTTTGTTGCTAAGTTTAATAGGTAAGATAATAGGATGTCACTATTTACATTATTCGAACTACTGTCCTCATCTTTGTTGTCATTTCTACGTTTTGGCCATTGTACACCCCAGCCTTCTTCAGGTGCTAGGAATTTCAAACCGAGCCCTTCATTATGATCATTCTCATTTCTTGTGCAAAGTCATTTGTTCACCACTGCTGTAGCCTGATATTGAACTTGCAACTCTTTGGGTCAAGTCAATTAACCAATGTCTATATCCACTGGGCCATGTGTCCAAAAAGTGAATTTTTGGGACTAATGTTTCAGTAACGTTTTTTTTTTTTTTACAATAATTCATATTGCAATTTTTGATGTTAATGATTTTCTCTAGTATTTTTTACCAGAGCTCAAATTGCAATCTTTATGACACTAATGATTTTTTCTAGCACTCCATATATCTAGTTCCCATATTGTATTCAATTCTATGCTTGGTCAGCTAAGGGGATTTTTGTAGTGAAGCATATACAATGATTCCTCAAGTTTATGTAATTTTTCAGTGGTGTTCTCTATTATTTCAACTTCATTCCATAGGAAGTGGTGATCCTCTTTTTTTCCTCCATATGTGGTTAGTTACACCTGATATTTCTATCTTCCCTCATGTTATGGCCTTGTGCAGTTCTTGTAGTCTTACCTTAAGGGAGCCACCTGTTTCTCCTTTATATTTCTTTCCACAGCTGCATGGAATGGTGTGCGCAGTGTCTTTAGTCATGTCCTCCTCTGTTGGGGGTCTTAAGTGGGATAGATACCTGCAAAGTGTAGAACCACTTCTGAAGGTCATCTTGATGTTATATGGACCACAGATCCTTTGAATTGTCTCCAATAACTCCTTCACATAGGGTACACAAACTGAGGCTGTTTAGCTGACTACGTATTGAGAGAGAAATGGGATTAGTGTCCCCTATGGGAAGAAGTTGAAATAATAGAGAACGCCACTGGAAACTACATAAACTTAAGAAATCAGCGCATATGCTTGACTACAAAAATCTCCTAAGCCAACCAAGCATAGAAATGAATACAATATGGGAACTAGATATATGGAGAGCTAGAAAAAAATCATTAGCATCAAAAAGATTACAATATGAGCTCTGGTAAATTATAGTAGAGAAAATCATTAACATGAAAAATTGCAATATGAACTATGGTAAAAAATGGACCATTAGGTTTATAATCCCCAGAAATTCACTTGCTGGTTTGGATATAGACATTGGTTAGCTCAGTGACTTGACCCAAAGAGCTGTGAGTTCAATATCAGGCTACAGCAGTGGTGAAAAAATAACTTAGCAAGTTAGGTTAAAGAGATATGACTACCAGAAGTTGCTTTGCACAAGGAATGAGAATGATATACTCCAGTGATCATAATAAAGGGTTCAGTTTGACATTCTTAGCAGGCTGGAGTGTACAACATAGAAATGACAACAAAGATTCGGACAATAGTTCGAATAATGCAAATATTGTAAATATTACCTCATCTCAGAAGTATAGACCAATACTAATAGAACATCATCTATATATTTTAAGTAACTAGATTTGTTAGGTATAATATATTTGAAATAACTTTAAAAATAGGCAAGTGAGAACACCACTGATAGTTAAGCCAAATTTTTGTTTATAAAATGTATTGTTAAGAGAAATAACAATGGTTACTGATTAACGTGCATGTTTTTATGACTTTTTGGATAGATAGGAGCGTTACTTTGGATTTTTTGAGATGGTTTCTAAGAATGCTTAGACAATTTTTACCATTTTGAAAAATCCAATTTGAAAAGAATATAAACTTTTAAGGAGGAAGTACTTTGCAAACATTAATATTACTACCAACCATAAACATGCGATTAAAGCATTACATTACTTCCACATTTTTTCACAAACATAATTCATGAATCCTAAAATACCAATAGATATTATTAAATAAGTTAAAGATAGTTCCTTGCATTATTAACAATGTAATATTGTTTTCTCTATATGAAGTAGATTCCATAATTATCTTTACTCCCTATTTTTTTTTTCTTATCTCCCCTATTATCTAAATTTTTTCTCTCATGATTATTATCAATTTTTTTTATAGTTATTTATTAATATTATTTATTATTGTATATTGTTTATATTACTTAATTGTAATTTTGCAATGGGTTAGTATGGTAATTTGTTTCTTATTTCTATATTATGTTATTCTAATAATTTTAATACAAATATTTAGTATTTGATTATTTTATTGAAAGATTCTAACCGTTAACATTATTTCCCAAAATTTATTTATTTATAAAAAGCTTGCTTATTACTTTTATATATTTTCACTAGAATTTTAAATGCAAATTTATTGTTTTTATGATTCCAGACTCATAAATGCACACATTCATACATGATTCTCTCATACACATACATTCATACAAAATTCTCTCGCGTTATTTAGAATAGAAATTCGTTATCTAACGTGACACGTGTATACAATATTTGCTACATATTTTGAACAGAAATGTATTTCATCGCTGTCATTTACACATGCTAACATTATCGACATATACTTAATTCATCTAGAGTTTAAATACACTTGACACACATTATTTTTATTTACATATACTTACATTCATAATAAACATCTAATGTTTTTGTTACTTGTGAGAGACACACACACACACACACACACACACACACAGGGTATCAAATATTTTTCTCACAATAAAACATGGACAAGATCTATATAAACATGTCTTTCATTTTTTGAGTTAAGTTTAAATTTTATGGTGGATGCTGTTACATGTACAATCCAAGATACAATCCCAAAAATCTTTTGCAAGCTCTGGGCACAGATTCTTGACATCAAAACAAGGTAAAATGTCCATATAAACATATGATCAAAAGACTATTTTACAGCAACTCTTAACATTCAATATGTCCTCTACTTGCTTCTACACATGCATGCACCTTCTAAATCATTGACTAGTGAACCCTTTCAAATACTCCCACATGTTGTCGAATGGTTTTGCCGGTCACAATAACACATTGAGTTATTGAAAGTTACTTTCAATGTTTTTTGATCAATGTTTTTATTTTTCTGCTTCATGCCCACATTGTGTAGTGTATTGCCTGAAATGTCAATGTTAAGACTTGCATTTGCTCCTCACATACCTGGCTGTTAATTTTGGATTGCCTACTGAGACTGATTTAAAGGGGGACACAAGTTTGAATCCTGCTGGATGGCACATTTTCTTTAGGAAGCTTCCCTAAGTGTGCAGGCTGGTAGACAAAATACTGTCCAAAATTTAAAAATTGGAGTGTCTACTCAAATACAGGTAATCTCTAAAAATTACGTTTGTATTGTAAATTCTAGGGTTTTGAAGGTTTTTATTATTTTTCTTATTTTGTCTGTAGTTCTGACATTGCAGTTTCTTAGAACTACTAAACTGTTGTCTCTGTACTACCCATTGTTACATCATAGTTATTATCATGGCCATTTTTTGGTTGATAGTTTTTAATTATATAATATATTTATTTTTGGCATATAATTGCATCCATTAAAAAATGATAAAAAAATTTAAGCACTTGCTATCTAATCTATGGAGGGATGAAAATTTATAATAGTCAATAACTAATCAGAAGTGATAACTCACTTTTTTTTTTTTTCTTTTTCAATTGGAGTAGATAGACTAAACTATTGCCCGGTTCACACTCCAGTCACGTCTATTGAACAGGTGAAGAGGCTCATCTCTTGTTTCCTGTTTAGGATGCGGTTTCCAGTTTTCTCTTTTCTCTTTTCCAATCTTTTCACTCCTATGTAGCCCCCTGCAGATCAGTGGCATTACTGCCTTGCTCGGGGTGATATGATTAAAAAAAAAAAAAAAAGTAATATTGTGCAGATCTGTGGAATTTTTTTTATTAGCATTTATATTTTGACTATAAATTTGAAAAAGATTTTTCTTCTCTGTAGAGTAAATTTGACATTGTCTATTTTTATATTTTTGATTTTTTGTGTTTTTCTTTCGGGGTGTGTGTGTGGGGGGGGGGTTGGTTTGTGTGTGGTTTTTTTTTTTTTTTTTTTTTTTTTTTTCCTGTGTGTGTGTGTGTGTTTTAGGGTTTGTGTTTGTTTTTCAAATGTAAATTACAGATAATTTTCATTGGTTATTTGTCCATCTTAAGATAGGAATTGTAACCAACTATCCGATAACTTTTCAGACAGGTACCAGTCAATTTGAACTTTCTGGGTCTTGGCTAAACAACAAAGTTTAAGATGATCATTTGAAAAATAGTTCTATTTTATTTTGACAGTATAATTAAATCTCTTTGCTGTCATATTGCCAGCATTATTTTTTAGTCAGTCCATTCTGTGGTCTTCCAGAGATGCATTTTTTTGTATTAGAAAGCAGTTTCTTTTTCTGGCAGTATAAATCAAAATATTAGCAAAGTTTTTCATCCGAGCTGCAATAGTTATATCAGTTATGTAGCTTTCTAAATTACACATGCAACTTGTTCCAGTATTTTACATTGAAATGTTCTTATCTTTATTAAATTTCCCAATATCTTTGAGCAAAGAAAACTTTATTTTTTATTTTCAAAGTTGTGAAAAAATATTTTCATTGACTAGTTATGTTGTCTGCTTTGTGCAGCTAGACCCAAACAAGATTGGCAGTACGTGGATTTATTGGATGCAATGCATTAACCTTTTTGTTTCCATTATTCCACTAGTAGAACATATTTTAAAACACTTTTTTAGAGACGAGCATTAGTTTTGATTATTTTTTTTGTTGATAATACACAAAAAAAATACAATGTTTACAAATAGTGTTAAGACAATTTATAACTTATCAATTTATACTGATTTTTGCCAAATTTTCAAGTATGTCTGGGCACCAAAAGATTAAAGATAATTAGAATAATATGTGAGTTGGGATCAAATACAGATTGGAATTCTGGAGAATAAGAAAGAACAGAAATGTTTATCATTATAACACATAAACGTTAAAAAAAATATTTTATTTATTTTATTAGAAACATGAGAATGCCCTGAGCAAAATGTTCTGATAAAAAAAAAAAAATGACAGATTATTTACTATGACATGGTTTTAACATAAGGTTTCTAAAAAGTTTGTTTGAATTTTCTTTTTGAAATAAACAGGTTGAGAAACTAAGTATTGGAGTAGAAGTGGTCGTTAGATTTAACTATTTCAATGGTAAAAGTGGAACCTTGATGTTAAATTAAAAGATGCTCAAATTCACATGGCTGGGGCACCAGGAAAAAAAGCTTGTCAGAGCAGTTTCTATGAAAATATTTGTAGAAAAGACAGAGGGATGCCACATCATGTTGGTGAGAAAGTGACTGAAGTCAAGATGCCACATCAGATCCATTACATTGCAGATCCTTCTTTAGATTTTGTCAAATCTCAAGATGAAAAGCAGGAGTGCCTAAGCAGATATGGCAACAGTAAATGGATATGGCAACAGTGTATGGATAAATTTTTTTTTTTTTTTTTTTTTTTTTTTTTTTTAAACTTTAGTCCAGTTTCTTATAAAGACTTTTCTTATAACAGGAAAGACTCCTTGTGTTATATTTTGACTTGGACTAGTTACTTGATATGTTGTCTTTTACTTATACATGCATGGTGCACATAGATTTAAACAAAAGAATGTGCAAACTTAACACTAAGGCTTGAGTCTATTCTTGAAGAGTATATTTTTATAACTTGATAACTATATATTAGGTATTTCTTAAAAAAAACAAAAAAAAAACATCGCATGATGAAAAAAAATCCCCAAAGTTTTATTGTGAAAATATTTATTATTAAGAGGAAAGAAAAAAATATTTTCTTATTTTTAGTAAAATTTTTAATCCTTTCTTGCATTTTGGAAATTTTAGTTGAAATTTTTTTATTTTTATTTTTATGTTTTTTTTGCATTGGTAGTGGGCCAAAAATTAGTATAGGAATTTTAACATCTGTTGCTCCCACTTGATTTTATGAAATTTTGAGAAATTAAAATTTCAGAATCATCATATTTACATTAGTTTAAAGCAGGATTTCTAGGAGAATTTAATTTTTTTTTTTTTTTTTAACAGAAATACCATTTATCAAAAATCTTCTGAATTGTGTAAAAAAAAAAAAAAAAAAAATGCAATATCACATTTAATTAGAAAAGCTTTTAATTGAAAAGCGTTCAACAGTCTGGCATGCTGGCCTTCTACAAAAACTGCAAAGCTATGGTATAACTGGACTTTTGTTGGACCTAATCCAGTCATTCCTCTCTAACCGCATATTGAAGGTGGTATTAAACGGACATGTCTCCTAGAACTACCCTACAAATGCGGGTGTCCCTCAAGGCTCTATCCTAGGTCCTATGCTCTTTCTGATCTACATCAATGATCTCCCCGATGCCATAACATCCCAAGTAGGCATGTACGCCGATGACACCATGGTTTACTCTCACCTCGATCAAAAATCTGGTGTGGGCGACAAGGTGAACCTTGCTGCCAAGCTTGAAAAGGACCTCCAATCTGTGGTGGATTGGGGTAAGAAATGGCTTGTAAATTTCAGTTCTTCCAAAACGAAGCTGCTATCAATTAACCACCATAGACAACTGCACCTACCTCCCATTAGCATGGAAATGGCTTGCCTCCCAGAGAGTAAAACACTACGCCTGCTTGGCCTCACACTCTCAGCGGACTTCAAGTGGAATGACTACATCGAATCCATTGCTAAATCCGCTGCTATGAAAGTCAGCTCTCTGTGCAGGACCCAGAAGTTCTTTCCATCTGAATCTATCCTGCGCATATATAAATCTACCATCCGCCTGTGTATTGAATACTGCTGCCACATCTGCTATTCTCCTCGGGCTTCTTGACAAAATACAACGGAGAATCTGTAATGTAATCGATACTGACTTGGCTGCCCGCCTGCAGTCACTCTCTCACCGGCGTGACGTGGCTTCCCTGTGCCTCTTCTATAAATGTTTTCACGGCTTCTGCTCCGATGAACTTAGATCACTGGTGCTCCCTAGGTATGAATTTGCACAAGATACTAGATTAGCAACTAGGTTCCACCCTTTTACAGTGAAACCGATGAAATGTAACTGCAATTTCTACTCCAACAGCTTCTTTTCTTGCACTTCTCGCCTGTGGAATTCCCTTCCACATACTTGCTTCCCCGACGGCTACAACCTTCAGGAGTTTAAATGTAAGGTCAATAGACACCTCCTAACACACTAACTCACACCCATTCTCTCAAACAGTCTTCCTATGTACATCCTTACTCGTCTATCACCCTCCTTCTGACATTTCCTATATCCAATCGCTCTATGTACCCCCCCCCCCCCCCCCCGCTATAGTGGCAGGGGAATGCCTTGCTTGGGGTGAAATGATTCTAAAAAAAAAATACAATATATAATTTAAGAAAACTTTTCCGTGAATAATGAATTTTTACAAGAAATGTTTTCATTGTTTTTAAATTTTTAAATAGAAAGTTTTAAGTCTTAATATCAAACCCAGTGAAATTTTAAGTGGAAACTATATTTACTAATCATAAATGAAAAGCTTAATTCAAATCATTAAACACCAATAATTTTGAATGTTTTATTAGTATATAAAAGTGCGGTTTTTTTTTTTTTAATTTGTTTTAATTTTTTTTCATATATATATATATATATATATATATATATATAAATACAGGTGAATATACACAACACTACATGATGGCTATATTAAATTTAAAGCCGAAATTTCTAAAATTCAATAAAACAGATGATGGAGACTTCTATGTGCCTTGTGCTTTCAGGACATAGGTGATCATTGCCTTCCATGTCTCCCTATCTCTGGTGGCTCTTAGCACGCTTTCTTCTGTTAGACCACGCAACTCCAGGTCTGCTATCCACCTGCTCAGACCTGTCAAGTATGTTAAATGTTGCTTTCCTCATGTGCTCGATCCATGATATCTGCCATAGAATCATATTTTAGTTGCTTTAAGTTTTTCCTTCATCTTTGATGAGATGGTCCAGCATTCGCTACCATATTGAAGAACTGACATCACATAGCAATCCAGTATTCCCTTCTTTGTTACTTGTGAAAGTTTCTTGTCTTTTAATACTCTACTCAGCTTCTGGAATGTGTCCTTTACCATTCCAATTTGTCTTTTGTTTCTCTGTGTTGCACTTTCTTTCCTCTGTTAGAAGACTTCCTAGGTATTTAAATTTTTGTACCTGCTTGATTTTGGTATCCTCCATCTGTATTTGACATTTTGGGCTGCTCTTTTTACTGATGATCATGCATTTGGTTTTCTTGCAGTCTATTTGTAGTCCTTTCTTGTCACTCTCTTCAACTACCTTCTGTAAGAGATCTTGTAGTTCCTTTCCATGTCTATCATCTGCGTACCTTATGTTGTTCAGATTGTGGCCTCCGATGATGAATCCTGGTATAGCATCAAGGGTCCTCAGAATAGTCTTGCTGTACAAGTTGAATAGATCCGGTGAAAAGACATGTCCTTGTCTTATGCTCCTTTCTATCTCTCTATATCTGTCTGTATGCAGGCAGTTTGCCAGTAGAGATTCTTGATTACTCTTAGGTCTTTCTCAAATATGTCGAGGTTGTGAGCATTTCAATCAGTTCTTTGTGGTGTACTTTGTCAAATGCCTTCACATAATCGATAAAATATAGGTACGCTTCCTTTATAATTTCTAATCATAAATATGGCATTTCTTGTTCCAGTGTCTTTGACGCACCCGCACTGTTCTTGTCTTATCTCTGGCCTGATTCTGCTTCTTGGTCTATTCATCAGGATTCAAACAATGAGTTTTGTAATTCCTAAATTTCAAAGATTACTGAGTACTTAAAAATTAAATAAAAAAGGTGCTCACATCATTTTCTTTGGTTATGTTTTACAGGTAATCTCCGTAGAACAACATTAGACCTGTCATTACCTTGTCTACTGTCAGTTTAAAACACAGCTGTTGTCAGGTTAAAAAATGTATTTCTGCGATATTTTAAACTTAAAGTAAATAATATTTGTTTTAAATCAGCTAATATTCCTAAAATAAAGTTTCAGATAAGTATATTTTATTTTTGGAAAATATTTTTAATAAAGAGAATTATATTGTGATGAAAGATTACTCAAAAAAAGGTGTTAATCAGCTATTTTAGCTTCCCCAAAAATCCTTCTAGTCAATTTTGCATCTTGGAAATATTAAATTTAATCTATTAGTATGGCATAAAACTAAAATAAATGCTTTTAGAAAGATTTTGTGTTTTTGAAAATTTTTTTTATGGAGGTACCTACTATATAGACTAAAAAGCTGAAACTTTGCAGATTAATAATTTGAATGTTTTAAATGTAAATTTTCTCTTTCTCTGTAAATTTTGAGTTAATTAATTTTAAGTTGGTATCCACTCAGTAGGGATATTGTCTTAATAATTTGTATTAAAAAGATGTTTTTATTTTGCCTGAAATTGATTAACAGAATGTCTTAATAATGTATCTGCTATAATTTAGTTCTGTCTAATTTGTTTTACTAAATCTTAAATTTATATACATTTTGAAAGTTTTCCTTCATAAACACTACAATTCTAATGAAAGACACTAAAAAAGAAAACTATTAATTGATTCAATTCCTTTGTTTTTACTGTTTCAGGGTATATCTAACACAAGACTTGTTTTGGAGAACCTTATTAAGTAAGTATGTTAAATTTTGTGTGCATTAGAAGATTAAGTATCTTTTAAGATCAGAACATTAAAGATAAGTTAATTTTTTTTCATTGACAATTGTTAGTTTCTATTGATAACTTTTCTTAATCTGTTTTTGTAATCACATAACCAAATCAGATGTTGAGACAAGTTGCCAGCAGAAAAAGCAATGAACCTTGTTATATGGACTGAAAGGGGAAAGACAAAGACATAGGACTTTGGAATGTGGATGGCTGACATTGCTATATCTTAGTTTGTCATGTGTTATTGAAAGTTGTCCTTTAGAAAGGACAGTGCAGGGATTATAGTTAGTACAAAATGACTCTGGAACTTAAACTAGTGAAGGTAAGAAAGAGTAAAAAAAAAAGCTATAGAAGGGATAAATGATAATCTAATCAACAGTTTTCAAAAATTAAATGTTATTCAATGATAAACTCTACTGAAACCTTTTATGAAATATAAGTTCACAGAGCTTATAAAGGTTCAGTTTGTAAATATATTCCAGGTTTTGGCTGAACTTAGTTTGATAAAAGTCTGAAGTAGTGATATATCCAGCATGGAATAAATACACAAGCAATAACTCGTAAAAACTAATCTCAATCTGTCATTGGCACCATTTATTAATTGTATAATTAGAAATCTTGTCTGCAGATTATAAACCTCTCATCAGATGTATATCAATGAGTGATCCTTTCTAATTTAATAAATTGGTACTAGCATATTTAGTGAAAGAATTGTTTTCTATGTAATTACTGTTTTCTGAACAGAAAGAATAACCGTTTGTTTTTCTTATGGAAAATTTATGGCAATGTTTTTTATACAGTTTATACACAAAGTTGTTTATGATGGCTGTGGCCTTACCAGTGATCTTGGGATGACCTGGTTAATAGTTGTAAATAGAATTTAATATTTCCTTTATTTTCTGTTAAGGTTACCATAACCTTTTCAGGTTTCTGAATTTCTTTTTTTTTTTTATATTGCTGTTTCTTACAGTTATGGAATCCTAATTGATCCCGTGGCTTATTTGCAAATGTTCATTCAAAATCCTCACAGTTGGCCTAACCTGTGTCTACTTATCAGTAAGTATCATTACTGAATTCATAGATATTATATTTAGACCTAATATTGCAGGAAAAGCAAGTTTAAACACATGCTGTAGTTGCTCTATATTGAATGGAGAAATTTTTTTCTTTGCTTTAAATAAAATGTTGTTTACAAACTATATAACCTATAACAACGGTTGCCAACCTTTTTGTGTCATGGACCGGTGTCGTAAAAGACAATTTTTTTTCATGGATATGGAAGAGGTGAGGGAATCGTCACACAGGTGAATTTTGGACAGATACAAGTAGCATGTGAAAATTGCAATTCTCCACAGATGATGCAATAAGCAATAATGGTGCTGGCTGGGGACTGGTAACATAACATTTAAAAACAGAATTAATGCAAATTATAACTAGCCATGTCCATAGTGAGAGAAATATTAGCTTCATTCAAAGTCTTATTTCTAGAAGACTTTTTTTTTTTTTTTTTTTTTTTAGTAATATTTTGAGCTTTTAGCATAAGCATAAATTACATTACTTTTCTATAACAACAAAGATGAGGACAATAGTCCACATGTAAAATAGATAAATTGAATGTATTTTTTGTTTAGGAAACTGATTTCAGTGCAAATTGCTTTGATACTGACACACCAAACAATATTAACATTGAGGATTTAGTAAAAATGCGTTTTGTAGTCAAACAGAAGAAAGAAACTATGAATTTAGGTACTTCCACTCAATTGCAAAAAAAACCCCAAAAAACCAGCATATCATGATGTTAAAAGGGCTCAAATTTAATAAAGCTTTATCATCAAAATGTTTATGCTGTTATTAATAGGAAAGATCAAATTTTTATTATTTTAAAAAAAATTTTGAATTCTTTCTAACCTGTTTGAAATTTTAATTAAAATTTCATTTTTTGTTTTTCATCAGTGATTCACACTGTTTATGCAAGGCAGCTATTAAGAAAATGGAGTTGGTTGAGTAAAATGATTTTGGGGCGAGTAAATTTTCCCTCGCTCCTGACCGCTGGCTGAGTGATTTTTTTCAAATCTCAAAGTGTGTGTGTGTGTGTGTATATATATATATATATTCCTCCTGTCATCCTGGGGGGGGGGGTTCATTTTTTTTTTTTTTTTTTTTTTTTAATGTCTTAATGTAAGATACTCAATAGTAGGTACATCAATATGTTTTCATTTTAGACAGCATATCAATGTAAATATTTTACCCTCATTTTTTACAGCTCAGGTCAACTTGTGATATAATGTTGATGTTTCACACTACTTCAAACAAAAGGTTAGATAGGAAGCTTTCATCACTACTGGAAAGAACAATAACAGTGGACTTGAGAAACTTATTTTTCTGGAAAATTCTTTTGATAGAAATGTGACATTTACCTATCCCTGTCACTATAATGATACATGATCTTGTGGCTGTTTGATGGTTGATCACTTCAATCTAAACCTGGCCCTGTCCCACTGTGTGTTTGATTGATCACAATGTTGATTTGGTCATTGACCAATGAAATTTGCTGTCTTAAGTGGTTCTAGGATGGGGTGAAATGTCACATTGAATAATGAAGAAAATATCTTTCTGAAAATAAAAATTGAATTTTTATATAAGTGTTTTTTTTTCCAGTTAAGTTATTGGTTAAATTCTATTATTTTTCCATGCAAACAAATGTGTTTACTATTGGATGTAACACTTTGCTTTATCTGGCACAAAGCTTAAGTTGGAGGTTCTTCTGAGGCAGGCAGTCATGTGACAACATGTCTCTCTTGTCTTGATGTCTGTAATATATCTCTTGGCTACATTTCACTAACTGCCCTAGGTTATGGACCCCCATACACAAAGGATTTCTTCTTGTCACTAGGTAATACACCTTTCTTTTGGGGAAAGGGAATTTCACTGTTTTGATAGCACTGGGCTGCCCTACCATTCCCTCTTTCTCTTGTTGGTATCCCACACCACCACCTGTTAGGAGTTGCAGACAACTCCTTTCCCTTTCTTAGTATTTCTACTGTGCCCACCACCTTGAGTTTCCCTTCTCTCTCTAATTGGCATCTCTCACTACCTCTTTGAAGGCATGGAATTCCCCTTCTCTTCCTCCTCAGCATTTTATTAATTAGGACTTGTAATTTTAAATTCCAGAATCTTTATTTAAAAAAAAAAACAAACTTTTATATGCTTCAAAATCGAAGAAATGCTATATATCCATTTTTTTCTGTTTCTACTCAGTATTTTTTTTTATCATGGTCATTAAATTTCCACAATAATAGAGGAACCCTGCTTATAGTACAAACTTACTGCTGGGTTGACTTCTCTTAGGGTCATTAATCAATTTTTATCATTTCTGGTGTTGCTTAAAATTGGCAAACCCATGTCTGCCTGACTTCCTAAATTCTCAAATCTTCCGTTTTGATAGCCAGCTCTCTGGACACTCATAAATCAGCTGTCAGCCCAAAAGCACATGGGTTCTTCTCTTGGATTTCATTTATCCATGAGAAATTGCTCTTTGTCTTTGGTTATTTTTGACAAGAAAAATCCTCACTTTTTTTTTTTTTTTTTTTTTTATATATCCATTGAGAAATCTTCATTCTTTCTCTTGGTATGCCTATTTTCATATCCATTAATTATTGCCTGTGTACCAGAAAATAGTGTTACAGAAAGATTTTATAAATTTCAGCTAGAAGTAGCACTGACTGCTCAATGAATTCTGAATGTTTCCCTCTAAAGAAAAAGCTAATATTGCCATTGCTATTTTGAAATTGTTCTCCAAAACCTAATCTCTAATGCTTTTATTCAGTTGTCTGTCTGTAAATGGAAAACTTAAGTTTGACAAACTCTTCTTGAATAGTATTTTGCAAGGTAGAGGTAGGCAAATCATGGCCTACAAGCCACATGTAGCCCATTTGATGATTTTATGCAACCCACAAGAACATTGTTTTGAATATTCATTAATAAATTTTCATATTTTTTATATTGTTAACTGGGACTAATTATAGATGATGATGATGATGATAAAAAAAAGAAGCAGAAATTGATACTGATTCCAAAGTTGTCTGGAGGTCATGGTGATTTTTATTGGTATTTTGGTATTTGAAGATTCTTTTGTGTAATTTTGGCAAATATATCTGTTAAAATGAAATGTCAGTGTTATTTTAATTTTTGTGCAATTTAGACAATTTATCCATCGCACCCTCTGTGTGTATTCATGTTTATATTTCTGACATGAGGCATTGTAACTATTTATATTATTTGAACTGTTGTCCTTATCTTTATTGCCATATTTGAGATATCTATATATATATATATATATATATATATATATAAACTTATTTATAAATGGAACTTTGTGTGTGTCCGTTACCTATAGACTCCGAAACTGCTGAACCGATTTTCTTGAAAATTTACACAGTTGTACTATAAGCGTCTGCAAGTGTCCTTGGCTAGATTTTGTGTCGAGGTACCCCCCCCGATAAATATCAAATCGATAATAAAAAAAAAATCGGGTTATAGGAGTGGTCCGATTTTAATCAAATTTGATACATTCATAGACAGACATAAAAGATATTTGGAAGTTTCAAGGTTGCAGTTCTTACAATAGTACAGAAAATATATATTATATAAAAGGCAAGATATTTGTGTGTGTGTGTCTGTTTATCTGCCTGTATGTCTTTTTTTTTTTTTTTTTTTTTTTTTTTTTTTTTTTTTTTTTTTTTTCAGTCCTTTTATTTTAGTTTTTGCTTCGGGTTTGGCTCTAAGTAGGTATAATTGTAGTTCTTAGTCTCAGCCATGATACCATTTACTCAGAGTACTTATTTAACCTTCAAAATTCAGTTTACAATGAAAAAAACTTATTTGATATTGATACCAGGAAATCAAAATTTGACTTACATCCATTCACTTTTCTTTCAGTCTACGGTTTTGCTTTAACTGGAAACAGTTATTGCTTTTTATTCTTTCATGCTAACGTCCCTGGAGTCTGAGCTCCTGGATCATAGATTAGTTTTAAAGCTTTCATTACACCCGAACAATGCCGGGCTATACTGCTAGTATATACATACACACTTTTCAGTTTTTTCCTTCTTATAAACAACTATACTCACATTTGACTAAATCTTAAACTCCACTACTGCTATCTGCTCTGTGTAAACAACTTTCCCCTTTAAAATAAAAAATGTAAAATTTAAACAAGGAAATATTAATACATTTTATAATGTCAAGCATGCTATAAATTTTACAAGCTTAATTACATTGAAATATCTCTTTTCTATTCATTTGATTCAACTAGAGTCCTAATTCTTGTGCTCAAACTAAAGTCTACTATTCAAAATTCAAAATTGCTCATTATAAAAAAAAGTGTGTATAAAATTAGACTTCCACTTTTTTTTTTTTTATTTTTTTTTAAACAAAACAAAACTCCTCTTACCTGATTTTCAATTACCACATTTTTATCCATTTGTAATGTTGGTGACCAAAGATAGTTTTATAACTGATTGTTTGTGCACATTTCCATGGCTAAATTAATTTGGTTTATATAAAATGCAATATTTGTGCCACAAATACAAATATTGCATTTTATATAAACCAAATGAATTTTATATTTATATATTATATTTTATTTAAGCCAAATAAATCTTTGTTGCCATTTGCATTTTTGGTATTCTCTTAACTGTCATCCTATTTGGCTTTGTTACTTTAATTGCATAATGATTTTATTTATTTTTAATATATTTGGTCAAACTAGCTCAGACATTAATGAGTTTATCACACCGACGCTCACAGTCTTGCAGGAAGGTCATTAGAGCTGCATTCTGTATCATAACATAGCTGGTCAATATAAGTGGTTGCTGGGTGAACAACCTGTCTTTCTCCAGAACAGTAAACTCGTTAGTTTGTTTTGATTACCAGAAGTATTCTGCAAAGTGCATTTTGCGTTTGAATAAGGTTGTAGAAATATTAGGGATGGGCTCAAAGCTGTGATTTAGTTGGATGTTGTCACCAAGAGATGTTAAGTATAGATCACAGCATCTGAATATAGGTTCAATCAAGGTTAGATTTTAGGGTTTTAATTAATATCCAGACAGTGGCATTATATGTGAACACCACCTCAATGGCATCTCAGAAGTTTCTTCACTTGAGGTTGTCTGGTAGATCAGATTTCAATATTACATCCATTTTATTCAAGGTGGTCCAGGCTTTAGCCAGGTGAATTTTCACATCTTTTCAGTAAAATTTCTCGCTTCCTAGGTATGTAAAAGATTTTACAGATTTTGATTCACCTGAAACAGTTTGTATTGGGCTAGTTGAAGCTTATGAATTCAGTTTTAGAGGTATTGATATAGTTCAACATTGGCAGCATTTTTTAGATGATAGAGATCTGTGGTATTGGTAATGGTGTCTGCAGTGACAGTTATGTCAGCTGTATAGTCAATATCTATCAACTTTTTGACAGGATATTGACTTGAGGGTCTTAGTGTTAAAGTAAAGCCGAGATGATGAACCTTATCAAATAATGAACTAAAGATATTTCTAGAATTAACTCGGGGTTATTTTGTGGAGCTTGTTATTCTGTTTCAACAATCATCTTAAGCAATTTAATTATGAGTGATACTGTTAGCTAATTTGAAACCATTTTAAAGAAGTTCATTTAAAGGCTGCTAATGATGGCCTTTAAGATTGTTGCCAAGTTACTACCTAGTTATAGTTATGATTATTTACAAATAGGAGAAAATACTCTAATTAGACAAGCTACTAATTATATTTAAAATTTGATGTTAACTTGTACTTCTAATTTTTAATCAGCAGGAGTCTAGTGTTAAATAATTTTTGAAAATGTTTACAATTTCGAAACCTTACTTTTTGTAATAAAGTGTAGAAATATTCATAATGGAAGTGGAAACAGAATGAACTGATTGATAGTTTTGCATAAAATGTTTTTAAAAGAAAAAAAAAATTACAAAATGAAAGTATTTTTCTAAAGAAATAATGGATTTTTTATTTATTAATCCAACAGATTTGATCACTAAGTTCTTTTAGTGGATACCCATATTTGAGTAGATGCTCTGTTTAATCTTGTTTAATGGCTTGAATATTTAAGAAATCTTAAAGAAAAATATGCACATTCTGGTAGGATTTGAGCCTGTTTCCCTGGGTAGAGGTAACTGTTGTTAGATCAGATGAGTTCTAGATCAACTGAGCTACGAAGAAACTTGGCCAATCAGACAAGGCTGAATAGTGCCTGTACGCAGAATTCTTCTTGTCATATGCCTCACAAAATTTTCATAGATGCCATATTTTGTATCCAAACATACATTTTCTAAACAAGTAATTGATTTTTTAATTTATTAATCCAACAGATTTTATCACGTTAAACATTTGTAGTGGATACTCATATTTGAGTAGATGCTCCATTTATTTATTAAACAGTATATGGTTATTTCCTGCAGCTATTAGTAAATTTTTTTTCTTTATTCAGTGTTGATATAATTTTTTCAAATTTGTAATTAAAAAGCTATACAAAAATTTGTCCATTATCACTATGGTAAGGGCAATCGCAAACTACACATAATTATCATTATTGGACTTGAAATAGATGCAATAGATATCTGCTCAGAACAAGAGATTTGAGACGAATTTGAATTCCAGTTGTATTCATTGCATTCACTTATGTACAAATACCATTTGGAAAGATATTAATCTATCTCTTCTCGCTCCAGCTATGAGTTAAATGGCAGAACAGATTGGGTTCTATAGCCTTGGTTGGCAACCTGTTTACTGTGTAAAGTAATGGCAACCTACTGCAGGAAAATCTTCTGCCCATTCAGTCATGTCTCAAAAGAGACATGATCACCCAAGCATATATCATGTATGGCACTTAACTGAATGGTATTGCCTTAATAAGAATCTCACTATGTTGTGGCATTTTTGCTGCGGTATGGTAATAAACAGAAAACTGATAATATCAATTACAGCTTGTTGGGTCAACTTAATTCGAAAACAGGTCAGTCAGCATTTCAACTATTCTTCAAATGAAAGCCACATAAATATTAATCTTGTATATTCATCTTTGCTTGTACCTATTTACCTACCTACCTATAGTGTGAATAACACTTTTTAGATTCTTTTAAGACATTGACTCTCCCATATTGGCTTAGCCAATGATGCATTCCAGAAGCTTTGTAGAGTATTGAGAGACAGGAGAATTTAGTACTGGATTGTTATGTGATGTTTTCCTTCAATATGGCAACAAATGCTGGACAATCTCATTAAAAATGAGGGAAAGACTGGATGCAACTGAAATGTTGTTCTACAGAAGGATGCTGAGGATACCATGGACCGAATCTGGGGGTAACAAGGTTTTCAAGAGGATGGAAACTGATGCTTAACATCAGAAGACAGCTGAAGTTTCTGGGTCATGTCATGAGGGAGGAGGGCTTGGAGACAGAGGGAAGGAGAAACAGGGGAAAGCAACATATAACATATTTGAACTTGAGCAGATGGATGGTGGAGCAGGGTTTGGGAGGGGATAACATGAGAAGTGGGTGTTAAGAAGTACAAGAGATAGGGATATGTGGAAGGCCATGATCACCTATATCCTGAAGGAACACACACATAGAAAAATTATTTTTGGATTAAAAAAAAAAAATGTACCATTCAATAAAAATAAGGCCTATAGCTGAACTATCAAGTATTTTTGAATACTTGCCACCACCATAATTTAAGTGGTGACAACTTTATTGCTTTTTTTTTTCTTTTCCTTCGCACATGACACTGCAGAATCATTTTATTTCATTCTTTATATATTTCTCTATTTTGTTAGGTTCTCAACAGGAATATATGGAGTCTAATGCATTTGTCTTCTCAATGTTACAAAGACTTTTATTTAGTTTACCTTTAGGTTTTTAAATCACTTTCTGTTATAAGGTTCGCAGGACGATATAAATAAACATTGAAATAAATATCAACACAACTATAGTTTGTTGTTTAATAAGAATTGATTACCCATGAGTGTTTTTCTTTTGGAAAGCAGTATTAGACCTTAGTATTTGCTCTTTTTGTAGCTTTCTTGCTTATTTTCTTTTAGCTTTTTAATAACATGTGTATAATAGCTATTTGATATGTTTAGATTGGTATAAATATAACTTATTTCTAATTCAGTCAGTTAAGTGCCATACGTGAAACACGCTTGGGCGATCATGTCTCGAAAGAGACATGACTGACTGGGCAGAAGATTATCCCGCAGTAGGTTGCCATTGCTTTCTGCAGTAGACTGGTTGCCAGCCAAGGCTATAGAACCCAATCTGTCCTGTTATTTAACCCATAACTGGAAGGAAGAGATGGATTAATACCTTTCCCAAGGGTATTTGTGCGTACGTGAAATGCAATGAATTCAACTGGAATTAGAACTCGGCTCCCCGATTTCTCGTTCCGAGCCAATATCCACTGCACCACAACGCACATCTTATAATATTTCTAATTACATTTACTTAAAATAAATTTTGAGAAGTGAAAATTTGAAAATTGTTATGGCCAAAATTTATTTAATAGTTTAGGGTTAGGTTGTATGTACTTAGCATTTTTGTTAACATTTATTTTTAGACCAACTTTTGTATATTAATTACATTCATAACTCAATGCTATATGTGTCTGACTAGTGTTATTACTTGGTAAATACTCAGTGATAACGAGATATCTTATTGAAAATTTTAAAAATTTGTAATGTTTTCTCATAGCTTATCTAATACAGACTCATGCTTTTAAAATTGTTGAAAAGCTGAAATAAAGTTTGTTTTTATTTTTTTTAATTTTATTTCTCTTATGTTTTTAGGTTGTGTTGATTTGAAGATTTAATCTTTGTAATATTTTTCCCCGTCATGTAAATGAACCAATGTCTTGCTAAAAATCCCCACAAATAGGGTTACAAAATGTTTCCTGAAATAATGCTACTATTTTTTGTATTGTGCAAGTTTAGAACTGAATTTTTGCAGATTTTTTTAAATTTATAAATTAAAAAATAAAAATTTTAAAGAAAATTTTCAAAATGTATTAAGAAAATAAGAATCATTTGACATAAATCTAAATAGAAATCATATAGATTGATTCTTTTTATTTATTTATTTTTTTTTGCTAAGCTTGACTTTGTCATTACTTATTTGTGAACAGGTTCATAGCCTATAATTAACTGTTTCTTTATCAGTTTTTATATTTAATGCTACTGCTGTAATATAATAATCTGGCCCCACCCGAGAAGAAGGCTGTTGCAAGCGGGGTTGTTTTCCGGTCGTTGAAAGGAACGGATGTTTGTTTGACCTTATTTCCGGCAGTAGCGGAAATGGCCACAAGAGGCAAACAGAACAGGTGTCTCTGAGAATTGCGTGGGCGAGGCAAAAACCGGAAGAAAAAGTCCCGGTTTGGAGATTATAAAAAGACCTCGGCGCACGAATTCACCAGACAGTCCGGACAGACAGACCAGAGTAGCAGGAGAGAGAGAGAGACACAACAGACGACACTCCCGTCAACCCTTAGAAGCGCGCTCTATCACTCTCTGTTCCCTAGGCTACACGGTTCATCGTCATTAATAAAAACACAACTTATATTTTTATATATATGCGTGTTTGTTGTCTGTCAATATATAACACTACCTTTTTAATTCTCTGGATGTCTTTACTGGAATAAAGCTAGTCATCCAAGATAAAATTTTAGCCATACATACAGCAAATTCCATTATAGTATAGATTAACTTTTAGCATAGAAGAAAATGTTAAAATGATATTGATAAATGCCAAGGTTTGCAACACTTGAACCTTTCAAACTGGTGAAATATATTTAAAAATGTCAACTTCAAATAACACATTAAAATCTAATCTTTTCTATTCTCCCTTTTTCCTTTCTCAGACCTGATCATTATAGCTTATCACATGACCTGATCACTATAAACTACTACCATATTGTACTCACATAAAAATGCTTTTTTTTTGTTTTTTTTATAAATAATTCATTTAATTTTCGGTTTTAATATATTTTTTATTGAACAACTCTATTGTATAATTGCAGCTCTGGAAGTTTTTATTTTAGTCGCATTTAAAATTGAATTACTTCTTTCGAAGGTAAGTATGTTTATGTCTGTATATGAATATATTTAAAGTATTTAGTATTCATAAAATGTTTTAAAAAGTATGAAAGTATAATAAATACAAATGCATGTCCATTCTCTCTATCTATAATTATATTTGTTTGTATTTTGTTCTCTTTTTATATATATATATATATATATATATATAATGTTGTATTGAGTATTTTTTTAAAAAAAGGAAATATTAGAGAACTCTGGATTCTTATCCTATTGGTTCACTTCATCTGGAGATATATATATATATATATATAAAATCCTTGGTACTTGGTAAGGTAAATTCCACAAGAGATTAAATCCAATGAGAACTCAATGTCAAGATTGAACATGAGTTGATGTTTGTATAAACCCATTGGTCAGTCAGTTAAGTGCCATATGTGAAATGTGTTTAGGTGATCATGTCTTGAATGAGACATGACTGACTGGGCAGAAGATTATCCCACAGTAGGTTGCCATTTCTTTCTAGGGTAGACTGGTTGCCAGCCAAAAAAAAAAAAGCAAACATTTTAAGCTTGTTGTTTATACAAATATATATGTCTAACTATCCATCAAATATAAAGTTTGTTTCATCTTTGTTCATTTCTAAGGGTCAGCTCGCTGATAAGCCTGGTCAATGGCTGCACACGTCTAACTTACTGGCTCTTCTTGTTGTTCCTGCCATTGTTATTCTTTATATTCATCCAAATCCTGGTAAGTTACAACTATATTTAAACTTATATATATATAGTCCTACTTAATAAAACTTAATTTTTAAAATTTTTGTAAAACATTTTCACTGGTTTATTTATAGTTTTTTGCCTTTAATTTTTGTTATTTTACCTTTTTTTTTTTTCACTATTGGGTTGTAACACCCTTTGATTATTAACTTGAAATTAAAGAAAGAATAAAATACTTAGACTTTAATTGTAATCCATACTTCAGAAACTACTTATTTTATTTTTTTAAATTTTTTTATAGACTTTGCTTTAAGTCCTTAAAATGCAGAATTTCGAATAACTAAAGCAAAAAAAAAAAAAATCTATACTCCTTGTATAATCCTGTTCTTTCTGATTCTCTATCTTATCTTTGGATAGAAAGTTGTGAAGAATCATGATTGTTGAAGAGACATGGCATATAGAAGATACCACCTTTGCTATCTTCCAAGTTTTTTAATTTTGGAGAAAAATTATTATTACTAATACTATATGATCTTATTGTTTTTCTCATTAGAAGCTACTTTATTTAGGTTTCACATTTGGAAAAGGTCTTCACTCCCATATGTTGACAATGACAATATGATAGAAAAATGAGTAATAAAATAATACAAGTGGGATTTTTTTCTTCTGTTTTGTTTATACCTAGGATACTGTAATGTGTTTGTGTGTGTGCTTTGTTTTTGTTTTTTTTTTTTTATTATTCAAAAAAACATTCTTACTGAACACTTTTAGATATTTAATTTGTTAGCTATTTTTTCTTTTAGATTGTCTGATTTCCAAGAAAAGTGAATAAAAGTTAGTTTCTGAAAATTGTCCTTATCGAAAGAAATTCTACATAATCACTACTTTTATCAGTTTCTGTCAACATATAAGTCATTAATTTTGACAACAAAATAACATTGCAATTAAAGGTTATGATTTTGATATCATTTCATAAATGTCAATTCAAGAAATTCTGCAGAAAGTAGTCAGAGAGCACAGAATTGGGTGGTTACAGCAATACCTCTTTATCCAATTTAGTTTCTTTTTTAATGGGTTCTCTGTTCAATGAGTCAGTGTTCTTGTCCTTTCAACAATTTCATCATTGTTCGATTCAAACACTTAATGAACAATACTTTGCATGTCCCACTAACAAGGCCATATTTTCCTAGTGCAACTCTTTGATATAACTATCATGTCAACATCTTAATTTATATTATTTACATTGTTTCGGACTGTTGTCCTCATCTTTATTGCCATATTTACAATGTTTCGGCTGTTGTAGGCTTTGGCCTTTTTCAGGTGATTGGAATTTCAAAATGAACCCTTTTTGATCACTGGAGTATGTTGTTCGTGTTCCATGAGCAATGATATTTCTGGATGTCTTTATCTCCCTTTAACTCAATTTGCTCACCACTGATGTAGCCAGGTAGAACTCACAACTCTTTGGGTGAAGTCACTAGATCTAACTAATGCTTTTATCCACTGGACCATGAGTTCTCAATGTATCCCAGTGATCGAAAAGGGTTTGGTTAAAAATTCTATTCATCTGAAGAAGGCCAGAGCCTACAACAGTCAAAATGTTGTGAATATGGCAATAAAGATGAGAACAACAGTCTGGACAATTTAAAAAAAAAAAAAATGTAAATACTACCTCATCTCACAAATATAGACAAAACATCTGAATTTGTTTTGTGGGAGTAGATATTGATCCTGACCCTAGCATATTGGCTTCAGTCACTTTCTCATTGCTGTAACATAGCTTCCTTTTGTCTTTTCTATTAATATTTTCATGGTAATTGTAATCATGAGCTTTCCTCTTTGGTACCTAGACATTATGAATTTAAGTGTACTAAGATTGGCTGTAAGGTCTTCTCATCTTACAGTTGAAATGGCAAGATGTAACTAAGTTCAATGCTATCAGTTTCTTCACTCAGGCATCTCACTTGTGGAACACTCCAACTTTAACTCCAATGGTCAATTATTTTGTGGTTTTGTCCAGTATCTCAA